>OY751403.1:2295000-3778525 GCA_963565295.1 Epirrhoe alternata
CATTTTTTTTGACACATTTTTCTTATTAATAACAAGTGTATGAAAATATCAATCAAATCAAAATTGTATTTTTTTTTAGTTCCTCAAACAATCTCAATCATTTTATAGTAAAGATAATTTTTTTTTTTTAAACCTTCATATCAAATATAAGCTCAAACAGAGGCGGTTTTCAATGTTTTAGTCCTTTAATTATAAGCCACAGAATAGCATATAGCTTCATACATTTTATATGGGGTAGTCATTTTGTGCATAAAAAATATTTATTTTCTTTTTTAAATCTTATTCAGAATGCTAATGATTGGTTCACCTGGCCAATTTTATCTCTTGGGAATATGTATGTTCCAATAAAGCAGATAACTTTCAACTTTCAGTTCAAAAAAAAATTCATTATACCACTTCGGAAACATGCTTATTTTATTTTACTCTAAAATAAATATTGCTTATTTGCATGTACATTTCCATTTTTTTATGGACAAGGAGGTGTTACCTTATCAGGAAACAGCATTTGTGGCTCACTGTATTGGAGCATTTTCAAAAAATATCAATTATTAAGTTTTTCATCGTTCCACCAACTGAACTTGACTATGGATAAAATTACTTTTTTTTCACTTGATTTCTTTTTTTTTTATGTACAAGGAGGTGTTATCTTGTCAGGAAACAGCATTTTTGGCAAACTTTATTGGATAGTTTTCAAGAAATATCAATTATTAAGTTTTTCATCGTTCCACCAGCGGAACTTTTCTATAATATTATGTTGCCTATTTATCACTTTATTTCTTTTTTTTTAACGGACATGGAGGTGTTACTCTATCAGAAAACAGCATTTGTGGCTGAATGTATTGCATAGTTTTCAAGAAATATCAAGAATTAAGTTTTTCATTGTGCCCACTGAACGTCACACAAGAGAGAGCAAGTTGTTTTTTTTTCTCATTAATTTTTTTATGGATTTAATAAATGTATTTTTAATTGTAAGTTCTAATTTATTTTTGCTTTCTTTTCAGGTATGTGTTCAGTTTCATGGTAAGTTTTTTTTTTTTTGTTATTATTATTTCAGTTTGTTTTATTGTAATGCGTTTAATTTATTTGTATGAATTTAATAATATTGCATAAGATGTATTTGATTCGTATCCGCTTTTAATTTCCATCATTTTGATACCCCACTTGATGGGTTCGGTTACTATTTTTCGTCTTAAAAAAATACTTCTGCTTTTCTTTAAAAAGAAAAAAAAAAACCTACCTAAGAACATTTGGATAAACTATTAAATGGCGAACTTAAGGAAATAATAGATGCTTATGAGATACGCGCAATAAACATAATCCTCCCTTTGACAGTCCCGCAGTCGGTAAAAAAAAAATGTCTACAATTGAATCTATAAAAAAAAAAAAAACGTCAATAAAATCAATTTATTTTCCTTCTTAGTAATTTTTGTTATAGCCTGGTGACAAGACGGACAGACAGCGAAGTCTTAGTGATAGGGCCCCGTTTTACCCTAGTTTTTGGGTACGGAACCCTAAAAAAAAGGTCAATCTTTGTTTGTTTCTTAGGATTTTTTTTTTATTGGTAAGTATATTATTATAATTATTAAACGGCAAAGGAAACCAGTCAGTGAAATCAGTTTATTTGGACGTGACCAAACCCCACCCCTTTATGTTAAAATTTAATAGAAAATCTAAATTATCTAAAGAAGTAATCTGAAATTTTATTCTAGTAGTAGGCTATAGTAACATCCATCATCTGATGATGATAGTGATGATGACAGATAGCCGCGCGCCGCCACCTGGCGCGGTGCACGCGAACCATTGTAATGATATTGATTTTATTGTCATTAAGTTTTTACCTCGAATAACATTCAAAATTTGTATAGTTATTTAGAGGTATGTACCTAGGTACTAAGAAAGTGCTTCAAGGTACTCGCTTCTCTATCGGCTGATAATTTTATTTTAATGATTGGAAAGAGTAGGTGCGCCGGCCGCCGCCACCTGGCGCGGGGCACGCGAACTCTCTGACTCCTTTTTGGCATTTCTCTACCTGTGACGCAATTAAAATATTCGATGTAAAACTTGAAGAATCAACTAGGTACTTATATTTTTTTTTAATTTTTTTTCAACCTGTCTGTGCGAGGGCGCGATCTCGCCATAACGCACCCGCGCCGCCGCACTAGATAGTGCTCGTCTCCTGAGAAAAATGCAACAAGTGTAATTATCAATTTATGCGGCGGCACCCATCCCCATTTCTTTTGTTTCGCGACACGCACACCTGTCGTAATGACGTGTCTAATCTTTTTAATTATCGGGAGAAAGCGCGCGCGCGCGCGGGTGGTTTTTCGCACGTCACGGGGTCGCGCGCTCTAATTTTTAACCCTTTAGTGCGTGCGTCACGATTTTTATTAATTTAATTTTTTGCATTTTTGGTGATTCTCGCGGCGGCGGCGGGGACGTGGTCGTCGGCTCTATGGAATAAAATGGTAATCGGAAATTTTGAATTTTTTTTTTTTCAAAATTTTCGTGTTTTTTAAATCGTTAATTTTAATTTTTAATCGTTGGAGTTTTGAAGAAAACAAGCAGCCGTGTTTTGTTCAAACCAGTGACAGGACTGACTGACTGACATGTAAATCTATATTTAAAACTTGACATTGGCAGAATAATACTTAGATGTGTAGTTGCCATTAAATAAAAGAAGAAGAAGGAACGGGATTACTCGCGTACAACTACAGTGCCACAAACTTTCTGAACCGGTTAGAAATGCGCTGTTAACGCATTTGGTGTTGGCAGAAAAAATAATTTTTATAGTAAAATTCGTTAGTTCCTGTTTAGGAAACAAATACCTACTTAATCTGTGGTCGATGGGCATCCCTACGCAGACACCAGCCCATCCCTATGCACAAGCACATCCCTAGGCGTACGCGCATCTGGCGACGCCAGTACAACTTGTCACATTCGGAAGCCGTGAACATTTCACGCCCGTTTCTATATGACGGCTGACTGGATATTTTCATTGCTATTAATGGCCGTTGTAAGCTAATATCTCGTGGGCGTAGCAGGGTAATTGTCGATTCAAATGAAGAACACTGGATAACTTGTCAGCAACGTATAATCACAATCGAAAGTAATCCTAGGTACACAAACTTTATAATCTAGGTACACTAACTATTTAATCTAGCACTGTAGCTAACTAGGTATACACAACGGAACGCGGGGACAGTTCCTACGACTGTTCAGCTCGACTTATCCAACCAGACTGTGTTCTGACAGTCCTGTTTTCGAACTCGTAGACTCCGTCTAGCGCAGTGTCTCCAGATTGGAAAAGCGAATTTACAGTGAAGGCTATTTGAAATTACAGTAGATTTAATAAAATTACAGTGTTTTCCAATCCTAAAATACAGTATGTTTTACAGTAAATAGTAATAAAATTTTTATTTTTTTTTAACATTTTTTAACTAATAAATCGAAGGGGCATGCAGGCTGCCAAGATAAAACGAGATTGGGCGCATCGGATCGGGATCGGGTTCATGTCGTGTCACAAGAGTAAAAAAAATTTAATCACTATCACTTTGGTTTAGTCCAGGAGCTGGCTCAGTTTTATAAATAGTTGAGTTAAAGGCCTTCATCATATTGTCATTAGGCTTGAAATTGACACAACTCGTTGCATGACGTTTTATAGCCTGCTGTGCTAGAATATTCCCTTTTATGGTATTTGTGATAAGGCGGTTTCTTTTCTTGGTTTTGATGTCGTTGATCTCACTAAATTTCCTTTCACATTCGGCATTTGAATTGGGTAGTGCCAAAATATCTAACATAAACTTGGCAACTAGTGAAAATTCGTTCATACGGCTCACCTGAAATTAAAAAAAAACTGTAGGATTCATAGTTCCATCCTATTTTGTCAAAATAAAGAAAAATAACTCACTTCGTGCCAAAAGGTGTCTGGTGCTTGATTAATATTTATTGTGTTTCTAATGCAGGGTAGCTTTCTCCATTGGTCATCTAGCTTTTGTTGCTCTGTTAGTGATTCTGGTGCTAATCTTGGCAACAGCGTAAAAAGAGGTTGGAGAGAATCATCTCTCGTATCTTCTAAGAAGTTTTCGAGGTCAAGTTTGGAAATTGCCGACATAACAGGATCATCAAGACTGTATCGTTTGCGTATACCGACACATGCTTGAACAATAAACTTCCTGCATTTTTCTTTTAGCTCTACCTTTAATCTACTGTCAATTTCGTTGGATGAAAGCTGTTTGTTAACACCCAAGCCAAGGTAAATCTCGTCTATGCTTTTGAAATTACTTTCATCTGTGGGGTTGATTTTGTCCAAGTCCTTTGTTTTTATATATGTTGGTTTCATGTAAGTTGTAAGCAATTCAGTGTAGAGCTCATTCATTTTCCCATGTACAAGAGTTACCACGGGAGTTTCGCTTTGGAAAAATGTATTGACGTTTGTGAATTTCGGCAGCATCCAATTTAAAAAATAAAAATACGCCTTCATTATAGGATCATTTAAATTTTTGTGTATTTCATGACATGTGTTGTCTTCCAACCATTTTGCATTAAAATAAAGTGTCAACACATTCCATTGCTCGATCATTCTGTCCACAACAGCTGATAAGGACAACCATCGAGTTTGCGATGGCCGTAGCATTTTATGAATATCAACATCAGCAAATGTTTGGAACTCTTTAAGTTCTGACTGTCTTTTACTACTGGAGCCAAAATAGTTATAAATATCGCGTGTCAATTTCTCACATTGTGGCGGCAATTGTTTGCATGCGTCGCTAGCGCACAAATGTAGTGAGTGGCATACGCATTTTATGATAATAATGCCTGGGCACGTTATTCTAAATCTGCTGGACACAGAATTATTACACCCCATCATAGTGTTGCAGCCATCAGAGCCGAACCCAATAATATTTTCAATGGGAATTGAGTGGTCGTGAAATGATTTAATAATCACATTGTATAGGTGTTCAGCTGTAGAGCTATGGTCCGTATTGTCATCTCCAAAGATCTGAATAAGATCCCAAAACCTACTCACAATGCGACCTTGTTGTTTGCAATAATATCTCACTACAACACACATTGTCTTCACCGTTGCGATATCTGTGCTCTCGTCAACCATAACTGAAAATTTTTGATTTTTTAAATCCATACTTAAGTCTTGTTTTTCTGTTACTCCTATGACATTATTTACGACGGCTTGAAGTTTTGTGTGTTTCATTTTTAAATTCTTTGCGATTTCAGAGTCTGTAAATATATTAGGTAGTAATTTAACGAGGTGGTCCATTGTTTGGTGTGAAATTTTGTGCTCTGCAATAAAAGCTGCCAATTTTATTTCAGCTGCTTTTGTATTGTCTTGCAAAGATTGAGCCGCTTTTGTTTGAAAAACAGAAGCAACTGATGTTTGCGAAGAAGCTTTTTTTCGATTCAAGTGCTTACTACCTTCCCCATGTCTTGTGATCGCTCCTTTGTCAGCCAGCATTGACGTATTACACCACACACAAACGGCACGATATGGATCCTTGGAATCACGTTTTAACCACTTTTTAAGTTCAATGTCTAATAACCACTCGTCTCTAAACTTTTGTTTATATTGTCTTTTTTTAACTTTTTTCGGTGTTGATGGTCCATCTGCATCACTTTCCGAACTTGTTTTCGACATCATAATAGTACTTTTTGGACAGTTAATCCTTAGATTATACAATCAGCCCTTGAACCCAACAAAACAAAAGAAACCAACTTTTGTCTAGCGCACTAAGTAGGAAGTAATAGACACAATGTACCTTGCTAAATGTAAACGCCTGTTATTTAAACCCATAACGATAGTAAAACCTGTCTACGTAACTTGTCTGCATAATAACTCGATAGTTCGTCAGGGAATTCCCCTTCCCGCGTAGCGTAGGTATCAAATCAACCCGCCACCGCCCGCACCACCGCCGCCCGCCTCTGAATCATAGACTAGCACTAAACTATAACGTTTCGTTTCATCCATTTAGATAGTTTTTTTTATTTTTACTAAGAACTTCTTAGAAACTTGAAATTACAGTGTCTTTCATACACTGTATTCACATAATACAGTGTACAGTGAAAATAGTAGAATTACAGTAAATCTACTGTAATTACAGTGCATCTGGAGACACTGGTCTAGCGTCAGTCAGTGACGCTTGCGTTCCGGGTTGCCAGTCGAAAGCCTGTGCCGACTAAATGGTAGTTTCCAATTCCGACACGGCTATCCTGCTGGCACACGTCCTCGTGTGTTCATGAAGCAACTGAAACAATCAATACCACAGCACAGTTTCCGTTCGGCTAATCCTGCCGCAACCTAGGTTCGAACTTCGAACCAGACCTAACTGTACTCAACATACATCGTCTAGTACGATCAGTTTGCAAAACAGTAAAAAAAACCAAAGCTTTATCACCAATAAGGGTCTTTAGTACCAATTTTTACAGTTACTGTACTCTACCTTTAATAAGCTATCTACGAACGTCCATTATCTCTGACAAGCAAAACTGGTCACATAGCTACTTTAAATTTCAATCAGAATTGATCACGCGCATCCCTTCTAAGTAAGTTCCCTATCGCTTCTGGATCATCGTTATAGTTCATCATACATACACGGTCTTCACATGACTTGAGCCCTGCTAGAGCTCTCAGCTAGATAAACAAAATCCACAAAAACAGTCACAACAGTTACAACAAAAGTTATCTAGTCGAATGTCAGTATTAAAAAGTTAAATTCCAAACTTTTCTTTGTAATTTCAATTGGTATTAGGTTTTTTTGGCTTTTCACTTTACCTACTTCCATTGACTACTTAAATTTTTACTCCTCTAAACAACCAAAATCAGAAAACTCTAACAGACTAAACCACCATAGTCATTAAATTAGAACCACGCTAACAACAAATTTTCTGGTGCCGCATTGACGCGACTCCTAAGGGCTCATTTATTTTCGCTAAAACGAGAACAAAGGTACTTGTGGAAACATGTCGACGCACCAACGTCAGATCTTATTTGAGCGAGAATCGAACAAGGATTACCACTACGCACTACTATAACGCAACAACTCTCATACTCGCTACACACAACGATCATAATCGCCACAAAGTTATAAACCCGGTTAGACATCACTACCACTGTGTTTACGTCTGATCTTAGATCTGATACACAATGGAATTGGAATCTCATGATCTAGAATTTTTCTGAGTCTATCATTTACGTTCTCTTAGAATTACTCCTAAAGCCATAAGGATCAATGACTACCGAAATAAAAGAACTTTAAAAAAAAACCTCTATCGTTAATTATTTCAACCCATACTACCTAGGACTAGATGATTCTGGTATAACTACAGCGTAAAGAAACTGCCTATGCCTATGCCTACACTCAACGGACAACGGGACGTCGCAAAAGCTTTGAAATCTTGGTAAGGTTACAGCACTCGATCGCTATTTGCATTTCACATGAAGAGGATGTTTAGTTTTGTCTAGGAATTCATTTAAGATGAGTCAGTGCAGAGTACCATTGTCATTTATCAAAAGTTTAAACACACTAGTCAAATTACTCTTTAAGTTACTCTATCGCCACGGCTCACAGCCGACTCGCAATCACGTCACGATTACTCCCATCCATCGAGTGGACGACACGTGTGCATCACCGCTGACTCCACACTACGGTCTCTTTAGACCACGGTCTATCTGGACCCCGGTCACTCTGGACCACGGTCTCTCTGGACCACGGTCTCTCTGGACCACGGTCTCTCTGGACCACGGTCTTCCTGGACCACGGTCTCTCTGGACCACGGTCTTTCTGGACCACGGTTCCCCTGAACCCCGACCTCTGCCAGAGCTAAACGCGCATCGCGCACCCACGGACTACTTGAGTTACCCCAAGAGATACCGATTTCTACCGGGCTACGACTACGTAATAACTAACTGGTATAGTCGAACACAATACGGCCGATAAGAGTTCCTTAATCGAGTTAAAAACAAATGGATTCAATTTCATCTTTAATTTCATTAACTTACACTGAGAAAACTGACAATCATAAAAGAGGTGAATTCAGCTTAAAGTATGATGAATTCACTTAAAAGGACGGAGCATAGTGATTCACCAAAAAGAACGATGATAATACTGATGTTGATGATAACAGTATTTAAGATGATGTGTCACCATGGATTTAGTTTTAGTTACCTACTATTTTTCGATGCCTTCCTCATTTATCCAGTTATATCCTATTAGTTTTCCTACAATTTTTCGGTGACTTCCTCATATATCCAGTTATATCCTATTAGTTTTCCTACAATTTTTCGGTGACTTCCTCATATATCCAGTTATATCCTATTAGTTTTCCTATAATTTTTCGGTGACTTCCTCATATATCCAGTTATATCCTATTATTTTTCCTACTATTTTTCGGTAACCTCCTCGTATTTTAGGTTAGGTCCTCTTACTTTTCCTACTATTTCCTCATATCTCTGGTTATAGCCTATTATCTTACGGAGGTCGCCCTCAATAGGAGGATTGTGTTTTTTAATAAACCAATTAATATCTCTATAATACACCAAGGATTAGTTGTAGTTCTGCTCATTCTCCATCAGTAGGACTACAACTAAATACTGGTGGATTACACAGACATTGTTTGGATTATTAGAAATCACAATCCTCCTATAATTGAGGGCGCCACTGGACTTACATGATCCCCTTATTTTTAAGTATCCAATATTGGTTCTTTCCTTTTAAATATTATTAGGTGTGAGCTCAATATTAAAAAACACTGAAGAACACTAAACTTGAACCTTAAAAAAATGGGGAGCAAGTAAAAAAATAGCAAAAAGTACCTTGGCAAGAATGGTAGGAGGGTAAGAAGGGATGTATGTATAAATTAAACAGAAAATTGAATGGTATTTTTATTTCCATAGTATGAATGAACAATTATTATATACTCTAAACATTTATTCTGTATAAAAGAAGACTGTTTTGTTTATAAACATCCTCGCCTTAATGATTACAGTATCTATTTGTCGGTCATTATAAAGAATCATTATATACATTCTGTTACGAGTAGAAATTTAGGATACTTATTGAAGTACTCCTGTAATGTCCCTTCCTCGTAGTACAAGTACCGGAGGCGAGCTCGCACCGTCTCCCGCCACAGGGCACTGACCTCTTGCCACGGACCAGCTGAAGGACTTGACAGCTGCTCTAATGCTGACGCTACGTCCTCCACTTCACCTGCACACAAAAATTAAAACGATTAATAACTAGTACAATAACAATAACGGTTCTTAGATTCAGATATTTTGTAATTTGTAACGAAAATTTATACTAATTCAGATATTTTTCTCAATAATTTTGTTCTTGATAATTTAATTCAATCTGAAAACATAAAATTTCTTGAAAAGGAGTTACCTTCTTAAAGTCCGGGTAGGTCGATTCTTGGAGCGAGAACGTGACTTGGGCTTTTCAATAAAGCCCTAAAGAAACTAAATGCTGCCGTCGAGCCCTTCTGGCGGTGACTAACCAGCCAGAGATATTGCGCTTAGCCTTGTAAGCATCAGCCAGCAGGTACGGCGCGTAGTATAGGGGTGGTGACTCCTCTTTAAATAATCTGCCAATGTCGTAGGATAGAGCAAGCAGCTGCGAATCTGTCAGAAGTACCGGGTTTTCGGCCGTAATGAGCTTCTCCATAAGCAGCTTGCATAAACGCCCACGCACGTTTGAGGGTAAGGCGCCCGTTTTCTGCCCAATTGCTATTATTTGTTTTCCCTCGACTGATGAATTCAGTATGACATTCACCTGAAAAACAAATAGTATAAGTATGGCATTAAAAACTAAATATGCAAGGTAAAAGTTAAAAAAAAATGTCACTAAAATGTTGAAAATACAGGTTCATTACCTACCTTCCATTCAGTATAATGATCAGTTGGAGTCGGTGCCAGTCTAGGCATCATGAATTTAGTTGTTAGTTATAGCTGTCACCAACTCCAAATATATTACTGATCTTTGTGACAGTATAGCTCCTAAACGGCCGTCCGTACACACATACAGGACAGGACAGGTACAGACGTTAAACTTATCTGTTTATGCCGGGGGTTAAAAATATTGAATGTCAATTTAAATTCCTTATCAAAAGTACAGGATAATAGGCAATAACTTACTAAATTGCTCCCGGTGGACTCTTGTCTAACTGCTTCACCCACTGACGACGACGAGTCCAGTGGTATCACCAGTATGTCACCATCCTAAAATAATATTTACTTTGAGACAATGTTATAATAGTACATGTAACAAAAAGGTGTGATAATATGAGTATGTACGGTCAATTAACCTCAATAATCGTTGAAATAATCACTAAATGTGTCCGAGTGCGACCGTTAACTAACAGGCTATAGCTAGCCCTAGCCGGAGTTAACTCAAGGGAAGTGTTATATTTTTTTACTAGTAATCGGTTCAGCATTGCAGGTGTGAACGGTCCTGCCCTCGTCCCTTGATCCGGCCCTGATAAAAACTAATCGATCAAGATCAGGACTGATCCTGGTCTCAAAGAATGTCTATACCAAATTTTGCATCGGTTCAGTGTCTTAGGTACTAAAATGTGAAAAGGTCCTGCCCCAGCCGACAGATAGACAGACAGACTTACTTTCGCATTTATAATATTAGTATGGATGTAATTACAAATTAATACATATTGCTCTTGAACCAAAAAACAGTAAGTACGAGTACTTTTCTACAATTTTGCATAACTTACCAAATTTTCCTTGTTAAGTCCTGCTTCGCAGTCTTGGTTGAGGATTGAGCTTTGCAGTCCTTCACACGGTGGCAGAGGCTCTAAGTTACAAGGTAGACTAGTTAACAAGTCATTCCTCAGGACCTCTTCAAAGAGTGATGAATTGTAGGAGTTATCCTGAAATTTAACAAGAAATTTAAAAAGGTAATGTTCTTAGTTGGTAAACTAACAAGACTGATGAAAAGTTAGGATTTTATTCCACTTTTTAAATAAATACTGCACCGGTTAAATTGTTAGGTATCTTAAGAAGACTTTAAATAAAAGTTAATAAGTAGGTACCTACCTACATGCAAGTAGGAGAATGTGCATTTAAGCGACGCAGGGCATGTGTAAGCAAAAAGTTTAAAACAAAATTTACTTTTATTAAATAAAATTTAACATGAAACAAACCATATCTTTTGGTTGGTCGTTTTTTAACATTGCCAGAGCTGCTTCAAACCGGAGTCTGTCCCCTATTTGAGGGAACATACTATGTATGTCTTGTTTACTAAGCATCTGCATTGTTGCGATATCAATTCTTTCAGCTGAAAAAAAAGGTAAATTTACCTAAACGCGCCCTGATTGCAGCTGTGAAATGCACTACGTCGCATCGACTTTATAAAATGTAGGTTGGTACCTATTTGTTTTTTTTTGGGTTGCAGTTGCACATCGAATCTAGTGTATAATATAAATATGAACGTATATCTAGGTAGGTACCATACGACAAGACTATTCTTGGTTGGAGTGTACAGCGGCCAAAAAAGTGTTATTTTCGCAAATTGTTTATTTTCTCGATTCTATAGTATGTAACACCTAGAAAGGCTAAAAGTGTCTTGGTGTTTTTTGTCTCCGACCAACCGTTTGTCGTAAAAACGATGTCGAAGGGATCCATAGGTTAGGTTATGTTAGAACTGTGACCTTGAAATAGGTCGCGAATTTTTTTTAAAGTATTTTTTCATAGTGCCCCTAAGACGACACTCTGACCCTATTCTTGCTAGAAATAAGAATGTGTGAATGTAATGTGTGAGCTCATGCTAGCAACTTACTAGGTAGGTTTGTCAACTTACTTTCAAAACTATCGATGTAGCGTTCTAAATTCCACTTCTTCAAAAGATCACGCGTAGCCATATCCATTTTTGCAAACACGTTCACTGGCACTAATGGAATTGTTATTTGTTATTGTTAAATTGTTATTGCTAATAATTAAACGAGTGACTTGCCTTGCCGGCATGCAAATGGAAATGCAAATGGCCGACCTGACGCGGGCGGCCGAATGAAGTGAGGAGAGAGGGAGACCTCATTATATAATGCAGTCACCTTAAATTTGTAGGACATCATTCAAATGCTACTCATAAATGGGTCTCTGTAATAATAATTTAGTAGGATACACATAAAATAATATGACTGTAATATTAAAAAATGATGCGCGTACATTAGGGGGAGGTCATCGTATTTTTAGAGATACTTCTTCATATTAAACTATGAAATCTATTTATATTACGGTGACTGTCATTGTGTTTTTTAATTAGAATCTTATTTATAATTATCATACCATTTTACCATTACATTGTGTTATTATTTGAAGAAGACAATGTTATTTCATAATTACAATTTTTTACGATGACAATTAACATAATATTGCATTATTTACCCAAAAAATTCGATTCCATCTTAACACATTTCAGTTCTAGCGTAATATTTACTTATTATCAACATATTATTAGACAACGCATCTATTTTAAACCAACGTCACGATATTTTAAGATTATGCCAAAATGACATTTTTCTCAGTGTACACAACGTCAATCGGTACTTTACACTCTGACATAATTTCTAACCTATCAGCTTAAATGATGTACCTCTCTTTGATGACATGATTGAATAAAGTCAACAAAAAAAACTTCTATCGCCTACTTTCATTTTAATTTACCTCAATAGCCTTTACCACTATAACTCGGTCACTTGAGCAGAGCTAGTGAGTGTTATTCTAACATGTAGGGCAAACGAAACTCACTGCCACAAAAATCTCGAAAATCTTTAAGTACCTACTCAAAAACATCTAGCTTGATCAGCGATTAACTGCGTGTAGGCCCTGATAGTCTAGAGTTTCTCTCAGAATTATAATAAGCACTAAAAATAACAAACTTCAGGTGTACCTACCTAACCAGAATGTAAGAACAACCATCTAAACAACTCGACTACGAAAAGCTTATTTTAGCGTCAAAGCAAATTGTTGTATTCACTTCAACCCTCACGTCTCTCATCACCTCTTATAATAAAACCTTCCCTTCATCTAGAGTCTGCGACTCACAGGTCATCACACATGACCACCAACACACAACAGTACGCCTTTGAGACCACACTACTAGCTGTCCATCGCGCCCTGAACATCTCACAACTGAGTTGCAGTTACGATTACAGACCAGTGCGTGCAGCACGACCCCTCACCATGTACGTGTTCTATTAGCAAAAGGTTACCATCACTGTCTACCACTGCAAACAAATCTAACTCTGTATTTACATCGCTTAAGAGTAACTCTTCATACGCGTCTCGCTTCACACGAGCGAACTATTCGGTTCTATCAACATTCCAAGCCGTCACGTTTATTCAACGTGATCCAAACCGTCACGTTTA
The DNA here is from genome assembly GCA_963565295.1 of Epirrhoe alternata. Taxonomy (NCBI): domain Eukaryota; kingdom Metazoa; phylum Arthropoda; class Insecta; order Lepidoptera; family Geometridae; genus Epirrhoe; species Epirrhoe alternata. The sequence continues at coordinate 2,308,388 of OY751403.1, forward strand.
TTAACCTAGAAAAATACGACTCTCAAACAGACTAACTTAACTGAGTACCTAGTCAAATAATATTTGCACTAAACTCGTTTAATTTACGCCTTATTTCTCGCTCTTGTAAACCCAGTCGAAAAACCAAAGTTTGTATCGACGAACTATGAAAAAAACTGTACGCGGTCTTACTGGTACAGATCTTCAAGTCTATGAGGATCCGACTGACTACCCCTCGCTGTAGCTGATAAGAGATAATCACGTTTACGAATGTTAAAACAACTTATTCCAAACACTGCGCACCATTTTCTCTAAATGTGGGTAGAACCCTTAACTCTGATTCAGGAACCACGATAAAACAATCAACCGGTTTTATAATCGACCAGCTTGAACACGCAATCAAGCTTAACGTCACACCAACATTCAAAATGTTAGAACCAATCTCATTACGACATAGCCTAGGTCATTAACCTTATCCAGTAAAATGAGAAGAAATTATAATCTACTTCACTCATAACACGTTCAATACAGTAAACATGAACACAGATTTGAAATTACCTATTCCTGAGAATCGAAATAATTTCTTAAGAATTTAAATTATTTCCCATCTAACGCTTTAGATGTTCTAGCCTCCAGCTGAATTTAGATGCCATAGCTTCGATCACAAGATAACCAATTTTCTAAACTCAACATTTGAATCAAAATGAAAAGTAACACGCTCACCGGATAATCATCCAATAGGTTTCATCAGCAATCTTGCAAAGCCGATTGCTATTGCTGGTTGCCGCGGCAGTGTGACTGTTACAGCTTGTACCACCGCTCCAGGAGCACGCTTCCTCATCGTGGAAGTAGTAGCATGATGACTCTAACTTGCATAGTGATCGGTACCACCTCACCTGAAAAACATACCGAGGGTAGTTACTATGCAAAAGAAATAAAACCAAAAAGCAAAGAAACGATTACATGACCTTTTGAAATTCTTGAAGTGTAGTTGACATCACGATGCTTCTATTTCTCCGCACATTGTTCAGCTCACGCCTGTGTCACGTCCTTAGCCACATCCTTAGCCAAGCAACTCTCGTTCTTGTAGCGGTTTGCCTTGTGCCCAGGTTGGCAGTAATTGTAGCACACCTACTGAACTACTTAGCTCAGTACTAGATCCGCCAGGTGTGGTCCTTTGTAGTCACCATTCTTTTTCCGCAATCTGCCTGATTTTATTTTTCACGTAGGTAGCATTTCTCAGTGATTTTGTTTCTCAAAGCAGCAGAGGGAAATCCACGCAGATGTCGCGCCCTTTTACAGCCCTTTGCTGATCACCCATTTATCGCATTCTATCGGTTTTTCGTCAAAACATAACCCATTATAATGGATCTAGCTCCAGTCGTTCCCGCGTTCATTATTCAAGGTCAATAAAAACTCACGTAGTTCTTTGTCTTCGTCTTATTTTCTGGGCTTGCACTTGATAACGGTCGCTTACACTTGATAATGGTCGCTTACACTGACCATTTGAACCGACACTGAATCCCACATCGGATGACGGCTGACTGGATATTTTCATTGCTATTAATGGCCGTTGTAAGCTAATATCTCGTGGGCGTAGCAGGGTAAGTGTCGATTCAAATGAAGAACACTGGATAACTTGTCAGCAACGTATAATCACAATCGAAAGTAATCCTAGGTACACAAACTTTATAATCTAGGTACACTAACTATTTAATCTAGCACTGTAGCTAACTAGGTATACACAACGGAACGCGGGGACAGTTCCTACGACTGTTCAGCTCGACTTATCCAACCAGACTGTGTTCTGACAGTCCTGTTTTCGAACTCGTAGACTCCGTCTAGCGTCAGTCAGTGACGCTTGCGTTCCGGGTTGCCAGTCGAAAGCCTGTGCCGACTAAATGGTAGTTTCCAATTCCGACATATATTTAATTTTGCACAACCACTGTACCTATTTATTTCAATATAAATTGTCAGTAAGTTTGAATTAACCTGGAAGAATCCCAATACCTAACAGTTCCTCTTTTGGCCTCCGGTCCAGTTAAGTTTGTGGCATTGTAAATACCTACCATATTGCACGAAGACAGGCATCCTGAAAATCATCTCTACGAACAACGGTTTAGATTTTACAATGATTTCTGAAAATTGATACATCTTTTTGAAACGAATAGGTGGCTAGTTACATGTTTCTGAAAATTTTAGCTATTTACATTTTTCCATAATTTAGAGTGTAGGTAAATATATGGTTATAAACTGAACTCAATATTAACTAAAAAAAACAAAACAAAAGTTAAACTGCAAAGAAATCTTATTAAATTAATTTTACAATAAAATGTGATCAAACTACACTCAAAGGCACAATTAACCGCCCGCCTATATTTTTCGTCACCCTGATTGTTTATGTTAACTGTGGCTTATCGAATGTTTTGTTTTAAGTTGAGTGGGTACTTTAGCAATAAACTAACACCTATTCAGATGAATAAACCTGTGTCAATGAAACCTTTTTGGAATTTAGTGAATTTATTCCTTGTTTGAAATTGTTGCAATTGCGTTACCGTGTTTACATTTCTCTTTCTTTTCTGCCATCGTGTGCAAATATTGTTTAATTTGAGTTTTAAGTGTAATCTTGATTCTTTGTGACTGAAAAAAATGCCTCTTGATGCAACTGGTGCTGCTAGGGCAGTAGCTTTAGCTGACGCTGGTTATTGCCAACGTCGCATCGCTCATACACTCGGAGTACCTCGAACTACGGTACGGGATGCCATCAGACGCTTTCGGGAGACTGGTTTATACACGAGGAAGCCAGGTCAAGGTCGACATCGGCGCACTTCAGCTCGGGATGACCGCTTTGTTGTCAGTAACGTGCTCAGAAATCGCTTTTGCACCGCTATTCAAGCGCGTACACGTCTTTTTGAGGTGAGAAATGTCAGTGTGAGTGAACGTACTATTAGAAGAAGACTGGCTGAAAGGAATCTGAGGGCTTTTCGTCCAGCTCGCGCTCCACAACTGCTCCCACAACACCGTAGAGCTAGACTTGCCTTTGCGCGAGAATATGCTGACTTTACTGTAGAGGATTGGAAGAACATACTGTTCTCAGATGAGAGCAGAATAGCCTTAAGTGGTCCAGATGGACGTCAACGTGTATACAGGCGCCAAAATTAACGGTTTGCTCCATGCGCAATAACTGAAACCGTAGGATATCAGGGAGGGTCAATAATGGTTTGGGGTGGCATCTCTAACGAGGCTTGTACCGATCTTGTGGTGTTTAATAGAGGCAGTGTGAACGCACAAAGATACGTGGAGGAAGTCTTACAAGACCACGTCATACCTTTTGCACCATTTATTGGTGAAAACTTCAGATTAATGCACGGCAATGCTCGTTGCCATACCGCAAGATCTGTAACTCAATACCTCGATGAGGTCGGGATTCAAGTTTTGCCATGGCCGGCACGCAGTCCCGATCTGAACCCGATTGAGCACATTTGGGACAACCTAAAACGACGTATCCGAGCAAGAGTACCGGCCCCTACGACCCTAGGAGAGCTCAAGACGGCTGCGGTAGAGGAGTGGCACAATATCCCTCAGTCGGATATTCAACACATCATTGATGGATTGTCAAACCGGCTCCAAGAAGTCATTAGGGCCCGAGGTGGTAACACACATTATTAAAATTGAAATAAAAAAAAATGGAAGATTTTTTTCAAAATTAAACAAATTACATTTTCATGTAAATTTTATACTGTTTCGATTTTTTGGCATATGTTTTTAAATAAACGAATTTTTTCAGGACTTTTTTTAATTTTATTTATTCTAAATGATTGCTTTTAACATAACTTCCATCAAATGTTGTCCTAATTTGACGATTACTGTAAACTAAACGAAATACCACGTGGGCGGTTAATTGTGCCTGTGAGTGTAGTTATCAAAAAGTAACGTCCGTCCGTCTCTGGCGCTCGAAAATAAGTGGGCTCCGACTGGCGTGCTTGCCACCTTGAGCCGTCTCCATCCCCTCCAAGCCTGCTCAGACCACCTTGCTGCGACGTCATCAGACCACGCCTCCAAAGGCATCTTTTTACGCTAAATCGGCTTCTCCTGACGGCGGAGCGCCCTCGCCCGCATGTTCATCAGGGAGCTGATACGGCTGCAGGTCATCTACTTCATGAGCTGATGATGCAGAAGCATGTGCATCTACTTCCACGACTTGGCGCTCATTGTCATCACCACAGTAAATTCTCATTTCGATTATCGTCATTGTCACCTGAAATATATTGTTTGCATTAGTTCATATTCAACTCAAATATTATGAAAGTAAGAGAGTTTTCTTTCAATACAATCGGACAGAGCCCTCGGGTTTATCGGAAAAGAAATACTCTCAAACTTCAACTTTTCAAGGACAGAGCCCTCAGGGTATCCCGTATGCAGAGCCCTCAGGGTGCATCTGATAGTTTGGAAAGGAATTGGAACAGCAGAGCCCTCAGGGTGCTTCACTATGTGTAGCCCGGGTACATAGTGCAAACAGGAAAGGAAAAGGGACAGCATGCCTTCTGTGCAGAGCCCTCAGGGTGCACAACTAACACATGAAGCTACACCGTTCAGGTGACGTCTTCAACTATGCAGAGCCCTCAGGGTACATTTCACAATGAGCACGTGCAGAGCCCTCTGGATACACGGCAAACAAGCAGAGCTCTCAAGATGCTTGGCTACAGAGCCCTCAGGATGTACACTCAACACGCACGTGCAGAGCCCTCAGGTTACACGGCAAACAAGCAGAGCCCTCAAGATGCTTGGCTACAGAGCCCTCAGGATGTACAAAACACGCACGTGCAGAGCCCTCAGGTTACACGGCAAACAAGCAGAGCCCTCAAGATGCTTGGCTACAGAGCCCTCAGGATGTACAAAACACGCACGTGCAGAGCCCTCAGGTTACACGGCAAACAAGCAGAGCCCTCAAGATGCTTGGCTACAGAGCCCTCAGGATGTACAAAACACGCACGTGCAGAGCCCTCAGGTTACACGGATTCACATTATGCATACAAACAACACACACTTACTATCAAAAAAATGTGGTGCACACCTCGGGGGTCCATTCCCCGCGCCAGCGTGTTGTAAATTCTGCAGCAGCTTGGGTTGTCTTGCCATAACAACCAGTCACCAACTTCAGCTCATATCTCTCTTGCGGCAGTACTCGTGTGACCGTGCATGGACCACGCATACAAGAGTTTAGTTTGCCTGCAGCCTGACTATGCTTACGTACAAACACCAGATCACCTATGTCGAAGGTGCGTGGTGCCTTGCGCCGTTCGTTTACACGAGCGTTTTGACAAACACGATTTTTCGTCGAGCAGTTCAGAGGCTCGTTGACGGGCAAGTTTGCGTAGCGATTCCCGATTCGGGTTGGACGCTTCCAAAGCTACATCTCGCACCAGAGATCGGATCACAGGCGTTACACTCTCAATACCTTCAACAAATTCAAAGAAAATTTAATCATTTTTTTTTTGTGAAGTCATGTTCAAGGTGAGCTGTAATTTCCACAATACATTCGTTTCTTATTTACCTAGAAATAGATTCCACACGAATCATGTTCATTACAGTACGACAATACCGCTCAACTTGACCATTACTTCTATACATTTCGGGTGTTATGAAATCAATCTCACTACCTAATCCTTTGACCCAGTTAACAAAGAAAAAAGCTCTCGTACATAACGACTTTGATCAGCAATCAACAGTCTAAGACAACCAAAGAAATCGCACTCTCAAAAACATTCCTCAGTTTTATTGCATCTTGCTGACTTAACGGGTAGGCAGATAAGGCAATACTTAGTACCTAAATGCATCCGCTTTATGAATTACTTAATTTAAAACCATTACATACAATCGACAGCGGCTCCAATACATCCCTATGCACTGTACCGTATCGAATAGCACAGTCGGCACACGACACAATGTCATACATACCTACATGTATTTGGCACAAAATCTAAGTTTCAGCAACCAGAAGCGCTTCAAAACAAAGGCGATCATTTTACTTATACCTATTGGTTCGTAATCGTCATGAAAAAAACGTGTAGTCAGTTATGCCCCTCGGGAACGTAAGAACGATAGAAAACGAAATACATACTTCTTGTAGAAAAGGAAATCATTACAAACAATGTATTGAGATCACGTTGTTAGAAGCTCGTGCATTAACAACTTGACTTTATGATAGCTCGGTCTTACCTGACCATTACTGGTCGTGCTACCTGTAGGTACCTACTCGATCTCTGTAAAGAACCCTGATTACGGCAAGATGTTCATTACATGAGTCTTATCTCGACTTGCTAACGTCGTGTTAACAACGTGAATCAACTTGGAGGGTAGTCTCTCAAAACTCGACCATTAAAATTATGCATGAAATGAAATGTTTATTTTTTTACTTCCGGACTACCTACTACGTAATATATAAAACGATAGCATCTGTGTGTGTCGTAAATGCTATGGAACAGATTCTGAAATCAGGGACATATCAGACCTATCTATCTTATCTACTTATTATACGACTCACCTACTTAGTACGTGTGTCAGCACGTTTTTTCGTAAAGCAGTCTTCAACTTTATGACCTATCTTTCTGCAAAATGAACAGGGTTCGGATCTAGGAGACAGAAACTTGCTTTGTTCCGACGTGCCTGAAGTTGGAGTGCTGCTTGACCCTTCGGTCCTTACACTCTTGGAACATGAAGCTTGTTTATGGCCATAATGACCACAGGAAAAGCACTTTATTCTACTAGTCTCAACGAGTTCTCGTTTACGTGGATTTACAAACTGCGAATCACTCTTACGTGAGCTACTGCGTGAACAGACTGGTGTTACTTGTGTAGGCTTTATGTAGATGGATAGAAAGTCTACCAAACCATCTGGCAACAGCTTCGCGTTAGTAGCGGCTGCTCGAATCTGAGGGTCTTTGATACCACGTATTACTACGGCAGCAATTAACTCATCACTCATGCCTTTAACGATACGTAACCGCAACAAAGAACGTCTGGCATATTCCGCATATGTGAGGTAGTTGTCTGAATCGGTTTTCATTACGTCGAATAAAATATTCGCGATATCTATATGAAGGAGGCACAACGTCCTAAACTCCCGCTTGAAATTAGACCAGCTGCGGTCGTATCACCCAATCGTTTACCCATGATTTCGCGTCACCTTTAAGACAGTTACCGATACGAGCTAAACATTCGCGATCATCCCACCGATTCAAACAACGTACGTGATCTACTTCGCTACACCACACATCGAAATCATGCAATGACGGATCAAAGTTTGAGATGTAAATATGGTTTGACCTTACCGGAATTGCACTGATGGCACTCCCAAGTTTCTCAGTTACTTCACTGATAACTACCTCGGCGCTGGACTGGGTCATGCCTGTGCAAGGCACCGACAAGTCGATACTAGCAGCGCACGAGTCTGCGCTAGGCACGGTTAGCAACGCGCCAGACGTCTCGCCAGCCAGCGCAGACGGCGGCGGCGGCGCAGCTAGGTCGGGCGCCACGATGTCGCGCGAGCCACTCGCATTGTCTACGCTTAAACTGCGGCACCTAGAACTTTCTTCCAAAGAATTAAGACGATTCAAAATTGTTTGGAGCGTCTGCTCTAAGCCAGGGACTGACGGACTACTATCGCTTTTACGAGATTTACGTTTGCTCGACATTTTCAATGTTATCTAAAAATGTCGGCGATGCAAAAATAAAATTACGGACAATTGAATAATTTAAAATCAAGATTGGCCAACAGAAAATGGATTAGAATCCCACTTCTGAGGTTATAAACTGAACTCAATATTAACTAAAAAAAACAAAACAAAAGTTAAACTGCAAAGAAATCATGATTAGTATCGCAGCAAAGGTAATCGATCCGGTATCGTACTTGCATCAATGTATACTCAGGTATAGAGTACTTTTTTTTTAATAGAAAACGGTAATAATATTTGGTGTCATTTTAAACGGTAGGTTATGAACTATAAATAATAATTTAATTACTCCCAGTATTTACGATTTGTTTTTCCTAGATTTATTATTTATTCATGTATTTTCATGTTGCCGTGTTGGCAACATGAAAATACATGAAAGCCGTGTTGGCCGTGTTGGCCGTGTTGGCCGAATGGGGTTGTACCTCGACTTTCAATCCGAAGGTCGTGGGATCGAATCCCGGCCGTGCATCAATGGATTTTGCGTTTCGTAAAATTTATATGCGCTTTAACACGAGCTCTGAACGGTGAAGGAAAACATCGTGAGGAAACCAGTTAGTATTCTTATAGGCGGCGATGGGCTTGCAACCTGTCACGTATGGAATACTAACTTCTGCAAGATGTGGGCATGTATCAAATATGTATTTGTACATGCCTCTGACTACCCCCTTAGACATCTTCAAAGGGTCTGGAATATAAAGATCTGAGAGAATGTCTACCGCGCCTTGGGGATACAGTCGTGACCCTGTTTACGTTTTTCTTTTCATGTTTTCTTACTAGCCTGAGCAAAGCAATTAACTTTTAGCCCGACTGAAAAGTATCGATTCTTACTCAATATCGTATTTTAAAAGAATCGACTCCTAAATTACTTGGTACTCAGACAAAAATCGTAACCAACGCGTCGAGTATACTCAGAGGTATCGAATCGATATCGATACTTTTTTCGGATCCCTCCCTAGAAAAGCTTTGTTTGTTGTCATTTTTTAGTCAAAACCTACATAATCTGTGGTCAAAACATAACAAACTGCATTTTAGCCGGCAAAATGTTTATTTACAATTTGCTTTTGTTTCACAAATATTACTTTGAGGTGATCTTTGATAATTTAAGTACCGCGACTAGATTCGTTCGTCTGTTGCAATTATTCATCCTATTATCACGGCGAGCTGAAACAAAACTTTGGAAAATCTTATAAAAACGAAGACATGCCTAGAAAATGTGGCAAATGTAAAACCGGGATCGTAGTGTGATGTGAAGTGACTGCCTAGCTAGACTATGTAAACTCGGATGAGGCAAACTCTTCTGTGGTACGCTTTATGGATCAAGCATCTAGCAGTACTACCATCTAAAACTTCTGAAGACTCATGGGGAGCGTGATTCAGAATAACCGAAATGTTGTCTTCACATAATGTACGTTCCTACTACCACCTATAGGAAACAGAGGAGATGCTAGCAAATAAAGAATGCTAGTTGAACAATGTTGCAGGAAGTGATGTGTAAACTCCCTCAATGGTTTTGTGTGTAATTTCATCCTAATAAATACCTAATTTAGAAATTTGTTTATACTTTTTTAACATCTACTTACTATCATTTAACAAATGTGTTGTTATGGGACAACATTTTTTTTATGACAATTGGCATCCCGTTGAGTGTAACCCACAGGCAGGTGTAGGCATAGGCTGCCTCCTGGCGCTGTATGAATCATCTAGTATAGATGTAAAGGCAGAGTTTTAGATAAATAAAGTTTTGTTGTTGAACATTGTAATAAATTAAAAGTTATAGTTAAACCACCTATGCACACCATCACCGATGGTTATCTGAAGCTTTATGCACCTCAAGAGTAAGTAAATAGACTACCTATGTAGGTGTTTCCTATGTATAATATGTATGTAGTCACAAACAAAAAGTATATATGTAGTATATCAGTTACCTAGTTCCCATAGCTTTGCTTAGTTTGGGGAGATAATGCTATGTGAAATGTCCAGCATTATTTATTTATTTGTTAACAGAATGTATCGAAAGGAGAGTGAATGCTGGAAACCGAGTGAATGGGGCTCTCCATGATTTTATGAGCAGCCGGAAAGTGTCCGACAAGGCACGACTGGCAGTTCATAGAGGAGTGTTGGTACCGACATTGATGTATGGAAGTGAAAGTTGGGTGTGGCAGAAAAAACATCAGAGTAGAGTGAATGCTGTTGAAATGAGAGCGTTGCGTAGTATGTGTGGGGTAACGTTGAATGATAGAGTGAGAAATAGTGTGATAAGGGAACAGTGTGGAGTGAAAGAAGATGTAGTGTTGAGGATCGAGAAAGGTATGTTAAGATGGTTTGGGCATGTAGAGAGGATGGATGACAATCGTTTGACAAAGCAAGTGTATGAGGGGAGTGTGCATGGGACAGCTGGAAGGGGAAGACCTAGGTTCTTGGATCAAATTGGCGACATTTTGGAGAAGGGCCAGGTCAAAAGTACCCTAAACCGACGAGCATGTATGAAGAATGTAATGAGAGTGAATGAGGCGAAAGTTGTGTGTCAGGATCGTAGGACTGGAGATCCGTGGTCTCTGCCTACCCCTTTGGGAAAGAGGCGTGACTTTATGTATGTATGTATGTATCCACAGCTCATGAGATTAATTTACAAACTTAAAGATTTAACCTACAGCCAATAATGGATTTATATTATTTTTAACCAGCTAACCGACAATCAAATGACAAAAGTTGAAAGTTTGAATACATGTGTGTGTGATTGTGTGTGGAAATATTTTATTTATTTGTACTATGGGAACCAGATAACGATACACTACTTATATACTTTTTTGTTTGTAAATACATATTATACCTACATAGAAACACCCAGACCCTCCTTTATCTCAATAAACAGTTGCAGATTATACGAAAATGTATCCCACGGCGGGATCGAACCCGCAACCGTCTGCATCCCAAGAGGGCTTCACTCACTGGGCCACAGAGGTTGTCATTGTAAATGTACCTAAATGTTCTTCAGTGTTTCCTCGCACCTCAGTAATACCTAGGCTTTTTAAAGTTAGACAGAAAACTTTCTATTATAGTTAGTCTAGTTGGACACAAGTAAAAATACTTACCTACTTCTGAGAAAATGCTGCTAGGAAAAATCATCATGTCATAGATTTGGATATAATCAAAACTGAGGAATCAGCTGTGTGTGTGTGTCATATTTTGCATTGTTATTATAGTTATATTTTGTGGGTAAAACAGACACAGGTGATGCCCAGTTTCTTTTGCCCACTTGCTTGTGAAGGTTTTGTGTAATTTGCACAATAATACATTAAACATGAGTTGAATATTGATGTCTGTGATTTACAAAGGTACTTACTTACCAAAGATTGTACCTATATGATGATTTGGTAGTTTGAATCGACTAATTATTCAATGGAAGAATCCAGTACTATAGCATGAATGTTTGTTTTCATATCAAATAGTAGGCAATATTTATTTTGTTTATGCACATACCTACATATTTCCTTACTTTGAATAATTGATAATAATCATTGAGTTATTGTACAATTACATTTTATCTCAATGATAATCATTGAGTGTTGGGTTATGAAGATGGAATAAAAATTAGTGGGGAATTAGTAAGATGGATGTGTGGGTGGGGTAAAACCAGGGCTACCTATGTAAGTTGAGGAAGGCCAAAGTAGAAATGGCTGGATTATGTGTGAGATAAAAGTATGAGCATGTGAAAGGAGTGTTGAGTTCATAGTTGATAAAGCGCGCAACTTAGCGTGGGCTAATATAGAAATAAATAGAAGAGGAATTATTGCCGTCATCGGAAGTTCTAATCGCTTCAGATTCTCATAGAAATATGTAGGAAAATTCGTCACCAGATTGGGCCACTATCGAACTTACTTTTACCTACCTACATAGTAGTAAAAAGATGCCTAACACACTGTATGGTACCTAATAGCTTTTATCTACATCCAAAGCCATAGATCTTTATGTAAACTTGAGTTCTATGTCCAAAGCAAAGGAATCGCTAGCTACGAGTATTTTTGTTGAACGAAAGCCACTTTCTATAAAAGGAACTCAAACAATCCGAAATCATCACACATCGTTAATTATTGTAAATCACAGACACTGTCATTATTAAATTCTTAAAAATGTTCAAATAAACACAAAAAATTCCAAAACAATTCAATAAAAGTTACTATCTGCGCGCCATGTTTGAATTGTAGGTGAATGGCTTATTTTGACAGCTAGGGCATGCTAAAAGAATGGCTAAACAAAGTTCATGCTACCGAAAACGGTAGTCTCAAGGCATTCAAACCGTTGACTGGAAGGATTATAGCGTTCATGCTACGAAATTGCAATGCAATTCAAAAACCACATTGAAATAAGAGCTCATGCTCAGCCCCCTGGTCGTATGATGTCCTGAATCGAAGGTTTGTTTCACACACAAATCAATGGGCAATCAACAGTCAAAGAATATCATAGCAAGACGTACCCAGAACTGCGTGAACAGCCCGACGATGAAGATTCCTCTGTCCAGATGAAGAGATGCTGCACTTCACTGATAGTCACACAGTAACAGTTAGTTATAGTACTCAGCTGCGAGAAAGAATAGGGTTTTTCAAAAGATATCGTTCAAAAGATATTTGATGTGTGTGCGCGCGCGTGATGGAGGCACAGACGGCTTGATTTTCTTCGGTAGAGGGCGTCGGGCGCGCTCCTGTCATTTGTATTTGTGTTAGCGCCATCTAGCGTCGAGTAGTTTAAAACAGCCTTCTAACGTAAAAATAGCAACAGCTATGAATGAACGAATGAGACGTTGAAATAACCTGCAATACAAATGTTTTGCTTTTGTTTGTGTTGACTGTTTTGTCTTTCCAAGATTTTAGTTTATGTTTTTGTAATAACTTAATTTGATTGTAGAATAGTTTCTTGTATCTTTTTCAGGCTTGAACTAAGTGTAAAAAGTTAACTTAAGTAAAACATAGAAATGTCTTCAATGATATGTGCAACATGTTTGAGTATAAACCGTACACTTGTTTCGTTCGATGGAGAAAAATACGGTTCTTTATTTGGTAATCGAATTGTGAGTACAAGACCTAGTTAAGTTAGGCCTTATAATGCTTCTTCTTCTTCTTCTTTCTGCCCTTATCCCACTAAGTGGGGTCGGCAGAACATGTTTATTTCTTCTATTTCCCTGTATTACTCGTTATTGTTAGAAATGATTATTAGTTAGTATTCTTAAAGGCGGCGATGGGCTTGCAACCTGTCACGTATGGAATACTTACTAACTTCTGCAAGATGTGGTAAATACGTATTTGGACATGCCTCTGACTACCCCCTCAGACAGCGCCTTGGGGATACAGTCGTGCCCCTGTTTACGTTTTACGATTTTTTATTAATTTTTTACTAAATTCATACTATTTATAAATGTGAAAGTAACTCTGTTTCACGCCCAAACCACTGAACAGATTGGGCTGAAAATTGCCATGGATAAAGGTTGTCTATGGATAAAGGCCCAGGGAAGGACATAGGCAATTTTTTATCCCGAAAAAATCATGAGGGACTGTGGGTTACACCGCGGGAGCACAGCTAGTGATTTATATTGGTCAGGAGGCAACCCATGCCTACATTCAATGGGATGCTGTAGTGCCTGGGACAGTTTGATTCAACATCTTTGCTTGCATTTCAGTTGATTGAGACGGTTGCCGCTGTTTGTTGGGAATGCTTGTATATGTTCCGCAAGCTCTGGAGATTCAAGTCTCAAGTATTTAACGCACAGGAGCATTTGAAAAATAAGAGTTCAAAGGTAATGTAACTCCTTTCATACAAGTTCTAAGTATTCATCATCTCCCAATCGAACCAATCAATTGATGGCACATTCAATTTAATCATTGACGTTGATTGATTAACCCCAACTTTGTACCATCTGTTTACGAAATGTATTTACAATGATTTATTTTATTTATTTATTTATTGGAAAACCAACAGCTATTACATGGTGTCCTTAGTAACTACAATAGAAATAGTGAGCCAATTACAGGTCTTCGCTAATAGTAGTAGTATAGCTAGAAAAAATGTGAACACTAATACTTGTGATGTTGACTAATCAATTCTACCATCGATTGATGGCGTTGATCGATGATCAATTGATTGGTCTGGTATCCCTTAGAGATTATTGTTTTGACTAAGACAGGCTACCTTTTATCGGGGTAAAAACAAGAATTTCTAGGAGATGCCATGGCTGATAAACATCTTATAAATATCTGCAGACCTGCTGTGCATCGGAGGACTTACGAGTATAATAATAATAATAATAGCCTTTATTAACAATCGCGTATTAACTCCTGAGTGATTTTTCCTGAAAAACTTGACGATTTTATTTGTTTGCAGGGAACCTTGAGGGAAATGCCAGATAATTTTGAAGCTCGTGTGGTATTCGGGGGATTATTTTTCCGTCCCAAATGTCGGCCAATAGAATTGCACCATGAGACGAAATGTACAGTTAATTTCATTTTCATGCAAAATCTCCAATTTTCACAATTGAATTCAACCTGTCAGTTTGACGTGTGGTTAATTTGACTGGATCATGTTTTGTTTTTTATATATAGCAACGACCAGAGAAAATTTTCAAAAAATTATCAGTATAATACCATGTAGGTTGTACCACGTGACGTCGAATGGTGCAATTCTATTGGTCGATATTTGGGTCGGAAAAATAATCATTATTATTAGACACCGGTTTCTTAATTGTCTTGCTTTTCAGCATGCCTCCCCAAGAGTTCTCCATAGCGATCTGTCTCCTGCTTTTCTAGTCCACGTCGTTCCCGCCACATCCTTAATATCGGAGGACTCATATTGAACATCAAATAATCAATTTATTTCATTTCAGATAACAGATCTATCTCCATTAAGTTGTCTCAGAAGTTCAACAATTAATTATGTTGATATTTGTTGTGATCAAAATAGTGAAGACTTAGTAAATTTCACATTAATTAAATCAGAGAATGATATTGATGAGAAATTTAATAAAGAGCATTTTAAAAACTTGTTGAATAACAGTTTTAAAATTGATGAAACTATAAACACAGAGACAGTTGATACAGCTGTTAAGTTAGAAATAGATTATGATAAGTACAGCGATGAAATAACTGTTCAAGAATTGAGTGTGAATGAAACAAAAGTAAAAAATAAAACAGATTTTATTAATCACAAAACAATAAAAAAGGAGAATAAGGAAAAATCCCAAAGTCGGAATACTAAATTGTGTACAGCAAGGAAAAATAATTATGTTATTACTAAAATGACTGAGGATGAGATGTTGGCGAAAAGGGAGTCGGACAGGCAGACGGACAGATATAAAATCAAAGTTAAATATCGCTGTGAATCATGTATAGTTGGATTTTTTCTTAAGGATTTGTATGAAAAACATAAAAATAGACATTCAGAGGTGAGAAAAATATACATACATCTGAAACTCCTCCTAAAAATCTCATGCAATTTCGGAACCAGCCTAGTGAATCAGACTTTAGCGGAATGCATTCGGGTCGGAATCGGTCTGCTGTTCAACCGACCGCAACCAATCACGTGGAATAACTCGTAACAGTCACGTGACTCGCGACTCGATAGTGATGGTTTTTCCCATCTAAAAAAGCTTAACGTGCCTAAAGAATCGGTGCTCAACCGAAAAATATGAGACTTATCGAAAATTTGGACACCGACAAGTAGGATTTCGTGGCCGAGTGGTTAGGCACTTCGGCTTTAGGAGGATCGTCTGATCGATGCGGGTTCGAATCCCGTTGGAATCCAAAATTTTGATAAGACTTTTCATTTCATAGTGCCTAAAGAAGTATTCAATTCAAAAATTCACTGAAAGTCTACCTACAGAAATCATACATTTCTCTAAGTAGGTAGGTACCTACTTAATAAAAGCGAAATGAACTATGTAATCTAAAATGTACGCGGTCTTCCCGCATAAATCCCGATCTGTTGGGTATTCCAGGGTAAAAAGTCTCATTAATAATATGTTCTGATGATTTCCAGAATGCCGGTAAACTTAAATGTGGTATATGCGAAACACGATTTACAAAAGCGAACTTTTACAAAGAGCACGTGGAGAGTCATTACCGTGCGTATGGATGTAAAACTTGTGGATATGTTGGCTACAAGTTGCTTGAGATGGCCTCGCACGACGCTAAGGCGCATGGCCTCGCTCGCTTCCCTTGCAGAGTCTGCGGGGAACTCTTCCCGTGAGTATACTACGAAGATATATCTTGTACTAGCTTCTGCGCGTAGTACCAACATTTTGAACAGCTTACATGCTATTCCAGGTCACTATCTAAGCCTATTCCAAGTTTCATCCAAATCGGTTCACTGGTTTAGGCGTGATTGAAACTGAAACACAAACATCTAAACAAACTCGCAAACTTCTAGCTTTATTATATGAGTGGGAAGTGGGATGGGAAAGTTGATTTAATTTTGGTTGGTGTGTTAGCGCCCATGCAAAATGAAAAATACTTTAGAAAGATGGACAGATAAAGACAGTGTGGGCATGGGCAGAGACAGAAAGATTGAAGGAAAGGGAACAGATGGAGAGATAGAGACGGATGGATTGATAGACATAGGTGGTTAGACAAACAGACTCATGGATAGATCGAAAGACAGAGGGACGGATAAAGAGATAGGATTGACAGATGGATAGGCATAGAGAGTTAGACAAACAGACAGATGGACAGACAGAGACCGATTTATAAATCTATCAATCGGTCTGAAATCTGTTTGAAACGAATCTGAAATGGCGGCGCTTATCATGCTCTCTCGCTTGTACATTAGTGACTGCACTAATGAGAGAACATGATAAGTTGCGACGTTTCTATAATGAACCGGGTTATTCAAAAACTAAAAGAAAAACCGACTTCAATGTTCGACTTTACACGCGGCGTAACTCAGGGAATCAATAAGCCATCCATAAAAATCGAAATACGATAAGAAATCAAATCGACAGATAACGCTTAGGCTCCACCGGCGTTTAAGGGCATTAATTACCAAATTGACATAATGCATATACCGCCTTATTAATTAGAAAACCCTAATTCTAGCTAAATCCGAGACTGCTCTCAGAACTGTTACTTCTTGGAGTAACATGCTGAGTTTAAGGTTATTAATAAATCGGTAGTTATCTCGAATCAGTAATACATTTCTTGCATCGGGACTAGCGCGTGCGTTATGGCAACCCAAAAAATTTAATATAAAAACGAGTGAATGAACGAATAATATTATCATTCAAAATATTGTCTGTCTCTGTCACTAATTATATGAATGACAGAGATAGACAATAATTTGTATTTGATAATCTGTTTTATTCAAAGAGGTTTGAGGTTTTATTCTTCTCAAAATTTTTGGTCAAGTGAATATTGACCAAAAAGTTTTTAGTCAAAAAAAAAGTATTTACTGTGTTTAGTAATTTTTAACTGTTTTTTGTTTCTTGCTAATGCTAAATGATTTTTTACCTCAAAATCTATACTTACTTGGATTTTAAATTCAGTTTCTTCGAGATCATAAAATGAAATTTTACGAATATTGTAATTTTCACTCGCCTCATTTATCGTAATTGGTATCCATCCAACCTCATTAAATTTTTCCTCAAACCATCAACATATCCATCCTATTTGCACAACCTTTTTTTGGTTATGACATGAATATTATGAAGTAAAATGTCAAAATTCATGACAGAGTATGCTTACTCCATCTCTATACTAGGTTGCACCTAGGCGTAACTCTTGCTCCGAGAGCAGCGTCGGATTAGCTTATTTCCTCCTTGGTCTTTATTTATTAATACAGATTTGACCTACTACTGCCTTATGCTTTGGATTAGCTCTAATTCCACCCAAGTTCGTGTTTATTAATAACAGGGATAGAGTCTTAGACTTATCTGTTGATTCGATTTACAATGGCTAGGAGGGAAGGTTTTTAGAGTTTTACGGGCAAACTATCAAACCCTCACGAATAATTTATATGGGACCACCTCTGGAGTATATTTCAAACAAAAAAAGTATTTTGAAAATCGATCCACAATTGGCGGAGAAATCGCGTAACAAGATATAAAAAAAACATACAGGCGAATTGAGAACCTCCTCATTTTTGAACAAAAAAACAGGGTCACGACTGTATCCTCGAGGCGCGGTAGACATTCTCTCAGATCTTTTTATATTCCAGATCCTTTGAAGATGTCTAAGTACGGGGGTAGTCAGAGGCATGTACAAATACATATTTGATACATGCCCACATCTTGCAGAAGTTAGTATTCCATACGTGACAGGTCCTTTTTGAAGTCGGTTAAAAATTTACTTTAGTTCAAAAACTAGCAGGAAATAACAGTTCATATTAATCCTCAGATCTCCTTCGAGCCTGCGTTTCCACCGTGAGACTCACGAAGCGCCGCCTAAGTGCGATTGCTGTTTGAAAATCTTCCGCAGTAAAGAAAGTCTGAGAGTACACAAGCAGTAAGTAACTTTGGTATATTGGGATTTTTTATTCCCAACGACCACAGTGATGGGGAGGCTAGGTGGTCGTTGGGAATTTTTATTCCCAACCACCCCACTAGTGTGGAGGTTGGTGGAATCGTTGGGAATATATCAAACTAAGCATAGCTTGTACTATGGGAACCAGTTAACTGATATACTACTAAATACTTTTTGTTTGTAAATACATACATATTATACATAGAAACACCCAGACCCGAGAAAGATTTGTTTGTTTGTTTGTTTGAATTGAATAGGCTCCGAAACTACTGGACCGATTTGAAAAATTCTTTCACCATTAGAATCCTGCATTATCCCTGATGAACATAGGCTATATTTTATCCCGGGAAATACCAAGTTTCATCCAAATCGACTTTTCACACAGCATCATCTAGGCGTAGTAGGTTTAGGCGTGATTGAAACACAAACATACAAATATCTAAACTAACTTTAATTGTTTATAATTTTATAGTGTTAATCCACACTTGGTATTTCATTAAAAAATGAAAAGTCTTATCAAAATTTTGAATTCCGACGGGATTTGAATTCTGACGAGTAGGGTTCTGTGGCCGAGCGGTAAAGCACTCCGGCTTTATTAGGATCGTCTGATCGATGCGGGTTCGAATCCCGTCGGAATCCAAAATTTTGATAAGACTTTTCATTTCTTAATCTAAACTAACTCACAAACTTTCAGATTATTATATACTAGCTTCTGCGTGTGGTACCTACATTTTGAATAGCCTATATGCTATTCTAGGTCACTATCTACGCCTATTCCAAGTTTCATCCTAATCGGTTCACTGGTTTAGGCGTGATTGTTACACAAACATACAAACATACTCACACACTTTCAGATTTATTATATTACTAGCTGCGCTCCCGCGGTGTAACCCGCGGTCCCTCGGGATTTTTTCGGGATAAAAAGTAGCCTATGTCCGTCCCTGGGATACAACCTTTATCCATGCCAATTTTCAGCCTAATCTGTTCAGTGGTTTGGGCGTGAAAAGGTAACAAACAGACAGACAGACAGACAGATAGACAGACAGACAGACAGACAGAGTTACTTTCACATCCTATAAATATTATAAAGGCGAAAGTTTGTAAGTATGGATGTATGGATGTATGGATGTTTGTTACTCTTTCACGCAAAAACGGCTGGACCGATTTGGTTGAAATTTGGTATGTAGATAGGTGATACCCTGGATTAACACATAGGCTACTTTTTATCCCGATATTCCCGCGGGAACGGGACTTACGCGGGTGAAACCGCGGGGCGCAGCTAGTTTATAATATTAGTATGGATAGTATGGATTAGGATATTAGGAAGTGAGATATATATATTTTTTTAACTAACCTATACTTTCCCACTGCTGGGCAAAGGTCTCCCCCAGTTGTTTTCATCTGTCTGTGTGCTTTTAGCGATATGGCCGCCCATTGTACAATGTCTATTTTTATGTATTCTCTGTATTATGTTTTTGTGTACAATAAAGCGTTTATCTATCTATCTATCTGTCTCGATCCCCAGCCACATCCCACCATGGTGGGATATTTATTTATATAATTTGAATGTGTCATATCAGACAGATGCACGGCTTCAAGCCTAAATCGGCTTGTCCAATATGCGGTACGTACGTCCGCTACCTACAAAACCACATGCGGAAGCATCGCACCGCGCCCGACGCCGCGTACTGCGCCGAATGCGATCAGAGGTTCACCACCACCGCCTCATATAGATCACATCTCAAGTACGCGGCGAAACATCGAGCTGAAACTGTTTTACGGTTGGTTAAAAATACTCTATAAGGCTAGGCGTATGCTCAGAAGCAGGCGACGCAGCACAGCATAGTACAGCACAGTGCAGGGCAGGGCAGTTGAGGCAGACATGTGCCCTCTCCGCGTGCTGCGGCCTGCGACGCAACTGACATTCGCATCCTAGCTAGTACAAGGAATGCAAATGAAATTGAAATTCTTTGAATAGTCTGGATGATTTGTATCATACAAACAAGGTTCACAACGAACTAATTCTGTCATTGCAACAAATTTATAAAATGTTGTTAATAAACCTCGTCTCTACGTGCACGCGTCGCGCAGAGTTCTGTGCCGGCACTACAACGAGACGCAGAGCAGGACAGACACATGTCTGCGTCGCATGTGCCTGCGCCGCAGCGTACGTAGTTCAATGACGTTCCATGCTTTACAAAATCTGCTCTGCTCTGCCCTGCGTGGACCTGCGTCGCCTGCGTCTCAGCATACGCCTAGCCTTATTATCCCGACTCTATTATTTGACGACCTTTGTGGCGCAGTGGGTGAAAGCTCGCTTAGGACGCAGAAGGTTCATAGAAATCTTGATGGGAAGCATCCGAATATTCATCAAACGAACGAAAAAAGGAACGCGAATACGGCCCTTATCTATACTAGACTAGCTACTGCGCGCGGCCTCGCTCGCGTGGAACCAACCCAACATTTTGAATAGCCTATACGCTATTCCAGGTCACTATCTACGTCTATACCAAGTTTCATCCAAATCGGTTCACTGGTTTAGGCGTGATTGATACACAAACATACAAATATCCAAACATCTAAACCAACTCACAAACTTTCAGCTTTATTATATGTGTGGGATATGAAGTGTAAATGTGAATGTTAACATTTCAGACACGAATGTCGATTGTGTGAGGCTCGGTTCGTGAACGCGGCGAGTTTGAAGAAACACACGCTCCTACGTCACTCGAACGTACGGCCTCACAAGTGTGATAAATGCGGAAAGGTAAATAAACTAGTGGTTCTGTGAGAACATAGACCTCGCGACCAAAATTGAAATTTAGGTGCTTTGTATTTTCCCATAAGCTAACTTATGCCTATGTAAACTTTTAAGTAAAACAGACTAATAATTTTTAGTGATTGCTCGCGTTCCTTAGTCTGATTGGTATAGGTACATAGGTAGGTATAAATTTTACGAAAAAAACAAAAAAAATACAAAATACAAAATAATTTATTTTCCAACATAATTACAACATTAAGAAAATGTACAAGGGTAGTTACATATGGTCCCCGCACTAGGCAAGCCTGTGTCGCGGGAGACCGGGAACAAAGAATTTGACAATAAGTTAATTTATACCTGAGAGGTAACCGGTGTTTTACAAATAACCCTGTATAACCAAACATTGTTTTAGGGATTTGAGGCGCAGTGCAAATTGAAAATTCACACATTACACGCTCACGAAGGAGTTGAGAAGCCGAAAGACAAGATCTGTCACATCTGTGGACGAGGTTTCAACGTAAGTTTAGCCAAGGGGATAGTGGAACTCATTGCCGGGCTCTGTATTTCCCGAAAAGTACAATATAGGGGTCTTCAAATCAAGAGTAAAATATCCTTCTAGGTAAGCATGCTCCATCTTAGACCTCACTACTGCTTAACATCAGGCAGAGTGAGCTCAAATGCGAACCTATTTAATTTAAATAATTACGTTTTAAAACAAAAAGAAAAACCGACTTCAATGTTCGACACTACACACGGCGTGACTTAGGGAATCAATAAGTCATCCATAAAAATCTAAATAAGAATAAGTTTTTTTTAAATATCAACAAGTACAAGTTTTTAATGGATTACCGTGATCTGATTGAACTCACCGATGTAAGTACAAAATTTCATTTCAATCAACCTATTTTCTGAGGAGTTCCATTCTCCATCATTGGATCAGCTCGCAGTCATCATATTTCAAATTAGTAGATGAAACTTGACCAATGTAGTGAGTTTCAACTCAATTAACCTATTAACTGAGGAGTTCCATTCTCCATCATCAGATCAGCTCGCTGTCACTATATTTTAAAATTTTAAATGATACTTGATCTACAAACCGAGTTTCAACTAAATCGGTCTATTATCTGAGGAGTTACCTCCATCATCAGATCAGCTCGCTGTCACCATTTTTGAAAATTTTAGATGATACTCAATCTACGAACCGAGTTTCAACTCAATCGACCTATTGTCTGAGGAGTTCCCTGGAACAGCTCTTGACTCCATCATCAGATCAGCTCGTTGTCACCATTTTTGAAAATTTTAGATGATACTTAATCTACGAACCGAGTTTCAACTCAATCAGCCTATTGTATGAGGAGTTCCCTGGAATAGCTCTTGACTCCATCATCAGATCAGCTTGAAAGAAAGAAATAAAAAATGCTAAACAGATAATGCTTAGGCTCCACCGGCGTCTAAAGGCAATAATTACCAAAACTGCATATATTTTATGTCAAGTCTCGCGACACGTGAGTTCCTGGCATTCGTAAATTGTCAATTTGACATATTGCATAGAGAGTCTTAGACTTATCTGTCGATTCGATTTACAATGGCTAGGAGGGAAGGTTTTTAGAGTTTTACGGGCAAACTATCAAACCCTCAGGAATACAATTTATATGGGACCACCTCTGGAGTATACCCTTTCAAACATAAAAATAATTTTGAAAATCGGGCCACAATTGGCGGAGTAATCGCGTAACATGATACAAAAAAAAAATAATAAAAAAAAAAACATACAGGCGACTTGAGAACCTCCTCCTTTTTTTGAAGTCGGTTAAAAATAAAAATAGTTTCAGCTCGTATGTCAACTCTAACTCGTGAATGGGAGTGGAAGTTGGACTGATGGACTGATGCTTTGTACACTGATGGACTGAGGGCCTGAATCCGGACTCTGTCAGTCACACAGTCTATAAATGATGAAAAGCTAAACTTTACTCAAGTGACAAAGTGTTTTACAGCAAAGGTTTATTAATTACTGAATTAAAAAAAGTGCAGTGGCACTCTGGAAGTGCCGACAGAAATAAAAACTTGAACTGAAAATTATGTGTATTTTTTTAATCTTCAAGAAATATTATTAAATCGTTACCGGGTGCGCGGTGGAAAACGCCGCGATGAAGGTTTTTTAGCCGTGTTTAGTTACGGAGTTCAAAACTAGATGGCGCTGACGGTGGTGTCGGTAACACTCAGTTTGATGTTAGTATGTTGTAGATTTTTTCCCATCTCAAAAATGCCTAACGCGTCTAAAGAATTCAATTCAAAAACTTTTGACGTGTTAACGTCTTATAATTCGATGGAGCCGGCTGCACGCACGAAAAAACATGACGTCATGCGTCGTTACCTCGTCATGCGTCGTTACCTGACGTCATGAGGCGTTCCATGTAAGGCTTGAAGTGCAAGCGAGAGCGCGGAACGAGCGACAAAGAAGCACAAACGTCGTCACGTTCAACTATCGTCAGTAAACCGAGTCAAAGTCGAAGTCGAAGTCCGAGGTCGACCTCGACCTCGACCTCGAGGTCAAGGTCAAGGTCAAAAAAAAAAGCACAAACTTTAACACGTTCAACTATCGTCAGTAAACAGACTTTACACACAACCATTTTTTCTTTTCAGACGAAATTCATGTTGATTAATCATATCCGGGTGCACACCGGTGAGAAGCCTTTCCGCTGCGACATCTGCGGCGCCGCCTTCAGCCAGAAGAGCTCCCTCACCACGCACACGCGCGGCGTGCATCTCAAGATCAAACCACGACCAGGTCGACAGACAACACTCTAGGAGGAGGCGCCGCCTTCAGCCAGAAGAGCTCCCTCACCACGCACACGCGCGGCGTGCATCTCAAGATCAAACCACGACCAGGTCGACAGACAACACTCTAGGAGGAGGCGCCGCCTTCAGCCAGAAGAGCTCCCTCACCACGCACACGCGCGGCGTGCATCTCAAGATCAAACCACGACCAGGTCGAAAGACAACACTCTAGGAGGAGGCGCCGCCTTCAGCCAGAAGAGCTCCCTCACCACGCACACGCGCGGCGTGCATCTCAAGATCAAACCACGACCAGGTCGACAGACAACACTCTAGGAGGAGGCGCCGCCTTCAGCCAGAAGAGCTCCCTCACCACGCACACGCGCGGCGTGCATCTCAAGATCAAACCACGACCAGGTCGACAGACAACACTCTAGGAGGAGGCGCCGCCTTCAGCCAGAAGAGCTCCCTCACCACGCACACGCGCGGAGTGCATCTCAAGATCAAACCACGACCAGGTCGACAGACAACACTCTAGGAGGAGGCGCCGCCTTCAGCCAGAAGAGCTCCCTCACCACGCACACGCGCGGCGTGCATCTCAAGATCAAACCACGACCAGGTCGACAGACAACACTCTAGGAGGAGGCGCCGCCTTCAGCCAGAAGAGCTCCCTCACCACGCACACGCGCGGCGTGCATCTCAAGATCAAACCACGACCAGGTCGACAGACAAGACTCTAGGAGGCGCCGCCTTCAGCCAGAAGAGCTCCCTCACCACGCACACGCGCGGCGTGCATCTCAAGATCAAACCACGACCAGGTCGACAGACAAGACTCTAGGAGGAGGCGCCGCCTTCAGCCAGAAGAGCTCCCTCACCACGCACACGCGCGGCGTGCATCTCAAGATCAAACCACGACCAGGTCGACAGACAACACTCTAGGAGGAGGCGCCGCCTTCAGCCAGAAGAGCTCCCTCACCACGCACACGCGCGGCGTGCATCTCAAGATCAAACCACGACCAGGTCGACAGACAAGACTCTAGGAGGCGCCGCCTTCAGCCAGAAGAGCTCCCTCACCACGCACACGCGCGGCGTGCATCTCAAGATCAAACCACGACCAGGTCGACAGACAAGACTCTAGGAGGCGCTGCCTTCAGCCAGAAGAGCTCCCTCACCACGCACACGCGCGGAGTGCATCTCAAGATCAAACCACGACCAGGTCGACAGACAACACTCTAGGAGGAGGCGCCGCCTTCAGCCAGAAGAGCTCCCTCACCACGCACACGCGCGGCGTGCATCTCAAGATCAAACCACGACCAGGTCGACAGACAACACTCTAGGAGGAGGCGCCGCCTTCAGCCAGAAGAGCTCCCTCACCACGCACACGCGCGGCGTGCATCTCAAGATCAAACCACGACCAGGTCGACAGACAAGACTCTAGGAGGCGCCGCCTTCAGCCAGAAGAGCTCCCTCACCACGCACACGCGCGGCGTGCATCTCAAGATCAAACCACGACCAGGTCGACAGACAAGACTCTAGGAGGCGCCGCCTTCAGCCAGAAGAGCTCCCTCACCACGCACACGCGCGGCGTGCATCTCAAGATCAAACCACGACCAGGTCGACAGACAAGACTCTAGGAGGCGCCGCCTTCAGCCAGAAGAGCTCCCTCACCACGCACACGCGCGGCGTGCATCTCAAGATCAAACCACGACCAGGTCGACAGACAAGACTCTAGGAGGCGCCGCCTTCAGCCAGAAGAGCTCCCTCACCACGCACACGCGCGGCGTGCATCTCAAGATCAAACCACGACCAGGTCGACAGACAAGACTCTAGGAGGCGCCGCCTTCAGCCAGAAGAGCTCCCTCACCACGCACACGCGCGGCGTGCATCTCAAGATCAAACCACGACCAGGTCGACAGACAAGACTCTAGGAGGCGCCGCCTTCAGCCAGAAGAGCTCCCTCACCACGCACACGCGCGGCGTGCATCTCAAGATCAAACCACGACCAGGTCGACAGACAACACTCTAGGAGGAGGCGCCGCCTTCAGCCAGAAGAGCTCCCTCACCACGCACACGCGCGGCGTGCATCTCAAGATCAAACCACGACCAGGTCGACAGACAAGACTCTAGGAGGCGCCGCCTTCAGCCAGAAGAGCTCCCTCACCACGCACACGCGCGGCGTGCATCTCAAGATCAAACCACGACCAGGTCGACAGACAAGACTCTAGGAGGCGCCGCCTTCAGCCAGAAGAGCTCCCTCACCACGCACACGCGCGGCGTGCATCTCAAGATCAAACCACGACCAGGTCGACAGACAAGACTCTAGGAGGCGCCGCCTTCAGCCAGAAGAGCTCCCTCACCACGCACACGCGCGGCGTGCATCTCAAGATCAAACCACGACCAGGTCGACAGACAAGACTCTAGGAGGCGCCGCCTTCAGCCAGAAGAGCTCCCTCACCACGCACACGCGCGGCGTGCATCTCAAGATCAAACCACGACCAGGTCGACAGACAAGACTCTAGGAGGCGCCGCCTTCAGCCAGAAGAGCTCCCTCACCACGCACACGCGCGGCGTGCATCTCAAGATCAAACCACGACCAGGTCGACAGACAAGACTCTAGGAGGAGGCGCCGCCTTCAGCCAGAAGAGCTCCCTCACCACGCACACGCGCGGCGTGCATCTCAAGATCAAACCACGACCAGGTCGACAGACAAGACTCTAGGAGGCGCCGCCTTCAGCCAGAAGAGCTCCCTCACCACGCACACGCGCGGCGTGCATCTCAAGATCAAACCACGACCAGGTCGACAGACAAGACTCTAGGAGGAGGCGCCGCCTTCAGCCAGAAGAGCTCCCTCACCACGCACACGCGCGGCGTGCATCTCAAGATCAAACCACGACCAGGTCGACAGACAAGACTCTAGGAGGAGGCGCCGCCTTCAGCCAGAAGAGCTCCCTCACCACGCACACGCGCGGCGTGCATCTCAAGATCAAACCACGACCAGGTCGACAGACAAGACTCTAGGAGGAGGCGCCGCCTTCAGCCAGAAGAGCTCCCTCACCACGCACACGCGCGGCGTGCATCTCAAGATCAAACCACGACCAGGTCGACAGACAAGACTCTAGGAGGAGGCGCCGCCTTCAGCCAGAAGAGCTCCCTCACCACGCACACGCGCGGCGTGCATCTCAAGATCAAACCACGACCAGGTCGACAGACAACACTCTAGGAGGAGGCGCCGCCTTCAGCCAGAAGAGCTCCCTCACCACGCACACGCGCGGCGTGCATCTCAAGATCAAACCACGACCAGGTCGACAGACAACACTCTAGGAGGAGGCGCTGCCTTCAGCCAGAAGAGCTCCCTCACCACGCACACGCGCGGCGTGCATCTCAAGATCAAACCACGACCAGGTCGACAGACAACACTCTAGGAGGAGGCGCTGCCTTCAGCCAGAAGAGCTCCCTCACCACGCACACGCGCGGCGTGCATCTCAAGATCAAACCACGACCAGGTCGACAGACAACACTCTAGGAGGAGGCGCCGCCTTCAGCCAGAAGAGCTCCCTCACCACGCACACGCGCGGCGTGCATCTCAAGATCAAACCACGACCAGGTCGACAGACAAGACTCTAGGAGGCGCCGCCTTCAGCCAGAAGAGCTCCCTCACCACGCACACGCGCGGCGTGCATCTCAAGATCAAACCACGACCAGGTCGACAGACAAGACTCTAGGAGGCGCCGCCTTCAGCCAGAAGAGCTCCCTCACCACGCACACGCGCGGCGTGCATCTCAAGATCAAACCACGACCAGGTCGACAGACAAGACTCTAGGAGGCGCCGCCTTCAGCCAGAAGAGCTCCCTCACCACGCACACGCGCGGCGTGCATCTCAAGATCAAACCACGACCAGGTCGACAGACAAGACTCTAGGAGGCGCCGCCTTCAGCCAGAAGAGCTCCCTCACCACGCACACGCGCGGCGTGCATCTCAAGATCAAACCACGACCAGGTCGACAGACAAGACTCTAGGAGGCGCCGCCTTCAGCCAGAAGAGCTCCCTCACCACGCACACGCGCGGCGTGCATCTCAAGATCAAACCACGACCAGGTCGACAGACAAGACTCTAGGAGGCGCCGCCTTCAGCCAGAAGAGCTCCCTCACCACGCACACGCGCGGCGTGCATCTCAAGATCAAACCACGACCAGGTCGACAGACAAGACTCTAGGAGGCGCCGCCTTCAGCCAGAAGAGCTCCCTCACCACGCACACGCGCGGCGTGCATCTCAAGATCAAACCACGACCAGGTCGACAGACAAGACTCTAGGAGGCGCCGCCTTCAGCCAGAAGAGCTCCCTCACCACGCACACGCGCGGCGTGCATCTCAAGATCAAACCACGACCAGGTCGACAGACAAGACTCTAGGAGGCGCCGCCTTCAGCCAGAAGAGCTCCCTCACCACGCACACGCGCGGCGTGCATCTCAAGATCAAACCACGACCAGGTCGACAGACAACACTCTAGGAGGAGGCGCCGCCTTCAGCCAGAAGAGCTCCCTCACCACGCACACGCGCGGCGTGCATCTCAAGATCAAACCACGACCAGGTCGACAGACAAGACTCTAGGAGGCGCCGCCTTCAGCCAGAAGAGCTCCCTCACCACGCACACGCGCGGCGTGCATCTCAAGATCAAACCACGACCAGGTCGACAGACATCTTAAAGCATAATGTTGATTGGAACGAACTTCGATCATACATATATCTCCTCTAGAAGATCGGCATTGAAAATCCGTCCGCGCGAAATACTGAATTGAATGTTTTGAGGATTTGTGACTTTATTACTAAGTGCCAACGGTGTAATTCGGTTTATTCCCAACGAACCCCACTAACCTCCCCACTAGTGGGGCAGTTAGGAGTACAGTAGGTCGTATAGTTTTCATGGCGTTATCTGACCGTCAGGATATGAACAAAGGGCGTAAGATTGTTAGGTTTTAAAATAAAACATTTTTTCTTTTTAATATTATTATTTAGCAATGAATAAGTTACAGGATTGAATTCTAAATAACTTCTAATAACGCTCATACATTTGTCTACTTCACACGAGAAACTACTTATTTGTCAATAGGTACTCAAAATAATTGATAGGACTTTGAACATTGTGTCAAAATCAAAATGCCTTGGTACGTATCGATCACAAGATTAATAATTTTCAATTTTAAATGTACTAGCTACTGCTCGCGGCTTCGCCCGCGTGGTACCAACATTTTGAATAGCCTATGCTATTCCAGGTCACTATCTACATCTATTCCAAGTTTCATCCAAATCGGTTCACTGGTTTAGGCGTGATTCAAACACAAACATCTAAACATACTCACTCTTCAGCTTTATTATATTAGTGGAATGTAGTAAGTAGTAAATAATTTAATTTTACATACAATCTAATTGTTTAAATTAATGTAGTGTTAGGCTCAATGCACACTGAATTGGCAAGCGACGCGTCAATTAGTTTTATAGCAAGCCATTATAAACCTTATCAACACTGGTACAAGATATAGAAACGCTTGTAGAATGAACGAGATCTGGCGAAGCCATCTAGCGGGCCGCGCTGGCTCGAGCACTTTCGTGCGGTTCATTCTACAAGCGTTTCTATATCTAGTACCATTGTTTATAAGGTTTATAATAAATAAATAATAAATAAATAATGCTGGACTTTTCACACAGCATCATCTAGCCCCAAAGTAAGCAGAGCTTGTGTTATGGGTACTAAGATGACTGATATACTACTTATATACTTTTTTGTTTGTAAATACATACATATTATACATAGAAACACCCAGACCCGAGACAAATATTTGTAGATCATACAAACATTGGTCCCGCCGCGGGGATCGAACCCGCAACCTTTTGCGTCGCAGGCAGGCCTTCGCCCACTGCGCCACAGAGGTCGTCTTGCGTCTTGATAATGGCTTGCTATAAAACTAATTGACGCGTCGCTTGCCAATTCAATGTGCATTGATCCTAAAAATCACACTTTATTCGTAATTTCAATGTTATCACAAAAGCAGAATAACTATGCTATTTATATTATTTTAAACAGTAGGTACTAACTTAACTTAAGTTTTTGTAAATAAATTTTAAATGTTCTTAAATTATTGACTTTTAAAGTTATTTAAATGGAAATGTTTTTGTGTAATAGATTATTGTTATTTCTTAACGAATAAATATCAGCTCTTAAACAGGGTGTGGCAAAATTTTACAACATTCAGGGCAGCTACCTTTTTATTTTGTAGTTGTTTGTAGAAGGTTTTGTTCTTTGGAAACTATAGGTTTATTTTAAAGATTATTTTTCCGACCCAAATATCGACCAATAGAATTGCACCATTCGACGTCACGTGGTACAACCTACATGGTATTATACTGATAATTTTTTGAAAATTTTCTCTGGTCGTTGCTATATATAAAAAACAAAACATGATCCAGTCAAATTAACCACACGTCAAACTGACAGGTTGAATTCAATTGTGAAAATTGGAGATTTTGCATGAAAATGAAATTAACTGTACATTTCGTCTCATGGTGCAATTCTATTGGCCGACATTTGGGACGGAAAAATAATCCCCCGAATACCACACGAGCTTCAAAATTATCTGGCATGTCCCTCAAGGTTCCCTGCAAACAAATAAAATCGTCAAGTTTTTCAGGAAAAATCACTCGCGCTTCGCGCGAAAAACTTGACTCCTTCATTTGTTTGCAACGAACCTATCGGGAAATACCCGATAATTTTGAAGCTCTTGTGGTATTATAAGTGAAAAAACAACTGCATTTTTTGATTTTTGAAAAAATGTAGTTAGCCTAGAAAATTACGTTTGGGTCTCAATCGACGCTAATTCCAATTAGAAACACTTTTCCCAAAGTTTAGCAAATCAAATCGTATTTTTTTGGAAAACTAAAGAAAACAAAAACAACTACAAAAGATAAGGTAGCTGCCCTGAATGTTGTAAAATTTTGCCACACCCTGTATAAACGATTTGTTATTTTAATAGAAATTGTTAGATTTTAAAGACAATTTGCTTCAAAACTTTTTATTTATTCAATGATGATGACACCATTTGCTAAGAAATAATGTAAGTACTACTCTATTATTACAAAACTCTTCTAAACTCTTAAAAGTGCAATAACTTTAAATATAAAAACACAGTGCTATGATTTTTGTAAAAATATTTGTACTACACTATTTACAAAGAAAGGACGGAATAAATTACCCTTAAATATTGTAGTGTTTTTTTTTATTCAGACAAACTAACGTGCTTTATGTCTAGTAATATCCTACTTAAGTAAACTTAAGAACTAAAAACACTGAGCGTGCTTAAGTAAATCAGCGCAGGCGACTTAACTTAAGTGTGTTTTCATCACTTAATTTAAGTTAAAAATCTTATAAGGACGGACAAATGGACGGATTTATACATTTTAATATTTAGTATTTAAATGATGAATGAAGTATTTGTAACAGTTGGAAATTGGCCGGAATTCGAACCCATGATCTTCAAAATGAAAGTCGAGGTACCAAACGACCAACTGTGCTCAAAATCAGCAAGAAGACAAAATTGGTAGGCTAGATAGGTCTAATTTGTATGATGATTTGTCAGAGAAATAAAGATTATGTATGTATGTATGTGCAAATCTGATCAGTAAGCCAGCATCTTCCGGAGTAGAGTCACGATGATCACAGCGAACACGGATGTCTTCAAGATATCGGCATCTGCGGGTAAAATATTAGGTCAGAAACATTGACTGAACCAAAAATATACTCCCTATGGCAAGTACTTTCCTACATGTAGATTCGCTTCCCTCTCTATACCTAACAAATGATTTGTCTCAAAAAATTGGCACCACGCACGTGGATAAAGTAAACATCGTCACGGCTCTTTATCTGCTGCTCGCTTTGCTCGCAAAATACATACATAGTTAAGACCTTTTTAAAGTGAAAACCTAATGAGTAACGAGGGAGTGAAGTAAAGATTTATGGTAGATAGACCTATCTAATGAAAATTATGATTTGCGTTATCTTGTCAGTTGGAGGGAAGCGAACATTTAAGATTCTATGTTTTCCGAATGATGCAACGAGCGAGCGAAGCGAGCCTATGGTATTATGACCCTGGATATAAGATCTTTCTATCTCTCTGACATAGCTGAATCAGTATCTTCTTTCCCTCTTACCACTGCAAGTATGCTCTTTCTCCTTGAACCCGTTCTCAGTATCACAGAGACAGATCTTGTCTTGAGGCGCGTGCACGCGTAGATGCGGCGGCGCGGCACCCGTGATGTTCGGGGCTCCGCACACCAGCCCGTCGTTGCATTCGTCGCTGTTCGCGCACACGTGGTATAGTGCTGGAAATAAGCATATTGCAACGTCTTATGAGTGGTAATAAACATTTACGTGTGGTATAGCGCTGGAAATAAGCATAGTTAGTAAGGGGTTAAAATCAATTCTGGATGACTTCCAGTTCATAGATCTGAGTGCTAAGTTCATATGATAAGCCACCAACTTTGGTGATGGAGTTTTTAGGCAGCGTGTGCGTCATGGCTTAACGAGTAAACCGTGATGGGGGATGGCCTAAGAGCTGAGAGTACCTAAGCTCGGTAAAAATTCATACAAGGTTAAAAGCTTGGTTCTAATAGGGTACTACTAGCTAGATTATCGCACTCGCGGGTGTAAAAGTTGTAAAAAGCAGTTAAAACACGATAACTTCATAATTGAAGGTTTGGTCAGAAACGTGAGGCTTAGCTGTAATCGATACAAACAGGAAATTTCGTGCGACTTCAATGATTACCCTACCGTGTTGAGGAGAAATAAACGATGGTTATCAAGCATTACTTCGTTTGAAGTAGTATAACTGCCGCTAATTCGTGAAAAAGGCGCCTTTAAGTTTAACTTGAACTGCTAAAATTATAATTTGTGTTCGTAGAAAATATTTTTACTAATAATATGGAGGACCTATGCGTACAACCACGTTGTGGAGGCCACGCACCGGAAATCGCAGCAGAGGACGGCCCCCCACGAGATGGAAAGACGATCTTGTAAGGGTTGCTGGGAGCCGTTGGGTGCAGGCTGCACAAGATTGATCGTTGTGGAAATCTATGGGAGAGGCCTATGTTCAGCAGTGGACGTTGGATGGCTGGGATGATGATAATGATGCCTACAACTGCCTACTCAACAGGACGCTGTATTGTATGTGATATTAGGTTACATGAAATAGGCTTGCCCAGCACCTAAACTAATCTTGACTTCAACCTAACTCCCACTCAACGTCCAAGTGCATTTCGGTATGCTCCACTTATTCTTGCGTTATTAGAGAAGTAGAGAAATGAACTGACGTACCTTGAGATGACAGTTCTAAGTGATCACTGCGGTCCTACTGAGTAAATGCTTTGACTTTGACTTTGAGTTGAGTGGAGGATGAGTCGAGATCTAGAAATCGATTTGGGTGTAACTCATACGAACTTACTACAGTTTGGAAAAAGGCTCCTTTCGTAGGTGACAAGACTAGAAGTCTTTTAACTAGAAGTTTTTATCTTCTTCGATACAAATTCTGTTATAGTGAACCGAGCCCTATAGGTAGCCGTCTAAGCCCGCCTCCGCAGTGCCGTGCACCGCGTCACGCAACGCCCAATTGTGTCGCAAGTAGTTGTTATAAAGGTCACTGTTTCTGTAGGGCTATATTCAACCATTTTTCCAACACGCGCGATGTTGGCTGAGTAAAGGCCTTAGCTTACACGACTCCGCTACCACCCGGCAAAAAGAATATAATTTGAATATGGGCTTTAAGTATTGCTCTTTAGATATACTTTACATTGGCAACATAAATTAGCCGACAGTTCGCTGTCAGCAAGACATCGGCCATGTTGTTCTTTATGTTGTTTTGCGTCTTCGAGTTCTAATTCGTCCGAGTTTTTCGTACGTAGGTACTGTCCTGTCAGTGTAAGCCCCTTGCATGAGGCGCGCTGATACAAACTGCCTATTAGGTATAGGCAAGTATGGGGGATTACACCCTGACTGTGCATAAGTTCGTATGATAGACAACTCTGATGACGGAGTTTTTAGGCCGCCTAAGGGCCTCCATCTTATGCGCATTAAGACGAGCAGACAAAGCTGATGGCATAGGTGTTTTGAATTTATATTCGAAAGACGTGGGCTAAAATGCCAAGCTGTGCTTAGGATTTTCGGTCTGTCGGATATCTCCCAAGTT
This sequence comes from Epirrhoe alternata, assembly GCA_963565295.1. Lineage (NCBI taxonomy): Eukaryota > Metazoa > Arthropoda > Insecta > Lepidoptera > Geometridae > Epirrhoe > Epirrhoe alternata. The sequence continues at coordinate 2,342,363 of OY751403.1, forward strand.
TTCTTGCATGTGAAAACGCGGCTTAAAGGAAAATTTCTGACATTTCATTTGCGCAGTCAATCAGGAAATGACAAGCGATAGGATCGCGCAAGTGATTCAGCCGTAATTACCTAACCACAGTGGTGGAAACAAAACATTGGCAACGAGTTATTTGCACGCTTTTTATGGAGCATTGCATTTATACAGGTAGTACAGGTACCTGCAATAAGTAATAGTTGCAGGTTCTACACAAGATTTTACGATATTGTATCTTATGAAGAAATCACAAGAAACGTTATTGGGTTAGGATAATCGTTCAAAGCTGCGTATCATATATTGTGCACTGAAAACTTCTCATATGTGTGTGTTTCTTCTTATTTGTATTTGTTGTTTGTTGTGTTTGTATAAACCGAATTTAAAACGGATATGTGTGGAGCATATGCGAAACTTGGACTCTGACACAGCGGGATAGAGAGAAGTTGGAGGCTTTTGAAATGTGGTGCTGGAGAAGGATGGAGAGGATTAGCTGGACGGAGAAGGTTACCAACGAGGAAGTGCTGGGAAGAATTGAGGAGAAAAGGGTTTTGATGAACACCGTTCAAAATCGAAGAGGAAAAATGATTGGACATCTTATACGAAATGACAGCTTTATTAAGAACATCATAGAAGGAAAAGTGGAAGGAAGACGAGGAAGAGGCAGGCCTAGAATCACTTTCATGAGTCAGAAAAAAGAGAAGATCGCTGTCATGTCGTATAAAGAAGTAAAGGAATCCGCATTGGAAAGGGAGCGGTGGAGGAAGCTACATTATTGCACCGACAAGAGCTGACTGAGCTCTTAAATTTGATGATGACTTAACCTTTCCTAAACGGGGATAACAGAACTACAAACTACGCTTTACCTGTGCTCTCAGTACCTTTAGTCTGTGCTTCGCACTGTCCGTTGAGCGGCGGCAGGTTGTCCCCGCAAAGGCATCGCGTGACGGAGTCGTAGTGCGTACGCACACACGAGCTGCTACTGATGCCCGCGCATTCCGCCTGCCGTGAGCATGGCCGTGCTGGAACATAGAGGTACTGTATAGCTGAGTAAAAGCTTTTAGGTGTTGAAAGTGACTTAAAGAGCCCCAGTTATTGCTACTTCAGTCAATGCTATTGCCAGCGTATTCTGCCGCGAGCATGGCTACGCTGGAACATAAGTATTGTTTAGCTCAGTTAACCTTAACTTGCTTTATTGGTCTTGAAAATTGTAGCTGATTAAACGCGTTATAGCGGTCTTGTAAGTTACTTATAGCTAACTTTTAACCCTCGTCTACACAAAGAAGTATCGCATTCGTGATATTATTCATTCATTCGTCGTGTCAATGTGCTCATATTAAATTACTCGTAGCTGGCTCCAAAATGAAGCCACCGCTACGGCCCTATCTGAAGCCGCAACAAGATCTTCCTGGGCACACTGTCGGGCGTGATATTATTGTAAGTTTTGTTTACCTAATTAAAACGTTTGTGCTTCTTTGTCGCTCGTTCCGCGCTCTCGCTTGCACTTCAAGCCTTACATGGAACGCCTCAGAGCGAGGTAACGACGTGGTAACACCTCATTTTTTCGGGCGTGCAGCCGGCTCCATCGAATTATAAGACGAGTTAACACGTCAAAAACGTAACGTTATTGCGATTCAATTTGTTCTGTGTCGCCATCTATCTAGTGAAGATGTAACATAAGAAACATTAGAGCATACGAAACTAATTGAGCCTGAAATGCCCTATTCAATGCCACGCTCGCGTGACCGGCGATGCAAATGAAACGACCGCCCATGGTAACTCATGCCTTGAATGACAGTAGATGTAAAGGTTAGCGGAAGGTTTCTTATTTTTAGTTTTTGTTGTTTTGCGTCATAACTGCGTCACACACGCGCTATACATATGCAACTAGCTGAAACCTGCGGTGAAGCTAGAAACATACTAGGTATCGGACGCGGCTTACGGACATATATGCACAGATTGCACGGATAAATATGCACAGATTGCACAGTACAAAAATATCCAGCGCCCCAGATCGTTGTCGGACGTCCGAAAAGCTCAAAGACACGTCCACGACTTACGTCCGATAGTTTGCACAGCTCAGTGTACAATCCTGATCGCGGCTGTCAGCTGCGTCCGTAAGCTGCTTCCGATAATATGTTTCTAGCTTTACCCATGTTCCCTCGGGAATAGTTAAATTTTTGGGGGTAAAAATCACCCTGGCTGCATTGTGTTAGATCAAATAGATATCTAAGATTATTTTTCCGACCCAAATATCGACCAATGGAATTGCACCATTCGACGTCACGTGGTACAACCTACATGGTATTATACTGATAATTTTTTGAAAATTTTCTCTGGTCGTTGCTATATATAAAAAACAAAACATGATCCAGTCAAATTAACCACACGTCAAACTGACAGGTTGAATTCAATTGTGAAAATTGGAGATTTTGCATGAAAATGAAATTAACTGTACATTTCGTCTCATGGTGCAATTCTATTGGCCGACATTTGGGACGGAAAAATAATCCCCCGAATACCACACGAGCTTCAAAATTATCTGGCATTTCCCTCAAGGTTCCCTGCAAACAAATAAAATCGTCAAGTTTTTCAGGAAAAATCACTGATTTTTTAACCTGAAAAACTTGACTCCTTCATTTGTTTGCAACGAACCTATCGGGAAATACCCGATAATTTTGAAGCTCTTGTGGTATTATAAGTGATAGTTTGATGATGTCTATGGGGTAATCAGAGGAATGTCCAAATCTATACAAATAGCGTCTTACCATAGAACGTGACATAAAGTTATTCCGGAGTGTAAACTGTCAAAATGTATGGTTATTCTTGATTTATTCGGTGGAATAACTTTATGTCACGTTCTATGGTAAGACGCATAAAATACTTTCTCCTAAATGACTCACTGACGGATCAACACAGCCTAAATCGCTGATCGTAGAGACCTGAAACTTGGAGGGTGTGTTTTTGTATGACGTAGGCATCCGATTAGAAAGTGAGAGTGAGATGAAGGTATGGGGGTCAGATTGAGAGTGACACTCACTTGATGGGTAGGTAAGGTTACAACGTGAACGAAGTCGCTGGTGTTCCGCTAGGTGTCTTGAAAGTCAAAAAATTGGTTGTCTGTAAAGTCGGTTTACTGACGATATTTGAACGTGACAACGTTTGTGCTTCTTTGTCGCTCGTTCAACGCTCTCGCTTGCACTTCAAGCCTTACATGGAACGCCTCAGGTAACGCCGAGGTAACGCCGCATTTTTTCGTGCGTGCAGCCGGCTCTATCGAATTATAAGACGTTGTCACGTCAAAAATCTAAGATCTTGTATTCTTGAGGATACCTATTTTCGTTTTCGAAAGGTTACCTAATATGTCGAAATACATACAAGTTTTCTATTCATAGTATCGATTTCATGCAGCACGCACGTCCCAAACGCCTTAACCTAGTTTCTAATAGATGGCGCTGTCAGATACCATTCGGAAGTCCAGATTTACAATGGCGTCCACCACTCTATCTAGAGCCGAGGTTAGGATAGGGCTGTCTCCGCATGCAAAACTAGTTCGTATGGATAAGGTCGCCTGTGGCTTAAGAACGATTAGGCACAGTGAATTGGAATCTTCGAGACAATCTATTATAAGAAAATAAATAATCTTCAGTCAGAAATAAATAATTAGCTGTTTAATCGACCGCAACCAATCACAGTGCAAGATACGTCAGTTTTGGATCAATTCCTGCACTGTGATTGGTTGTGGTCGGTTGAACATCTGACCGATTCAAACCCGAATGCATACAGCTGAGAATCACCGGTAGACAAAAAGTTGGTACCTCCACAGTAAACGTATAAATTGAAGGCCAGACATGAATAAAATTCGTCCAAATTTTCAATACTTAGCAGTAGGTCCCAGATAATAAGGAATGTCCATTTCTGAAAGTCTTCATTGAGTTGAGACTCGAAACGAGCCGAATGGCAAAAGGCGTTAATGTATTGAATTCCGGGCGCTCTTAAAAGAATACCTAATGTGAATTAATATCTATTAATATCTTTTTAATCGGTCTACCGCGATACAGGCTTGGCCTAGTGCGGGGTCCGTTGTAAATTATTTATGTATGAAATAAATAAATATTCTGATTTCAGCAAGATATTCAGGATGTATGTGGGTAGCCTTAAAATACCACTGGCTTAAAATAACAAGATGCGCTACAAGAAGTTGAGAGGCAGCCCTAGCAGGTCGGGTGAAGGTGGCCGGTCGGTGTTGCTACCGTGTGCTATCTTTATTCCATTTTGATTATTATGTTTCGATGCTATTGTGAAGGGGTTGGACTGCTCCACTTAGTTTATTCCACTTTCCAACATACAACAGGTTCAGCTAACGAAAGTTTAACAGTTTGATTATAGAACGCTATAAAAACCGCTTTTGCGATTTCTGAGAAAAAACTAACTTTGCCTGGGAAAACAAACTTTTTTAAATTTTATAACGGGACTTAATCGCGTAGGTACCTATAACATTTGTTTGTGTGTGTGTGTGTGTGTTTTTTATACCTACGCGATTAAGTCCCGTTATAAAATTTAAAATGTCTTCGAGTCGCGAAAGTTTAAAATGTGTAAAACAAACTTTATTTGGGAAGTTATTTAAGATCTTCAAGAATTTGATTGTTACTGCGTACATTACGCGTGTTGCTACAAATCCGCTACGTGCTACAAGCATAGCTAAATTTCGTAGCAATAACTTTATAACATGCATCAAGCTGTCGTAATAAATAGCTGTCAGTTGTCCGTTTATGTGGCAAAACAGTCTAAAGAACACTTATGCTTGTAATTGCAGAATTGTAAGAATTTTAAAATACATTTCTACATTTTTACAGTTCAAGGGGAATGCGCAAGATATAATAGTACACAATTATGTTAATAATATTCGTGCTAGTGGCTGTTTTGACTTCCTGCTGCGCTCGGATACGCGATCGGACGGTTTGACAAACTGGCTTGATAAGGAAAGGTCAGTTCGTTTTGAAACGTTTGAATATAGAACCAAAGACAATTTATTTTGGAGGTTTCCGGTTTCTTGTCCTGTTTTAGTTAGGCGAATAGACTTGAAATGTTTAGCGGGGCAGTATTTTTAATCTGTTCTGAAATGACACAATGCTGAAAATAGCAATAGAATAAAAACGAACTTGACTAAATTAAATACCCTTTTTTTAATTTCAATAAATTCAATTCTTAAGAACGACTACAGTTTGAAATAATCACAAAGCTCAAATACACCAATCATAAACCTCGAGCAGAGATTTAGAGTTTCGATTTCTCCGATCCAGCTTGTGATTGGCCAACTCAATTGCGCGTGATCACGTGATGTCAATGCCCTGCGTTCCTGCGTATCTACTTACTCTTTTATTTCACAAACTGTGAACAAGCTAACTATTTATATGCGTATTCTTTTATCTAAATGCCGAGACCCAGATACGTACCTACAACATTTTATGATTATGTATGTTGTATGATGGGCCTATAGTTAATGTAGAAATAGCATAACGACCATTCATTTTATGTCTTCAAAGGTCAAAGCAATAATTCTAACTTGAAAAACCCTGGTACGCGCTTGGCTCCATCGCATGACATGACTTATCTACCTATTTATTCATGTTTAGCCTTTTTACTGATATCCGATAGCGAACCTTTTTGTTTTGATGTCTTTTGTCTATGGTCGTAACCCGTCTCAAGGCCGCGGCATTTTGAATTTCGAATTGATTACTAAAGGTTTAAATACCTCAGACTAGTAATTGATTAGGTTTTACTACAGTAGCTTAGAATTGAATTGGTTCTAAAGTGAAACCTAATTTAGGTGCCGTAGTACCTACCCACAGGGAATAATTGTGGTAGGGTCTAAGTATGAAAACCAGCGTTATTCCTTCACAATTTGATCTAGAAGGAGCACATGCAGCCCATGGCGTTTGTCTAGGTACCAGAGAATAGAAAGAAATGACATATTATTTGAGTGTGGATAAAACGGGTAGAAAAGTAACTTTTTTCCAGTTTCTACGCGTTTTATCCACACTATAATGTCATTACTGTCATTTTTATCTATTCTCCGGTATGTAACGTAGACAATCGCCATGGTAAGGGGGATTATCCTTAAGCACCACTACGTTATCTGAGCTTGCGAAGGCACGTGTGCGTAGGGTTTCAGCTTAGAGTGGAGTTGGTAAACCGTTAGAACATCTTTTATTTACAGACAAACAAAAGATTTGCTGTACGAAAGGGTGGATAGCCATAAGTATTACCGTCTGCCACCGCGTGGCAGTTTGTGGGGGCTGTACAGAACCGTCCGCGATAAGAGTGGGACGGATGCGGAATTGATTCGAACTTGTAAACTAGATTTGGCTATATTCAAGAACTCCCCCATCGACTTCCACAGCGATCGATCTTATGCAGCCTGCACCCAAAGGCTGCCAGCCACCTTTACAAGATCGTATTTCCATCTAGTGGGGGGCCGTCCTCTGCTACGATTTCTGGTGCGTGGCCTCCACTCGAGAACTTTTCTGCCCCAACGGCCGTCAGTTCTACGAGCTATGTGCCCCGCCCACTGCCACTTCTATTTATTTTACCTACCTACTAATAAAACTATATCTGTAATTGAAAGATTTATTAGGGGAAAACTTCTAAAGAGCATATAATATGCACAGGCCTGTTCAAGGGATCAGTCACACCTTGAGGATATAGTCATGGTGCTATTGTTCTATGTTGGACGAAAGACCTTTGCGTGAAGATAGCAATTTAACCCCAAACCAACGCATAACTTATGCGAGCGAATAAATTACCCACAAACGGTTTTTCTTTTACATTTAATACAGTACGATCAATAAGCGTTGCGTAAACAGTAAGACCCCTCGCAGACGGCCGATAGTTGAGACGGGCTATACTTCTCCATACTAATTACGAGCCGGAGTATATTCCGTCTCAACTATCGGCCGATAAAAAGTCTGTAGTCTGTGAGAGGTCTAAAGCCTCACACACAACTGTACAGCCCCCCTAGCCAAGACACAAAACGCATTGGAATAGAAATCGAATCGACAGATAACGCTGAGACTCCACCTGCGTCTTACAGCCTGTTCACACTAGTCGTAAGTCCTTACGACTAAAAGTCGAATGCTCTGGTCACCATACAAATCGCGTCTCATCCAATGTGAACAGCTCCATATAAAGTGTATGGTGACCAGAGCATTCGACTTTTAGTCATATGCGACTTACGACTAGTGTGAACGGGGGGTTACGGTATTAATTTCCAAAAATTCATACATTTATGTCAAGTATCGCGGCACGTTAGTACCTGGCTCTATGTAAATCGTCAGTTTGACATAATGCCAGGAACTCACGTGCCACGATACTCGACATAAAATGTATGCAGTTTTGACAATTAATGCCATTTGACGCTGGTGGAGTCTCAGAGTTATCTGTCGATTCGATTTCTATTCTATTGCAATTTGTGTCATGGCTAGGGGGCAGTACGCACAACCGATCTTTAGCTCTCTAAAGTAGCTGCGCATAACCCATTTTTGATGAAGCCTAAAAGACGAAGACGGCGTTGTGTAGCTTCCTCGCTCCCTCGCTTAGTTTGTTGTCCTATATCTTGCCTACTCTACCAAACCTGCGCAATCGTTGAATGCAGATCGCTGCGAGCGTATCATAATTTTTTGTAATTTTTTTATAGTGTTAGTCCACACTTAACCCGTGCTTAACCCATAAATATGCACTTATCAAGAATTTCGAATCTGACGTGAGTGGTTCTGTGGCCGAGCGGTTGAAGGCACTCCGGCTTTAGGAGGATCGTCTGATCGTCGCGGGTTCGAATCCCGTCAGGATCGAAAATATTGATAAGACTTTTCATTTCTTGGCGTATCATAAGTTCTATTGAACAGCTTCTGACTTCATAATCAGATGATGAGATGATTACCTTTGTAGGTGTGCTGTGCCAAAATTCATTCATAATCTATAATTTTTGTAATTTTATAATGCTAATCCACACTTGGTATTTCATTAAGAAATGAAAAGACTTATCAAAATTTTGGATTCCGACGGGATTCGATAATTTCATTCATAATTTCATTATTTTTTGTCAACCTAACTAAGACTACAGAATGTACCTAATAATTATGAGTAGGTACCACTATGACGTGTATTTCTCAAGTACCAATAAATGTGTTTATTCTGTTTATTCAGTACATTTGGACACCGTTAAGTGAGTTAAATTCAGATTTGACAATGATCTACATTGAAACTTGCAAGTGAATAAAACTTTGTTAAAATGAATGAATGAATGAATGAAAATACTTTATTGCACAATGCACACCCTATTACTACAAAATACAGTGGAAAAGATAATACAATGCACAATGGGCGGCCTTATCGCTGAGAAGCGATCTCTTTCAGGCAAAATGTGTGTATCTAGGTGATAATTTAGAAACAGTTCGCCCAACTACAAAAACAACTAGGTACTTGTCATTTAAGGCAATGATTTTCTTGAATAGGGCACTTTACATAGGGGCCACATTTAGCAAGTCATGTTGCGTTTAATAAGAGTGTAGAATACCGGACACTGAACCTTTCACATGAAAAATGTATTGTTCTATTTTCGAAAAAAATAAAACAATTCGTAACTTGACAGCTGGTGTAGGTATAGGTAGGTATTGGCGTCGATTCTGTTGTTCACTGACTAAAGTTAACTAAACTAAAATGCCACGCACTTTCGCGTAACATGCTAAATACTACCAAAGGTTTGCTCTCTCACCGCAGAAAATTGTAAAATACAGCAAAACTTTTCAGTAAACTTATTAGAGGCATCTATGTTATTTTGAGCGGCAATCGTAAACGACTGGCAACTATTAAAACTATTCTCACTTATGAAAAATGAAATTTTGATATAAATTAAAATACTGCAAAGTTATTGCCTATTCTGACACTAAATTGGACCTAAAAATGAGCGCATTTTTCAAACAAATTCGTAGAGGCGGTTACTTTTGGTCACGAAAGCTTCAGACCATAAATCATCTACTAAATTTAACAACTTTGTAATTTACCTATTCAATAACGTCACATCCATACATCAAAATGTCACTGTCAAAATGATTGATTGACGCAGTATTGTATTGTTTTGAAAGAAAGGCCTCCTTGACCATACACTTAAATTGCGTAAAAATTTATTCAGCTACCCAACACGTTTTTTTCAGTATAGAAATACCATTGATATTAAATAAACTATCATTGCCCAGCCCACCTCTTAAAAAATAATATCACTTACCTTAGGCCGGCCTTACACTTTTAAATACTTTTTTACCCACGTAATTAACTTACGATACATGCGTAAGTAACTTAAGCGGCCGTTACACAAGTTTCTCGCATGCGAGAAAATATGCTCGCCTAGTGTAAACAAATGCTTCGAGCCTCACCTCTCACCTGTCGTACTCACATTCGAGAATCGCTTGAATAATACGAGTATCTGGCGAGACTTGCCTTTCGAGTTTCTCGCCGCTCGCATGCGAGAAACTCTCCTAGTGTAACAGCCGCTTTACGTAAGTAATATTACAAGTGATATTAGGCCGGCCTTACTTTATCCTACAAAATCAAGAATATTTTGAAAAATAAATATTCTACTTACGTAGGGTAGGTACCTAGAACCTTATACAAGATGAAAGAACATGTTTTAAGTTAAAGTTTCATGTTAAAAATGTAAAAATGTAACAAGTATGAAATTCAATAAAAAAACTTAAGCAGATTTTTTTTTACAAGTAATTCAATTCAAATAAATGGATTGAATTAGGAAGGTATACAAAAACCCTGAAGTAAAATAGAAAGAGACGAAATATCTTTAGCTTATTGCTTTTTCATGTAAAAAAAGATAAATGTGTAAAGATAGGAAATGGTGCCAAAGAGAGAAAAGCGTGTCAAGAAGAGAAGTGTCATCAAGCAAGCTTAGACCATGCATTCACGAACATAAGGGACTATTCAGTATCACTTAAGTATATGGTACTACATAAAATAAAATGAATGGTTTCATTTTTACACAGGTTTTAAAAGCTTGGAACGCTTTGTTTAGGCCATATTCAGTGTTATCCTGAACGTAGGAGAAATTCGAGTTTTTGTTTGTATTTTTGCAGGCGCGTAATAAAAGTGCGGTGGTTTTCAATTTTAATTGAGATAGCTACGGACGACAATGATTCCGATGTCAGGAAAGCACTAAGTAGAAGTAGGGCCTTAAAGCGGCACTCAGAGGCCTATAATTTTACTTAAGTCGTTTCTAAGTATTTATTTTGCCTTGAAAGTCAAGTTTAAGTAACATTAATGTCTCTGAGTGCGTTAGTCGTATCTATTCGTCTGATCGATTGTCTGTAATATGATTCGCGCGATTTTGTTTTAAGTAATTTTGAACAGCCCCATACTAAGTTCATAAAATACCTGGCGGCGCGGTCGGCGCAGCATCTTTAGGGGCCTGAGTATTGGTCTTCCCGAAGGTAGTGAGGGCCTCCGAAGACTCGCCAGCCAGCCAGCCGGCCAGCAGCAATGGCAGAATAGCCGCGGCCGCTTGCCGCCTGCACCACATCTCGATACGCCAAAACACACGCATGATTGTCTATGCCTCGACACGTTCTACTCTGATTGGTTCCGAATACTGCACTCTGATTGGTCTGTGCTAAGTGGTAAGCAGCCTCTGTGAGGCGCACTCAATTCCTTTCAAGTTTGTATATAACTAGTGACAGGAAAGGAAGAGATAAATTTCTCTACATTGCAGTTTTTATCGAGTGATTTGAAATCTGTATTTAAATTTTTGCAAATTACTACTGTGCTTTAGAGTTGAGAAATAATTATTTGCATAAGTTGAGCGACTTGTAAAGTTTTTCATACAGCACAAGCTTAATTTAAGCCAATTCAATTAAATCTAATTGGTAATAATCCATTCGCCGTTCCAAATTTCATAATTTAAATTTTAAAGTACAGTATACATAATACAGTATTTTGGTTAATGTGTGTTTTGATTGAAGTGTAGGTCATTGAGGCGTATTTTCGTTTTAAAATCAAGATGTGGTGTGGAGCAGTCGGCATTTTTTGTGTTTTTTTTTAATTGTACCTACATTCCTTACCACTCAATGTTAAAAACCCACCTTAGGTTAGGTTAGGGAGGATGGACCTATCTCCAAGCAGAAATTTAAATTTAGATTTAGTTAAAAACGATAAAATGGCGTCGATTCTGTTCGCTATTTAACTTCTAATAATCATAGATAAAGTGGGACTCAAAATGTTCTAAGCAATATTTTACACTGAAACATTAATCCTGATTGGGCCATTTTAGTTAATGAGATTTTAGTGTTTTCAAATCTCACAAATTTTTTACTAAATCGAAATTAAATCTGGTCGGTTAAGTCTCGTCATGTGGGTTTGTACATATTTAGACTGTTACAACAATTATGAAAAAAATGCTTTGCACAGGCACAGTCATGTATTCGTAGTGTCTTGGAGCAATGTTCGTTTTCATAAAGCAAGTTTTGAGCTGAAATGTAGAGTTATACTTGTAGTGGTTTTACAGTTTCAGGTAATTGTCATCAATGCTTTTGTATTGTCAGTTTGCTCTTCAATAACGTTATTTGAACGTTCTGTACGTTCGAATAACGATACTTTCAAGAGAATCGTATGTTTTTTATAATTATCTGTAGAATTTTGCGACATAATGTAAAATTCCGTCAGTTAATTAGTGTGATTCTGTAAATTACTTCTTTAATGGGTCATATCTTTTTTATGGTAATAAATAAACAGTAACATTTAAATAGTCGCCAAATTCTACGTCTCTGAATGAAGATTTTTTTAATTTCTCCGTCGAATGATTTCTACACTCAGAAACACACAAGTCTACAAGAACAATGATGACAGCGACTGAATAGCGACGACACCTAAGCATTGTGTATGTGTGCCGATTCCTCTTCTCGAAGCAGCTAGTCTCATTATATAAAAACTCTTACCAGGGGATGCAGTCGTCGTCAAAGGTTTTGGCGGATCAGTTTGCGCTTTGCCGAACGACGAGATACCGAAACAATTTGCTGACTGTACGAGACAGCCGGCCAGAAGCAGGACTGCGAGCTGGCGGCCGCATAACATTGCCTTTAGCATTTTTATGTGTACAATGTGTATCTTCTTGTCTGATTACTGTTTCAATGGTTGTATAATTCTCAATGCTAGGCACGTTCTAAAATTTCTATGTGAAAGCAGTGTGTAAAAATGTTAACTGGCATTTCATAGGGTCAGCCCCACACATGCATGGTATGCGAAGCTTCAGGTATATTTTAATTTTCGGATTTTCCGGCATTCAGGCTTTACACTTAGCTGATTGGCACGTTATTGGCGTTAAGTGTCTTTAAAATTGTATTGGTAAGCATAAATTGAAACTTTTATATAATGAGACAAAAATAACTGCATATTAAGACGAATTTTTGTCAAATATATACAGGCCGATCGGAATAAATAGCAAATTGCCCCATTATATAAAATCTTACCGGATGGTGGAGTGGGGAATGGCTTTGGGGGGTCGGTTCTAGCAACTCCGAAAGAGGGACTATACACTCCGAAAGATTGTCCGAAAAGCAATAAAGACAGCCACAAATGCAGAACTACTGATTTGGACCGCATTATTAGACTTAGTCGAAATTTCTGAAAATTCACAAATATCTTTTAGAACGAATTTAGGATTGTATATTATAATACATTTTTGTATTATGTTAGTTTACAAAAATGTGCGTGGGATTAAAAAAATATACAAATACAAAGTTTAAATAATCAAAAGGCTTTTTATTGTATGCCTGAAACTGTTAAAAAACTTTAAATGGAGTTTAAAACTCTGTAATTTACATATTTACAGAAGTTAATAGATACTTATATGTATAGTGGTAAGGATAAACACATCGGTAGGTAGTTATTTTTTATATAATGGGACTATTTCATTACTTCTATTGTAAAAATCCTGCCATAATTGGATTTTTGTAAATTTTGTGTGCTCATGATGTCTGTGTAATTACAACACTGAATTTATGTTTCTCACGTTTTGTGTGTTAACAGGAATACCCTGAGTTATCATTTTTGTCACATAAACACAAATAAAATTTTACCAATGCGCACGTGTTCAAATTAAAAATTTAATGGTATTTTAGTAACTAGGGTATAACTGTGGTGTGCACTACAACAGGCATATGTGTCCCATTATATAAAAAAGTTACCAGGAGGGCTGGTTGGTTTCGGAGAAGGTGGTTTCGTGTTCGAAACTCCGAAGGTGCTCAGAGCCTCAGAGGAGTCCCCAATGAGCCACGACATCAGCAGGGCAAATATAAACGCAGCCGCGTGCCTCCGTAACATCTCGAAACTTCGAAAGATGAACATTACGATTCGAATGATTTTTACAGCTCACAATTTTAATGGAAGACTCTGATTCTGTTTTACCGGCTGATTGTGTGAATTTTGTCAATAAAAACAGATATTTACATAAATAAAATCAGTTAGACGTGCCAATTTACGTTCTACTGCGTCTATGTAGTAGAATTATAATATTGTAGAATTATAGAATTTGGAATGGCGATTTCAATTCTTAAATTTAATAAATGGCGGGACGTTTTAGAAAGCTGGACACAAAATATGGAACCAAACTGTTTTCATATATTACAATGAATATAATGTAATAAATTATATACTAGATAAAGGTCTTAATCTAAATACCTAGGTAAAAACAATGTTTTTAGTACTTTGTTAATATACCTAGGTATGATTAAATAATAATTGATTCTTAATTCTAAAACGGGTTTAAGTTAAAAGTGATAGTGCAACGTTGAGCGAAATTAATTACGAAAGTGTAGTTTTGATCTAGGCCTCACTCGACTTACTTAAAACTAAAAAGAAAACAAATTTAGTGAACATTTTTAGTTATGTATTGATAAAGATTAAGGGGACGAGCTTGGTACCAAAAAGGCTTTCTATGACTTTTTGAACCCCTTGTCACTATCTAATTTATAATAATTTCGTATTTTTTAGTAAGTCAATTTAAGTAAATGAGTTTTAGTTAGTTCCTAAAAATTTTAAATCTTGCAGTAGACATTTTTTTTCTAAAAAAGGTTTTTACACAAAACCTTATAACTTTTTTCAATGGTCATTGTAAGGTACCGTGACTCAATTACTTACAGAGCCTAAGATCAATATTAATTTCGCAAAACTATTTTCGTAGCGAGTGAAGGTCGGTGCGGAAAGCGGCCGTGAAGTGTCGTGCATATATTAAACTAATACATGAATCTATGGTCATTTATGTTTTTTAAGTCATTACTTATTTTAGAATGGAATTTCCTTCTTATAATAAGGTACTTAAACCTAACTTCATTCTGATAATCAAGTTTTAGTTAAAAAAAATTAAATCAATTAATGTATTTTAAGTATAATAAAACATTTAAGTAGGTACTTAAAATGTAATTCATTTATAAAGTTACTTAAAATTTATAAAAAAATAAAATGTATTTAATTGAATACTGAACAATTTTTGATTTAATCAATAAAACAATATTAAAAAAAAAACACGAAATGTAATCACTAAAATTCCACTTAAAATTACTTAAAAACATTACGTAATGAAAAAAATGCGTGCGTAAGCCGGTGTGCGTTTATTCGTTTTTTAAATCCGCTTTATTTTCGAACGTTCTTTTTTTAAACTTTTTTTTAAATGTTCATTTAACACTCGGTGACTGGTAGAAGGGATAGTTACTGTGGCTGTATATTCTTGAATGCGGTTGTCTTCAACGCGGCTAACGCGAAACTGACGGTGAGATCCCGCGCGGGCCGCAGTTAAAGGGTGCGCGCAAGGAGGTTTCAAAGTGACGACACGGATTTATGCTAAGTGTAATTATTTATGGTAGGTATTCATGTTAAAAATTTAACAACACTCATTGTTCATAGAAAGGCTTTACATAGAGGTCGCCAGCAGTGGGTGCAACCGGACTGATTTAGATAGATAGTTCATGATATCATCATCACCATAAAGCTAGGTTTTAGTACTATATGAGCATCTAAACTTACTTTGACGAGCCTCAATTTTCTTTGACTGGCTCCCCACTGGAGCTTGACTTTTAGTTTTAAGATGGATCACCTAAAAATTATAGGCCCCAAAACGTGTTTGTTGCCCTGACTCTTCACCGTATTGGTCACGATTGAACAGGAGTAAATTCTAAGGAATTAGTGTGATCCCAGCGGTCCTACTGAATAAATGCTTTTTGACTTTGTTCATAGGTATTTGGAGTGTTTTTGTAATTTTCAGATCTATTATTCTATTATTATTTTTTTCTCATTTTGTATTTTGTGTGTGCTTGAGTGGCAAATAAATAAATGTCTATGTCTATGTCTATGTCTATCTACAGATGAGCTTAAAATTTCCGATTCAGTTGGCCAACCGACCGTAACTAACTTGATTTAAAACGATTTAACGAAGAAATCAAAGTTTGATTCATTGATGTGAAAGTGTAACTGGTAACTTCAATTGCCCTTGCCGTGCACTGCATAAGGTCTGTGCACGAGCACGGACCGGATGAGCATTCTAGCCAATGTGACATGGTTTGTATAGGTAGTACCACAATTGCACACGTGTCGCCAATCGTACCCCATTTGGCAAGATTACATTTACAACAGCCCAGGGTCCTAAGTCTATGGACCTGGAGAAATCACGACCGGGGGCTAGTTCTGAAGGTGGAACGAAGTCAGGCGGAGGTGCGTTCAATATTCTCCATAAACGATCGTCACGTGGATTATCTCCAAGTATTATTACACTAGCTGACCCGCAAAACGTTGTTTGGCTCTATAGATATTGGACTTCACTTCACAGCTAGGAACAGACCAAAGTGATCGGACCTCATTTCATAGCCAGGAACATTTTGTACTGGAAAACTAAATTATCGTTTTTATTATTTTCTGTTAATTAATATTTATGTTTCTCAACGTCCTCTGGACTTTCTAACCTCTTAACCTCCCCTGGACTTTCATGAATATTTCAAGACCAAAATTAACCAAATCGGTTCAGCCGTTGTCAAGTTTTAAGCAGACTAACGAACAGCAATTAATTTTTATTTATATAGATTTATATAGATACATTTTCGGAGCAACCTGTAGATGGGCTATTAAATTAGGCGCTGGTTGACCCCCAATACCGCCGCATGACGGCGAAACAAATTACACTTTCCTTTGTTACTTGCTGAACAAAATATACAATTTCTTAGCTAAAGTATGTATCACGATTGTATGCTTAGTACGATGGACATTTAAACTGTTAGCAGGTCCAATAGGCATGAGCAAAATATGATGAGCAATATAAACAATTTGTTAGCTAAGTAGTAAGTAGGTTTCACGAGTTTATGCTTATGTACGGTAGACATTGGATCTGTTATCAGGTCCAATATTTAGTATTAACTATGATTCCGTTATTAGAAATCTTTGAAGTCTACGTTCCCAAAAATTATGATATTTGTTTTTGAGGGGGCCATGAAAGTAAGTTCGTATGAGTCAGTGGCCAACTCTGGTAACGGAGTTTTTAGGCCGCCTTAAGGCCTCCGTCATGGCTTAACGACTTTAATAGCCGGGACCGACAATTTAACGTGCCCTCCGAAGCACGGAAGCGCTCAGATGAAAATGCCACTGGCGGTCACCCATCCACTTACAGACCGTTTCGAACGTTGCTTAACTTCGACGATCTATCAAGAACGACTAAGCAAGCACGACCACGAGCGCTTCATGGGGGCCATGAAAAACCTATATCCAAATTATTTTAGACTGTTTGCAAGTTAGTTAAAGATTGTAAAAACATTGTTGGTAACTAAAATGTAACAAACCGTCGCGGTGCTACCCGCGTTCCCTCGGGAAAACTTTCACTTTCCCGGGATAAATAATAGCCTATGTTCATCAGGGATAATGTAGGAATCTAATGGTGGAAGAATTTTTCAAATCGGTCCAGTAGTTTCGGAGCCTATTCAATTCAAACAAACAAACAAAAAAATCTTTCCTCGTTATAATATAGACTAGTTTTCCTGACGGTGTAACAATATTTTCAGAAATAAATAAATAAATAAATAATGCTGGACTTTACACACAGCATCATCTAGCCCCAAAGTAAGCAGAGCTTGTGTTATGGGTACTAAGATGACTGATATACTACTTATTTACTTTTTGTTTGTAAATACATACATATTATATATAGAAACACCCAGACCCGAGACAAATATTTGTAGATCATACAAACATTGTTCCCGCCGCGGGGATCGAACCCGCAACCTTTTGCGTCGCAGGCGGGCCTTCGCCCACTGCGCTACAGAGGTCGTCAGAAACAATAACATCTATGATACTCCCCCGTTAAGAAAATCAGCATAGGTATCTACGAGTACGGTCAGATGTACGAAAAGGTTACGGCGTAGACCGTAGTGCTACGGTTGTAGCAAGTATAGCTACGAAAGAAATTGTATAGTACAGCCCCCATAACATGGCGTTTGTCTAGGTACCAGAGAATAGAAATAAATGACAGTAATGACATTAGAGTGTGGATAAAACGGGTAGAAAAGTAACTTTTTTCCACTTTCTACGCGTTTTATCCACACTATAATGTCATTACTGTCATTTCTTTCTATTCTCTGGTACCTAGACAAACGCCATGGTAAGGGGGCTGGTACGATTCTTCAACGGGTTTCGACAGAACTATGGGGTGCTATGTGTTTGTTTGTTTGAATTGAATAGGCTCCGAAACTACTCGACCGATTTGAAAAATTCTTTCACTATTAGAATCCTACATTATCCCTGACGAACATAGACTATATTTTATCCCGGGAAAGTGATGTTTTCCCGAGGGACCGCGGGTAACACGGACTAGCTGTCCGTGTTACCCGCGGTAATTGATATTTAAAAAAATTACGTTTATTTAAAAAAATTACAAGTCAATTTCTTCAAAAAAATTGCCGCTTAAGACAAGCCCATTAAGATGCTCGCTTCGCTCGCATCTTTCGGAGCTCGCTGCGCTCGCTTTGGCAAATCTTACACCAGTTAACGCTATCGTTTTGTTCTTAGCATTGCAAGATCTGGGTAAGATTTTCCCTACCTCTATCTTTTATTAAATTCTTGAGAGAAACATAACGCAATATAAGTTAATATTTATTTTCCAAATTCAAAACAATACAGTACTTGGTATTAAAAAAAATATGTTTCGTGTCAATTTCTTCACAAAAATTGCCGCTCGCTTCGCGAGCCAATTGGGATGCTCGCTTTGCTCGCATCTTTTAAAGCTCGCTGCGCTCGCTTTGGCGATTTTACAGAAATAGGGGAGGAAAGGGGTAAGGTTGCTGTAGTGGTATTTATCGACAGATTTAAATCAAATTTTAAAAGGCATATTATGGAATTCATTCTACACAATTTTTTATGAAAAAAAATCTAAAAGGGGAAGGTGGAAGGGGGGAAAGCGGCTGGATGTTTGTTTTAGCGTTATAAAGGACGTTTTTTCGTAAAATTTATACCTACCTATTGTACCTATACCAATCAGACTAAGGAACGCGAGCAATCACTAAAACTTATTTCTCTGTTTTACTTAAAAGTTTACATAGGCATAAGTTAGCCTATTGGAAAATACAAAGCACCTAAATTTCAATTTTGGTCGCGAGGTCTACTGTTCTCACAGAACCACTAGTATTAGTGTAGATGGTAGGGAACCCTTCCTGCTCGAGTCCGACTCGCTCTTGGCCGTTTTTTCTAAATACGGCTAGTTTTCCAAACAGAATAGGTAATCATAATCACCAGTGACTCTTGCAACCCGTTTCGTCGTCAAGTCGCGTCCTACGTCTCTACACTTGCAGTCATCTTGACTATAGGTCTTGAGGTCCTTTCTTGTTCCCACATACCGAAAGTATTTGGAACTTTTTGCTCTCCAAAACAAAAACTTCATGAACAGCACAAAAAAATAGGGTGCAAAATAAATCAACTTTTTGCTTTATGGTAATGAACGAAGCAATTCTCTCCCTAAAATGTTGGCAATCTTGAGAAGGCGACGGACTTAGATGATCGAACGCGGCCGCTCCGCTGCGACGGACGACCGCACGCAGCGTCATGCGTACTTAGCTCCACTAGGAGTAATAGTGTTCTGTGGTAGGTACCTACTTAGTAATAGACGGATGTCAGTGAGCGACTGTTGACATTGACATAAGCAGAATGGTGCATTGTGCAATGGTCAAGGACGCCGACAAAAAGGCGAAAGGGGATTGGTCAAATGAATGACGGGAAGAAAAATTTAGCTTTTTAGTTTTGTTTGGAAAATTATTTGGATTCTAGAAAATAAACCTTGTAATAAATAAAGTTGGTGTTTCTAATAAAAAAAGTGCTTATTTTATCTCGTTTCAATATTCTAAGTAGGTATGTATACCTCCTCGCAGACTGCAGACTTTCTATCGGCCGATAATTGAGACGGAATATGGTTTGGCTCGTTATTAGTATGGAGAAGAATAGTTCGTCTCTACTATCGGCCGATAGAAAGTCTGTAGTCTGCGAGGGGCTTAATCGTCTTAATATCATCAAAATTAGTTTTCTTTGATAACAATAACTACAGAAAACTACACCTAACGTTTACATAAAATGGGTCATGGCCACCGCCCTACTTTTTCATTGAACGTTCTTTCCCTCCATTGTTTGACAAGTAAACATTTCCCGCTCGATAAGCTGTCAAACGTCACTGTCACGTTCACCATCGTTGAAAAGCGTTTTTAATCATTTATTTTTTATCGGTCAATTAGAATTTATTTTTCTGCCAACACCAAATGCAATAACAGCGCCTCTCAGCGGTCCAGGGGGCCCACTTTGAAAGTTTACATCGGGTCGGTTGGGCCCGACCGAGACACGGCCGATGTAACGATATACCTACTAATAGTAAAATCCTGTTTATTGTGTAATGGAAGTCTATTGACCCCCATGGGCGGATCCAGGATTTTTTTCTCGGCACAAGAAACAAAAACTGACAAAAATTTCACAATTTATGAATTTTTCGTAGTTAGTAGGTACACAAAAATATCGTCTGGGGGGAGTACTGAGTGCCAAAGTGGTGAATAATTTGTCTCTCTATGTCTTTTAATCTGGCGAATTTCATCAAATATATTTAAAACTTGACATTGGCAGAATTATGCCTAGTTGTGTAGTTGCCATTAAATAAAAGAAGAAGCAGATGTTGTAAAGAAACAAAAACTAGATGGCGTGATTAATTTTGGCCCGTTTCTAGATCGCGCTATCGTTGCGTTTTGCCGTTCACAAGGCCCGGGCTAAGCCAGTAATTGGCTCTAACAAACATTCTTACAAACTTTCGCTAAAATACTAGCTTCGCCCGCGGTTTTACTCGCGTTTTGTTTTTGACAGTGCCTCAGTCTAAATAGCTGATAGCACTAAGAAAATGTTAAGTAAAGTGATAACCAAACCTTGAAAATGAAGAAATATCTGTTCAGGTTTTTCTTCATCTTCATTCAATAGATAAATGAAAATTTAGGTAGGAGGAAATATTTAAAATCATACTCGTTTTGGTTTAAGTACCCTTGAGTTTTGGGGGATCAGAGGCACGTAAATAGGGTTCCGTACCCACAGGGTAAAACGGGACCCCTAATACTGACTTACTAGACTTCTTTCACTTTTTAAACTCACGATTTAAACTCTGTTGTTTTAATATCGGGATGAAATCGCGTACCTCGATCGAAATGTCGAGGTAAGGTAATACTCGTAGTTCGAATATTATCCAAAACCTTGACGCGATCTCGTGGCTGTATCTCATCTTAGATTTGAAAAATTCATTCACCAATAGAATCCTACATTATCCCCGATAAACATAGGCTATATTTTATCCCGGGGACTTGAAGTTTACGCGAGGGATCGCGGGTAACACCGCGGCGGACAGCTAGTCACTAGTCAGTAACACAAGCTCTACTTACTTTGGGCACAGAATACAGACTTTGGGGCTAGATGATGCTGTGTAAAAAGTCCAACATTATTATTTATTTATTAATAGATCAAATTGGCGACATTTTGGAGAAGGGCCAGGTCAAAAGTACCCTAAACCGACGAGCATGTATGAAGAATGTAATGAGAGTGAATGAGGCGAAAGTTGTGTGTCAGGATCGTAGCGACTGGAGATCCGTGGTCTCTGCCTACCCCTTTGGGAAAGAGGCGTGACTTTATGTATGTATGTATGTATTAATAGATACTTATATGTGTAAGGTTACTAGGTAGGTACCTAAGTTGTTACACGAATCTGTGTAAAGTGGACAGTTAACAAAATTCTAAATTGAAAAACATGGCGTGTGAAAAATACCTAAAGGTATCAGCCAACACTAAACTAACCATATTCCAATAAATATAAGCATATTATGCTTAACTATGTGACCTTTGGCATTACACGTAACATTCTTAGCTTAGGTTTTAAATAAAAAAGTACAGCAGCCATAAAATACACTGAAATATACACTCTATTGCAGAGCATTAAGGATAAAAATTCTCTTAGAAAACATCAAAGGCGTTTTCCTTATTTTTAATCGACCTCCTTCGTGCTGAAACTACGTGCGTGCTCGCCCTTTGCTGTTAATTTGAATTTGGAATTTCGGTGCTGTGAGTGCTACGTTCGAGATTTGAAAATGCTAAGCCAAAGTTCACTTCAGGGAAGCGGTGGTCTATAACCATCGATTATACAAACATTTTGCTATGTGAAAGCAGTGTCAAGGGGAATTGGTTAATTTAATCAGCCAGCTTGTTTGCCAACTCGTACTTAGTAGGTAATAGAATGTTTTGTTTGGACATCAAGGAAATGTAAATTACAAGGTTGCATTCTACAGAGTAGCGGGTCTAATGCTAAGTTTGCAGTGCCCGAAGGTCTAGTGTATATTATGCATGCCATAGACAATTATTATGTTCATGAACTAGTATATTTTTATGAGGACGAAGAATTTGAATTTAGAACGTATTTTATTTGCAAGCAAATCTTTTACTTAGTAGTGGAAGATTTACAGTCATCGCATCAGGTCAATGCAGTTTTCCTTAATGATAGATATTATACATGCACAATTTTTTAATATTATCTAGTAAGACTAAGCGAACAATTTTGGGAAGACCATCGCTTTTTCAAACTAAATTAAAAGTAAGTAGGTACCTAAAAGCTTTGGTACTTAAACCAAAGCTTTTACGACATATTTTAGACTAGCTGTCCGTCGCGGTGTTACCTTCGGTCCCTCGGGAAAACTTCACTTTCCCGGGATAAACTATGAAGAGTGTTATGAGAGTGGCAAAAAAAACAGTGGCACTCCAGGAGTGCCGGCAGAAGTGAAAGCTTGAACGGTTCTGAACTAAAATATTTTATGATTGGTCACCAAAACCAACTCAAAGCTGACAATTAAGTACTTGCCTAGTCTTATTTTTAGTTTAACTTTAGAATTGTTTTTGTTTTGTTTTTAATTGAGTTTATTTTTTGTTTTGATTTTAATTAACCTTTTAACTTATATTAGCTTTTTAACTGTTGTCAGTTCCTAATACTTATTGTAAATGTTGTGCATGCCTGTAATGGGTGTACATTCTATAGAGTGACTGATTTAAAATGTTCCTACAAAATGTGTATTATGTATGCTGTTGGTGTTGCCAAATAAATAAATAAATAAAACAAAGAAAAAAAATATTAAATCAAGAGGTTCATTCTAGGTAAGCATGCTCCATCTTAGACCTCACTACTGCTTAACATCAGGCAGAGTGAGGTCAAATGCTGACCTATTTAATTTAAAAATAATAATAAACTGGTGTCGGTAAGCAGTCATGTGTGTGTGTTTCGAGGCGAGTCCAAGATTTTTTGCTTATCTCAAAACTGCCGAACGTGCCTAAAAAAGTTTTCACTTCAAAAATGTGTGTCAGGATCGTTAGCAAATAGAAAATTTTTGTCACTGCCTGCCCCTACGGAAAAGCGGCGTGATTTTACGTAGAAGTTGATGGGCGTGGTTTTAACTAAATTCGGTTGGTAGCTGTTCATTAAATTAGGTTGAAAACATAGTTTTACCGCAGGTAGATTATACTAAGCACAATATTTAACTGAACTGAAGTTCACCAAGAGTTTAAACCTACGCTTAAGCAAAAGTTTGAAACATCCTCTGAGACCTCTGTGGCGCAGTGAGTGAATGCCCGCTTGGGACGCAGAAGGTTGCGGATTCGATCCCCGCCGCGGGATACATTTTTGTATGATCTGCAAATATTGATCTCGGGTCTGGGTGTTTCTATGTATAAAGGTATGTATTTACAAACAAAAAGTATATAAGTAGTATACCGGTTATCTGGTTCCCATAGTACCTACAAGCTTTGCTTAGTTTGGTGCTAGATGACGCTCTGTGAAATGTTTATTATTTATTTATTTATTTATCCTATGTGTCTGGTAAATGGGTGGTCTGGGTGTTTGTATTGTGCGTTACAACTTATATCAATTCATGGGATGGATACAACAGCAAAGTTATTGTTTAAGTTTGAATTTTGGAATCGTGACCCGAAGAACCTTTGTGAGTGAGTGAACGAACGAATGATTGAATGAAAGATTTAATGAGTGAGTGAATGAGTGAAGGACGTAAAGAATGAAGGAATGTAAGAGTGTCGGAGGCACATTTGAATCGACAAACTTCGAATCTTAAGACTAAGTAATACGACTTATCGATAACGGTTAACTTAATGGTTGGTGTAATTGGCTATGAACCCGTTACGAGCGGTTAAGACCCTACGCACTAGATTCCTATCTCACACTGCACGCGACAACTACGCGATAAATAAATAAATAAATAAACTAGATGTTAAACTTTAATATTATAATCGTTATTTGACCTTCACGTATCAACAGTTTAAATCTAAAAGAGCCGCCATATTTGTAAATGCTAACTAATTTGGAAGAGTCAGTCTTTGTTACTTTGTATTGAAGTGAAATCTTTAGGAGCGTTGGTCATTTTTGAGATGAGAAAAATCTATTGACGTCAGACTGACAGTGTTACCGACACCACCGTCAGCGCCATCTAGTTTTGAACTCCAGGAGTGCCAACAGAAGTGAAAAAGTTTTAATCATCAAGAAATATTTTGAATCGTCGCACTGGGCGCGCGGCGTGAAACGCCGTGATAAAGGTTCTTTGCCGTGTTTAGTTACGGAGTTCAAAACTAGATGGCGCTGACGGTGGTGTCGGTAAAACTGTCAGTCTGAGTTCAATAGATTTTTCCTATCTCAAAAATGCCCAACGCACCTAAAGAAGTTTTCGCTTCAATCACTATCCAGCATTTTTTTTTTTATTATAACTGAGCCCTTCCATGTTAGGAGAGCACGCTAAATTGTCGGTCCCGGCTATGTCGTTAAGCCATGACGGAGGCCTTAAGGCGGCCTGAAAACTCTGTCACCAGAATTGGCCCCTGGCTCTTTTGGTATCACTGGCACCAACCAACACTGAAAAGCGCATTAACGTACAAAAATAAAATTTTGTCAAAAGATTCCACTTTTGAAAAATTGAATTCGACGTTAGAATCCATAACCTATGTTGCTAACCTCATTATTGCTTATCTATGAAATTGCTTAAATACTTATCAAAATCTTGCAGCTGTGTCCGATAAGTTATCAATATGAAAATCCTAGTAATACTAATGACGAGTATCATTTCTGATTGTTTATTGTAGCCTCTATCTTGGGGGCTGCGATGCAATTCCTAGGAGACATTCCTGAAATAACGATAAACCCATTTTTGATGACGCTTAAAAGACGAAGCGTTGTATAGCTGCCTCGCTCACTCGCCTAGTTTGTTGCATCGTCCTGTCTCGTCTACTCTACATACATGCACAAACCTGCACAATCTTATAATGCACCTAACTTCAGAGAGCTAAAGATTGGTTGTGCCTACTGTATTAAATAGTGTAAAGTTATGAGTTGGTAGCGGACGACATGAGGCGGCAGCGGACGACGTGTCGTCGCGTCATGTCGCCACGACACGTCGTTACGTCCTGTCGCTGCAGTCATGATTTCGAACCCGACTGCAGACGGTCCAGTTGGTTCCGGCGTCAGCGGCACTACTGATCCGCGGTCGGGCGACACTGGCGTCTGCCGCTCTACGCGTCGCTAGCTTCGTGTTCGCTAACTACGGAGGTAATTTCATAGAAATACATAGAAACCAGTAGTGTCGCTGCGACACGTCGTCCGCTGCTGTCTCATGTCGTCCGCTGCCAACTCGTACCTTAACTTTCCTCTGATTACTCACCTAAGATTTATCCAATTGATAGTTGAATGCCATTCATTCACAAGAAGAACAACTAGGTGACAATATTGTTGCCTAGAAGAAATCGCCGAATTGTGTAACAGCCGTTTCTGAAACAAACCGTAGGTGTTTTAAGAAACAATGAATGTTTCGGGGACTTAGTTTTCTAGCAATCGCTGTAGGTATAGGTATGACCAACTTGTCCAGCTGCATGAGATTTAGATAATACACACCTGTGTGTGACTGACACTAAATGGATGGGTACATTCACCAGATTTTGTCTTCTTAATGATCAAAGTCAATAAGCATTTATTCAGTAGGACCGCTGGGACCACTTAGTAGTCTTCAAACTAATTTTACTCCTGTTCTTGCGCGACCAATACCGTGAAGAATCAGGGCAACAAACACGGTTTGGGGCTAGCAATTTTTTAAGTGATCCATCTTAAAACTAAAAAGTCAATCTCAAGTGGGGAGCCAGTCAAACTAAATTGAGGCTCGTTAAATAAGTTTAAATGCTCAAATTGTACAATAATCTACATTAGGTCATGCTCCCATGACTCTAAGGATTTCGAATCATTCACAATCGTTCCTATCATCGGAGACTGCCAATGAAATAAAAATCACGATTCGACAAAAAATATATACCTACCTACTGTAGGTACCTATAGGTGACTAATTATCTTATCAATATTATCAATGTTATGAATAGCTGATCGAAAAATTGCTTCATTTGGTGAAGTGAGGGCACGATGTGGAATACAGTGGTTCTTGTTGGTGAGTAATTGACGAATAATTACGTTTTAAAACTAAAAGAAAAACCGACTTCAATGTTCGACTCGACACGCGGCGTGTGTATAACGTCAGTTTGACATAATGCATAGAGAGTTTTAAAGTTATCTGTCGATTCGATTTACAATGGCTAGGAGGGAAGGTTATTAGAGTTTTACGGGAAAACTATCAAACCCTCAGGAATAAAATTTATATGGGACCACCTCTGGAGCATACCCTTTCAAACAAAAAAATAATTTTGAAAATCGGTCCACAATTTGCGGAGTAATCGCGTAACATGATACAAAAAAAAAAAAAAAATAATAATAATAATAAAAAAAAAAAAACATACAGGCGAATTGAGAACCTCCTCCTTTTTTTTGAAGTCGGTTAAAAAGGAGATTCAAAAAGTTTTACGTTGAAGTTGTCAGTGGCATTGATTAGTGTTCTTTACTCTGTAAACTAGCCATTTAAAAATGACGTGGGTTGTTCAAATTAAACAGTTGTGCACGCTAACCTACCAATACAAATAAACATGAAAGTGCGTAGAAATTACGAAAACAATTTCACACGATTTGATTAAAATTAGTCTGAAATATTCACTGCAGTTCTGTTGAAATGGTGCTTACTAAGACCCTCGCAGACTACAGACTTTCTATCGGCCCATAGTTGAGACGGGCTATACTTCGCCATACTCATTACGAGCCGAAGTATATTCCGTCTCAACTATCGGCCGATAGAAAATCTGTAGTCCGCGAGGGGTCTTAGTCATAATATCTATTGATTAGACTAAAATGGCATTTGAGTTATGACAAAAGCATATTTTCTACATGTCAATTTACTATAGTTTAGTTAGTACCTAAACTATGTGCTATCGTACGACGTGGTCCCTCACTAATAGGCCTCATATGAAGGCTCAAGCATATTGTAATTATCAACGCTCGAATACAATCCATTGACTGTTGTTCCCGTTCCCAATGTCCCAGGAGGCACTACAGCGTCTCGTTTAGACGGTGTAGTGCCGTCGGTGGCACTAGATGTAACGTACGTACATCTTTACTTGTAATTATCGATGATATGATATGGCCTGAGTTGTTCCCAGTGTGCATCCTCCAAGCAAGCTCAGTGCTGGGCCAGTGGAGCTGCTCTTCAGACGAGCAGTGTGCCGATGTGCCGGGCAGCGTGTGTCGCGCCGGCGCCTGCGCCTGCCCTGATGGACAGCAGATTGTAGGCGCGCGATGTGTTGACTGTGAGTAAATAGATAGGCCTAGCATTTGCAACATGACGAAATTATCTCGACCTAAAAATGGGCGGGACACAGCGAGGCGCGGTGATGACAGGTGGAGTAGAGTATTGACTGAATGGTGGCCCAGATCTGTACAGGAACGTAGGACGTCCAGCAGCATCTGGCTGCTGGACGTCCTACGTTCCTGTACAGACGATACTGTACACGTCGCGGGCCGTCAATGGGTCCGATTAGCGCAGGATCGTGGTGGGAAGCCTATACCCAGCAGTGGGTGAACTCAGGCTGTGGATGATGAATGATGATGATGAATTTCTCATGTGTTTTCTTATGAGAGGTAGACTTACCTATCCTCCAAGACTTATATTTTCTCGTGTAAGATAGAGATTAAGTAAGACCCCTCGCAGACTACTTTCTATCGGCCGATAGATGAGACGGGCTATACATCTCCATATTCATTACGAGTCGAAGTATATTCTGTCTCAACTATCGGCCGATAGAAAGTCTGTAGTCTGCGAGGGGTCTAACTCTTATCCTAAAAACTTTTGCACACCATTAGCATAATGACCTAACATTTTAGCTTTTAGGCATTTAGGGTCGATTTTTCCGGTAGTAACACAAATGCTGTTTGACAAGCGTTTGTTTTCCTTTCAGTGGCGCCATACCACACGTCAATCTGTCTTGAAGACCACCAGTGTTCGCGAATGTTCTCTTTCTTCGAATGCAGACGGGAAGCAGGTGCAGAAGGTATCTGATATTTTGATTACGTTACAGTACAGCATTAGCTTTGTCAGCTCCGCACGTATTTACGTTGTCTTTGGACGTAACCAATTTAAAATGTTCCAATCGTTAAGGTCCCAATCGTTAAAGTCCAGCAAAGCGATTCACACTTCAGGGGCCGTATTCGCGTTCCTTTTTACGTTCGTTTGATGAATATTTGTATGTTTATTACTACGATTCCTAACTTCAAGGGGCAATTTTTCGGTATGAAATATTTGGTCCTAGGCTAGGACCGTGTTTTTACGTTTGAAAAATTGGCCCTTGAAGTCAGAAATCGTTGTAAGGACCATCCGAATATTCATCAAACGAACGAAAACAACAAACGCGAATAGCCCACCAGGATCCCAGATAAAATAGTTCTACTGTTCGACCTACCGCAGTCCGTAACTAATCACAGTGCAGGAAACTTCCGTTTTTGATCAATTCCACGGAACAGTTTGAGTGTAGGCATAGGTACAGTCAGCAAAATAAGTGGTTTACCACCCTACGGTTGAGATTCATATGAACGTCATGAATCAACAAGGTTGATTTTCCCTTGCAATACTATTTACGTCAGCAAAGAATTAGAAACTATGTATGACAGTTATCATTGCCCTGTTTAAATTTAATCTATATCTATAAAAAAGCTTAACCTGACTGACTCATCATCGCGGAGCCGAAACCGCTGAAGCTAAACTGAAAGCTAAACTGAAAGCTAAACTGAAGCTTTCTTTTATAACATAACCCACTACCCATTATGGCGGTTTCGGAAATCTTCCCCAAAAGGGTTGAAAACGTTTTTTATAAAACTTTTGAGTGCGTTTATCGATTTGCTTGAACAATGTTTCAGAGTTTTTCAAAACATTCCTTAAAATGGGGTTAAAAGGGGTTTTAAAGTTTGTATAGACTGACTGGAAACTATTGGCTTGAAACTCGGTTTGGATACATTATATTATAAAATAAATGGACACGTGTTTCAGGGGTTTTCAAAAGAACCCCTAAAAGGGATTTCCAAAAGAACCCCTAAAAGTTATTTCAAAGTTTGTGTAAGAACTATTTGACGGGAAGCTCGTTTGACTTTTGTAATCTAGGAACACTAGGTTCTGATGACGTGTGATGCAATCGTTGATAGCCCAAACTTGTTGACGATGCACAGTCAAGGCGATATTCGATTTTAACGCGTACGAAGTCGCGGGTAACAGCTAGTATTATGTATAATTACACTTCAATAGTGAAGTGGGGTAATTGCGACTAAAATTTTTCACGAATATTGTCCAATATGAAGTTCGTCCAGCACAAATTTTGTCAAATCTGAATTTGTCCATCTATGAAAATTATCAAACTTAACATTAAGTTTAGTATCTACGTTTCGAATTAGTTACAATTACCATGCAGTTCTAACTTCATCGCTTTTTAATTCTATATTTTTACAAAATTCATCTAGTTTTATATTGCCGTCTTACGTAAATGTCTTAAGCTGTAAAGTGTGTAAAGAATAAAAGTATACAATATAATATGTAGTATTTTTTTGCAGAAAATGCTTGTAACAGTGTGACGGGTAATTGAAACTATTTACCTACAAATAGTGGCACGTTATTGCGATTTTATAAACTTGACAAGTAAATTAATACTTCTTTTCGAGTCTTTGAATTTTTACTAATTTTAGTAAATAAGAGAACAATTTATTTATATATATCAAGCCTGTTGAAAATTTTGATATTAGTTGAAATTATCCGATAGTTGCCATAACCCCACTTTACCTTAAATATTTATTACTACGTTGACAGTAACACAGTGACACTTGTCAGAGATATTTTCTTTTTCAGATGTAAAAAGTTTTTCTCAAAAAAGATCGAACTTGTGTTAATTGAATGAAGATTTTATTTATTATTGCAAAAAAACAAGCTATTGCGTTGATAATAGAGCTCAAAATAACCAAATAATCCAGTGACTTCAAAAATGTCAGGCATATCAGCTAGCGGATATTACGTCATAATTGTGTATCTCTTCTCCGTTAGAAAAGTAAACCGTAGCGCTAGTTAGATTTCACTGAAACTTTTGTCCAAAGTGGTAAACCACTTTCTTTGCTGACTGTACCTCCAGACGCTATGTATAATCATCTAAGTAGAAAAGGCCTAAGGTTTTCTAGCCATGGACAAGAGAGTAATTCCTCCACCTTGTATTTCAGAAGGCGAGTGCCGGTGCTTGGATGGCCACCATTATTTCTTGGGACGTTGCTGGAGGTCAGTCGGGTTCGGGGCGTCTTGTTCTACTGATGAAGAGTGCATAGGTACACACTATTTCCTCGACATAAAGCTAAGGATCCTCTGAAGAATCCATAATCAAACATAAACCCGCAAGAAAACTTCTGCAGTCTGTCGGACTGTCAGACATTTCTAGCGGAAGTTTTGTGCAAGTGACTATGATAGGTATCATCCAAAAAGCTTTACGCGATCTTGCGTGTTATTGAAAACAGAACAATGGCGCTAACGTCATTTCCAAAATACCATACTGCCTCTTGCCACAGAATATTAGATTTTTTTGAAAGCAAGAGGCAAGCATGGCATCGTGTAAATGGTGTTTAATTCTTTGAGTGTCGATTAAAAACTCTTTCACCCCTATTTACTCTATTTCTATGTGTTTCACGTCCAGACGTGCCCCGCGACCCGTACAGCCTGCGTTGCGACGGCACGTGTGGCTGCGCGCCCGGTTACTACCAGCGGCAGCGCGGCGAGTGCAGGAAGATTGGATATGGTGAGGATTAGGAATATTTCGTTGTAAGACAGAAAAGACATTGTAAAAACAGCAAGTCGTACATGGGTCAGACTGGCGCAGGATAGGAGAGGTTGGCACAAGTGAAGAGAGACCTATGCCCAGCTGTGAAAAAGGCTGCCGATGATGATGAGACAGAAAAGGGGAAAATTTTGAAAGAAGGTGTCATTTTGAAAGAAAATGGGGGACAGATTGAACTTTATTTTATTTTCCTTGGAGAAAGATTGCAATAATTCAAGAAATTGTAGTGATTTTGAAGGATTTATCAAATCCACACACTCACACAGTACCAAATCCGTACACTCGGAATGTCCAACAAAACTAGATTGTAATTGGCATTTTTGAATTAGGTGTTTCTTATGTACGTACTCTTTGGGTATTTCGAAAAACCGTTAATATTTCCAGATGTCGGAGATGGCTGCGTGCTTGACACAGACTGTCAGTTTACAAACGGCGTCTGCGAACTACCCTCCATGGCTTGCCAGCTTAGCACAGGTAAGGCGCCACGAAACTTTGTTGCCCTGGTTCACGGTATTGGTATTGGTAGAAGCGCTCGTGTTCGTGCTTGCTTAGTCGGTCTTGATAGATCGTCGAACCGATAGAATCGTCGTTACTTACGGTATTGGTCTCGAAGCAAAAGGAGTAAAATCACCTAGCTAGTGCATAAGGTTTCTAAGTGATCCCAGCAGCGGGATACATGCGACAGCGAATAAGCTTTTGACTTTGAAAAAAGAAAAACCATCACCAGGACTAAAATCATTTTTTATTACACCTAGATGCACATGCACCCACTGATACAATCCCATCTCTCTCTCTCTCTCTCTCTCTCTCATAAGGTTTGCTGTAAGAGAACTCTTTTTAGGGTTAAGCTCGCCTTTGCCATTACTTTTCTAGATTAAGTGTTTATGTATGTTATTTATTTGTGCAATAAAAAATAAATAAATAAATAAACCATTTGAAGCGGGGCGCTAGCTTCAACGTTATTGACCGAGCGAGCGAAGCGTCTCAGTTTCGAGATTGGCCAAAAATGCTTTGTCCTTCTGTCCGTCCGTCTGTCAGTAATCGCCTACAGGTCGCATTTATCAACCGATTTTGACGAAAATTGGCACACAGGTTCCTTGATTTATTAAAAAACGATAGTCGATTGCGATTTTTGACTGGGGTGAAAATAGGGGGGAAAGGGGGGGAAGTTTGCTGTAGCGTTATTTATCGACAGATTTGAATTAAATTCATAAGGCATATTAAGGACTTAATTCTACACAAGTTGTAATGAAAAAAAAATCTAAAAGGGGGAGGTGAAAGGGGGAAAAGTGACTGGATATTTGTTTAAGCGTTATAAAGGACGTTTTTTCGTAAAATGTATACCTACCTATACCAATCAGACTACGCAATCCTCTCCGCCTTCACGAGACAAACCCGTTGACACTAGATTCGACCCCCTAGGACCAAAGGAACGCAAGTAATCACTAAAAACTTATTCCTCTCTTTTGCTTAAAAGTGTACATAGGCCTAGGTAAGCCTATAGGATAATACAAAGCACCTAAATTTCAATTTTGTTCGCGAGGTCTCCTGTTCTCACAGAACCACTAGTTATTATTATTATTAGGAGCCTGTAGTGTCCCACTGCAGGGCGAAGGCCTCCCTTCCCTCTCTTCATTCATCTCTATTTTGGGCTACCGTGGACCAGTCCTATAAGTGGCATCTAATTCGTCCCTCCATCTACGGCGTAGTAAAGAAAATTGCCATAGCATTCTTGTCTGGCTCGAATACATCCAGATTACCCACCTTTTATTTTAAGGCACCCACTGAGTGACGAAGAGCATTTATCTGAAGTTATTTTCAGGAACAAGAAATTCTTCAACTTCAAATATACAATTTTCCCCGCGAATCAACAAAACGTCTACTGTCAAAACGTCAAGTCGTGCTACAACAAAACATGGCGCGGTCTGTGGCCCTAGCATGAATTGTGAGGCGCCCTTCGAATGTTCGTCTGGCGCGTGTGTGTGTCCTTTGGGTTATTACAGTAGTACTGATGGAAGTAGCTGTTATGCCGGTGAGTTTAAGAGCGAGAACTTAAAAAAACGTTTTTTTCAGCACTAGCATTTAATGTGTTACCTTGCGCTGATTGAAATGAGCCCAAACACAGTGGACACCTGTTGTTCACTCAGGATCAGTTCACTGTCACCATATTTTTGCATTGGCATGGAAGATTAAGGGTGCCAAAATTCAGCTCAATCATCCACCGGGAAGTTGGTTTTTTGACTTCCAAGATTTGACCGGAACAAGCATACAAGCAAACATTGCAAGTTAAATAAACACTTGAAAAACCGTTTAAAAATAAATTACCGTGAGTTTCGATTCAAACTTTACTTTATTTAATAATACTATCCGTTATAACCAGAGCTGGGGTCAGTATCGACGCCGGAGCAGTGCGTGGGTCTCCTAGCGATGGTGGTCGACGGCGTGTGCACTTGTCCGGCCAACTTCTTCTACGACGAGAACATGAGGGACTGTATCAAAGGTATATTCTTATCTGACAAGATAAGACATAAGACAATTCTAAGAAGGGAGCTCAGATAGATAACATTTACAGTGAAAAATGGTCTTGACAATGGCACCCAATGTTTGTGGCAATAGCTGCAGAGGAAAACAACCTTTCTTTTAGTCCCCTACCAACAAAATGTAGATACAGGGCCAAATGTAGATGTAAATAATGATAGAAAATGTAGATACAGGGCCCGTTTAAGCCAAGTTTAGCCACATGATAGGGCCCTATTTGGATCTCTCTAATTGAATCCAAAAAAATTAATTGGTGATGCTACTTGTTACAGTTGTAGTGACGTGTTAGACCCCTCGCAGACTTTCTATCGGCCGATAGTTGAGACGAACTATTACTTCTCCATACTAATTACGAGCCGAAGTATATTCCGTCTCAACTATCGACCGATAGAAAGTCTGCAGACTGCGAGGGGGCTAACGGAGATGGTAGGTAAACATCGTAAGGAAATCGTTAGAATTAGTCGGCTCCACACCATATCGACGTCTTTTCTGTGGACGAGGCCGATTGAGCTGAAATTGGATTAGGTGCTAGACAAGCATGTTCCATCACAAGTCTCAGGCACTACAGCGTCCCGTTAAGTGTAAGCATAGGTTGCTCCTGACGCTGTATAACTTATCTAGTACTAGCTGCGCTCCCGCGGTGTAACCCGCGGTCCCTAGGAATTTTTCGGGATAAAAAGTAGCCTATGTCCGTCCCTGGGATACAACCTTTATCCATGCCAATTTTCAGCCTAATCGGTTCAGTGGTTTGGGCGTGAAAAGGTAACAAACAGACAGACAGACAGACAGACAGATAGACAGACAGACAGACAGAGTTACTTTCACATTTATATTATTATAGTATATATAGTATATAGTATAAGTATATATAGTATATAGTATGGATATGGATAGATGTAATGACCTAAGTTTTTTTGTAGTGACGCGACGTATTACGGAGTCGTGCACGATAGATGAGAACTGCCATACATTCGGAGTCGCGGCGCGATGCGGTCCGCCGCAGTCACCGTGGCCACTGCGGACATGCGAGTGTAACCCCGAGCTTGCTGTGTGGGAGCAGGACAGACAGATGTGCCGGCTGTTTGCAGGTGAGACGTGAGACACACTATACTTGAGTCACCACTATGTCGAGTAGTGCTACACTTTCATTGCGAGATCGAGCCCGAGCTGGTGTGGGAGCAGGACAGACAGATGTGCCGGCTGTTTGCGGGTAAGACACACTATACTTGAGTCACCACTATGTCGAGTACTGCTACACTTTCATTGCGAGATCGAGCCCGAGCTGGTGTGGGAGCAGGACAGACAGATGTGCCGGCTGTTTGCGGGTAAGACACACTATACTTGAGTCACCACTATGTCGAGTACTGCTACACTTTCATTGCGAGATCGAGCCCGAGCTGGTGTGGGAGCAGGACAGACAGATGTGCCGGCTGTTTGCGGTTGAGACACACTTCAGCACTGTGATTGACGCGTACTGCCTACATTCAGCATGCAACAAAAACAGGTATTTTAGAAGCCCAATAGCTCCTTCTCAGTGTCAGTCAACTTATTAGCGTGTTTATATGCTGGCTAGCTGGCAAGCGTCGGTAAACAAAATGTGCAAGCGAGAGAACATGATAAGCGCTCGGAGCTTGCCAGCAGGGTTTGACGAGGGTGTAAACGCACCTTATGAAACTAGGATAAAATTAATTGGTGAAAGACGGGACCAGCAGCATCAACCCGATAATGCATGAACCATTATTATTATAGCACCGTAAGACCGTAACACTAAAACTATCTTCGTCTCCCTCTTCCTAGGCGTGGGCGAGGCGTGCGAGCAGGACAGCGATTGTCTTGTTGGTGAGCTGGAGGTCCAATGCGTTGCCGACAGTACGGGACAACACTACTGCGCCTGTCCAGAAGGGTTCCTGTTGGTCGATGGACTCTGTCTTACCACTGGATTGGGTGAGGCTGGGGAATTGGTCGTTTTTCCACAAAACTCAAAAAACCTTCGCTGCTCTTATAATTTTCGACCTAAGTCGAACATCGATGTTAGATGGCACTCCCAAGCTTAGGGAAGCATTTTCAAAATGGGAACAATCTATTGAACTCAGACTGACAGTGTTACCGACACCACCATCAGCACCATCTAGTTTTGAACTCCGTAACTAAACACGGTAAAGAACCTTTACCCCGACGTTTCTGGCCACGCGCTCTATGACAATTTAAAAAATATACACGTAATTGTAGTTTTCACTTCCGTCGGCACTCCTGGAGTGCCACTGTTTCATTCTAGATCTGGGCGATTCGTGCCAAGCGTCGCAGGAGTGCACGGAGACAGCGAACACGGCGTGTTTGAGCGGACTGTGCGCATGCGCAGACGGATATCAACAAGACGGAGACTCCTGCGCGCCCAGTGAGTAGTAGTGTTACTTTCAGTGATAAATAGAATTAACGGAAAATGTATCTTAATAATAATACAATTTACTAGACTTGTCGTAAAAACTGAATCGTTTTGCAATTGAATACTCAAGTAAAACAACGTCACGTTTTCACGGATAGAAGCGCTCGTGGTCATGCTTGCTTAGTCGTTCTTGATAGATCGTCGAAGTTAAGCAACGTTCGAAACGGTCTGTAAGTGGATGGGTGACCGCCAATGGCATTTTCATCTGAGCGCTTCCGTGCTTCGGAGGGCACGTTAAATTGTCGGTCCCGGCTATTTAAGTCGTTAAGCCATGACGCCTAAAAACTCCGTCACCAGAGTTGGCCACTGACTCATACGAACTTACTAACGGATAGATAAACTGAGTAGGTCATGATACGGCACCGTTAAAAAGTCGAGGGCAAAACCTGGATTAGAGATGCACAGGATCGAAAAGTCTGTCAAAATTGAAAGGAAGCCCAGCAGTGGGTGATATGATACCAGGCTGAGAAGATTATGATGGTCATAAAGCTAACTAGTCAAATTGAGATGTAAACGCTTTTAACCCGGTCTTTCCAGTAATTGGCGGTGACTGCGTTGAAGACAGCGACTGTATGGTAGAGAATACAGAATGTCGGAGCGATGATGACGTCAGCACGTGCCAGTGTCGGGAGAGATATGTCGCGTACAACGAGACTTGCTGGCCTGGTGAGTTTCTTGGCGAATTTTATGAGCCAAATATATATTTTTTTAATTTCAAGCTTTTCATAGGCTAACGTGACACTGAGGAGTTTTTTTGAACTGATTCCATTATCAGAACATGCAAATTGTTCACCATGTTCAAATTGTCGAGCCAACTTGACCGGTGTGCAGAGTTTCAGCTCAATTGGATAATTTTTTGAGTTCCGTTGAACAGCACCTGACTCCATTATCAGATCAGCTCACGGGCACAAATTATAACATTGTCACAGGAGACTCATAATGTCTGTGCCAGATTTCAGCTCAATGAGACACCGAAAATGGCAGTATGTTGGGAATGGGTGACCGCCAGTGGCATTAAGCGCTCGTGATCGTGCTTGCTTAGTCGTTCTTGATAGATAGTCGAAGTTAAGCAACGTTCTAAACGGTCTGTATCCGGATGGGTGACCGCCAGTGGCATTTTCATCTGAGCGCTTCCGTTCACGTTAAATTGTCGGTCCCGGCTATTAAATACAAATACATTTATTTCCCGAAAAAAGAAAGCACACATACAAATATTAACAAAAATAGACATAAAAATATTCTGCAATTGGGCTGGACTCAGCGCTAATCCTTATCTACGCACATGGTAGTGCTGGTTTTCAGTCAGGTCTAGTGTTCGAGCTAAGGTGGTTGTCGAACTTTATGAAGTGAAAAGCTATATTAAGCTTACTATTAAGTTAAGCCCTGATGGAGGCCTTAAGGTGTAAAAACTCCGTCACCAGAGTTGGCCACTGACTCATACCCCCTTATACGAACCTCTAGTGTCAGAGAGCTACAGAGACGAGTGCACGCACACCGCTCAGTGTGCCTCCCTGGGCGAGCACGCGGCGTGTGAAGCGGGACGCTGCGAGTGTCTGACTGACTTCCATCACAGGGATGGTCAATGTTGGCCGGTCACTGGTGAGTATCAACATCCACACATCCACTAGAGCTTGACTTTTAGTTTTAATCATAATCATATTCATTTATTCATACAAACCAGGTACATACAAAGATTTTAAAACTATTTTTCCATGCGGAACCTGCCCTTACAGGCGTGAATAAAACATTCAAGTATTAAGCAAATCAATTCAAATAAAACAGAACAAAACACATCTAAGACACACACACACATTTCACAGATCACATTTTAAGATGGATCACCTAATGCTGGCCACCCACGATCAAGTTTACCGTCCAGTCTGCAGCGGACTGTGCATGACAAGCGAAAAAGAACTTCGTTCTGCCGACTTGAACAAGTTTCCAGCGCTGCAAACTGGACGGTAGACTGGATCGTGGGTGGCCGGCATAAAAGAATGATAGGCCCCAAACCGTGTTTGTTGTTGATTCTTCACGGTATTGGTCGCGAAAGAACAGGAGTAAAATTTGTTCTAAGACTATTCTATGTGATCCCAGAGGTCCTACTGAATAAATGCTTTTTGACTTTGACTTTGAGACAGCGCTTAGATAGATAGATAGATAATTCTTAATTGTCACACCTTAAAGTACCGTACGCGGCGAACTGTCAATTCAATAGAGAAAATGCTGCTGACGTCAGACGCGAGCCGCATTTTCTGACGTCATCAGCATTTTTGTATAGAAAAATGACTGCGGCGCGTTTTCTCTAAGACCTATTATTACTGTGCCCGACAGGTATCTTCGAAAGCTGCAGTCGTTCCTCTCAGTGCTACCTGCAGGACAGCTCGGAGCGTCTCGTCTGCCGGAACAGTCTCTGTCAGTGCGATTTTCACTTTCCATACTCTGAAGAACTACATACTTGCGGTAAGTGTAGATGTGCTAGAGCATGTCTAAATTGATAATTCGTATGGGTTTTGGTATTAGCGATAATGTAAACAGTAATTACAACTGATCTTTAGCTCTCTGAAGTTAAGTGCACTAAACATCTTAACATCTTGTACTTGACTAATGTTGCCTGAAATAAATTTGATTTGATTTGAAATAAGGCCTGCCCCCCCCCCCCGTGAGGGGGCGGAGTGGTCCCCTGCCAAACAGGGGACTTTCCGGGTCCGCGGGTGGTCGAAGTGGGGACTTCGGCTGTGCATGATGCGGACCCCGGGAGGGCGTAAGCACCGCGAGGGTGCCGGGCGTGGCTGCGGGTGTCATTCCCGGGACGGTGCTTAGGCAAAATGCGAGAGGGGCACCGATGTGTTCCGTAAGAGATCCCGGAGCCCCTTGACATGCATGTAGGCCGGTCACGCGTCAGTTTTTAGTTGGTGAGAGTCCGATATAACACTTCCGCTGTTCCCACGGGGCGGTAGGGTGTCCTTTATTGGATTTTCTGACGTTATTAAAAAAGTCATCAAAAATGGGCTCTGTGCAGCTACTTCAGAGAGCCATAGATCCGCTACCTATGACTACTGTAGGTACAGCATTTTTTCACACAATTTAGTTCCACTGATTGCCACTAGACCGAAGTGGCGCTAGTCAATTAATTAATTAACCAAGTGTTTCTCTCTTTACAGTTTCGTCGGCGACTGGCATCTTTGGAAGTACACTTGTGATAATTACGTCTCTGTATTTATTGTTTAAGATTTAAATAACTAAGTAGAAAATTATATTATTTATTTGTAAACTCTGAATTGTTTAATTTTGGATTCAATCGCCCTATAATTTTATTCGCAGTATTCCTACTACTAACCTAAGTATACTGGTTTCAACTAGTTGGTCGAATCGGGCCTAAAGCCTTGTACAGTGTCACAAACTTATCTGGACTGGTGGCCAAAAAAGGAACTAATTTTTCTGCCAACACCAAATGCGATAACAGCGCCTCACTCACCGAGTAGTCCGTACGGTTGTCACCGTACGGACTACTCGTTCACGCGTCGCGACCCAGTAGTACGCAGCTAAAGAAACCTGGTATCAAAAATGGCACCTAAAACCATAAAACAAATTGCTCTAATAATTACCTGCTCTAGTTGACATGCAAAGCATGCAGGTCTAATCAGAATAAATTATATTTTAATATCTTTTTAATGTATTTTGTCCAGCTATACTGCAATTATCGCCAGCCATATTCGCAAATTACACGTGATTAGTAAGTATATTCTAAGTTGCTTTGATTATACCTTCCTGAAATAATTATAGAGGGGGGGTAACTAATGACTTATTTAGCTATAGATTTTCGTTCGTAGATAGTCATACATAAATAACCGATAGGTAAGTAGGTATTCAATTTTAAAAATTGATAATAGGCCATTCTAGTTTTATATAAAAAATAATTTTCCCTAAAATATTAGTCTGTTTTATTGTTAAAAATTATGTTCCCTTTGCTTGCACTAAACACAACACCTTTACCTACCTTGTATTTCCCCTCAAAATGTACACGATTCAGAATCATGTACGTCTTGTAGTATTACGTACGTCATATACGAAATTTGCAAGAGTGTGCGTAAAACTGAGGGAGTAATTGTCATTTTATATGCATAAGTGGGTGTAAAATGCGTTCGTGTGCTACCTCCTCTACCTAATCTGTGGCTACCTCGTCCCCCGCAAAAACCGGCAGAAAAGGAGGAATTCTGTCAATAACTCGTCCATTCTATTTTGTCTGAGACTAGATGGCATAGTGTTGGTTGTATCCACAGAGTGGTTGTATCTTACTCTGTGGTTGTATCCATGGATTTAGCATCGTACCTTTTTGGGTTGTATCGTATGTATGCCCAAGGCTATACTTACTCCGTGGCCCAAGGTTACCATGCCAAAAAATAAAGGAGTGAAAATATCCACTAAAGAACAGGAAGTGACTATTCATCCGAATCTAAGGGGGATTACTATTTCGTCTACTCGATACTAGATGGCACTTTTTTCAACTTCGAAATGATATTGTATCTGTGGTCATAATTATTGCTCTTCGATAGTTCATTCGTTCATAGTTGATGTCTATGACTCATTCGTTCAATGTTTAATGGTGTGGGTGGTTGATAATGGTAAACAAGAGAGGAAAGAAGCCCAAAAATACTTTTCTTGATTTCGAAACTTTGCTAATGAAGGAGCGATTATGATAACAACTAGACAAAATGACTGAGATATGTTCTACCTGTCTGAGCAGAGACAGAACCTTATTAACGCTGAATAAGTCTAAATATGGAACGCTATTTGGTAACGAAACCGTAAGTTTGGGCATTTACTCCAATCTATGCTCTGCACCCCAATAAACCTCAGTGGTGTGTTGTGGTAGTTCTCGGTTGCGATACAAGTGGTGCGAGATTGATTCTCGCGGCGGGACAACTGTATTATTGGCAGATATTTGTACTGATCAAAGCTTGACATAGTGGTACCTACCATGGCATTTGTTTCAGATCGCAAGTAGCAATAAACTACCCCAATAACGACTGCAATGTGTGGCAATATTGAGCTTAGGGCAGAAAGGCATTTCAATATCCTTTCTTCTGGTTGCTAGTCGTGACCGTTAGCCCAACTCCTCTCACTGAAAAGTATGCCTCTGTACTCCTCTCATTGTACACACCACTGAATACAATCCACAACTTGTGATGATGATTGTGATTGACGGCCTCTGTAGCGCAGTGGGCGCAGGCCCGCCTGCGACGCAAAAGGTTGCGGGTTCGATCCCCGCGGCGGGACCATTGTTTGTATGATCTACAAATATTTGTCTCGGGTCTGGGTGTTTCTATGTATAATATGTATGTATTTACTAACCAAAAGTATATAAGTAGTATAACAGTCATCTTAGTACCCATAACACAAGCTCTGCTTACTTTGGGGCTAGATGATGCTGTGTGATAAGTCCAGCATTATTTATTTATTTATATTGTCTATTTGAACGAACAGAATGCTGCAAGCTATAGTACTTTGGATGTCTGATTGAATAATATTAGCGAGCTATTAGAACTCTCCTCGGCAAATCAGATTGAAAACTCACAGTCAAGTTCTGGCTTTTATAGAAAAGATGGATGGACTGTGTGAAGGATGATATGGGTAAGAAAGGAGTGCATGTTGAGTTGACGGCTGATAGAGCAGAGTGGAAGAGGAAAATCTGTTGTGCCGACCCCACATAAAAGTGGGATAAGGGCAAGGGAATGATGATGGTCAAGTTCTGGCTACAAATTATGTTTTCAATGAAACTATTTCAGATGGTGATGCATTTGCAATGGGTGTGTTGGGAGTGTGCTGCTATGTTCAACAAGGTGCTCCGCTTCAAACACCAGGTGTTCACAGCTCAGGAGAGCTTGAGGAGAGCCAATTATAAGGTATCTTGATAATAATGTAAAGTATTTCTGTCGCACAGCGCCTTATGTCCAGCAGTGGGCTATCATTTATTTATTTATGACTAGCTGACCGTTGCGGTGTTACCCACGGTCCCTCGGGGCAACTTCACTTTCCCAGGATAAAATATAAAATATAAATATAAAATATAGCCTACTTACTAGCTGCGCTCCCGCGGTGTATATATGCAATTCAAACAAACAAACATACAAAAAAACAAATCTTACCTCTTTATAATATTATATTTCATGATAGACGAGCAGCTGTTGCTGATATGTCTATAAGATTCAAGATTCATTTATTTAATACGATTGGTACATGTCAAAAAACAAAAATTTCAATGAATATTCAGACAAATAAAAATGGACACAAAACATCAGTAAAAAAAAACACACACACTACACACTATATCACAGTGTTGAAATAGTCCGATTGTTCAAGATTGGTTAATATTTTGAGCACTGATTTAATAGTTCGTAGCCAGTTGTTGAGCTTGTTCTTAAACAAATTGACCGAAGTAGCAGTAACAACGTCATTTGGTAGCATTCCAATTGTGAACCACTCTGTTGCCGAAGAAGTGATAAGCAGTAAGTAAGTGGGCCTCGCCTTGGGGATACAGTACCTGACCCTGTTTTCTATTCAGTAGATTACGCCTGAAAGAGTAACACGCATACATCGTAGACCATCCAACAGCCTCTATTTCAAGAGGTAGATATCATAGCATAACTTTCTGTTTCCAGATTCAAAATCTTGCACCTTTAACACATCTCAGATGCTCGGCTCCGATCTTAAGCGACATTTGCTGTGATCAAAACTTTGACAGTTTAGATGTCACACCAAAATACATGCCCGTCAAAACTGATCTGCAGATTAAATCAGAAAAAATTATAGAAGAGGACAGCGAATGCAATATAGCAATCAATCAAGTTGACTTCAATGAAACGAAAATATCTAGTATAGACATTGATGTAACGAGAATCAAAAATGAAAATGATGATATGTCTAATGATGAATTAATAGAGGATATAATTGTCTCAAATATAGAAGTAAAGCCAAAAGTGAGAAGAAAAAAGAATGAAAGGAAATCGA
Source organism: Epirrhoe alternata (assembly GCA_963565295.1). NCBI lineage: Eukaryota > Metazoa > Arthropoda > Insecta > Lepidoptera > Geometridae > Epirrhoe > Epirrhoe alternata. The sequence continues at coordinate 2,385,219 of OY751403.1, forward strand.
AGAGCGAGAAAATAAAAAAAGTTAACAAATTGTCCGTAACAAAGGATAATTATATTGTGATAGAAATGACTGAGGATGAGATGCTGGCTAAGAGGGAAATGGACAGACAGGCAGACAGATATAAGAACAAGGTTAAATATAGATGTGAATTGTGTATTAGTGGATTTTTTCATCAGGAACTTTATGACAAACATATGAGGATCAGACATTCTGAGGTATGTACAATTTCTTATTAAATCCCACTCATATAATAAAGCTGAAAGTTTGTGAGTTTGTTTAGATATTTGGATGTTTGTGTATCAATCACGCCTAAACCAGTGAACCGATTTGGATGAAATTTGGAATAGGCGTAGATAGTGACCTGGAATAGCATATAGGCTATTCAAAATGTTGGTACCACGCCGGCGAAGCTGCGCGCAGAAGCTAGTAAATAAATAATGCCGGACTTTTCACACAGCATCATCTAGCCCCAAAGTAAGCAGAGCTTGTGTTATGGGTACTACATGACTGATATACTACTTATGTACTTTTTGTTTGTAAATACATATTATACCCTAGCTTCTGCGCGCGGCTTTGCCCACGTGCCAACCGTTTTGAATAGCCTATATGCTATTCCAGGTCACTATCTACGCCTATTCCAAGTTTCATCTAAATCGGTTCTCTGGTTAAGGCGTGATTGAAACACAAACCTAAAAGAAAGCTAGGCCCCAAACCGTGTTTGTTGCCCTGATTCTTCACGGTATTGGTCGCGAAGGAACAGGAGTAAAATCACCTAGTTTTAAGACGTTTCAAAGTGATCCCAGTGGTCCTACTGAATAAATGCTTTTTGACTTTGACTTTGAAACATCTAAACAAACTCACAAACTTTCAGCTTTATTATATGAGTGGAAAGTAAAGAGTTAAATATGAAAATCATCCGGTTCCGTTCCGTCCGAGAAAAATCTCGTTGCGTATGCAATGACCCTAATAAATTCTTTACACATTAAACTTGTATCATTACAGAGAGCAGGCCCCCACCTCTGCACCATATGTGAGACACGCTTCAGCAACGCGAGTGTCCATCGCGAGCACGTCGCGGATCACTACCGCAAGTACCAGTGCAGAGCTTGCCAGTATATGGGGCACAGCCTTGCTGAAATGGTCGGACATGACGCTAAGGAACATGGGGTTAAACGGTTCACATGTAAACTATGCCATGAGGAGTTTCCGTAAGTATTGATTTTTGACTCAATGCACATTGAGAAACACGAAATTAAGAACAAGTTTTTTGATCTTTGCCGAAGAGAACTGTCAGAGATGGTGTCGGTAACGAGTTCTATGTTTTTTTCCTCATCTCAAAAAGGAGTGTCATATGAGTGGGATTCAATTCAATTTGGATATAGTATTAGGATATTAGGATGTCATGCAGGTAAGCTATGTTAAAAATAAAAACGAAAATAAGTATAAAGAAAATGTATACAGTTAAAAAAACAAATTGAAAGAAAATGTAACAATTCTTGGATTCGCCTCGAAAAGGTCACGTGCGACCTGCGAATCACGTGACTGCTCACCGACACCGGGTTATTGTCAAGTTTTCACCGGCACACTCCAGGAGTGCCGGTGAAAACTTGACAATAGACAATTGGCCGCTGTTTCTCCTAGTTTTAAGACTATTGTGATCCCAGCGGTCCTACTGAATAAATGCTTTTTGACTTTGACCTCCTTGAAAGCCGCATTATACCAAACCTACTGCCAAACTCCTGTTCTCTCGCTTGCACACCAGTGACGTGCTTATCATTTGTCTCGCTTGCACGCTAAGTTGGCCGGTGTAATCGCATTATAAAAGTACCTATTTTCTATTTTTAATTGTTGTAGGTATTTATAATATTGTTACGTAAACAGGGTCACGACTGTATCCCCAAGGCGCGGTAGACATTCTCTCAGATCTTTATATTCCAGATCCTTTGAAGATGTCTAAGGGGGTAGTATTGTTATAATTTATAATTAAGTTTTTGTTTGTAGCTTTTGTAACACCGCCTCCTCTCTCGTTCTATTCTATCCAGTCCATCCAAAGGTTGCCTGGAAGAGATCACTCTGAGTGATAAGGCCGTCCATTGTGCCACTGAATCTAGTGTAACAATAAAGAATTATCTATTTTCAGGTTACGTTCGCGTTTAAGATTCCACCGTGAAACGATGCACGAGGCTCCGGTCAAGTGCGAGTCGTGCGGCAAGATGTTCCGGACTAAAGACAGCTTGAGAGTACACATCAAGTGAGTAGCGTATTGCCACTAAGAAGTAAACAGCCTGACGAGTAAGTAACTTAGCCAAATGGGGTATAGGGAATCCTTCCCAATCCTTCCTTTTTCTTTTTTTTCTTCCTTCTTTTAATCCAGTGTGAGTGCGGAGCCCCAACACAAAATATGTCGCATCTCCTTTCCTGCCCTTTGTGCCCAACCAGCTGCACCCAGGAAGACCTTGTTGCGGCTTCAGATAGGGCCATAGCGGTGGCTTCATTTTGGAGCAAACAAATTTAATATGTATGAGCACATTGACACGACGAATGAATGAAAAGCCTGACGAGTATACCCAAGGCGAGGTAGACATTCTCTCAGATCTTGTATTCTAAATTTGATATGTCTAAAGTAGTCAGAGGCATGTCCAAATACATCTGCACTAATATTATAAAGAGGAAAAATTTGTTTGTTTGTTTGAATTGAGTTGGCTCCGAAACTACTGGACCGATTTGAAAAATTCTTTGACCATTAGAATCCTGCATTATCTTTAGGCTGCATTATACATAGGCTATATTTTATCCCGGGAAAGTGAAGTTTTCCCGAGGGAACGCGGGTAATACCGCGACGGACATCTAGTATTAGATACATGCCCACATCTTGCAGAAGTTAGTATTCCATACGTGACAGGCTGCAAGCCCATCGCCGCCTATAAGAATACTAAGAATTATGGAAAGGTCACCACGACTCACGTATCACCAAGTCGCGGTAAACATTTTCTTATATTTTAATATTTTAAATTTCTTTTTATTATAAAAAATCACATAGACGCCCACGACGCAGGCTTTGCCTAGTGTGGGGTCCATTGTAATTTGTTCCTTTAATTATACTTAAGTGTCCTATGTAATTTAACAATGTTTATGAAATAAATTATCTTATCTTAAATTCGTGCATTCCAGACTGCGATTTCAAAATATCTTTGTTCTTTTTAGCGCCTGCTAGATATACAAGATACTACTTAAATTTATTTCTGTCCGGGCTAATTTCTGGTTAATAGATTTTAATTTGATTTTCACTGGAAGAACATAGGTTACATTTTTATCCCGAATTTCCCAAAATATAGTTTACTCGGGGAAAATCGCGGGACTAATAAAAAGTAAGTTCGTATGAGTCAGTGGCCAACTCTGGTGACGGAGTTTAGGCCGCCTTAAGGCCTCCGTCATGACGGGACTACTGAGTACCGCACATGCGAACAAAGTTGCGGGCTTCAGCTAACCGTAACACAAAACATAGGCGGATCCAGGGGGGGGGGGGCACGGGGGCACGTCTAGTAAAAGAAATCATAGCTTTCTTCGCTCGCCGAAAAGCGTGGCTCGCTTCGCTTGTACAATATTTGATATCTTACAGACAAATGCACACGTACACGCCAAAACCAGCGTGTCCCATATGCGGTGCTCGTGTGCGCAATATGAAGAGTCACTCGCGAACTCACTCGGCCGCGCCCGAAGCCGCGTACTGCGCCGAGTGCGACCAACGGTTCACTAGCACCGCGTCCTATAGGTCGCATCTCAAGTACGCGGCCAAACATCGTGCACCGGATACTGTTCTCAGGTGATCATCCTACTATCCTACTTAAACTGACGACATCTGTGGCGCAGTGGGTGAAAGCCCGCTTGACGCAGAAGGTGGCGGGTTCCCCCGCCGCGGGATAATTTTTTGTATGATCTGCAAATATTTGTCTCGGGTGTGGGTGTTTTCTATGTACTCGTATAATATGTATGTATTTACGATCAAAAAGTATATCAGTTATCTGGTTCTCATAGTACAAGCTTTGCTTAGTTTGGGGCTAGATAATGCATTATTTATTTATTTATACCTACTATTTCCAGCCACGCGTGCAGTGCATGCGACGCAAGGTTTGCGACGCGCGCCGGTCTCAAGAAACACGAGCTGAGGCGACACTCCGCCGTGAGGGCGCATAAGTGCGAGCGATGTGGGAAGGTAAGCTGTTATTTTTATTTTTATTTTTTTATGATGAGCTGGCCGCCGCGGTGTTACCCACGATCCCTCGGGAAAACTTCACTTCCCGGGAATAAAATATAGCCTATGTTCATCGGGGATAATGTAGGATTCTATTGGTGAAAGAATTTTTCAAATCGGTCCAGCAGTTTCGGAGCCTATTCAATTCAAACAAACAAACAAATCTTTCCTCTTTATAATATTAGTATAGATGGGTCGGCTGTTGACCTCGAAACTAACATAGGCAAGAATGAGGTCTACGATGGAGCGAGCCTACAGAAGGTGCCTATTAACTCTCTTCTTGAAAACAACAGGGTCCTAGCTCAGCGGAAACACAGACTGTTAATTGAACTTCAGCATAAAATGTATTGTACGCCCAGCCAATCTTTAGCTCTCTGAAGTTAGGTGCACTAAACGATTGCTCAGGTTTGGTAGAGCGAGATAGAACGATGCAACAAACTAAGCGAGTGAGCGAGGCAGCTATACAACGCTGTCTTTGTCTTTTAGGCTTCATCAAAAATGGGTTCTGCGCAGCTACTTCAGAGAGCTAAAGATCGGTTGTGCGTACTGTGCTTTGCATTACAAATTATTGAAGTAAAAACTTCTTCAGAAAAATCTATTGTACTAACTGACAGTGTTACCGACACCACTGTCAGCGCCATCTAGTTTTGCACTCCGTAACTAAACACGGTAAAGAATATCACGGCGTATCCGGCCGCGCGCTCGGTGACGATTAAAATATATTTCCTGACGATTCAAAAAATACACACGTAGTTTTCACTTCTGTCGGCACTCCAGGAGTGCCACTACTTTTGAAGTGAAAACTTCTTTAGGCGCGTTTGGCAGTTTTGAGATGAGAAAAAATTCTTAGATTCGCCTCGAAAAGGTCACGTGCGACTCACGTGCCTGCTCACAGACACCGGGTTATTTATGAAATGAAAAGTCTTATCAAAATTTTGGATTCCGACGGGATTCGAACCCGCATCGATCAGACGATCCTCCTAAAGCCGGAGTGCCTTACCGCTCGGCCACAGAATCCCTTGTTGCCGGATCCAAATTTTCGATAAGCTCATATTTTTCGGTTGAGCACCGAAAAACATCCGGATCCGGCAACAAGGGATTCTGTGGCCGAGCGGTAAGGCACTCCGGCTTTAGGAGGATCGTCTGATCGATGCGGGTTCGAATCCCGTCGGAATCCAACATTTTGATAAGACTTTTCATTTCATAATGAAATACCAAGTGTGGATCAGCACTATAAAACAATTACAAAAATTACCGGGTTATTTGTCAAGTTTAGAACCTATTGTCTAACGCATTCTAACAAAATGTTCTATAATAACTTCAAAAGTTTACCGCTAGATGGCGTGATTAAAATTTGTCAAATGCTAGATCGCGCTGACGAAAACGCGCGGCGACTAGAGTAGTCAAACTATTATTTCTGTTTAAAATTGTCATTGTCTGTACTCTGTGAATCCATACTAATAATATATATGTGAAAGTAACTCTGTCCTGTCTGTCTGTCTGTCTATCTGTCTGTCTGTCTGTCTGTCTTTCTGTCTGTTTGTTACCTTTTCACGCCCAAACCACTGAACCGATTAGGCTGAAAATTGGCATGGATGAAGGTTGTATCCCAGGGACGGACATAGGCTACTTTTTATCCCGAAAAAATCCCTAGGGACCGCGGGTTACACCGCGGGAGCGCAGCTAGTCTCTAATAAACTTGATATTATCAGTTTCGGGTTTTCTTTCTATTGATACGATCTTGCTCGTCACCTAACCTACCTCTCAACAGGCTATTTGTACGTAGTACACCTATCAAGGTTTCACGTCTGCCGGCGCTCTTGCCCACTGTTTTTTCATAGAACTGTGTGTTCCTATCTATCTATCTATTCAGCCCAGTTGCACCCACTGCTGAGTTTAGGCCTCGTCTCTATATCGCCACTCTTTTCGGTCCTGTGCAGTCCTTTCCCACGCTTTCCCAGCCACATTAACGATGTCATCCGACCATCGGGTGGTCTGCCTTCCTAAAACAAATAAATTCAGCTTGCAAGACCCTTGCATGTAAAAAATATATTTCATGAAAAAACTTAAATTGTATTTGTTGACAGGGCTTCGAAGAGCAGTGTAAACTGAAGTTGCACATACTCCACGCGCACGAAGGAGTTGAAAAGCCAAGAGATAAGATCTGTCACATCTGCGGACGCGGGTTCACGGTGAGACAAAATGGCCTAGACTAGCTGCTTCTACATACATTCATTCATTTATTCGTCGTGTCAATGTGCTCATATATACATATTAAATTTGCTTGCTCCAAAATGAAGCCATCGCTATGACCCTATCTGAAGCCGCAATAAGGTCTTCCTGGGTGCAGCTGGTTGGGCACAAAGATAAATATTTGCAGATTATACAAACATTTATCCCGCGGCGGGATCGAACCCGCAACCTTCTGAGTCACAAGCGGGCTTTCACCCTCTGCGCCATAGAGGTCGTCAAAGTATTTGAATGGAATAGGAAAACACCCGACGCGAGATAAGTCGTGCCTGCGCTTAAGGCTCAACATAGACATAGACTCAAGAGACTCAGACTCAAGCCACATTGAATTGACAAGCGCGCGTCAATTAGTTTTATAGCAAGCCATTATATACCTTATGAACAACAAGATAAAGAACCGCTCGAGCCAGCGCGGCCCGCTAGATGGCTTCGCCAGATCTCGTTAATTCTACAAGCGTTTCTATATCTTGTACCATTGTTCATAAGGTTCATAATGGCTTGCTATAAAACTAACTGACGCGTCGCTTCCCAATTCAATATGCATTGAGCCTAAGACGTTATTTACTTAATACCATTCTGGCATACCCACTGTTGCCTCTTGCCACAGGATTCAAAGTTGGTTTTTGACTGCAACTCATTATTCCAGACGAAACTAACCCTCAGCAATCATATCCGGGTGCACACTGGTGAGAAGCCTTTCCGCTGCGACATCTGCGGCGCCGCCTTCAGCCAGAAGAGCTCCCTCACCACGCACACGCGCGGAGTGCATCTCAAGATCAAACCACGACCAGGTCGACAGACAAGACTCTAGGAGGCGCCGCCTTCAGCCAGAAGAGCTCCCTCACCACGCACACGCGCGGCGTGCATCTCAAGATCAAACCACGACCAGGTCGACAGACAAGACTCTAGGAGGCGCCGCCTTCAGCCAGAAGAGCTCCCTCACCACGCACACGCGCGGCGTGCATCTCAAGATCAAACCACGACCAGGTCGACAGACAAGACTCTAGGAGGCGCCGCCTTCAGCCAGAAGAGCTCCCTCACCACGCACACGCGCGGAGTGCATCTCAAGATCAAACCACGACCAGGTCGACAGACAAGACTCTAGGAGGCGCCGCCTTCAGCCAGAAGAGCTCCCTCACCACGCACACGCGCGGCGTGCATCTCAAGATCAAACCACGACCAGGTCGACAGACAAGACTCTAGGAGGCGCCGCCTTCAGCCAGAAGAGCTCCCTCACCACGCACACGCGCGGCGTGCATCTCAAGATCAAACCACGACCAGGTCGACAGACAAGACTCTAGGAGGAGGCGCCGCCTTCAGCCAGAAGAGCTCCCTCACCACGCACACGCGCGGCGTGCATCTTAAGATCAAACCACGACCAGGTCGACAGACAACACTCTAGGAGGAGGCGCCGCCTTCAGCCAGAAGAGCTCCCTCACCACGCACACGCGCGGCGTGCATCTCAAGATCAAACCACGACCAGGTCGACAGACAAGACTCTAGGAGGAGGCGCCGCCTTCAGCCAGAAGAGCTCCCTCACCACGCACACGCGCGGCGTGCATCTTAAGATCAAACCACGACCAGGTCGACAGACAACACTCTAGGAGGAGGCGCCGCCTTCAGCCAGAAGAGCTCCCTCACCACGCACACGCGCGGAGTGCATCTCAAGATCAAACCACGACCAGGTCGACAGACAAGACTCTAGGAGGCGCCGCCTTCAGCCAGAAGAGCTCCCTCACCACGCACACGCGCGGCGTGCATCTCAAGATCAAACCACGACCAGGTCGACAGACAAGACTCTAGGAGGCGCCGCCTTCAGCCAGAAGAGCTCCCTCACCACGCACACGCGCGGCGTGCATCTCAAGATCAAACCACGACCAGGTCGACAGACAAGACTCTAGGAGGAGGCGCCGCCTTCAGCCAGAAGAGCTCCCTCACCACGCACACGCGCGGCGTGCATCTTAAGATCAAACCACGACCAGGTCGACAGACAACACTCTAGGAGGAGGCGCCGCCTTCAGCCAGAAGAGCTCCCTCACCACGCACACGCGCGGCGTGCATCTCAAGATCAAACCACGACCAGGTCGACAGACAAGACTCTAGGAGGAGGCGCCGCCTTCAGCCAGAAGAGCTCCCTCACCACGCACACGCGCGGCGTGCATCTCAAGATCAAACCACGACCAGGTCGACAGACAAGACTCTAGGAGGAGGCGCCGCCTTCAGCCAGAAGAGCTCCCTCACCACGCACACGCGCGGCGTGCATCTTAAGATCAAACCACGACCAGGTCGACAGACAACACTCTAGGAGGAGGCGCCGCCTTCAGCCAGAAGAGCTCCCTCACCACGCACACGCGCGGCGTGCATCTCAAGATCAAACCACGACCAGGTCGACAGACAAGACTCTAGGAGGAGGCGCCGCCTTCAGCCAGAAGAGCTCCCTCACCACGCACACGCGCGGCGTGCATCTCAAGATCAAACCACGACCAGGTCGACAGACAAGACTCTAGGAGGCGCCGCCTTCAGCCAGAAGAGCTCCCTCACCACGCACACGCGCGGCGTGCATCTCAAGATCAAACCACGACCAGGTCGACAGACAAGACTCTAGGAGGCGCCGCCTTCAGCCAGAAGAGCTCCCTCACCACGCACACGCGCGGCGTGCATCTCAAGATCAAACCACGACCAGGTCGACAGACAACACTCTAGGAGGCGCCGCCTTCAGCCAGAAGAGCTCCCTCACCACGCACACGCGCGGAGTGCATCTCAAGATCAAACCACGACCAGGTCGACAGACAAGACTCTAGGGGCTAACACTTTGCCTAGCCTAGCATCTTACTAATAAAATAAATCTGAAAGTTTATGAGTATGTTTGGATGTTTGTGTTTCAATCACGCCTAAACCAGTGAACCGATTTTGATGAAACATGGAATAGGTGCAGATAGTGACTTGGAATAGCATAAAGGGTTGGTTCACATCTGACGGTAGATACGGCGTGTATTATCGGTCGCGTAACACCAGAGCAGACAATAGAGAAAACATTCAACCTTTCACACTTAACCGATGATACGCGATGATAAACAAAGACTGCTGAATACGCATGACGCATCTTCCGTAAGATGTGAACCGACCCTTATGCTATTCAAAATTGGTACCACGCGGGCGAAGTCGCGCGCAGTCGCTAGTAGAATAACACAGCGAAGAATCGTAGAACAGATGCGGCCTAGCTTGCACATCTATACAATGAAGAATGACTTATAATTCTTCATCATTCTATCTCAAGATAGGCCGCGCGCCAAGGTACTAGATATCTAGGAAGAGGTTTTATGGGGTCAGGGTCGAACCAAGGATGTCTTGTCAATAACAGGGCATAAGTCCTGAAGAAAATGTGGATGGGTTGGATAAACAAAGTTTTGTAATAAAATATGTCTGAAGCAATGCGTATTATGAAGATTTGACAGTGCTGTACTTCTTACAATTTATTTATGTTGCAATGTTTGTAAGTTTATCTGGATCAAATAATTTCTCAACTTTACGCTGATGCAAAACCACTGCTACAGTCACAACGAATCTTTATCCCTCCAAAGTTGCTGCACAGGACCCATTTTAGACGAAGACAGCGTTGTATAGCTGCCTCGCTCACTCGCGTATGTTTGTTGCATCGTTCTATCTAGCTTACTCTACACACGCAAACCTACGCAATCGCTTAGTACACCTAACTTCAGAGAGATAAAGATTTATTGTGTACTGTACATCTACTAGGGATGTTCTAGCTGATCGTGCATAACTAGATACTGTGATCTACTACTTTTAAGTTTTACTTCTTTCTATATTTATGACGACCTCTGAGGCGCAGTCGGTGAAAGCCCGATAGCGACGCAGAAGGTTGCGGGTTCGATCCCCGTCGAGGGATAAATGTTTGTATGATCTGCAAATATGTATTTCGGGTCTGGGTGTTTCTATGTATAATACTAGCTGTCCGTCGCGGTGTTACCCGCGGGCCCTCGGGAAAACATCACTTTCCTGGGATAAAATATAGCCTATGTTCATCAGGGATAATGTAGGATTCTAATGGTGAAATAATTTTTCAAATTGGTTGAGTAGTTTCGGAGCCTATTCAATTCAAACAAACAAATCTTTCCTCTTTATAATATTAGTATAGAAGCTTTGCTTAGTTTGGGGCTAGAAGATGCTGTGTGAAATGTCCAGCATTATTTATTTATTCATGTCAATTAAAGGGCTTAATTGTTCATCTTCTCTAATATGCTAGAGGTTTATTTGTTTTATTAGTGAAATATCTCAAGAGACATCGCAATAAGAATCAAATGAATTGCCTATAATCATATACTGTACTTACTCTTTTTAGGGATCAAAATAAATGGAAATCAAAATAAATTAATTTATTATATTGTAACGCTTTAAATTTTAGGAGGTGGGATGTATAAGTGAAAACAAGAAGGTTGGCGTTAATAACAGTATTTTATTCAGAATACACTGTTATGTAAAAGTCTAATAAATACTAATAAATTAGGTTAATACAGAGAAGCTTATGTTCAAATTATAATACTGATAAGTTAGGTTATTACAGAGTGTTGAAGAATGTTGGGCGCCTTAATTTTATATGACCAGCTTAAGTCGGTATAGCAACGAGAAGTATTAACAGGGCGTGAAGGCCTACATTTAACTTTCCTAGCAACCAGATAAATAATAATAGGTTTAAATTAAAGTAAGGTCTGCGTCTAGATGATATTCAGCATTTGCAGGTTGAAGGGTCGGATACCACCGAGTTGAACGAGGAGTCAAAGTTAGTTAATTTGGACACAACACAGAATAAATAAAATACACAGCGGACAAGGTCCGGCTGTGTTACCAGGATACACCGCAGGCGCTCCGCAGGAGCCGAGCTCAAAAGAAGGGGCCAGGCCTCCTTCGGTGCTGCACTGCACGGGGACGACCTCTCACAGGCCGTTCCAGGGACGACACAAAACAAGAAATTTGGAGTCTTCAGCTGGACCCCGCTGCCAGTGCTCTGGGGGGGGAGACAAGAGAATAGTGTTAAAGAAGTGTTCCTCAAGATAGGAAACCCTAGGGAGTGACGCGTGGCATTGCCTATCACCGGTATAAAAAGTACCTTGAACGTAGCTCTCGGATTCTAGGGAAAAGATCCTCTCGGCGGCCTTTTGCAGGTGTCCACGAGGCAGATGATGATGTCTCGGGCTCTGGAGTCACGTCACGACTTGACCACGTGGTCCTATTTCAACCAAAAGAACCAGAATTTTAGTCACAGAGCTGGCGAAGCTACGCACAGGTAGATTACTACGATACATACCAGCTGAAGGGATTCCAGTAAGGATTTATAAGTTCACAGGGATCACCAGTAAATTGTATCCACTCAGCGCGAGTTCCAAAGAAAAAGCACAAGCCTCGGTTTCAAGGTCGTAGTAGGGCAAATCCGGGATTCCACAACCACCGGAACATTCTCCAATTGAAACATGGGGAAAAACTCAAAGTAATAATATCGACTATTCTGTCAGAAACAAGTTGGAACACTCATCGGACCAGACCAGGTCATTCTTCTACCGATCTACTACGCCATTGCGTACTAACAATCCGAAAAACAAAAGAATACAATAAATTTCAACTCGGGACTCTTTTCAAAATAACTCATTAATTTGCAAATTCATGACAGCTTGCAACACCTATACTGTCAACGTGACATGGACATTAGATGTCAATGTCACTTTTTTTTTTTTCGCCTAGCATGAATTTAAACCAGTTACAGTACATCCCCACCCCCGCAGAATTTACGCAGTAAATTCGATCGGCTGACCCCAGCCGAATACCAGAACAGAAGAAAAAACACCAGAAAACACCAGAAATGTTTATCTATCAAACCAAGGGGATCTTATTTTAAATTCCAAGTAAACCCTATCCCTGTTATTAATAAACACGAACTTGGGTGGGATTAGAGCTAATCCAAAGCATAAGGCAGTAGTTGGTCAAATCTGTATTAATAAATAAAGACCAGGGAGGAAATAAGCTAATCCGACGCTGCTCTCGGAGCAAGAGTTACGCCTAGGTGCAACCTAGTATAGAGATGGAGTAAGCATACTCTATCATGAATTTTGACATTTTACTTCATAATAGTCATGTCATAACCAAAAAAAGGTTGTGCAAATAGGATGGATATGTTGATGGTTTCAGGAAAAATTTAATGAGGTTGGATGGATCATACCCATTACGATAAATGGGGCGAGTGAAAATTTACAATATTCGTAAAATTTCATTGAATGATCTCGAAGAAACTGAATTTAAAATCCAAGTAAGTATAGATTTTGAGGTAAAAAATCATTTAGCATTAGCAAGAAACAAAAAAACAGTTAAAAATGACTAAACACAGTAAATACTTTTTTTATGACTAAAAACTTTTTGGTCAATATTCACTTGACCAAAAATTTTGAGAAGAATAAAACCTCTAACCTCTTTGAATAAAACAGATTATCAAATACAAATTATTGTCTATCTCTGTCATTCATATAATTAGTGACAGAGACAGACAATATTTTGAATGATAATAATATTCGTTCATTCACTCGTTTTTATTTTAAATTTTATGGGTTGCCATAACGCACGCGCTAGTCTCGATGCAAGAAATGTATTACTGATTCGAGCTACCTACCGATTTATTATATATGTTTCCAAAATACATGGCATCCTAATTGTTGAAGAAGAAGCGGTTTGAGAAATTCTTCTGTTTTAATGCAATTTCAATACTTACAGTTTGTTTCTTGAATAAAAACTCTTGTATCTTACACTCAGGCCAGCAGAGCGCAGTAGCGCCATCTATCTTCGATTCATAGCATTTGAGATTTTCTTCGAAAGTTGACGCGTATTTGCATTTTTTACATAAAATAGAGTATTTACTGTAGTTTTCAGTGTAATAAGTGTATTTGATCCAAGAAAAAGTGTTTCGCAGTTGAACGTGCATAAAATTTGCACGATTTTCGACACAGAATTGCCAAATTTAGATCGGCGTGGGTTCTCCTCAACAAGACCGTTGATCGGTCGAATAATAATGGCTTACTGGCTTTGTACCACTGGCCTACTGGTTTGACCACCAGCGATGGCGTTTTCTCAAGTACCTACCCATGTAACACATCAAGCAGATACTTCGTTTGTGTGACTTTCTTTTCATCCTCGGGGGATGAGGGAATGGATGTCTGTTACACCGCCAGGTCCGCCAATCAAGTCCCCTGCCGCCCCGCGCAGGCGTCAGCGGCGCCCACGTAAGTACTTAAACAATACTTAGCTAGCACTGCGAGTCGCACAAATCGAATTATTTCTAGTCAGATAATTTACTGGTTTTTGAATTATATATTAGACAATTCCTATTGGAACCTGAAATAGTTTCAATAAGAAAATTTACAAAGTACCTACCTACCTACCTGAGTACCTACCGACTTTATTTTTGAGTGTATGAGTACATAGGATTTCATTTCATGGCATGAAAATAACCTATCTATTCCGTTTCCGTCAGTACTTTATGTACTGACTTCAGTGAGAAGTTTATTCTCTTTACATTACCACAGACATAGTGGAGTAGCTCACAGGCAACTCTGAGTTGTCGGTGGAGTAGCTAAACTAGCTTGAGCAGGAAAGACACATCCTGTCTTTTGTCTAAATAGTAAATGATTTACTAGGCAATGCCAACAGCATACAAAATTCACATGTATACACAATGGTTAGATGATGAACTATGCCATCTTGACAGTGCTAAGGAACACCTCAGCTGTTATTGTATTTGGCTAGCAGGTTTAACAGATGTGGAATAATAGCAAGACTTGCACTAAATTCTTAGAATCTTCAAGTCTTCAAGAGGTCTGTGACATAACTAAGTTTCAATAAAAGTATTGGCGAGACAGGAAGCAGTATCAATCATTATACTAGGTATTTCAACATAAAATAAAGGTTAAGTAATTTGACGGTTTTTGTTAGTTAACTAAAGAGTAAATCTGACTTCATGGATAAACTTAGATATGAGTTCTATAGAAATGGTTAGAATAGAATTATTCTTTCTAGAGAAATGTTATTCTAATAATTCACATACAGGTGTTTTTATTTTTTAAATATACAAGATTGGTTTAAAGGAAACCAATGTTTTTTAATGAAAACAATGTCTGCCTGCTCAGATCAGACACAAGTTTTTTGTGAAGAGTACAAGGTGTAAGTATCTAAAACAATGATGATGCAATATATAGTAACCTTTATAATGAGGGAGTCCTTCAGGGAGTTTTAAAGCACTAATGAAAATGCACTGTAAGAGCTTAGTGCAAACAGGATCTTTTAGTTTATTTTTATTTTTTTTCACACACCCTCTCTCCTATAATATAGAATAGGTAATCAAGAAAGGGGGGGGGGGGGTCGTATGTGTATGCCCAGTATGCAGTGTGTGATAACAACCATGCATTTCTCACATGGATATTTCAGAAATCCTGCAAAGAATGACTACCGTAAAAGCACCTAACTATGATCCAAAATGACGTATTATTTACGTTAGGGCTAATATTTTTTTAAGTAAGAGTCCTGAAAAAAGTGTTTTGTACTTTTTGTTTATATGTTAAACTGTAGTTTAAAATTATGTGAAAAGTCTATTTCTATCTCACTCAGAAATACTTTTTTTTTTAACTCAAAGTTGGACTATAGTTGTTGTGAGGAGGCCCCAACTATGGTCCAGCAACAAAATGACATGTTTATTGGTCGATTACTCGGAAATGGCTTATAGTTACCTGCCTAGTACGGACTAAAATCGTTCCTTATTTTATAATTCAATTAAAATTGGAAAAAAGAGTACAAAATACCTTAAAAATTTTTATTTTGACATAATAATCAACAAAAACAAAAAAAAAAAAAATCTTCTCAAAATTAACAAAAATTACAAAACAGTCTCACTTATGGCACGGTAATTAGTATTATGAGATCAAAAATCAGCTTATAACTAGTAGGAACAATAAATACTTATATTATTTCTTTGGGATTCCCCATTCACTCTCCAATTCTGGAACATTGTACAGTTCGCGTTTTGTACTAATTCTCTTTGGGATTTTAATAGAAAATAGAACATTTCTCCATGAGTAAAATATGCAGTCTTCCTTTTCAGGCCATTTCCAGGCCATTCCACACCTGGACATGCACTTAATGTAGGCTCCTTCTCCATCAGTTTTTTGTATTTGGCCTGGCCAGCGAGCACCTTCGTAGTTGACAACAACATAATCATTTTCGACTGGGCGTTTATTTTTTTTGTTTGTTTCTGCCACTATATCTTTGCTGGACTGTGTAGCATCATCCAAACTCATTTCATCGGCATCTGACTCCGATACATATATAAAACCGTTGGACTATAGTTAGGCACGAAGTATCATTTTGTAATATTTTTCACTTCATAAATAAAACAATTGAAAAGTTTGATTGATTCTAAATTATTTTATTAGAGAGATAACTTACCTTCAAAACTAAATCACTTGACAGTACATAACTAGATTGCAATGTGAGGGTAAGTACGAAAGTTTGCAGCTCTTCTGCGTGTGTCAAAACTTTGTCGCAACTCCTAATAACCTGTTTCGTCAAATGGTGACGCCACAATGGCGGCTGTCATACGAAGATGGCGAATGTATTTCTGCTAGGAACGCGGTTACGCGATTTGCCGCTAGATGTCACCGTTTAGCCGATAATATTGATTTAGTCATGCAATGTCGTTGGACCATAGTTGCCCCTTTGGATTATAGTTGGGTGCTTTTACGGTATATGATCTCCAACAGATCTACTTTTTCCATAGCAAGATCACAATCTATTGCGGCTAGTTTATTACAACAGCCTTTTTTCTTCAGCCTTTGGTCTATTAATTTAACTTATTTTTATTTATCCAATTGGATAGAGACAATCTATGGATATTGGTCTATTTCGATGACTTAGTGCAGATAAGTCAAGACAAAGGCAAGCATAGTCAGGTTTCGGAAACCTAGAGGCTACAAAGTCTGGGTCGATAATTATGTAAATTACAAAGACTCTATAACATCCTTTCAACAGCTAAGATATTTAGCTTTAGTGGAACACCAAGACTATGGCATGACTATGGTTTCACCTACTTCAAAAGAAGATAGTAGAAATAGAACATAATTCTAGCAAAATCTTTATACAGACCCTGCTCTAAGATTGCCACTGTTCTATACCGAGCTTGGTCGGGCTCTTCAAGTTTATCAACTTGACTACTCTGGACACCTACCTATATACAATACTGTAATAAAATAAAACAGAGATCCTTAGAATAATGTTATTCTATACAGAGTAAGAACAAAAATGTATGTTCAAATTCTGGTTAGTCAGGAGCTATACTGGTATGATAACCCTGCCTACAAGAGAAGCAATTCTCTTTTGACCAGACGCAGCGGATGCGAGCTGAGGCGCTCACCTCAACTAGAGGTAGCTAGAGGGCAAGTGGTTAGTACACAATGTTTTGGCAGACAAAATATAAAGCACAACGCTCACACTATGTAAAAGGAGCTGTATCCTGTTTACAGTGCCATAATGTCATAGATGACATGACAGGTTGTACAATTGAATAATTCAGTACCATAAGTTAACCCAAGGGGTTTTCATTAATAAAATTACCACTATGTATCCAATGTGTATAGCATACAATATGTTGGTCCAGTCGGACAACAAGACTAGAAAACTATGCACTATCGCTTACAATATGTTGGTCCAGTCGGACAACAAGACTAGAAAACTATACACTATCGCATACAATATGTTGGTCCAGTCGGACAGCAAGACTAGAAATCTATGCACTATCACTTGCTTTTGCAGCTGACAGCAAAGCTTACAAACAGGCTAATCGTGTCATGCTCTTAGCGGCGTACCTTCCGGAAAGGTAAAACGGTATAGCCGACCGTTTTTTCATTAAATCAGTGCTGGAATAGCACTTGTTGCCCCCGGCTTCGGAGGCCGTATTCAGAAATTGGGGCTGGGGCTAAAAATCGACTTGGCATAAAAGGAAACTGAGGTCTTGGACCGTTAACTGAAGTACTCCAGAGATGGGTCCTCTGATTTTTATGACACCTTCAGTCGAGAGTGGCAATTCGAACTTCGAACCTGTTCACCAATTCCCGCCACCCAAACCAATTCTTCTAGTGCTGCGCTGCCAGCTCAATACTGTAATAAGCATGTAGAGTATGTTATATTACAAATTTTGTGGTTAGCAGAACTGAGGGTACGGGCCCTAAAATAGTCTGCATCAGAGTCTAATTAGATGTTACAAAACTTCCCTCACCAAGTGGAAAAGATGGAATTTTCTATTAGTGAAGGTTGGGTGGTGTGGCAGTCAAGCAGCCCATATTTGTTTTGGCAAAACATACTTTAAGCTGATATAATACAGATTGACCACAGAGGCAGGTCAATCTAAATTTTGGATTTTATTGTATGAATGATCTTAACAAACTAGATGGGAGAACTCTTCAGAGTAATGAGGAACCTAGTAGAATAGACTTGCATATTATCATACCAGGCCTCTAAGTACATAACTCCATCATGTTTTATCCTCAATAAATAAATACGAAAGTACTTAATATCTGCGCACCAGAATAACTGAATACATTTCTTAGTTTTTATTTTTGTGCAACGGCTTATATTATTATGTACTTTATTTAGAAAAGTACTAGCCCAGATAATATAAGTACTAGTCAAGAATGGGTACTGTACAAGCCAACATTTTTCATAAACATTTTTTAATGTACCGAAAAGAAAAATTAAATACTATTTTTGACGATGCGAGGTCCATGACCTCACTCTTTTGAACAGTTCTGAAAGCAGTTAAACCATGAATAACTTTAATAGTAATGGTGTAAGCTTGTATATGGTTGTGGCTGGGATTCAGCCTTAAAACAATATGGGTGTTAATTAAAGACAGCCTGGATGGCTGGCTGGCTGAAACATCATACTAATTAGATTGTATGGTAAACCAATCTATACATATAAAATACTCTGTCATTAAATAATAATAATGTCTTGGGAAGCACCCATAATAATGAAAGCTTTACAGAGTAATCTTTCAGAATCAAAAGTTACAACCAACCGGTGTATAACTTTTTCACATAAGTAATCCTAAGCAAGCCATTTGCAATATGTATGATGGGATAGCTGGTTGAATTAAAGGAGTTCTCGGAGAACCTTAAGTAGAAGCTCCTCGGGGGAGTAAAAGATCAGCACAGATGCTTTTAAGAGTATCTCAATTTGAAGGAGACCTAACAACTCTGATGAGGAATGAATTCTATGAGGAAATTGAAGAAACAACAAGACGTTCCTAGAGGATTACTGTTGGTTGACCAGTAAAAATATACTCTTAAGAGAGTCTAAAAGTGAGAATTAGCTGTTAGAACAGTATCAGATTTCTCAAGTATATCAAAGCTTTCAAAAATTGAATAGAAAGTTTTTACTTAGAACAGTATAAAATACTTTCTTTCTTATAGCTACTTGTTTATTCTAACTATAAAAATAAAGTTAGAAGTTATACATTATTTTTTGACACTTTTTATTAAAGATTATCAGAGAAGCTGTGTTTCCAAGATATTAATTAGGTTCTTTCACCACTCTGATTGAAAGGAACTGGTAGCAACAAGACAAGAATATTTAAAATAATAATAATACCTACTATTTGTTTTTGATTCCAAGAAGTGTAGATTTTATGCAAGATCTAACTACCTACACCATATTATACATGTTTTATTCTTACTAATACATTTCAGATACCTAAGTAATATGATGGTTTATTTCACATAGCATTTGAGCTCTTTCACCAGCAGATAACAAACAGGTCTTCAACAATTAGGATGCCATGTATTTTGGAAACATATATAATAAGACTGTTTTGCACTCCAACAAAACAGTTATTATGTATGTGGAAAAATACATGGCATCCATGCAAGGTGCTTGCTGGTGTGTTAGAAGACTGCTATGAATCGAAGATAGATGGCGCTACTGCGCTCTGCTGGCCTGAGTGTAAGATACAAGAGTTTTTATTCAAGAAACAAACTGTAAGTATTGAAATTGCATTAAAACAGAAGAATTTCTCAAACCGCTTCTTCTTCAACAATTAGGATGCCATGTATTTTTCCACATACATAATAACTGTTTTGTTGGAGTGCAAAACAGTCTTATTAATAACCTTAAACTCATCATGTTACTCCAAGAAGTAACAGTTCTGAGAACAGTCTCGGATTTAGCTAGAATTAGGGTTTTCTAATTAATAAGGCGGTATGAGTACCTAAGTAGGTTTATTAGCAATGACTAAGCGACGGTTTAGTCCCGCTACCTATCATGATAGTTTAAAGGTAAGAAAAGTAGCTAGGAGCGTACGTAACTATGTATCTGTACAAAAGTCTCTAGATAATACTATATTTACATATCCTAACGTATAAACTAATGGTAGGTAGTAGTATATTTACATGGTAGGTAGTAATTATTTACTGGCTTAGGGGACTAGTTCCCTAGGATTGAAGATCCTAAGCAGTTTGATACATTCTCCTTCCATACAATCTCTTTCACTCTTCACTTTCACAAACCCCCCCTAGCAAATCACACAATCATACCTCCACAAGCACACACAGTTTCTCCTATTGAACTGAAGATACTGTGATTGAAAACTAACATACTAACATCATGAAGTCTACCTGTTTAGACATGGTAAGACTGTCAATAGTAATCAAGTGAGTGTATCCAAAATACCCAGTGTTGGCTTATTTCAATAGTCACGACCCGCTAATTGGCAATTGGGGAACATCTCCTTGTTGAAAAAAAACTGCAGAACAAGAAAAAATCCCATAGGTAGTAATTACCTATCAAGAAGCCCTAACCTACCTACTTCCTATCTACCTACTGTCTAACCTAATTAATTCTAGCATGCAACTAAATCTAACAGATAATCTAAGCTAACCAACCACGCAACAGGCCGGCGGAAGTGAGGGGTGGTGATTACAGGAGATCAACCACACGACACTCCACTGGGTAGCGGGCCTGTGCCTACCAACAAAAGAAATAAAAGCATGACACCAGCAATCCAACCAACCAAGTATATTCCAACTCCCGGGACAAGTGTTACGTAGCCTGGGCTACGGTCCAGGGC
Source organism: Epirrhoe alternata (assembly GCA_963565295.1). NCBI lineage: Eukaryota > Metazoa > Arthropoda > Insecta > Lepidoptera > Geometridae > Epirrhoe > Epirrhoe alternata. The sequence continues at coordinate 2,405,888 of OY751403.1, forward strand.
TTTCTTGAGAGCTTGAGAGTCTCAGACAGTCCTAGTCAGAACTGTTTTAGATCTTAGTTAGAAACTAAGTTTTAGTCTTAGAGGAGTTAGGTAGGAATAGCTACCATGTCATAGCGAGCCTAGAACGCGCTTGAGTTAAGTTTTAGTTTAAGTTAGGTAGGAATAGCTACCATCTCAGAACGAGCCTAGAACGCGCTTGAGTTAAGTTTTAGTTTAAGATTAAGTAAGTAGGAGTACCTAGCTTGCTGCTCCTAGCGAGTTAAGACGCGCCATCGCGCTATGTTTTACTAGTTCAACTCTTCGCAGGTCAGTTTGTGAGAACATCTCAGACAAAATGAACTAAGGAGAGTATGAACCAGCATCAGCGGACTAAACGAATTGAATCTTGCCACGTAGACCAGTTAGTCATACCTAGATTAATTAGAAGTTTTTAAGGTTCCCAGTATTGCAAAATAGAAAGAAGAAGTTAGTTCACTAGCCCTTGTGATTTATAGTGTACCCAACAAATGCAATAAAAAAAAATAAAAAAAAATTTCTTGAGTATATTTAAGTATTTTGTTTTATCTATGCAGCATTAGTGAGAGAATTTAGTAGTGAATATAGCAAAGGATTGATATTAGTTTATTGATCACTGCAATGTGCTGATATTTAGTGTTTGATTTTTAGTGCAAAGTGATATTAGTTTAGCAATATTACCAGTAAACCAATGTACATACCACTCAAAGCAACCGAGCCAAATTGAAGTTTTAGAATTTCCTACTAAACAAAGTTACAATTCTAGATAAGACCAGGTATCCTAGAAATTACTATGATTAAGCAAAGAATCTAACCGGGAATATATCAAGCTAAGGATCATCCCAGCAGTAGTTCCTAGAATATTAGAGTAGAGTAAACCCTATCCAGAACTGAATTCAAGAAAATGTAACACCGGAACAACACTATCTATTGAAGCACAATTCCACCATTACAACACTATTGTAAAAACTAGAGTAAACAAAGTGCTGTATGTTTGCATGAGCTTCTAAAGAAGTAAGTATGCAGGTATTAAAATATTAAGTTTAGTTTTTAGATTTTTAAGTTATTTGGTTGCTAAGAATTACAATAAATAGCTGGACAGTTTACACAGTAAAGTTGGCACCATACAATGATAACATCTTATAGTATACACACAATAAAAACAATTTACACAGATTCAATACAATCAAAGGAAGGAAATAAAACACAACAAATATATTTCACACTGTTGTTTTGTTGGTTAGTAAGTTATGTTCTAGCAATAATGTTTTTCACCTAATGCTGTAATTTAGAAACAAAAGAATTCCTATCTAAAAGTATCTGTGGTTGCTAGGAGTTATTTACCAAGTTGGAAGCGCCACTGTAACGCTTTAAAATTTTAGAGTGAAGGCCTGCATTTAACTTTCCTAGCAACCAGATAAATAATAATAGGTTTAAATTAAAGTAAGGTCTGCGTCTAGATGATATTCAGCATTTGCAGGTTGAAGGGTCGGATACCACCGAGTTGAACGAGGAGTCAAAGTTAGTTAATTTGGACACAACACAGAATAAATAAAATACACAGCGGACAAGGTCCGGCTGTGTTACCAGGATACACCGCAGGCGCTCCGCAGGAGCCGAGCTCAAAAGAAGGGGCCAGGCCTCCTTCGGTGCTGCACTGCACGGGGACGACCTCTCACAGGCCGTTCCAGGGACGACACAAAACAAGAAATTTGGAGTCTTCAGCTGGACCCCGCTGCCAGTGCTCTGGGGGGGGGAGACAAGAGAATAGTGTTAAAGAAGTGTTCCTCAAGATAGGAAACCCTAGGGAGTGACGCGTGGCATTGCCTATCACCGGTATAAAAAGTACCTTGAACGTAGCTCTCGGATTCTAGGGAAAAGATCCTCTCGGCGGCCTTTTGCAGGTGTCCACGAGGCAGATGATGATGTCTCGGGCTCTGGAGTCACGTCACGACTTGACCACGAGGTCCTATTTCAACCAAAAGAACCAGAATTTTAGTCACAGAGCTGGCGAAGCTACGCACAGGTAGATTACTACGATACATACCAGCTGAAGGGATTCCAGTAAGGATTTATAAGTTCACAGGGATCACCAGTAAATTGTATCCACTCAGCGCGAGTTCCAAAGAAAAAGCACAAGCCTCGGTTTCAAGGTCGTAGTAGGGCAAATCCGGGATTCCACAACCACCGGAACATTCTCCAATTGAAACATGGGGAAAAACTCAAAGTAATAATATCGACTATTCTGTCAGAAACAAGTTGGAACACTCATCGGACCAGACCAGGTCATTCTTCTACCGATCTACTACGCCATTGCGTACTAACAATCCGAAAAACAAAAGAATACAATAAATTTCAACTCGGGACTCTTTTCAAAATAACTCATTAATTTGCAAATTCATGACAGCTTGCAACACCTATACTGTCAACGTGACATGGACATTAGATGTCAATGTCACTTTTTTTTTTTTCGCCTAGCATGAATTTAAACCAGTTACAATATAAAGTGTTGTATACTTATAAATGTCTAATTACACAGTTTCTATCAAGCTATATTGTTTTACTAATACCTGTTTCATATAAATAAATGTATATGAAAATATATAAGGTAGTCCAGCTGATAATATCACATAAACATATTTATTTATAGGCGCTGTGTGTCCGAACGGATACAACCAGAGACCTCGTCTATTTGCATCTCGGATGTGATGAGACGATACAGCCAAGATCAGCATGTATGTAATCAGGTTTAAATTAAGTCTTTTTGTTGAATAACTGTATGTAAGGAGTACAATTATGATGAGCAGCCAAAATGTAGTGCAATGGAATATACCTCTTTGCTTTAGGTTTGTTAGATCCTGAAAAAAAACAGAGAAATTAAGAACCTGCTTGATTGAAAAAATGCTTGAGGCAACTTAGGCCTAAACTCAATGGGATGAAGCAGTGCCTGGTATTGGCTTACGGCTTATACCATGAACTTACCCCCGGTTTCTATATTCAACGGACATTCGTAGGTAAGAGCTACGACTCGTTTCCACATACAAAAGTTTGACAGCTAATAGTTAGCTGTCAAACTTCTGTATATATCACACATCAGAATTGTGGAATCAGCTGTCGCCAGAGGTATTTCCGGACCGATACGACTTAGGCTCCTTCGAGAAAAGAGCCTATTCCTAATTCAAAGGCCCGCAACGCATCTGCAGTGCCTCTTGATGCTGCAGTTGTCTGTGGGCGGTGGCAATCACCTACCATCAGGTGTGCCACTTGCTCCCCCCTCTTCCATAAAAAATAATGTATGTGGAAACGAGTTGTAGCTTACGACTGTCTGTTGAGTATAGAAACCGGGCATTAATCGATTCGGCATGATTGCAACGTTTTCCATCACCATTAAGGTCTTGTCATAGGTCTAGGTTAGGTACTGCAGAAACTAACCTTTAGGTAAATAGATTTAGCAACGTAAACATGGTCGATATCGATGAATGACGAAACCAAAGTGCAGAATATTGTATTGTAAATGCATGTTTCAATAGGTATATTCAATCTATGACTGAAAAATAAACAAGCTGATAGAAATCCTATTGACGCATGGACAATAGAGTCAGCTGCCGCCCGAAATAGCAGATATTGTGAGTATTTAGATCTAAAAACGACATAATCTCCGAATAATCCAGCAAAGAGTATGGAAAACGTAAGCAATAGCTTCATTAGTTTCATTGTAGAGTATCTTGTAAATCTCCAGCGGTCATTATCACTAAGTTTTATGGTTATTTCACATTTTTACATAATTTTTCTAGTATTGTATTTATTAGTCAGCGTTAAAAGCGCGAACCACACATTATTTTTGTATTTGTTTACATTTTCCAAATTCCACTCAACTTCACAAAATTTTCAGTGGGATTCCAGCGAATCTATAAAAAAATTCCACATTTTCACAGTTAGTCAATAAATAAAATTTTCATCGGCGAACGAACGTTTTGACCATAGTAGGATTTTGCTTGAGCAACCAATGCAACCCCTACCTGTCAATAAATTTACAGACATCTAGGTATTTATACCTAAGTTGGTAACACTCCTTTGATTTGACATTGACATTAATTTCCTTTCGCACAAAATGGCTAGGTTCATTTCATTTATTCTACCAATTGATGCGAATGCCTAGATTCGTTGGGCGAAGTTGTACTTTTGGCCCTCTAAATATACGCGGCAATAATATGGTGACAGCGACGGGCGACCTGATCTGATGATGGAGTCAGGAGCTGTTCAACAGAACTCCTTAGAAAATAGGCCGATTGAATTTAACCCTTAAACAAACGCGAGCCCCTGGCCATGATATTTTAAAAAAAGATGTGGTTTCTGGGTAATTAGGGGTCTCTGATTCCACTTCTTTTGGAAAAAATCAAAAAAAGGGGGTGGAAGGGGGTGATTTTTTGGTGGTATGTATATTACCATTGTCCATGTAGGACTTGAAATTTTTTTCGTTGGTGGTACGTATATTACCATTGTCCGTTACGGTCTGTTCATAACTTTAGACTAGTTGTTTCCCGTGACTACAGTTGTAAAAATAATTAGCCTGAGAATATGAAAATAAATAGGATTTTACCTACGTAAAAGGTTTTTTCCACAATTTCCCATTTATTTATGATTGTTATTTTAGTTTTTGTTCTCATCTAGTCTAATTTTATATTAAACTTGTTAACTTTGGGCCTGAGATGCCATTTAGAGCCCTGCTGTGGTTTGGAAGATGTTGTTTCCTTGAAAAATGATTTTTTTAGGTTTTTTAAACATGGTAATTTACTAAAACAAACAATTTACGTTCAAAAGTCACACTATACTTACACACATTTTTATGTATACAATTCGATTAAGAACTTTACCTATACGGACAATGGTAAAATAGATACCACTTACAGTCTCTACTTTGAGTGATCAAAAACTATGCAAACCTTGGTAATATTCTCATTATTATGCATGTAGGACCTCTTAAATATAATAGAGTTTACCTATTTGAACTCCAAGAGCACTTAACGAATTCTTCGCCGAACAAAAATTCCAAAAGTTTGAAAGTGACACGCAAAAATACGAACTAAATGTCAAATTTGGCGCAAAAAAAAAATTGACATCATTTTTCACTGACAGGCAAAAGTGACAAAGATAAAGTTGCCAGCATATTAGATAGCAAAAATATCAGAGATTACAATACTTTCAAATTCAAGTCCTGCCAAACAATAGAAAATAGTTTTTTTTGTTATCAAACTAAGTGGTACATATATGACTTTTGTTTGATTAAGGGTTAAACTCGATTTGTAGCTCAAGTATCATCTACAATTTTAAAATATGTTGACAGTTATCTGTTCTGATGATGGAACCAGGAGCTGTTCCCAGTGAATGTCCGTGTTTGGGCTCATATAACTCAGCGTACCGCCACACCTCTATAAAGCTTGTACCTATTGAAAATCATTATTCAAAAAACTTATTACCTTACAAACCTTTTTACGGATTAAATCTATAAATATAAGTTGGTAAGTACCTACACTACGTAGGTGCTTACCACAGTACTTACTACCCACTGTTAGGGATTTCTTTTAACTTGTTTATGTTTTCTTACTCACTGCATTCGATGACATCATAGCTATAAAACACTGCGCAAATTCAATCCTTTTATAATCGCAGTCTACCTACCTAGTTGATACCGTTATTTATAGATTAGGTAAATACCTACTACATAATTATTACAATGTAGTACCTACGTAACTAAACCACGTAACTAGATAGGTATCATGTCACAGTGATATGAAATATCTGTCCTAGGTAGATAGGTAGAAACCTACAGTTAACTTGTGACTAAAGCCTAGAGCCGTTGAACGTATAGTAGGTAGGTACATAATCCATACTAATATTATAAATGTGAAAGTAACTCTGTCTGTCTGTCTGTATATCTGTCTGTCTGTCTGTCTGTCTGTTTGTTACCTTTTCACGCCCAAACCACTGAACAGATTGGGCTGAAAATTGGCATGGATAGAGGATGTATCCCAGGGAAGGACATAGGCTACTTTTTATCCCGAAAAAATCCCGAGGGACCGCGGGTTACACCGCGGGAGCGCAGCTAGTAGGTAAATAATAGGTAAGTACACATCATTCAAGTTAGCCCTTTGTATGCGCAGTGACCGCTTCTTTATACAAAATTGCGTAGTCACACACATCGAAACATCAAACCAAATAAAATTCAGCTCTAATTCAAATTCGTTTATTGCTTCATGTTAGTTAAAAATATATGTAAAATATAGGTAGGCGTTTCATAACATGAAACGCTGGGCACTGCAACATTTGGTAGGTATTTAGCTTATAAAGTAACTTAAGTAGGTATAGATTGGCCCAGCCCATAAAGATATTTAATTTAAACATTTTTGGTTCAAGTACAATTTCAGGTTTAATCGGACACCCGGCAGTGGGTCAAATTCAGCTTGCAAGATTTGGGACAAAGAACTTTCTTACCTAAAGTGCCACAAACTTATCTGACCTAACACCAAATGCGATAACAGTGTGAAAGAAGAAATGGAAAAGAAAGGAGTGGATACGGAGATGACGAGTGATAGGGGCGAGTGGAAGATGAGAACATGTTGTGCCGACCCCGCATGAGCGGGACAAGGGCAGGCCAATGATGACCAAATGCCATAACAGCGCCTCTCTCACCAGTTCAAAAAGTTTGTGGCACTGTACAAGCATTGTAAGTTTCAACTCATTTACACTTTGAGTAGGTGAAAAATAAGGTAGGTAGATTCATTTCTACTATCTCTTTTGAAGGTCAAATAAAAGAGACAAAGGTGAGTATATTATAACTGTTCTGTGAAGGTACCCCAGTTGGCACTGACTCATACGAACTTACTTTTTTTACCCCACCCCACCCAAGCTTTGGGTAATTTTAAAGTACCTAACCAACTATGTAAGGAGCGGAGTTAAGGTGGAGTGGGTGGAGGGAAATTTTCCAGTGAATAGGGAGGGGATTACCTATAGGTATTCAAGGACTCCAAACAAGAGACTCGAAAATTCGAATGGTTCCTATCATTCAGACTCCTATTAGTACCTAATTAGTTTTCGTCAGCCGAGTAACCAGACGACAGACGTAAATGACACCGCTAAGCCAAGTTTCATCTCGATCGGACTATGTTCTGAGGAGTATCGTTGAACAGATCCTTACTCCATCATCAGATCGGCTCGTTGTCACCATAATAAAATTATTATTATATCTAGGTGTGCCAAAATTCAGTTCAATCTTATCGTTAGATCAAGTCAATTTAAATAAAAGCTTGTAAAAAAGTAATTTGTGATTGTGATTGAGCCACAGAGTAACGATTGAGCTATTGAATAGCAAACAGCTGTCGATGTCAGGTAAGGGTGCGAAGGGTGGATGATAAAAACTCGACCCCACTGCGTGCAGGGTGGTGTAAATTTCACACCAACCCTGCTTAATGGCTGTGAAACAAACTATAAATTATAGTGCAGAGTTATTCAATTATATGCATTCTCATGCATAGCAAGTATGACGAATAAATACCTCATCCTGGTACATCCCTAAAAATTATACAACCGACTTTCCGTCGCCGAGTCGATATAACAAAACCAAAATATAGAGACCCCTCATTGCGTACAACTTACATCGCTACGAAGCTCTCTACAAATTAGAGATTGTAGCCAAATACATGTGACACTTGTCAGGCAAGTTTTGTCAAAGAATCGTGGCTCAGAAGTGACTGGTCTCTCACAGAGTTAACATCATTGACAATCATTCGGAGTTCATAATCAGAAATACTGAGCGTATCGTTCTAGTAAGAAAACGATGATAAGATACAATATTTGTGATAAAAATACAATTTCTGGCTTAGTATCTTTAGTGCTTTGTTGTGCCTTGGTTTATTGAAAAATATACCTGTATTTTTATCATTTAGCGGCAGTGCGGTTTAGTGTTTGTGAATTTTGTATACCGGAGAAGCTTGAAAATGCGTGAAATTGTACACGTACAAGTAGGACAGTGTGGGAATCAAATCGGGTCCAAGGTTCGTTCAGTTATTGATTTTTATCAAAGTAACAAAATTGGTTCACGTTTTCATTACTTGACCTACAAGTTCGTGTAATGACTCGTTTGTTAGCGGCTGATGCGATGGACTTATTTTTTTAGGTTAAAACCTTTGCATGTCAACTGCATCGTTAGGGGGAACGTCAAACATCTTTACCGGTGAATTTAAGTTATGTAGGTACCTTTACCTGCATCATTACGTTGTAATGCGAGTGGTAGGTAGTTTTTGTTTTGTTGATAGGCCACAAAATTAAAAAAAATCCAATAAATTAGGTTAAAGAAATGGCATAAATATTTATTCTACTTAATATAATTATAACGATGGACCAACCTTAGCATTAAAGATGAAAATGTAATTCAAGGTCAGATGTCAATTGTCATGTCATACTTTAAAGACTAATAAAATTCGAGAGATGGCGCTGTTGACAACTTATGCAACAACATCTAAATCCGGTCACTTTAAGGTCTAGGTCTAGGTATCTACCTACCTAATCCACGGGATTTATTCCCATCAAAAGTAACGTAGATATTACGAACAATGAACCATCAAGTAGATTAATAGCATGCTATGCAAAGGATCTGGAATATAAAGATCTGAGAGAATGTCTACCGCGCCTTGGGGATACAGTCGTGACCCTGTTTTTTTTTTTTATGAGAGTTTCTCATGACATGAACAGTTTTGTTATTAAGCTGCTGCACATCTTGCTACCTGTGGGCTCCTCAAACACACCTCAGTTTTATTTAAATACAAACTTTATCAAAATCCACGTTAAATTATCTTTCCCGGCTATAAAGTCTATAATAAATATTTATATGTATGTATAGCTATAAAGCAATGACAAATGCATAATAGGCGGCTATAAATGTGGTCGCACAGTCCAGCCGAGCCGAACGCGGCGAACTGTCAATAATAGCGAAGCGCTCGTGATCAAAAGTTTATTGAAATGTAATTTTGTACATACATCGGTGAGTTCAATCAGCTCAGTCTGGTAGAGATCGCTATTTAGCTATAAGACCGCCGATTGTATGTCATTGTGTTTTTTGTTTAGTTTTCCATTTTTGTTTATTTTTATTATGTGGTGTGCAATAAAGTATTTTCTATCTTTCTATCTATCTAACCTATTAAAAGCTTGTACTTGCTGAAACTTATTGTATAGAAAACTGACTGCGGCGATCAGCGGACAGTGGCATCTATATCATACATTTACTTGTTAACGTTTTTTTCAGTTCTGGGAGATAATATCGGATGAACATGGCATCGACCCTAATGGGATCTACTGCGGCACAAACCCGCTGCAGAAGGAGCGACTCAACGTTTACTACAATGAGGCCTCTGGTGGTAATCTTACAATCTTTTTAACAGACTCCAAGATCTGCAGTGGTCAACTTGGAAGTCGTTAAATCGACTTCGAGCCCAAGTTGGTCGCTGCCAAAATCTAGCCAAGTGGGGCTACATCGACCCATCCCGGAGCGGGTGTAACTGTGGAGCGTCCTCCCAAAGTATGGCACACCTACTTTCATGCCCACTTTGTCCAACCACCTGCACTTGGGAGGACTTATACAAGGCCACGGATAGGGGAGTAATAAGTAAGTAAGTTCGTATGAGTCAGTGGCCAACTCTGGTGACGGAGTTTTTAGGCCGCCTTAAGGCCTCCGTCATGGCTTAACGACTTAAATAGCGACGTAAAAGATTTAAGGTCAAGCCATTGACACGAGAGAAGAAGAAGAAGAACAGACTCCAAAAAAATGATTCTATGTTTGTCTGAAAACTTCTTTGGGTATTTTTGAGTTGGGAAAGATCTATTGAACAGACTGACATTGTTACCACCGTCAGCGTCATCTAGTATTGAACTCCGTAACTAAACATCACGGCGTTTCCGCCGCGAGCCCGCTACAATAATACACACGTAATTGTTCCGTTTATTGTGGACCGATTTCCAAAAAGGTAAAACTTTAGATTTAACAGGAGTTGAAGGAGAAGGGGGAGAGGGGTTCCTCTTTCCCCCTGATACCACTCGCGTTATATGAGGTTTAAGGATGATCTTACCTTACCTTACTCCATTGGCGCAGTGACCCAAAGTGAGTCTTGGCCTCCGATACGAGAACTCGCCACTTGTTCCTGTCCAACGCAGTTTCCTGCCAATTGTCGGCTTGTAGATCCCGCAGATCAGCTTCCGTCCGGTCACTCCATCGGTCTCCTATCCTCATGTATGGTTGTGAGGCCTGGACACTAACCATGAAGGAGGAGAACCAGCTTTTAGTAGCAGAGAGGTTTAAGGATGAGGTCTTTTAAAACTCAAAAAACCTCATCCCTTGATGCCCTGAGTCAAACCTCTTCACAATTTATTTTTGTTTTTAATACGTAAGTATTGTTATAGTCTTTTTCACGCCGGAACGTATGCAAGACACTTCGAGATAATGTCAAAATCAGTCTAATAGTAATGTCCTAACGTTTAATCGAGATTATCAAAATCGATTTTTGTTTCACTACTATCAATTCATCTCAATCGATTACAAGGTTCATTCATAGACAAAATTACTAAACCAACGATTATTTCTTCACTTATCGATTCATCAATTGTTTCGATTTTCATTTTTGCACTCTCTAATAGATTACGTTCCATTTTACTCAGTACTGTTAATTGGCGGAGTTTTTTAGAAAATGTTTATTGTTTATTTATTTATATTTTATGGCTTGTTTATGATAATTTATGAAATAATTAAACAGGAAATAGACAAAAACATTTTTTTTTGTATGTTTTATCGTTTAATTTTTTTTCTTGACTTTTTTGTTTCGAAATTGTTGTGAGCCACACAACGTGAAACGAAACAAGTTCAATGTGTCTTGCATACGTTCCGGCGTGAAAAAGACTATAGTATTCGTTACATTTACTCAAAATACCTTCTTTCTAGGCAAGTATGTGCCTCGCGCAGTTTGCGTGGACTTGGAACCAGGTACAATGGACTCCGTCCGGTCCGGACCATACGGACAACTCTTCAGGCCGGACAACTTTGTATTCGGACAAAGCGGCGCTGGTGAGTAGCGATCCCACTAATATAATAAAGCTGAAAGTTTGTGAGCATGTTTGGATGTTGATGTTTTAATCATGCTTAACCGATTTAGATGAAACTTGGAATAAGCGTAGATAGTGACCAGGCTATTAAAAATGTTGGCACCACGTGGGTGAAGCCGCGCGCCACGTACGCCAGTACTGATTCTTCGGATTAAGTGTGAATTGACTAGCGGAGCGATCATCTAAGGAATTGACCAGCTAGAAGGTATTTGATTAGGATCAAAGTCGCCTTGGGATCAGAGACTACAGGCAAAATTCGAGAAAAATACTGTTTCAAGTTAGACTCGCTAATAAGCAAGTCATACCAAAAAGTTTGTATGCGATTTTTTTATCAATCTCTTTGCTTCGAATCGGTACTAGCGACATCTCTTGTCGAGTAGCTATAGCTGAAGTTATCCTAGCATGAATTAATACCAGATAAAATTATCACCATTAATAATTACGTAATCTCATCATTGGCCTTTTTCCATACACTAGAGATGATTTAGGTAGTCTGGTCAGGAAACACTACAATAGGTAATCTATTGGCATAAAAATATCACCAATAGTATTTTTTTTTTGTGGAATCTTCTAGGTAACAACTGGGCGAAGGGCCACTACACAGAGGGCGCTGAGCTCGTTGACTCCGTGATGGACGTCATCAGGAAGGAAGCTGAAAATTGTGATTGCTTACAAGGTACGTAATACATCTATCTAGGTATTGCAGAGATAACAATAATAATTTATTGATTCATAACAAACATTATATTATCAGGTTATTCCACATTATTTCTCGGTACAAAACTTTTTATTTCTGGTTGGACAACATTGGTGCCCACACTAGGACTCCCTACTTGCCATGAGATCTTACTAATATCATAAATGCGAAAGTCTGTGTGTGCGAATGTTTGTTGACACGTATCTCCGTGACGACTAAACCAATTTTGATGAAATTTGAAATGTGGATGGTATAAGTTCTGGAATAACTGGTATAAAATTTTAGAAAATCAACCCCTAAGGGTGTTATACAGGGTGTCCAACTTTGTATGGAAAAATTTTTTTTTTTAGTTTGATTCACTCCAAACTCGGTACAAATAAACTTTAAAGTAAATAATGAAACACGTGTTTTTTATACAGTTCTTGCTATTAAAAAAAAATACTCTAAAATTATTTTTGTATCAAGCGAGAGTTTAATATTTTTTAGTTTGTATATTTTTTCGATTCAATTAAAACTTCCACACTTTGTTCCTAATAATGCGCAGACGAAGTCGCGCGGGTCAGCTAGTATAACTATATAAGGTTCTCGTTTGTCGCAGGTTTCCAACTGGCCCAGTCTTTGGGCGGAGGAACCGGCTCTGGTATGGGCACATTGCTGCTCAGCAAGATTCGGGAGGAGTTCCCAGATCGCATCATGACCACCTTCAGCGTGGTACCTTCGCCCAAGGTAACTTAAAACTTGCTATAAATTTCAATTATGAGCGCTGATAGTTTTGCTATTTTCAGTTGTAATGTATGAAGACGGTAATGAGAGTGAATGAGGTGAAAGTTGTGTGTCAGGATCGTAGCGAGTGGAGATCCGTGGGGCAAGGGGCGTGATTTTATGTATGTATGTATGTATGTAGATATTACTATGGCATAAATCGATTGACTAAATATCGATCAGAATTATTACATGTCTAACTGGCGGATGCTACACACTCGATAATTATCACGATATTTATCGTGATATGTATTTTGGATCGAATCTACATAAAGGTTTCACTCACCACAGACGATAAAAATTACAATATTTGACATTAGATCCATACATTTTCTGTCAAATCGCAGGCCACAGATTATACACTCGATATGGATCGACAATACCTACATGATGCAGATCGTGAGATTTCTGGATTTTTAGAAATATGGCGATCCGTATCACGATCCGCGATACGCTATACACACACACACACACATCCTGGATCACGATCCAAATATAATTATCGAGTGTGTAGCATCCGCCACTGAGTGTTATTAGTAAAATAATCGATTTTATCTTTCGATTAGAAACAGTAAAAATGTCTGCATCTCAGACAAAAGAGTATGGACCCGCTATTGACGGACTTCCTCTTACATTTCTGCCGATTTTTGCGAAGACGAGGTATCATGCGAACGCATTTTACACACGAACTACTAAATAAATTATTTTTGTGTTCATTTCAGTTACTAATAAAATACACTTAAAACAGAAAGTCATTATCAGGTTTTCAATAGGAAACAATTTTTGACTCATACTTTCTACCACAGGTCAGCGAAGTGGTGCTAGAACCGTACAACGCGACTCTCTCCGTACACCAGTTGGTAGAGAACACGGATATGTCCTTCTGCATCGACAATGAAGCGCTGTACAACATCTGCTTCCGCACTCTGCGCCTCACTAGCCCAAGCTACGGAGACTTGAACCATTTGATCAGTGTAAGTTGGTTTCAGCGCCATCTGTTTTTAGATTCTTGCAACTTTTCGAACAGGTTTTGCCCAGACTAGACAAATACCGTATCCCACTCATATAATAAAGCTGAAAATTTGTGAGTTTGTTTAGATGTTTGTGTTTCAATCACGCCGAAACCAGTGAACCGATTTTGATGAAACTTGGAATAGGCGTAGATAGTGACCTGGAATAGCATATAGGCTATTCAAAACTATCTACGCCTATTCCAAGTTTCATCCAAATCGGTTCACTGGTTTCGGCGTGATTGATACACAAACATACAAATATCTAAACATACTCACAAATTTTCAGTTTTATTATATTATTAGGATTAGGATTATTAGGATGACGGAGGCCTTAAGGCGGCCTAAAAACTCCGTCAGCAGAGTTGGCCACTGACTCATACAAACTTACTCATAGATGACGATGTCTGGTGTGACGACGTGCCTACGGTTCCCTGGACAACTGAACGCGGATCTTCGCAAGTTGGCTGTCAACATGGTGCCTTTCCCACGTCTGCACTTCTTCATGCCAGGTATATTTATTGAAGAAACGATCTCCGATAGGCCAATGTTTGTAGATACAAATATTGATCTCGGGTCTGGTTGTTTCTATAATAAACAAATTCTTTATTTGTTTTCTCTCACAAGTAGGTACTTAAAACAAGTTATTTATTGTAGCTTAAATAACTTGTGTTAAGTACCTAGTACCTACTTGTGTGTATTATTCATAATCTTTCATAACAAATTTTGTAAGAGGTAGGTAAAATAACTTATTTAATAGGTAGGTATTATAAACTTATGCCTGAACTAGGTTATTCTGTATTTCAGCCGAAAAATAGCCTAAATTAATTTACAATAAATAAACATTGCTATCATTACTTTAACCTATATGGAGCCGGCTGCACGCACGAAAAAACATGACGTCATGCGTCGTTACCTCGTCATGCGTCGTTACCTCGCTCTGAGGCTTGAAGTGCAAGCGAGAGCGCGGAACGAGCGACAAAGAAGCACAAACGTTGTACTATCGTCTCTATCAAAAGTCAAAGTCAAAGTCAAGGTCAAGGTAAAAAAAAAGCACAAACGTTAACACGTTCAACTATCGTCAGTAAACCGACTTTACAGACAACCATTTTTTTGATTTAGCTTCGTCATGCTACGTTATTTTCGGTTATTTACTACTAGTACGACATAAGACAACATACCTTACCTACCTAATAATTTCATATAAAAAAGAAAAAAACAATAAAAATCTAAATCCAGCAATCTACGTAAAACAACGCGCCCAGAACATACGCAAACAGTACTCTTCAAACGCTGTTTTCTCCGGATATAATGATTTTTTCGGAAAATCCTTTTGGATTTGGTTGTGTGTTGGGATGCTGTACCTACCCCTTTCGGCTTTGGTAGACGTCTTTTTACATAAAATGTATGCAGTTTTGGTAAGTAAAGCCCTTAGACGCCGGTGGAGCCTAAGCATTATCTGTCGATTTGATTTCATATTCTTATTTAGATTTTTATTCAAATTCAAATTCAAAAGTATTTATTTCAAAAAGAGGTTATAAAGTAACAGAGCTTACACTTTCTACCTTAAATAATGCGTAGTTGAATTTATAACAATAAGTTCATCCTTAGTAAAAAATATATGTAGGTACTCTGCCCAGTAAAAACCTGTGTGCTGTCAATGCATTCGACCCTTTGTTCTAACTAAGTGATAACTTGTGTTTAGATGCAAAGGGTGCTCTGCCTCGGCATACTCAGGAACGGGCTTAAAGGTAGTAGGTACAATATGCAGTAGTAGGTAGGCATGCTATTTTAAGAAATTTCAAAATAGAGAGAGAAACAGGGAAAAGCAACAAAAACTTAAACTTAATCTAATTTAACAATTAAAAATTTTCAGCGCATTCGTAAATTGTGTCATGTAAAAATGTATGAGTTTAGACTTGTATAGGTATTGTGTATAGTGTTGTATAAATATGTTATGCACGATGTGCATGTGTAAGTACTCGTATGTATATAATACGACATTTCGTATGTATGTAGTCGTTATGTGATAGCTAGGTATTTAGGTATAAGTAGGTATGTCAATAGTTCCATATAAAAACATAAACAATAAAATATCTTGAGTTGGTAGAGCATTCATGCAATTGGTTTTAGCATATTTTCCGTTTGTGTGTAGTTTAGACTTTGTAAATATTTTTTTAGTTTAGTTTTTAATTCCAGATAGCTCATATTCTGTAGTTTAATTGTTTTGTTTATAATATTATGCAAAGGAGAATGGGCATCCCCGCCCAAATCGAAAAACTATCGCCCGCAGAGTGGGCGTATGGTGGAATGGGTAGACCATCAAAAACACTCCATTTCATTGTATGACAGCTAAAAAATCCATCCTACAGAAATCGAGATATTTGCAGTTAAATGTGGTGACTCTTACCATCATGTTTTTTGACTTACAGGCTTCCCGCAGATAAGCCACTATGGGCATTCGATAGAACTTTAGATGCACTATATTTCATTGTATAACAGCTAAAAAATCCATCCTGCAGAAGTCGAGATATTTGCAGTTAAAGGTGGTGACCATCATGTTTTTTGACTGACAGGCTTCCCGCAGATAAGCCACTATGGGCATTCGATAGAACTTTAGAAGCACGACATTTCATTGTATGACAGCTAAAAAATCCATCCTGCAGAAATCGAGATATTTGCAGTTAAAGGTGGTGACCATCATCTTTTTTAACTTACAGGCTTCCCGCAGATAAGCCACTATGGGCAATCGATAGAACTTTAGAAGCACTACATTTCATTGTATGACAGCTAAAAAATCCATCCTGCAGAAATCGAGATATTTGCAGTTAAAGGTGGTGACTTTTACCATCATGTTTTTTGACTTACGAGCTTCCCGCAGATAAGCCAGTATGGGCATTCGATAGAACTTTAAAAGCACTACATTTCATTGTATGACAGCTAAAAAATCCATCCTGCAGAAGTCGAGATATTTGCAGTGAAAGGTGGTGACTTTTACCATCATGTTTTTTGACTTACGGGCTTCCCGCAGACAAGCCACTATGGGCATTCGATAGAACTTTAGAAGCACTACATTTCATTGTACGACAGCTAAAAAATCCATCCTGCAGAAATCGAGATATTTGCAGTTAAAGGTGGTGACTTTTACCATCATGTTTTTTAACTTACGAGCTTCCCGCAGATAAGCCACTATGGGCATTCGATAGAACTTTAGAAGCACTACATTTCATTGTATGACAGCTAAAAAATCCATCCTGCAGAAGTCGAGATATTTGCAGTGAAAGGTGGTGACTTTTACCATCATGTTTTTTGACTTACGGGCTTCCCGCAGACAAGCCACTATGGGCATTCGATAGAACTTTAGAAGCACTACATTTCATTGTATGACAGCTAAAAAATCCATCCTGCAGAAGTCGAGATATTTGCAGTGAAAGGTGGTGACTTTTACCATCATGTTTTTTGACTAACAGGCTTCCCGCAGACAAGCTTTTATTGGCATTCGATAGAACTTTAAAAGCACTACATTTCATTGTATGACAGCTAAAAAATCCATCCTACAGAAATCGAGCTATTTGCAGTTAAAGGTGGTGACTTTTACCATCATGTTTTTTGACTTACGAGCTTCCCGCAGATAAGCCACTATGGGCATTCGATAGAACTTTAGAAGCACTACATTTCATTGTATGACACCACCTTTAACTGCAAATATCTCGATTTCTGCAGGATGGATTTTTTTGCTGTTATACAATGAAATGTAGTGCTTCTAAAGTTCTATCGATTGCCCATAGTGGCTTATCTGCGGGAAGCCCGTAAGTCAAAAACATGATGGTAAAAGTCACCACCTTTCATTGCAAATATCTCGATTTCTGCAGGATGGATTTTTTTGCTGTCATACAATGAAATGTAGTGCTTCTAAAGTTCTATCGAATGCCCATAGTGGCTTATCTGCGGGAAGCTCGTAAGTCAAAAAACATGGTAAAAGTCACCACCTTTCATTGCAAATATCTCGATTTCTGCAGGATGGATTTTTTAGCTGTCGTACAATGAAATGTAGTGCTTCTAAAGTTCTATCGAATGCCCATAGTGGCTTATCTGCGGGAAGCTTGTAAGTCAAAAAACATGATGGTAAAAGTCACCACCTTTCAGTGCAAATATCTCGATTTCTGCAGGATGGATTTTTTAGCTGTCATACAATGAAATGTAGTGCTTCTAAAGTTCTATCGAATGCCCATAGTGGCTTGTCTGCGGGAAGCCTGTTAGTCAAAAAACATGATGGTAAAAGTCACCACCTTTAACTGCAAATATCTCGATTTCTGCAGGATGGATTTTTTAGCTGTCGTACAATGAAATGTAGTGCTTCTAAAGTTCTATCAAATGCCCATAGTGGCTTATCTGCGGGAAGCTCGTAAGTCAAAAAACATGATGGTAAAAGTCACCACCTTTAACTGCAAATATCTCGATTTCTGCAGGATGGATTTTTTAGCTGTCGTACAATGAATTGTAGTGCTTCTGAAGTTCTATCGAATGCCCATAGTGGCTTATCTGCGGGAAGCTCGTAAGTCAAAAAACATGATGGTAAAAGTCACCACCTTTAACTGCAAATATCTCGATTTCTGCAGGATGGATTTTTTTGCTGTCGTACAATGAAATGTAGTGCTTTTAAAGTTCTATCGAATGCCCATAGTGGCTTATCTGCGGGAAGCTCGTAAGTCAAAAAACATGATGGTAAAAGTCACCACCTTTAACTGCAAATATCTCGATTTCTGCAGGATGGATTTTTTAGCTGTCGTACAATGAAATGTAGTGCTTTTAAAGTTCTATCGAATGCCCATAGTGGCTTATCTGCGGGAAGCTCGTAAGTCAAAAAACATGATGGTAAAAGTCACCACCTTTAACTGCAAATATCTCGATTTCTGCAGGATGGATTTTTTAGCTGTCGTACAATGAAATGTAGTGCTTCTAAAGTTCTATCGAATGCCCATAGTGGCTTGTCTGCGGGAAGCCTGTTAGTCAAAAAACATGATGGTAAAAGTCACCACCTTTAACTGCAAATATCTCGATTTCTGCAGGATGGATTTTTTAGCTGTCGTACTATGAAATGTAGTGCTTCTAAAGTTCTATCGAATGCCCATAGTGGCTTATCTGCGGGAAGCTCTTAAGTCAAAAAACATGATGGTAAAAGTCACCACCTTTAACTGCAAATATCTCGATTTCTGCAGGATGGATTTTTTTGCTGTCGTACAATGAAATGTAGTGCTTTTAAAGTTCTATCGAATGCCCATAGTGGCTTATCTGCGGGAAGCTCGTAAGTCAAAAAACATGATGGTAAAAGTCACCACCTTTAACTGCAAATATCTCGATTTCTGCAGGATGGATTTTTTAGCTGTCGTACAATGAAATGTAGTGCTTCTAAAGTTCTATCGAATGCCCATAGTGGCTTGTCTGCGGGAAGCCTGTTAGTCAAAAAACATGATGGTAAAAGTCACCACCTTTAACTGCAAATATCTCGATTTCTGCAGGATGGATTTTTTAGCTGTCGTACAATGAAATGTAGTGCTTCTAAAGTTCTATCGAATGCCCATAGTGGCTTATCTGCGGGAAGCTCGTAAGTCAAAAAACATGGTAAAAGTCACCACCTTTCATTGCAAATATCTCGATTTCTGCAGGATGGATTTTTTAGCTGTCGTACAATGAAATGTAGTGCTTCTAAAGTTCTATCGAATGCCCATAGTGGCTTATCTGCGGGAAGCTTGTAAGTCAAAAAACATGATGGTAAAAGTCACCACCTTTCAGTGCAAATATCTCGATTTCTGCAGGATGGATTTTTTAGCTGTCATACAATGAAATGTAGTGCTTCTAAAGTTCTATCGAATGCCCATAGTGGCTTGTCTGCGGGAAGCCTGTTAGTCAAAAAACATGATGGTAAAAGTCACCACCTTTAACTGCAAATATCTCGATTTCTGCAGGATGGATTTTTTAGCTGTCGTACAATGAAATGTAGTGCTTCTAAAGTTCTATCAAATGCCCATAGTGGCTTATCTGCGGGAAGCTCGTAAGTCAAAAAACATGATGGTAAAAGTCACCACCTTTAACTGCAAATATCTCGATTTCTGCAGGATGGATTTTTTAGCTGTCGTACAATGAATTGTAGTGCTTCTGAAGTTCTATCGAATGCCCATAGTGGCTTATCTGCGGGAAGCTCGTAAGTCAAAAAACATGATGGTAAAAGTCACCACCTTTAACTGCAAATATCTCGATTTCTGCAGGATGGATTTTTTTGCTGTCGTACAATGAAATGTAGTGCTTTTAAAGTTCTATCGAATGCCCATAGTGGCTTATCTGCGGGAAGCTCGTAAGTCAAAAAACATGATGGTAAAAGTCACCACCTTTAACTGCAAATATCTCGATTTCTGCAGGATGGATTTTTTAGCTGTCGTACAATGAAATGTAGTGCTTTTAAAGTTCTATCGAATGCCCATAGTGGCTTATCTGCGGGAAGCTCGTAAGTCAAAAAACATGATGGTAAAAGTCACCACCTTTAACTGCAAATATCTCGATTTCTGCAGGATGGATTTTTTAGCTGTCGTACAATGAAATGTAGTGCTTCTAAAGTTCTATCGAATGCCCATAGTGGCTTGTCTGCGGGAAGCCTGTTAGTCAAAAAACATGATGGTAAAAGTCACCACCTTTAACTGCAAATATCTCGATTTCTGCAGGATGGATTTTTTAGCTGTCGTACTATGAAATGTAGTGCTTCTAAAGTTCTATCGAATGCCCATAGTGGCTTATCTGCGGGAAGCTCGTAAGTCAAAAAACATGATGGTAAAAGTCACCACCTTTAACTGCAAATATCTCGATTTCTGCAGGATGGATTTTTTAGCTGTCGTACAATGAAATGTAGTGCTTCTAAAGTTCTATCGAATGCCCATAGTGGCTTGTCTGCGGGAAACCTGTTAGTCAAAAAACATGATGGTAAAAGTCACCACCTTTAACTGCAAATATCTCGATTTCTGCAGGATGGATTTTTTAGCTGTCGTACAATGAAATGTAGTGCTTCTAAAGTTCTATCGAATGCCCATAGTGGCTTATCTGCGGGAAGCTCGTAAGTCAAAAAACATGGTAAAAGTCACCACCTTTCATTGCAAATATCTCGATTTCTGCAGGATGGATTTTTTAGCTGTCGTACAATGAAATGTAGTGCTTCTAAAGTTCTATCGAATGCCCATAGTGGCTTATCTGCGGGAAGCTTGTAAGTCAAAAAACATGATGGTAAAAGTCACCACCTTTCAGTGCAAATATCTCGATTTCTGCAGGATGGATTTTTTAGCTGTCATACAATGAAATGTAGTGCTTCTAAAGTTCTATCGAATGCCCATAGTGGCTTGTCTGCGGGAAGCCTGTTAGTCAAAAAACATGATGGTAAAAGTCACCACCTTTAACTGCAAATATCTCGATTTCTGCAGGATGGATTTTTTAGCTGTCGTACAATGAAATGTAGTGCTTCTAAAGTTCTATCAAATGCCCATAGTGGCTTATCTGCGGGAAGCTCGTAAGTCAAAAAACATGATGGTAAAAGTCACCACCTTTAACTGCAAATATCTCGATTTCTGCAGGATGGATTTTTTAGCTGTCGTACAATGAATTGTAGTGCTTCTGAAGTTCTATCGAATGCCCATAGTGGCTTATCTGCGGGAAGCTCGTAAGTCAAAAAACATGATGGTAAAAGTCACCACCTTTAACTGCAAATATCTCGATTTCTGCAGGATGGATTTTTTAGCTGTCGTACAATGAAATGTAGTGCTTTTAAAGTTCTATCGAATGCCCATAGTGGCTTATCTGCGGGAAGCTCGTAAGTCAAAAAACATGATGGTAAAAGTCACCACCTTTAACTGCAAATATCTCGATTTCTGCAGGATGGATTTTTTAGCTGTCGTACAATGAAATGTAGTGCTTCTAAAGTTCTATCGAATGCCCATAGTGGCTTGTCTGCGGGAAGCCTGTTAGTCAAAAAACATGATGGTAAAAGTCACCACCTTTAACTGCAAATATCTCGATTTCTGCAGGATGGATTTTTTAGCTGTCGTACAATGAAATGTAGTGCTTCTAAAGTTCTATCGAATGCCCATAGTGGCTTATCTGCGGGAAGCTCGTAAGTCAAAAAGCATGATGGTAAAAGTCACCACCTTTAACTGCAAATATCTCGATTTCTGCAGGATGGATTTTTTAGCTGTCATACAATCAAATGTAGTGTTTTAGAAGGTCTACCCATTCCACTATACGTCCACTCTGCGGGCGATCGTTTTTTGACTTGGGCGGCGCTTCATACATGCCTGCCCGTTCTCCTTTGGTCCCAAGAAGTAGGAGTGTCTCTGAGCAAACTGAGTTTTACAGAATGCTATTTTATATTCCATTCTTCGTTTGCAAAGGGAGAAGGCAAAGTGGATATTTCGATTTTTATGGATGGCTTTTTGATTCCCTGAGTCACGCCGTGTGTAGAGTCGAACATTGAAGTAGGTTTTTCTTTTAGTTTTAAAACGTAATTATTTTGAAGTCGGTTAAAAAGTATTAAATTAACTTTCGTTACAGGTTTTGCTCCGCTCACAGCGAGAAATTCATTCGACTTCCGCCCGCAGACTGTGAACGAACTCATGAGCCAGGTAAGTTTAACATGATGACGACCTCTGTGGCGCAGCAGGTTGCGGGTTTGATCCCCGCTGTGGGATAATGTTTGAGGGAGAAATGACTTACTTTGTGACTGTGAGACGAAAAATGTAAGGTTTTCGAGCGCCTGGTGTGAAAATAAATAAATAATGCTGGACATTTTCACACAGCATCATCTGGCCCTAAACTAAGCAAAACTTGTACTTGGGAACCAGATACTACTTATATACTTTTTGTTTGTAAATACATACATTTTATACATAGAAACACCCAGACCCGTGATAAATATTTACAGATCATTATCTGCAGTATATCAGTTATCTGGTTCCCATAGTACAAGCTCTGCTTACTTTGGGGCTAGATGATGCTGTGGGAAAAAGTCCAGCATTATTTATTTATTATTTTTATTGACGTGTTAACGTCTTATAATTCGATGGAGCCGGCTGCACGCACGAAAAAACATGACGTCATGCGTCGTTACCTGACGTCATGAGGTGTTTCATGTAAGGCTTGAAGTGCAAGCGAGAGCGCGGAACGAGCGACATAGAAGCACAAACGTCGTCACGTTCAACTATCGTCAGTAAACCGAGTCAAAGTCGAAGTCCGAGGTCGACCTCGAGGTCAAAAAAAAAAAAAAGCACAAACGTTAACACGTTCAACTATCGTCAGTAAACAGACTTTACAGACAACCATTTTTTTTTAGATGTTCAACCCGGGCAACATGATGACGGCATGCGACCCGCGCCGCGGCCGCTATCTGACGGTCGCTACCATCTTCCGCGGGCACATGTCCATGAGGGAGGTGGACGATCAAGTCATGGCTATCCAGAACAAGAACTCCAAGTAAGATGCTTATCCTATCCTGCAGGATTGTTTGTAGAACACCTGTAACCTCTCAGGGCTTACTATCATCATAAACAACAACTTTTGTTCTGGGCGCGTTGTTTTACGTAGATTGCTGGATTTTGAGTTTTAACTGTTTCTTTCTTTTACAAATGAAATTATTAGGTAGGTATGATCTTATTATGTTGTAATAGTAGTAAATAACCGAAAATAAAATAAAATGACTAAGCTAAGTAAAAAAAAAAATCGCGTTTTTTTCGCTATAGTACATTACGATATTAGTGCGTAAAGATGGTTATAACATGCGAGGCGGAATTTCAGCCCGAGCCGCAGGCGAGGGCGTAATTGAGCCGAGCATGTTATAACCAATACGCACGTATATCGTACGACGTTTTTTAACACATTTGCGAGGAAACAGAAAAAAAAAACATTTAAATAAACTCAATCTGTGAATGCACACTGTTGCTTTCCCGCCATTTGAACAGACTGCCTACTGACTGGCGCCGCGCGGAGATTAGTTCTCCTTTGAATAGCAACAGCGCGCTGCTCACTAGCTGGAGGCACGACTCCAGCTCGGCGGCGATCAGTTCCATATTTGAAATGGCAAATAATGCTGTTATGGAATTTGTATGGACTATAACATAACTATTTGCTTTGATAACACACGCGTTTGTTATGGCCCGCTTTACATATCTAAAATCGGTGGAATTACATCAGCTTTACGAGCAAGGGTGTTAAAAAATATGTTTAGAATCATGGTCGGATTGCAACCCCCTCAGTTTTCGGTAGTTGTCTTTTTACACCCTGTTACAACTTTATTATAACAGTTTTTAAACGCATGTTCAACAGGTGTTTAATTTTATAACGCTTTTATATTCTAGTTACTTCGTGGAGTGGATCCCGAACAACTTAAAGGTGGCTGTGTGCGACGTGCCTCCTCGTGGACTCAAGATGTCAGCCACTTTCATTGGCAACTCCACCTCTATACAGGAGATATTTAAGCGTTTAGCGGAGCAGTTCACCGCTATGTTCCGTAGAAAGGTACGTAGACACAATGAGATACGACGATGCAACAAACTAAGCGAGTGAGCGAGCCAGCTATAGAAAGCTGTCACCGTCTCTTACTCGTCAAAAATGGGTTCTGCGCAGCTACTTCAGAGAGCTAAAGATTCTTTGTGACTACTGTACACTTCGTGCAACGGAATAAGGCATTTGTGAAGTTAGCCTGAGTTCCTAAGTTCTGCGCAGAACACAATCTTCTACTATATAAAAATAATGGCGGCGATGGGCTTGCAACCTGTCACGTATGGAATACTAACTTCTGCAAGATGTGGGCATGTATCAAATATGTATTTGTACATGCCTCTTACTACCCCCTTAGACATCTTCATAGGGTCTGGAATATAAAGATCTTAGAGAATGTCTACTGCGCCTTGGGGATACAGTCGTGACCCCTGTAAAAATAAGTCGGGTTTTCCTTCCTGACGCTATAACTCCAGAACGCACGAACCGATTTCCACGGTTTTGCATTCGTTGGAAAGGTCTCGGGCTCCGTGAGGTTTATAGCAAAGAAAATTCAGGAAAAGTCTGGTGGCATCTGGTGGCGAAACGGAGTTCGCTGGGTTTGCTAGTTTTATATGAAAACCGATCACCGCGCAGACAAACGGCTGACTTCACGATAGATCCGTGAAGTGTAGTTATTTACTTATCTGTAAATGTTGTTCTGACCTGCGTAGAACAGAGTAAAATGAACTAGTTTAGACGATATTAGCTTTTATTTCGTTGTAGAAAAGATGCTATTTGCGTTGACTCAAATGTAATTTTTCTCATTGATAGGGAATCATGAAAAGCAAGCCAAAACTGCTTCCTCTTTTTACCGACTTTAAAGATAATGTGCCTTTTATAGACATCTTTTCGTCATTTGATTCTGAATGTAACTTCGGACAATGAGCATGAGTTTACTAGTGAAACGTGTAGATGGCGCTAACCGGTGCTTAGCCGATAAATACGAGCAAAGATTTCGATTGTGACGACTAGGGTTCCGTGGCCGAGCGGTAAGGCACTCCGGCTTTAGGTTCGTCTGATCGTTGTGGGTTCGAATCCCGACGGAATTGAATATTTTGATGAGACTTTTCATATCTCAATGTGCCATTTCCTTCAGGCTTTCCTCCACTGGTACACCGGAGAAGGTATGGACGAAATGGAGTTCACAGAAGCGGCCAGCAACATGGCTGATCTCATCTCCGAGTATCAACAATACCAGGTTAGTTCATCATTCCTCTTCATCCCACGCTGAGGGATATATTTTTTTTTTCACCATATTATTGCATTATCACCGAAGACTCATGTGCGTACCAAAATTCAGCTCAACCAGGAAGTGGGTCAAATTAAGCTTGCAAGATTTGTCCCGGACAAACATACATACTAACATTGCAAGTTAATAAAAAGCTTTTAAAAAACTTTTTTTTCTAGGAGGCTACCGTTGAAGATGATGAAGTCTTCGATGAGGACGAAGAACTGGCTCAAGAGTACGACAGAGACGACGATAAGATTTAATCTGTCTCTTTCTAATCGCTAAACACCTGCTTAGCGATACGCTTAGATCGCACGATCATATATCGAACCTCAAAATGAAGAATATTCTAATATTTAATTATATAATTCAAGTTACTTTTATGCTCGCTGACAAAAATAGGTACAGCACAACCGATCTTTAGCTCTCAGAAGTGCGCAGAACCCTTTTTTGATGACGCCTAAAGACGAAGACAGCGTTGTATAGTTGCCTCGCTTACTCGCATAGTTTGTTGCATCGTCCTATCTCGCCTACTCTACCAAACCTGCGCAATCGTTTAGTGCACCTAACTTCAGAGAGACAAAGATAGAACGATGCAAAAAACATAAGCGAGTGAGCGAGGCAGCTATAAAACGATTTTTTCGTCTTCTAAGGGTCATCAAAAGTGGGTTCTGCGCAGCAACTTTGGGATAAAGATTGTGCGTAATGTAACTAATTTGTAAATTATCCCTCCGACGCACTTTTAAGCGCAGTCATCGTTCAATTTGGTGACAGCGCTTATCGTTGCTTAGGGCTCAAGCCACATTGAATTGGCAAGCGACGCGTCAATTAGTTTTATAGCAAGCCATTATAAACCTTATGAACACACTACAGGATATAGAAACGCTTGTTTCTACAAGCGTTCCCGCTAGATGGCTTCGCTAGATCTCGTTCATTCTACAAGCGTTTCTATATCTTGTACCATTGTTCATAAGGTTTATAATGGTGCGCTATAAAACTAATTGACGCGTCGCTTCCCAATTCAATGTGCATTGAGCCAGCTGTGATCTACCAAGGCTTTCGAAACGATTATTTTGAATTTTATTATAATGAAAATCATGAAAAAAGAATATTCTTCATAAAATCCAATCCATATGAAGGACCGAATTTAGTTCCTACATTCAGGACCTTTAGTTCCTTGTTCATACATTCAATTTAGCTTGTCAGCACTCGTTAATTTTAAGTACAATTTTTACAAAGTAGGTAGGTACTACTAGAACAGTAATCATAATTTTGTTAAAAACACTTTACTCGACTGCGCAGAGCAAAATACACTTCATAGAAAACAGGTTCCTTTGTTGAAGCTATCTGTCTCCGTAATTAAAGCCTTATTTCAAGGCGTTTAAAGTTCATTTTTCTAGCAAACTTTGAATATTCCATAGGGTAATCTATCCTTTTTGTTCAACAATGCTGGTGCAGTCGAATATTTTATTGCATTTTTCAAGTAAGTATTATTGTTAAATCAGTCATTTATTGATTAATTTTATAAGCTTGTTGTGAGTTTGCTATTTTAATTATCACGGTACTTTTTTATTGAATAAATTGCTTAAACATTAAACCTATGTTCTTATTTTGTCTCCTAAAAGTATTTTTTAGCAGAGAAAAAAACTAATGAAAATTTTATTGGTATTTACAGCTAACAATTAAAACAAATTAAATATGTATTCTATTCTTGTTGGTTTCGTAACTATATGGTTTTAAGGTTATCCGGTTATCCGTCCAATTCTGATGTACGGATGTGAAGCGTGGACCCTTACTCAGAAAGAAGAGCACAAGCTTCTGGTAACGGAGAGAAAGGTGTTCAGAAAGATCTTGGGTCTAGTGCAACGCGAAGATGGTACCTGGCGAGTGAGGAAGAACCGAGAGATTGCTGAGCTTGTGGCCGAGCCTAATATCATTGGCGAAATTAAATCACACAGAATACGCTGGCTCGGTCATGTGTTGCGTATGAGAGAGGATCGTGCAGCTGGGCGGGCTTTTCATGGGGTGCCAGTCGGCCGTCGACCAGTCGGCCGTCCCAGATATAGGTGGAAGGATGAAGTGGAGAAAGACCTTCGTTCACTTCAAATCCTTGCACCGGACTGGGTGGAAGCGGCGCAAGATAGAGACCGATGGCGTTCTATTGTGTTGGAGGCCAGGACCCACTTTGGGGTCGATGCGCCAGGATAGTAGTAGTAGTAGTAAATATGTATTAAAAACTAAGCCTTAATATATTAAAGCATATTAAGGAATTACATAATTAATATATCTTACATACCCTTCCTTTGACACTCGGGTAAAAAAATTTTTGGAAAAAAAAATTGAACCGACTTCACATAACACATACAGACACTAAGAACCTTCTATGTACCTACACTAAAAAGAGAAAAATAAGAATATACACATGCAATTATTATTTACAGTATTCAATTAATAAATTATTATGTTATATTATATTTGAAGTCGGTGCCAACTATGCATTTACATCTAAGAAGAAATTACGAGTACAATAGAACTTGGGTGCAAAATTGTATGGAGTAGAATAGTTGGCATCGACTTCAAATACCTATAATATAACATAATAATTTATTAATTGAATACTGTAAATAATAATTGCATGTGTATATTCTTATTTTTCTCTTTTTAGTGTAGGTACATAGAAGGTTCTTAGTGTCTGTATGTGTTATGTGAAGTCGGTTAAATTTTTTTTTCCAAAAATTTTATTTTTCAATTTTTAGTGTAAATAAACACTGAGTAAATAAAGTGTAAGTGTAAATAATATAGTAGGTTAGGTTAGATATTGGAATAGTCAAGATTAAAGAAGTAAGAGTAAGAATGAGGTTTTTTTGAGTTTTACGGGAAAACTATCAATCCCTCAGGAATAAAATTTATATGGGACCACCCCGAGAGTATAAACATGTCAAACTATTCAATGTTTGACTCAGATTGTGTAGTGAGAATGAGGTTTTTTGAGTTTTACGGGAAAACTATCAATCCCTCAGGAATAAAATGTACATGGGACCACCTCGAGAGTATAAACATGTCAAACTATTCAATGTTTGACTCAGATTGTGTAGTGAGAATGAGGTTTTTTGAGTTTTACAGGAAAACTATCAATCCCTCAGGAAAAAAAAGTATGAGGACCACCTCGAGATGGATACACTTTCAAGCAAAAAGAATATTTTGGAAATCGGTCCACATTTTTCGGAAAGTTCGGTGATTTTTTTTTATTTACGGGAAAACTATCAATCCCTTAGGAGTAAAATTTTTATGGGACCACTATGGTAACATACCCTTTCAAACAAAAAAAAAATTTTTGAAATCGGTTCACAACTGACGGAGATATCGGTGAACATACATAAAAAAAAAAAAAAAAAAAAAAAAAAACATACATACACCCGAACATAGAACCTCCTCCTTTTTTTCAAGTCGGTTAAAAAGTAGAAAAAACTTTGAACACAAAGTATTTATTTATTTTATTTAAATTCACAAAACAGATTACAATCAGATTAAGAACAAAGTTAATGTTGTCAGAATATATCAATGGTTTTAACTAGCTATGTTATTTGTTTGTCTATGCATTGGTTTGCAAACTTCGCCTATCTGGACAAAACTTGATAAACTTTGATATTGTAATAGTTTATACAAGGAAGTATTATGCTATCCATACACGCACTATGCCCGCCAGGTGAAACTACCCTGGCGGGCATCATCAGCAGAAGACAATTACACACAAAGCTTAAAAACTAACAGGGTTCATAGTTAGGTGTCGCTCACAGCAATGTCTCATGTAGGGACATTCCACCCTGGCAGCTATCATTGCCAGGACGGTGTTGTATTGTGAGTAGTTTGAGCTTAATAAAATGATATTTACAGGTCTGTGCGACCTTAGATTGCATTTCTTGAAGCTCATCATGGATCGTTCAAGATTAACTAACGCGAAAACACTCATGACTTGCAAGAGCAGTACGTGACAATACTTTTGAGCAGAATTCACATTGATAACGTTTTGTATTTTTGGCGCCATCTACTGTATCTGTGTGTTTTTCCATATGCTTTTCTAAGTAGGTTGAAGTTCCATATATTTCTTTACATATATTACAGGCGAAGTATGTACTTTTAGACTTCTTTTTACTCGGTTCGTTTAGGGCTTCATGTTCTGTAAAGAAAGTAATCAATACATTACATACTGTACATACAATTATAATTAAGGTGTCTTTCTATGATTTAAAGATAAGTCAAAGTCAAAAAGCATTTATTCAGTAGGCCCGCTGGGATCACTTAGAATAGCCTTAGAACTAATTTTACTTCTGTTCCATCGACCAATACTGTGAAGAATCAGGGTTAACAAACACGGTTTGTTTTAGGTGATCCATCTTAAAACTATTATATTATTAGTATTTTGTCATGATACGTCATTTTCGTATTGTGTGTATTGGTTGGAATGGGAAATAGGAATGGATTTCAATTTAGACAATAAGGCAGATTACAAGCCCATACTTCTGCAAGATGTGGGCATGTATCAAATATGTATTTGTACATGCCTCTGACTACCCCCTTAGACATCTTCAAAGGATCTGGAATATAAAGATCTGAGAGAATGTCTACTGCGCCTTGGGGATACAGTCGTGACCCTGTTTACGTTTTTTTTTACAAGCCCATATTGTACATACCTGCATCTTCTATGATAATGCTTTTATCATTTGATTCTTCCTCATCTGAAAGAATTATAATGCAGTCGGCTGTATCCTCTTCCTGCTTTACCTCTTTTAAGCTGTCATCTTCTATAGCCTCGATTCCATTTTCAATTTCTTGCCTCAATTCGGTTATTAATTCATTAATATCTGTTTTCTCAATATTTTCATTGTTATTATTTTCTTTTTTCTCTAATTTATCTGATTTTATTTTCTGCGTTAATGAATCATCTTTTTGTGTAATAACTGTTTCCGAATTCTCATTTAACTTAGCCTGTTCATTTTCAATCTTGACAGCTATTTTTGTTATAATCTGTTCTAGATCATCGTTTTCAATTTCAGTTGTTTGATTCCCAACAATTATTAACTGTTCATTTTGTAAAACATTTGATGTGTCTAGTTCTACATTAATATCTATCGGTTCATCTTTAACAATTTCTGTAATTGTAACAACTACTTGGTCATCTTCTGCTTTGTTAGGTACTCTAGTAACATTTCCTTTGACAATAGACTCAGTGGTAACATTCTCACTGCAGTGTGTATCAGGTGTATAAGAGTAGGTAACAGCTGGAATTGGGTAGTATGTGGTTAAAATGCCTGCCGAGTGTTGTATTATTAAATCTTTCGTGATCTGTAAATAAAGAGTACATTACAGCAAACCAGAGAGCAGTGTTTTATCTCCAGACAAACTAGAACGAGACGAGTTTATTTACAGAATTCATCTTTCAACATTTTCTGCCAGTTTTTTCCGAGAGTATATTCTTTCAAACAAAAAACTGGCTGAGATACGGGAAAACTATCAAGCTCTCAGGAGTTTTTTTTTTTTTTTGTGTTCCATTTGTATCTGCGATCAGGCCCAAGACTTTAAGCAGGTGTGGTGTAGGCGGTAGTCATTCAGAGGAAGAGCTCCAGTGAGCTGTTCCTCTTCTGTTCTTTATCACGCCAAATCCAGATCCATGATGTGCGGTCTCTTCAGCCTTCTCGGGTAGCTTATGGTGATCAATTGTGTAGCCAAGCTCTCAGGAGTAAAATTTTTAAGGGACCATCTCAAGAGTATATTCTTTCAAACAAAAAAGTGGCTGAGATGTGTAAGTACTTATTAATTATGGTTATACAACAACATACCTTAGAGTTAGTGAGTAGGATTTGATTGAGAATTTCGTCCGCTATCCGAGACATGTTTGCAAACAGCACACACCTTTTAAGAAGTGAGAAGCAAATGTAGCAGACTGTGCTCGGTTTTCCATCGTTTGGATTAATCTGAAATCATTTTTGTTTTAATAACGGGATGAGATCGCGGTTAGGTTTTCGATAATATTCGAACTATTATCTTACCTCGACGTTTCGACCGGGTTGCACCGATCGTGGTCACGAGGGAACTGGAGCAGCGGGCATCATCTTCATTCGTTTGTGAAGGAACTTGAAAAGTACCCTCACTTAGTTGTTTAAACAGTCATTAGGTCTGCGACACACCACACTCACAATATCCGATACTGTTTAAACAACTAAGTGAGGGTACTTTTCAAGTTCCTTTACAAACGAATGAAGACGATGCCCGCTGCTCCAGTTCCTTCGTGACCACGATCGGTGCAACCCGGTCGAAACGTCGAGGTAAGATAATAGTTCGAATATTATCGAAAACCTATACGCGATCTCGTCCCGTTATTAAAACAAAAATGAGTTTAAATCGTGTGAGTTTAAAAAGTTAATCTGAAATTATCATTTTTTTTATCCCTAAATTAAAATAGATAAAAAAAAACTTGGTCAGACAAGTACCTAAATGTATAAATGCAGGTTGAAATGTAATTTTACACAGCATCATCTAGCCTCAAAGTTACCTTAGTTTGTTTTTGGAAGGCAATGTACCTATGTAAACATTTTTTGTGATAGATAAAATACCCATAGATACATGGCAAAATACTTACTTTTGTTTTTGTTATTTTTTCAAATATTTTTAATAATATAGGTCCCATATTGTGCATTCTCATATCAAAAGCTAAACAGACCCTACAAACAGAAAATCTAGACTTCTCAGCTGATTCCTTCATAATTATCCCTTCACCTGCCAAATAGTACACGTACGTACATGAAATTTGTTTGATTTTATGTTTAATTATTTAGTCAGTACAAAATAGAATTATGATATTTTTGATTAAAAACACAAAGTACAGAAGTACTCTACTCTGTGTTGTTATTTGGACGACGACGACGTCCAATGACCAAATGTGCTATTTAAACCCTACAAAATGAATGAAAATGACATTCAAGAACTATTTACACGACTTTTTGGCTAATAACATTCATTTATTTATTTTGTAGCTAATTCATGCTAGGATAGAAAGACTGTAGCTTCAACTATTTGAAGCTACTTGCCCATAGATGTCGCTAGTGCGTACGCATAATATTATCGTGGAAAAAAAGTTTGACCGAATCGAAGGTTATGAGCCCGATGAGGTAGATAACAAGGATCTAGCCAAAACCCACGACCGTCGGTCGGGGTGAGAGTCCAGGCACCTGACACAACCCCATTCGGGACTAGCATAGTACCTATTAAATTATAATAATAATAATAATAAATCGTTTATTGCTGACACATGACATATTATGTTTACTTGTATGGGAACTTTAGCATGCGAGTTTAGAATGAAACCTATTTTGATAATTTCGCCGCCGGCCGGCGGCCGTGCCGTGTTCGGCGACGGTGTGCCGCGCTGCGGTGCCGTACCGTACCCGTGGTGATGGTGCTAAGCCCTAACTAGGTAGGTACAAGTATGTAAGTCGAAGGTATTTAACAGCTTAGCTTAGATAGTTAAAGGTAGTGCCGTTAACACTGAAACGGCAAAAAGACTTCAAAGAAAATACTCGCTCAACGAGACTCGCTTCACGCTTAACGCCAGCGGTGGGACTCCACCCTAATGAGGATGAATGCCAGTAGGTATAGTAGTATGCAAATAAAATAAATAAAGCCTTAGGGCAGGTTCTCACTAGATATAGAAACGCTGTGTTTCACACGCATATCTCACAAGCACAGAATAAGTTAGACCCAAGTATGAAAATTAGAGTAGCAAAATAGAACTTCACTACATAGTATAAAACAATGTGGCTTTCTCTGTCCCTATGTATGCTTAGATCTTTAAAACTGCGCAACGGATTTTGATGCGGTTTTTTTTAATAGATAGAGTGATTCAAGAGGAAGGTTTATATGTATAATTTAGTTTCAGCATTGCACCCGTTCGAAGCCGGGGCGGGTCGCTAGTGACATATAAAAATATTTGATTTGATATTTGATTTGATATAAAATGCTACAGAAGATTTATTTTGCGGACAAAATTTGCCCCTCCAAAGTAACCGACTCACGTATTTATAAAATACATTTCTACATACATTTTTACATTTTGGCTTAGAAGTTTTATGATTTATTCCAACATCGGTCTCAACTCTCCTCTTACCCGCATTTGTAAAGACTACAATCTGATTAATAATAAAGTTACAGACTTGGATCTGTTTGGTGACTCCATATTTACTTTTAAGAGAAAATTGAACAAATATTTTATGATTGGTCACCAAAACCAACTCAAAGATGACAATTAAGTACTTGCCTAGTCTTATTTTTAGTTTAACTTTAGAATTGTTTTTGTTTTGTTTTTAATTGAGTTTATTTTTTGTTTTGATTTTAATTAACCTTTAACTTATATTAGCTTTTTAGCTGTTGTCAGTTCCTAAAACTTATTGTAAATGTTGTGCATGCCTGTAATGGGTGTACATTCTATAGAGTGACTGATTTAAAATGTTCCTACAAAATGTGTATTATGTATGCTGTTGGTGTTGCCAAATAAATAAATAATAATAAATAATTTAGCCCTAGTATGGATATCATATGGCCTATTATATGAGGGGTCAGCGGAGTCACTGGTTCTTTATCTTGAATTCTTACGCGTCCAAAACGTTCGTAAAAGTAGTTTGAAAAAAAAGTTGGCGTGGTTTCCGCAATGATGTCCTCGGCCTGAGCGCGGCAGATACCGGTTCGGCTCAGTGGGTACCTCCTCGTATTTTGCGGAAGACGTGTGTTATTGTTTTGCCTCACGAATAACGTGCTTCTGGTAAGATACTGTGACTTAATTCCTATCTCTAGAAGCTAAGATCCATCTTAAATCTCCGTTTAAATAAAAAAATACCAACCGCTACAACCCTGAGCTTTATGTACCTATCTCATAAAAAAAACTAATTTAGGTTTTATTTAGTGTCTGATTTATGTTTTGTTAACAAATTGCGCATATGAGCGACTTATTGAAATAGGTAGGTACCTAAATGTTTGAATAGTAGGTACAGGTACCTACCTAGGTGGCGATTGGGTCAGTAACAGAGGAGGTTTCAACAAAAAAAGCTTTTTCAGGGTTTCTTACTTTATTTCTAAATACAAATACCTGTTCCCTTTTCCATTAAGTTTATTGGTTTAACTAACTGTTATGTGCCTAAAATAATATTTAGAATAATATTTAATGAATTCATTAGCATCCCACACATATAATAAAGCTGAAAGTTTGTGAGTTTGTTTAGATGTTTGGATATTTGGATGTTTGTATGTTTGTGTATCAATCACGCCTAAACCAGTGTACCGATTTGGATGAAACTTGGAATAGGCGTAGATAGTGACCTAGAATAGCATATAGGCTATTCAAAATGTTGGTACCACGCGGGCGAAGCCGCGCGCAGAAGCTAGTAAAATATAATGCCAATACCAATGACGTACCTACTACATCGTCCCGTCCTCCCCCCTTAGTACAGCGTTTGTCTAGGTTACCGGAGAATAGATATGAAATGAAAGTTCAAATTCAAATTTCATATTTAAATTAGTTTAAGATGTAGTTGTAAGTAACCTAGGGTAACGCAGGTAAGTCTCCCGTGAAACTTAAACGACGTAGGTACCCCATTTTACTCATCTACTTTTCCTTCCTGACGCTATAACTCCAGAACGCACGAACCGATTTCCACGGTTTTGCATTCGTTGGAAAGATCTCGGGCTCCGTGAGGTTTATAGCAAAGAAAATTCTGGTGGCGAAACGGAGTTCGCAGGGTTTGCTAGTAGGTTATACAAGCGTTTATAGAAACGCTTGTAGAAATAACGAGGTCTTGCACTTTTGTTCATAAGGTTTATAGGCTTGCTATAAAACTAATTGACGCGTCGTTTGCCAATTCAATGGCGCCTCGACACCTTCAGTGCCCGCCATAGTCCGGTAACACTAAAACGGCCTCATAGGCCATTAGTATTAGGCCCTCCGAAAAAAATTGGTTGTCTGTAAAGTCGGTTTACTGACGATAGTTGAACGTGACAACGTTTGTGCTTCTTTGTCGCTCGTTCCGCGCTCTCGCTTGCACTTCAAGCCTTACATGGAACGCCTCAGGTAACGCCGAGGTAACGCCGCATTTTTTCGTGCGTGCAGCCGGCTTTATCGAATTATAAGACGTTGTCACGTCAAAAAAAATGCTAATTCAATGTGGCTTGAGCCTTAGTGCCAGATGAGGCTGTAGTACATTATGTCCAGTATTATTTTTAGCTAGGTTCGTTTTGCGAAGAAAGCGTTCTCCATCCTTCGATCATCGAAGTCTTAAACAACAAAAAGCAATTAAGTTTCATTGCCCTTTAGCCGGTAACTTCGTCCTGTATTGCTCGGATCGTTCAATGTCGTAGAACACGTTTAGTAACGCATAATAATTCGCCAACAAACATTTGGGGAAACCGGAATTTTTCTGATTATTTTTGAAAGGTTTTCCTTCCCTGTATGCTATAGATATTTATTGGGGTTCTAGGTCTTTAGAGTCCTATGTCCCCTCGATGGGGCAAAGGGCGTCCACAGTGACTCTCCATCTAGATCGGTATTGGGCTTGACGCTTGATTTCACTCCAGGACTCCCCGATCTTCCTCGCCTCGTCGAGCACCATCCGCCGCCAGGTTTGTTTGGGCCGACCACGTTTTCGCTTTCCTTGGGGGTCCCAACCCATACCCTGTTTTGGTATATGGGGGTTTTAGGTATGATGTATGAAAAAAATTGATTTAGGTAAGTATAGGTAGGTACTGCTTTCTGGCTCTATATTTACAACTAACTGTCCGTCGCGGTGATATACGCGATCCCTCGGGAAAACTTCACTTTCCCGGGATAAAATATGATATATGTTCATCGGGGATAATGTCGCATTCTATTGGTGAAAGAGCTTTTCAAATCGGTCCAGTAGTTTCGGAGCCTATTCATTTCAAACAAACAAACCAACAATTCTTTCCTCTTTATAATATTCGTATAGATAACCTACATGGGGGAATGGGGGTACCTACCTATTTAAAAAGGCAAAGGTTTGCGGGGGGGGGGGATAGGTACCTACCTGCTACGTCTTGCTTAACTGAACCTGTATTTCTTACAATTTTCTTAAAATTTATATTTCAAAGTCAATGTCAAAAATCATTTATTCAGTAGGACCGCTGGGATCACTTAGAATAGTCTTAAAACTAATTTTACTCCTGCTCCCTCGCGACCGTGAAGAATCAGGGCAACAAACACGGTCTGGGGCATATCATTCTTTTAGCTATCCCGAAAGCATCTATGATCACTTGATGACACCTAAACTTTGGCCGGAGGGTACAGCGCTAAGAGAGTGGTTTCCTCAGGGAGCCGGACGTGCAACAAACTACCGTCACCCCCGTACTTTCGGCCGAAGTTCAACTCACAGGGGAGACACAGAATTCAACTCAAACTAATAGTAAATACCAACTTCATGCTGTCTACCAGAATGTTCGAGGGCTAAAAACTAAGTTGCCTTACTGGAGACAGCAAACAACTACTTTGGAAGCCGATATAATTGCAGTAACGGAGACAAAATTGGACCAATCGGTGACGGACGCAGAAGTTACTCCACATGGGTGGAGTATGCAACGAAAAGACCGGGTATCTCTTGGAGGAGGAGTACTAGTAGCAACGAGACCTGGAATAGTTATGCATAGAAGGCAGGACTTAGAAACAAATCAAGGAGAAGATTTGTGGGTTTCATTTAGTTATCATAACCGTGAATGCTTTATATGTGTCGTATATCTTAAGCCAACTTCGAAAGATGAGGACTATATGACTTGGTTTAGTAAAGTTGAAGACAATTTCACGAATGTTTTAAACAAATCTTACGTTCTTATACTAGGGGACTTAAATCTTAATAGTGCCAGTGTTTCCATCAATAACTATTATTGTTTTTTTCTTAATTACTGTAACTTAAATGAGCACAACGAAATCATTAATGACATTGGTAGCGAGCTAGATGTCGTACTTATAAATGAAAAGATAAAAAATGTATCAGTTGAAGCAGCAGATGAGAGTCTAGTTCCACGTATTGACAAACCCCATCCACCGTTAGACATATTGTTCCATATAGATAGCCCGGATAAACTTGCATCAATAGAACCCAGTAATATTGAACGACGGACTGATTATAACTTTACTAAAGCAAATTTTCCACTACTCTACAACCTTATAAACAATATATCTTGGGACGATGTTATATCACAGACTAATGTTAATGAGGCAGTTAAATTACTCTACGATTTGATATACAACTGCTTTAATGAATGTGTACCAAAAAAAGTCAGACAATCTAAGCCCACAAGAAGGTACCCGGCATGGTACACAAAAGATATTATAGATGACCTAGCACTCAAAAACACCATACACAAACAATGGAAAATGACTAATGATCAATATGTTTACAGTTTCTTTTCTGCACTCAGAGCAGACATAAAAAATCGGATATCGCTAGCCTATAACCAATACATCCGGAACATCCAAGAAGATATCTTTGTGAATCCACGAGGCTTCTGGAAACATATTTCCGAGTTGAGAACAAAGGGAGGTTTCGAGCCGAGTATCACACACGAAGGGAATAAGCATACTGGCCGAGCAGCCGCAGGGGCTTTTGCGAAATACTTTAGCAGTGTGTTTATAGCCCAGGTACCAAACCTAAATACTGATCAAGCCATCAGATCAGTCGGCAATAATTGTTTGATTAATATTTATAATATTTCCATAAAAGACGTAGAATTTCATATCCGTAAACTAAAACCAAAAAGTTCTTTAGGACCCGATAGCATTCCTCCATATATAGTAAAAGCCTTTAAATTTCAACTAGCAGAGCCTTTAACACACATATACAACTTGTCATTAACAACTGGTACATATCCAAAGTGTTGGAAACAGTCAAAAGTAGTACCGATTCCTAAATCAGGGGACAAAGCGAAGGCCGAAAATCATAGACCAATTGCAATATTATCCTGTTTCGGCAAATTATTTGAAAGCATACTACATTCCAAGATTTACAAACAATTAGAACCGTATTTGTGTGATTCCCAGCATGCATTTCGCCGAAAACGTTCTGTCAGTACCAATTTGCTCTCACTGGTCAATAAGATATCACAAAACCTTGATCAGAACATCCAAACAGACGTAGTTTACCTCGATTTTAGGAAGGCATTTGACCATGTTAACAATGATGTGTTGCTCGAAAAGCTCGGGTCTATTGGATTTTCACCAAAATTAATCTACTTATTTGCAGATTATCTCCAAGACCGCAGCCAGTTTGTACGGCTTGGTTGCTACAACTCTAGGTCTTACCACACTAGGTCGGGTGTAAGCCAGGGCTCATCGCTGGGTCCTTTGCTTTTCTCTATCATGGTTAATGACTTAGCAGATCGCCTTAACTTCAGCCAGTGTCTTTTGTATGCTGACGACCTCAAAATTATGAAAAATATACATTCACTAGAAGATTGTAACTCACTACAGAAAGACCTCAATTCAATACTTAACTGGTGTCAAGAAAACCAGCTGTACCTTAATATAGAAAAATGTCAAGTTATGAGCTTCACTCGTTCCAATACTCCTCTTATAAACAACTATAAACTACAAGACTTAATAATCAATAGATACAATAGCGTTAGAGATCTGGGCATAACATTTGATGTAAAGTTAACATTTCATGAGCACATTCGGTCACTCACGGCTGACTGTTTCAAACGACTGGGATTTGTAACCCGTAACTGCAGGGATTTTACCCAAGTCAATGCGATAAGGCTACTGTATACTGCTCTCATACGCACCAAAATAGAATATAGTTCGTGTGTATGGAATCCTCATGAAACTACATATAACCTTATGATAGAGAAGGTACAGAAAAGATTTTTACGTTTCCTTTATAAAAAGAGTCTAGGATACTATCCGTTTATGTATCCGACAAAGTATTTACTCGGTACACTGGGCTATAATTCGCTGGAGGGAAGA
Organism: Epirrhoe alternata; assembly: GCA_963565295.1. Classification (NCBI taxonomy): domain Eukaryota; kingdom Metazoa; phylum Arthropoda; class Insecta; order Lepidoptera; family Geometridae; genus Epirrhoe; species Epirrhoe alternata. The sequence goes on from OY751403.1 coordinate 2,445,331, forward strand.
AGATTGATCGATCAGCTGATGGGTGTGTGTCGTATATTAAGAGGAACACTGGACTGCCCCGATCTGGTGAGCGAAGCCAGCAGGCTATGCGTGCCTGAGCAACTTGTTAGGTTCCGTCCAGGTAGAGTTCCATTATTTGCGCCAACTCCCGCACGCACAGTAGCAAGACAACAATCTCCCATCTGCCGCGCTCAACATCATCTTAATGAGCTCCTCAAGCTGTACCCAGAAACTGATGTATTTGTAGACAGCTACACCAGTTTGGAAAAAGTAATGTATAGTTATTTTGAAAATATTTAGAAACTACTAGTTTAAACTTTAGAATGTTTACTTAATTTTTGTTATATTTTCTCTTTTAATTTCTTGTGTGCAATATTAATTTTAATATTAATTTTATTTTTATACATTTTACTACGGGTAAATAGATGTAACGTATTGGTACCAACTGTAATGTTACTTCTTATAAATAAATAAATAAATAAATAAATAAATAAATAAATAAAAATAAAAATTTAGGTGATCCATGGATCCATTGAGTTGGAGCATTGTTATATTGTTACCTATAAACAATTACCTACTTACAGTTTTTTAGAGAGGAAAGTTGTGTTACCTACTTTAAATATTTATTCGACGCATTATCCTTAGAATAGAAAGTATTTAAAATCACAATAGCTTTCTCCCGCGTTCGCCTACATTCAAAGTTTATGTATGTACCTACCTACCTAGCTAATAGATTTTTTTATGAATCAGATAATTATTAGATAGCAGGATTTTAGTAACTTTCTTGCTTCTTTCGGGACTTTGTGCAAAATCCCTCGCTGCGCTCGGATGTGGACTCTGGAATCCTTCGATGCGCTCGGGATTTGATATCTGACATAGAACACTGCTTTTTTAGTCTAATGGAGTCTCGTTTAGTTTAATTAACATTCGTCCTCTATTGTTCATGTAACATCAAGTTCATCCAAAAGTTGTCTTGAAAAGATTGCTTTTTGCAATAAGACCGCCCATTGCACTTTCACCCTTTTACATTTATTTCCTTTTCTGTGTTTAATAAGGTTTATGTGCAATAAAGTGTTTTCTATCTTCTATATTCTATCTATAGGAGGATATTTTTGACGACCTCTGTGGTGCAGTGGGTGAAAGCCCGCTTGGGACGCAGAAGGTTGCGGGTTCGATCCCCGCGGCGGGATAAATGTTTGTATGATCTGCAAATATTTCTGGTTTGGGTCTGGTCTGGGTGTTACTATGTATATTATTTATGTATTTACAAAACAAAAAGTATAATTATAAGTAGTATATCAGTTATCTGGTTCCCATAGTACAAGCATTACTTAGTTTGGGGCTAGATGATGCTGTGTGAAATGTCCAGCATTATTTATTTATACTGGATAATAATTTAGGTATTAATATTGACTGACTGACCTATGATGTTTGTTAAAACAATAAGTAAATAAAAACCATTGGTTGGTCTACTAGGTACACTATTATCTTATTATATTCATACATTTTTTTGTTTGCAGGTAAACGTTAAACAAACATGTTATAAAGTTACAGGAAAACTGTTATCAAATATCTTACGTAGGTATCTACCTAATGCCTTAGGCACATAAACGCGATGACTAAAACTATTTGCATCTTAATTTATATCCTGGCAATCGGATTATGCGCTACTGGGCAGAAGAATGGTAAGTTAAAGCTGATTATTTTATTTACACAGATTACATTCATCATCTCCTGCCCAATTCCAAATCCTGATAAACCATTCTAAAGCCAAGCCCCTTTTTTTGCGGATAGAATAAAATCTGCTCACAGACATCCAAATACGTCTAGTCGAGAGCACGTAATTGGTAATTAGGGTGCGTGGGTCCAACACTCGACAACCCATTAAACCCGATGGCCAGCGAGGGGCTCCGGGATCTCCTACATTTTGGCTTGAGCACAATCCCCGGTAATCGCACCCACAGACACGCCCGGCACCGACACACGCGGTTGTTACGGCAGCTCACGACGACACCTGCCACACAGTGTCGCCGCCCTCCCGGGATCTGTATGTTAAGCAGCCGGAGCTCTCATCCGATCACTCGCTGACCCGAAAAGTCACCTGTTGAGCAGGCATATACCACTCGCCCCCTCGCGGGGCAGGCAATTGATATTTGATATAATTTTGCAATTTATCAAACGAGTATAATTGTACATAATTATGTGATTTGTAGAAGGAGACACGTGTGTGGACGATTATACAAACACAGTAGGAGTCTGCACCCCTACAGAACAATGCAAATGGGCAAAGGAGGATTTTCAGTAAGTAAATCAATTCTCTTTCGTATTCCTTCCTCTTCGGAACGCAAACTATTTGCTTAAAAAAAACCTCATGCTTGCTAACCTCATGCTCTAGGTACTCATGAACCTCATTGGTCATTACGGCATTACTCGCATTACGGTGCATAGTTTAGCTACTTCACACTGGCATTAAAACAATATTTGTGTTGTTGTATTTTTGATAGAGGCGAATAGAAATAATGATTTCACTGCTTTAATTTAGGTATATTTTTGTTTTGCAGAAAAAATGGCATTCGACCAACATTCTGTGTATACAATACTTTCGGCGAATCACTAGTATGCTGCAGAGATGGCAGCACTATACTGCAGGCCGCATTTAAAACGACGACTCCCGAGTAAGATATTAAGAGAAAAAGCTAAAACTAAAATAAATTTAAAACTGGAATCTTCCTTGTATAGCCAAATCTACAGATTTCACACGCTTAAAAGACGGTTTTAATAAACATTTTATTTTCAGCCCGCGCCCCGTTTGGGGCAGCAATGAGAAGAGCCGTGTCAGCGAGCGAAGTAAGTCCACATTGCAGTTTCACATCAAGAAATAATGATATTACAGACATACCTACAACCCGGGCGCAATAACTTGACACCTGACTCAAATGACGTTTGTCTACAGTACTGAGTGCAAAAAAGAAACGTAAACATATGCATACATGTAGCGCCCCCAGTGCTCGTTTTTTATTTTTCTGGTCAGGCTTTATTATATTTTAACTAAAATAACAGTTTCCATTATAATTTGAATTCCAATGGAATTCCGCCGAATGGCGAGTTTTGAAATAAAAACCCTAACCTAACTAAAAACCAAAGTATTACTGATTTATAATTTAATTACCTACTGAGATAAAACATTTGTATACTAGTAACGAATGCAGTATTTATTGCTTAGTTACGAATTGGAGCAGTAATAAACTATTTAGAGTCTATTTTGGGATTAATTTCCAATATTGTTAATCAAATGTAATTTTTTATTCAAGTTCATACTAGTATCTACCTATACAATAAGTAGGTAAAACAATAAATTTCTTACGGAAATAAAACAAAAAAGAATGTTATATTAATTTATTATTATAATTATGAGGTAACAGTGATGCTAACGCTACTGAAGGACGAGAGCGGGGCCTCGCGCGGGGTAGCGGGAGGGGAGTCGAGTTTCGAGCCAGGTGTCTAGTTGTTGCGCCCGGGTTGTAGGTAAAATTTAACGGCTAGGAAAACTTTCGCAACTCGCAAGAAATGTTCGACAAAAGTACATTTGCGAATAGAAAGAACGGCATCACGTCGATTGCCCATCGAAAAGAAAGAGCTACGCCCTGCCCCAAACCGTGTTTGTGGCTTCTTTATTGGTCGCGAGAAAAGAGAACAGCCTGCTTACCATGACAACATTATCTCTATTATAGTAACGATAGAATAGAGTAAATATCATTTGAGTTCTAATTTTGAGGTTTCTGGCGGTAGTAGAAAAGACCTTTGTCTTACCGCAAATGTCACTTTTTTCTACCCTAGAGATGTAAACAGGCAGGAGTAGAATCACCTATTTTATAGCTTAAAAGATCATTGATTATGGATACTAATGTAGCTGTGATTTTAAGTGATCCAACTGACAGTAGATAAATCCTATGTTAACAGAGTGTGGCGAGTACGTGCGCGGCGTGGTAGAGCAGTTTGACTACATCCCGCTGCTGCCGGATCCGGAGCCGCTGTCGGTGACGTCAGCACGCTGCTCGTACGCGCGCCTCGAACTCATCGTCGGAGGGGAGAACGCGGCGCTCGGGGAGTTCCCTCACATGGTAATTGTTACAATAGATGGCGCTGTATTAGTCACCGTGACTATAGCAACTTGCGATAGATGGCTCTGTATTCCTTACACTACTTCTTTGTTGAGTACGTTCTTTGTACTTGAGCATCTAAAAACTTACTTTGACGAGGCTGGCTCCCCACTGGAGCTTGACTATTTAGTTTTATGATGGATCACCTAAAAGAATGCTAAGCCCCAAACTGTCAAAAATGACGAAACACGTAATTTTCGTATTGTGTGATTGGTTGAGCTCAATTGGGATGATAACTCGGAATGGACTTCAAGTTAGACATTAAGGCTGCTGCACAGGTGAATAACCTCCCCGGCGGCGCACACCATAGCGTGGCGTGGTGTACCTATGGATACCTAGGTACACGCTCCGGTGTGCCGCCGAGTGGTATACGTTGATTGGCTCATACTACCTTGAGCTCATCGTCTCATGATATTATGCAGCTGCGTTTGTCAATATAAATTGTGTTGCAGGCAGCTATCGGCTGGGCGAACTCCGAAGGCAGCTACTCCTTCCTGTGTGGTGGTAGTCTGATCAGCCCGCGTTTCGTGCTCTCCGCGGGCCACTGCCTCTCCACCACTATCACCTCGCTGCTGGTAATGATAGACCAGGGGCCCTATTGTGTAACTCAACTGGCAATGGACATCGTCTTCATTTTGACATTTGAAACCTAGCCTGGACTTCAATTGTCATTTTTCCTATTGTGTGATTGGTTGAGCTCTATTGGGATGACTTGGGAATGACTGATTTCTTTTTTGTTTTATAATGCTGGACAATTTCACACAGCAAGATGATGCTGTGTGAAATTGTCCCAAACTAAGCATAGCTTGTACTATGGGAACCAGATAACTGATATACTTATATATCTACTTTTTGTTTGTAAATACATACATATTATACATAGAAATACCCAGACCCGAGATAAATATTTGCAGATCATACAAACATTTATCCCGCGGCGGGGATCGAACCCGCAACCTTCTGCGTCTCAAGCGGGCTTTCACCCACACCACAGAGGTCGTCTGGGATTTCAAGTTCGACAATAAGCCTGCAATTTTTAGACATGCCAATGGGATTGCCTGGAAGAGATCGCTTCTCTGTTGAGCCATCTAAGGATCGTTAAAAACTATCTATAGTCAGTAATTTACATTCAATGCCAGTCACAACACTAACGGCATTACCACGCTAAATGGCAATGATTCATTGAGCCAAATATGCGCGAGCTCTCTTCTTACTTCTCACTCTTGATTTATGTATTTTGGCGTCACTTTGATATTGTCACCAGAGGCAGTCAAACTGGTTTGCACCACCCATAGAATCCTTAGTCTCACTTCCAGGAACAGACCGTAGGGATTACCTAGTAACCAGATTGATGATATTCCAGGACCCATCCCCCGTCGTGGTGCGTCTCGGAGACCAGAACATTGACCCCACAGTGAACGACGGCGCAAACCCAATCGACGTAAGCTTCATGCACTACTTTGCTTGATCTTAGACTTCACTTTAAATTAATGGCTTAAATTAAATGTGCAGTGCACAGGGGCCCCCAAGCTCAAGGAGCGAGAGTCCGAAAATTATATTCGCCCTATAGATGGTAAATATATCGATCAACCAATAAATTTACCTAATAAGTAAAAGGGCAGGACACATTGCGAGGCCTTAACCGAGTGGTGGCCAAGAGAAGGCTATCGAAACGTTGGACGTCCGGCGGCGAGATGGGCAGATGACATAACCAAGGCCGTGGGCCGTAGATGGATGGGATTGGCGCGAGACGTGGACTACCGCAAAAGTTATAAAAACTGAGTAGCAGAGTCATAGCGCTCTCCTTCAGACGAGAAGATCCAGTTCCAACTTATTAATGCGGCTTGTACACGAGGGCAGGGCAGCCCCAATAGGTGCTGCAATCATCAAGCTGACTGACATGCTGTTCGCTGCTTCCCTATTGGTGCTGCCCTCACTATCCTCGTGTACAAGCCGCATAACTGAGGAAGTTATTATACTACAAATGTTTCCAATGTCCCAGGTCCCGATTCGGAAAGGACACCGTCACCCAGACTACTCTCCTCCGATAGTCTACAACGACATAGCGTTGTTTGAGCTCGCAACTGACTTGAAGTTCACCGCGGCACTCCGCCCCGCTTGCTTGTGGACACGGAATGACTTCGGAAAACATTCTAATGCGATCGCTACGGGCTGGGGCGTTATTGATCCTAGTGAGTTGTTTTCGTTTTACAGACCTCGAATGTTTCAGCCCCCTTACCATGGCGTTTGTCTAGGTACCAGAGAATAGAAAGAAATGACAGTAATGACATTATAGTGTGGATAAAACGCGTAGAAAGTGGAAAAAGTTACTTTTCTACCCGTTTTATCCATACTCTAATGTCATTACTGTCATTTATTTCTATTCTCTGGTACCTAGACAAACGCCATGGTAAGGGGGCTGTAATGCTACTGCTCCACCTGCGTCTGTGGCGACATCCGACAACGATCTGGCGCGCTGGATGTTTTTGTACTGTGCATACCTATCAGTCGCGGCTGTCAGCCGCGTCCGTAAGTCGCGTCCGATAATATGTTTCTAGCTTAACCCCCCTAATAAGCAGTTTGTTTTGTTCCAGTCTCTAAGACCCACTTGAATCCTTTCATCACTGTTATAAAGATATAATGTCACTTTCCAACCAACCTATTAATACGAGGTAGTAATAGTAGTTGGAGAGTGGTACAATGCCATAAAACTCAAAATACATGCTAAAGGTAGGGTGGGTTAAGTTTATTTAGTCTAAATATAAAATATTTATTTCAGTGCATGATTTCGGGTTTTTATGATTTTTATGAAATCATTATAGAAATCGATACTTCTAACGCCATCCCATGGATTTATTTAGAACTAGAAAACTTTTCTTCCGCATTGCGCCCCGTGGTGTGGTGATACCTAATTTAATCACGTGCCATTGATGGTAGGTACAAAATCAATGGTACAAATGACACTAGACGTAAACAACAGGTATTAATCAACAACTCAACTATATAAGGATTGCGAAGTCTTATCCGTAAGGAAACTTTACATACAAAAAGTTGTCCTTAAACAACACTGTCAAACTCCTAACAGAAACCTTGCAAATAAAAGACGAAAACATAAAAATTTTAACACAATATTTTGTAAAACCTCTTTTGCTCAGCGTCACACAATTTTCTTGGCAGCTCATTTATATAATAAAATAAATATGAATCTCACATTACTTAATACCACTTATAGAGAATGTAAAACTAGAATAAACAATTATCTGCAGAGCTTAGAATACCATCAAACAGAAAATCTTCTTTCAACAGGCTATACATAAACACACACACGTACGCACGCACACACACACACACACACACACACATACACACACACACACACACATATATATACACACACACATATATATACACACACACACACACACACACACAACACACGTACACTTTTAAGAGTAATTTTGGCTGTACTAAAACAAACTTGGTTTGAATTTTTGTCTTTTAAATGTTTTTCTTTTCTATAATAGAAGTCTAATTCAATCTCATAAAAATTTTGTTCTCTTTCGCATTGTAACAGCCGAAGCAAAGATCCCTCATGTCTATATTACAAGTAGATAATACTTAGTTAGAGTGAGGAGTCCATGTCAAGACTTTACAAGTTATGGTGACAAATCCTTCTTAAATGTACCTACTTAACCTTTTTAGTTTAAGTCACTTAAAACCTGATTGTAAAGACTTTTTTTGGAAATAAATATATTATATTATTATTAATCTAGTCGTTACCTAGTCAAAAAATAAATAAAAAAAAGGTAGACTTGAATCTACAATTTTCTATTTATCTACAATTTCATATGAAAATTCTCGTCGCCAGGAACGCAGAAGACCTCTAAAGAGCTTCAGAAGGTGTCGCTCTCGTTGCTAAACAACGACTACTGCGATCCCCTGCTTGTCGACATCCGGAACCGGAGGTGGAGCGGCTTCCGGCCTTCGCAGATGTGTGCGGGGGAACTGCGCGGGGGGAAGGATACTTGCCAGGTAAATAGATAGAAGCGCTCGCGACGTGCTTGATCGTTGAAGTTGAGCAACGTTCGAAACGGTCTGTAAGTAGATGGGTGACCACCAGTGGCATTTTCACCTGAGCGCTTCCGTGCTTCTGAGGGCACGTTAAATTGTCGGTCCCGGCTATTAAAGTCATTAATTCAATTCAATTCAATTCAATTTCATTTATTAATTCAGACAAAAAAATCCATAAATTGTTAGTTACATTACAAACAAAATAAAATAAGTGAGTTAGTACATACCTACAGATAAAAATATAACATAATATAAACTTAGCCTAATCTATCCAACTCCTACATGAAGGACTCCATTAAGCCGTGACGGAGGCCTTTAGGCGGCCTAAAAACTCCGTCACGAGAGTTGGCAACTGACGCTAGCTGTAACGCTTCTGAAACGTCGAGGTAAATAAACAAATGTTATACATGATCGAAGTGTTATACCTACGCGATTAAGTCCCGTTATAAAATGTTAGGTAAATGTCTTCAAGTCGCGAAAGTTAAAAATGTATATACACTAAAAATTACAAAATGCTCTTAAAATAATAAATATTTTCCACAGGGCGACAGTGGGTCTCCATTGCAAGTGGTGTCGAGTGACAACCAGTGCATATTCTACGTGATGGGGGTGACATCGTTCGGTCAGAGTTGCGCCGTCAGCGGCCAGCCCGCTGTCTACTCACGAGTGGCTGCGTACCTCGACTGGATAGAAGGGGTCGTGTGGCCCGGAGAGTGAATAAATACCTCATAAACGAAATATCGTTTTATTTGAAACTAGCGACCCGCCCCGGCTTCGCACAGGTGCAATGCTGATGCTAATAGGGTCTAGCGTTTGCAATGTAAGCGCAAAAAATGTACTAGTAATTCACATCACATTAGATACCTCTAAAATTGTCAGTGTTCCTCTACTATATTATGCATGTATTATACATATAAACCTTCCTCTTGAATCACTCTATCTAATAAAAAAACCGCATCAAAATCCGTTGCGTAGTTTTAAAGATTTAAGCATACATAGGGACATAGGGATATAGGGGCAGAGAAAGCTACTTTAGCTATGTAGTGACATGCGCGCCGCTTCGCCCGCGCGGTACCAACATTTTGAAAAGCATTAAGCTATTCCAGCAGCCTTATTGTCTTACTTGAAATCCTTTTAGTTTTCGGGGGCGGGCACTGAGGATCGGGATACAGACAACTCTTGTCCGAAACTCAGGGCACCTATTCTACATAAAAAGTGTATCTAGCTACATAATCATCGCGTATCAGGTAGGTACGTAGAAGTAAGAAATTGTATTAATAGTTGTTAGTTTTATATTCGGGAGCGGTCACTGAGAATCGGGAAACAGATAGTACTTGTCCGGAACTCATGGCACCGCTCCATAAGTCGTACCTATCTGGTTACATACTCACTTTAATCAACATAATTATATTTTACCTTTGTAATTAGAACATGTCGTCTATTTTTAGATACACTGTAAGTTTTGTGAATAAATAAATTGAAAATTGAAATTCCCAGTTATCAATAACCAATCATACAATACGAAAATGATGTGTTTTGAATTTTGGTGTTAAGTGATTGGTTGAGCTCTGTTGGGATGACAACTGGGAATGGACTTCAAGTAAGACAATAAATGGGTTCACTGGTTTAGGTGTGATTAAAGCACCAACCAAACATCTGAAATTCTAAACAGACACCCAAACATGCAATTATATTAGTAGTTTTAACTTTCAGATTTAATAAGTACCTATGAAGTTTTATTTTAAACTAGCTTCTGCGCGCGGCTTCGTTCGCGTGATACCAACATTTTGAATAGCAAAGGCTAATAACAACACCTATTTAAAGTTTCATCCAAAAAGGTTTATTGGTTTAGCATCTAACAAACTTTTAGATGTACCATCACCACACTGGTTCTTCGTATGAAAAAAGATTCCAAGTAATAAATGTAAGTGAATGAAACACCGTTTTATTTAATAACATCTGATACCTTTAATCTTATAATTCAAACGAGTAATACCTAATAATTAATTTATAACAAGGCAATGATTGAGCTTGGTCATTATATCTTAGAGATAACTAAACTATAATTTTAGCCGATTATTATGAGCTTATCAAACATTTGGATTGTGTCGACTAAGGGTTCCGTGGCCGAGCGGTAAGGCACTCCGGCTTTAGGATCGTTTGATCATTGCGGGTTCGAATACCGTCGGAATCCAAAATTTTGATAAGACTTTTCATTTCTTAATGAAATACCAAGTGTGGATTAGCACTATAAAATTACAAAAATGAATTATCCCCGATGAACATCGGCTATATTTTATCCCTGGGAAGTGAAGTTTTCCCGAGGGATCGCGGGTAACACCGCGGCGGACAGCTTATTCTATATTAACGATTATGTTGCTTTTCCATATGTTCCCTAAGATGGGGACGTCTCGTGAACGCTTTGACACATAGCTCACAAACAAATCTGTCCTCTTTACTATGTATTTGCATATAATGATCATATACTTTTTCAAGCATACACCAGCCTTCTTCACAAACGGTGCAGGCATATGGCATAACACCATTATGCAACATATTGTAATGTTTCCTCAAATTAAGTCTTTTCGTGACAACTTTGCACAGCGGACATACAGACTTGTCCTTCTTGTGCTGTCTCATATGCTCGGCCAAACTTTTCAATTTTCCAAATGTTTTCTGACAAATCTCACATTTAAATTTACTTGTCCTATGTCTTTTTATATGCTGAATTAAATCAGCTTTATCCAAATGCACTTTGTAGCAAAGATCGCAGATGAATTTCGTAATATCTATGTGAGTTCTCTTGTGGAAATTCAGAGAGCGTTTCTCGGAGAATTTCTTTCCGCATTCTTCACATTGGTAGATGAACACTCTAGAATGTTTGCGTTTATGGTGAGCTAATTTCTCTTTGTGAGAGTAAGTAGCGTTGCAGACATCGCATTTGTAAGGTCTCGCTGAGTTATGTAAGGACAAATGAAGTTTCAAGTTGCTTTTACTTGCGAAAAATTTGCCACATTCATCACAGCCAAACTGCTTGAGCCCTTCATGTGTTCTCTTATGGGTCGATAAGTTCCTGGACGCGCGGAATGCTTTCCCGCAGATATCGCATTTGTAAGGTTTCGAGTCCTCGTGAATTTTCATATGCATTCTAAGATATTTCGTTTCTTTCTGACAAACAGTGCACGTTTCTAACTTCCTTACTACCTTTGGATATTTATGGCGGTACATGTGTAATTTCAGTTGGCTTTGTAATTGGTACATTAAGCCGCATTCTTTGCACATATATTTTTGATTCAACCCATTTTTATGCTGTTCAATATGTTCATCGTAAAAGTATTTGCGATAGAACTCAGCGTTGCAAACTTCACATTTGTATCTCTCTCCAGTGTGTACCTTTGAGTGGTTCTTTAGAGCGTGTTTGTCAACAAAGCGCTTAGCACAGACTTCGCATATAAAATCTTTTTGATTGAGATGGTATTTCAAATGTGTTGCCAATCTCGATTTTTGTCTGAAAGTTTTCGAGCAAAAACCACATTCAAAAGATTTCTCCAAATGCACTTTTAAATGAACACCCAAAGTACCCTTCTGTTTGAAACTCTTCTCGCAAATATCGCATTTAAACTTCCTCGTTGCAGCGTGAGTGCGGACCATGTGTTTGCTTAATTCAACTTTCGTTTTAAACTGTTTACGGCAACAATCGCAAGTGTAATGCGGAAATTCACTTCCATGGACGTGGATCACATGTATCTTCCGCCGGAGCTCGGTGGGAAATGAGCAGTCACACCGATCGCACTTGTATTTATACCCGCCGTGTACCATCTCATTGTGCTTTTTCAGGTAGGACTTAGTCGTGAAGACTTTATTGCAGAAATCGCATTCGTACACAACCCGCTCCGAGTGGATATTCATGTGTAGATTGTATTTGCTTTTTTTTCTGAATTTTTCCGGGCATTTCGGACATTTATAAACAATTCCGTGGCAAGCTTCTTTATGCCTTTTTAGATGGACTTGTCCCGGAAATCTTTTGGTGCACATATCGCAGGCATAGGGGCGCTGTACCGAGTGCATTTTTATATGGTTCTTGTAGACACGGAGCCCCATACAACTGTATTTGCAAACTCCACATTTATATTTGAAGTGTGGCCGCTTAAACACGTCAAACTGTTTCTTTTTCTTTTCATCTGTAAAACACAAAAAACTTGATTTAATACTTAAATTTTTATGTAATTACATCCTACTTCCTATTATCCAACTAGTATAATAAATCCATACTAATATTATAAATGTGAAAGTAACTCTGTCTGTCTGTCTGTTTGTTACCTTTTCACGCCCAAACCGCTGAACCGATTAAGCTGAAATTTGGCATGGATAAAGAGTATACCCCAGGGATGGACATAGGCTACTTTTTTTTGTCAATTACCTTAAGGGGGCGGGAAAATAAGGGTTGGAAGTTTGTATGGGGAAAAAAGTTAAGCAACCCTGGGCGCGGTCATAATAAGGATGGGTGACCGCCCGGAGCCACTTTTTGCACTCTAAATTTTTTCGGTTTTTTTTGTATTTTGCATAATAAATTATTTTAAAATTAATGATAAACATGTAACATGTGTATTCCCACCCATCAATATATCCCAACTCCGAAGTTATGATTTTTTGATATTAAAATATTTTTTCCTTGGCTATAGTTAGAACGCCATCTATCGGTCTAGAGGTCAAAACTACTTTACACTTTTTCTCCTAGGTGGCGCTTCTAAAAACGTTTTTCGAAATACGATCGAGTATAATTTTCTTCGATTTTGAGTTTTGAAAAGTTAATGGAGATTTTTGCTTAGAGTTTTCGATATTTTTATATTGCTGACGAAGTCGCGGGTAGGTAATATTAGTTAATCGTTTTATTTCGAAATTCAACACCATACAGTACTTGCTAAGTATTCAAAAAAAAATATGTTTCGAGTCAATTTCTTCAAAAAAATTGCCGCTCGCTTCAGGGATTCTATACCAATTACCGTATTCGTTTTGTTCTTAGCATTGCAACATCTGGGTAAGATTTTCCCTACCTCTATCTTGGGATTCTTGAGAGAAACATAAATATAAAAAAAATTTTATTATTATATTAAGCGACGGAGTTTTATTTTCACTCAAAACTCCTCTACTTTGTTCCTAATAATGCGCAGACGAAGTTGCGCGGGTCAGCTAGTATAGTTATATAGTTTGTGCCCCCGGGAGGGCTACAGACGAGTAGGTCGTCCGGCACCTAAATGGGTTGACGACATAATAAGAACAGCAGGTCGAACATGGGTCAGACTAGCGCAGGATAGGGAGGGTTGGCAAGAGCGAAGAGAGGCCTATGCCCAGCAGTGGGATGAAAAAGTCTGCGGGTGATGATGATGATGATATAGTTTGTGCGTATATTTGTGTTTGTTGCGATCACGCCTAAACTACTGAACCGATTTGGATGAAACTTGGAATAGGTGCAGATAGACCTGGAATAGCGTATAGCCTCAATGCACACTGAATTGGCAGCGACGCGACGTAAAGCGTTTCTATATCTTGTAAGTTGTAACGTTGTACATACGTCTTGTCGCATCGCGTAGTAAGTACAAAATTTCATTTGAATCAACCTATTTTCTGAGGAGTTCCATTAAACAGCTCCCGACTCCATCATCACATCAGCTAACTGTCACCATAATAGTGCATTGTCACCGAAGACTCATAAGTGTACCAAAATTCAGCTCAATCGGACACCGGAAGTGGGTCAAATTGATTTGACCCGGGCAAACATACAAACATTGCAAGGTAATTGAAAGCTTTTAAAAATAATTTATTCAGTAGGACCGCTGGGATCACTTTGAATAGTCTTTAAAACTAGGTGATTCTAACTACTTCTTTTCCTTCGCGACCAATGACTCAATTAAGGTGGTATGCAATTATCTTTTATATAAATAAATAAATAATCAATAATGCTGGACATTTCACACAGCATCATCTAGCCCCAAACTAAGCAAGGCTTGATAACTGATACTTATATACTTTTTGTTTGTAAATACATACATATTATACATAAAAACACCCAGACCCGAGATAAATATTTGCAGATTATACAAACATTTATCCCGCCGCGGGGATCGAACCCGCAACCTTCTGCGTCCTAAGCGGGCTTTCACCCACTGCGCCACAGAGGTCTTCCACCAGGTACGTGGGAGGTATACCAGTTCCAGGTTTTAATAGTAATTCTTGTTGGTGAGTACCTTGATCCAATGAGAATGCCTTAGAGAGTATGTTATCCTTGCTTAGATCCACAGTACAGAATTGTCCGAAGGTGAAGAAAGATACAGACTCTGTCGGAGCCACTTCCAAAAGAGGTTTGATTTTACTGTTGAGCACCATCACCGTTTCATGTGACAGCTGAAAGATTTGATTATTTTAATACCAACTAACTTTTTTTAACTTATACAAAAAAAAATAGTGCTGGACTTTTCACACAGCATCATCTAGCCCCAAAGTAAGCAGAGCTTGTGTTATGGGTACTACATGACTGATATACTACTTACATACTTCTTTTCGTAAATACATACATATTATGCATAGGAAACACCCAGACCCGAGACAAATACCTGTAGACCATACAAACATTTGTCCCGCGGGGAACGAACCCGCAAGCTCCTACGACGCTAGCGGACCTTTGCCCACTGCGCTACAGAGGTCGTAAATAAAAGCACAGTACGTTAACAGATTTAAGCATAGCGATCAGCAATCGATTGCAAATATTACACAATCACGCGGCGGATTCGAACCCACGACCTTATGATCGGACCGCCGCTACCACGTGCTCTGTTAAAAATGAATTACAGACAATATGAGCTCTTATTTCCTCGCACTTCGATAACTGCATGTCAATTTTGTTATAAAGAATGACGGTGCTTATTAAGTACTAGTGTGCAAGCGAGAGAAAATGATAAATTGCGATGTTTCTTTAATGAACTGAAGCGAAATTTCTGCCATGAAATAAGTTACAGACATACCTGGATCCCATTTCGCATGAGCTCATCAATTATATTCTCAGATCTTTGAATTTTACTGACGAGTTTAACGCACTTCGATAGTTGACAACGGCAGATACAACATAGGTTCTCTGGCCTTCTTTGGTAAATAAGCTGCAAACAAAGCAAGTGCGTACAATGAATGATCTACGCAGTACGCAGATCGGAACGTCATGGCACGGCATTTAAAATGTTTACCAATAGCCATTCAATCAGAACCTTTATGCCGGCCACCCACGATCTAGTTTACCGTCCAGTCTGCCGCGGACTGGATGCGGCGTCCAGTAAACTTGACGGTGTATTGGTATGGGTGTGCATGACAAGCGAAAAAGAACTTCGTTCTGCCGACTTGATCAAGTTTGCAGCGCTGCAAACTGGACGGTAGACTGGATCGTGGGTGGCCGGCATTAGGTACCCAGCAGCTTGAATATTAAAAAAAAAGTACATACATACATAAAACCACGCCTCTTTCCCAAAGGGGTAGGCGGAGACCACGGATCTCCACTCGCTACGATCCTGACACACAACTCCCTCACTCTCATTACATTCTTCATACATGCTCGTCGGTTTAGGGTACTTTTGACCTGGCCCTTCTCCAAAATGTCGCCAATTTGATCCAAGAAGGTTCGACTAGGCCTTCCCCTTCCAGCTGTCCCATACACACTCGCCTCATACACTTGCTTTGTCTTGACTGTCATCCATTCTCTTTACATGCTCAAACCTGTGGTGTGCGTACAATGGTAAAAATAAACAAACCGGACAAGTAAATTATAAGTTTTTTTTGAAAAATGTTTTATGTACAAGCTTTTTCTAGGTGACCGTGAGCTGATTCATATGAGCCCACGGATATTATACTATTATTCACTAAGGAGTTCCATTGAACAGCTCCTGTCTCCATCATCAGAACAGCTCACTGTCTCCATATTATCAAATTGTAGACGAAAGTCGAAAAACCGAACTTATTTTCTGAGTTCCATGGAACAGCTCATGACTCCATCATCAAATCAGCTCGCTGTCACCATATTATTGCATTGTCACCGAGGAATCATAAGTGTACCAAAATTCAAAGGTCAAATTCAGCTTGCAAGATTTGACCCAGACAAACACACATACACAAACATTGCAAGTTAATTAAAAGCTTTTAAAAACGTAATTGAAATACCTTAGTATTGGCCAGCTTCTCGTAGACAGTGTGCAGCGAAGTACCTCTGATGGGAAATGTCTGGACTCCAGATAGACACACCCTGCATAGTTCGGTCTCAGATTGTACTAAAGAATAAATAAAGCAAGATTGTATGAGTCAATGACCAACTCTGGTAAAAAAAAAGTGGCACTCCAAGAGTGCCAGCAGCAGTGAAAACTTGAACGGTTCTAAACTTGATGTTTAGATGTTTGTGTTTCAATCACGCCTAAACCAGTGAACCGATTTGGATGAAACTTGGAATAGCATTAAGGCACCACGCGAAGGAAGCCGCGCGCTGAAGCTAGTGTTACATAACTATTATGTTGTCTACACTAATATTATAAAGAGGAAAGATTTGTTTGTTTGTTTGTTTGTAATGAATAGGCTCCGAAACTACTGGACAGATTTGAAAAAATCTTTCACCAATAGAATCCTACATTATCCCCGATGAACATAGGCTATATTTTATCCCGGGAAAGTGAAGTTTTCCCGAGGGACCGCGGGTACCACTGCGACAAACAGCTAGTCTGAAATAAATTAATTAAAAATAATGGTTGTCTGTAAAGTCGGTTTACTGACGATAGTTGAACGTGTTAACGTTTGTGCTTCTTTGTCGCTCGTTCCGCGCTCTCGCTTGCACTTCAAGCCTTACATGGAACGCCTCAGGTAACGCCGAGGTAACGCCGCATTTTTTCGTGCGTGCAGCCGGCTCCATCGAATTATAAGACGTTGTCACGTCAATAATTATAACATCTTATTGAAATAAGGAGATACGGTGTGACAGTACAATGCAATGCAATACAATACAATACATCTTTATTGTAAAACATCGCTCTCGCTTGCACTTCAAGCCTTACATGGAACGCCTCAGAGCGAGGTAACGACGCATGACGTCATGTTTTTTCGTGCGTGCAGCCGGCTCCATCGAATTATAAGACGTTAACACGTCAATAATATTTTACCTGTCTCTGCATCTTCAATTTTGGTTATTAGTGGTCTTTTTTCATCAATTGTAGTCTGTTCCTCCTTCACAGCGAGTGTTTTAGCACAGCGAAATGTTTCTATGTCTGTTATGCTAAAATCATGTGGTATCCCCTTGTTTAGGATTGCTACTGTATCTTGCCATATCTGAAACCAACAAAATATGTAGAACTGAACAAAATTACATCTTCAAAGGAGGTTTAGGCTGCATACAAGCTTGGGTTTAAAATTCAAAAGTGCCGGCCAATGAAAATAAAGGCCTCACCCCATTGGGAATGTCAATCTGAGTATTTTTCAGTATGGCAAAGTCCTAAGTCCACTACATTTTATTAAGTTGTGATAATCTAGCTTGGGTCTGGGCATGTAGAGAGGATGGATGACAGTTGTTTGATAAAGCAAGTGTATGAGGCAAGGGTGGAAGTTAAAAATTTGATGACGTAGCAAGTGATTTTTATCGTTCTTTGCTTATTACTCTTATTACATTACATTAAGTTAAAGAGAGTCAAGTATATTACTACCAAGGCAGTTTTGGCCTTTCCGTACAGGGTTTCTGGTTACGTAGGTTACATAAACCTCTGTCCTATGAAACCAAATTAAAGAGGTCAGAGAAACTGAAAGTTTACCTTCTTGTTGAGTGACATTATTCCGTATCCATGGATTGTTTACATGGAAACGTCATTTTGATGAAGGCTAATAAAATTAAATTTTGTTATAATAATTACTAAAAGTTTTTGAGAAAAAATTGGAAACAAGTAAAATTAATGATCTAAACTATGTCTTGTGCAGTGCCATGCTGTAGGTTTCATTCATCAAGACGCCAAAATAATGATGAAATCTTACGCTACCAACGGTAAGTGTTTTTTGGTGTTGTAGTATCAAAGTCTTAATTTTAATGCATTCGGGGGATAATTTCATACAAAATACTATCATGGAATCTTGTTTAATAAGGATTAATCGAATGCTATAGGCAAAATATACAAATCTTATTTGTTATCATAGTGTTGTACTCGATTCTATCGACATCGATAGTTTTATGTAGTTTTTGACGACCTCTGTAGCGCAGTGGGTGAAGGCTCGCCTGCGACGGAAAAGGTTGCGGGTTCGATCCCCGCGGCGAGACCAATGTTTGTGTGATCTACAAATATTTGTCTCGTGTCTGGGTGTTTCTATGTATAATATGTATGTATTTACAAACAAAAAGTATATAAGTAGTATATCAGTCATCTTAGTACCCATAACACAAGCTCTGCTTACTTTGGGGCTAGATGATGCTGTGTGAAAAGTCCAGCATTATTTATTTATTATTATTATTATGTTGGTGGTTGGTGAGGCTGAACTTATTTTAAATTTTTTTTCCGGATTTATGGAATTTAGTACAAATAATAAATACTTAATTAAATGGCTAGAAGGCTGCAAACATTCTAGTACGTTTTAAGATAAGATAATGTTTATTTAGAGACAAGTATTATACAAGCTTAAAGTAATGTAACAAACAATTAAATTTAGTTATAATAATAATAGTATAACTTAGGTATGTGATTGTACCTATTTATGCTTGCGTAAACAATAATGATGTGCGCTAAGAGCCGGACTAGATTTTCTGTGTCCCGGTTCCCAGCGCCCCCTTTCGGATTAGATTTGTATGTATGTTTGAATGAATGAATGAATGAATAAATGTTTGTTTGTTTAGTGATTGATGAAAAAGTTATACCTACCTACCTAGTAGGTAGAACTTTATTATTAGAATCATTCATGTTTGGTTAACGCTAACGTAAATCTAAAACTGTTTCAGGAAACCGTAATAATAATATAGACGAATGGAGCTCCAAACCGCAAGAAGCGCGTTGTAAGAAGGAAATGCAAAAATTATAATTTAAACTAATGGTTGGAATGGAAGGAATCAAACTGCAAGTTTCTTGATGGTCCTTCTTGGATTGATCCAGGAATAAGGCGCTTAAATTCATCTAGCTTTAAATGATTCTAAACCTAAGTTAATAGCATTATGTAAGGCTCAATGCACATTGAATTGGGAAGCGACGCGTCAATTAGTTTTATAGCAAGCCATTATAAACCTTATGACCAATGGAACAAGATATAGAATCGCTTGTAGAATCAACGAGATCTGGCGAAGCCATCTAGCGGGCCGCGCTGGCCCGAGTGGTTCATTCTACAAGCGTTTCTATATCTTGTACCATTGTTCATAAGGTTTATAATGGCTTGCAATAAAATAATTGACGCGTCGCTTGCCAATTCAATGTGGCTTAAACCTAATAGTAGGTAGGTAAACAGAGTTATACTTTAAAGAAAATTCAATTAAACGACTGAAATATAGGCACATACATACAGGTAAGTAATAGCCAGTCCCTGCCCGTGGTCCACCACAGGTCCCGTAGTACCTACTAATCGGGTGTTAATGATATTCCTGAACACAACATACCTACTCCATACCCATCGGTGAATATTATGGAAACCCAATCAGTAGATTAGGATTGGTACCTACTTTAAAAATATTGTTACAAAATAAATACTTTTTGACTTTGTCCTCATTGATTTCAACAAAAAATAGCCCCCTAAGTAGCACTTTTTTCATGGTATTACGGAAGCTTACAGTCCCTGGAAGTTTTAGAAAATACTCAAATTTTTTGATTCCTAATTTTATGTTTAAAATTAAACGTTGACTATCTTAAACACAATATCGTAACTTTGGATCTAAACTTTTCTACTTGCACTAATGCTAGACAGCTGAGTTTTGTATGTATGAAAGTACAATTCAAGTTAATTTTTTAACAAGAAAATAAATTCGAAAATTCTCCCTTTTTTTTGATAACTAATTCGTTCCAATCGGACATTCTCATTATAAAGCTTTAAATGCGTATAACTCGAAAACTAAAAAAAATCGTAGAACATAGGTACATGGGGTATTTCTGGATAGCCCTGGATTGGATGGATGTGAGAAACTTATTATTTTTCCTATTGACGTCACTGAGTGGACCACCCTGTATTTTAAATAATAGGTATCTGGGTAATAGCTATAATCAACTTTTAACTTACTTCTTCTTGTCGTGTCACTAGTTCTTCCGAACCAGTAATTTTAGAAAATTTTATCGACAAACAATATTTTCGATGACACTTATGTTCACATCTCTATTAAAATCTATAATTCTCTATGGAACAAATTAGTGTGTACGGAAAGGACAAAACTGCCTTGATAGTAATATACTTGACTCTCTTTAACTTATTGCTATGAACTTATGAGCAAGAAGGAAAGTACGATAAAAAAACCTTACTACTTGAAAACATTCTATCTTTTCTAGCGGAGCGGCCGCGTTTGATCATCTAAGGTATGAGGCGAGTGTGTAGGGGAAGCCCTAGGCGAACCTTCTTGGATCAAATTGGCGACATTTCAAAAAGGGCCAGGTCAAAAGTACCCTAAACAGGCGAGCATGTATGAAGAATGTAATGAGAGTGAATGAGGCGAAAGTTGTGTTAGGATCGTAGCGAGTGTGTCCGTGCACCGTGGTCTCTGCCTTCCCCTTTGGGAAAGAGGCGTGATTTTATGTATGTATGTATGTATCTAGATTTCTATAGAATTTAATTTTTTGACTTACAAAATGATTTGAAGTAATTGACTTATGAGACTTGGTGCCATATTGAAAATGAAAAATACTCCAATTATCTTCCCCTATAGTGGTAATACCTTTATTTTCATTGGCCGGATCTTTTGACTTTTGGGCCCAATATGAATGATCTTGGTGTACTCTGCTGGGTAATACATAATACTACACTTTCCCAGGAAAAGTAGTCTATGTGCTGTTCCAGACTATAATTTATCTCTGTGCTGAATTTCATCAAAATCCATACTTCATAAATTTCATACTTTTTGCATGAAAGAGTTATCAATTAAACATCCTCACAACTTTTTGCATTTCTCTAAGTGGCAGTAAACTTGTTAAAAGTTAAATATGGATTTCAAACATAAGATTTATTACCTCAATGCCATTTTGAAACAGCTGTGATATTATTTCCTCGGATTTTTGTGATTTCTCCTTAAATCGCAGGCAGGTCTGTAATTGGCTGAAACAGATGAAGCATGCTGTCTCTGGTCTTCCATCTTCTGTGCTGAGCTGGAAAAAAGAGACAGTAATAGTTTACAGGCTTATATTCAATACCATTACTTTCTACTACTTCATCAGAAATCCATCGAAACATGTCTTTTTCAAGTTAGCTAGTTGGGAAAGGGGGCCATTCATTTTTGGCATAAGGCTGTGTCTCCAGTAGGCAAACTGTTAGCGGCCGAGTACTGAGATAGTCGGCGCGCGTAACGCTGCAAACTGCGTACAGTGAGCGCAAAACTAGCAAACTGTGGACACACCATTTCTGGAATTCCAATATATGAAAGGGCGTACTAAATCGATACGCCGCAAACTCAGTCGGCCGCTAACACTTTGCCTACTGGGGACATAAGGGATGGATGAACAAAAGGTGCATGTGGCTGAGATGGATGTGTAGAGTGACGCGAATGGACAGAGTAAGGAATGAGTACATAAGAGGAAGTGTGAAAGTGGTGCCAGTGAATGAAAAGATGAGGAGCAACAGGCTAGCATGGAATGGGCATGTAATGAGAACGGAAGAATGTCATGTAACTAGAAGAGTACTTGGTATGAATGTTGAAGGATTTACGGAAAGAGGTAGGCCAAAGAAAAGATGGATGGATTGTGTGAAGCATGATATGAGTAAGAAAGGAGTGAGTGTTGAGATGACGGCTGATAGAGGAGAATGGAAGAACACATGTTGTGCCGACCCCACATAGTGTGGGAAAAGGGCAGGGAGATGATGACTTGTATGGAGCGCGAATGGCCTCCTTTCTATGGAGTTAGAATTGCGACCAATGTTGAGATGCTGAGATCAGTTAAATATTTAATAATTCTTATTTGGCTTCCTCGACAGTTGAAGTTAATTATTTTCGAATTTGCATTAGGTAAGTTTTAGCAAAAGCAAGGAGCCAATACCTAGCAGAGCCTACATCTGGAATATATATTACTAGCTGACCGTCGCAGTGTTACCCGCGTTCCCTCGGGAAAACTTATGTTCATCAGGGATGATGCAGGCTTCTAATGAAGAAAGAATTTTTCAAATTGGTTCAGTAGTTTCGGAGCCTATTTAACTCAAACATACAAACAAACAAATCTTTCCTCTTTATAATATTAGTGTAGACAAATAGCTAGCAGATCTACAAAACTAATAGCACTGTACCTTGTAACTTGTGAGTCCTTCGTAGATAACTTGCAATGGGGTATTCAGAAGCGAATACATTTTTAGATCAGCCGACAGGCATACACGACATATTTCACATGACATTATTGAAGAATTACTTTAGCAGTCCATTTCAATTTACTTTGTGTTTGAGCTGTGGATGGCTGTTTCTTAGAACTGCGTCCTGTAACCTTATACCGAGTCTCTGTGCTGTGTCCTGCGTGCTTCCAAATCACATCATAGAACAATACGGACGGACGTGGAAGGTGCACTAATATTTTTCTCTCATTTTATTTTCAACTGTTATTCAATCATGGGTAGATGGGTAGATTTAGATTACCCACTGACCTTTCGTAAAAGCACACTTTTATTTTTACGTGGGTGGTGCCGGGTGCGTGTTTGTGTTGTGGTTTGGGTTCAGTCACACCAGAGGGTTCGAAGACGGGTTGTTTTTCGCCAAGCAACATAGACGCTACTTCATGACTTGATACGCCATCTATGAATGAGTAGTAGTAACTGGATAATGCGGTCTAGACACGCATCGCAACACCTACCGCGGCGCCGGGGAGCCGCGTCGCGCCGCTACGGCGCGGGCGGAGCGGAGGACCAAAGAACTCGCGAATAAATAGTGAGGGGCGCCGATTACAGCCGATGCCGAATATTTAAAATGTAAAATTCGGCATCCTGCATTCATAATACACTAACCACCTTATTTGGTAAGAGCTTAAAGTTTTTTCAAATACAATTCTTTAAAAATTAAACAAAATATTACCAACTGCGACTGGAGAACGGTGTCCCCCAGCATTACAACATACTTATGTAAGTGGAGGAGTAGGTAGGTATATCTTTAATGTTCACCTGAGGTACGATGGTTTTTTAACCGACTGTCAAAGGAAGGGTATTATTTTTAACCGACTTCAAAAAAAGGAGGAGGTTCTATGTTCGGTTGTATGTATGTTTTTTTTTTTTTTTTTTTTTTTTTTTTTAGATGTATGTTCATCGATATCTCCGTCGGTTGTGAACCGATTTCCAAAATTATTTTTTTGTTTGAAAGGGTATGCTACCATAGTGGTCCCATAAAAATTTTACTCCTGAGGGATTGATAGTTTTCCCGTAAAACTCAAAAAATCACCGATCTTTCCGAAAAATGTGGACCGATTTCCAAAATTATTTTTTTAGCTTGAAAGGTTGTCCATATCGAGGTGGTCCTCATACTTTTTTTTCCTGAGGAATTGATAGTTTTCCTGTAAAACTCAAAAAACATCATTCTCACTACACAATCTGAGTCAAACATTGATTAGTTTGACATATTTAGACTCTCGAGGTGGTCCCATATAAATTTTATTCCTGAGGGATTGATAGTTTTCCCGTAAAACTGAAAAAACCTCATCCTCACTCTAACTTCTTTAATCTTGACTATTGTAATATCTAACCTAACCTACTAAGTAAGTAATTACTTACTAACCTAACCTACTATATTATTTACACTTACACTTTACACTAAAAATGGAAAAATAAAAATTTTTGAAAAGAAAATTGAACCGACTTCACAAAACACAAACAGACACTAAGAACCTACACTAAAAAGAGAAAAATAAGAATATACACATGCAATTATTATTTACAGTATTCAATTATTAAATTATTATGTTACCTATATTATATTTGAAGTCGGTGACAACTATTCTATTCTAACTACTCGATACAATTTTGCACCCAAGTTCTAATTGTACTCGTGATTTCTTCTTAGATAGTTGTAAATGCATAGTTGGCACCGACTTCAAATATAATATAGGTAACATAATAATTTAATAATTGAATACTGTAAATAATAATTGCATGTGTATATTCTTATTTTTCTCTTTTTAGTGTAGGTTCTTAGTGTCTGTTTGTGTTTTGTGAAGTCGGTTCAATTTTCTTTTCAAAAATTTTTATATGTACTTGCCTACGTTAATCAAAGTCAATAAAATGTTTATCAATATCCTCGTCATTGTAGACTGATTTTGAAAA
Organism: Epirrhoe alternata; assembly: GCA_963565295.1. Lineage (NCBI taxonomy): Eukaryota > Metazoa > Arthropoda > Insecta > Lepidoptera > Geometridae > Epirrhoe > Epirrhoe alternata. The sequence continues at coordinate 2,470,026 of OY751403.1, forward strand.
TTAATAAACGTAGATACCTACCTACCTACCTACTAAACGATAGGTACATACAATCTATCAAAAACGACTAGCGCTTTACAAGCGTGCGGTTGTAATACCAAAGCCGAAAGTACAAATAATAATACTTTCAAGTTAGTAACTCAAAAAGGGCACACATACAAAAATTACAAAGTAGTAGGTTAGTACTTCTAGCAACGAAGCCGAAAACCGAATTTCGCCCCATTGAGTTATTTCGCCCTCTCCTCTCTACACGGCATCCTGTCACAATCGTGCGGCGCACGCTCCGTCCGTCTCGTCCCCCGCGCCGCGCCGCGTCAGTACCGCTGCGTCACCGCACGGCGAGCACATAGCGCACTGCGAAAAATCGTGCGAACAAATTGTTTTTGTAAAATCATATTCTCTTATAATCTGCTGTGATGTCGAGACCAGACGATTCCCCGCAGGAGCCGACAACGACGCTTGAAATAGAGACGATGATTGAGGAGATTCACAAGAGGCCCGTCTTGTGGGATAGGTTTATGGTGGAGTACAACGACCGTGTGTTGAAAAACAGATTGTGGGACGAGGTGCATGCGGCGCTGTTCGACGATTGGGCGCAACTCGGATCTGCGGAGAAACGGATACGGAGTACGTGACTTTTTTGTGTACCTTTTACTACCTACTTATTTTCATCATCATCTTAGCCGTTTGCACCCACTGTTTGGTACGTCCTCTCTAGGTAGGTATCTAGGTACCTACATCTAAACAGGTAGATAGGTTCCTACTGTGGTTCCTACATAATTTATTATTGCCTGATCGATAAAACGACCACCTTTTTCTACGGTAGAGTTGTTTCGTCTGTGGATAGAGTAAAATGAGTTGGGTTTAATAAAAAAATAAAAATAAAATAAAAATTCTTTATTTCAGACATTTTGTCCATATTGTTAAGTATTACAATACAAGTTTCGCACACACCAATAAAAAGGTAAAAAATTTAAGTAGGTATGGTCAGTATCCCAATTCTGGTAGGTAGGTACCTACCTAACTTTGTACTGGTTGCTTTGATCATAAAAACTACTTTTTTTGTCTGAGACTGGTTGGTTGACCTACTTATCTAGATGTAGATATATTTTATCTGGGGTGGTATACTTATTTCCTTGGTGTGCTAATATGATCTTGAGAGTAATATTTTTTCTATGGGGTACATACCGGTACCTACCATCTATTCTACCGTAGGGATAAGATGGTCGCACAGGTGGTCGTAAGCAGGCTGGCTCTATAGCTAACAATATAGGTACACGCACGGGCATGCCCGTCTATTACTCGTACTATTCTTTCACATCTTATTTTAGCTCTGTTGAGAATTTTTTGCATGCTGTGGTGTCCTTTAATTAAAGAAACACAGTGTTCTAAGACACTACTTTAGTTATATTATGCATTCTATGTGATTTCTTTGTTGGATGCCCTAAATAAATAAATAAATCTCCATAGCTCGCTTTGTTTGACGATGTACAATACCTATTACCTACCTATCCACCAATATTTTTTCTCATTCCAGGTGAAGAAGTAAAGAAGAAATGGCGAAACATAAGGGACACATACTCGAAAGATCTCCTAACACAGAAAAGGGCGCGAAAAGGGAAAATGAGAAAGAAAAGACCGTACAGATACAAAAATCTGCTAACATTCCTGAACGGGCAGTTCACGGAGAAGCGTCGCGATTCGTCCTCCGATTCGAGCGACGAAGAAGTTCGTCGAAGAAAGCCGAGAAGAGGTGTAATTGACCCGGATAATCCCGGTCCGATAACGGATATAGGCGCGTTGATCCGGGAAGTGAAAAGTCGGCCATTGTTGTGGAATCGGCAGTCGCAAATAAGCGAGCGCAACGAACGAGATGTGAGAGATAAACTGTGGGATGAAATTTGTGATATTCTTGTCGCGGATTGGGCGGAGTTGGGCTCCTCTGCAAGGGCGATGATATGTAGGTTTAATAGGCTTGCATACTACCTATCAGTAAATTAAATTAGTTTTAATAAACAAAAAGAAACATGAAGGTTTATGTGGTAGGTTGTCATCATCTTCTTGCCCTTGTCCCACTCTATGTGGGGTCGGCACAACATGTATTCCTCTTCCATTTCCCTCTATCAGCCGTCATCTCAGCACTCACTCCTTTCTTACTCATATCATCTTTCACACAATCCATCCATCTCTTCTTCGGCCTACCTCTACTCGTATATCCATCCACATTCATACCAAGTAGGTTGTATCTACCTTTTTAAGGTTCCGTACCTCAAAAGGAAAAAACGGAAACCTTATAGGATCACTTGTCTGTCAGTCTGTCTGTCTGTCAAGACCCTTTATCTCGGGAAAAACGGTTATTTACCGACGGTCAGTGCTTATCCGACCGAGTCGCCAAGGCACCCACATCCCATGATGCCGGGCAAGAGTAGCAAACGGGGGTAGGTACCTACCTACCTACCCCATTTCGCGGTACATTCTCTCAGATCTTTTATGTACTTACCTATTCCAGATCCTTTGAAGATGTTTAGGGTGTGTTTATTATCATACTACCTACATATTTGATATGATATGTACATTTATATATTATTTAAATACTTTATTGCACAAAATTACAAAAAAATTGCACAATTGGCGAGCATAATACCGAAGGCATTTTCTACCTGCTGACCAACGTGTTCCATACATGGCCTCATTCTGCAGATTTACCAAGTTTTTAAAATACTAAATCAAACTCTATTTTCAGCTGTAGAAGTAAAGAAAAAATGGCGGAATCTCCGCGACTCGTTCGGTCGAGAACTCGGCAAACAGAGACAAGTAGAACTCGGCCTGTCCAAGCCAAAGAAGCCATACAGATTCTTCAAAGAACTCTCTTTCCTCCATGGCTCGCTAGAGAAGCGATATATAGAAGAATGGCCGGAAAACCAGCAGATAGAGATCGAGGTTGCAAGCAGTAATTATTCTCTAGAATCAGAATTCGAAGGCAACAACGAAACTGAGCAAGCTGCCGTGAAACAAGAGGAAATTGTAGCAAAGTCGTATGATGAAGACGTGTGTTTCGCTGAGATGTTGGTTCCGATGCTGAAGAGGCTAAATGATGACCAGAAGCATTACGCTCAAGTTAGAATACTGAATGTGTTAAGACGCGCGCGCCAGTTTGACCCTTTAGGCAATATTGAGCAGTCTGGTGGTGGCGTGATTATTGTTAAGAATGAAAATTTGAGTCCCTAAATATATTTCAAAGATTTTAATAAATAGGTCTAAATACCTACCCACTTAACTAAAGTATTTTTATTTACATAAACTTAACACTAAATTTTGACGAACATATTTTAAATACAGTGTCTAAGGGTTTTAAATTACTAGGCTTTGTAACTCGGAACTGTAAAGAATTTAAACACTCTGCCACAAGAATAAAATTATTTCAAACTCTGGTCCGGCCTATAGTCGAATATGGTTCAGTGGTTTGGAACCCACAATACGAAGTCTATTCAAAGCGTCTCGAGAATATTCAACGTAGATTCCTTTACCATTTGTCTTATAAAGACCATTTGGCAAGAAAGATGCCTAGGTACAAGGAACGGCTCACTTATTACAAAATGACCACGTTATCTTGCCGACGAAAAATATGTGATCTGATCTTTCTGCATAAAATATTAAATGGAACAATAAATTGCACTGAACTTACAAATTGCATAAGTATCTCCGCCCCATCTCGATTACCTAGGATTAAAGCATATAATCTGTTTAGCCTTCCTTACTCTAGAACAAACCTTGGGAAACACTCCGCTTTGCCAAGAATCTGCAAACAGTACAACCACTTGTCCAAATCAAATGATTTAGACATTTCAGATCCTTTTCCTAAATTTAAAAAACGATTGAAAGAAATTGTGACATAACAACTCATTCATAAAATATAAACCTATCATCCTGCTATTATGTAACAACCTAACCCTTTAGTCTCAGAAGCCTTTAGTTAAAAATCAATCGAATTCTATCTTTTCAACCTACTATTGAAAATGTTAAGCTCTCCAAAATTTCTTTCTAAGTTACCTCCTAAAAAACTTTTCATTGTTATTGGAAAATATTCGAAAATTTCAAATTGTCATTTAACTAGGTACTTAACCTAACCTACCTACTATGATCTCTTAGATAATATTAAGTTTTATATTGATAGAGATGTTACGTGTACCTAAAACTGTTCTGCTGACTAGGCAGGCATTAAGCCTACTTATTTTAAGTTGTTGTTTTACGCATGTTGTGATACCCTGTAATTATGGGAACACTAGAGTTAAGACACTTTGTTTTTGTTTTGGAATGTGAAGTGTATACCCGTGTTGGGTGTCCTTTTTAAATAAATAAATAAATAAATAAACACTGACTCGGGTCGTGGTGATCACCTTCAACGATGGATTAAGTAATTTGAGTTGTCATTTACTATACCTCGAACTGATTATTCTATTTATTTCTCTGAGACTTCAGACTCCACACAGAGATAGGGATTCATTTTTCCTTCAAGGCTATACTTACTCCGTGTTCAAGACTTAATTCGCATAGTATCTTTTTGGTACAGTTTTTGATGAATAAATTCTGTCTGTGGCTTGATTATTTTTTATTATTATTTGACAATGACATCGTGTTGAGTTGGAAAGCTAGGATCAAAGCTCAGAGTGAGGCTCAATTATTGTCAATAGGATGTGGATAAAAGTTTTAACCATTCGTAAGTTTTAACCACATTCTACCCGTTTTATCTACATTCCAATGTCATAACTGTCATTTTAACTATTCTCCGTTAAGTAATCGCCTTAATGGAATAGGAATAAAGGCTATTAAAAATGTTGGATCCACGCGGGCGAAGCCGTGGCTTCGCCACTGTAGCTAGAAAGAAATCATCCTAATTGTTTTTTAATAATAATAGTTTAAAATAAAAGCACTTGAGACTATAAATAATGATCTTTTAGGAATGCTACTTGACACGAGATGGCAATAATTATTTTTTTGTTACGGCAGCACTAAACTAAACTAGCGCCTCTGGTGGCTAAATTGTAAAGCTTTCTTTTGTCTCATTCAATCCAATATGGCGGCAAACTGTGTATGAAAGGTGCAGAATGTTTTGATTCGAATCGAACTCTTTATAATAATTAATTTCTACCGAGATACCGAAAAAAAATACGCGACGGATAGCTCGTTAGCTGCACCAACGTGTTTGTGATACTCAAAAATCGATCTCTTCTGTGTTGTGTCATCTAGGAATAACACAAAGTGTAGTGTTTTTTAGGTGGGACCTATTATTACTGCTAATGTGGTCTAAAGTGTTAACATGTAACAGTAGTTCAATCGTTAGATATGTCTGCCGATCCTGATAAAGGCGCGGCATGTCCGAAAGGTGATAAAGTGTTGGGCCTCGCCGAGGGCGACCGTACTCTCTCTGAACATAGTGATCAAAAAAATAAAATTCGCTCAGTGCGTTTTCCTAATGAGAACCAACTTGTTACCGAGTACTTCGAGCCTGCTAACCCTTGGCATGATGGTAAGTCGCAACCTCACTACTATGTTGACCAATCTCATCACAGAATGGGTATTGTTTTGTGCAAAAGATTTTTGGCAGGGATTCAACATTTTCACTGTCTTCCGCCTATTAGCTTTGTTTCTATCTTCTATGAGTTGTAGCTGCAGATTTTCCTTATATTATAGTTAGATTCACTATTTTCTATGCTCGCCGTCTGAGACCCGCCGATATTGACACCTATACATTCACTAACCAAGAGAACCTCCCCTTAATACTAGGCCAGTAGATATGCAATTATCACCACCATATCATAAAAAGAGTAAGTAGGTAGGTATATAAACTATTGATCAGATAGTATAGATTAAAGCATTCAAAATACTCCTGATGATTACTAACAACCTTAACCATGCTCTCTAAAATGAAATACATAATTGGTTTGTATACTGTTATGTACTAAACTTACTTTGACAAGCCTCAATTCTCTTTGACTGGCTCCCCACTGGAGCTTGACTTTTAGTTTTAAGATGGATCACCTAAAAGAATGATAGGCCCCAAGCCGTGTTTGTTGCCCTGATTCTTCACGGTATTGGTCGCGAAAGAACAGGAGTAAAATTAGTTCTAAGACTATTCTAAGTGATCCCAGCAGTCCTACTGAATAAATGGTTTTTGACGACATGGGTGATATAATTTTCCTTCTTAACCAGCCTCAGGCCTGATCATGAATAAAAATAGGTAAAAATATTCACTGAACCCCTTTTCAAGAAATATCAAGATATACCCACCAATTTATACACATCATACACAAGTTACTTTATACTAGCTAGTTTTTTTTACTAGCTACTTGCTCGCTCGCGTGGTACCAACATTTTTAATAGCCATACGCTATTCCAGGTCACTATCTATGCCTATTCTAAGTTTCATCCAAATTGGTTCACTGGTTTAGGCATGATTGGAACACAATCATCTAAACAAACTCACAAACTTTCAGCTTTATTATATTACTAGCTGTCTGGCGCGGTATTACACGCGATCCTTCTTGTAAACTTCACTTTCCTGGGATAAAATGTAGCCTATGTTCATCAGGGATAATGTAGGATTCTAATGGTGAAAGAATTGTTCAAATCGGTCCAGTAGTTTCGGACCCTATTCATTTCAAACAAACAAACAAACAAATCTTTCCTCTTTATAATATTTATTATTATATTATAAGCAGGATGTAAGTTTTGCTACATATATTCAGTGTGAAGCTATAAGTATGCTAAATGTCAGTTCATCATCATCATCCCCAGCAAGAATATTCCACTGCTGGATATAGGCATCCCTTTGTTTATGTCATTCATTCCGTGTGTCCGCAAATGTCAGATTTTTTTAACCTATATTTTCCCACTCCTGGGCAAAGGTCTCCCCCATATCTTTCCAACTATCTCTGTCCCGGCCCATTTCCCAATAGCCTTTCTCAAAAGCATTGTCACACCAACGTTTCTTCGGCCTGCCCCAGCTGCGTCGCCCATCTGCAGGCACCCATTGTGTGATGACCCCTGCCCATTAACTCCATTTCAATTTGGCTGTTCTTGTCTCTGACATATGCGATCCCGGTCTTTGCGAAATGTCAGATATCATGAAATAATGCTGGCCTAAGTAAGACTTAAACTATCTTTACTACTGTACTAACCAGCAGATATTGGATGTCTTTAACATCTCGGAACTTAACAGGAAGCTTATTTTTGATATGAGTAGGATTTAAAGTTGGGAAGGATTTAAAAGCAAAAATTTCCTATTAATGAGCTGTAAGGAAGCATTGATAAACCTAGTTTGTGTTTGCTGCACTTATAGTTAAAGCTTAGGTATGAGATGGCTATAAACTAATAAAATGACTAATATAATGAGGTCATGTATCAGAAGATGTTTATTTTGACCAAAATCAGCGAAAATGACGCAAGACTAACTCAACTGAAGATTTCTTTAGTTTTCCACTAGCTACTGCGTGCGGTTTCGCCCGCGCGGTACGAACATTAGCCTATATTCTATTCCAGATCACTATCTACGCCTATTCCAAGTTTCACCCAAATCGGTTCTCTGGTTTAGGGGTGAATCAACTTTTAAAGAACTCCTTTTGTGCCCCTGGCATAGAAATTGCAATAAATTAAGTTTTTCATCTCAAAATAGGTTTTGATGTTAATGTAACATTAGATCTTTTTCTGACATGGTAGTTTCATAGTTTTTAATAGTTTATTATTTTTGTATGGAGAGTGCTGAAACTCGCATGATATTGTAGAAAAAAATAACAGCGCTTCCGAGTTTCAGAGGCACGTAAAATTGCCGGTCCTGGCTATTACGATAAACCATGACGAAGACCTTAAAGCCTAAACTCAGTCACCAAGTTGATCACTCATTCATTCATTTCGAGTCAATGGTACTCATATAACTTTAGACCAGTATTTAGCCACCTCTACGGCCTCTTCTGTTGCTAGGTTGAGCTGTTCCCGGGTGCAGGTAGAGGGGCACTGTGGGCAGCAGAGCAAGTGTGACATTGTCTGTGTGGGGGCCCCGCACTGGCACTGGGCTTTGTTGGCGTCGATTATACCCCACTTGGCCAGGTTACTTTTACAGCGACCAACTTGGGTACGGAGTCTGTTGAGCGACTTCCAAGTCAGCCACTGCAGACCGTGGCCAGCGGGTAGACGTTCTGCTGGAGTGATGAAGTCCAGTGGAGGGGGGTGTTTGTGTTTCCACAACTTGATCACTAACTCATGAGTTTCTAAATCAACGAAAAGGCCATTCCACCAAAATCTTTTAAATTGTGGTATATCAACGTGTGGACTCAGTGCCAAAAATCTGTCGAAAACATAGGAAAATACCTCGTTAACATTTAGAGAAAGAAAATATTTTGTATAATTAGAACAATAACATCGCTTTTGTCATCGCTAAAAACAACGCAAATTGATGTTTTAAATACCATATACTTTGGGTAAGCTTAAGTTTGGTTCACATATTTTGTGTTCTAAGTTATTATCAATAGACTTTCGTTTGGATATTCCTCAGACATACATATAAATATCTAGAGTCTGTGTCTAGTGATTTTCCACAGTAGATACCTACCTATCTACAATTATTATTACCATACTAGCTTCTGCGCGGCTTCGCTCGCGTGGTCACTATCTACGCCTATTCCAAGTTTCATCCAAATCTGTTCACTGGTTTAGGCGTGATTGAAACACAAACATACAAACATCTAAATATCTGAACAAACTCACAAACTTTCAGCTTTATTATTTACTAGCTGCACTCCCGTGGGGTAACCTGCGATCCCTCGGGATTTGTTCAGGATAAAAAGTAGCCCATGTCCTTCCCTGGGATACAATTTTTATCCATGCCAATTTTCAGCCTATATATAATCTGTTCAGTGGTTTGGACATGAAAAGGTAATAGACAGACAGAGTTACTATCCCATTTATAATATTAGTATGGATAGTATCCCATCCCACTCATATAATAAAGCTGAAAGTTTGTGAGTTTTTTTAGAAGATTGGATATTTGTATGTTTGTGTATCAATCACGTTTTTCAAGACAAGCTAAGCCAGACCCTAGGAAACTGCCCAAAAAGTATAAAAACCCGTGAAAGTCTAGAAATAGCGGTGGAAATACTCACAAAAGGCATCTGTATGGCCTATGAGGAGAGCTGTCCACTAAGAACAAGAGAGACAAAGCGGCGGGTTTCCTGGTGGAATTCTAGGTTAAGAAAGCTCAGAAGAAAAACTAGGAAACTTTTCAATGAGGCTAAAAAGACCCGACAATGGAAGGAGTATCTAAAAAGCCTAACTGAATATAACATAGAAATTAGGAAGGCTAAAAGGGCATCCTGGAGAAAGCTCTGCGAGGAAGTAAAAAGCTTACCTCAAGGAGCAAGACTTCACAAACTGCTCTCCAAAGCCAAAACGAACCAAATCGGCCTCCTTAAAAAAGAGGACGGCTCCTTCACTACAAATGAGAAGGAAACCTTAGAACTGCTGGCCAAAACCCACTTTCCTGGCGCACAAAATATGGAACCGGGAAAAGCCACCTCTCATAAGCCTCGGAACGAGGACTGGAGTACGGCGGCTAAAATTATAAGACCCAGTCAGGTTAAGTGGGCAGTTAATTCATTCAAGCCCCACAAAGCGTGTGGGGAAGACGGTATACTCCCTGTTCTCTTACAGCAGGGAGTAAATATTCTCAGTCCATATCTGGTTAAAGTCTTCAGGGCGAGTCTCGCCTGGGGATTCATACCTGAGCAATGGACTTGTGTTAAGGTTATCTTTATACCAAAGGCTGGTAAGAAGGACTACAGCCAGCCAAAGTCCTTCAGACCAATTAGCCTATCTTCATTCCTCTTAAAGACGATGGAGAAAGTGGTAGACAGATATATTAGAGATGTTGCACTAGTCACATCTCCCATCCACCATAGCCAGCATGCTTATCGGCAAGGCAAATCCACTGAAACTGCTCTGTGCAGTCTCATTGATAGGGTGGAAAAGGCTATGGAGGACAAGGAAATAGCACTATGTGCATTCCTTGATATTGAAGGTGCTTTCGATAATTCTCCTACCTCACTGCTGATAAATGGATTGATAAACAAGAATGTCGATCCAACAGTCACGCGGTGGATAGAAGGAATGCTCACTCACAGAGGAGCAAGGTTGGCACTTCAACAAACGTCAATTGAGATATCCACAGCTAGAGGCTGCCCCCAAGGTGGAGTTTTATCGCCTCTTCTATGGACTCTCGCTGTGGATCAACTCCTATACAGATTAGCGAACCTCCATATCGATGCGCAGGGCTATGCAGATGACCTTGTGATCGTCGTGAGGGGGTTCTGTCAATCTACCATCTCTAGCATCATGCAAAGAGGACTAAAAACTGTCAGTGACTGGTGTGGCAAGAGCGGTCTCTCAGTCAATGCGGAAAAAACAGTGATTGTGCCATTTACCAAAAAGAAGAGGCTGGACAAACTGGTAAAGCCAATTCTTAATGGTAATCCAATCAACCTTTCCACTGAAGTAAAGTACCTTGGCGTTACTATCGACCATAAACTGACGTGGAACTCACACCTAGGCAACGTCTTGCAAAAAGCTAGGATGGCCCTGGGAGTTAGCAGTCGACTGATGGGGAATAACTGGGGCTTCAACCCCCGCATTGCCTTGTGGCTATATACCACCGTTGTGAGGCCGATAATCACATACGCCTCTGTGGTATGGTATGACAAAGCCTCTCAGACGACAGCTATTAAAAAGTTAGGTAGTCTACAGAGGACCGCGTGCCTCATGGCTTCCGGAGCCATGTCCACTTCCCCTGGGCTGGCACTCGATGCAATGCTAGGGCTACCGCCTCTTCATTTATTTCTGCTTAAAGAGGCGAAAGCCAGCATGTACAGGGCAAACACCCAGGTACGAATAAATTGGCTATCTAAGAAATTGAGATCCTTACATGACTCAACAATGGAATCACGCATACTAAGCATGACATCGGATGCCATGCTTCCCCGGTATGTCTTCGAAAGATATTACACCGTGGAAATGCCCTCTAGAGAAGACTGGCTCAACAACCAGCTCCCCTGCGAGGCCGGGTGCCTTAACTGGTACACGGATGGTTCCAAAATTGGGTTGGATGTAGGATGCGGGGTCTACGGAGAGCGACCAAAGTTTCGCGCAAGCGTTAACTTGGGCAAACACGCCTCAGTATTCCAAGCGGAAGTGTATGCCATTCTGGAATGTGCATACGTTAATCTTCAGAAACGCTACTCCAACCAAACAATATATATAAATTCTGACAGTCAAGCAGCTCTCCTAGCCCTGGATTCGAAGGTTATCACGTCCAAGCTAGTAGAGGACTGTCTGACACGTTTGAACACTCTGAGTCTAAAAAACAGGGTGGTTCTAAGATGGGTTCCAGGTCATGCTGGAGTGCACGGTAATGAGTGTGCCGATGAACTCGCAAGGGCCGGATCTAACGGTACACAGCTGGGTCCTGAACCGTTCTGTGGCATACCGAAAAGTCTGGCCAAAAGAACCCTAACAGATTCCTGCTTCGGAGAGTCAGCCAGATACTGGTATAACTCTCCGGGCATGAACCATTCCAAACTGTTAATCAAAGCCTTTGACAAACGGTATACCAACCAAGTCTTAGCGCTAAGCAGAAACAACCTACGCATTATGGTCCGAGCTTTGACTGGACATTGTCGCCTTAACAAGCACATGTTTAAGTTACGGCTCTGCGACACTCCAACCTGCAGGTTCTGCAAAGAGGCGGATGAATCGCCCCTTCATTTGCTAGGGGAGTGTGGGCCACTAATGCACAAACGCAGCGCCATTCTGGGCAAATACACTTTAAGCCCAGAGGAGCTACGAGAACTCACTCCCAAAAAGGTCCTACAGTTTATGTCAGCAGTAGGGCTTGGAAGTGAACTATGAACGCCCCGCCACAAGGGGCGACTTGAAAGTGGCGATCACAATAGGCCTTCATGGCCGCAGTGATATAAAAGCCACGCTATCATCAATAATAATAATAATCAATCACGCCTAAACCAGTGAACCGATTTGGATGAAACTTGGAATAAGCGTAGATAGCAATAGGAATAGCATATAGGCTATTCAAACGCGAAGCCGCGCGCAGAAGCAAGTGGATTATATTAGTGGAAAAGTTGGAACTGTTTGCGAGTAACTGGGCGCGCGACGGGAAACGCCGACAAATCACGACTTTAGGGAAGTTTGTTGATCTTTGCCCAAGAGAACAGCTGTTATACTGAGGTGTCGGTGGCGATGTCGCGAATTCAATGGTTTTTTTCCCACATCAAAAATGTCCAACATGCCTAGATCGTTAACTTCGACGATCTATCAAGAACGACGCAAGCTACAGCACGAGCGCCTCAGAAACCCATTTAAATAGCGCTTTACCCAGAGTGCAAAAAAGCTGAGCGTCGCACGCGCCGAGCTGTCTGCTGCGCAGGTCACGTGGTTCTGACGTCATGACGTCATCACACCAACCGTCTGCCCTTCACATGATTGATGGCTTGCAATTTATATCATTAACTAGCTTGTAGGTACTTCATTAATATATCAACACTGTGTTACAAAGTAAGCGAGGTAGGGGCCAACTCTGGTTACGGAGTTTTTAGGTCGCCTTAACGTCTCCGTAATGGATTTGGTTAATAGCCGGGACCGACGATTTAACGTGCCCTCCGTAGCATGGAAGTCATCATGTGGATGATGATGACACAATGGATCCATGGATCACCTAAAATAATGATAGGCCCCAGACCGTGTTTGTTGCCCTGATTCTTCACGGTATTGGTCGCGAAAGAACAGGAGTAAAATTAGTTTTAAGACTATTCTAAGTGATCCCTGCGGTCCTACTGAATAAATGATTTTTGACTTTGACTTTGACTGAACCCGATTAAGGCCGCTAAGCATATAGGACTTCCTATATTTGTGCCATCCAACACGACGCATCGAGTCTTATCCATCTATGACGCTTGACCAGGTTGTAGGTAGGTAGACTAGGTAGTAACTAACAGTTTGCACTGTTATACGTACCTACTTAGGCCTTTGTACGGAACGGAACCCTCGGTGGGCGAGCCCGACGCGCACTTGTCCGGTTTGTTTTCGTCTAGCCCCCATCCTCTGTATCGTCCGAAAAGTAACATACATACATAAAATCACGCCTCTTTCCCAAAGGGGTAGGCAGAGACCACGGATCCCCACTCGCTACGATCCTGACACACAACTTTCGCCTCATTCACGCTCATTACATTCTTCATACATGCTCGTCGGTTTAGGGTACTTTTTACCTGGCCCAAAATGCCGCCAATTTGATCCAAGAAGGTTCGCCTAGGCCTTCCCCTTCCAGCTGATAACTTCGTTCCAAAATTGTTAGCAAAATAGTAAAATCTAGTTCAGTTAAGAAACTACTAGGAATATGCAGACGGATACTGGCCAATTAATTATTCCATGCCTAATAAGCTTCTGTAGCAAATCCAGTTTCCTAAGATGTTATTATGATTTAGAAATCACATCGAAATTGTTAGAGCATTTTCGGATTTCCTCAATTACGTTAATGATTGAATCAATATTTTTATTGCGCTAATCAGAGGAGCCTAAGCCTAGTTGCTATCGTTAAAAAAAAAAACTGTAATCTGTCTGAGCAAAATAGATTCAAGGGCATACTCTCAGAAGGAACTCTTAATCGATTTTGATAAAAATTGGCACACAGGTTACTTTTATTTTATTTTTTAAACACTAGCTTCGGCGCGCGGCTTCGCCCGCGTGGTACCAACATTTTCAATAGCCTATATGCTATTCCAGGTCACTATCTACGCCTATACCAAGTTTCATCCAAATCGGTTCACTGGTTTAGGCGTGATTGAAATACAAACATCCAAACATCTAAGCAAACTTTCAGCTTTACGAGTATTATGAGTGGGATTTCTTGTCGACCGCGACTTTTGATTGGAAAATCCTCTTCCTCGCGTCGTTATCCTCATTGCTGAGGGTCTTGATCCCCTGAACATGGCGTAAGTTTGCTGTAGCGTAATTTATCGACGGATTTCAATCTTTGAGAGGCCCACTAAGGACTTCAACACAAAGTGTTGTGAAAAAAAATCCAAATAGGGATGGGGGGGAAGAGGGACAGTTTGCTGTAGCGTAAACTAACAGTATCACAATGTTTTCCCGAGGCGCGGTAGACATTCTCTCTCATCTTTTTATGTTCAGATTCTTTGAAGATGTCTAAGAGAGTTGTCAGAGGCATGTCCAAATACATCCCACTCTCATATAATGAAGCTGAAAGTTTGTGAGTTTGTTTAGATGTTTGGATATTTGGATGTTTGTGTATCATCATCATAATCTCAGCCATCTAGCGTCCACTGCTGAACATAGGCCTCCCCCATAGATTTCCACAGCGATCGATCTTGTGCAGCCTGCACCCAACGGCTCCCAGCAACCTTTACAAGATCGTCTTTCCATCTCGTGGGTGGCCGATTGTTGTTTGATGTTTGTGTATCAATCACGCCACGCCTAAACCAGCGAACCGATTTGGATGAAACTTGGAATAGGCGTAGATAGTGACCTGGAATAGCATATAGGCTATTCAAAAGATTGGTACCACGCGGGCGAAGCCGCGCGAAGGAGCTAGTTATTAATAAGGCCCATTTTTTTCAAAATTCTACTACGTAGCGTGGTCTACTGTTCTCACAGAGCCACTAGTTTTAAGACTTTCCACTTACCACTAGCTTGACTTTGACTTGACATGTTTGAAGCCTATGACTACACTTCTACATCAAAATTGTATGTGTGTGGTGTATACTATAGTAATTGATGCAAGTACGTCAGCACATAAATTATTATTGGTCCTGCCTGTTATTACGGCCGCCGACAATTCAAAGTAATTATGGCTGATGATTATGAACGGACATGATCTAATCTACACAATGATGATATGTTCTTGTACGCGGGACTAATCGGTTAGGTCGAAGTGATGAATGGACAAATTGATTCATTTTTAACCGACTTTATAAGGTGCAGGCTCTCTGATAGCAAAATTTTAGACTTCTTTTTGGTTTACAGCATAATCTTAAAGTACACAGAGCTTGTGTTAGTATGGCTGGCAACCACAAAACTGATACACTACTAGCTGTTCGTCGCGGTGTTACCCACGGTCCCTCGGAAAAACTTCACTTTCCCGGGATAATATATAGCCTATGTTTATCAGGGATAATGCAGTATTCTAATGGTGAAAGAATTTTTCATATCGGTCCAGTAGTTTCGAAGCATATTCAATTCAAAAAAACAAACATACAAACAAAGAAATCTTTCCTCTTTATAATATTAGTGTAGATGTAGATTTACAAACATTTGTCCTGTCGCGAGAATCAAACTAGCACATCTTGCATCAGGCGGGTTTCGCCCACTGCATCACAGAGGTCGACTTTCCTTACCTTGCCCAGCAAATGACACCTTGCAGTATTAATAGCGCCCTACATCGATCGACCTCAGTGTTGCATTAGTAAGAAGAACGCACCCATATTTTAACTACTTAGTCTAATCTCGTGCCAGTGGTGGCTAAGTTGAGGAGTACGAGGTTGTCGAGGTAAGTTCCCAAGAGACACTTAAATTAAAACGCGTCTCCCTTCATAACTTAGAAGGTTAGTTACAGTTCGCCCAACGGATCTAGGCATTCGTGAAGTTAGCCGTTTGTCTGCGCAGTGAGCGCTTTTTCTCACAAAATTGTGTTCTGCGCAGACAAACGGCTAACTTCACGAATGCCTAGATCCATTGGAAGAACTGTAGCTGTGTTCACAACCCATTACATACAAGTGGTTTGTAAGTCTATACTAATATTATGAAGAGGAAAGATTTGTTTGTGTGTTTGAAATGAAAAGGCTCCGAAACTACTGGACCGATTTGAAAAAATATATCACCATTAGAATCCTGCATTATCCCTGATGAACATAGGCTATATTTTATCCCGGGAAAGTGAAGTTTCCCGAAGGAACGCGGGTAACACCGCGACGGACATCTAGTAAATGATAATTTTACAAAACGCAACGATATATATAGTGCGATCTTTTGGTGTTTGAAGTTCCAAATTGTTCGGTGTTAACGTGGGATTGTATTCCTGTAAAAGGTGTCAGTCTGGTTATTTTGGTCGACAATTTTCCACGCCTCTGACTCACCGGGGCACTAATTGTGAAACAACAACAGAAGCTGGAATATTTAGGTATCATCCACGTGGCTATGGAACGGTGCCAGTTGCGAGCTTTCAAGTTCTAGGTTTCTCGCTAGGGTTGTCGTAAATATCCCTAAAGAGTAAACTGTTACAAGCTTTTTATTAAATTGCAATGTTTGTCCGGGTCAAAGCTTGCAAGCTGAATTCGACCCACTTCCCGTTGTCTGATTTAGCTGAATTTTGGTAAACTTGTGTAGTACTAGCTGTCCGTCGCGGTGTTACCCGCGGTCCCTCAGGAAAACAGCACTTTCCCGGGATAAAATATAGCCTATGTTCATCAGGGATAATGTAGGATTCTAATGGTGAAAGAATTTTTCAAATCGGTCCAGTAGTTTCGGAGCCTATTCAATTCAAACAAACAAACAAATCTTTCCTCTTTATAATATTAGTGTAGACGAGTCTTCGGTGACAATGCAATAATATGGATGATGGTGGCAGTTAGCTGATTTGATGATGGAGTCAGGAGCAGCTCAATGGAAATCCGCAGTGAATAATATCCGTGTTTGAGCTCATACGAATCAGCTCACGGTCACCTATTAAAAGCTTGTACCTTACCTATTGAAAAACATTTTTAACCGACTTCAACAAAGGGAGGTTTTAAGTTCATGCATAAAACTCATAATGCCTAGTTTAAACAAAAACAAGCACATTTAAGTTTATAACGAGTAGAATCTCAAGATACTTTTATAAGCCAAGTGACAGCCCTACGCTTGCCTGATGTCATGTGCTCTCGACATAAAACCTTTTTTAAGAGGAGGCAGCAATGCTGGTCTCTGTGATACAAAGGAAGATTAGTCTGCGAAACCAACAAAGAACCACCTGTATTATATTTTGGCTTTACCAGTACCTCTCTTGATGAGATCGTCAAAGATAAGCGATGGTCACAAGTCACACATGGGTGACCGCAAGTGACAATAACAATTAGGGGGTATTTCGATTCGGAAAGTCGTCGGACTCGATATATCGGGAATAAACCGACCAATTTGCATCGGGATTCGTTGTACAGTTTCCGTTAATTCGCCGACCTTTTTTTATGATGAATCGGTCGCCTCTTGACCTCGAATCTTACACGGGCAAGAATGAGGTCTACGATAGAGCGATCCTACCAAGACCAGAAGGTTCCTAATAGGGTGATTTAGTGCCTAAAACAACAGGGTCGTAGCTCAGCAGAAATACAGACGCTGGAAGCTGATTCCAAATTTTTGCAGTGTGCTTAGTAAAAGAGCTTTGAAAGCGCTTAGTTCTAACAAGTCAAATATCAACCAGGTGAGGATGACCTTACTAACGAAAATACTGACGTTATCACTAACTCGTACGAACTTTTTTTTATTAGTTTTCGAACGAAGGTCAGCTCTAAGAAGTCGTTAGCATCAATTATTTGTGTCGCACTGAAATAGAGTTTATTCATGGGTTGGAAATAGGAGTGCTGTCACCTCGAATGTCACAGTCAAGGTGTTGATGACTCAGTCACCTGCACGCGATATGACGTGCTCATACACGGCAACATCCAGGGTTAACCCTGGATTTTGTAAATCTTTCTTACTATGGAACTAGCTGAGCTCCGCGATGTTTATAATTTTTAAAGTGTACACAGTCATCATTTGCCTGCCCTTGTCCCGCTCATGCGGGGTCGGCACAACATGTTCTCCTCTTCCACTGTCCCCTATCACTCGTCATCTCTGTATCAACTCCTTTCTTTTCCATATCTTCTTTCACACAATCCGTCCATCTCTTCTTAGGTCTACCTCTACTCACATATCCACTCACATTCATTTCCATCACCCTTTTAGTTACATGACTTTCATCCCTCCGCATTAAAGTGTACAGTGTGTGTGTTTTTAGTGTGTATTTTTTTAAGTTACACACTTAGGTATTTCACAATTAGGTGCTTTAACCGATAAAATATGAGCTTATCAAAAATTTCGATTGTGACGTCAGTGATTCCGTGGCCGAGCGGTAAGACCCTCTGACTTAGGAGGATCGTCTGATCGTTGTGGGTTCGTATCCTTTCGGAATCGAAAATTTTGATAAGACTTTCTCCGCGATGTTTGTTAAGTCAAAGTCAAAGTCAAAAAGCATTTATTCAGTAGGACCGCTGGGATCACTTTGAAACGTCTTAAAACTAGGTGATTTTACTCCTGTTCCTTCGCGACCAATACCGTGAAGAATCAGGGCAACAAACACGGTTTGGGGCCTAGCTTTCTTTTAGGTGATCCATCTTAAATCTAAACTTATGATAACTTAGGTGGTACCTACCTACCAATTGCTTAAATTATATAATACAAGATAGCAGACATTGAGGACACATCAGCCGTCGAGGGGCAGAGCGACATCAGGCCACGCGAATTTATCATTAATATAATCCTTAAGTGAATAATAAGCTTTTTTTATAAGAGTATTTTTTATGTAAGTTTTAAATCTTCGAATAGGCAGTTTAGTCGCGTTTTCAGGAAGTTTATTATAAAAAAGTATCGTATTTCCCATAAAAGAACCTTTTACTTTTTTAACCGACTTCAAAAAAAGGAGGAGGTTCTCAATTCGCCTGTATGTTTTTTTTTTTTTTTTTTTTTTTTTTTTTTTTTTTGTATCTTGTTACGCGATTACTCCGCCAATTGTGGACCGATTTTCAAAAATATTTTTTTGTTTGAAAGGGTATACTCCAGAGGTGGTCCCATATAAATTTTATTCCTGAGGGTTTGATAGTTTGCCCGTAAAACTCTAAAAACCTTCCCTCCTAGCCATTGTAAATCGAATCGACAGATAAGTCTAAGACTCTTTATGCAATATGTCAAATTGACAATTTACTAATGCCAGGAACTCACGTGTCGCGAGACTTGACATAAAATGTATGCAGTTTTGGTAATTAATGCCTTTAGACGCCGGTGGAGCCTAAGCATTATCTGTTTAGCATTATTTCTTTCTTTCTTTCAAGCTGATCTGATGATGGAGTCAAGAGCTGTTCCAGGGAACTCCTCAGAAAATAGGCTGATTGAGTTGAAACTCGGTTCGTAGATTAAGTATCATCTAAAATTTTCAAAAATGGTGACAACGAGCTGATCTGATGATGGAGTCAAGAGCTATTCCAGGGAACTCCTCAGACAATAGGCCGATTGAGTTGAAACTCGGTTTGTAGATTGAGTATCATCTAAAATTTTCAAAAATGGTGACAGCGAGCTGATCTGATGATGGAGGGAACTCCTCAGATAATCGACCGATTTAGTTGAAACTCGGTTTGTAGATCAAGTATCATCTAAATTTTAAAATATAGTGACAGCGAGCTGATCTGATGATGGAGAACGGAACTCCTCAGTTAATAGGCCGATAGAGTTGAAACTTGGTTTGTAGATCAAGTATCATCTAAAATTTAAAAATATAGTGACAGCGAGCTGATCTGATGATGGAGAATGGAACTCCTCAGTTAATAGGTTGATTGAGTTGAAACTCACTACATCAGTCAAGTTTCATCTACTAATTTGAAATATGATGACTGCGAGCTGATCCGATGATGGAGAACGGAACTCCTCAGAAAATAGGATGATTGAAATGAAATTTTGTACTTACATCGGTGAGTTCAATCAGATCACGGTAATCCATTAAAAGCTTGTACTTGTTGATATTTAAAAAAAAACTTATTCGTATTTAGATTTTTATGGATGACTTATTGATTCCCTGAGTCACGCCGTGTGTAGTGTCGAACATTGAAGTCGGTTTTTCTTTTAGTTTTAAAACGTAATTATCTAATCTAAATTTAGGCAAATAAAGTTTATTCTTATTTCTTGTGTTAATGCTATGCACATCACTTTTTTTCCTAAAGTTATTTATATTTTTATGAGTATACAAAATGTTTTCATAGATGTACTGGGAAAAAACTGTTAGAATATTTATTTCTTTAAAACGTTGTCTCAGTGAGTCCCGTGGTTTCAATTTGTAAATCGCACGGACAGCTCGCTTTTGCAAAACAAATATATCTTGAATATCGGCTGCTTTACCCCAGAGAAATATACCGTATGACATCACACTATGGAAGTAACTATAATATACTATCTTAGCTGTCTCTTCGTCAGCCAATCTCCTAATAGTACGAACTGCATAAGCGGCGGAGCTCAGTCTACCTGCAAGTCTTTCAATGTGAGCCCCCCACTGCAAATTGGAATCAACAGTTAGCCCCAAGAAAATAGCGGTATCGACCAGATTGAGTGCTTCCCCATTTAATTCAATTTTTGTTGCTTTGTGAACCACGTTAGGCAAAGTAAATTTAATACATTTAGTTTTCTTGGCATTAAGTAAGAGATTATTAGCCGTAAACCAGTTTAAAATTAGAGACAGAGACGCATTAACATCATCGTACTCTTCTTTATATCTATCAACTTTAAAAACCAAAGAGGTATCATCAGCAAACAGAACAATGTCACACATGTCTTTTACAAAAGAAGGGAGGTCATTTATATACACTAGAAACAAGAACGGGCCCAATATCGAGCCTTGTGGTACACCCATGTCAATAATTGACCCTGAAGACCTTTCGCCACCTACATCGACCTTACCCGAGGTCCCCAAGGTTTCCAGACCATCTCTCTGCCTTTCATCCAAATTCGAAGCTGTTTCGTGAAGAAGCAATACATATCGAAACTTTTGCATGTATAATAGTAGCGTCACACACGTGAATAACCTAGTTGGTAATGATTCGCAAACGAGACACAAATTACTGAAGAAAGATAGCAATCTTGACTCATCCGAACCTTGTTTAACGCCTGAACTGTGAAATAAACACTAGGTACTTGTTGAGTCCTATAACTCATTTTATGGACGCACGCCAAAACATCGTTGGTTGGCCTGGAGTTGTATTTTACTTCGTCGGAAAGCTGGAAAAGTCTACGGAAGCTATCCGACGAATTAAAATTGGAAAGGCTATCGGATTCCATATCTGCAAGTCGGCAACCACCGCAATTCGGCTAGCAGTTTTTTATATCGAAACCGACAGTCTTGCTGAAGAATTTAACTAATCCTCTTGACCTCTTGACAAGTCCATCCGACAACGGAAAAAAAAACTTAAGTATTTGTATAATTTTCCGATTTTGCTGTATTCAGAATCGCAAAAGAACCATTTAACTCCAAAAAATCACTTGGGTTTTTGAAGTTCTTCGAATCGAATGCATTCGAATGAAGTGTGAATCGCCCAGCTGAACGTTTTCGGACGAAAATAGGTAAATCTCACAATATTATACGTACTTCTATTTTGAATGGGGATTATTTTTAGCCACCCTGGCGTTGTGCTGAACTGGAGGCGCGTTCACGAAAACTGTCGGTTAGGTTGCTTGTCTGACTTGCCATAGTTTTTATTTAGCACAGGCTTTTATTTAGTTTCACATGGTTTCACATGTTCCGATAAATAATCTTCAGTAGAATCATCTTCATCATAAATGCGGAAAGGTTGTGAGGATGTATCGCCTGATGAATCGCCTTTTACGCGAGCCCTGATCACAATCAATAACCTTTGTGTGGCCGAAGATGTTGACATATTCGTTATTAGCGTGACGAAATTCACAAATACTGTATTAGATTTTTTATGTAAAAGAAATGTAGTTTAGGCTTTTCATTGTCGCATTGGTGTTAGCTGTAAAGACAATGTAAAATTTATAAATAAATAAATAAATGTATGATGTTTCTCTTTCAAGCAAATCTAACAGAACTACAGAATAAGAAACGGCGAAGGAAAACATCGTGAGGAAACCAGTTAGTATATTCTGTTAGACGGCGATGGGCTTGCGACCGGTCACGTATAGAATACTAACTTCTGCAAGATGCGGGCATGTATCTAATTGTATTTGGACATGCCTCTGACTACCTTAGACATCTTCAAAGGATCTGGAATACATAAAAAGATCTGAGAAAATGTCTACCGCGCGTCCAAAGAAATTCGAAAGAAGTCAAAACTGTATCCCCACAGTTTTGACTTCTTTCGAATTTCTTTGGATGAAATCACAGAGACAAATTAGTCTGGAATAACTCTTACCTTCATGTTCATTCATTCATTCGTCGTGTCAATGTGCTCATATTAAATTTGCTTGCTCCAAAATGAAGCCACCGCTATGGCCCTGTCTGAAGCCGCAACAAGGTCTTCCTGGGTGCAGCAGTTGGGCACCTTCATAGACTAGCCGGTTTGTTACTTTTAGCTTGCCCTTCAAGTGATCGCGACAAAATCGCGTAACAAACAAAGTCGAATTGAGATCCTCCTCTTCGAAGTCGGTTATGTGTGCCATACATTGTCTCAAAATATAAACTAGCTGATGTTTTGTGGTATGTTTACGCTTCATTATGATAACACATTGGCCGAACAAATTATAGATTTGTTTATGATTAAACCTTGCACCAAGATTTTGCTATTTTAAATAAAAACAACAACTCTATGCATGTGCCAAGTATTTTGTCTGATCAAGCCCAGACACAAATATTTGTCTGTTATTTACTGAAGAGTTCCGTTGAATTGAATAGGTCCTGACTCCAACATATCACCCATTTAATGGCCGCATAGAACTTACCAGCAGCAGCGGTCGCCCATTGACTTCGACTATCTATCAACAAGCTACATTCCGAGCGCTCCGTGCTTCGGAGGACACGTTAATTGTCGGTCCCAGAAGTTAAGCCATGACTCATAACGGAGGCTTTCTATCTATCTATTCAGCCCGGTTGTACCCACTGCTGAGTATAGGCCTCCTCTCTATAACGCCACTCTTTTCGGTCCTGTGCAGTCCTTTCCCACGCTTTCCCAGCTACATTCGTCATCCGACCATCGGGCGGGTGGTCTGCCTCGTGGTCTTTGTGCAACTCTGGACCACCACTCCGCAATCGCTGTAGTCCATCTAGGAAGCTTTAGGGCCGCCTAAAAAACCCGTCACCCGTCACTACTAACTCGTACGAACTTGCTTTTACCATGAAAGCTTCAATGCTGGTTTTCATTTACATATTCTGGGCAAGCGTAGTAACTACCATCCACGTGGTACTTACGGTAATGGTAGTAGTGACCTTGGGAGGGGGTGAAGGGCGGGGTCGAAGGTCGACACGGCTTCCGTTTGGCGATAGCGCCTGACCGCTGCTTGTTTACTAACTTATCGGGGTGACTCATTAATGGATTATGTTGACTGATGTAGCTCATTTCAACAAATTGTGCATCATTGGCATGGAGAATATCGTAAAGCAATGTTGCGAACAGAGATTAATAGTAATATACCACCTAAAGATGGTTCAAATAAAAGAAAGCAAGGTCCATACCAAACCGTGTTTGTTGCCCTGGTTCACGGTATTGGTCGCGACACAGGAGTAGAACCACCTAGTTTTAAGTAAATTCTAAACTAGCTACTGGAAAAGCCTATATGCTATTCCAGGTCACTGTCTACGCCTATTCCAAGTTTCATCCAAATCGGTTCACTGGTTTAGCCGTGATTGAAACACGAACATACAAACATCTATACATACAAACTTTCAGCTTTATTATATTACTAGCTTCTGCGCGCGGCTTCGCCCGCGTGGTACCAACATTTTGGATAGCCTATATGCTAATCCGACAAACTCCCGACAAGCAGAGAAACTACACACTGAGACACAAAATTTGCATCGAATGCCATCACTAAGCATCCTGAAATCTGAAGTAGAGTTTGCCATACGAACACAAAAAAGTGACAAAACACCAGGGGACGATGGCATTACAAACGAAACGCTAAAAACTCTATCAGAATACCTTCACGAACCCTTACAGATACTATTCAATAATATACTTAACACAGGAACGACACCCGAGCAATGGTCAAGATCAACAATCACACTCCTACACAAAAAAGGCGATAGAAGAGACCTTGGAAATTACCGACCGATAAGCCTAATTTCAAATATATATAAAATCTTTTCCAAAATAATTCTACAGAGGATGACAAAGACATTAGACGAAAATCAACCGAGGGAACAGGCAGGATTTCGAAAACACTATGCGACACTAGATCACATCCAAGTAGTCACGCAGATCATCGAAAAAGCAAACGAATACGGGGTAACTATTTATATGTGTTTCATCGACTTCAAAAAGGCTTTTGATAGTCTTGAGTACGATGCTATATGGGAAACACTAAAGGAACAGGGCGTGGAGGATAGATATATTGAACTACTTTATAGCATTTACTCGAAAAGCTTCGCTAAAATAAGATTGGAAAGAGATGGAGAAGAATTCCCTATTGAGAAAGGTGTGCGACAAGGCGACCCCTTGTCACCAAAAGTCTTCTCGGCCGTCCTAGAAAAAGTATTTCGGAAACTGAACTGGCAAGAAAAAGGACTAAAAATCGATGGAGAGCACTTGAGCCACCTACGCTTTGCAGATGATATAGTAGTTTTCGCCGAGAACCCAGTTGATCTAGAAACAATGCTAAACGAACTGACAAAAGAAAGCAAGATTGTTGGCCTTTCACTAAATACATCCAAAACAAAGATTATAAGCAACGGCGACAAACGAGAGATCATAGTAGATGGGGGAAATATTGAGTTTGTAAATGAATACATATACCTGGGTCAATCTGTCTCCTTCGAAAACTGTACACAAAGAGAAATTCATAGACGTATTGCAATATCATGGCAAAAGTACTGGGGCCTAAAGGAGGTAATGAAAAATAAACAAACCGATATTAAAATAAAAAAGAAACTATACGAAGTCATCATCTTACCGTGTCTTACTTATGGCTGCCAAACGTGGTCCCTCACACAAAAAGACGAGGACAAACTAGCTGTCTGCCAGAGGAAGATGGAACGAAGTATGCTAGGAATTAAACTATCAGATAAGATCAGCAACAAAACAATAAGACGTAAAACAAAGCTAAGCGACATTGTCAACAAAATCAGATCACTAAAATGGAACTGGGCAGGTCACATTTGTAGAATGGAGAACTCAAGATGGACAAAAAGAGTACTGGAATGGATCCCACGTGGCAACAAAAGGAAAAGAGGACGCCCAAAAACACGGTGGGATGACATATTCTGTAAAACAACCGGAACAGACTGGATGAGAAAGGCTAGAGACAGAGAGCTTTGGAGAGGATTAATGGGGGAGGCCTACGCCCGAGAGGCGACTTTTACGTAAAAATAAAAATTATTACTAATAATATGAATTACTAACCAACTATTTAAATTAATGAATACCTACTGAATGAATAAATTGCATGATTGGTTCTTAATATTTTTATGATAATAATCTATTAATTAATTGAATGTGAAATGAAAATGTAAACGTAATAGAATAAAGGCTATTTTATTTTATTATTTTATTATTTTATTTATATGCTAATCCAGGTCACTGTCTACGCCTATTCCAAGTTTCATCCAAATCGATTCACCGGTTTAGGCGTGATTGAAACACAAACATCTAAACATACTCACAAACTTTCAGCTTTATTATATAAATAAATCATGTTGGACATTTTTCACACAGCATCATCTAGCCCCAAACTAAGCAAAGCTTGTACTATGGGAACCAGATAACTGATATACTACTTATATACTTTTTGTTTGTAAATACATACATATTATACATAGAAACACCCAGACCCGTGATAAATATTTGCAGATTATACAAACATTTATCCCGCGGCGGGGATCGAACCCGCAACCTTCTGCGTCTCAAGCGGGCTATCACCCACTGCGCCACAGAGGTCGTCCTCTGTGGCGTGGGATATGAGTGGGATGATCTCAGCGGTCCTACTGAATAAATGCTTTTTGACTTTGATTGAAAACCGAAGATGTGGCCTTCTCCAACTATGACGACTGCGAGTCTGTGATCCTTTGCGATAAGCACGGAATGGTATCGAACGAAAATGACGTCAGCTAAGGATTTCATGTGGATTACTGTGCTATTTTATAGAGCACTAGCGGTTTTATAACGAGCGAAATGTAGAGTATAGAGCGGAAGACCATCGGTTTTTAGTACCACTTAAGTTTGAAAATTAATTTCTCCAAATACCAGCGATTTCTCGATGGAATTTTGAAAAATCCTGCTTAGGTAGCTGCTGTTATATAGAAATAGCATTTCAGTTTTCTCGCTTGAGCCTTTGTGTTGCCATCAAAAATATTGCACTTTTATTAGCATTTCAGTTTTTCGCTTCTGTCGTCAGATCGCGCTAAAGTTTTTGGATATTTGCACTAATCTATTACCTCCCAGTGTAATGATAGTGTAACTACAATCAGAAAACTACGCGATCTCGTAGATAATTCTTCTCAATCTGACTCCCGCACTAATATGAGTCATGGTGAAGTAGGTCGAGTGTCTACTTGCGACTACTCGGCGCCTTCGGATCCGCTCGCATTGTGTACCCAGTCGCTCATTAAAGTTATGGACGTACAGCCAAGTTGGAGTGGGGAATGTAGGTCAAACATTCTTAAATTTTATAGTTTTGTTATGAAACAATCTTCATCTTCTTTCGAGTCGATGTATCAGCAATATCCAGAGCCATTTAGACCAGTAGGTGGCTACAACCACAGCGTTGCTCGAGCAAGCCATAAGCTCTCAAAGTGCAGGTATAGGGGCATAATGGATATGAGCACGTCTGACATAGATTGCAATACAACTGGGCACCACACGGGCATTGTGTTGCCAGTTCCTCCGTGATCATGGCGTGTGCAACCACGTCGAAATATCGGGAAACTCAAATAATATGTAATCATGGTAAATATCCCGTTAATTGTGTTTATTGTGTATCGTTTGAGCTGATCATGCATCATCTGCTCAAGTCATGCCTACAGCGACCAACCCATGTTCTGAGCCTATTCTAGGTCTTCCAAGCTGACCAGGTAGTTCTTGACCAGGGGGTAGTTCTTCTGCAGGCTTAATAAACCTGTCAGGAGGTATTTTGCGCCCCACATGTTAAGTCTGTCAGCACCGGCGCGGCGTCTCCAGTAGGCTTCCGTGGAGCGTACAAAGTTTTTTGCCTTTTGAGCCGTCCTCTTGGTAGCGTGATGTTATGCAGAGGATGTCTGTCATCATTTTCTTGTTTATGAAACAATGACTAAAGATGAACCTGTTCTCTTCTTGTATCATCTTGCCGTGATTCTCAAAAAGGTTTATTTAGTGCGCTTTTGACACAGTTTTCGAACTTTCAATCTACGATAATAATATTGCATGTTACCTCATCTGTTCTTCTTCATCGTTGGATACTGGCTTAGGTAACACATTAATTTTTAGGGCAGAAAACCTCATTGGTGCATGAAGATTTGAAACCCTGAAGATTTAAAACCTTAGGATTTGTAGAGGTAGAGTTTTCATAAGACCATAAATAGACCATTTTAGCCCCCACTTATGCAATCACAAATTTGAACCGACAGGACAGGGCGCAATAGGGCTCAGTAGGCGAGGCCTATGTCCAGCCACTACTGGGAGCATCGGTTGAATATCGTCAAAGCTAACATACATTATTTTTGCAGTGCCGACGACGTCGCGCGCTCAGCTTGCGCAGGAGTATCTGCATTCGTGCCGGCAGCACAACACCGCGTCTATTGACTCAGTCTTGCAACAGATACGGGTAAGTCATACCTGTTACTAGCGATCCATGCTAATATCTCGTCCAGTTAGACGTCCATGTTGCTGTGTCACTAGTCCTGAAAGAGGCTACATTTTCTTTTTAGCTTCTACGATATGCTGGTTTTCTCATGATGTCTTCCTTCACTGTTCGAAAGTACTGGCAGACACCCAGACGCGAGAAAAATATCATATCGTCTAAAGACAAAGATCATACAAAAAGTTGCCCCGCGGCGTGGATCGAACCCGCAACCCACTGCGTCGCAAGCGGACCTTCGCCCACTGCGCTACAGAGGTCGTCAAAGGTTGTTTTCTAAACTGCCTTGAATGTCGAATAGAGAAAATCTTTCACAGGAGCTTCCAGAACAGTCTATCGGCGGCAGCACCCGCGCCGGTCGGCTGTGCCTCGCCGATTGCTCGCTCAAAGGCGCGGCGCCGGCGGACGCGCTGGAGTCGGTACTGCGCAAGGTGCAGTTCCGACGTATCGAACTTGACCACGCGGAGCTTGATGATGAAGGAGCGGTAAGCATCTCTTATGCCACATTTAGATTCAGCCACTGCCACTGCTCTTGCAGCGCTCGTGGTCGTGCTTGCTTAGTCGTTCTTTATAGATCGCGAGTAACCCATTCTCGCGCTGCCTACTTCCCTGCTCAACAGGGCTGAATGTAAATCTGGGGTTAAGGTGGGTGGCGTTAATGCGTAATGTATCATTCTTAGCGAACATGTTAGGGGCTAAAATCCGTCTAAAAGTCGCTCGCTGCGAACCCGTTGAAAACTTCTTTAGGCGCGCTAGGCAGTTTTGAGGTGAAAATAAGTTCTTGGATTCGCCTCGAAAAGGTCACGTGCGAGTCACGTAACTGCTCACCGACACCTATGATAGCGCCTTCTAGTTCTGTACTCGGTAAACTTTTACTGCAATATTTTTAACTTTCTAAAAGCTCATTTTATAACTAAACGGGTGAAGTTATTATCTTTCGATACATAGGCACCTAATTGTTCTAGTGTTCACTTCTCTCGGCACTCGCGGGAGTGCCACCGGTTTTTTTACTGACTGCTCAAACGCTCGCTGTGTAACACGTTACAAGACGCCCTGTAACACCAGTCAGTCGTCATCATCATCTTCCTGCCCTTTTCCCACATTACATGGGGTCGGCACAACATGTTGTGCGTTCTTCCATTCTCCTCTATCAGCCGTCATCTCAACACTCACTCCTTTCTTACTCATGTCATCCTTCACACAATCCATCCATCTTTTCTTTGGCCTACCTCTACTCGTGAATCCATCAACATTCATACCAAGCACTCTCCTAGTTACATGACCTTCTTCCCTTCTCATTACATGCCCAGTCAGTCGTATCACGTCATTTATTAATGGCCCCTAAGATGATTTGTGTTCAGGGATTTCATATTATTTCAGGAAGCGCTGTTCGACATGATAGAATACTACGAGAGCGCATGCGTGATATGTATCACAGGTCCACGCCAGTTTGGAATCAGAGGATGGCAGGCAGCTTCTAGGATGATCAAGAAGGTATGATCACATTTTTGTTTTTCTACACTAATATTATAAAGAGGAAAGATTTTTTTTGTTTGAATTGAATAGGCTCCGAAACTACTGGACCGATTTGAAAAATTCTTTCACCATTAGAATCGTACATTATCCCTGATGAACATAGGCTATATTTTATCCCAGGAAAGTGAAGTTTTCCCGAGGGACTGCGGGTGACGCCGCGACGGAAAGCTAGTGGCTCATAAAGTCGTAATTTCTTGCTCCAAGCGAGGTCATATCTCGTTTCAATGAACTTGCAATGTTTGTTTGTATGTTTGTCCCGGTCCAATCTTTGCAAGCTGAATTTAATCCACTTCCCGGTGTTTGAATAAGCTGAATATGAAATCGACTTCAAGAAATGGAATAGGTGCTCAATTCGTCAGATTTTTTGAAGTGAAGTCTTAGGCGCGTTGGGCAAAAACCATCGAACTCGCGACATGTTACCGACACCATCTCTGATAGTTCTCTTAGGCAAAAGTCTAAGCCTTTGAAGCGTACTTCCATCACCAATTTTTTCGAACTTTTTGACGCAACATGAAGAATGTCTCTTAGGCTCAACTCAATGCACATTGAATTGGCAAGCGACGCGTCAATTAGTTTTTTAGCAAGCCTTATATAAACCTTATGAACAATGGTACAAGATATAGAAACGCTTGTAGAATGAACCGCACGAAAGTGCTCGATCCACCGCTGCCCGCTAGATGGCTTCGCCATACCTCGTTCATTCTAGGCTTGCTAATGCTTGCTAAGGCTTGCTAAGGCTTGCTATAAAACTAATTGACGCGTTGCTTGCCAATTCAATGTGCATTGAGCCTAAGAGACATTCTTCTTCATGTCGCGTCAAAAAGTTCGAAAGAACTGGTGATGGAAGTACGCTTCAAAGAGGCTTCGACTTTTGCCGAAGAGAACTCTCAGAGATTCGTCGTCAGAGATTTCGTCGTCGGCGTCGCTTGCCAATTCAATGTGCATTGAGCGTTAATCTCGAATGTTTGTTTCCAGAGCGCGGAATTGTCGGAACTGGAGCTGGCAGAGAGTGCGTTGGAGCCCTCTCACGCGCCGGTGCTGGCTCGCTCGCTCAGACCGCACACGTGCGGAGACACCCGCCTGCGGGCGCTGTGCTTACAGCGAGCCAATCTCAGCGGAGAAGCGCTCATGTGCTTAGGTAACACTAGCTTCTGCGCGCGGCTTCGCCCGCGTGCTACCAACATTTTGAATAGCCTATATGCTATTCCAGGTATCTATGCCAATTCCAATTCCACCTGGATAGAATAGAATAGAATATTATTTATTTGAGAAGCACAAACAACACAGGGTGGATAGCATATAGATAGGCTATCAAAATGTTTGTAACACGCGGGTGAAGCCGCGTGCAGAAGCTAGTTTCAAACGGCGCGTTAATTACCCGCCTATCTACGCTGTAAGCCACTCATCACCATAAAAAAAAGTACGTTTTCCCGTGCAGTTTTTGTTTGGTCCAATGAAAATTTACGAATTTTCTTCACAGGTTTCATATACTTTAAAATGTAATTGTAATGATCGTATGTTTGTTTCAGTGATAGCGTTGAAGTCGAACAGCTCAGTGCGAGAGCTACGTCTTCCGGACAATAACCTGACGCCTCAGGACGCGCAGCAACTCGCCTCACTGCTCAGATTCAACAACAATATACAGCTGCTGGACTTGTCTAATAACCAGATACAGGTAATATATCATTTGAGAATTTATTTATTTATCAATTTATTTCAGACAACATGATCCATAATAATTTCTTAAATTAACATTTTAAAATTTTAACAAAAGAGCACACAAAAGCTTACTCTACCTACTTACCTATGAACTGTGCATGTACCATACTACAGTGGTTAATGTACTCACAGTCGAAACGGTTTGATAACGCATTCAGTATGGTGTTGGGGCTGGCCCGAACCCTGCACCCCAGGGATGTGCACCGCTTTCGCATGGTGGTGTAGAAACAGTCCACACGCGCCGCAGCGAACATCCCCGACGCGCTACAGAAACGGGGCAGCCCCACCACCACCCTGAACGCGTTATTGTATTGGATCCGTAAGGCGTTGTACTGTCGCTGCGAATGACTCACCCACAGACTGCTCGTGTAGAAACTAGTACAGTACGCTCTGAATAGGGAGATTTTAACCTCAGTTGAGCACCGAGCAAACCTGCGGGCAATCATGTTTGCTCTTATGTCGTCACACACATTTATGTCGTCACTACTGTGCGCCCGCGGTGTGACCCGCGGTCCCTCGGATTTCTTTTTTGACGTGACAACGTCTTATAATTCGATAGAGCTGGCTGCACGCACGAAAAATGCGGCGTTACCTCGTCTGAGGCGTTCCATGTAAGGCTTGAAGTGCAAGCGAGAGCGCGGAACGAGCGACAAAGAAGCACAAACGTTGTCACGTTCAACTATCGTCAGTAAACCGACTTTACAGACAACCAATTTTTTTTCGGGATAAAAAGTAGCCTATGTCCTTCCCTAGTATACAACCTTTATCCATGCCAAATTTAAAAAGTATGTACCGCTCGTGGTCGTGCTTGCTTAGTCGTTCTTGATCGTCGAAGTTAAGCAACGTTCGAAACGGTCGGGGAAGTGGATGGCTGACCAGTGGCAATTTCATCTGAGCGCTTCAGTTCGGAGGGCACGGCTACGATAAATTGTCGGTCCCAGCTATTTAAATAGTTAAGGCTTAATGCACATTGAATTGGCAGCGACGCGACCAGACGTAACAAGACAATATAAACCTAATGAACGAGGTGTGTGGCGCCGGCTCGAGCAGTCCATTCTGTCAAGCGTTTCTATATCTTGTAACATTGTTCATAAGGTTTATAATGGCTTGTTACGTCTCGTCGCTGCCAATTCAATGTGGCTTGAGCCTTCGATTATAGAGCGGCCTATACCCAGCAGTGGATGTAACTGGGCTGGTTAGTGGTTATACATATTAGGGTCTAAAATTCGCGTGCCTATGTTCTAGGACACAGGCGTGGGACACTTGGCGGACGCGTTAGTGGAACAAGCGGCGCAGACGCCGCCTTCTGCTGCAACTTCGCCTATCTCACCGCAACTCCAGCCTTGTGAGTATACCTTATTGACCGAGCGAGCGAAGCGTCGCAGTTTCGAGATTAGCAAAAAATGCTTTTGTCCTTCTGTCGGTTTGTCCGACTGTTCTCGCCTACAGGTCGCATTTATCAACCGATTTTGTAGAAAATAGGCACACTGCTGCCTTGACTTATATGAAAACATTGAAAATGCGTTTATTCTGGGTCTGGGTGTTTCTATGTATAATATGTATGTATTTACCATAGACGAAGAATAGTTATTTCTTCGTCCATGGTATTTACAAACAAAAAAAAAAAAAGTAAGTTTACTTTTTTTTTTTTAGTACAAGCTTTGCTTAGTTTGGGGCTAGATGATGCTGTGTAAAAAGTCCAGCCTTATTTATTTATTGATTGGGGTGGAAAATAAGAGAGAAAGGGGGTGGGAGGAAGTTTGCTGTGGAGTAATATATCGACAGATTTCAATTTTGATTTGTGTCGGAGATGGGTTGTGCGTACTGGTACCAATCACTGTATTAACATATTGAAATTTTAGTGTGTGTTTTCAGTGAGCGCTCTGGACACTCGCGGTTTGGCCTTCCTCGTGTTGTGGAACAATCAGCTCACTAGAAACTGTGCGCCGCATCTCAGCAAAGCACTGGTAAGTACAAATAAACACACAAAATCAAAGTCACAAATTATTCATTCAGTAATATTCACACAGAATACTAAGGCTCAATGCACATTGAATTGGCAAGCGACGCGTCAATTAGTTTTACAGCAATCCATTATAAACCTTATCAACAATGGTACAAGATATAGAAACACTTGTAGAATGAAACACTCGCGCCGGCGCGTCCCTCTAGATGGCTTCGCCATTATTTATTCTCCTTTGTGTGACGCTATTTGCTCTCTAATTTGATAAGATCTGATGTGATGTATATTTCCAGCGTTCATCCCAATCCCTCTGCGTGCTAAACATCGGCCGGAACGCCTTAGGTACTGACACAGTGAGAGGGTTACAAGGCGGCGGCGGCGCCCTGCTGTCTCTAGGGCTCCAGTGCGCTAGACTCGGCCCCGACGCAGGCGCGCCGCTCTCTGACCTGCTACGTGCTGACACCAAGCTGCAGGTGAGTTGACAATAAGCTGCATGTGAGTTCACAATAAGATGCAGGTGAGTTGACAATAAGCTACAGGTGAGTTGACAATAAGCTGCAGGTGAGTTGACACCTAACTGCAGGTGAGACACCAAGCTGCAGGTGAGTTGACACCTAACTGCAGGTGAGACATCAAGCTGCAGGTGAGTTGACACTAAACTGCAGATGAGAAACCAAGCTGCAGGTTGCGAGTTGACAAAGTCAATGTCAAAAAAGTTAGAAATTGACTGTCTTACTAAAAAAAATAAGTAATGCGAATATAATCCAAAAAACTATACCCACGCGGTCTCGTCCCATTATTAAAAACAATTAATTTCAATGATGCGAGTTTATAGTGTAATCATGTTTTGTTTTTCAGAGATTGGACTTGCGCGACAATCGGCTTGGTCCTGCGGGGCTGCAGGCGCTTGTTGCTGCGATGAATGAGAATCACACACTCACGCAGTTAGACCTCGATGACCCTGCGGTAACTTCTTAGTTTTTAATAGCATAGCACAACCAATCGTTAGCTCTCTGAAGTTAGGTGCACTAAACGATTGCTCAGGTATGGTAGAGTGAGATAGGACGATGCAACAAACTAAGCGAGTGAGCGAGGCAGCTGTACAACGCTGTCTTCGTCTTATATGGGTCATCAAAAATGGATTCTGCCTAGCAACTTCGGAACGATAAAGATTCGTTGTGACTGAACCTAAATGATATTTTATAATTCAGAGTTGAGTGCATTTAGCGTTGTAGAGTGGTACGGAAAACGCGGTAAAAAACAAGTTAATAAGTAATATTATTATTATTAATATTATTTATTAGTATTATTATTAGTTAGTTGGCAAGTGTGCTTAGGCCTCACGACGAGGCCTAAGCACACTTGCCATCTAGGCGTTCGTGAAGTTAGCCGTTTGTCTGCGCAGTGAATGCTTTTTCATACAAAATTGTGTTCTGCGCGGCTACCTTCACGAATGTCTAGATCCGTTGAAGTGTATCTATGTAAAAATGTTATAAAAGGCGTGATCACAGCCAGATTATTACACAGGGTCACGACAGTATCCCCGAGGCGCGGTACACATTCTCCAGATCTTTTTGTGTATTCCAGAATCTTTGAAGATGTCTAAGGTAGTCAGAGGCATGTCCAAATACAATTAGATACATGCCCGCATCTTGCAGAAGTTAGTATTCCATACGTGACAGGTTGCAAGCATATCGCTGCCTAATACTAACTGGTTTCCTCACGATGTTTTCCTACACCATTTATAGCACGTGTTAAATTTATTACAGAGATTTATCTTTAAAATCTGTTAATATTTGATATTTATTTGGTTTTTTTTTTTGAGGTACATGACATGTTTCTTTTTTTGTTTATGTATTATGTCTTATTTTTTTCTTCTCATTTTGTATTTTGTGTGTGCTTGAGTGGCAAATAAATAAATGTCTATGTCTATTTGCAGGAATCAACAACCCTATCAGAGGATAGCACAGCGGCTACCGTTTCCCGTTTAACCCGTGAACTGCGCGCCCTCTGCCGGAGGAACGAGCCACGAGTGACCGAACCAGAGAGACGCGCGCATCGCAAGATCAGTCTCACCTGTCACACAGCTTGTGTGCTGCAAGTAAGCACACACAATACACAGCTGCAGGGTCCCGTCGGACCCTGCCGACAGAGATGAAAACTTGAACAATTAAGTGTGTATTTTTTTAATCGTCGGGCGCACGCTGGGTAACGCCGTAATAATGGTTCTTTATCGTGTTTAGTTACGGAGTTCAAAACTAGATGGCGCTGACGGTGGTGTCGGTAACACTGTCTGAGTTCAATTTTTTCCAATGTCAAAAATGCCCAGTGCGCCTGATAAGTTGTCAAAGTCAAAAATGTAATGGATAATGTGTATTATCCATCTGTCTGTCTGTTTGTTACTTTCACGCCCAAACCACGTCCTAAGTTTCGTCATCTTTCCCTAGTGTACCGTAAAGTTAAGTCATCTTTTCCCAGAGTGTACCGTAAAGTTTCATCATCTTTCCCTAGAGTGTACCGTTAAGTTTCATCATCTTTCTCCAGAGTGTACCGTAAAGTTACGTCATCTTTCCCCAGAGTGTACCGTTAAGTCTGGCCATCTTTCCCCAGAGTGTACCGTAAAGTTACGTCATCTTTCCCCGGAGTGTACCGTAAAGTTAGGTCATCTTTCCCCAGAGTGTACCGTAATGTTAGGTCATCTCTCCCCAGAGTGTATCAGGCAGAAGTCGCGGCGCGCGTCTCCGCTCGCCCCTCCCCTCGCCGGCGCCCTCCCCCGCCGGCTCGCCCACACCCCACCATCAACAGAACGTGCAAGTTAACAGATTCTCTGTGAGTATATTTCTTACTGCTACTTTCTATTATTGTGTAATAGCTTCTGCGCATGGCTTCGCCCGCGTGATACCAACATTTTGATAGCCTTTAAGCTATTCCAGGTCATTATCTACGCCTATTCCAAGTTCCATCCAAATCGGTTCACTGGTTTAGGCGTGATTGAAACACAAACATCCAAATATCCAAACATCTAAACAAACTCACAAACTTTCACTTATAATACCACAAGAGCTTCAAAATTATCGGGTATTTCCCGATAGGTTCGTTGCAAACAAATGAAGGAGTCAAGTTTTTCAGGTTAAAAAATCACTCGATTGTTCTCGATGATTTTTCCTGAAAAACTTGACGATTTTATTTGTTTGCAGGGAACCTTGAGGGAAATGCCAGATAATTTTGAAGCTCGTGTGGTATTCGGGGGATTATTTTTCCGTCCCAAATGTCGGCCAATAGAATTGCACCATGAGACGAAATGTACAGTTAATTTCATTTTCATGCAAAATCTCCAATTTTCACAATTGAATTCAACCTGTCAGTTTGACGTGTGGTTAATTTGACTGGATCATGTTTTGTTTTTTATATATAGCAACTACCAGAGAAAATTTTCAAAAAATTATCAGTATAATACCATGTAGGTTGTACCACGTGACGTCGAATGGTGCAATTCTATTGGTCGATATTTGGGTCGGAAAAATAATCAGCTTTATTATATGAGTGGAAAGAACTTTATTTTATTGAGGACACAATTTTACATTGAATAAGGGTAAACTTAGGAGCTAGGTTTCGATAAAGCAATGCCTTACAATCGGCGGTCTTATCGCTCGAGGCGATGTCTTCCAGACAACCGTTTGACTATGCTAAATAATAATAAAACTAGGTAAAATACAACAGACAACGGAGTATTGTGATACACAATACTTGTATATGTGTGTTGCGAATAAACAACTGGTCTATATCGCGTTGTCACAGTAAACATAGCGTTGTCGAGAACATTGCGTTGTCTGAAGCTCTCCCGTGATATTCAGCAGCAGCAATTAGAAATTCTCCATACATAGAAATTGTATGAAAATTTGTAAGTTTTTACGAGACTGAGCGTATTGTATGAATAGTATGTAGGTAGCTTCATTAAATGTGAGTATTTTCAGGTGACCCGAGTGACTCCGGAACGCGAGTCGTCGACGGACAGTTCGAGTCCGGGCACGCCCCGTCCCGGATACTGTCCCACGCCTTCACGGTTCAAAGTCATGCAGGTAAAATCGATATTAAAATAAAATATGGTCGTGAATAAAATAATAATGCTACTGGACTTTTCACACAGCATCATCTAGCCCAAAGTAAGCAGAGCTTGTGTTATGGTTACTACATGACTGATATAAAAAAAAGTAACTGACTGATATACTACTCAAGTATACTTTTTGTTTGTAAATGCATATCTATACTTCTATATATATAAAAGAAAGTCGTGTTAGTTACACCACTTATAACTCAAGAACGGCAGAACAGATTTGGTTGAAAATTGGTAGGGAGGTAGCTTAGAGCCAGGAGACGGACATAGGATACTTTTTTTTGTCAATTACCATAAGGGGGCGGGAAAATAAGGGTTGGAAGTTTGTATGGGGAAAAAAGTTAAGCAACCCTGGGCGTGGTCATAAAAAGGATGGGTGACCGCCGCCAGCCACTTTTTGCACTCTAGATTTTTTATTTTTTTTTGTATTTTGCATAATAAATTATTTTAATTTTAATGATAAACATGTAACATGTGTATTCCCACCCATCAATATATCCGAACTCCGAAGTTATGATTTTTTGATATTAAAATATTTTTTCTTTGGTTATAGTTAGAACGCCATCTATATCACCGACGTCAAAATTACTTTATACCTTTTCTCCTAGGTGGCGTTTCTACTATAGCGGAGATCGAGATACGATCGAGTATAATAATTTTCTTTGATTTTGAGTTTTGAAAAGTTAATGGAGATTTTTGCTTAGAGATTTCGATATTTTTATATTGCTGACGAAGTCGCTGGTAGGTAATATTAGTTAATCGTTTTATTTCGAAATTCAAAACCATACAATACTTGCTATTCAAAAAAAAATACGTTTCGAGACAATTTCTACAAAAAAATTGCCGCTCGCTTCAGCGATTCTATATCAATTTACAGTATTCGTTTTGTTCTTAGCATTGCAACATCTGGGTAAGATTTTCCCTACCTCTATCTTTTATGGGATTCTTGAGAAAAACATAAATATAAAAAAAATATTATTAATAGGTATAACAAGCGACGGAGTTTTATATTTTGTATATACC
The DNA here is from genome assembly GCA_963565295.1 of Epirrhoe alternata. Classification (NCBI taxonomy): domain Eukaryota; kingdom Metazoa; phylum Arthropoda; class Insecta; order Lepidoptera; family Geometridae; genus Epirrhoe; species Epirrhoe alternata. Next base: position 2,508,227 of record OY751403.1, read on the forward strand.
TACTCTCGATTCACTCAAAACTCCTCTACTTTGTTCAATAATGCGCAGACGAAATTGCGCGGGTCAGCTAGTAATATAATAAAGAGAAAAGATTTGTTTGTTTGTTTGAAATGAATAGGCTCCGAAACTACTGGACCGATTTGAAAAATTCTTTCACGAATAAAATCCCACATTATCCGCTATGAACATAGGCTATATTTTATCCCGGGGAAGTGAAGTTTTCCCGAGGGATCGCGGGTAACACCGCGGCGGACAGCTAGTATTTTATACATAGAAAACACTTAATTTAATTTAATTTAATTCTTTATTGTACACAATAAAACACAGAGAAAAGAGGTTGTTACAAAATACATGTACAAAGGCGAGCTTAACCCTAAAAGAGTTTTCTACCAGCAAACCTTTGAGTAAACCCGAGTAAAGTCATAAAAGTCGAGTAAAGTTGTACCTAGTAAAGTCACGCGGCGGGAATCAAAACAACCCGCAACCTTCTGCTTCGCAAGCGGATCTTCGCTCACTGCACTACAGATATTGCGAGATGAGTCGATAAATTAGGTAATCCCCTAAATCTGTTTACAGGTGAACGAGCCGCCATCAATCCAAGTCCATCCGGCGCAAAAACGCGCCGTTTCCCGTTTCTCAGTGACCCGAAACTACGACTCCATCTACAACCCGTCCCCTAGAGAGAGTCCCAGTGCGTCCCCTACGCCGAGCATGTCCCCTACGCCATCAACTACGTCCCCTAGCGTATCACCCTGCCCTAGTGATACTAGCTGTACCGACAGCATTAAAGATAGCCCTAGAATCGAGATCTATGAGGACAAATCTAATGTTAATACTCATGAATTGGAAAAGTATGAAAAGCTATATACAGACACAACTAAATCTGAAAGAAGTTATGTGAACACACCAAGAAAAGAGAAGGGTTATACAGAAACAGCTGTATCAGAGAAGGACAGCATGAAAAACGCAGATGACAAAGTTAGTTCAATAGAACAAGGAATAAACGATAGCAAATGTTTGACAGAGTCAATAGATTCGCTTGAAATTTCAAAATTTCCAAGCACAAGTTACACAAATGTAGATTACTCAACTTATACATCTCCTAGCATAACCACATTAAGTGGTGCTCTGTTTAGTAGAAGCGTGTCAGAGATAACGACTGTGCCTAAAAGCTGCATCAAAAGTACTAGCAAATTTGAGCGGAAAGCAAGCCCATCTATTCCTATAACTAGCTCACGATCCGAGCCGATATTCGGGCCAGCGTTGTTCGTAGAATCGACTGTACCACCTACAGCTGTACCTAATTCAAGGTTCTCTATATCACCTAGCCCTGTCAGTTTCCTATCTGGCATAGAAACCTTTTATACAAGACCGGAAATACAAAAAACTGATATAGATTCCACGAAATTAGATGATAGTCAAAGATCTCAAACCAGTTTTAAAGATACTTCTGTAACTGAGTGTGAAGAAAGTGTGTTGAATGTGGCTAGTAATAGCGCTGTTAGTAATAAAGTGACTGAAAATAAAGACAAACTAATGACTGAAAGCAAAGAAGTAACTGAGAAAAATGAAATTGAAGTAATGCATGATGTAAATGAAAAAGTTTCACAACCTAGTTTTATACTAGCATCAAATACAGTTGAAAAGAACGAGTTACCTAAGGAAATTGTATCTTCAACTCAAGTTTTACCTAAAGATTTAGTAAAACATGATAATCTACCTAAAGATTTAGTAAAACACGATAATCTACCTAAAGATTTAGTAAAACGCGATAATCTACCTAAAGATTTAGTAAAACACGATAATCTACCTAAAGATTTAGTAAAACACGATAATTTACCTAAAGATATACCAGAAATAGAACATGTATCGAAAGATATAAAAATAGATATAGCTCAAGTTGAGAAAAACGATACTAACGTATCTAAAGCAATAGATGTAAAAAGTGATATAAAAGTAACAGATACGAGGATTGTGGAGTTCAAAAGTAAACCGGAAGATGTTATATTCTTTATATCGGATGAACCTGTCCATAGTGAGAATGTTAGTGAAAAATGTGAGAGTGCGATCGGTAAAAGTTACAGTGACGTAGTCAAAAATGAACCTTGTGTGCAACAAGATGTTGCAAAAACTGACGATAACTTAGTTAAAAATAGTGAAATAAGTGACAATGCGAATAACGAAAGTGTTAACAATACAGCCAAAGTACACAGTGACAAAGATTTTGTTAACATAGATGATATATTAATAAAGGACAATAAAGCTATGATGAAGATAGAAGCGATAACCGAAGACCTCGGTAATCTTATAAAAGAAATGAAAATGTCTGCGATAAGTAAAAAGAAATGTGTAGACATAGACACTAACATTGTACCTGGTAATTTTAGAGATGTAGTTCTTAAGAAAAATAAAAGTGAATCCAGTCTGGATAGTCCAGATTTGGAAGTATCTAGATTAATGAATAAGAAGATAGGTAGTCCATTTCGCGATAGTAATTCATCGCTTGAGATATCAGGAAGTTCTATGGAAAGTCTTAATGCCCTTGAGAATCCAAAGGCAGTCGTTATTCAAGAGTGTGTAGAATCAGACAGAGAGTTGGACAGAAGAAAAGAAGCGTTATCTACGGAAAGCAGCGTAGAAACAACCAGTGAGGTAACACCAAACACACAAAACTTCCTCAATACTTCGGTTAGTTCAAACGAAAGCGTTTCTCCTATTATATTCGGGAAAAGCAAGAAGCTACATGGCTCGTTATCAAGCTTAGAGGCTAGTGTTAGCTCGCTAGATTCAAAACAAGACAAAATTATGGTTACCTCAGCTGATTCGGGCATAGAACACTCACTTCAAAACCCCACAGAGAACAAAGACGATGCTTCGTCAAACGAAGGCACATTGACACAGAACTCAAGTTTAAGAGAAACTATACGTTCAGAACATCTACAAGAAACTCTAACATCTTCACCGAAACGTACTTCGAGTTTACTCGATGTGCCAGCTTTGAAAAGTAAAGGCTTGGATCGTATGAGGAAGATTTCCTGGGTAGCACCTTCGCCCAGCTTTCATATACCGCAAGAGAAGGTAAAAGAAGAGAAGCCATCTCATTTAGAGAAGTTACTGAGCCTCTTCCAACATCCCACAAGTCTTTTCTCCCGGCAGAGTGATGATGAAAGGAAATCTGCCTCCAATACTCCTCCTAGAAAAGATTCTACACTCACCAGTTCGTTTTGGTCTTGGGGAAGCGCTATCGAGAACTACAAAGAAGAGAAAGAAGATTCATCAGAAGCGACAGACTCGACTCTATCGGAGAGAGTTCAAGTCTCGTTCGTCGACGAATCGTTCTCCAAGAAACTTGACAAAACGCCGTCTACCGACACAGATAACACACTAAGCGAGTTTCAGTCCTTCTCGCAGAACGTCGAGGAGAAAGTTACCGACACCACCGATGTATTAGTACAAAAATGTTTAGATTTAAGCTTAAAAGCGAGTGATGATCTCAGTAAACCCAACGATTTGAAGGATGGAAGCGACAAAATTGATAGGCCACGGTCATTCGCCGCGGTGTTAAAAGCGTCTGGTTCCGAAAACCAGGAAAGGGCGAGCCCAGAACCATTGGTACTGCATAAACTACCAGGAAAACTGTTACGAGGGATCAAAGAGAACATCAGCCCTGAAAACACGCTCACTTCAAGTGTTACAACGAGAGCTCTAACCAGTGAAAGAATGGATAAAAGCGAGGAAAGCCGAGAACTAGCGCCTATAGCGACTATTGAAGAGACTTGTGACATTTCTGCTGACAATTTTAGCGAGGAAATACAACTTGCGTACATAGATGATGTCAAAGTTGATATACAAGTGAGGAATGTACCTGATGCAGACAGAGCGATAGATTTAGGGAAAGACGCGTTATCCTATCTTATGTTTGATAGAGAACCTAAAGAAGCGTCGCTTGCGCAGGAATTACAGGACGCAGCGATAAAAGAAATGATAGATCTATCACCAGAGTTAGTTATTGACGAAGCGGCCGAAGTATTTCCAAGACCGCTGACACCTGACCGAGGGAAGATAAAAAGAGCCAACTCGTTGGAAGAAATAAGTCGATCCGAAGAGAAAAGTCCCAAAGCTAGAAGCATCGCGTTTCAAGTCCCGGAAACACAGCCAAGAGATATTCCTTCACGGAGGCCTCAAAGAACGCGAACCGGATCCAGTCCAAAATCTCTACCAGAGAGCCTAAGCAAGAAGAAACGTGTTTCGTCTTTGGGGAAAATGGCGCGCGATTCGTTACTAGCTTTGAATATGACAGCGGAAGAAATAGCGGAATTCAGACGCTCCCATAAACTTACTTCGGTCGAAAGTCTGCGCTCGCTCGAATCTGTTTCCGAAGAGTCGCTATCGCGGAGTCGCGCGTGTCGCGCGTCCCGTGACAGTCTGGGGTCGCTCGAGTCGCGTTGTCGCGCGTGTTTCAGAAGCTCGCAAGATAGTCTCGGCTCGTTAGATTCGGTACCGGAGGATTGCAAATGTAATATTGACAAGGGTTTGTCTTGAGTGAAGATTTCGAACTCCACGTTCACACCAATAAACACAATCTGTTTTATACATGCAAATATTTTGAAGTGAAAACTGCTTTAGGCGCGTTGGGCATTTTCGAGATGAGAATAAATACGAAAAGGTCACGTGCGAGTCACGTGATCTTTTCGACTCCTACCAGTAACGCCATCTAGTTCTGTACGGGTAAACTTTTACGGCAATATTTTTACATTTCTTAAAGCTCTATAACTAAACGGGTGAAGTCTATATCTTTAGATTTTCCTGACGATTCAAAAAAATACACTAGGCACCTTATTGTTTGAGTTTTCACTTCTCTCGGCACTCACGGGAGTGCTACGGTTTTTATATGATAAGTCTTTTGCAAGTTTTTAAACTTTCGCGATAGAAAACTTATCTTGCTTCGATAATTTAGATGTGAATAAAACGAAGTGTTGATCATGATACATGTTTTAGCTTGGTGTGAACGAGGTGTAGTTATAAATTTTACTAGAGATACGTCAAATTGATGTATCAGTCTTGTTAATGCAAGCGAGGCTTGATTTTAACAAGCTTTTTGATGTATGTATGTTCCATTATTGAGCGATTGTGACGATTTTTGCTTAATTAATTAAAAAATCAAGTCTTGCAAGATTATGAGCAAAGTTTAACTCTACACTACTTAATAATGTAAATAAATGCTAAATATTATATTGAAATTTCTATCACTATGTGAGAGTTGAAAATGAATTGGTAGGTTATGGACGCGACGGTAATACGAGTACTTATAAATAAAGTTGTTTATCATGTATATGATTTTTATTGTTCAGGAAAATCTCACCTCCTCCATTTAAGGGCTTATCATACGCCGCCATTTTGTAAGCGGGACAGCGAGTGTGATTTGTTTGGCGTGTGAGGAGTAAAGAGCTATGGATATGCAACGTTATTTACGGCGCTAAAACACTTTTTAGCGAATTACAAGTACAAAATCAAAATAAGTTCAAAATTCGGAACAACGAGATCACGTAGTGTACTAAGCTGAGTTTAGATACAAAGTTTTACTAGTCTAGATAAAGTATTTATTGAGTACTTTTGTTTTTAAGTAAAATTTAGAGGGAAGTTTGTGATTATTTTCTATCGAGAAAATATTTAGTAATCGTGTTTTCACTACAATGGAGCAACAGTTTATATCCTCAACTATAATATATATTTTTTTCAATAATATTGGTTCAATACTTTTATAGATATGATCCAGAGTCGAAGCAGTTTTGAGGTAGTATCGATCGTGAAATGGCGTAGTTGAACGATGTGCCTAGGCATATCATGAAACTGCAAATTCAATGATCTGCCGACGATATACATATAATTATGATAAAGAAAGAAAGAAAAAACGTTTATATATGACATCCATCGTAAAATAGCAGACACTTCTGAACTTGAAAATAGGAACACAGATCGTAAAAAGTATCTCCAAGCCGTACGTACAGTAAAGATGTCATAAATTGGTGATCGACTCAGCATAATACTGCGTTAGGTTAAATTATAACGCAGCGCTGATCTTCCGTCGGAGCCAGACGAGTGAAGATAATTTATATAGCAGTAGATATGTACGTAATTAAACAAAGCTTTCTTTAAAGATTCTTAGGCTCAATGCACATTGAATTGGCAAGCGACGCGTCAATTAGTTTTATAGCAAGCCATTATAAACCTTATGAACAATGATAGATATAGAACTGCTGGTCTGGCGAAGCCATCTAGCGGGTCGCGCTGGCTCGAGCACTTACGTGCGGTTCATTCTACAAGCGTTTCTATATGTTGTACCATTGTTCATAAGGTTTATAATGGCTTGCTATGAAACTAATTGACGCGTCGGCGTCGCTTGCCAATTCAATGTGCATTGAGCCTTAAATGCATTCCACGGTGTTTGACCTTTTTGTTTTTGTGAATTAAAATATTTGTTTCAAAAAGCTAATAAATGATCATAAACTTAAGTGTGACAGGTATATCATAGGTATATAGGTGATATCAAGGGAGTAAAGACAAGTCTTCGATCATTAAGGTAGGGATGCGCCATAACTTGTATTTCCCCTCTGTCAAATGTACACGACTCCGAGTCGTTTCAGTTTATAAAAACTACTTCGGTAGCCATTTTGACACAATACTTCTGAACCTGAGCGAGAACAGAGCTGCCTTATAATGCCTATTTGTGCTGTATTTTGTTATCGAAACAAGTCGGCAACATCAAATTTCAAAAGCGACGGCATCTCTTTTCATTTGTGAGTATTTAATTTGTAACATAACTATTAATTTCCTTATGAATTTATGATATTTATATTTGAGTAATTTGAATTTTCCGCCATAAGAATGAATGAATAAGTCTATTCACGTGACTACAATACTATGTAATAATCTATGTAGCGAGTCAGGGATGTCACTAAGTTTTTTCAAAATCAAAACACGTTTATTTTAATCTAGTTACATTTTAATTGCGTTTCTATAATGTGTTCCATAATTTTTAACATTTAATAAACTGCCAACCGTTCAGTTATTAAAAGAGAGTTGTAGAATGCGTGAGCTGGTATATATGCGGTTCCTTAAGAAACTTGTTCTGGGTGCTTAGGAAGTGAACATACTAAAAGTACTGATGTCTAGGAGGTGAGCCGGAGTGGGAGGGAGTTGACTAATTTATCAAAAACTGTGCGTTTCAATGCAATTATTATGCCAAATTAATTTACTTATGCTAAATGAAAGATCATAAAATTTTCTTCAACTCCATACCCTTTTCCAGAATTTCCAACCGTTTTCAAGCTCCGTAAAATTTTTCTTTTTTATCTTTAAGTTAGGTTTTTTTAACCTTTGTAGCTTAACATGACTGGTTCTGAAGTTATAAAGCTGAAAAGGAATGTAGCTTCCTTTTATTCTTCCGGAGCGTGTAGCTTGCCTTTTTCCGGAGCGTGTGTCTCAAAACCGCAAAACCTGATGAAAATTCGGAATAGTATATTACAAAAGTCGTAGAGAATTATATGATCTTTCATTTAATTTACAAACTTTTTGTCATACGACGCACCGCTATCGGAATATAAGCGAAAAGCCCAAAAGTGGGAACTTTGATCCCCCCTCCCCCAATCCGACATAATAACTATGAATATATTGTGAATTAAAAATAAAATGAAACCACGCAAAATAATTATACGTAATTTATTTTAAAACATAGTAATAATTATTTCAAATTGATGACAACCCTAACTTGACTAGTTGAAATGTTCTATAGTGCAGTGGTATTGATATCGATGATTTAAATGAATGAACGGAAGATTGAACATTTTTAAAAGTTTTGTATGTACCTACTTTTCTTTGCTTGTTGATTTTATGATCCCTGATTCTTCACGGTATTGGTCGCGAAGGAACAGGAGTAAAATCACCTAGTTTTAAGACGTTTCAAAGTGATCCCAGCGGTCCTACTGAATAAATGCTTTTTGACTTTGACTTTGACTTTGACTTATGTTCCCAAGAGATTATTAAAGAAAAATGGAAACAAGCATGCAATAGACATCCATCCTGGACGCCTACTCGGACTATACAGGTGGATTTTTGAGATGGGCCATGGAGGGCAGGTACCTTAACCATTGTAGCTACAAGAAAACGCTCTTAGAAGACCTTCCCTATCTTTTTGAGATATTTTAAACTGCATTCGCAGATTTTGAAAAAATGTACAGACAGCGACAAAAATGGCAAAAGGAAAAAAAAATTGATTCCAATCTATTCAGTTTCAGGTAAACATCAAAAGACTTTATGGGGTCGTTTGAGTACTAGAAAATTCAGAAATTGTCAAAAACTTTTCCTATACTTTTTGTACTAAAATCGATTCAGTTTCATGTAAGGATCGAAAAAGCCTATGGGACCATTTGAGGTTTAAGTACTACAAAAGCAACAAACATCCCTACAGAAACGACTGTCAAGCAAAATTCTAGTGATGCAACACCCCAAGGGCTACCCAAATCACCCCCATGTATGTTCAACGATTTTTTGTAGTTTAGAAGAGAAGTTATTCATGTTTTTGTGACATTGCAGCAACAGTGGTCCTGCATCACTGGACTTCCGCTTGACTGTCGTTCCTATGACATCCTGTATATACTTACATATGGCAGAAGTAGCTATAATTGTAATGAAGGTTCAAGGCTATTAGATTTAAATAAACTAGTTTTACAGTACCTAAGTATTCAGAAAATATAAGTTCCTACCTATGTAAACTCGTCATCGTCAACGTATAAAGACGCCTCTTTGGGGCGCACTTGAAATCCTTTCGCCACACTGGTTCGAAAGAACTAGTGGGACGACATCAATAGACCGATAGCTTACACACATTAATAGTTTCGAAATTCGATATTTTGGTGGCACTGTACAATTAAATTTTACGGTCTAACCGATTTTTACTTGTTATTAACTTATCTACTACATTGTAAAGCATTGTTAAGTTAATTTTATTCACAATGCAAAATATACGATTAATAGAAACTGAGAAATGGAAGAAATAATTTGTCATCATTCACTCATTCACGCATATAATCGATAACGATAATATTATTGACGTTCCCTTCCCTAATTTTCTTGATGTGTGCTACTTTCTGTTTTACGTCGCTACATTATGTTTATACGAAATTTGCAATAGTGTGTGTAAAAATGAGAGTGTGTTGTATTTTTTATGTAGTGTGCTTGTGTAGCGATACAAAAACGAAATGCGTATGTGTGTGTAAAATGCGTTAGTGTGCTACCTCGTCCCCCGCAAAAATTGACAGAAAATTTTGTATGAGGACTTCCTTCAATCAGACGTCCCCTTTATAGTTCGTCCGAGAGACAAGTGAACATTTTGCAGTAGTAGGTACGACCGAATGAAAGCACTATTTCAGTAGGCAATAAACTGGTTTTTCTCACGTTGGCTGTGGTGTTTGTAGATCGTCGCGTCGAATCACGAGAGTAAGCCCCATGGTTGTGAATCAAAATAATTAGGTAGATATAATTACGTAGCGTAATGCAAATTCTAAGCATTATGTACGTAACCTAACCGCTTAAGTAGGTATACCAATAAAAGCATCACTTTTTTTGTACCTAAGGATTCTGACGCCATTGTAAACAAGCGGAAAACACGGAAAAAAAACGAAGGTCTAATGTGGTCTCGAATCAGTGCGTTCATCAAACGACCTTAGATCGCACGTGCATAATGTTGAAAACGTGCCTTATTCTAACGACAGCTTTGCTTTGCAATGGCCAACAAATTTTCCCGGAGTTATTGAAAGTGACGCGAGGGATAGTCGAAGATATTGCTAGAAGTCCGTTGGTGAGTTTAGCGTCTCCGTCTGGAGATTTAGTTGCGGATGGAGTACGAGCGTTTTTGTCTCTACCAGAGGCAGCTACGAGGGCACTCGGAGTGGGTGACCAAGCCTGGCTTCCAAAAAGCGGAACCAACGTCATTGGGGTATTAGACGACTTTATTTTCGACTACAATTCCGGACTCGGCAACGAAGATGCCAATCTCGGCTTTGTTTCTATCGTCAAAAAGTATGGATACTCAGTAGAGAAGCACGCTGTGACTACGGAAGATGGATTCGTCCTATCATTGTTTAGGATACCGAGCAATGGTTCGTCTGTATTTCTTATGCATGGGCTCCTGGGTTGCGCTGATGACTATATCTTGGCTGGACCTGAAAGTGGCCTTGCATACCTCCTCGCTCAAGAAGGATACGATGTCTGGATCGGCAACGCTCGCGGTAGCAAGCATTCAAGACAACACGTCGACTTGGACCCCTCCGATGCGGATTTCTGGGACTTTTCCTGGCACGAAATCGGAGTGTATGACCTCCCAGCGATGATAGACTACACACTCGAACTAACAGGTGCTAAAACGGTGAAGTATATTGGACATTCGCAAGGTACTACCGCATTCTTTGTGATGGCTTCGGAAAGACCGGATTATAATGGAAAAGTGTCGTTAATGATTGCCCTGTCTCCTGTAGCGTTTATGTCTAACGTGCGATCTCCTGTAGTAAGATTACTTTCAGTGGGTTCACCCATCATCCACGGCTTTATAAAATCTGCTGGATTTTATGAATTCTTGCCTGATAACCATATAATGCGAGCGTTGAAGCCTTTTCTCTGCAGCGGCGGAATTCTCTCCGAAATTGTTTGCAGCAATGTGCTGTTTCTGGTAGCTGGTGTAGGATATGCGCAGTTTAACTTCACTAACTTGCCAGTATTGATGGGGCATGTGCCTGCGGGTGCTTCTGCGAAACAACTGGCTCATTACGGACAGGGAGTTCTGACTGGGGAGTTTAGACAGTTCGACTACGGTTCTGCGGACAATCTAGAAAGATACGGAGCTATGACACCGCCAAGATATAAGCTGGAGAGGATTACAGCCCCAGTTTCATTGTTCTACAGCGATGAAGACTGGTTAGCGCACCCCACTGATGTAGATAAGTTGTATAACGAGTTGAACAACGCGATCGATATACATAAGATCCCGTACGAACAGTTCAATCACTTGGACTTCATATGGGCGAAGGATTTTAAAGTGTTGGTTTACAAACGATTACAAAAGCTTTTAACATTTTTTTAGAATAAATTACAGTTTAAATGAGTCTAAACACGGGTTTTTTACTGTTATTCATTGAGGAGTTCTTGCTCTAGTAATTTAACGGAATGGATAGTTCGAATCAATCAGGCAGGCGAAGTATTTTTAGGGAGTTTAAGTTCAACTGAGCTGGACACTGAAAAGAAGTCCAAGGATTAGGCCCAACTATACGTACATACTAAGTAAAGTTACGCATAAATAAATTGTAGCTTGTGCTAGTAGGTATCTATTTCATGTCTCTCTGCTTAGGCAAACCACCGCATAGTGTGAATGTTTTCCATTTACATAGATGGAAGAAAACAACTTCCTCAACTTGCCTTCTAAGTAAAGGCATTTTGCGAATGTCTACCTTATCAAGTCCAAGTACCCATTAGGCGAACTGTGAGCGGCTGACTGTTCGCTCCGACTAACTGAACGCGTAACGCCGCGCTGCGCGTACTTCTCCGGGTTTCTATTCTAGTGAGCGAACTGAGGGCCTAGAGTCTAGGCCCTCAGTTCGCATTCGATTGTTACATTGTCTAGGCCCTAGACAATGTAACAATCGAATGTCGACTTCGATAGTAGCTAAGTCCAAAAATGTATGGGATTGACATAAGCCTTAGCTAAGTCACGTGATCTCTTGTTAGAATCGATTATTGGTAGACAATGTACAAAACAAAATGGCGATTTCGTAGTCAGCTGCAGTGAGTGAGATGAGAAGTCGTTGTGTTTGAAAAGTATTTTGGTGCAAGTTTAGCTGAGCCGCCCCGACCGCGACCATCGTAAGTATCACAAATAAAACAGGTTGTTAGGGTAACTAAAATTATTTATTAAAACTCAACATCACATAATCTTATCTTAACTTATAAATATTGTATAATTTGTATAATTTTGTCATGAATTATCATGCGTTTGTATAACAATATTATTTATTACATATATTCATGGACAGACAATACATAAAGATATCACAAAGTTTGAAAATCGCTTCATTAGTTCGCTCCTAAGTGCTCACGTGTAAAATATAGGAACGCGGAACATTTTCAAACATTTCCAATCAAAAAGCTCGAGCCTAGAAATCTCATTGTGAAGTTCTTTTATTATGCGCACTGCAAAAATTTGGAATCATCTTCCCGCGTCTGTATTTCCGCTGAGCTACGACCCTGTTTTCATTCATCATAAAACAAAAAGAGATTCGTGCTGCAAAAAATCATTGACGTGGTCGTAAATGTCCCGCGTATCAACCTATTAGCAAACTGAATTGCAAGTTCAACCTACTCGTTCGTCAACGTTTTCGATTTAGTAAAAACTTCTTTAGGCGCGTTGGGCATTTTTAAAATCATTAAGAAATGAAAAGTCTTATCAAAATTTTGGATTCCGACGGGATTCGAACCCGCATCGATCAGACGATCCTCCTAAAGCCGGACTGCCTTACCGCTCGGCCAGGAAATCCTACATGCCAATATCCAAATTTTCGATAAGCTCATATTTTTTTCGGTTAAGTTCATTTCTTAATGAAATACCAAGTGTGGATTAGCACTATACAATTACAAAAATTATGGGTAAAATCTATTGAACTCAGACTGACAGTGTTACCGACAACACCGTCAGCGCCATCTATCAGGTGACGATTCAAAAAATACACGCGGATTTTTTTTTTTAAGTTTTCACTTCTGTTGGCACTCTCGGAGTGCCAGTTTTTTTTCTATAGTTTAAAATAAAGTTATTATCATTATCAATAAATGTTGCTTTTCTCATATTCGTAAAGGCAAAGCGATCGAGCAGGTGAAAACTTTTGTGGTATTCTGCATAAGGCGCTATTCACACTAGATTTTATTAGAGGCGAACATTAGCGACCGCTAATTTTGAATACAGCTATACTCGGAGCACGCTGCTAAATATTACTAAAAGTTGTTTAAAATCAGGCAAACTTAACTTAGCTTTCAGTTAGTGCCGCTAACCAGAATATGCAAAGCCATAACAAAATCATGGCCTCAATATTCAACCAGCAAACTTAAAATGTATAATTTTGTAATTTTTATGGAGAAATGAAAAGTCTTATCAAAATTCTCGATTCCGACGGGATTCGAACCCGCAACGATCCTCCTAAAGCCGGGACGGAGTCTTAACGCTCGGCCACGGAACCCTTGTCGTCACAATCGAAATTTTGGATAAGCTCATATTTATCGGTTAAGCACCGGTACCCTACACTTTTCAGTCAAACTAATCGAGAATTTTGATAAGACTTTTCATTTCTCAACTTAAAATGTGATGTATATTAACTTAGCTGGTGATCTCTTCATAATCGCCTTTTATAACCGCCATAGAAACTTTAAATGGCTGTACACCATTTCTTGGCACGGAAACATTAAAATAACAATTAAAGCTAGAATAAGCAACGTTACTTCACTTTCACACCAAACTAAACTTCGGAACTACAAAACAAAAAATACTTGTTTCATACAAGTTTTCTGCAAGATAGTATAAAGCGCCAGACTTGCTTCAAATGTTTGAACAAATGTTTGAACAGTGTGGCACGAGAGTTTGTAGTCTCAAAAAATCAGTGGGTTTTTGGGACCCTGTGCGTCCGCGCGCACTGTGAGACCTCATAGTAATGTTTGTGAATACCGGTGAAAGAATGAATATATTACAGCCCGTTCACACTAGTCGTAAGTCGCATATGACTAAAAGTCGAATGCTCTGGTCACCATACATCATCTCAGCCATCTAGTGTCCACTGCTGAACATAGGCCTCCCCCATAGATTTCCACAGCGATCGATCTTGTGCAGCCTGCACCCAACGGCTCCCAGCAACCTTTACAAGATCGTTTTTCCAGATGGAAAGACGGTCACCATACACTTTATAGTAAATAAAAGTAAAGTAAAAGTTTATTTTGCTAAATTTGTGGTAGGTACAACAAGTTACAATATATAGTTACACTTTATAGGTCCATTTAAAGTGTATGGTGACCAGAGCATTCGACTTTTAGTCATATGCGACTTACGACTAGTGTGAACGGGCTGTTAGGGGAAGTCTGAAAGTAGCGCCGGTGACCATGGGCGGATCCAGGATTTTTTTTACAAGGAACAAAAACTGACAAAAATTTCACAATTTATTAATTTTTCGTAGTTAGTAGGTACACAAAACTATCGTCTGGGGGGGGCACGTGCCCCCGTGCCCCCCCCCCCTGGATCCGCCTATGCCGGTGACTGAAAAGTTGAGGAGCAATAGGTTAGCGTGGTATGGGCACGTAATGCGGAGGGCTGAAACTCATGTAGCTAAAAGGGTGATGGAAATGAATGTGGATGGATATGTGAGTAGAGGTAGACCTAGGAAAAGATGGATGGATTTTGTGGAAGATATGGGTAAGAAAGGAGTGGATATGGAGATGACGAGTGATAGAGGAGAGTGGAGAAAGAGAACATGTTGTGCCGACCGCGCATGAGCGGGATAAGGGCAGGCCAATGATGATGACCGGTGAGTCTCGTGCTACACAAGTGTAATGTGTTCAAACATTTGATGCTAGGTCAGGCGCCGAGGTAAATAAAACTATTCCTACTTATTTAGGTACAGTAACAACGGATCTTTGGCTCTCTGAAGTAGCTGCGCAGGACCCATTTTTGATGACGTCTAAAAGACGAAGACAGCGTTGTATAGCTGCTGCATCGCTTAGTTTGTTACATCGTCCTATCTCGCTCTACCAAACCTGAGCAATCGTTTAGTGCACCTAACTTCAGAGAGCTAAAGATTGATTGTGTCTATGTACTAATACAGGGTCTTTCATTTTAAACTAACTTAATTTAGGAATTAGGTTGAACAAATCAATTAAAAAAATATTTATGCAATGTTTTTTTTTTGTTTTGTTGACTATCCTTTCAATTCATTGTTGCTTCCTGTATAACTTAGTCCATTCGAACGTGCATGTGTGCGCTTGGATGTAGCCGGGCTGTGATTGGTGGGATGTCTGTTCTCCTTGAAAATCATTATGCAACATGTCCTATAAAATCAATAAAAGATTTTGTAGTGAAAACTTATATCGGCTAAGGAATTAAATTGATACGGTCAAACGTCTATTTACAACCCAAAAATGAAGCCCTGTCAGTTTGTGTAGTATAAAATGAAAGAACCTGTAGATGTAGAATACATATTTGTAGTTTGATGTGAACGTTGGCTTATGAATAAAGCTCCTATACTTTCATACATTTAATGTTGTATTATTTACAGGATCGCGAAAACGTATTCATTTCATAACAGCATAACAGGCGAAACTTTTGGTCTATTTTC
The DNA here is from genome assembly GCA_963565295.1 of Epirrhoe alternata. Lineage (NCBI taxonomy): Eukaryota > Metazoa > Arthropoda > Insecta > Lepidoptera > Geometridae > Epirrhoe > Epirrhoe alternata. Next base: position 2,523,640 of record OY751403.1, read on the forward strand.
AACCTTATATCTAACAATGTAAAGATTACTTTACAATACAAAAATATTCGATACATATACTCATATAATATTTAATTGGACATAATAACAAGGACAATATTTCTATACTACTATTGAAAAATATCTAAGTAATAGTATGTTCAATTTTTCATTTCATTTCATTAATTTTTTTAGTTTTCATGTCAAAATGTATGGTTATTCTTGGTTTATTCCGAGAAATAACTTTATGCCACGTTTTATGGTAAGGCTATAAGTATTAAGATGCTTAAAGCACGATAACTAAACATGTATTTTCTTCTTCATTCGATCTTGAGGCATTCAATACTTATTTCGACTTGCCTCTGGCTACCTCTATACATCTGTTCAGGGTCACGACTGTATCCCCAAGGCGCGGTAGACATTCTCTCAGATCTTTTATGTATTCTAGATCCTTTGAAGATATCTATGGTAGTCAGAGGCATGTCCAAATAATAATTAATGTAATTCATATAATAAATGAATTATATATAGGACAATCATTAATATTCAATAACAACAACAAAAAATAAAGCGATAACATAGATAACGCGGAATTTTTACATTTAAAAATGCATCCCAAAAATTGCACCTAGCGGGACTTGAACCCGCGACCTTCACTGCGCTCTTACCTCATGGGCAGTCGATGGTTGAAATTTGTGGGAGTACACTATTCAGCATTTAGTAACACGAATGATAAAATGCACTTTTTAATCAACTTTTGTTACAAACTATTTATTATTTATGGATTTTCCCAACCTGCAGGCTTATTGTCCAACTTGAAATTCATTCCCAGTTGTCATACCAATAGGCCGTCATTAATAAACATTGTGTAAAGTTACGCCAGGTCTAAACTCCAAAAATTGTATGGTTACTAAGTTACACCCGGCGCAACATTACACCATGTTTAGTAATGACGGCCATAGAGCTCAAAGCTCAACCAATCACACAATACGATAATGACAATGGTCCAGGCTAGGTTTCAAATGTCAAAATTGTGTCTAATGTCATTACTGTCATTTCTTTCTATTCTCCGGTACCTAGACAAAGCTGTGATGGAGTTATGACTTAAAAGCCGGGATCACACATAATCCTTTTAAACCCTGCATTGTCTAAATTAATCCCACTATTATAATAAAGCTGAAAGTTTGTGAGTATGTTTAGATGTTTGTATGTTGTGCCGACCCCACATAAAAGTGGGATGAGGAAATTATGAATGATTGATGAAGTTATATCTACATAATAACAGTAAGCAAGATATATAAATCTTCATAGAATATATAAATCTGTCCACAACATCAAGGCATTTGAATTCTTATATTTAAACTAGTATATAATGTTCCCTTTATCTTAATTAGATAATATAATATTTGGTCTGAATATATGCGTAATATATCTTAATCTATATTCTAGAATTTGTTAATATACCTTCACTGACTTTCTTTCTTTATTTTCAGATCAAGAACTCCATCTGAAAAAAAGAAATAATATTTATATTTTAGACTAGCTGTCCGTCGCGGTGTTACCCGCGGTCCCTCGGGAAAACTTCATTTTTCCGGGATAAAATATAGCCTCTGTTCATCAGGGATAATGTAGGATTCCAATGGTGAAAGAATTTTTCAAATCGGTCCAGTAGTTTCGGAGCCTATTCAATTCAAACAAACAAACTAACAAACAAATATTTCCTCTGTATAATATTACTAGCTGTCCGCCGCGGTGTTACCCCCGCGATCCCTCGGGAAAATTTCACTTCCCCAGGATAAAATATAGCCTATGTTCATCGGGGATAATGTAGGATTCTAATATTTATTATGAGCCGCTACTGTCCCACTGCTGGGCAAAGGCCTCCCCACATTCTCTCCAGACGTCGCGATCTTGTGTAAGGCTCTCCCAATCGACCATAAATTTATCAAGGTCGTCCCGCCATCTTCTTCTCGGTCTGCCGCGTCGCCTTCTCGCTGGGTCAGGGTGCCACTCGGTTCTAATAGTGAAAGAATTTTTCAAATCGGTCCAGTAGTTTCGGAGCCTATTCAATTCAAACAAACAAACAAACAAATATTTCCTCTTTATAATATTAGTATAGATGATCACGACGAGTGATGAGTATGAAGGTGGATGGATATACCGGTAGGGGCAGGCCTAAGAAAAGATGGATGAACTGTGTGAATGCGGATATGTTAGTGAAAGGAGTGAGTTCTGATATGACAAGTGATAGAGGGAAATGGAAGAAAGAAACATGTTGTGCCGACCCCACTTAGTGGGATAAGGACAGGAAGAAGAAGAAGAAGAGATGTACAAAGCGAGTTGTATGGGGTTTATATGGTAAAGTGGACTGCTGGAATAACTTTACTAGTGATAAGTTTTTTCATTTCTTAATGAAATACTTAAGTGTGGTTTAACACAAAAAAAAATATAACTTTAGTAGTCTCAACCACGTGATTCTACTTCTGATCATCACTTGGCATGCCCAACACACACTAACACACTAGCCCGGAACCTCTTGAGTAACAGAGAGAGCATGGATCGTCTGAAGAGATGGCAGGTCTTGGACCTGGACAAGCGAAGCTGACTCGACTAATAGTCAGTGTGGAGCCACTCACTGGAGGGGCGCCACAAAACAACCATTCCAGAGAAGGGATCTGATTATGGCTATGGCAGATTATATAGGGAAAAAAAAAAACTTGGCATGCCCAATGTATTTGGATGCACCCCTGACTACACCTTTACATCTTTAAATCCCACTAATATAATAAAGCTGAAAGCTTGTGAGTTTGTTTAGATGTTTGATGAAATAATCTTACCGTCATTGAGCGTAGAGTATGTAATGCGACGAGGCGCGGATTGCTTCCTGCCGTGCGATTTCCTTCTACCCTCTTTGACGCACAAATTCAACACCTCCTCCCTCCCAGTCTCTAACGTCAAACATTTGACATTAGACGTCAATTTCTCATTAGAAATAAACACAGTTTTAGCGAACACTTTTTTCTTATCATTGAATATATGATTCACACTTTGCTGGACCAGCTTCCCAATTTTACATTCGAAAATGTTTGAATCGAACTCTTCTACTTTCTCGTTCACTTTCATACTCATATCTTTGATTGGTTCGTCTCTTTCTTTCTGCAGTTCTTGCCTCACTCTTTCGTAGACGTCATCTTCGAAAATCAATTCCTTTTTTATTTCCGTTTGGTTTGCTTTAAAGCAATCTGATAATTGTGTGATGGGTGATTTCGTTCGGATGACTGGAGCGTTTTTGATGGAATTCTTCTTTGAAGGCAACGGCGGTAGTTCTACTTCTATGGATGGCACTTCACTTGTGTCTGATCTGGATTGAAGTATCTGGAAATTAAAATTGACTATAAACAACTATCAAAACATGATACAGTTTTTGCTAAATAGAAGATTTGCTACTACAGGCGCTACTCGCTGCTCTCGCCAGGTACAGTTAACTACGTGATCTAATACGGCTCGCTTCTCTCATCTTCTAACTATTCTGCACTTAATGCTGTCGCAGCTCTCAACTAACACCTTTCAGCCAGTACGTTCCTACAGGCACGGCTCGCTTCTCTCGCCACGTACATGATCTAAATGCGGCTCGCTTCTCTCATCTTACACTCACCTGCACAAAATGCTCCACCAGTGCGATCCTTTACGCTGGACTCGCTTCTCTCGCCCGCCAGTACGTTCCTACAGGCACGGCTCGCTGATTTTGCTACGTACAAATACCTACGTTATCTAGCATGGCTTGCTTCTCTCGTCCATATAATACACACCTGCACTAAATGCTGTCGCAGCTTCTCTACTAAAGGCTTTTGTCAGCCAATGCATCGTTTCTTAAATCACGGCTCGCTTCTCTCGCCCGGTACAGTTACCTACATGATCAAACACTCACCTGTACTAAATGCTGTCGCAGCCGGGTACACTTGTCTCGCACCGTATCCCTTCTCTCTACTAACGCCCTTCTGTCAGCCAAAGCGTCGTTTCTACACGCTCTCACAGCTCGCAGTTCTCTCGTTAACCTCCGAAGGTGTTCCACAGATCGACGTCGGCTGTTCTGCGAAGCCAACTGCAAATTTAATATAGAAACTATTGAATGAATGAAAATATGTACTATAGAGCAAACCTTAAAACTACAAGAGAGAACCATAATTACAACGAACAATGGGCGGCTTTATCGCTGAGAAGCGAGATCCAGGCAACCTTTGGATGGAGAAGTCAAAGTCAAAAAGCGTTTATTGAGTAAGATCGCTGAGATCATTTAAAATAGTTTTTTAACTAATTTCACTCCTGTTCTTTCGCGATCGCGTGAAGAATCAGGGCAACAAACACGGTTTGGGGTCTTTCATTCTTTTAGGTCATCCATCCTAAAACTAGAAAGTCAAGCTCTAGTGGGGAGCCAGTCGAACAAAATTGAGGTTCAGGAGGCAAGCTATGCTTACACTCAACGGGACACTATTGCCTGGGACATTGTTTGAGATGGAATATGCTTAGGTGCTACAAGCACATACTAATGTAGGTAACATAAAAAATGCTTTTGTCGTCTCCTGTGAAATCAAGTTTATATGTCGTTTTTAAATTGATTCTAACCGATTATATTCAAAATTGCGGAAATTCTTGATACAGCTACCTGTTACAGTACAAACATACAAATGTTCTTTATACGTAAAAAAAAAAAACGTAAAACAGGGTCACGACTGTATCCCCAAGGCGCGGTAGACATTCTCTCAGATCTTTATATTCCAGATCCTTTGAAGATGTCTAAGGGGGTAGTCAGAGGCATGTACAAATACATATTTGATACATGCCCACATCTTGCAGAAGTTAGTATTCCATACGTGACAGGTTGCAAGCCCATCGCCGCCTGTAAGAATACTAACTGGTTTCCTCACGATGTTTTCCTTCACCGTTCAGAGCTTGTGTTAAAGCGCATATAAATTTTACGAAACGCAAAATCCATTGATGCACGGCCGGGATTCGATCCCACGACCTTCGGATTGAAAGTCGAGGTACAACTAGAGGATTCGATCCCGGGATCCCGAATCTCGGGATCCCGGGATCCCGGTCGTATTTGAGTCCCGAAAATCCTGGGATTAAATTTAACAAATCCCGAGATTTTCGGGATTACCATTTTCTTTAAATAAGCCAGTAAAATTTACGTGAAACGTTAGATGCATTGTTATTTCTTTGATTCTAGACTCAAAGTAGGTACGAGTTTATTCTTTTAACTCTATAGCATAAAACATAGTTTTTGTTATTTTATTTATTTATTTTATTTATTTATTTTATTGAAACTAGCACGGTTATGGTTAACCTCATAAGAAGCCTGTAAACGGGGTTAACCTCATAAGAAGCCTGTAAACGGACTACAAAAATTGCATCTTGCTGGCAATTTTTATTGACCAATATAGCTCAGTATATTTGCATCTCGGGATAAGTAATTTACAATCTAGCCTGCTAGGCATTGAATATTTGCAATTTGAATATTTGTTATAGAAATATCTTGACAATGACAATCGCCGGGCTACATAGCAATATTACAGTATTTATTGCACTGTGTTTCGAGATATAATCGGCAACTTGGCGGCTATACCATTGCAGGAAGAAAATGCCAAAAAGTAACCCATTTACGAGCACCTTTAAGTTTATTTTCTGAAAGTTAATGTAGTTGGTTTTATAAATAATTTGCAGAAAAGCCTAGTTTGTTTATTTTAGAAGAAGTTTGGAGCACTGGTGGTCTAGTGGAAGCGTCCCTGTCTTCCGACAGGCCGTGGGTTTGAATCAAGTCGTGCACCAATTAGTTTTTGTATTGAAAAATTAATTGTACCTATACATGTTCACTATGCCAACTGCCAATAGGTACACTCAAACAGTAAAGGACAACATAGTGATGAAACCGTCATGTCGTAAAATCAAAAAAGGTTTGAAAACATGGGGTCAAGTGCATGAAATGAGCTTCTTCGAAGCACACTTATAATCCTGTCACCACACTGGTTCTAAAGAACTAGTGACACGATAAGAAGAAGAACTTTCTAGGTTCTACGACATGCTGGTTTCCTCACGATTTATTGCTTCACCGTTTGAGAACCGACCTTAGGATCGAAGCTACTATTAGACTATCAGTGATCTACCTAAAAGAGATACGACAAGAATAATAAGTTTGAAGTACTTTTAATTTTGTTATACCAAAAATAATCGGCTTGTTGGTTTCTAATACCTATGGACTCAAGTCTGAAGGTGGATGAACAAGCGAGAATAAAGTTTTACAGGCTTACCATAGAACGTGACATAAAGTTATTCCGGAGTGTAAACTGTCAAAATGTATGGTTATTCTTGATTTATTCGGTGGAATAACTTTATGTCACTATGGTAACTTTATGTTCTATGTTAGCCTGTTAGAGTTTTACGGGAATATTTTTCTCAAATACTCACAGCTGTACGCGTCCGCTCATAATTACGTTTTAGATAACTACCTACATTATTGTGTTCGATGTCTTTGTAAGTAATCAAACTCAAACTTTGTACCTACATAATAATTTTGTTACTGTAAACGAGAACGTAGTGTTTAGACAAACCTAATATAGGCTTAGAAACACTACTAACTAAAGATTGTTAACTTTTGAGAAATAAATATATCTATCTATCTATCTATTATCAATCCGTAAGGAATGAAAATAATAGAATTAAATGCTCTTAATTCTTCTTGTATGCAACAGTATGCAACATACAAGAAGTGTCTTAAGCAACCATTTAAATGACTTGGCATCACAGCTGATTACCATAAGTTACCCTAAAGGGCTAAAAAGACCACACATCATGGACGTGCACTGCAGCCTTATTGTCTAACAACACCTTCAAATCCATTTCCAGTTGTCATCCCAATAGAGCTCATCCAATCACACCATACGAATATGACAATTGAAGTCCAGGCTAGGTTTTAAATGTCAAAATGAAGCCGATGTCCATTGCCAGTTGAGTTACACAATACTGGACACACACAACCTGGACTCGTCATGATATGAGCTCTTCCTCTAAAAGATAACCACATACACCACACCCGCTTAAAGTCTTGGGACTGATCACAGATACAAATAGAACACAAAAAAATGCTCTTAAAGGATCTTAATACTGACCCGGTTTTTGATACGTCTTCTCAGCCCCTTCAGGAAGGCCAGGTCTTCATCACAGAGCTTCAGAGATTGCACACGCTCGGAGTACTTGCATGTTGGCAGGCCAGCTACCTCCTCCACCGTCATATTGATGCCACGAGCTGGGGATATTAAGATAAGATAAATTTATTTCATAAACATCTACATTAATGTTTTAAAGAGGAAAGATTTGTTTAACTAGCTGTCCGTCGCGGTGTTACCCGCGGTCCCTCGGGAAGTCTTCACTTTCCCGGGATAAAATATAGCCTATGTTCATCAGGGATAATGTAGGATTCTAATGGTGAAAGAATTTTTCAAATCAGTCTAGTAGTTTCGGAGCCTATTCAATTCAAACAAATCTTTCCTCTTTATAATATTAGTGTAGACATACTGCCTTTCACATCATGTACAGAACAGATGTTATGTTAAAAATTAATGTACAGTAAGCAAAACAACAGATGATAGCTAATATACGTAAGCTTGCTGTTATAGTGAGGTCTGACTCATAAGTTATCTAATAGCATTGTTTTAGATTTGTTGAAATTGTGTTTAGTCATCAAGTATCTATAGGTAGCGCAGAGATCTTATAGAGACCTATAAAATCCTAAACAACCATTATACTGTACCAAATTTATCAGAGACACTATACACCATGAACACAAATGAAAGGTTGAGAGGACACTTAAAGCTGCATCGTGGGCCAAGTACCAGCAATCCAAGAGAGCACATATTGCACAATCGCGTCGTGCACAACTGGAACCGGTTACCAGAGTCAGTGATAAGTGCCTCCTCAGTGAACTCTTTCAAGAATATATCTAAATAATAATAATAGTATCCCACTCATATAATAAAGCTGAAAGTTTGTGAGTTTGTTTAAATGTTTGGATATTTAGATGTTTGTATGTTTGTGTTTCAATCACGCCTAAACCAGTGAACCGATTTGGATGAAACTTCGAATAGGCGTGACCTGGAATAGCATACAGGCTATTCAAAATGTTGGTACCACGCGGGCAAAGCCGCACGCAGAAGCTAGTAAATAAATAATGCTGGACTTTTGACACAGCTCTAACCCAAAGTAAGCAGAGCTTGTGTTATGGTTGTATTGACTGATATACTAATTTACTTATATACTATACTTTTTGTTTGTTATTATTTGTGTGAATCATACCTACTATCTTTTTTTGGTAATATGAGTGTTTAAGGTAATCAAACTAAGAAATAAAGTCTTGAAAGCTACAGAAGTAATAGCTAGCAGTAGCCACAATATCTGTATGTTTGTTAAAGTCGGAAACGGGAGACTTCCTAGAAGTACAGGTGTCTTTTTTCAACATACGTACTTGTTTTCTTGATTTGTTTTGCTTATTACCAAACTTTTAGCATCACTTCAAATTCCAAACGTTTGATACAATAAAATGACAGCAAGACCGAGCTGTGGTTATGATTTATCAATTGTAGGAAGTGTGCATTGCATACTGCGCCATACCTAAATAATATAAATAGTATTGCAACATACCTGTTGCCTATCTCCGATTTCAACTGCAGAAACCACTCAAACTTGCTTACCTTCGAGAATTTCCTGGTCCACTTGGTAGGAGGATGCGTGCTTCCCATTATCGTCCATTCTTCATATTTATATTGTGTGTTTTTATCAAGAAATTTACAAATAAATTCTTACGTATTCTAAATTCATGAGGTTAGAATTTCCGATCGGGATTGACTGTCAAAGTGTCAAACAAAATTGAATGAATTTGATTGAATCACGGAATTACTCCATCAAACGGATACGTCAAACCAGCCCCCTTACCATGGCGATTGTCTAGGTGCCGGAGAATAGATAAAAATGACAGTAATGACATTAGAGTGTGGATAAAACGGGTAGAAAAGTAACTGTTTTCCACTTTCTACGCGTTTTATCCACACTCTTATGTCATTACTGTCATTTCTTTCTATTCTCTGGTACCAAGACAAACGCCATAGTAAGGGGGCAGAGTGTCAACTAGACCAAAACGTCATATTATTATAGAGTTGCACCGGTTTCCCTGTGGTTTCACCACAAAATACAGGAAGCAAACGAAGCAAACAGCATAATTTTTTGAAAATTACATGCTTGCACAATTTTCACATAGCATTACGTTGAACAGCGGAACAATTTCATTACTGATGCGCGTTCTGCTGAAGTAGGAATTGCATTGCAGAACGTTAAGTAGGTTTTATAAAAATAGCACAAGGACAGTATTATTTACCGTATGTTTACAAATTGGATTGTAGTTGTCTGTGTACTCATATACATTCGTCCTTGAAGACTTGACGTTCGTGCACCACATCGTTCTTCTCCATTCATTCCTTCCTTCAAACTTCATGAATGAAATAATGTACATCACTCAACTCACTCATTCATTGATTTGATAGTCTTTGTTTTATTACGGCCGGTGTTTTTAGATTTATTTCAAAGTAAAGGTAAGAAAATAGCATTTTTAAACTAAATTGCAGAGCTTTTCGATAAATATTCAAGCAGTTTACATTACATTAATAATTTCTTCAGATTCCGTCATATTTCTAGGTTTATTGTGTTTATTCTCACATGTCATTTTAACGATCGCAATTCAAAAAATATTGTCACTTTTTCAAATCATTTTTTATTTTCAACTGTGACTATGTCCTTTGTTCTACTGGTTATTTTTTATGGACTGTGAATTCATGCCTGTGATCTTTACGGACAGAAACGCAAGTCTAGTTCAAGATTTTCCTCTAAAATTCGGTAAATATAAAAGAGCGCACTGGATACAAGTCTTGTGCCTCTATTGCTTCTTCCTGTAATTGCCCCTGAATTAGTATGTTACCTTTGTAAAGGCACCTAAATCATAACTTATTTCCAATAATATCTATATAATTTATGAACACAAGAAATTTCAATTTTCAACCCCACTTCATTTACTTAGTCCAGTCAAGGTCAAAACCTTTCTATGGCAATAGTAATGAACATAATGTTTTTCTGTCTTGGTGTTACATGTTATTTATTCACTTTAAATTATCATTACAGACATTTTTTATAATCTAATGCGATAATCTAGACAAGTTGAAGTTTAAAAAAAGTATCTCTAGAATCTGCATTTTCTAACTCAACTGGAAATAGACATCGGCTTCATTTTCACATTTGAAACCTAGCCTGTACTTCAATGGTCATTTTCGGATTGTGTGATTGGTCGAGCTCTATTGGGATCATAACTGGGAATGGATTTCAAGCTAGACAATAAGGCTGCTGGTTCCCATAACAAGCTAATTCTTACCATTATATCAAACATAGCCGACATAGCCGTGTTGGCCTCAACTTTCAATCCAATGGTCTTTGGATCGAATCCCGGCCGTGCATCAAAGGATTTTGCGTTTCGTAAAATTTATATGTGCTTTAACACAAGCTCTGAACGGTGAAGGAAAACATAGTGAGGCAACCAGTTAGTGTTCTTATAGGCGGCGATGGGCTTGCAACCTGTCACGTATGGAATACTGACTTCTGCAAGATGTGGGCATGTATCAAATATGTATTTGTATATGCCTCTGAATACCCCCTTAGAGATCTTCAAAGGATCTGGAATATATAAGATCTGAGAGAATGTCTACCGCGCCTTGGGGATACAGTTGTGACCCTGTTTACGTATTATTCCAAACATTGTTTCTTTTCAGTATAATGACATCTCGGGGCAGGGGAGGCAGCAATAGCGACTGGGATCCAATGCGAGATGAGTTCAACGACACTTCTTATAGAGCCCAGTACCAAGACGATGATACCAGGTAAACAGCACTTGCACAAGTTTATACATTTCGGGCTATTACTATGATTGATATATTTTATAACTTTTTCGGATTTATGCATTAAATTAAATAAATAAATAATAATGGAGTTTCCACACAGCATCATCTAGCCCCAAAGTAAGCAGAGCTTGTGTTATAGGTACTACATGACTGATATACTACTTATTATACTAGTATGTAAATACATACATGATAGAAAATACTTGTAGATCATACAAACATTTGTTCCGCCGCGGGATCGAACCCGCGACCTGCTGCGTCGCAAGCGAACCTTCGCCCACTGCGTTACAGATATTTGTCTCGAACTGGGTGTTTCTATGTAAGGGCGCGTTCACATAAAACGTCCGTTTTTACAGGATCCTTTATAACGGATTCTGTCGCCCTACATTTCCCCATTTTACTGGACCCGGAATACTGTTTTGTGTGTGAACACGCTCATACAATTACATATGCCATCAAATTTTTAAACACTGCAATGTTCTACCGGTACATAAACAAGTCAATTTAGTTTTATTAAAAGAACAATATTTCAACGAGTCTTTGAAACAACCCGTGGCACACCCTGTATGCACTCGAGCCGTTTCTAAGAACCTGTTATGCACGAAGCGGGCGAACAATGCATACGGTGAGCGAACAACATCATTTATGATTCCGCGAATTATAAACAGTTTGCCACTCGATTTTCGGGACAGTTTGACACAAACAAATGTTAAAAATAAGTTAAAAAAATACTTTTTAACTTACGAGTTGTAACAGTGAGGAGATACATACCTAACTATTATCATAATAAAATGTGTAATATACCTATATAAAATGACTCCATAGCATTAAGACAAATCTCTAGTGGTCTACAGTGCTATTATAAAACGTATTTTGTTGTATTATTTCTTGTATTTGATAAATAAATTAAAAAAATAAATAACGGACCTGTAAAACGGATCGCTCTGTGAACGCGCCCTAATATGTATGTATTTACAAACAAAAAGTATATAAGTTGTATATCAGTCATGCATGCAGTACCCAGCTCTGCTTACTTTGGGCACAGAATACGGCTATTTATTTGGGCGATCGTGAAATGGCGTCGTTGAACGATATGCCTAGGGTCTAGGTAGGTCTATGAAATGGCTCATTCATCGATCTACCGCTGACAAACATACATATCAATTTACACTGTATCATCCTCATGGTCTCTCATCATGTTCTCGTGGTCGTACTTGCTTAGTCGTTCTTGATAGATCGTCGAAGTTAAGCAACGTTCTAAACGGTCTGTTAGTGGATGGATGACCGCCAGTGGCATTTTCATCTGAGCGCTTCCGTGCTTCAGAGGGCACGTTAAATTGTCGGTCCCGGCTATTTAAGTCATTAAGCCATGACGGAGGCCTTAAGGCGGCCTAAAAACTCCGTCACCAGAGTTGGCCACTGACTCATACGAACTAACTAACTATCATGTTCTAACAGTGAAGGCGTGCTACTGGACCATACAAGACTGTACGTAACGAGGTTACCCACCGCCCTCAGTCAAGAAGGTTTCATAGATCTCTTCAGCAAGTATGGGAATGTGGTCGGCTCCTTCTTCAACAAGGACCCATCCAAGAAGTATGCATTTGTCACTTTTGAGACAGCTGGGTAAGTCTTTAATGTCAAACTCTTTAAAAGATAGATAGATAGATAGATGTTTATTCAATCTACTCACCACCTATCATTTCTTCAGCAACAGTGGTGCACAATTGGAATGCACTAACAAATGACGTTGTTACTGCTACTTTGGTCAATTAGTCAAATCAAATCAATCTTTTTTTAGTTCAAGTACAAGCTCGACAACTGGCTCTATCTATCTAATCAGCCCGGTTGCACCCACTGCTGGGTATAGGCCTCCTCTTTATTACGCCACTCTGTTCGGTCCTGCGCAGTCCTTTCCCAAACCTTCCCAGCCACATTGACAATGTCATTTGACCATCGGGCGGGTGGTCTACCTCGTGGTCTTTAAGCATCTCTGGGCCACCATCCCGTAATCACTGTATTCCATCTTCCATCTTTCCGTCTAGCCAGGTGGCAACAACTGGCTACAAACTAATAAATCAGTGTTCAAAAAGATAAACCAATCTTGAACAATCAGACTATTTCAATATAGACATATCAGCAACAGCTGCTTCTCTATCATCCATACTAATATTATAAATGTGAAAGTAACTCTGTCTGACTGTTTGTTACCATTTCACGCCCAAAGCACAGATTAGGCTGAAAATTGGCATGGATAAAGGTTGTATCCTAGGGACATATAAAAAAAATGACAACTTTTTATCCCAAAAAAAAATGAAAAAATCCTGAGCGACAGCGGGTCAGCGGACCTGCAGGAGCGCAGCTAGTCAATAATAAATAAATAATATTAAGCTACAAAACGATGTTAGCAAGCGAATATTGGCTCAAGTGGAGCTGGGCAGGACACTTGGCCAGACGCGGTGATGACCGGTGGAGCAGAGTAATGACCGAGTGGTGCCCCCGGGAGAGCTACAGAAGAGTGGGTCGTCCGGCAGCTAGATGGGTTGACGACATTATAAAAACAGCAGGTCGTACATGGGTGAGACAAGCGCAGGATAGGAAAGGTTGGGACAAGCGAAGAGAGGCCTATGCCCAGCAGTGGGATGAAAAAGGCTGCGGATGATGATGATGAAGCTACAAAACATGTTTTGCATATTTTATACACACTCTGGGATAGTGGGATTAAACTTGCAGAACAATTCAAATAATACGTAAACGTAAACAGGGTCACGACTGTATCCCCAAGGCGCGGTAGACATTCTCTCAGATCTTTATATTCCAGATCCTTTGAAGATGTCTAAGGGGGTAGTCAGAGGCATGTACAAATACATATTTGATACAAGCCCACAACAAATAATGATGTTTTAAAATCCCAACTTACCTATTTGTTAAGTGTAAAAGTGGCGTTTGAAGAACAATGAACTTGATAATGAACTTATTTTTATTTTGTTTTAGGGAGGCACGGATAGCTATGATGAAACTGAATAAAACTGAACCATTTAACATGAACATCTGTTTTGCTCATAATAAGAATGTAAGTAGAATTCGCTTGTCTCTAATCAGCATCAGGAGGCAACCTATGCCTACACTCAATAGGCCGTTGAGATGGAATCAATGGTGTTGAATCAAGCCTTGTAGGTTGTAAGGTTCAATGCACACTAAGTAAGTTCGTATGAGTCAGTGGCCAACTCTGGTGATGGAGTTTTTAGGCCTTCGGTCATGGCTTAACGACTTAAATAGCCGGGACCGACAATTTAACGTGCCCTCCGAAGCACGGAAGCGCTTAGATGAAAATGCCATTGGCGGTCAACCATCCACTTACGGACCGTTTCGAACGTTGCTTAACTTCGACGATCTATCAAGAACGACTAAGCAAGCACGACCACGAGCACTTCTTGGCGCGACGTGACGACACCGCAACAAGACATTCTAAACCTTATGAACAATGTAACAAGATATAGAAACGCTTGATAGAATGTACGACGCGCGTCTGCTCGAGCCGGCGCGAGGCTTCGCCACACCTCCTTATATCTTGTGACATTGTTCATAAGGTTTACAATGTCTTGTTACATCTCGTCGCGTCGCTGGCATTCAGTGAGCATTGAGACTAAACCATCCGCAGCATAATCAGCCTTACCCACAGGAAAGACAATGTGTGGAGCTGACATAGCTGCAGGTTTCCTCACGATGTTTTCCTTCACCGTTCACCACTTACTACACTACAGCGTTTTTTTTAGCCTTTAATGTCCCACTGCAGGGCAAAGGCGTCCCTCCCTTTTCAAAGAAAATAATATTGATGGAATATGTTCAACAGCCCAGAACACAGCAGAGCCAACCTAATATCGACAGGGGCCATTATAACACCGAGCGACAAATGAACAGACATTCCAATACAGAGAGGTATGGCCAAAACACCAGCGCGAGGGAGGATGTCAGTGTCAGCAGCCAGGGGCGGAATAGAAGGTGCGTACATTAGGGCAGGGACAGAAAAAAAATTGGATGGCTGAGAATTTGTGTACCAAACGATGAGTTACAACCAATGTTATGGCCATAGTTTTTTGTAGTTCATGAGTTCTAAACATATTTTGACAAGCCCCAATTTTCTTCGACTGACTCCCCACTGGAGCTTGACTTTTTAGTTGTAAGATGGATCACCTAAAAGAAAGCTAGGCATTAACTCGAGTTTTGTGCCAGCAACTTACAGTATTCGTCGTCAAGGAACAGGAGTTCAATCACCTAACTTTAAGACTATTCTAAGTGATCATTTAGGCATTTGTGAACTTAGCCCTTTCATTGCGCAGACGATAAAGTATTAGAAACTTTTTCATACAAAATTATCTTGCGCAGCGGAAATGCATTGGCCGTGCATGATTTTAAATTTCGCGCGCTTGCGTTTCCGCCTTGCAAAACACGCACATTGCGCAATACCAAACTAAACAAACACTGACATGAACTCCTATTGGTCGATTTCTTATCGCTTCCGCCGTGTACACCAATCACAACATCTTGCTATTATCAAATTTCATTGGTCAGCAAAATTATTATTTTCATGCGTTTGTTTCGGTTTGGACGGAACGGAGTTGTATTGAAACTTGAAAATCATTTTCTATTCAAAGTTTTTACGTTTTTACTATCTTTTTCTGTGTTATTTAGACATTTTTGTGAATCAGTGAATTTGTGTTCAATAATTTCCTACTTCGTGTCAGTTGAAGCGAGTTTGTCATGATGTTGAATAAATATTTTTCGTCGATTCAACAGAATCCCGAAGAACAGTAAGTTGATATATTCTTCGCGTAAACAAAACTCAGACATCCTCTAGAAGCTTTCGTAAAGACAATTTCGATGCGCAGTACTCCTCAACGTATTTAAACATTCTTGGAGTTGGCCCTTTGTCTGCGCAGTGACCGCTTTCGCATACGAAATTCTGGGCATCGAAACGAAACGAATAACTTCATGTATTGTATGCCTCTAAATCCGTTGAAAGAACGTACAGGCGTACACTAAAGTATGAAAAAGCGTCTATGAACGCGCGGTTCACAGACTGACAGGCCTAGCAAAATCCTTTGGTCACCATGTTTGTTTCATTGAGTTATAAAGTACATTATAACTCAATGGTTTGTTTGCGTATTTCGTGGTAATGAAATTGACTAACCCCCGGTTTCTATATTCAACGGACAGTCGTAGGTAAGAGCTACGACTCGTTTCCACATACAAAAGCTGTCAAGCTAGAAACCGGCGGTAAGTTAGCTGTCAAACTTTGTATGTGAAAACGAATCGTAGCTCTTACCTACGAATGTCCGTTGAATATAGAAACCGGGCATGACTGGCTTGTCTAAGTACTTACTAACTATAATAACTTAATAGTTTAGTTATGTTTGCTGTTCATACATTTATGTGAAGAATTAGGTGTCAAACTACCTTCAATTTAATTTTGTTACCTTTTAAAAACAACGCCATTTTTGTTGTGTGGGTACCTCAATGTTTTGTAATGTAAATAACATTGAAGCTTCCACGAAACTAGAGTAATATTTGATCTCTGGAAGATAGTGGATGACATTCATATATAAAAAGGTAGGTAGGTACAGTCACGGACAGATGTATACACTCCATCACACTAAAACTAATAAACAAAAAGCGGAAATTGATTTCACATTGAACTAGTGGCGAAATCATTAAAAATACCAGAACATTGTTGGACATGTTGACCTGTACATGGGTTGAAACATTAAGGAGTGTATACATCTTATTGAACGTGACTGTACTAGGTAAGTACCTACATATGGTGTGTTTCTTATAGAAGAGTCGATAATGTACGTATTTTGTACTGTAATTATGACTACTCTAACTTTAGCAATTATTACACAATTATTGCTTTAAATCTACATTTGCCCAGTTTCTATATTCAACGGACATTCAGGTAAGAGCTACGACTCGTTTCTACATACAAAAGTTTGACAGCTAACTAACCGCCGGTTCCTAGCTGTCAAACTTTTGTATGTGGAAACGAGTCGTAGCTCTTACCTACGACTGTCCGTTGAATATAGAAATCGGGGGTTATTCTACTTTAGTTAAGTATAAGGCAATAATTGCCTTAAAATGCTATTGCCAACATATAAATTCCTGCATTGAAATTCAAGGCAAAAGCACAGTAAAACTCATAACTGTTTAGCTCAATTCTCTCTTTTAACATTAGTATTGTCTTTCACAGAAATGTAGAAGAACATGCTAACGGAAACGATGACTGTGAAGATACGGAAGAGAGTGATGTGGTAAGTTTCTTTATTCTATTACTAGCTTCTGCGCGCGGCTTCGCCCGCGTGGTACCAGCATTTTGAATAGCCTAATGCTATTCCTGGTCCCTATCAACACCTATTCCAAGTTTCATCCAAATTGGTTCACTGGCTTAGGCGTGTTTGACGTACATACATAATATTACGCCTCTTTCCCAAAGGGGTAGGTTAGGTTAGGTTAGGATACCACGGATCTTCACTCGCTACGATTCTGACACACAACTTACATTCTCATTACATTCTTCATACACGCTCCCCGGTTTAGGGTACTTTTGACCTGGCCCTTCTCCAAAATGTCGCCAATTTGATCCAAGAAGGTTCGCCTAGGCCTTCCCCTTCCAGCTGTCACACACTCGCCTCATACACTTGCTTTGTCAAACAATCGTCATCCACATGCCCAAACTAATCATTATAATTTATTTTATTTACAACAGGGGCATGATCCTAAACTGGGGTATGACTTGGAGAAGATTAAGCTGCAGCGACTTCAGATTATGGATCAACAATTACAAGTGCAACAACGAATGCTGATACACCAACAGAGGGTATGTTTATCAGCTTTAAAAGCTTTTATTTTGCCATTTTTTTGTCCCAGGCAAAAAAACTTAGGCCTTTACTATATTAGATGATTTATACAGCGTCAGGAGGCAACCTTTGCCTACACTCAACGGGACGCTGTAGTGCCTGGGACATTGAGACGGAATAGGCTTGCCCAGCACCTAAACCATCCTCTCAGCTTAATCAGCCTCGTCCACAGGAAAGACGACGTTAATACGTGCGGAGCTGACTAAGCTGCGGGTTTCCCCACGATGTTTTCCTTCACCGTGAAGAGCTCGTGTTAAAGTGCATATAAATTTGACGAAACGAAAAATTATTGATGCGCGGCTGGGATTCGAACCCACGACCTTCGGAATGAAAGTCGAGGTACAACCCCATTCGGCCTTAATAGTACTTTCTATTATTGCTCGAACACTTTCATATGTTATGTCACTACTAGTTTTATTGTGTGGGTTCCTACTTTGAATACATATTTATTAGGTTTAATGTATTTATATATTATAGTTATTCGTACATAGTAGATATATATTTATTTATTAGTATTTATTTATTTGTTTTTATAAACATATTTTATTTACACCGCCTTTTTGCCTTCCTTTAATCCAGTTCATCCTAAGGTTGTCTGGAAGAAATCGCTCACAGCGATAAGACCGCCCATTGTACTTCGCTTTAAATGTTTTCTTGTATCTTTGTTTGTATTTTGTAATGTCCAGTCCATGTGGTGTACAATCAAGTATTTTCTATCTATCTATCTATTATTCGATGATAAATTTAATAGGTTGTTAATTGGTGAGCTGATTCACATGAGTCTAAACATGATCGACAGTAGTTTTAAATCATATTAATTTATAATATTTTAATTATTTGCAGATGAAGAATAATACTCTTCCTGTGACGAAACGGCGTCTCCTTCCCGACGGTCGATCGATCCAGGTGTAAGTTCTGTGTACTGCTACCAATTATATTTTTAATTAACTACATATAAAAAAAATATAGCGAGTAAATTAGAGCTCTATACAAGAGGCCTACGCACAATACGCATTGATGTTATCTAATGTTATCGAAGCGCTCGTGGTCGTGCTTGCTTAGTCGTTCTTGATAGATCGTCGAAGTTAAGCAACGTTCGAAACGGTCTGTAATTGGATGGGTGACCGCCAGTGGCATTTTCATCTGAGCGCTTCCGTGCTTCGGAGGGCACGTTAAATTGTCGGTCCCGGCTATTTAAGTCGTTAAGCTATGACGGAGGCCTTAAGGCGGCCTAAAAACTCCGCGGCGTTTTTAGGTAGGTAGGATGAGTCAGTACTCATACGAACTTATCTAATAAAATGTACTATTTTCAGTACTCAAGATAACGAGACGAGCTTTACGGCCGGTGGCGGCGATTCGGTGAGTAAATACTTTAAATTTTTACATTCATACATTCAGTTGTTCCCAAAGTTCATCTCATCTCTAATTCTCATGAAGGAATAGTACATTATGGTACTAGTGTGTAACATTGGTGATTACCGCCGAGGCGCCATTGAGACCCGAGCCGTAGGCGAGGGTCTTAAGAGAGCCGAGGACGGTAATCATCAATACACACGTGTATCTTACGACGTTTTTCAACACATTTGTGAATAAAATAACAATAAAAACTCATTTTCAACAGTGAAAACGAGTTGTGAAAAATGATTTGCTATTAATAGAAGAAGAAGAAGAAGGGAAAAATTAATCAGTTTTCCTATGCGCGCGCATTGCGATCGGCCACAGACTAAATAAAGGCATGAGGGTTTTTTTTCCGCGCCTATTCTGCCACGTATGTACAAAATGGGGAATTTAACATTTTCTTTTATTACAGAGAAAACAAAAGTCATATTTGAGTGAAAGTTTTATTTATTAAACACGTACGAGTTAAAATTATCTATTTAAATAAGAAGTTGCATGAAATGAGCAAGCAATAGGAACATTAATTTATTTGTTCTATTGAACACGATCTTTTTTTTAATAAAAACTTTTTTAAGAACAAAGCAACTCAACCAATAAAATTTAAAAAAAAAATCTATAACTCACTAGTGAGATAAAATAATGAAAAAGTCACAGTTTGATTATGGGTGTCATTATGTGCCTAATTGCAGTGACCATAGAGCCACTTTATGAGCAAGTGTGTTGAAAAATGAATTTATGAATAGAGAACTGTTACCGTACCATGAGCTACAATTCAGTTTGGGTGCTATTCAGTTTAGGTTCCTAATTAAATCGCAGAGTTTTCGTACCGTGACAACGTGACAAGCAGAAAATTGTTCTACTTGTATTCATCATCATCAAACTTAAGAGCTCAGCTCTTGTCGGTGCAATGATGCAACTTCCTCCACCTCTCCCTTTCCAATGCGGATTCCTCTGGTTTAAGATCATTTATTTCTCTTAAGAATAGAAATTCACTTACAGAGAAATCTTAATTCTAGTTTTATTATAATGTTGTTGGGCTTAACGTACTAAAATAAAACTACACAATCGATAATTCACAAAGGGGTACCTATACTTCTTTATACGACATGACATTACCTACAACTGTCCGTTGAATATAGAAACCGGGGGTTAGTCGTTCTTGATGGATCGTCGGAGTGAATCAACGTTCTAAACGGTCCGCAAGTGGATGGGTGACCGCCAGTGGCATTTTCATCTGAGCGCTTCCGTGCTTCGCAGGGCACCTATAACTGTCGGTCCCGGAAGCCATGACGCCTAAAGGCGGCTCAAAAACTCCGTCACCAGAGTTGGCCACTGACTCATATTAACTTACTCCAGGGTTAATAAAATCCCCCCCGGTGGATTCCGATCTTGTCGCGATGGGGGGGCTCAGTAACCGTGGTTTGGAGGCCCACGGTGAAGCCAACAGGGATCCCAGGCGGGGACGCTCCGAGCGGGCTTACGGTTGGGCCCGCTCTGGATGCGTCTGAGGCGGGTGCGGAGGACGGATTAATTTCTGTCCCCCGCAGTCAGGAGGGGTCGCGGGAGAAGAGGCGTGTCGGTGTGTCGTTGCCGTTCGCCCTATCTTCCGCGACCAAACGGTGGCGCACCGTTGTTGCGTTGGCGGTGGGGCCGCAGTGGAAGAGGAGTGTCGGTGTTACGTTGCCGCTCTCCCTATCCTCTGCGGCTGTTCGGAGGCTTCTCCACGCGCAGCTCTTTCATTAGAGCGCGCAGTGGACGACGGGAGCGGAGAGCTCTGGTGGTGAGTAGCGGACGCTAGGTGCGGGGGCACCTTCGTCCGCCTTGCACTACTCACCACGACGCGGGGCCCGCCGTTAGGGCGGGGATCGCCGGAGGGGGTCTGGATGTAGAGGCTCTGCCAGTTTCCCGGACCCCCTCCATTCCAGGCGACGCCGGAAAGGCGCTGGGACGTTTAGTGGGTATACCGGGAGTCCCCGGGGAGTCCCACATACATACCCCTCTCGCCCCCCGGCGGAGGGGATGCGTAACGCATTTTACCCAGCGACAAAAAAAAAAAAAAAGAGTTAATAACATAGCCCTTATCTCAATCGAGTAAAAATACATAATGAACACTTCACTCAAACAATTTTTGAATCAATTTCTGAGAACAACAGTACGAATGGCACTATCTTATCTACTGTATGGTTTCTAAGTATTTCTTCCGGTCAATGACCTCGAAGGGTTAGGTCAGGGAAGCGTAACGAACTTATAACTTAACTACTGGACCAAAAGCTTTATAGTTAAGTGACAGACAACGGATACTATTGAGCTTTTTGTGACGCCACAGATAAACTTGTGATTTTAGACTAGTAGATAAGTTATGGAAATATATAGTTTTTAGTGTTCTGTACCCAAAGGGTACAACGGCGAGCGAGATTATAAGGATCATTGATTTTTGAAATGAAAACTTCTTTAGGCGCGTTGGGCATTTTTGAGATGGAAAAAACCACCCAACTCGAGTCGCGAGTTACGTGACTGTTACTGAAATACCGACACCATCTCTTATTAATTACCATACCTTAATTTCGTCAAACATTGTATCGTCAGAATTTCCGAATTGTAAAGCTTTTCTGGTTCTGAACAAGACGACCCGGTGTTCAAATCCCAGTAGGACAGTGACTTTTTGCACTTTATTGTAGTTTAGAAACGTTACCCAAACCTCGTTCAAGTTTTAATTTCTGTTGGCACTCTTGGAGTGCCACTGTGCTGTTTTTTTTAATAGCGAATTCTGCCCATAAAGCACTTTATAAGATGTTTGCATGTTACGCCTATATATTTCGGAAATAGTAAGTTTTGTGAATGCACGGTACCTCAAACCCTTTCAAACTATTATATCTATTTATTTGATGTGTACTTCTGTAAAATGTATGTATTGATGTGTACTATTTATATACGCTTTTCCAAATTACAGGTCTTTAAATTTGATTCTTCCAGTCGAATAGCTCTTATTATCATTAAAGATAGTGCGGTTATGCGGTTGACATCAAAATTTTCAGCTAACGGGCGCTGACATGCATGCACGCTTAGGAGTGGGGCTTCCTTCAAAGTTCACTCTTATCTTGAAAGTCGCAAGGCTCAAATTAGATCAAAATCGATACAAGATAATTTGTCTACAGAATATAACAACATGCTCCTGTCAGAAGACTTCATGGACCAGAGAAGACAGCGACGGAAGCTCCACTCCTTCGACTTGCGTACTGTGCTCTGAAGACCCCAGTCCTTTATCGAAAGTAGACACTGAGAGCAAAACCGACCTTCCCAATAGCAAGGAGAGCCAGACAGTAACTGTTAGTAAATCTAAGCATTCCGAGTGTAGTAAGGTAACTGATGCAGTCAGTAAGAGATCTGACGCGACAAGCAAGAAATGTGAGGTTAGAAAGTGCGCGTGTAGAGTAGGCAGCAATCTGACATGCGACATCAAATTCCGCGACTTTTACGCGGAAACAGACGACGAAGCGGACGAGACTAATAGACTTATACAAATGAGAAACTCTGACTACTTAGATATTGTTGACGATGAGTTGAAATTGGTCATAGCTTTGGCAGGGTATCCGAAATCTAAGATGCGCTTGCGTCAAATGGAACTTTTCCAGCGGTGTCTTCGCGAGGTCGTTGAAATGCAAGCTAAGGCTGGGTTACTACTCAAGGATCCGTCTTTTCTAGATTACTATCTGAACAGAGGCGCTATAGTTTGCATTTGTAAGGACTTGGACACAAGGGATTGGTTGGTAAGAGTATGCCCAGGTTTGCAAGAACGTATGTGTTACAATTTAGTGCTTTTGAACGCTGATGTGAAAAGATTATGCTTGGCTGTTTTGAAAATACCGCGAATCTGTTGGCCAGCTACTGCGCAGGACGCGTTCAAATTGCTTCAATATTTCAACCCAGCATTGAAGACTAGTATGTGGAAGATTTACGCGCAAAAAGTGATTGACGACATCGAATGTACCTCGTTTCTTATCGACCGTGTGTCTGGAGAGATTATCCGCGGACCCTCGTTCAAAAACGTTATTGATTACGATCAGATGGAGTTTGAGTTAACTGGGTATACTGAGATCTATTATGAATGTCTTCTATCTGGCATGGAGGAGGATTTGAGCAGCGTCGCCTCAAGAGTCAAGCTGTTGGAAGAGATAAAGTCATCTAAGTCTACTCCGCGAATAGAATCTACGATAAGTTTAGTACCTTTGAACAAACCAGAGGAAACGCAACCCACCGTAGAAATTCCACAGGAAACCACAGAACCAGCAACAAATGAGCAAGAAAAAGACACAAATGAATCAGCAAACGATCAAGTCGCTGATGTTGAAATCGAAGAGATTGATATAAAGAAAGTGTTGGAAAATTCTCTACAGGCCGATGTTTTGAAGAAGATCAAAGATGTGAAATATATTGGTGAGAACAATGAAGTGTTAGTTTGGTCGGATGAGACCTCTTACTACCGTGAAGATAAAGAAACTGAGAAGGAGGAATCTGCTGATTTAGAAGCTCAGACGACTACTTCATTCACGGCTTTTTCGGAAAAGACCGCGTCGATTGTTGAAAGCAGCGACAACTTTCTCGCCAAAAGCAGCACTATTAACATTGATAGCAACAGAGGCATAGCTTATCATAGACGAACGAACTACCTCCATGTAGAGAATGAACTCAAAGTTGCGATTACTTTAGAAGGCTACCCCTGTAATAAACTTGAAGGAACACACATTCGCCGTCTGAAGCATCTCTTCAAAGAATACTTCCACAAAGACATGAAGTCTCAACGCTTCACAAATATGATCATTCCAAAGTTCCAAGACATTTTTTTGTCAAACGGTGCTGTTATATACATTTGTGATAGTCTCGAAACGAAAGATTATCTCACTGAGATACTACCCAAATTCATCAACTCTACAGGTCTGAAGCTGGCATTCCGTGATGTCAAAAATCTAGTAAGATACACAAGGATTGTGATGAGACTACCAAAAGAGCAAGCGCATATTGAATCGATTGTCATTTTGATGGGATTGCAAGAGAAATATCCTAAACTGAATCCGGGTTGTTGGAAGTATTATTCTGACGTAGCTGGCAAACAGAAAAGGGAGTTCGGAGTTGATCCGGAATCATTAGAAGTTATTAAAAGCCCTGATTTTGATCCGACACATGAAGGAGAAAAGCTTACGTTCAGAATTATTGATAGACAAAAGCGTGATATCAGCTGCGATGAAACTACGAAATCTGAGGACACAGATAACATTGAAATAAAGAAACAAAGAGATTATGTTGTGAGGAATATGTACGCGCCTATAGATCAAGAAATTTTGACAGCTCCCCTCACCAAAATACGAACTAACCACTACTCGGATCTCATAGCCGATGATTTGAAACTATACGTAGGGCCAGCAAACTACCCCGATTCCCGTATAGATGAACTCCAATTCCATACAATCAAAAGAACCTTTGAGAATATAATCGCGGAATCTCTAAAAAAGGGAGACATCACCGAAGATTCGCTTCCAAAGTACCACGACATGTACTTGTTCGATGGAGTCATATTCATCATTTGTATGAATATGAATTCGAGAGCTGCTATGGAGAAGAATATTCCACTGATTAATGATAAATTGAAGATAAGGCTCAAATCTACAGAATTCCGTGGAGCCGTTGGAATCGTTAGCCTGGTTATCAAGACTGAAAAAGAAACTGACGACGTCATCGCGATTTTGCAAAAACAAAACCCAAGACTACGCACCAAGTTTTGGAGAAGGATAAGCACAGTTCGAACGAGCACAAAACTTGATCTGGTTCTACAGATTGACAAACTATCAGCACAAGTCATTATGGATCCTGATTTCAATAAAATGGTTGGTGTTGAACTTGCGGATTTCAAACTAGGCCACCTCCGCTCACTGATCAAGCCTAAAGCTAGCTTGGAAGAATTGATGAAAGCAAAACCGTTGAAAGTAAAAAAGAAGACTAGCAAAACTAAGAAGGTAGCTAAGAAGAAGTCTAAGGAAGAAACGAAAGAAGAGGAAAAGGTTGATGACAGAACGTACAACAACAGCGATGTCGAGAATAACAATTCTCCTAAAATACACGAAGACAATGAACTCGATCCGGTTATAATTGAGCCAGAATCTCCCAAGAACAAGCAGTTTGTTATACCAGACAATTGTTACCAAACGAAAATCATACTTAAAGTACCAACAAACATACTACCGGACAGCGAAGATGATTTGAACATAATTTTCGATATTTTAGAGGACAAAAACCCCGGTCTGAACACTGAGATCTGGCAAGTGTATAGCGATAATGATTACCAATGTAATGGTAAGTTTGTGTTGTATGTTGATAACCAATCCTTGTCGATTATACAGGGCAAGAACTTCATTCCATTAGTCGGCGGAGAAAGGCTAAAATTCTTCTTTTAATTCCGTTATCTCAGTTTGATCCATCTGGTGCAGTCTATCTCGCGAAGGCGGTTTGGGAGTGGTGTGTGTGGCACAAGCTCGTTTCTGTGTGCGTAAGCTCGGGAACGCATGGACGAATGAGAGCTCAGTATCAATTACGCACACGGAAACAAATCTGGAGATGGAACAACTGCATTGTGGATAGATTAACATTACCAGTTTTATTCAATGACTATTATGACATCGACGAGACTTATAATACTCGACAATTTTAAATTTGTATGACTATTATGTGATAGGTATTATATTTGTGACATTCCCATTTATTTGTAAGAATGATATTAACAATGTCATCGGTGTAACGCATCTATTTGATCAACCAGTAACGACTGCCAAGTTTTAGATGTCACTACAGAAAACTACAATGATTTTCTGATCAAAAAGATATATTGACAGTATTTAACAGAAAGTGAAAACTTTTGAAAAGTTGTTTTAAAGTTGGCTCTCTATTAGTTTTAGACGATATCAATCTAGAACGAGATAGCAACGGTTGTTAGTTATGTCTATCTCGCTCGCTCTTTCCACCTGATTTGATGTTATTTTGTGTAGTCTTAATATTACGTCAATGCTAGTTTTTAATATGTTTTACATAAGTTTCAGGATAAGTATTTTTTAGCTGCGGTATTAATTACTATTTTAATTTAGCCTGTAGTTTTTTTACGTTAAATTTCCATTTAATTTCGTTGTTACTCATGCATGTTATTTTAATTAAATTGGGTTTTAATTTCATTTTGTTTTATTTCGTGATTTTAGAATATTTTGTTTAGGGTTTGAGGGTCGTGTGCAGCTTTTGTTATTTTTTCAAATTGAAGTTTCTATATAAAATTTGAACACAACAAGCCTTCATGAAGGCTATTTTATGAAACCCGAAATAATTATGTATTCTAAACTGTCCAATAAAAACCGACACACAGCTTTGTTTGATTCATAGTTAAAAACACAAAGAATGCTTTTAATCTCTTAGTTATATGAACCTAAGGGGCTAAGTCACGGGCGCTACATGTAAGACTCAATGCACATTGAATTGGCATGCAAGCGACGCGTCAATTAGTTTTATAGCGAGCCATTTTAAGCCTTATGAACAATGTAACGAGATTAGAAACGCTTGTACGCGAGATTGCTAGATGGCTTCGTCAGATCTCGTACAAGCGTTTCTATATCTTGTAACATTGTTCATAAGGTTTATAATGGCTTGCTATAAGACTAATTGACGCGTCGCTTGCCAATTCAATGGGCATTGAGCCTAATTCCGAGCGCATCGAGGGGTCTAAAGTAAAATTTCGAGGGAAACGAGGGAGTTGGTGTGACATTCTGGTTCCACAGTGGACAGTTGAAATAATAATTATGTCGTACAAAAATGTTCTCTACAAAGGGTTTCTTCTGGCAAACCTTAGGCTAGAGAAAAGTGAATTTAGGTGTATATTCTACAAAGTTCTGCACACAATTTGCATGCAAATCTTGGTAATAACTCTACAAGCAGTGCTATCGAAATGGTGAGATTGAAATGCCGTTATGATAAATTAACATTAGTAGAACAATAATCAAATTCATTGTAGACAACAAGGTAGAGCCAACTAATCTCAACTGTAGTTCAAAAGACTAGTCCATCAACACTCATCTAGACTACGGGGTCGTCTTCACGAGCGAATCGCAGAGATATCTTTGTGCCACGTATAGGCGTGTGTGTGTACATGCACGTCCTGTGTGCGTGAACGCGGAACTCTCCATAGACGAATGAGAGCCTAGTATCGCAAGAAACAAATCTACCACATTCGTGAGAAGATCTACACTCTCAAAAAAAGCCAAGTGTGCTGTATATTTCGAGCCTAGCGCGTTAGCGACGACGTACGCGAAGTATCAAACATATTAAATGCGCTTATGCGTCCATAGTGTAGCGTAGTGACGGCGGGATCCTAGGGTTCCATATGCTGTTGTAACCGCGCTAGGCTCGCAGTATATACCCACATAGAAATACCGGACACATCTCGATCCCCGTTCGCAAAGACGCCCTAACCGCTAAACCACAATGAAAACAGAATACATTGAACGTGCAGCGTAACATTCCGGGGCTACAGCGCGAGCCGTCGAAGCAATGCGTGGTGTGCGGCGTTTCTGCCGAGCTTTACTGCACCGCGTGCCGTATCACGCCATACTGCGGTGAAAGATGTCAGCGGCGCGACTGGGAGACGCGGCATCGCGCCGTCTGCCACAACCTGGCGAGGTGAGTTGCGTACCACAACCTGGCGAGGTGAGTTGCGTACTACAACCTGGCGAGGTGAGTTGCGTACCACAACCTGGCGAGGTGAGACGTGTATCACAACCTGGCGAGGTGAGTTGCGTACCACAACCTGGCGAGGTGAGTTGCGTACCACAACCTGGCGAGGTGAGTTGCGTACCACAACCTGGCGAGGTGAATCGTGTATCACATTACCTGCGACAATGCTTGTGTGCGGCGTATCTATTTACTACACTGCACGCTGTGCACGCGAGCAACACGTTGTGTCACGCCTTACTGCGGTGAAGCGTCTCACCTTGTGTCGCAACCAGGCGAGGTTAGTGCAAAATGTAGTATTGTACCAGCATAATCCTTTTACACATTGTATGCCTTAGTATAGCGACACATCTGTGGAATCTAGCGCCGATCGGTTGAATACGCTCGCAGTGTTTTTCAAGTTCCCTATGACACATCAGCCGAAAATTACATCGCGTTTTCGCGTTCGAAATTACGACTGAAAGTTGAGCCGCTGAACTCTCGGCGCCGAACTTTCGGCTGGTGTGTCACTTAGCTATGCACATAAATCTTGTAGCATTGTCGAGGTGAATGTTGGAAGTCAGGAAGGATCGGTGAACGCTAGCGGCATTATCAACTAAGCGCTTCCATGCTTCGGAGGGCACGATAAATTGTCGCTGTATTAAGTTGCCATGACAAACAGATCATGGTGCGTGTCTTCTGTGTAGCATAGTACCACCATCATCTTCTTGCCCTTATCCCACTCTATGTAGGGTCGGCATAACATGTATTCCTCTTCCATTTCCCTCTATCAGCCGTCATCTCAGCACTCACTCCTTTCGTACTCATATCATCTTTGACACAATCCATCCATTTCTTCTTCCTCCTACCTCTACTCGTATATCCATCCACATTCATACCAAGTACTCTTCTGGTCACATGACATTCTTCCCTTCTCATTACATGTCCATACCATGACAACCTGTAGCTCCTCATATGCATAGTTCCACCATCCTCTCTTTATTTTGTTTCTCCTTGTTTTGTTATCTTTTGTTATGATGTAATCATCTTATTTGATTTATTATAAACTTCTAAAATATAAAATATCTCAATGTTAAATGTTAAGTCAGGAGATTATAGTTCTTATTGTAAATTTTTAAAGTTTGTCTCTCACGTTCTATAAATAAAATGCATCCGTTGTTAACTTGGCTCGTCGGACGCCCGCAATACAGGCTAGCTCTAGTGCGGGGTCCACTGAATCTTATATACCTGTAATCTTCTTGAGAAATGAAATGTCTTATCAAAATTTTTGATTCCGACGGGATTAACACCCGCGACGATCAGACGATCCTCCTAAAGCCAGAGTACTTTCAACCTCGGCCACAGAACCCTCTGACGTCAGAATCGAAATTTTTGATAAGCTCATATTTATCGGTTAAGCACCTTAAGGGTCGATTCACATCGACGGATGATACGTTAGTCCGTCGAGTGTGAACGGTCGAGTGTTTTTCTATACATTTGTCAGTTCTGGCGTTCCGCGACCGATAATCCGCGACGGATCTTCCGTCAGATGTGAATCGACCCTAATACTTTCACTTATACCGGTTAATACCGGTTTTTCTCAATGAAATACATTAACACTTTAAAAATTGCAAAAATTCTGTAATCTTCTTTTGGAAAAATTAAATAGGTATTTGATTTGTTCTTACGCAAGCTTATTAGCTGTGCATGGAAAATCACTGTTGGCTTTAGTTAGAGTTATTTACAGATCATCTGCTGGGGAAGTGGACACGGTAGCTGACGTACCTGAGTGAGTGTTGTACAAACCAAACGGCCTTACTAATAAAGTGGAATAAAGTTATTCCAAGTATATACTACTAGCTACTGGCTTCGCCCGTTTGGTACAGTCACGGACAATAAGATGTATACACTCCATACTTTTAAAATTAATATCACACTAAAACTAATAGATGTAGGTTATAAACAAAAAGCGGAAATTGATTTCACATTGAACTAGTGGCGAAATCAATAAAAATACCAGAACATTGTTGGACATGTTGACCTGTACATGGGTTGAAACATTATGGAGTGTGTACATCTTATTGTCCGTGACTGTACCAATTTTTTTTTAGGATTGCATAAATAGGCTCAATTCAATTCAATTCAAATTGTTTATTTGTGATACACAGGTTTACAAGGAGTTTGTATTTTATAAAGAGCCACTGTAAGCAAGGTACCTATTATATAATATTACATGCATTTCATTCACAATAAATTCAAGGCTTTTCATTGAATAGCCTATTTTGCTATTCCAGGGTAGTGATTAAGACTTTAGCGGAATGCATTCGGGTCGGAATCGTCAGCTGTTCAACCGACCGCAACCAATCACAGTGCACATACTCGTAGATCCAAAACCGACGTTTCTTGCACTGATTTGTTGCGGTCGGTTGAACAGCTGACCTATTCCGAACCGAATGCATTCCGCTGAACTCTGAATCAAGGGCTAGGTAATCTACGCCTATTCCAAGTTTCATCCAAATCGGTTCACTGGTTTAGGCTTGATTGAAACACAAACTTCTAAACAAACTTTCAGCTTTATTATAAAAAAAAAAATTTTTTAGCTTTATTGTTTTTTTTTTTTTAGCTTTATTGTTTTTTTTTTTTTTTTATTATGTTAGTGGGATTAGTTTATACCCGAATCCTTATTGTGTAACTTGAAATTCATTCCCATTTATCATCCCAATTGTGCTCGACCAATCACACAATACGAAAATGACGTATCATGACAAAATACGTCATTTTCGTATTGTGTGATTGGTTGAGCTCAATTAGACAATAAGGCATCTGATCTAACTTTAATCCACGTTTATTTCTAAGGCCAAAAACGTATTAATTTTTAACCCGGATTTTAAAATCTAAAACAACTGAATCTGAACCTCGATAGTTTTCCGATATCGACTATAGTATTATATATGCGTGCAGCTGTTGCCACACATGGACTCACAGAAAATCAGCGCTGCAGCAGCTATAAGTCGCTGCAGCACATGCTGAGTGGTGACCTATTTTGTGCTTAGTTAAGTTAGTTCGTAAATATTGTAAAGCTTTTTTGCACAAAATAAATGACTATTCTATTCTACTATCGTATTAAACGCGTTGCTTATTCATCAGAGTTCCGGTTGTGGCACCGTTGCGTCGCCCGCACTCACCTACCAGGAAAGCTAATCTCAACGACTCTGGCTCCGAAAAGGGGACTAAGGTAAATATTGCAGTTCTTTGGCTAGTCTTGCCGCATACATTTTCTTACAGGGTAAGGTTCCATAGGTGCACTTGAAACCTTTCGAACTTAATAGGTTCTAGAACAATGCGTTTTCTTTCGCCGTTTTAGAATTCTGGCATAGTGTACATGCATTTCTGTACAGAAAAACTCATTGCGCGACTGGATTCTACCCACAATCCTATAGAATGCGAAAGCAGAGAGAAAAGCTAGTTTGAAACTCTATTGCATTTTAATAGTACTTATTTTGTTTTATATCTTTTATTATTGTCAGTTATAGTAGTAGGTACTGGTCGTGACGAAACTCCTCTGTCTCTAACTGAAAACCAGCGCTGGGTAGGCACACTTGTGTACCTACCTATCCAGCACAATGCTGAGTTATGGCCATGTTTACTTGGACTCTGCTGCGCACAACTAGTTATAAGTAAATCGTAAGATAGGCATAATTTTTAGGTTTAATCATGTGTGTAGGTAAATAAAAATATTTTCTTTCTTATTGTCTTTCAAGAAACAGGAATAAAATGTAAAATCATATTTACAGAAGTTCTCTCAGCCCGCTGAGAGGGGACACCAGCGGAACCCAAACCAAGCGAATGTCCGCAATGGCAACCAGAACCATCAGGAAGGGCAAAATCGCAACCAAATCAACGATTCTCGCGGTGGCAACCGCAACCAAAACGAAGAGTCGAACCGCAACTCAGTCCAAAATGCGCGCGCTGGTAATCGTAACCAGCCAGAACAAAACCGCAACCAGACGAACAATAGTGTACCTGGCAACCGTTTTCAACCAGAGGGGCAAAGTCGCAACCAAGTGGCCAATAATCATATGGCACAAAACCGCCAAAACGGTAAGGATGGGCAAGAGCTAGTTTTGTTATCTAAAATCTAAAAAAACAGGCTCAAGACTGTATCCCCAAGGCGCGGTAGACATTCTCTCAGATCTTTCCAGATCCTTTGAAGATGTCTAACCCCCGGTTTCTATATATATGCAACGGACAGTCGTAGGTCAGAGCTACGACTCGTTTCCACATACAAAAGTTTGACAGCTAGATACCGGTAAGTTAGCTGTCAAACTTTGTATGTGGAAACGAGTCGTAGCTGTTACCTACGAATGTCCGTTGATTATAGAAACCGGGCATAAGAGGGTAGTCAGAGGCATGTACAAATATATTTGATACATGCCCACATCTTGCAGAAGTTAGTAT
Source organism: Epirrhoe alternata (assembly GCA_963565295.1). Taxonomy (NCBI): domain Eukaryota; kingdom Metazoa; phylum Arthropoda; class Insecta; order Lepidoptera; family Geometridae; genus Epirrhoe; species Epirrhoe alternata. Next base: position 2,556,116 of record OY751403.1, read on the forward strand.
TCCATACGTGACAGGTTGCGAGCAATCTTCTTATATAAATTTTACGAAACGCAAAATCCATTGATGCACGGCCGGGATTCGATCCCATGACCTTCGGATTGAAAGTCGAGATACAACCCCATTCCGCCAACACGGATCAAACCTAACCGTATCTAAAAATCTTATAGTTATTCTATTTCACGAAGGCGTGCTAGTCTTAATTGTGTGTGTGTAGGCACATGCACGTTCTGTCTGTGTGCGTAAGCATCCACGCTCCATGGACGAGCGCTCACTGTCCCTTACGCACACAAACAAATTTACACAAATTAAGACCGCCTTGGTGAGGAACAACTGTACATTACAGGTCAACAACCTCTGCGACGGCCGATGCAACCAGAGCAAAAACCAGTGATAACTCTTGTAGAAACCAAACCGAAATCGCAACCCGTTCCAGTAGAAACCAAACCGAAACCGCAACCCGCTCCAGTTGAAACCAAAACCGTGACGAAACCAGCCATAAGCAGCTTGGAACATGTGACGCCACGAAAACCTTTAGTGCCGACCAGGTAAGTTATTTACAAGCTTTTTATTATAGTCCTTTTCTCATAGGAACGGTTCCGTGACAAGGCGCTTTTTTGTTTAGTAAGTAAGTTCGTATGAGTCAGTGGCCAACTCTGGTGACGGAGTTTTTAGGCCGCCTTAAGGCCTCCGTCATGGCTTAACGACTTAAATAGCCGGGACCGACAATTTAACGTGCCCTCCGAAGCACGGAAAAACTCTTAAAATACTTATTCGTCAACAATCTATTTCTTTTCAGTTTTGTGGTCGAGAAACTGAAAGTAGGCACGACTTTCCTAGCAGAGGTGGTTGCTTTGGCCAGTAACTGCGGGTCGAAACAAGCGGGATATGTCTGTCTCACTCTACACGAAGACTACGGCGGCGTTTATGACTCACTCTGCGATGAGTTCAAGGGATTGTGCGAGAGGGACAGCGAGGAATATACGTAAGTTTGCATTGACAATGAAAAATATAGTGATTTCTGTCTTGGGTAGACTTAATCTGAAGGTCGTGGGTTCGAATCCCGGCCGTGCATCAATGGATTTTTCGTTTCGTAAAATTTTAATCCACTATAATACGAGCTTTTGACGGTGAAGGAAAACATCGTGAGGAAACTCTCAGCTTAGTCAGCTCGACACGTATTGACGTCGTCTTTCCTGTGGACAAGGCCGATTAAGCTGAGAGACCGGCATGGCGCTCAACGTGTTATACAGGGTGCTCCATAAAGAATGGCTCACTGTCATCATTGCCCCCGTAGTAAAAGAATTATCCACTCTTTACGTAACCTGTAAAAATTACATACAATTTTTCTAGTTTTTTGTTTATTACTTTAGACCGCGTATAGGCGAGACATTTGCCTACTTCTGTGAGGAGGAAGACTCTTGGTACCGAGCGCGTTGTCTCGCTCGCACTCGCGCCGCGTTGCTCGACGCGGGTCGTGTCGTCTCGTTCTCGCCGAAATCGAGTCGCCGCCTGCCGGCCGGTTTCGCAACTATTCCGGAGTTCATGGCCGTTTTCAAGGCTAAAGATTTAACTGTAAGTGTTGTTTAGTTTTTAGTTTAGCTGCATCCGTAAGTTTGTGCCATCCACCACCATGGGCGGATCCAGGATTTTTTTCTGGGAGGGGCACAAGAAACAAAAACTGACAAAAATTTCACAATTTATTAATTTTGCGTAGTTAGTAGGTAGTAGGTACACAAAAATATCGTCTGTGGGGGGGGGCGCACGTGCCCCCTGGATCCGCCTATGTCCACCACGATCCTTGGCTAATCGGACCCATTGACAGCATGTGACGTGTACAATATCGTCTACCCATCTGGCCGCCGTCGTCCTACGTTCCTGTACCCAGATCAGGGGCCGTATTCGCGTTCCTTTTTTCGTTCGTTTGATGAATATTCGGATGCTTCCCACCACGATTTCTGATTTCAAGGGTCAATTTTTCGGTATGGATTAATTGGTCCTAGGTTAGGATCGTGTTTTAACGTTTGAAAAATTGGCCCTTGAAGTCAGGAATCGTGGTGGGAAGCATCCGAATATTCATCAAACGAACGAAAAAAGTACGCGAATACGGGCCCTGGGCCACCATTCAGACAATACTCTACCTGTCATCACCGCTATAACTTCTATCTATCCAGCCGGTAACACCCACTGTTGGGTATAGGCCTCTTCTCTTTCATGCCACTACTGGCGGTTTTATGCCGGAACCACTGCTCTCCTACTGCCCCCACACTGTCGTCAGACCATCGGGCTACTCGGCTAACCGCTATGACTTAGCTAACAAAAAATTAAAACGCATGAAACACATTTTAATAAGTAAAATAATTAAATACTTTTCTCTTTTTGCCCTGTACCCCGGTGCAGAGCAACATAAAGCTGAGACTACTCCTTTTTGACTAACATCAGCGCAGACCGTACTTCTTACTGATAACTCTTTTTTTATATTTTTATTTGTACTTAATTTTATTTAGTTTTGCTGTTTAGGTCTTTTCTTGTTCTGTCTATTGCTTGTAGATTGCATGTAGGTGAGTAGGGATAGGCACAGAGGTTCCTAACTACATAGCTCTGTCACCTACTTACCTCATACCTACTTTTGTATTTTTCTTTTTTGTACCTGTTCTCTGTTTAAGTAATGTACCTGTGTCTGTGTGTTGGCAAATAAAGCTTTCTATCTATCTATATCAGTCCATGAGTAATATAAGAGTGTTTCGAACAGATTGGCTGCAACCTAACGTGCAACGTGATAAGTGCGGGTACCCGAGTATCTTTAACCGACGAATCGGGGAAAACAGTTCAAGTGGACGCAACAAGATGGCTGCCAGAACTTGAATATCCAACGGAACGTAAGAATCACAATTATACATGTACTAGCTTCTGCGCGCATTTTGAATAGCCTATATGCTATTCCAGGTACTACCACTATCTTCGCCTATTTCAAGTTTCATCCAAATAGGTTCACTGGTTTAGGCGTGATTGATACACAAACATCTAAACATGATAAACATGGACCCGTGTTGGCCGAATGGGCTTGTATCTCGACTTTCAATCCGAAGGTCGTGGGATCGAATCCCGGCCGTGCATCAATGGATTTTGCGTTTCGTAAAATTAATATGCGCTTTAACACGAGCTCTTAACTGTGAAGGAAAACATCGTGAGGAAACCAGTTAGTTATTCTTATAGGCGGCGATGGGCTTGCAACCTGTCACGTATGGAATACTAACTTCTGCAAGATGTGGGCATGTATCAAATATGTATTTGTACATGCCTCTGACTACCCCCTTAGACATCTTCAAAGGATCTGGAATATAAAAGATCTGGGAGAATGTCTACCGCGCCTTGGGGATACAGTCGTGACCCTGTTTACGTTTACATCTAAACATAAACTAGCTGTCGACATCTTTTAATCTGTCCTGTCCATCCAAAGGTTGTCTGGAAGAAATCGCTTTCAGCGATAAGGCCGCCCATTGTTATTGTACCTAAGTTTTATATTTTCTGTTTTTCTTTATTTCATTTTGTATATTGCTGTTATTAGGTATTTTTCAATAAAGAATATTCTATTCTATTCTAAACATACTCACAAACTTTCAGTTTTATTATCTTAGTATGATTGGTAAAGATGATAAGTATTAGGTTGCTGTTCCACCAGGGATTGGTAAGCTACGTTGCTATGGATGCGATATACACCAATCATTCATTGCACCACATAGCAGCACAGCACAGCATTCTAAAGCGATAATAATTCTATCAATTTTCTGCGGTGCCCTTTACAGTCCTAGCTTGCGAAGCGACTTGCATGTCTTGCGAATTTTAAATCGTAACCCAGTATATGTTATTTTGAATAGCCAATTTTTAAAACGGCGATGTTTAACATAACAACATAGGGGTCTTCAAATCAAGAGTAAATAGGTTCCTTCTAGGTAAGCATGCTCCATCTTAGACCTCACTACTGCTTAACATCAGGCAGAGTAAGCTCAAATGCTGACCTATTTAATTAAAAAAAAAATTGACCAGTTGGTACAGCATTTTTACCGCTATTATGTATATGACTACCAAAATAAAAATTAAGGACAGTTGCAGCAGATGCAGAAAATGATACTGGCATGGTCAGAACTTTTTTTTATTTAACTATCACAAAGTTATCGAGGATTGTTGCCAACCAAAACCGAACAAAATTTTATGAAAACTACAAATAAGTACTATAGACAACAATCGCGTACAGACTCTCATTCGAACTATGTTCTCGTATCATCCCCAATCAGTAAAACCGCAGTAGCTATCATAAATCCATGTATGACTCGTCTAGTCTCAATTTTAGGTTATAATTTTTTTTCTCTTATTTTGAGTTTTTCTACATAAATGTGATCAGTAACAGACACCGAGACGATGTTTAATTTTTATTTGGTAATAAAAAATAGGGGTGTATAACACTAAAACTGTTGTCATTAAATTAGTCAAATTTATTTTATTAATTTCTAGTCATTTGTGTCCCACTGCTGGGCAAAGACCTCCCCCCATTCCCTCCACACATCACGATCTTGAGCAGAATCCATCCAAATCCATCCATCCAAATTAGTCAAAATAAAGTCTTAATTTGACCTGTCTACAACAAACGTTTTTTTTTTGTGAAACATGCTTTTAATAATGTATTATCGTTAACAGCTCAGCTTCCAGTTCCACAAGTACAAGTGAAAGAGCCTGAAATAACGAAAAAGCCAGTTGCAGCGAAGAAACCATTGGTTCCGAACAGGTGAGCTATTAGAAAGAAAGAAAGAAAAAATATTTATTTGCAACAGCAATAAGTACCAAATAATTACGTTTTAAAACTAAAAGAAAAACCGACTTCAATGTTCGACTCTACACGCGGCGTGTCTATAACGTCAGTTTGACATAATGCATAGAGGAGAGTCTTAGACTTATCTGTCGATTCGATTTACAAGGGAAGGTTTTTAGAGTTTTAAGGGAAAACTATCAAACCCTCAGGAATAAAATTTATATGGGACCACCTCTGGAGCATACCCTTTCAAACAAAAAAATAATTTTCAAAATCGGTCCACAATTGGCGGAGTAATCGCGTAACAAGATACAAAACAAAAAAAAAAAAAAACATACAGACGAATTGAGAACCTCCTCCTTTTTTTGAAGTCGGTTAAAAACCAGAAAAAACACATAAACTAAAGACGACATAGAAACAAAAACAAAATAAAATAAAAAGCAAAATGTGTGAAGAGTGTCTCGCAATCGTCTAAGTGTGTTGGGTTTCCGACTCAGCATTATGTTGTGTTGGACAGTCGAAACCATACAACGCAACGCTGGTCTTCCGTCGGAACCAGCAGCTAATAATGCTTAAAACGCCACTTGCCTCGAAGATAAATTACGTTTTAAAACTAAAAGAAAAACCGACTTCAATGTTCGACTCCACACACGGCGTGACTCAGGGAATCAATAAGCCATACATAAAAATCTAAATAAAAAAAAGAAATCAAATCGACAGATAATGCTTAGGCTCCACCGGCGTCGAAGGGCATTAATTACCAAAACTGCATACATTTTATGTCAAGTTTCGCGGCACGTGAGTTCCTGGCATTAGTAAAGCGTCAATTTGACATAATGCATGTCGATTCGATTTACAATGGCTAGGAGGGAAGGTTTTTAGAGTTTTACGGGAAAACTATCAAACCCTCAGGAATAAAATTTATATGGGACCACCTCTGGAGCATACCCTTTCAAACAAAAAAATAATTTTAAAAATCGGTCCACAATTGGCGAAGTAATCGCGTAACAAGATACAAAAAAAAAATAAATAAAAAAAAAAACATACAGACGAATTGAGAACCTCCTCCTTTTTTTGAAGTCGGTTAAAAAGTAAGAAAATAAGAGTATGTAAACTAAAATTACGATTGGTTTCCTAACATCTAACAAAATATGGGCGTGTCCTAACTGTTTTGCAAGCAAACATGTTATCCGAGGCGGACGGAAAGCATGTTTTGTTAGTTTATTTTGTTCTAAACAGTCCGTAAGGCTCAATGCACATTGAATTGGCTAGCGACGCGTCAATTATAAAGCCATTATAAACCTTATGTACAATGGTACAAGATATAGAAACGCTTGTAAATTGAACGAGGTCTGGCGATGCCATCTAGCGGGCCGCGCTGGCTCGAGCACTTTCGATTCATTCTACAAGCGTTTCTATATCTTGTAAGTACCATTGTTTATAAGGTTTATGATGGCTTGGCTTGCTTTATGATGGTTTATGTGTAATGTTGCGTCTGTTAATGATATAATTAATTAATGTAGGTAATGCTTGCCACACACACACTATATTTAAAATGTTAAATGCTAAAATAATTGTTATTGCATGCTATTTAATATAACTTAATAATTAGGGAAAAATTATTGTACACCAGCGTAAATTGGTAACATAGAGACCCTACATCGACCTATTTATAAGATCTGTTTTTTAATTCACCTATGTTAAAACAATAATAAATAAATGAATGATTGATTGATTGCTATAAAACGAATTATCGCGTCGCTTGCCAATTCAATGTGCATTGAGCCTAAGTGGATGGGTGACCGCCAGTGGCATTTTCATCTGAGCGCTTCCATGCTTCAGAGAGCACATTAAATTGTCGGTCCCGGCTATTAAGTCGGCTATCACGGAGGCGTTAAGGCGGCCTAAAAACTCCCGTCATTCTTCACATCCACACAGTCCCAACCATCTTTCTTAAGCCTGTTCAAAATATATATTAATCTTATGAAGCGCTCGTGGTCGTGCTTGATAGATCGTCGAAGTTAAGCAACGTTCGAAACGGTCCGTAAGTGGATGGGTGACCGCCAGTGGCATTTTCATCTGAGCGCTTCCGTGCTTCGAAGGGCACGGTAAATTGTCGGTCCCGGCTATTTAAGTCGTTAAGCCACGACGGAGGCTTTAAGGCGGCCTAAAAACTCCGTCACCAGAGTTGGCCACTGACTCATACGAACTTACTTACTAATCTTATGTTCCCAACAGCTTTGTGATTGAAAAACTAGCAAAGGGTACGTCTTTCCTGATGGAAGTGATTGCTTTAGCCAGCAACTGCGAGACGAAACAAGCGGGATATGTCTGTCTCACTCTACACGAAGACTACAGCGACGTTTATAACTCACTCTGCGATGAGTTCAAGGAACTGTGCGACAAGGATAGCGTGCATTACACGTGAGTTTTTCAAAGAAATTAATAACGTTAAGTCAATCAGCTAACTGGTTTAATCAGCAGTTAAATAAATAATGCTGGACTTTTCACACAGCATCATCTAGCCCCAAAGTAAGCAGAGCTTGTGTTATGGGTACTACATGACTGATATACTACTTATATACTTTTTGTTGGTACATACATATTATACATAGAAACACCCAGACCCGAGACAAATATATGTAGATCATACAAACATTTGTCCCGCGGCGGGGATTGAACCCGCAACCTTAACCGCAACCCGCAACCGCGTCGCAGGCCTTAAAAACCCGCAACCCGCAACCGCGTCGCAGGCCTTCGCCCACTGCGCCTCGGAGGTCGTCGAAAATTAGACGCCTAGCCAATTGATTGAGCGGCGCTGTCCAACTCACGGCCTGTATTATATTAGGCAAATGGCTTGGAGCTATTTCGTTTAACTCCTTGCCTAGCCAAGTTATTTTTTAGATAATAAAGATAACATTATTCAATTTATACAGGGTGTAAAAAGACTGCTACCGAAACTGAGGGGTTGCAATCAGACCATGATTCTAAACATATTTAGCGAAAAAAAAAACGCAAAAAAAAAACATTTTGACTTAGCTTCGTCATGCTATGTTATTTTCGGTTATTTACTACTAATACGACATAATAAGATCATACCTACCTAATAGTTTTATTTAAAAAAGAAAAAAAAAACAATTAGAACTCAAAATCCAGCAATCTACGTAAAACAACGCGCCCAGAACATACGCAAACAGCACTCTTCAAACGCTGTTTTCTCCGGATATTATAATGATTTTTTCGGAAAATCCTTTTGGATTTGGTTGTGTTGGGATGCTGTACCTACCCCTTTGGGCTTCAGTAGACGTCTTTTTACACCCTGTATAGTTAGACATTGTTATCGCATTTAGTGTTAGCAAAGTTAAAATTCGTTAGTTCCTCTTTTGGCCACCGGTCCAGATAAGTTTGTGGCACTGTACATCTATTCCAGGCCTGGTATAGGCGAGACATTCGCTTACTTCGATGAAGACGATGGGTTTTGGTACCGAGCGCGTTGTCTCGCTCGCACTCGCGCCGCGTTGCTCGACGCGGGTCGTGTCGTCTCTTTCTCGCCGCGATCAAGTCGCCGCCTGCCGGCCGCTTTCACTAATATACCAGAGTTTTCGGCCGTTGTCAAAGCTAAAAGTCTTATGGTGAGTTCTTAATCGACCTAAAGAAAATGTGTTTCTATGATATGTTTTTGTTAGCTGATACAAGTAAATTGTGGACCGAATTATAAAATTCTATATGATTTTTGCAAGGATATTCTACTATAATAAATCTGAAAGTGTTGTATGTTTGTGTTTTAATCACGTCTAAACCAGTGAACCGATTTTGATAAAACTTTGAATCAGTACTGTAGATAGTACCTGTAATAGCATATAGGCTATTCAAAATGTTGGTACCACGCGAGAAAAGCCGCGCGCAGAAACTAGTACTTCATATATTAAATTGTATTCCTGAGGGATTCATACATTTCCCGTAAAACTAAAAAAATCTCACGCCTTAATTTTCGACCGGAATCCAACATTGAAATCTGATTTCTTCTGTACCTAATATTTTGTTAAATACTATTCAATTTCCTATTTTCACAGATCGGTGAACATTTGAGTTGCAAGATGCTGAGTACATCAGATGGTATCCGCGTGTCTTTCGAGGAACCTTCGGGGAAGGCTCTCATAGCCATAGCTGACGCTATGAGATGGCTGCCTGATGTCGAATATACTTCTGAACGTAAGTTTGTCTAACAACTAGGTATATAAACAGGGTGTAAAAAGACATCTACCGAAGCCGAAAGGGGTAGGTACAGTATCCTAACACACAACCAAATCCAAAAGGATTTTCCGAGAAAATTGTTATATACGGAGAAAACAGCGTTTGAAGAGTACTGTTTGCGTATGTTCTGGGCGCGTTGTTTTACGTAGATTGCTGGATTTGGAGTTTTAAATGTTTTTTCTTTTGTAAATGAATTTATTAGGTAGGTATGGTCTTATTATGTCGTACTAGTATTAAATAACCAAAAATAACATAGCATGACGAAGCTAAGTCAAAAATTTTTTTGCGTTTTTTTTTCGCTAAATATGTTTAGAATCATGGTCTGATAGCAACCCCTCAGTTTTCGGTAGCAGTCTTGTTACACCCTGTATAACTATCACTTCATAAATCCTACTTCCTACTATATCACTTTCTACTATCTTCTATCTATATATATTCAGTCCGTGTACAAGCCAACGCATGCACCTAATCTAGGTTACAGTTTTGAACTTTGAATTAGCTTACTCTGCACTGCGATGCTCTTTACAATAAAATGAATAAATAAAATCTCTGTTCTCTCATCGGGTTTGGTTATTTTAGGTCTCTTCGGAGACCCTTAGCTCTTACTTCAGCTCAGCTTTACTTATTGTTGGTTAACCCAGCTGTGGGTGCAACCGGACTGTTGCCGGTTGCACCCACTGCTGAGTATAGGCCTCCTCTCTATAACGCCACTCTTTTCGGTCCTGTGCAGTCCTTTCCCACGCTTTCCCAGCTACATTAACGATGTCATCCGACCATCGGGCGGGTGGTCTGCCTCGTGTCTTTGTGCATCTCTGGGCCTCCATTTCGTAATCGCTGTAGTCCATCTTCCGTCTAGCCAGGTGTCCTGCCCATCTCTACTTGAGACTTGCGATGCGCATACCTCGTCTACTACTTGTCTACTATCTGACTATACTAATATCCTACTTCCCTACTTACAAGATAAAACTTATCTACTTCCTACTATCCTACTAAGCAACTTACTACTGACCTACTTCCTACTATCCTACTAATAATACAATTCTTGCTTTGGAAGTCATGAGTATTTTTTTTTATCACGCCTGTAATGCTTCACTGAACTGCTTCACAGTTTTACAACTTTTGCAGTTTCATCGTTTTCAAATCAAATCAAATCTTTCTTTATTTCAGACATCAAATTTTAGTCCATAGCAATTACTTAACATAATTAAACTTAATACTATTATTATTAGTTAAGGCATGCATCCTAGAGTTGTAGTACAGATAAATGCAGTCAAACCTATCAGCGAACACGGTGAGAATGCTGTTGAGTTTTAATTGTAATTTTGCTCAACTGTAATTTGTTCTGAATAAACATATTTTTACTTTTTTTACTTTTGTAATGGATAGATTTGGATGGATTAGTAGAAATATTATAATACTAGCTGGCCGCCGCGGTGTTACCCGCGATCCCTCGAGAAAACTTCACTTCCCCGGGATATAATATAGCCTATGTTCATCAGGGATAATGTAGGATTCTAATGGTGAAATAATTTTTCAAATCGGTCCAGTAGTTTCGGAGTCTATTCATTTCAAACATACAAACAAAAAATCTTTCCTCTTTATAATATTAGTATAAATTAGCATAAATCACATTTTTGTTTCCAGCTATATCCATCTCCACTCCGACACCCGTCGCATTGCCGATGATACCCGAAGTTCCCCGACCGGGAGTCGAGCATAACGCAGTCTACATTCTCCTCGACGTGACGTCACTGCGACGTGCGTGTGTGCGTCCAAGCGATCCTAGAATCGCCGCCATGTTTGATTCTGTGCTGCAAGATACTCTGCTTTATGCGTTGAAAGGTAAGGCTCATTATTATTTGGTATTTCAAAGCCTACACATGATATTTCTATGCAGCCTACGAATGCGTCTACGCGGTAATTTCTATGCGCGTAGCACACCGCACGTTTCGGCGTCATGTTTGATTTTGTGCTATAAGATACTCTGTTTTATGCGCTGAGGTTCATTATGGTTTGCCTTCGAAGCTACGATGTATCTACGGTGCGTGTTTTTCCTTGCCGCAGGCTACTGCTCTATGCTTTGAGTAGTAAGGCTCAATAATGTGATAAATATGTAGGCGGCTACGAAGTTGCTACGATACATCTACGCGGGTGCTACGCGCATATTTGCAACATGCATGTGTGATACCACGCTTTACTTTAGATTAAACGTTAAAGCAATATATCCTGTATGTCTTAACAAATAAAGTTCAATTTATTTCAGCGTCACCTCTGAAGGAGCCGCCGCAGAAAGGTCAGACTGTCGTCGCGAAGTTCCTAGAAGACGGGAACCACTACAGAGCGTTAGTGAAACGTGTCAACGTAGCCATGAACAAATATCTCATCGAATATATTGAATACGGTATGGAAAGCGGCGATGGGCTTGCAATTTGTCACTAAGTCTCAATGCACATTGAATTGGCAAGCGACGCGTCAATCAGTTTACAACCGTTCAAGATATAGAAACGCTTGTAGAATGAACGAGATCTGGCGAAGCCATCTAGCGGGCCGCGCTGGCTCGAGCACTTTCGTGCGGTTCATTCTACAAGCGTTTCTATATCTTGTACCATTGTTCATAAGGTTTATAATGGCTTGCTATAAAACTAATTGCGTCGCTTGCCAATTCAATGTGCATTGAGCCATATGGCACTTATGAGCTCTTGTCTAGACTTCCGATCTTAATAGAATAGAATTTATTTTGCCAGAATATAGATAGATAGAAAGATAGAAAATACTTTATTGCACACCACATAATGAAAATAAACAAAAATGGAAAAGTAAACAAAAAAACACAATGACATACAATCGGCGGTCATAGCGCTAAATAGCGATCTCTACTACGAGTATAGGTAGGTACAAGTTTGGTTGCCAATTTACATCTGTTGTGCCTTATATTTATATATATATATATATATATTAGGGCCTTATGTTTTAGGTCATGAATGTGTTCATGCACAGATAAATTTGACAGTCTTTAAGCCATGTCGGAATTTTTCAGCCTTCATCATGGCTTAACTTGCAAATATTTAAAGTGATGACTAGAATAAAATGTTTTTTATCTCATTCACAGGTAATGAAGAGATAGTGACACTGGACCGTCTCTACCCTTGTCCGCCGAAGCTTCAAATAGAGGCTCAGCCGACTCAAGCCTCGATCATCAAACTATCTGACCGAGAGCCTTCTGTATTGACGCCCGCGGCACGCAAATATGTCGACCAGTTGAAGGAAAATGCGGTTGAACTTATACTGGTAAGTTTGTAGTCAGTGGTAGATACTGACGGAGTTTTTAGGCCGCCATAAGGCCTCTGTCATGGCTCAACAAGTAACGACCGATAATTTAACAAGCTTTTGTATAGCCGCCAAGTTCTACAGATCAATCGTCGATCGATGCCATCGATCGACAGTGGAATTGATGAATTGATCTTCAATCTTCAATCAGCAAAACAGACATAAAGCTAATTGTTATGCAGGGTGTTAAAAAGACGTCTACCGAAGCCGAAAGGGGTAGGTACAGCATCCCAACACACAACCAAATCCAAAAGGATTTTCCGAAAAAATCATTATATCCGGAGAAAACAGCGTTTGAAGATTACTGTTGCGTATGTACTGGGCGCGTTGTTTGACGTAGATTGCTGGATTTTGTGTGTTTAACTGTTTTTTTCTTTCTATATGAAATTAATAGGTAGGTATGATCTTATTGTGTTGTCTCGTAGTAGTAAATAACATAAAATTACTAAGCTAAGTTAAAAAAATCTGCGTTTTTTTTCGCTAAACATGTTTAGAATCATGGTCTGATTGCAACCCTTCAGTTTTCGGTAGTTGTCTTTTTACACCCTGTATGCACTTACATTTCTTTAAGCATAATCCAATGTTCCTAATTAAGTAACTTTTATTGTTGTACCTTCCTACTGTACTTATTTGTTGCAAATAAACACATTTTCATCTTCAATTTTGGAAAATTTTATGGGAAATAGCATCAAAAAACCAACTTGTTTGTTTTGTCAAATGTAATTTTGTAAAAAAAAACGTAAACAGGGTCACGACTGTATCCCCAAGGCGCGGTAGACATTCTCTCAGATCTTTATATTCCAGATCCTTTGAAGATGTCTAAGGGGGTAGTCAGAGGCATGTACAAATACATATTTGATGTAATTTTGTATTGACATAAATAAACAAATATTTCAGACGATCCCAGGCGGCGCTAGAAAGGAGCACAGCGGTGGTTTAGTCTCGCTTGTCATAGCTAAAGGCTGCGAGCCAGCAAGCAAACATATTGAAGACCTTTGTACGCCGGAGTGGAAGAAACTGGCGGAACGAGGCGGCGATGTACTAGGTATGTCAGGTTTCATCTCGTGTAATACTGTATCTGTAGTGTATGTATTCTGTAGTGTAAGCGCTCGTGGTCGTGCTTGCTTGGTCGTTCTTGATAGATCGTCGAAGTTAAGCATCGTTCGAAACGGTCTGTAAGTGGATGGGTGACCGTCAGTGGCATTTTCATCTGAGCGCTTCCGTGCTTCGGAGGGCACGTTAAATTGTCGGTCCCGGCTATTGAAGTCGTTAAGCCATGACGGAGGCCTTAAGGCGGCCTAAAAACTCCGTCACCAGAGTTGGCCACTGACTCATACGAGCTTAGTACTTTGTAGTGTATTTTATAGTCTAGACGAGTATTACAACAGGTAATGTATACAGGGTGTAAAAAGACTGCTACCGAAAACTGAGGGGTTGCAATCAGACCATGACTCTAAACATATTTAGCGAAAAAAAAACGCGAAAAAAATTGACTTACCTTCGCCATGCTATGTTATTTTCGGTTATTTACTACTAGTACGACATAATAAGGCCATACCTACCTAATAATTTCATTTATAAAAGAAAAAAAACTATTAAGACTCAAAATCCAGCAATCTACGTAAAATAACGCACCCAAAACATACGCAAACAGACCACTCAAACGCTGTTTTCTCCGGATATAATGTTTTTTTCGGAAAATCCTTTTGGATTTGGTTGTGTGTTGGGATGCTGTACCTACCCCTTTCGGCTTCGGTAGACGTCTTTTTACACCCTGTATATTATACAAGTATAGCTACATATATATTTTTAATTTAAGTAAGTAATTGTATTTGTTCGCATTTGAGTACTACCTATTGTTTCTTTTAATTTTGGTTCAAAAGGTATAACTACCTTTTTACCTACTTACCTATTTGTGCTTGTATTTAGGTTACTAAACATTTATGTTGCACATCCGAAATGGATAGACTGTAGAAACCTGTACCTATTTAAAATAAGACCTTTACATGTACAACAGTTATGCAATAAAATTATTCTGATTCTGATACTGACTCTTTAACACTTTTGCCTACACTGGGACGTCGGCGATGGATACGTCTGCCGGCATGATCTACGGGCGGCCCTATGGAGGAGTAGCGTTGCTGTGGAATAAAAATGTGTTCCAAAATGTTTCAGTGGTTCAGTGTGGTCACCCGCGTGTGTGTGCTATTCGAGTTGTCTTAGGGCAAAAGTCGTTTTTGGTGGTAAATGTGTATATGCCTACGGATAAAGTGTCTAATCTAGTTGAGTTTACGGATTGCCTGAGCCTGGTGAGTGCTATAATAAATAAATGGCTGATGGATAGGTGCTACTATTCCCCTGATGAATACTTTTCTTACAGAGAGACATCCAATTTTAATAGTAGAAACTAATTATATAGAAAGCTTTTATTTTATTCAACTATTTATAAATTGTATTAATGACTATGACATCAATTTAGTGATTTTAATAGATTTGCTTAATAATGTATCCATTTTAGTACCTAATATTTGCATGCCTGACTAGTGAGGTAGAACATAATTGGAAGAATACCCTATGTTAAGATCTTACTGTTGTTCTTTACTTATACATATGTTCTGGCAAATAAATTATCTTATCTTGCCTTTGGCCGATATCTGGAACTGGTCTGGGTTTGTTCCAAGCACGGATTGGATAACTATGAACTTTATTTAATCCATACTAATATTATAAATGTGAAAGTAACTCTGTCTGTCTGTCTGTCTGTCTGTCTGTCTGTCTGTCTGTCTGTTTGTTACCTTTTCACGCCGAAACCGCTGAACCGATTAAGCTGAAATTTGGCATGGATAAAGAGTATACCCCAGGGATGGACATAGGCTACTTTTTTTTGTCAATTACCATAAGGGGGCGGGAAAATAAGGGTTGGAAGTTTGTATGGGGAAAAAAGTTAAGCAACCCTGGGCGCGGTCATAATAAGGATGGGTGACCGCCCGAAGCCACTTTTTGCACTCTAAATTTTTTCGTTTTTTTTTGTATTTTGCATAATAAATTATTTTAAAATTAATGATAAACATGTAACATGTGTGTTCCCACCCATCAATATATCCGAACTCCGAAGTTATGATTTTTTGATATTAAAATATTTTTCCTTGGCTATAGTTAGAACGCCATCTATCGGTCTAGAGGTCAAAACTACTTTACACTTTTTTCCTAGGTGGCGTTTTTACTATGGCGGAGATCGAGTATAATTTTCTTTGATTTTGAGTTTTGAAAAGTTAATGGAGATTTTTGCTAAGAGTTTTCGATATTTTTATATTGCTGACGAAGTCGCGGGTAGGTATTGCCGCTCGCTTCGGCAAATCTGACACCAGTTGCCGCTATCGTGTTGTTCTTAACATTGCAAGATCTGGGTTAGATTTTCCCTACCTCTATCTATTAAGGGATTCTTGAGAGAAACATAACGCAATATTAGTTAATAATTTTATTTCGAAATTTTAAACCACACAGTTCTTGCTATAAAAAAATACGTTTCGAGTCAATTTCTTCAAAAACTCTCTCTCTCTTCAAAAACTCGCTGCGCTCGCTTCAGCGATTCTGTACCAATTACCGTATTCGTTTTGTTCTTAGCATTGCAAGATCTGGGTAAGATTTTTCCTACCTTTATCTATTAAATGATTCTTGAGAGAAACATATATAAAAAAAATATTATATCATGCGACGGAGTTTTATATTTTGTACTCTCGATTCACTCAAAACTCCTCCACTTTGTTCCTAATAATGCGCAGACGAAGTTGCGCGGGTCAGCTAGTTTAAAATATAATTGAAACACATACAAAATACCAATTAAACTGAAAAAATCATTATATCCGGAGAAAACAGCGTTTGAAGATTACTGTTTGCGTATGTTCTGGGCGCGTTGTTTTACGTAGATTGCTGGATTTTGAGTTTTAACTGTTTTTTTCTTTTATAAATGAAATTATTATAAACAAAAAACGACTAAGCTAAGTTTAAAAAAAATAGTTTCTTTTTTCGCTAAATATGTCTGTTTGCAACCCCTCAGTTTTCGGTAGTTGTCTCATTACACCCTGTATAATAAAGCTGAATGTTTGCGAGTTTGTTTAGATGTTTGTATGTTTGTGTTTCAATCACGCCTAAACCAGTGAACCGATTTGGATGGAACTTGGAATAGACGTAGATAGTGACCTGGAACAGCATATAGGTTATTCAAAATGTTGGTATCTGTGAAAATTTCAACTGTCTATCACGGTTCATGAGATACAGCCTGGAGACAGACGGACAGCGGAGTCTAGTAATAGGGTCCCGTTTCACCCTTAGGCTCTGTCTCCACGAGCGAGAGAATCGCGGCGATATTATCGTCGTGCTACGTATTTCTATACACTCTCTAGAAGCCGTCTCCACACGGCGATATTATCGCCGCGATGCGACGAGTGGCAACGAGCGTCGCTAGCCCGTCGCGACTAGTAGCGGCAAACGCTGCGATTCCGTTATGACTCGCGACGATACGCGGCGAAATTATCGCTCGTTCGTGGAGATTCTCCGACGATATGAGGGCGGACTCGTCACGATTCTCTCGCTCGTGGAGACAGCGCCTTCTGGTACGCCCTAAAAATCAACCCATTGAAAGCTAAACATGTTTTTCCTTGTTACAGAAATGGAATCGTGTTTCTATCACGAGCTTGAATACATAACTCTGCCGACTTCTCGTCCGTTTACGCTTGTTACATTCTGCGATATTGACACACTAGCGGCGTCCGCTGTTAGCGGATACGAGAAAGGGGACAAAGCCGCTCACTTTGTCTTCACTGAGCTGTCTAAACAGGTAGGAAATAGTGGATATGGAGAAAAAACCGTGGCCCTTGAGTGCCGAGAGAATTGAAAACTTGAACAATTACGTGCCTAGTGTATTTTTTGAATCGTCAGGAAATCAAAAATTATCGAAAAATAATGACTTCATCGTTTAGTTATAAAATGAGCTTTTAGAAATGTAAAAAAATTGCCGTAAGTAAATTCGTATGAGTCAGTGGCCAACTCTGGTGACGGAGTTTTTAGGCCGCCATAAGGCCTCCGTCATGGCTTAACGACTTAAATAGCCGGGACCGACAATTTAACGTGTCCTCCGAAGCACGGAAGCGCTCAGATGAAAATGCCACTGACGGTCACCCATCCACTTACAGACCGTTCCGAACGTTGCTTAACTTCGACGATCTATCAAGAACGACTAAGCAAGCACGACCACGAGCGCGAATATTGCCGTAAAAGTTTACCATACAGAACTAGATGGTGCTACTGGTACGAGTCACCTAGAGAGTAGCTAAACATTTAATCCCGCGGCGGGGATCGAACCCGCAACCTTCTGCGTTGCAAGCGGGCTTTCACCCAATGCGCCACAGAGGTCGTCAAAAATGATCAAAAAGAAAAACTAGAAAATTGAAACGTCAAATATTTAATATCATTGATGTATGTGTATTTTCAGATTGAAGAATACTGCGAGAGTCCGCTGTGTAAAGTACCTTATCTGCCCAGAATAGAGGAGCTTTGTGTGACCAGACATAACCAAAGTAATTATAACATTTCTGTAACATAATGTTAGAGGTTAAGTGCATAAATAAATAAATAATGCTGGAAATTTCATACAGCATTATCTAGCCCCAAACTAAGCAAAGCTTGTACTATGGGAACCAGATAACTACTTATATTTTTTTTAATTAATTTTTTTGTCGTCAAGTAAGGAAATATATAGTACCAATCCGCTAATCTATTCTCAAACAAAGGTTTCTTAAAACTAGAACTCACCCCAAAACCACCCAACCACCCACTAACCTCTGCCAAGCCGTCTACAACTTAGGCTCGGCAATCTGGAACCGCGAGCAGCACCGGGGCGCAAGCAAAAGAACACCTTCATATGTCACCTTCATAAGTCATATGTTTAAATTAAACTTAGTTTTGGATAACAAATTGGTAATGAATGCATGCAAATAGTTTTATTCATAGTTTGAGCATTGCAAAATCTCAAAAGTTGACTTATTGCAATCTTTTTTAATTGTAATTTTAATTGCTGTTGAAATGAGAGCGTTGCGTAGTATGTGTGGGGTAACGTTGAATGATAGAGTGAGAAATAGTGTGATAAGGGAACAGTGTGGAGTGAAAGAAGATGTAGTGTTGAGGATCGAGAAAGGTATGTTAAGATGGTTTGGGCATGTAGAGAGGATGGATGACAATCGTTTGACAAAGCAAGTGTATGAGGCGAGTGTGCATGGGACAGCTGGAAGGGGAAGACCTAGGCGAACCTTCTTGGATCAAATTGGCGACATTTTGGAGAAGGGCCAGGTCAAAAGTACCCTAAACCGACGAGCATGTATGAAGAATGTAATGAGAGTGAATGAGGCGAAAGTTGTGTGTCAGGATCGTAGCGACTGGAGATCCGTGGTCTCTGCCTACCCCTTTGGGAAAGAGGCGTGACTTTATGTATGTATGTTTTTTAATTGTAATACTTGTCTCTACAGCGAAAAAATGGGTACGCGCCGTGGTGGTGGAACTGGCGGCGGGCGGGAGTAACGCCCGCGTGCTGCTTGTGGACACGGGGGAGCTGAGGACGGCCGCTGTGCGGGACCTGCGCAAGCTGCCGAGGGAACTGGCCGCGCCGCCCGCCGCCGCTCTACACTGCGATATTCAAGGTACCTGGGGCCGTATTCAATTTTTCAATTCAATTTCAATTAACACATTTTAAACTTTCGCGACTTGAACGTCGAGGTGATACCTACGCGTTAAAAAATTAAAAAAAATCTATTTATTCATAAAACGAAATACATAAATGTATATGATTTCGGACTTCCTCAATGAATAATCTGATGAATAATGATGACCTCTGTGGCGCAGTCGGTGAAAGCCCGCTTGGGACGAAGAAGGTTGCGGGTTCGATCCCCGCCGCGGGATAAATGTTTGTATGATCTGCAAGTATTTATCGCGGGTCTGGGTGTATGTATAATATGTATGTATTTACAAACAAAAAGTTATATACAAGTAGTAGAATCAGTCATGTAGTACCCATAACACAAGCTCTGCTTACTTTGGGGCTAGATGATGTGTGATAAAGTCCAGCATTATTTAATGAATGAATGAATGAACACTTTATTGTACAACAAGAAATTAACAAAAACAAAACATTTAAAACGATTACAAGTTCAGTTCTTAGTACAATAGGCCACCTGAAAGCGATTTCTTCCAGGCAACCTTTTATTATTTATTTATTTATAATCTGATTCAGATTTTTTGACGTGTTAACGTCTTATAATTCGATGGAGCCGGCTGCACGCACGAAAAAACATGACGTCATGCGTCGTTACCTCGCTCTGAGGCGTTCCATGTAAGGCTTGAAGTGCAAGCGAGAGCGCGGAACGAGCGACAAAGAAGCACAAACGTTGTACTATCGTCAGAAGTCAAAGTCAAGGTCAAAAAAAAAAAGCACAAACGTTAACACGTTCAACTATCGTCAGTAAACCGACTTGACAGACAACCATTTTTTTTACTCACAACGAACGTCGTTACGCCATGACGGAGGCCTTGAAGCGGCCTAAAAACTCGCGTCACCAGACCTAACTCATATTAATTTTGCGAATTTATTTCAGATTTCCCATCGAACGTGACTCGAGCACAGTTGGAGCGAGCTATGCGTGTAATGGGTATTAATGGGAGCGGAGTCGGCGAACTGAAAGTGACAGAGTGTCGACTCACTGACGAGAATATGTACGAGATTGTTGCGCCTGAACTCATCGCCGCACTCACTGAGTAAGACTTGTTTATTACTAACTAGCTGTCGGTGCTACCCGCGTTTCCGGGAAAACTTCACTTTCCCGGGATAAAATATAGCCTACTAGCTGCGCTCCCGCGGTGTAACCCGCGGTCCCTCGGGATTTTTTCGGGATAAAATCCTATGTCCTTCCCTAGGATACAACCTTTATCCATGCCAATTTTCAGCCTAATCTGTTCAGTGGTTTGGGCGTGAAAAGGTAACAGACAGACAGAGTTAATTTCACATTTATAATATTAGTATGGATGTTCATCAGGGATAATGCAGGATTCTGATGGTGAAAGAATTTTTCAAATCGGTCCAGTAGTTTCAGAGCCTATTCAATTCAAACAAACAAATAAATCTTTCCTCTTTATAATATTAGTGTAGACTAGTGAACCCTTCGCGTGGCCTCATTAGTTTTCCCGGTTAACGGCCTGAATGATATTCAGTCGTCTGGTTAAATACAAACATTTAATGAGCTGGCTGGTTGGTTAGGCTATTCATTTAATATGGCGTTTTAAATAGTTTTAATAGATTTCTGGCGCATCGGCGACCGCTGCGGAGGCCTGCGGCACGCTCGCTCGCCTCGCGCGTAGTTTTTCACAATCCTAACATTGGTTATGTTAGGATTGTGAAAAACTACGCCAACTAACTGACTTAGATCTAAGATACACAAAACAACAAAATCTACATCAAAATGGCTAGGCGTTTAATTGAACGGCTGATTGAACCAGTTGCCGGCGACATGCCCACAACCTCTATTTTCCAGTGAATATCAATGAGAAAGTCTTATCAAAATCGGTTCCAGAGATAAGCCTGAACAGACGGGCGTTTTTCATGGTTCACATTATATTGTACGACCTCTGTAGCGCAGTGGGCGAAGGCCCGCCTGCGACGCAAAAGGTTGCGGGTTCGATCCCCGTGGCGGGACCAATGTTTGTATGATCTACAAATATTTGTCTCGGGTCTGGGTGTTTCTATGTATAATATGTATGTATTTACAAACAAAAAGTATATAAGAAGTATATCAGTCATCTTAGTACCCATAACACAAGCTCTGCTTACTTTGGGGCTAGATGATGCTGTGTGAAAAGTCCAGCATTATTTATTATTATTATTTATTGTCCTATAGACTGGGTTTTAATAAAAATCTCTGTAAATATTTTGTTAAGTTTTTATGTTGTAATTTTAATTTATTTTTATTTTGTTTCAGGTAAGAAGTTTAAGGGTAACCGCACAGTCCAGCCGAGCCGAGAGAACTGTCAATTCAATAGAGAAATTGCTGCTGACGTCAACGAGCCGCATTTCCTGACGTCATCAGCATTTTTTGTATAGAAAAATGACTGCGGCGCGGATGAGCGTGCAATCAGGTTGACTCGTCTTGTAGACATTAAAGTTTATATTTTTGATACAAAAGTATTGTTATATTTGTTTTGTTACTAAAGCTTATATATTTCCAATTAGCATTTTAAGATTGTAAACATGTTTGAATCGTTCATCTATTAAATAGTCAAAGCTAATTTGTTTATGTATTGATCTTAAACAGGGTTATTTGTAAAACACCGGTAACCTCTCAGGACTGTATTACTATCATCATAAACAACAACTTTGTTCTATGACTTTTTACAAAACATAATGATAGTAACATAGTCCTGAGAGGTTACCGGTGTTTTACAAATAACCCTGTATACATACAATTAAGACCTAGGTGATTCAAATTATTTCATGACCAATACTGTGAAGAAGCAGGGTTAACAAACACGTTTCGAAGCAATTATATTTTGTTTATAAATATCCCTTTGACAGTCAGGTAAAAAGAATTTAATGATAGTTTAATTTAATGACTTGATTTGTATAACAAGTCCTGTTGTGTGTAGGCATAGGTTGCTCCTTGCGCTGTATAAATCATCTATTATAGATTTAAAAGACATGTTTAACATTTATTTTTGTAGTGAATAAGCTATTGATTCATTTATTTGAATGTAGTTTACATGTATGGCTTGTATGATAAGCCAAGCAGCTAAAATTTACATGATTATAGTCTTATAAGTAACTTGACGTTCTATTATAGAGATCAATACTTTGACATGCGAATAAACTGAATGTGTACTGCAAAGATTGTTTTATTTGATATCACAATACATAGATAAACATTTATTAACTGCAAAAAAACAATGTTCCCTGGTTATTAAAAACGCCTCATAAAAGTTGTTGTGTAGGATGTTATTTAAACAGTCAACCCCCAACCAATGACAGTGCAAGAAAAATCAGTTTGGGATCAATTCCTGCACTGTGATTGGTTGCGGTCGGTTGAAGAGCTGACCTATTCCGAACCGTATGCATTCCGCTGAACTCTGAATCGCTACCCTGAAAGGTTACCGGTGTTTTACAAATAACCCTGTATACTTCCGGACCCATGACATCATTATTAGTTCATGAACTTTTTTCGTTGGCTGTGATCTTGATCTCAATGATCTTCCATACTAAAGTAACTAAGTAGTATCCCATTTCTCTGCTGTGACCCCAATAATTAGACGCAAGAGGAAAGCGCTGCAGTGGCAGCACAGTGGCGCCACTGCTAATTTTCATTCAAAAACTAGTGGCGCTGCAACGGCGCCTCTAGCTTCTAATTTGAAGGCGCCCTAAGAGATTGACGGAAGATGCATCGAGCGTACTCAACGCTCTTCGTTTATCATCATGGTTAAGTGTGAAAGGTTTTGGATGTTTTCTCATATTTGTCTCTTCTGGCGTTACGCGACCGATAATCGACGCAAATTCCGTCAGATCACAGATGTGAACTGACCCATTATTATTAATAGCTTAAGAGAGCCGTGTTGGCCGAATGGGGTTGTACCTCGACTTTCAAACCGAAGGTCGTGGGATCGAATCCCGGCCGTGCATCAATGGATTTTGCGTTTCGTAAAATTTATATGCGCTTGAACACGAGCTCTGAACGGTGAAGGAAAACATCGTGAGGAAACCAGTTAGTATTCTTATAAGCGGCGATGGGCTTGCAACCTGTCACGTATGGAATACTAACTTCTGCAAGATGTGGGCATGTATCAAAAATGTATTTGTATAAATATGCCTCTGACTACCCCCTTACACATCTTCAAAGGATCTGGAGTTTAAAGATCTGAGAGAATGTCTACCGCGCCTTGGGGATACAGTCGTGACACTGTTTACGTTATTAATAGCCTGTGGTGTCCCACTGCAGGGCAAAGAAAGGCCTCCCTTCGTTTCTTCCACTCCTATCGTGAGCTAATGTGGTCCAATCAGGAGAGTGGGAGTCAAGTTCGTCTCTCCACCGCCGCCGCGGTCTGCCGCGTGGTCGTTTCCTGTTCCGTGGGATCCACTCTGTGGTGGTTCGTGCCCACAACTCATCCGACATGCGACAGACGTGGCCTGCCCAGTCCCATTTCAATTTGCCAACTTGTTGCCCAACGTCTACGATTTGTTTTGGAAAAGTCTAGGTAGGTATAAAAAAAACAACGCATTGAACAGTTATAATATTTATTTCCATTTAGACATCTAGACGTATAACATGGTAAAGCATTCCTACATAGTAACCACATTGAACACGCACCAGTTTCTTATTTTTAAATTACAATTTCTAAACCATTGCTCATATTAGACAAAACTTAAAAGCCCTTGCACGCATTAGTAGGAATTACAGAAATGTGTACCGTACCTAATACATTAATCTTATTTTTGAAGAGGCGTGATTTTTATTGTGTAAAAATATGAATTTCTAATTTTAAATAGTTTTGTAATTAACAGCAAAATTCGATTCATTGCTTAGACCAATTTTACAATATTTTAGATTTACAAAATAACAATTTTATATAAGTCATTTTATTTGCATAATTTTCTTACAAACTTTACACAAAGGTCTACGTCCTATTGGCAAATGATCGTACGATGACTCATAGGCGGATCCAGGGGGGGGGGCACGGGGGCACGTGCCCCCCCCAGACGATATTTTTGTGTACCTACTAACTACGAAAAATTAATAAATTGTGGAAATTTTTGTCAGTTTTTGTTTCTTGTAGGTACCCCCCCCCCCCCCAGAAAAAAATCCTGGATCCGCCCATGCGATGACTCAACTTTTCGTCGTGCGATGACAGATTTCGTCCTGTGCTTGCGAGCTTTGCACGAAGAAAACAAATCGAGTCATCGTACAATAGAGACGCTAACCCTGCGTCTTACGTGGATTCGATGCGGCGCGGCGAGTCTGTCCTACGTGCGTGAGAATCGTCCTACATAGTTTACGTCATATCCAGTGTCAAAATTCGCAAAAATTCTGATTGCATTCCATTAAGAGTGTGCAGGAGCGATTTAAGCAATTTTGTTGTTCGAAATCGTTATTTATCTCAGAATCTGTGAAAGCTACAACCTTCCTATTTAGGTAAATGATACTTCATTGTTTTATCTTGGATTTCGTGTTTTGGTGGGTTTTTGTTTTGTCAAGAAACCTATAAGTATTTCTTTAGTTTTGTCTTTTAATTTTTCGATTGGTTGTTTAAATAACTTGTAATTAGCTAAAAAGTGTTTTACCGCCATAAATAACTTTGCGTATCCATAGCTCTGTACTCCTCACACGCCGAACAAATCACACTCGCTGTCCCGCTTACAAAATGGCGGCGTATGGCACACTCTTAATACGCGCCGCGACGCCATGCACCGGCGCCAACACTTCAACTACTGTTTGTTGCGTTCGCGTCCAGATCGCCCACGTAAGACGCAAGGTTAGAATTTTCCCTACATAAATGCTGGTAGGTATTGCTTCAACATACAACCTTCCTCGTATAGGCCGTACAATTAACTAATGTTTGTGTAATTTCATCTTTACAAATGCCTACATGCTCTAAGCTTAATAGATAATGTTCCTATTTAGGATAAGGCCACTTAAATATCACGAATTCGCGGTAATTAATTTAGGATCAGTGTTGACCTGAGTGATTATTAAGTAAAAAACTTTACAAATTACAATCCAATAACAAAATATAATGTGCAAATTCATATGCATACAAACTATTTTAAAACGTCTTAATGAAATAAGGCACAAACTGAAAAACTGTTTCTACATCTTGTACCATTGTACATAAGGTTTATAATGGCTTGCTATAAAACTAATTGACGCGTCGCTTGCCAATTCAATGTGCATTGAGCCTAAGGGTGAGACAGACTTCGCTCGACAGAGCTACGGGTTCAAATCCTAGTGTAGGAGGACTTTTTGCTCTTAATTTTTTTTTGTAATACTTTTTTTTAAGTTTAATACCGTCCTAGTAGTTAGTACCTCCTAGTTTTCACTTCCGTCGGCACTCCTGGAATGCCACTGTTTTTGAAATGAAAACTTCTTTAGGCGCGTTTGGTAGTTTCGAGATGAGAAAAAAAACCTTGGATTCGCCTCAAAAAGGTCACGTGCGAGTCACGTGACTGCTCCGACATCGGATTATTTGTCAAGTTTAGACCCTTTAAGTTTTCACTTCTGCCGGCACTCCTGGAATGCAAATGTTTTTTTTACACAGAATCAAATTACATAGTGTTATTACAGTTACATTACAGTTATTACAGTTGTCAGTTTAGTGTTATTAGTGTTACATTAGGTATAAACCCATAATAATAAATGTGAATCTGACTCTGACTTTAAAATCAATTAGGGTATCAGTTTTTGCGTTATTGCATTTAAGACATTTAATTATTAAGTACACTCGCCCAACGGAAGTAGGTATTCATGAAGTTAGCACTTCGTCTGCGCAGAACATAATTACGTACGAAAAAGCGTTCACTGCGCAAACGGCTAACTTCACGAATGGCTTCCTCCGTTGGAAGTGTAACAAGATATTTGAGTTCGACATCTGTGAATTCATCTAAAATTGCATTTCTTACAACTAAAAGGTACAAAAGTACATTGTCAATACAATAGACGTGCGAAAATATGTGAACATGAATTGCTATGCAAGATTGTTACAATATTAATAATGGTGTCGATTCTGTTGTTCACTGACTAAATTTAATTAAAATAAAACTTGAAAGTTCTTATTTTGTTTTCACTAGACGAAAACGGCATGTCCATGAAATTGACATTACTAAAAGTATAATCAATATGGCGTCCCTCGGCTTATTTAGCAGCTGTTTTACATAGCAAAATGGTCTTAACTAATTCTATCCACAAATACTTAATTTTTACAAAAATTAAGAATGAATAAAATTTCAAGAATGTCATTCTATTTTGGACTTTATCGTGAACGTAATAAGAACGCAGCATTTTATTTTAGTCAACTTTAGTCAGTAAACAACAGTATCGACGCCACTTTATATTAATAAACATTGCATTAATATATTAACATGCATAACTAAGTATACTTTGCCCAACGAATCTAGGATTACGTGAATGCAGTGAACGCTTTTTCATACAAAATTGTGTTCTGCGCAGACAAACAGCTAACTTAACGAATGCCTAGATTCGTTGGGTGAAGTGTATACTCGCGTGAATTTAACATACGCTAAAATAAACTTCGTTTTTTCATTAAAGTCAAAGCATTAGACAAATCCATGACTAAATCTTAAAAGTATTAAATCTATATTAAAGTTCTTAATCGTAATTTTAAACACTAAATTAGGTGTTTAATCAAATCTTCTATATTAAAAACGAAAATTAAGTAATAATGGCACCAAACTGGTATTTTTTGGTTCGCAATTAATTGCACCAATTCATCGGTGGCTCGACTTAAAATATATTTTAAATTATATAGAAAAACATGTTCATAATTTGATGTTAACTTAAAAATTAACTTAGTTTAAAAATATAAAGTCAATAAAAAAATTCATTAAATTTCTGATTTCAATAATAGTATTATTGTCCATATTGATTATGACAGATTTAAACTACACTCAGGAACTGATTTAGAGGGACGCATTAAATTATATAACTTATTTCAATGTGTGTTTAATGCGTTTTTTATTATTTGTGAGCTAAGCTACAGCACTATTAACTTAATTTAGACTTATTTTTACGTGGATTATGTGGAATAACATTATCTAGAAGGCTTTTATCTTAAAGTAAATAAGATTTGTATCTTATTTACTTTAAGAGAAATATCTAAAATTTTGTTGCGATCCTCTAAATCAGTCCCTGAGTGTATATCAAACAATTTCAAAACATTATTTATTTTATGTGACGAATGACATTTTCAATTTCAAATTCGAAATATCGTACATTTTAAAAATGAAGTCCAATGGTTATATGTTTTGTTAATTTTGGTATATTTCAAAGTTTAAAAAATACTTGCAACAATATTGAAATTATGACTCCTATTATAAAAATTAGAATAAAATAACAGCTCTATAAATACATATTGAACTCTATGAATAAGTAAATACGTGTTATATTTGTGTAAACGATTTATGGCACTATAAGGTGCCAGTTTTAAATTGACTGAAGCTTTATACAGGGTGTAAAAAGACTGCTACCGAAAACTGAGGGGTTGTAATCAGACCATGATTCTAAACATATTTAGCGAAAAAAAAACGCAAAAAATTTTTTTGACTTAGCTTCGTCATGCTATGTTATTTTCGGCTATATACTACTATTACAACATAATAAGACCATACCCACCTAATAACTTCATTTATAAAAGAAAAAAAACATTTAAAACTCAAAATCCAGCAATCTACGTAAAAAAAACGCGCCCGAAACATACGCAAACAGAACTCTTCAAACGCTGTTTTCTCCGGATTTAGTGCATATTTCGGAAAATCCTTTTGGATTTGGTTGTCTATTGGGATGCTGTACCTACCCCTTTCGGCTTCGGTAGACGTCTTTTTACACCCTGTATAGTTTGCAAACCATGTCGCCAATCGGAATACATTTTACTTATACCAATACCACTCATCTCTACGGAAGAAATAAGTACAATGACTGAGTTCAGACGATTTTGAGCTTTAACGCTGTTGCACAACAGATTATTTTGCCTTAATTCATTCTACATAGATAAGTTGATCATGGTATGCAGGCTAGAGTTACTGTAATTCGGAAAATACTGCGGATTCGATATCGAAAACTTCTGTCAAAAAACGATATTCAATCATTCGACAACTTTTGACGTTTGAATCAAGTTTCGTAATTCGTTAATAGAACCTCTCAGAATCGGATCTGAATCCGAGAAATATTGAAGTTATCAATTCTGTTAACAGCCCCCTTACCATGGCGTTTGTCTAGGTACCAGAGAATAGAAATAAATGACAGTAATGACATTTGAGTGTGGACAAAACGGGTAGAAAAGTAACTTTTTTCCACTTTCTACGCGTTTTATCCACACTATAATGTCATTACTGTCATTTCTTTCTATTCTCTGGTACCTAGACAAACGCCATGGTAAGGGGGCTGATGGATCAAAAGATCTTGGTTCATTTTTTTGGTTAGATGATCGAGCTTAGTAAACAAGTGGCAGACGACTAGCGATATCGATAATCGCAGATGACGCATGGTTTTATCCGATTGCTCAAGGTTTGCATTTAAGTAAGCTTTTTTATCCCAGCTCCTGAAAAATGGAAAATTGTTTAGTGCACATGTTTTTAATTGGTTACGCTACGCTGGTTTCCTCACTATGCTTTCTTTCACCGTTTGATTGAATAGTGCACATACTTTGGGCAAAGTCTCATTCGTACACTGTGGCTAAGTACAAGATAATATGATCTCTAATTTTAATCTTCTACCAGCAAGTGAGATTGGCCTTTTTTTATTTTAAGCTTTCACTAGAGTGGGCCACTAACTCAAACGGACTTACATATACTGCATACCTTACCTATACTGCATTGAGTATTTTCCTATACACACCTCACTTCATGGCGACGTTGCAGAAGTCCAAATCGTCGAGCCCCTCAGGCTCAAAAGCCCGGATTTGCTCGAACAGCTCGCTATCCATGAAGGTGTCAGCCTGCGCCGGCGTTTGAGCGCTGAAGTAGCTGTTTTCGTTTGCGATTCATATTTGTTTAGGATTTGAGATGATTTTTGAGGGTTTTTAGATTTATTGTTAAAAAATTAATAGAAAATTTAAAATGTGTAAAATAAATAAAAGTTCAAACAGCGAGGAGTATAGATCAATTGTTCAAAAAATTTAAAGATTTTTTATGTGAATGTGTAATATATTATGTTTAATGGTTTTTGTTGAAAATGTTTCAAATACAAATCAATTTATGTTTAATAGTTCAATAGAATATTTATTTTAAGTATTTTTGTGTGTAGTTTTTGTGTTCGATGTCGTCGCCGCAGCAGGAATCGGGAAAGAAAGAGAAAATGCAACACGTTAGACAAGGTCGTCACTATTACACTGACACCGTCGCCAAAAGGCAGCACAGACTAGCAAGGGCGGTAGCATCTATGGTAAATCGCAATTTCAAATATACGATAAAAAAACAAAAAAATAACGACCGTCTGTGTTGCATTTTCGCGTTGGGACAGAAACAAAAATTATCTCTGGCATCAAAGACAATTTTTCTAATAAAAAAACAGTAAGTATCACATTATAATTGTATTACAAAAAGACAGAAACATGCATTCAACAACAACACCGCCATATTGATAGATTATAACAAGTACACACTAATTAATGTAGACAGTCACTTTATAAAATGTTACACGTTTCTTAGTACAAAAACTTTGTGTTATTATGCGCGCGACAGTAAACTCAACTGGATTTGTTCAATCCTCCCAAAAGATTATCGTTAAAATTGGATAAGTAATTTAAATCCCAATTTTTCGTCAAATATGATTACTATTTTTATAATAGTAATAAATGATTAATGTCATCACATTACTACTAACTATATTATGTAATAGTCACATCCATTAATTATTTAAATAATGCGTAACATCTAATATAATATAAATTCGTTTTATAAACTATATAATAATAAACGCCAATTGAGAATATAATAATTTTACTAGTATAATAGTAGTTAATGTTGTGGATAGAAAACAAAAACGCGACATGTCAGACACCAACATCAAATGTTCAATTTAGTTTTGGTCAGTATTTTACTAGCTTCGATTATCAATTTCATATATTTTCAAGAACGTTTGACGCCGTCATTTTTTAGAACCGTTGCGTTGTTTCAAGATTAAATTTTACTAACCATTACAATAAATATTCAACATCAGTTTTAGTAATAATGATTACATCAATTTTTCTAATAATAACATGAAATTAAAACTAAAGTTTATAACTATGTCATGATTAAATTAATGTACTTAACAAAACTAGCACCAAATTATACAAAATTAAAAACTTTATTTTTTTAGATAAAAACGAAATAACCTACCCTAACATTAACGATTAAAAACTATTTTAAAAATACTGACAAAAATACTTAATTGACACCAATCGAAACATCACACATACTTTTTGGTCACTATTTCATTAAAACTTGTCCGAATACTGATTTTTTTTGGAATATTTTTGTCAGTTTTCACAAATCACTTCAAAAATTTGGATTGCGACGACATGGGTTCTGTGGCCGATAGGTAAGGCACTCCGGCTTTAGAAGGATCGTCTGATCGTTGCGGGTTAGAATCCCGTCGGAACCCAAAATTTTGATAAGACTTTTCATTTCTTAGTTTTCACAACATCGAATACCTACCTATCTACGCTTAATTTACTAGAAAGTATAATATAAGTGCATACTTATATTAATATTAGGGGATCGAGAACCGGCCATATTTTAAGAACCGGTTCTTTCGGTTCCTGCTCCAGCCTGGAACCGGGTACCCGGTTCTTTTCGGTTCTTAACATTTAGGGTAAAAAAACTGAGCAGAAATACTTGAATCAAAGCTAAAATGAATTAAAAACGTGTTTGTAGGAAGGTACTTTAGGAATAGGAACTTTTATACACAATGAATGACGTAATCAATAATTAATTTTAAAAGATAAATTTTTCTTTATCCTTAAGATTACTATTTTAAACCTTTAACCCTACTTTAACTAAACTAAAATAAGTTTAAGCCCCCTCGCAGACTGCAGACTTTCTATAGGCCGATAGTTGAGACAGAATATACTTCGGCTCGTAATGTGTATGGACTCCATACACATTACGAGGCCGTTAGTTGAGACGGGCTATAGGTACTTCTCCATACTATGGAGAAGTATAGCCCGTCTCAACTATCGGCCGATAGAAAGTCTGCAGTCTGCGAGGGGGCTAAGACCACAAAATATCGATTGGACTGATCCAACCAGATTGAATTCAGTTTGTATGGTTAGATGTTAGTAGTAAACAGTTCTTCGTAAAGCGCGAGCGAGCGTAGCAAGCCTGCTATGGCAGCGGTTATTAACGCACCAAAAATGTTGAGTGGAGCTATGTACTTATCCACTCATATAAATTCAGTTGGTTAGGTTAGATGTGAGTAGTAACCAGGTCGTAAAACGCGAGGTGCTGCGGCAGTGGCCATCGAAGCGCCAAAAAAGTTGAGTGGAGTTACTTATATCCAACCAGTTTGAATTCAATCGGGTAGGTTAGATTTGAGTAGATAGTGCCCATGCCCTAGTTTACTGGAGCGCTACTACAATCGATTTAGTCACTTAATTTTTTAGTCACTTATTATTTTACCCGATAAATTCCCGTTTTATAAACTAAAACGGGAATTTATCGGGTAAAATAAAAATGTTTATGTTTGTTTATTCAATAAAAAGTAACGTAGTTGTCGAGTAATTATTAGGATAATCTGATATTAGTACCAAAATTGGTATGGCAAAGAAAATTACGATAACAGATGTTATGTCAACCATTAGGGACTATAGAGACCCGTGATTGTTGAATTAGATCTATGGCTTTCACTGAAGTTTTAAAGAACCGAAAGAACCGAAAACCCGGTTCTTTGATTTTGAGAACCGGTTCTTTTTGAAGACCCCAAGAACCGGGAATTCCCGGTTCTTTTGGAACCGGGAAAAACCGATTCCGATACCCTAATTAATATGCATTACAATCATATATAAAAAATTTAAATTATGGGCATGTTGGTAAAAAATTGTGCATATTGCATTCATAAATTATTATTACACACAGTTAAGAATCCCAAAAATTAAAGAAATGCATGCGTGGACCCAGAATTAAGATTATAATCTAAAGTTAAAATCAGTCGCTTCAGAAAATGCAAAATTCTGTAGTATAGGACGGTAGCGGAAAGGTCATGGAAAGTCAAAAATAATGTATTGAATAGGAGCGCTGGGATCACTTAATAGTCTTAAAACTAGGTGGTTCTACTCAATCCAAAATTTTAATAAGACTTTTCATTTCTTAATGAAATACCAAGTGTGGATTAACACTATAAAATTACAAAAAAATATAGATTCCACTCCTGTTGCTTCGCGGCCGTGAACCAGAAATCCATTCCCAGGAGTTCAACCAATCACACAATACGAAAATGACGTGCTGTCACTTCCGTTGTCATTTTCGTGTTATGTGATTGGTTGTGCTCAATTGGGATGATAACTGGGAATGGATTTCAAGTTAGACAATAAGCCTGCAGGGCAAAATAGCGGCTGGTGTCTACGTTACACTCGCCGAAAATGCAATAGTTTTTCATTAGTTGTGAAATACTTCGCAGTTACTGGCGTGAACTCTACATCAGTCCATGTGTCAGAGTGAGACAGAATGATATTTATGTCGCCGTTGGAAAACAATTTTACGTTATATCGCTACAACTTAGTGTTCATAACTCATATTTTTTATGTCGATTGACGCAGAAAATGTATCTTTTTCGTTTTTTTTTTATTTTAAACTGATATGATTAATTTTATATTAGTTATCAAAAATCCCTGCATCTAGGTACAGACCCTGATTTTTTTTTAAATTGGTCAAATTTAAAAAATCTACCACCCTGGATGTCGTATACTTTGTAACCGACTTCAAAAAAAAGGAGGAGGTTCTATGTTCGGCGGTATGTATGTTTTTTTTTATGTATATTCACAGATATTTCCGTCAATTGTAGACCGATTACCAAAATTTTGTTTTTGTTTGAAAGAGTAAACTCTCGTGGTCCCATATAAATTTTGCTCCTGAGGGATTGATAGTTTTCCCGTCAAACTCAAAAAACCTTTTCCTCAGAAACGCCGCGCCCTTTAGGTGAAACATTGAAGTCGGTTTTCATTTTCGTTTGAAAAACGTATTATTGATAGAAACAATTTCAACAAATTTTTTTTGTCAATGAAAACCTACTTTTGAATTTGGAATACTTTTAATTCGAAAGTAAATTAGATTATTTTTGACTTTGTAAATTAGTTAATATTTTGAAAATATAATATTTAAAAAACAAAATCTATCAAATTCTTCATTTTAAAACAAGTAGTGCAATTTTTAAAATAATACTGAATATTGTGCCCAGTTTAAATGATTAAGTGCGTACACGAACAACTTATCTAATTCATAGTACTACACTTTTGACACAAACGTATCGTTAACTTATTATATGGCTGACAACATACCAGTAAAAAAAACTGTGGCATTCCAGGAGTGCCGAAGTGAAAACTTGAACGAGGTTTCGGTAACGGTTCTAAACTTAAAAAAAATCACAAAAAAAATTAAGTGCAAAAAAACTCGGGGCTGTCACTCAGAGGCGAAAGTCGGTCACATCGACCATTCTGACCATACAATGTGTGACGAAATTATGTGACTACTCCTATACTTCGCGATCAATCCTAATATCCTAATAATATAATAAATCTGAAAGTTTGTGAGCATGTTTGGATATTTGGATGTTTGTGTATCAATCACGCCTAAACCAGTGAACCGATTTGGATGAAACTTGGAATAGGCGTAGATAGTGACCTGGTATTCCAGGTCACTATCTACGTATAGGCGTATAGGCTATTCAAAATGTTGGTACCACGCGGGCGAAGCCGCGCGCAGAAGCTAGTATGTTAATATGTAGAAGCTTCGTGCTGTAAATATATATAAACTTATTTAATCTATTTGTTATAATGTCTATCTAAATATTCAGGTAATAAATACTGAAAGAAAGAAAGAAGAAAAAATTACACAATTGATTGAAGTTTTTTGCCAAATTGTGGAACTCATTGCCGGGCTCTGTATTTCCCGAAAAGTACAATATAAGGGTCTTCAAATCAAGAGTAAATAGGTTCCTTCTAGGTAAGCATGCTCCATCTTAGACCTCACATCAGGCAGAGTGAGCTCAAATGCTGAGCTATTTAATTTAAAAAAAAAAAGATTCTTCGTATACGGCAAGTATTTAGTATTTTCTATATTGGTATGTTGTCAACCTTAATATACACTTAGCGTTAAACCGTCGGATCTTCTTAAAGCTGAAGTATAGTCGTGCTGCAGCTAAAAATAATTTAAATTATAACTCTTAAATAGTTCCGAAAATAATACTTTAGAATTTAAGTACAAAATAAAATATCTCACTCATTACTTCAACAGTAGCGTATTCGTGTGTTCACTGATAAAACGAATAAAATCATCATCTCCCTGCCCTTTTCCCACATAATCTGGGGTCACACTCACTCCTTTCTTACTCATGTCATCCTTCACACAATCCATCCATCTTTTCTTTGACCAACCTCTACTCGTGAATCCATCAACATTCATACCAAGCACTCTCCTAGTTACATGACATTGATAAAACGAATAAAATATCGTTTAAATATTATGTTCTATGTTGTACAAAATGAAGTTCAAATTCGCGTAGCATTTGTAACTTATGACTTAAGGAATGTATAGCTAGACGAGTTTGCAGGTAAAGAAACATCAACCTAAATTCAGTCAACATCAATTTATACATTGACTAAGCGGTATGCGTCAATTTAGTTTTGAGAAATCTAATTTTAGAAGCTACGCGAATACAAAATAAGGTGTATTTTTAGGAAATTTAAATTTAGTCAGTGAACAACAGAATCGCCACCATTGATTTGAAAAATTACATATTTTGGGATGATGAATTTTATAATTTGTTCGCAATCGAGATCTAGAGAATAACTCCGTGTGTATGAATGTGGTGAAAATTAAATGAATCTTAAATTAAATAAAAATGCAATAGCATCCTAAACTTGAATAAAAATATTGCTACAAAAAAAAACTATAAAATAAGGATGTGACTATTTGTAAAACTAAATAAAATAATATAAAAAATGTCAGTACTCCAAATATAACCTAAAAGTCAATCATGTACCTATGGGGAGAAAAAAAAACAAAATTATAAATTATAACAAAATAAATAAAAACAAATTATAATGTTAAAAACCAAGTATAAAATTGTATGGTAGTATCCTACTGTTGTGAGTATGTATGTATGTTTGTGTTTCAATCACGCCTAAACCAGAGAACAGATTTGGATGAAACTTGGTATAAGCGTAGATAGTGACCTGGAATAGCGTATAGGCTATTCAAAATGTTGGTACAACGCTCTCACGCACTCTGCTCAATGACTAAACGTAATTAAACTAAAACTTGAACGTTCTTATTTGGTCCTCACTAAGGACGAAAATGGCACGCCATTGAAAGTGACATTACTAAAAGTATAATCAAAATGGCGTCTCTGAGCAGCTGTTTCACACAGCAAGTAAGGTCTTGACTAATTCTACCCACAAATACTTCATTTTCCTAAAAATAAAGAATGCCACTGTCATTATATTTTGGACTTTATCTATCTTTACTTAATAGGAAAGATTTGTTTGTTTGTATGTTTGTTTCAAATGAATAGGTTCCGAAACTACGAGACCGATTTGAAAAATTCTTTCACCATTAGAATCCTACATTATCCCCGATAAACAAAGGCTATATTTTATCCCGGGGAAGTGAAGTTTTCCCGAGGGATCGCGGGTAACACCGCGACGGACAGCTAGTCGTAAAGGAAATAAGAACGTAGCATTTTAGTTAAGTTAGCTTTAGTCAGTGAACAACAGAATCGACGCCAATATATATAAAAGCATGCAAACTGACCTGCTCTGTACACTGGGCGTGTTACGATGCGAGTCCGGCGAGTGAGCGTAAGCAGGCGAAGCCGACGACATGTAAGGGGGAAGTGTTGTAACCAACACCGGTTTGACGTAACCATTCTTTAGCATCTCGTTCTCTGCAACAATTATATTCATTTTGTGGCGACCTCTAACTGCGAACACCTGAACTACAAGGGAATCATCGAGTTGCCGACCTAGTTACTGCAGAGCTTCACCGCTTCATCGCTAGATGGCGCTAGCGCACTTCCAACGGAAAAATTCTACAACGCAACATCATCTTGGCAAAATATAGAACTATCCGACATAATCTGTCGGCTAAAAGGCCCTAAGGTATGTGGACCAGTTGGAGTCGACCTTAGCAAGGGTAGTACAACCGCTTTGCCATACTTGGGGGAATACCACCTACCCCCAAATTGGTGAAACCCGACGTGATCATCATCATTACCCAAAGTTTAAGAGTGTGCCATACGCCGCCATTTTGTAAGCGGGACAGCGAGTGATTTGTTCGGCGTGTGAGGAGTACAGAGCTATGGATACGCAACGTTATTTACTGATTTTGTATTTCCACGATAAAACAACTGGATGTATGAACCTAGCGAGAGAGGATTCTAACTCTGCAATTTTTACATCTAAAATGAATGAATGAAAATACTTTATTGCACACCATTAATAAAAAATACAAAAAACAAAAGAAAAATCAGATATAAATGTTGACGACCTCTGTGGCGCAGTAGGTGAAAGCCCGCTTGGGACGCAGAAGGTTGCGGGTTCGATCCCCGCGGGATAAATGTTAGTATGATCTGCAAATATTTATCTCGGGTCTGGATGTTTCTATGTATGTATTTACAAACAAAAAGTATTTATGTAGTATACTAGTCTAGTACCCATAACGCAAGCCCTGCTTACTTTGGGGCTAGATGATGCTGTGTGAAAAGTCCAGCATTATTTATTTATTTAATGGGCGGCCTTATTACTAAGAAGCGATCTCTTCCAGGCAACCTTTGGATGGAGAGGAACCTTAGTGAAAAGAAGATTATAAAAAAAGTAAAAGTAAGCTCGTATGAGTCAGTGGCCAACTCTGGTGACGGAGTTTTTAGGCCGCCTTAAGGCCTCCGTCATAGCTTAACGACTTAAATAGCCGAGACCGACAATTTAACGTGCCCTCCGAAGCACGGAAGCGCTCAGATGAAAATGCCACTGGCGGTCACCCATCCACTTACAGACCGTTTCGAACGTTGCTTAACTTCGACGATCTATCAAGAACGACTAAGCAAGCACGACCGCGAGCGCTTCGAGAAGATTAAGAAGATTATAATAATGTTATAATTAACTAGTTTCTCACCTGGCTTGGTGTAATATTTGGAGAACACGTCATCTTTAGCGATATTGGGGTACAAGAACTGCAACTGCGGCAGATCTAACACGCGGTCCGCGAGCGAACGCAGCATCAAGTCGCGGGAGGTGAATGGCTGCAGGCTGAACACTTCGTTACCCTCTGCAAAATAAACATAATAATTATGTTATTTATTACAATAATTAAGTCAAAGTCAAAGTATTTATTGCTTACATGTGTGTGTACAAGGTCTTATGCATAGGTGTACTTAATAGCTAACACATGAGTCCTGCAAGGACATCGAGTAGGTAATTAAATATAAAAATTGTGTTTGTGTAACAAACATTTCTTAACATTATGATATATTTTATTAAAATCTTAAAAAAAAAAAACAATTAGATATACCTACATTTATTAGAATTAGATAACCTAAGTACTACTAAATTCTATTAGAATTTATAGTACCTATTCATACTATAAG
This sequence comes from Epirrhoe alternata, assembly GCA_963565295.1. Taxonomy (NCBI): domain Eukaryota; kingdom Metazoa; phylum Arthropoda; class Insecta; order Lepidoptera; family Geometridae; genus Epirrhoe; species Epirrhoe alternata. The sequence goes on from OY751403.1 coordinate 2,594,093, forward strand.
ATATCTGATTATTTGGATGACAAAAAAGCTTGGGACTTGCTCCAACTCAATGGATCCATGGATCACCTAAAAAAATGATAGGCCCCAGACCGTGTTTGTTGCCCTGATTCTTCACGGTATTGGTCGCGAAAGAACAGGAGTAAAATTAGTTTTAAGACTATTCTAAGTGATCCCTGTGGTCCTACTGAATAAATGATTTTTGATTTTGATTTTGATTTTGACTATTTATAGCTAAGTATTTATTTTTATAGCCTACCTATCTAGTTAATTATTTAGAAAGGAATTCTTCCAAAGAATAGAAGCTGTTTTCTATTAAATATATTTTAGAATGGATTTCAATTTTGGGAGATTATGTTTTTGAATTTCTTGGGGGATTTGATTGAATATTTTAGTAGACATTGCATAAGGAGCGTTGTGAATCATCTGAAGTTTATGTAATTATTATGTTATTTATTACTTACAGTAGTCACAAACGGGTGTGTATGGGACAGCTGGAAGGGGAAGGCCTAAACGAACCCTCTTTATTTATATACTAGCGACCCGCCCCGGCTTCGCACCGGTGTAATGCTGATGCTAAATATTAGGGTTTAGCCAGCGTTTGCAATGTAAGCGCAAAAAATTTATTAGTAATTCACGACATCACATTAGATACCTCTAAAATTGTCAGTGTTCCTCTACTATATTATGCATGTATTATACATATAAACCTTCCTCTTGAATCACTCTATCTATTAAAAAAACCGCATCAAAATCCGTAGCGTAGTTTTAGAAATGACATTTTCTAGGCTGACTGTACATTTTTTCAAAAATCAAAAAATGCAGTTGATTTTTTCTTTAAAATAAACCTATAGTTTAACAAAACCTTCTAACTAGAAAAGAAAAGGTAGCTGCCCTGAATGTTGTAAAATTTTGCCACAACCTGTATAAGAATTATGTTAGGCATAATGCTGAGTCGAGGCCTTTTTGCTGCTGTGACACACAATCACAATTCTCCAACTTTTAATTTTTGACGTGTTAACGTCTTATAATTCGATGGAGCCGGCTGCACGCACGAAAAAACATGACGTCATGCGTCGTTACCTCGTCATGCGTCGTTACCTCGCTCTGAGGCGTTCCATGTAAGGCTTGAAGTGCAAGCGAGAGCGCGGAACGAGCGACAAAGAAGCACAAACGTTGTACTATCGTCAGTAAACCGATCAAAAGTCAAAGTCAAAGTCCAGGTCCAGGTCAAGGTCAAGGTCAAAAAAAAGCACAAACGTTAACACGTTCAACTATCGTCAGTAAACCGACTTTACAGACAACCATTTTTTTCTTTTTTATTTTGAATTTTGTTATCCTAGTGATTGTATTGTGTGCTAAAGTGGTGAATAAATGTCTGTCTGTCTATGTTAGTAAACTCACCGCCAACCCAAGCGATGGTGATGCCACCTAGTTCAGAATCGGAGAAACGCAACAGGAAGGTACCCGGCGGACATTTAGATAACATCTCTTCAGCGCCTTTCTTCTGAATGAAACCGCGGATCAATCTGTTGGTATATAGACAATTATTAGTATCTTATCTTTGACGCCCTCTGTGGCGCAGTGGGTGAAAGCCCGCTTGGGACGCAGAAGGTTGCGGGTTCGATCAACGCCGCGGGATAAATGTTTGTATGATCTGCAAATATTTATCTCGGGTCTGGGTGTTTTATACATACATACATACATAAAATCACGCCTCTTTCCCAAAGGGGTAGGCAGAGACCACTGATCTCCACTCGCTACGATCCTGACACACAACTTTCGCCTCATTCACTCTCATTACATTCTTCATACATGCTCGTCGGTTTAGGGTACTTTTTACCTGGCCCTTCTCCAAAATGTCGCCAATTTGATCCAAGAAGGTTCGCCTAGGCCTTCCCCTTCCAGCTGTCCCATGCACACTCGCCTCATACACTTGCTTTGTCAAACGACTGTCATCCATCCTCTCTACATGCCCAAACCATCTTAAAAGTTAAGTTTTATATAAAAAGGTTTAAAAACTCACCTATCACACCACAGAGTCCTCAGATAGTCCCTCGTTACTTTGACGACCATGTAAAACCATTCCCAGAAGGTGAAGTTGCGTTCTGGCAACGCGTCTTTGCAGAATTGCGTCCATGACACCGCCATGCCGTTGAGTTCTAGTGTGTTCATCGGTAGATTTGTCCTGTAAATAATACATGTCATACATAAAAGAAAGAAAGAAAGTATATTTATTCAACTAATCAAATAAGCAGGTAAGAAAATAGAACAATAATAAAATAAAAAAAAAACACAAATGAAAAATGAGTGTTGAAAAGGCAACTACTCAGCAAATTGCCTAGATCCAGGGATCAGGCGCTGTTTTTCAGTGTCGCCTTAGAGGGAGGGGAGAGGGGAAGGGGGACGGTGTGTGTAATGTGCTGTTACTGTAATGTCCCGGTAACACAAGTCTCTTGAGAGCCAAGGTTACACAGGGCAGCGCTAGTGTGAGCCAAAGTGTGAGCTTTATGTTTTTGTACCTAGTGTGTGTAATGTAAAAGGAAAGTGTATGCATGTGGGATGTGTAATGTGTGTGTAGTGTATGTAAGGGTGGATACGTGTCATCTATACTAATATTATACATTCCACTATTAAAATAAAGCTGAAAATTTTTGGAACGCAGTTCCTTATCGCGCGTTGTGAATCTAGGGGGCTAGACGGAAAAAATTCATACGAAAAGTTGTAACGACACTTTTTGCTATAAATATATATATATAAAAATCATACTTACACATCTGAATGTTGTTGTTGTTAAGTAAGTAAGTAAGTGGTGTTGTTGTTGTTGTTGTTGTTATTTTTATTTTAAATTATTACAATTCCTTCACTAAAATGGAACTTCGTTCCATCCGGGTGTCCCTTGACACCTCTCATGTTTTTTTAAGTTTATTTAGATATTTGTATGTTTGTGTATCAATCACGCCTAAACCAGTGAACCGATTTGGATGAAACTTGGAATAGGCGTAGAAATAGCATATATGCTATTCAAAATGTTGGTACCACGCGGGCGAAGCCGCGCGCAGAAGCTAGTAATATGTATATGTGAAAGTAACTCTGTCTGTCTATTAGGCTCAATGCACATTGAATTGGCAAGCCACGCGTCAATTAGTTTTATAGCAAGGCATTATAAACCTTGTCAACAATGGGAAAAGATATAGAAACGCTTGTAGAATGAACCGCACGAAAGTGCTTGAGCCAGCGCGGCCCGCTAGATGGCTTCGCCAGACCTCGTTCGTTCTACAAGCGTTTCTATATCTTGTACCATTGTTCATAAGGTTTATAATGGCTTGCTATAAAACTGCATCGCTTGCTAATTCAATGTGCATTGAGCCTTAACGCGCACGGTAGCGGTTGATAATACCACTGGCGGTCACCCATCCACTTACAGACCGTTGATAATGTTGCTTAACTTCGACGAACTAACAAGCACAAACACGAACGCTTCTGCATTAGTTTGTTTTGTATGAATGAATGTATGAATAAGATAAAATAGTTCAAAAAGGTATTAACCATTCACACCTGAAGATCTTCTCAGCCAAGAAACGTAGATTCTCTTCAGAGAGATCGCCGCCGGTGGCTGAGCAGAATTTGATGCGCAGAGTTTCAGCTAATAGGCCCCAGGTTACCTGGAAAAGGAATTATTATGAACTAACATTAAATAAATAAATAATGCTGGACAATTTCACACAGCATCGTCTAGCCCCAAACTACGAGTAAGCAAAGAACCAGATAACTGATATACTATTTAAAGACATTAATTATTACAATTATATTTATTTACAGAAACTAAGCTACTACAATCCTATAAATATTATAAAGGCGAAAGTTTGTAAGTATGGATGTATGGATGTATGGATGTTTGTTACTCTTTCACGCAAAAACGGCTGGACCGATTTGGTTGAAATTTGGTATGTAGATAGGTGATACCCTGGATTAACACATAGGCTACTTTTTATCCCGATATTCCCGCGGGAACGGGACTTACGCGGGTGAAACCGCGGGGCGCAGCTAGTATATTATATTATCTATTTAAATACTTTTTTCTTTGTGAATATTCATCTATGATACTCATTCATTTTTGCAAAATTTTGACAGTTTTTAGAACAGACTTTAAGAATAAACATGGTTATCCCACTTCCCATTAGTAAAAACCAAAGTATTTACCTTGTCGGGCACATGGAAAGGCACACGGCCTGGCGCCGAGAATGCGTTGTCCCAAGTGACAGTCGCCCAACCGTGAGGTTCTTGATTACCGTGGACTATCACAACCACTGGTAGAGATAATGTCCACACCTGTAGATATAAATAAGTTTTTGACGTGATAACGTCTTATAATTCGATAGAGCCGGCTGCACGCACGAAAAAATGCGGCGTTACCACGGCGTTACCTCGCTCTGAGGCGTTCCATGTAAGGCTTGAAGTGCAAGCGAGAGCGCGGAACGAGCGACAAAGAAGCACAAACGTTGTCACGTTCAACTATCGTCAGTAAACCGACTTTACAGACAACCACTTTTTTTTTTAAATGAGAAATGAAGTCTTATCAAAATGATCGATTCCGACGGGATTCGTACCCGCGACGATCAGACGATCGCCGATTGTATATCACAGTTAAGTTTTTTGTTTCGTTTTATATTTTTGTTTAACTTTGTGGTGTGCAATAAAGTATTTTCTATCTATCTACAATAAAATTTTCTGTCAAAAATGATACTTTTTAACATCAAGGATTGCGTTATTTAAATGGCATTACAACAGACCCTAGCATTATTCCTCACCTGGAAGACTAATTCTCCTCCACCGACGTTGAATTGCGATTGGAACAGGAGCGTCAGTTTCTCATCCATCACACTTTCAGTGCCTTTCTTTTCGGCGCGCTTTATTTTACGCAGCTGCATATTTCTGTACAAGAAACAATATTGTAGCTGTTATATTAGTACTAGGGAGATAGATATGGGGTAAGACTAGTTTTTCTGAGAAAGTGATCTTTATTACAATGCAGTAAGTACACTGATTGCACGGCAATTAGAGAAATTAACAGTGTTTGAGACGATTACAACGATACCATGCTGTGGAAATGTACAGTCACAACGACGTCAGCTCTCTGAAGTAGCTGCGCAGAACCCATTTTTGATGACGCATATAAGACGAAGACAGCGGTTGTATAGCTGCCTCGCTCCCTCGCTTATGTGTGTTGCAGTGTTCTATCTCACTTACTCTACATAATGCAATGTACAGTATCGCACAACCAATCTTTAGCTCTCTGAAGTTGCTCCGCAGAACCCATTTTTGATGACGCATAGAAGACGAAGACAGCGTTGTATAGCTGCCTCGCTCACTCGCCTAAGTTTGCATCGTACTATCTCGCCTACTCTACCAACAAACCTTCGCAATCGTTTAGTGCACCTAACTTCAGAGAGCTAAAGATTGATTGTGCGTAACTCTCGTATCATAATGTGGAATCTATAAAATCGTTGAAAATCTTAGAAAACATACAAAAACTTCTTCACCACCACACGGATTTGAACGCTCGCCCCCAGAACGCAAGTTGCACCATCTCCCACTCATCTATACAGTTTCTATAAGACTCGTCGAAATATCCCACCTGAAGCTGACACAAAGCTGTCGACTAGTAGGCTGGTACTCCATAGATCCGGAGTTATTGAGAATCTCTCCACATTCCTGCGGCTGCTTTCCCTTGCCGGCCTGGGTCTCGCTTTTTAAAAGCAATTGAGCTTGCTGTTCCGATATTATTGCCACCTAAAACAAAATATATTATTTTTCAAGAAAAACTTCAAGCGGCGATGGGCTTGCAACCTGTAACGTATGGAATACTAACTTCTGCAAGATGTGGGCATGTATCAAATATGTATTTGTACATGCCTCTGACTACCTTAGACTCTTAGACATCTTCAAAGGATCTGGAATATCATAGACCTGAGAGAATGTCTACCGCGCCTTGGGGATACAGTCGTGACCCTGTTTATGTTTTTTTACTTAAAGTTTAGAAGATTTTAAATATGTTCGACTATGTCACTGTCGTAGGTAAGTGTAGGTACTGTACAATATAGGGGTCTTCAAATCACGAGTAAATAGGTTCCTTCTAGGTAAGCATGCTCCATCTTAGACCTCACATCAGGCAGAGTGAGGTCAAATGCTGACCTATTTAATTAAAAAAAAACCTGTTTTAATCAGCCATTCAATTATATTGCCACAAACTTTTCTGAACAGGCAGAAAAATTTATTAATTAATAAATTTTCATTTTAAATTCGTTAGTTCCTCTTTTGGCCACCGGTCCAGATAAGTTAGTGACACTGTAAACGGGGTTAAAGCTTAGTCTGCGCTCTTGTATCTCCCGCTGTCTCAGGATTCTAGTCGTTTACTACACCCTCGTTATCGCTCGGGAGTTAACTAAAGAATCCTCCGATGCGCTTGAGATTCAATATGGCGCCCGTGACATAATACACTGGTTTATCCCCCTGGTTAATAATCTACTATTTAAGTATTATAAGTTATACTCACGCTGACTCTTGGCGGCGTCATGTATACGTTAAGCTGACCCCCGACCAGCAAACGGACAGTAGCCGTGAAACTAAAAAAAAAATTGTCTTATCATGTTTATTTTGTAGCATTTTCAAGTTCAACTATGGCACAATGCACATTGAATTGGCAAGCGACGTGTCAATTAGTTTTATAGCAAGCCATTATAAACCTTATGAACAATGGCACAAGATATAGAAAAGCTTGTAGAATGAGCCGCGCGAAAGTGCTTGAGACAGCGCGGCCCGCTAGATCGCCAGACCTCGTTCATTCTACAAGCGTTTCTATATCTTGTACCATTGTTCATAAGGTTAATAATGGCTTGCTATAAAACTAATGTTGGTACCACGCGAGCAAAGCCGCGCGCAGTAGCTAGTATGGCTTGTAGAACTTACCGCGTGTTGGTTTTCATAACCTGTGGCGGTTGTTTTTCGATGACGAAAGTGGATGTCACCAGAGTGGATAGCAGACCGGTTACCTGCAAATACAATTTATTAAATCGTTTGGACATTTCACACAGCATCTAACCCCAAACAAAGCAAAGCTTGTACTATGGGAACCAGATGACTGATACACTTATACAGGGTGTAAAAAGACAACTACCGAAAACTGAGGGGTTGCAATCAGACCATTAGCGAAAAAAAACACAAAAAATGGTTGTCTGTAAAGTCGGTTTACTGACGATAGTTGAACGTGTTAACGTTTGTGCTTTTTTTTTTACCTTTACCTTGACTTTGACTTTGACTTTTGATCGGTTTACTGACGATAGTAAAACGTTTGTGCTTCTTTGTCGCTCGTTCCGCGCTCTCGCTTGCACTTCAAGCCTTACATGGAACGCCTCAGAGCGAGGTAACGACGCATGACGAGGTAACGAGGCATGACGTCATGTTTTTTCGTGCGTGCACCCGGCTCCATCGAATTATAAGACGTTGACACGTCAAAAAATTTTTGACTTAGCTTAGTCATTTTATGTTATTTTTGGTTATTTACTACTAGTGCAACATAATAAGACTATACCTACCTAATAATTTCATTTATAAAAGAAAAAAAAACAGTTAAAACTCAAAATTCAGCAATCTACGTAAAACAATGCGCCCAGAACATACGCAAACAGTACTCTTCAAACTCTGTTTTCTCCGGATATAATGATTTTTTCGGAAAATCCTTTTGGATTTGGTTGTGTGTTGGGATGCTGTGTGCCCTTTCGGCTTCGGTAGACTTTTTTTTACACCCTGTATACGTTTTGTTTGTAAATACATACATATTATACATAGAAACACCCAGACCCGAGATAAATATTTGCAGATCATACAAACATTTATCTCGATGGCGACGGGGATCGAACCCGACAGTGTTTTATGTATCTTTGGGGTAGTTGTATTTCCCTCAATCCATGGCAAAGAGGTAGTACTAACCTCGCTAAGGTCGACACCATCTGGTCCACATACCTTAGGGCCTTTCAGCCGACAGGTAATGTCGGATGTTCTATATAGGCTAATTGCCAAGAATAATGTAACTTGCGAGATCTAGAATTCAAATCGCGTCGCTTGGTAGCACGCCAGCGCCATCTAGCGATGAAGCGGTGAAGCTCTGAGGTAGCCAGGTCGCTGTAATTGGCAACTCGATGCCCGTGTAGTTCAGGCGATCGCAGTTAGAGGTCGCCACATATCTTTGCGTGACACACAATTAACTTTTTTAAACAAACGTACCTGCTTGCTCATATCGTCGAGCATATCAGCTAGATGGGGTTGTTTCAGTTCAATGATCGTCTTTGTGTTGATTCTAGCTACGTTGTTCACCTGAGAAAAAATATTAACTTAGGAGTAATTATAATAAAATCCATGATAAAAACAATTAAATTGGTCCAGCATGAAGATTGTAGTAGCTCAGTTGGTTGGAGCATGACCACGGATCAGCTTGCTCGTGGGGTCGTGGGTTCGTGTCCTGCATGTAATTTACGGAATGCATTTGTAATCTAACTTAGGTAGTACTCGCCACATCCAAGGTCGACCCATCTGGTCTTACCTCAGGGCCTTTCGGCTGACAGTTGATGTCGGATATTTCTATCTAGGCTAATTGCCGAGAATAATGTTACTTGATCTTAACTGTGATACCAGCGCCATCTAATGGCACAACATCTGAAGTAGGTACTCTTTATAGTTTGTGGCGATTTCGGATAGAGGTCGATACACTAAGTATTCAATACTAGCTTCTGCGCGCGGCTTCGCCCGCGTTGTACCAAAGTTTTGAATAGCCTATATGCTATTCCAGGTCACTATTTATGCCTGTACCAAGTTTCATCCAAATCGGTTCACTGACCTCCAAATATTCAAATATCCAAACATCTAAACAAACTCACAAACTTTCAGCTTTATTATATGAGTGGGATATTGTTATAAATATGAATGACCAATGACCTACATAGAAATGATAGAAAAACAACAAGAACTTTTTGTCTCGCGGAATCAAACCAACCTTCGTCCACTACGCTATTAAGGACTAGGTGTCATATTTGACAGGTGTGACAGTGACAGTTGTGACGTTAACTAACCTGCTGCCTTGTGTTCCAGATAAGATCGGCCAGCAATTCGCACCACTCTTGAATGGTATTCAAGTTGGATTGCATTGGCACGCCATTGCCACTGAGCTGCTGTTCGCGTTTCCATCTAAGATACAAAGTTTTTGTTAAAGAATTATTAAAATACAAACGCAAGTTAAACATAGGGTTATTTATTTTAAACTAACTAATGAATTGGGTTCAACAAATATATTAAAAAATATTTATACAATATTTTTTTTTTGTTTTGTTATGAAAATCCCGAAAAAAATCGATAGACTATCCTTGCAATTGATTGTTGCTTCTTGTATAACTTAGACCATTAGAGCGTGTGACGTGATGTAGCTGCGCTGCGATTGGTGGACCTTGAAAATAATTATGCAACATGTCCTAAAAAATCAATAAAAGATAGATTTTGAAGTGAAAACTTACAATGGCTTAGGAATGAAATTGATACGGTCAGACGTCTATTTACAACCCAAAAATGAAGCCGTTTGTGTAGTTTAAAATGAAAGACCCTGTATGAGCTAGTGAGTGAAGTCTTGCTCACTTTATAAGTTCTTCGTCCAACACTTGGCTCTGCAGTTGGCGCAGATTGGCGATATTTTCTTTCATGTGGTCAACTAATTCCATCTGCGCCTGGCTGATTTGGGCAACCTGAAAAAAATATTAAAAACTATCATGTTTTCTTCTCACAATTAGAGATTAGGCCTTACTAAAGGTTGCCTGGAAGAAATCGCTTTCAGCGATAAGCCCGCCCATTGTACTAATGAACTTTGAATTGTTTTCAATGTTTTGTTTTCGTTGATTTCTTGGTGTACAATAAAGTATTCATTCATTCATTCATACTAATACGTGGTTTAATCTTATGACAGGCTTAATTTAAACTCAAAAATTGTATGGTTATTCATAAGTTACACTTCATCATCATGCATGACATAACTTTGTCAAGTTTATAAGTAAGGGCCTTAGAATTCGGTCTTAAACAGGTTTCTAACATGTTTCGTCATATTAAAAGTATTCAACTTGTTGTCAACGATGTTGTTTTGAAGTCCCAAAATATACGTCATCATCTCCCACATTACGTGGGGTCGGCACAACATGTGTTCTTCCATTCTCCTCTATCAGCCATCTCAACACTCACTCTGAACACGTGCTTGCTTAGTCGTTCTTGATAGATCGTCGAAGTTAAGCAACGTTCGAAACGGTCTGTAAGTGGATGGGTGACCGCCAGTGGCATTTTCATCTGAGCGCTTCCGTGCTTCGGAGGGCACGTTAAATTGTCGGTCCCGGCTATTTAAGTCGTTAAGCCATGACGGAGGCCTTAAGGCGGCCTAAAAACTCCGTCACCAGAGTTGGCCACTGACTCATACGAACTTACTTTTTAACACTCACTCCTTTCTTACTCATGTCATCCTTCACACAAGCCATCTTTTCTTTGGCCTACCTCTACTCGTGAATCCATCAACATTCATACCAAGCACTCTCCTAGTTACATGACCCTGAAGTCCCAAAATATACGTAGAGTTAGAAATTCCTTACCAATGCATTGAGCTTTCTCTCGGTATCTTCGATTTGTACACGAAGACACGCGACCAAATCACGTCGCTCGTTCGTCATAGATTGCTGTAGGTAGTTCATATGACCTTCAAAAATACATTAAGGCTCAATGCACATTGAATTGGAAAGCGACGCGTCAATTATTTGTATAGCAAGCCATTATAAACCTTATGCACAATGGTACAAGATGTAGAATCGCTTGTGGAATTAACGAGATCTGGCGAAGCCATCTAGCGGGCCGCGCTGGCCCGAGTGGTTCATTCTACAATACAATACTAACAATGTAACAAGATATCTAATAGAATGAAGCTGTGGCGAAGCCTCGAGCAGTCTCGCGTCGTTCTATCAAGCGTTTCTATATCTTGTAAAATTGTTCATAAGGTTTATAATGTCTTGTTACGTCTTTTAGCCTTAATAATTATTGAGCTTCTGCGCGCGGCTTCGCCCGCGTTATACCAACATTTTGAATAACCTGCTATTCCAGGTCATCTAGGCCTATTCCAAGTTTCATCCAAATCGGTTCACTGGTTTAGACGTGATTCACAAACATCAAAACATCTAAATAAACTCACAAAGTTTCAGCTTTATTATATGAGTGGGGTATTCTACCTTTGTTTTTCAAACACTCGTGGTACTGCAGAGAGAAAGACTCGATGTTAGCCTGCAGACTGCGGATTTCTTCGGCCGCTTGGTTCACCTTCTGCCGCACTGTTTGTAGGCCCGTTATCAACTGCGGAATTCAATAATTATTTAATGTAAACTATAATAAGTTCGTAACTATAGTAAACTAGCAAACCCAGCGAACTCCGTTTCGCCACCAGATGCCACCAGATTTTTCCTGAATTTTCTTTGCTATAAACCTCAAGCTCGAGACCTTTCCAACGAATGCAAAACCGTGGAAATCGGTTCGTGCGTTCTGGAGTTATAGCGTCAGGAAGGAAAACCCGACTTATTTTTATATAGTAAATTATTATGAATTGGGACCCCATAAACAAAAAACGAAGGAAAAGAAAATAGAATAGAATAGAAAAACAATTTATTGTACACAAAAGAAACATAATAGGAAATACACAAAGACAAGTAAGTAGGTACAATGGGCGGCCTTATCGCTAAAAGCGATCTCTTCCAGACAACCTTTGGATGGACTGGAAAAGTACGACAGAATTACGGCGATGTACAAAAAGTGTAAAAATAATAGCTGGTAAAACATGGAGCAGAGTCGCTAGAGAGCGAGATAAATGGAAAGAGTTGGAGGAGGCTCTTACCGCTGAAAGCGGTCCACACACATAACACACCTATAAGTAGATTTAATATAAAATACCTATATTTAAAAACAATTTATATTTACCTAAGCTCCTTTTAGATTCAAATACTGTGTAAGGAAAATAAAAGTTTTTTTTATTATTTATTTATTTTATAGTAAGTTCGTATGAATCAGTGGCCAACTCAACTGGTAACGGAGTTTTTAGGCCGCCTTAAGGCCTCCGTCATGTCCATGTAATTAAGACATTTTGGGGAAGGGCCAGGTCAAAAGTACCCTAAACCGGCGAGCATGTATGAAGTAATGAGAGTGAATGAAGCGACGGTTAAACTTGTAATATTTTATTTATTTACTAGCTTCTGCACGCGGCTTCGCCCGCGTGGTACCAACATTTTGAATAGCCTATATGCTATTCCAGGTCACTATCTACGCCTATTCCAAGTTTCATCCAAATCGGTTAACTGGTTTAGGCGTGATTGATACACAAACATCTTAACTAAACTTACAAACTTTAAGCTTTATTATATGAGTGGGATTTACATTTATTTATTTACACACACACATAAAATAAACAGTAAATAAATGTATATCTACACTAATAATATAAAGAGGAAAGATTTCTTTCTTTGTTTTAATTGAATAGGCTCCGAATCTACTGGACCGATTTGAAAAATTCTTTCACCATTAGAATCCTACATTATCCCTGATGAACATAGGCTATATTTTATCCCGGGAAAGTGAAGTTTTCCCGAGGGACCGCGGGTAACACCGCTACGGACAGCTAGTGTACTATGTATGAAATAAAATAATACAATAATAAATAATGCTGGACAATTTCACACAGCATCATCTAGCCCCAAACTAAGCATAGCTTGTACTATGGGAACCAGTTAACTGATATACTACTTATATACTTTTTGTTTTGTAAATACATACATATTATACATAGAAACACCCAGACCCGAGATAAATATTTGCAGATCATACAAACATTTATCCCGCCGCGGGGATCGAACCCGCAACCTTCTGCGTCCCAAGCGGGCTTTCACCCACTGCGCCACTGTCGTCAAAATAAATACCTCGCTGTATTTCCTCTCAGTTTGAGGCTGTGGTGGGTAGTGCGTCCCTTGTATGACTTCCATCTCGAGTGCAAGACAACGTCGCATGTACGCGTACAACTCGTGGGGTGCTTGGCTGCAAACATATCAAATTATATTTACATACATACATAAAATCACGCCTCTTTCCCAAAGGGGTAGGCAGAGACCACGGATCTCCAGTCGCTACGATCCTGACACACAACTTTCGCCTCATTCACTCTCATTACATTCTTCATGCATGTTCGTCGGTTTAGGGTACTTTTGATCTGGCCCTTCTCCAAGATCGTCGCCAATTTTATCCAAGAAGGTTCGCCTAGGCCTTCCCCTTCCAGCTGCCCCATACACACTCGCCTCATACACTTGCTTTGTCAAATTATATTTATTTACAGAAACTAAGCTACTATATGTACATAAAATTACAAAATACAATAGAATCAGTCAAGCTATCCAAGGATCGTCGTAAAAACGATCTATAGATGGTTCAACTGATCCAGGTCACTGCCAGTCGGAAGCGTGCCCAAAATACTGGCGGCATTGCCACGCTGAATTGCAATGCTGATTCTTTGTGCCAAAAAATCATATCATCATCATTTGCAGCACAGCTGGGCATAAGCCTACCCTCTCAAACGCCACTTCATTCGGTCTTGAGTCTCTTTCATCCAGTTTTTCCCTTGGATGGTCACAATGACATCCATCCATCCATCCAAAATAATAACAGTAAATGAATGAGTAATTATTGAATGAATGAGATTTAAACCTGTATTGCATCCGGAAGTTCTTGGCAGCTTCGATCAGCTTCATCTTAGTGACGAACATGTCTGGAGACAGCATGAGGTCGGCATGGCTGTGGATCTCTTGAACCAGCTCTTCCACGAAGTAGCGCTGTTGCTCGTCCGGTTCTGTTGCCCTGGTGGCATATTTAAATAAATAATAATAATGCTGGACATTTCACACAGCATCATCTAGCCCCAAACTAAGCAAAGTACTATGGGAACCAGATAACTGATATACTACTTAAATACTTTTTGTTTGTAAATACATATTATACATAGAACATCCCAGACCTGAGATAAACATTTGCAGATTATACAAACATTTATCCCGCTGCGGGGATCGAACCCGCAACCTTCTGCGTTCCAAGCGGGCTTTCACCCACTGCGTCACAGAGGTTGTCCTGTGGCGCAGTGGGTGTTTCTGTGTGGTAGAATCGAGTCAAAATAATTAATGCAGTAGGACCGCTGGGATCACTTAGAATAGCCTTAAAACTACTGTTCCTTTCACGACCAATACCGTGAACCAGGGCAACAATCACAGTTTCGGGAGTAGCTTTCTTTTAGGTGATCCATCTTAAAACTAAGTAGTATTACTGATTGGTATTACTGTTTATGGTTTTAAGTATTACCCTGCCGCAACACAGTTTTAACTAGCGCGGGGGCCGAGGGGTTAAGTTCCTTACTAACAGTCATTGGTATATTAATTTTTAGGTCTTATTTAAGTGCCTCCTCCCCCCTCAACTGACTACGTTGTACCTGCTGAGAAGCTCCCAGCGGGCCACCAACTACCATGGCCCACCTGGAAGTCTCTAAACCGTCTACGAAGTGAGGTGGGCCGCTGCAGGTATAACTTAGTCAAATGGGGTTATTCTGACGTAGTTCAGTGCGACTGTGGAGTACCACAGACTATGCAACATCTGCTGTGCTGTCCGCAGTGCCCCAACACCTGCACCCTGCGCGACCTGAATGACGCCACGGATGTTGCAGTGAGTGTGGCCAACTTCTGGGCCCGAAAAATTTGATATACGGAACCATCGACACGACGATCAAGATTTAAGTGCCTACTTCTAAGCACTATGTAGACATATATTTTGAACAAATAAACGTTATCTTATCTTATCTTAATAGTCAAGCTCCAGAAAGTCAATCAAACAAAAGTGGTACTACTTCTTTCGGCCCAGTGTGGTGGGATTTACTCGTACCTTAAAGGGAGTTGGCAGCGGACGACATGAGGCAGCAGCGGACGACGTGTCGCAGCGACACTACTGATTTCTATGTATTTCTATGAAATTCCCTCCGTAGTTAGCGACACGAAGCGTCGTCGAGCGGCAGACGCCAGTGTCGCCCGACCGCGGATCAGTATCAATCACGGAACACTCGGAACCAACTGGTTAAACCGTCTGCAGTCGGGTTCGAAATTATGACAGCAGCGACAGGACGTAACGACGTGTCGTGGCAACATGAAGCGACGACACGTCGTCCGCTGCTGCCTCATGTCGTCCGCTGCCAACTCGTACCTTGCGCGCTCTGAAGAAGCTCCGTTGAACATACTTACTTACATACTTGAAACATGTTTTTCTTCACGGTTCTTTACATGCCGGTTGCCTCACGATGTTCTTCCGTTTATGTCAAAGTCAAAAAGCATTTATTCAGTAGGACCGCTGGGATCACTTTGAAACGTCTTAAAACTAGGTGATTTTACTCCTGTTCCTTCGCGACCAAGGCAAGAGAAGGCATAGTTTCTTACCAGATTCTGCTTTCGATCCATGGGGCTAAGCAGTGGCGAACCTCGATGGGGAAATGGTCCACGTAGATAGTGCGCACCTAAGAACATATTTAAAAATAAATAAATAAATAAGACAGGGTCACGACTGTATCCCCAAGGCGCGGTAGACGTTCTCTCATCATCATCAGCCTATAGCAGTCCACTGCTGGACATAGGCCTCCCCTAATGAGCGCCATTGCGCCCTGTCCTCAGCTCGGCTAGTATTCTTATAGGCGGCGATGGGCTTGCAACCTGTCACGTATGGAATACTAGCTTCTGCAAGATGTGGGCATGTATCAAATATGTATTTGTATATGCCTCTGACTACCCCCTTAGACATCTTCGAAGGATCTCGAGTTCATAAAAAAATCTGAGAGAATGTCTACCGCGCCTTGGGGATACAGTCGTGACCCTGTGTGTGTGTGTGTGTGTGTGTGTGTGTGTGTGTGTGTGTGTGTGTGCTGGACTTTTCACACAGCATCATCTAGCCCCAAAGTAAGCAGAGCTTGTGTTATGGGTACTACACTGATATCTGATATACCTATTTAAATACTTTCTGTTGGGTTTGTCATGAAAAGCGTTCGAGAAACCAGCTGTTAGGTCCCGCGTATCAACTTTAAGACCCCTCGCAGACTACATATATATTTCTCCATACTCATTACGAGCCGAAGTATATTCCGTCTCAACTATCGGCCGATAGAAAGTCTGCAGTCTGCGAGGAGGCTAAACAACCCACACGCTGACCGCACCGATCGTTCCATTTCAACATACCTTTTGCAAGCTCTCCGGTGGAAGCTGCTGAGCTCTGGCCCAGAGCGACATGATGATTCTGAAAAAAATTAAATAAGTATACAAGCCCATAGACACTGCTACGAAAAAATCCCCGCCACTTTAGAAAAATTAGACATAAGGAAGTTAGTCAGATCCCCTCATCAACTATTATCGGCTGATCAGGTCATGGTTACCTTACCATACAGGTACTTTCAATATCATTGTTGTAACACGGTACCAAATTTCAAATCGATCGGACATAAAGAAGTTAGTCAGATCCCCTTAACAACTAGAAAAGAGCTGATGATCTTCAAACGGCTGATTTTCGGAACAGATTTTCATGAAACATGGCTAAGATAAAATTATCTATGTCACAAAAAAATAATAAACGATAATTACGTTTTAAAACTAAAAGAAAAACCGACTTCAATGTTCGACTCTACACACGGCGTGACTCAGGGAATCAATAAGCCATACATAAAAATCTAAATAAGAAAAATAAATCAAATCGACAGATAATGCTTAGGCTCCACCGGCGTCGAAGGGCATTAATTACCAAAACTGCATACATTTTATGTCAAGTTTCGCGGCACGTGAGTTCCTGGCATTAGTAAAGCGTCAATTTGACATAATGCATGTCGATTCGATTTACAATGGCTAGGAGGGAAGGTTTTTAGAGTTTTACAGGAAAACTATCAAACCCTCAGGAATAAAATTTATATGGGACCACCTCTGGAGCATACCCTTTCAAACAAAAAAATAATTTTGAAAATCGGTCCACAATTGGCGGAGTAATCGCGTAACAAGATACAAAAAAAAAAAAAAAAACCATACAGGCGAATTGAGAACCTCCTCCTTTTTTTGAAGTCGGTTAAAAATCGGTTCATCCGTTTGGGAGCTACGTTACCACAGACAGATATGTATGGATGGATAGTGGGAAGTGGGATAAAATAGAACCACATAATATGTACTACTTAAAATCCATAGTTTTCTGACAACCATAACGGTTATATGAGTTCAACATAATACATTGATCCCAATGATAAATGCACCATCACAATTAATTGATAACTTCACCTTTAAAGTCCACAAAAAGTCAATTACAATTGTTAAGCAGAATAACACAAGAATTAAATGGAATTCCAAAACAGATGGGGGAGCACATAGAATAAAAGATGATGATAATTTGCAATTACCGCTTTGAAACGAGTTTTTTGGATCATCAGTAAACTTTTTCATACATGCACGAAAATATTATTACGGAATGTTATACACTCGTTGACTTGCACGCAAACACATTACCTAATACTGCCTCTGCTCGCTTACTACTAATATTCTTCTTCTTCTTCTTTCAAAGTCAAAGTCAAAAAGCATAAGACCAGCAGTAAGACCGCTGGGATCACTTAGAATAGTCTTAGAACTAATTTTACTCCTGTTCCTTCGCGACCAATACCGTGAAGAATCAGGGCAACTAACACGGTTTGGGGCCTAGCATTCTTTTAGGTGATCCATCTTAAAACTAAAACTCAAGCTCCAGTGGGGAGCCAGTCAAAGAGAATTGAGGCTCGTCTAAGTAAGTTTAGATGCTCATAAAATACGTCGATGTATCACGCTATTCAGAGCCATTTGGACCAGTAGGAGGCCGCATCCACAGCGTTGCTCGAGTCGAGCAAGCCATGAGCTCGCCCAAAGTGCAGGTGTTGGGGCATAATGGACACACAAGCACGTGTGACAAAGACTGCAACTGGGCACCACCAGGGCATCGTGTCGTTTGGGCTGATCAAGCCCCATCTGCTTAACGCCTGCAGCGCCCAACCTGTGTTCTGAGCCTATTCAAAGTCTTACTGACCAGGGTAGTTCTTCTACAGGCTTAATAAACCCGTCAGGAGCATACTTTGTCCGCCACATGTCAAGTCTGGCAGCACTGGCGTCTCTAGTAGAGGCTTCCGTCGAGCGTAAGAAACTTTTCAGGTTTTTGAGCCGTCCTCTTGGTAGTATGGTGTTATGCAGAGGATGTCTGTCATCATTTTCTTGTTTTTCTATCTATCTATCTAATCAGCCTACATCTACCCACTGCTGAGTCCCTCCTGATAGGCCTCCTCATTTTCACGCCACTCTTTCCGATCCTGCGCCAGTCGAATCCATTGCCTTCCCGCTACCGCCACAATATCATCAGACCATCTGGCTGGTGGTCTGCCTGGTGTTCTATGACCCTCGCGTGGCCACCACTCGGTAACCGCCTTTGTCCATCTACCGTCTTCCCGCCTTGCCAAGTGCCTTGTTTTTCTACAGTATTAATATTTAGAATAGCCTGTTCTGCTATTTCAGGTCACTATCTACGCCTATACCAATTACGCCTATACGTTTCATTACCGAGGGACCGCGGGTCACACCGCGGGAGCGCACCTTGTCTAAACTAATATATTATAAAGAGGAAAGATTTGTTTGTATGTTTGTTTGAATTATGAGTTTTGTTTATGCCATGTTTTGTTTCCTAAATAAACGATTTGAATTTGAATTGAATAGGCTCCGAAACTACTGGACCGATTTGAAAAATTCTTTCACCAACAATCCTATATTATCCCTGATGAACATAGGCTATATTTTATCCCGGGAAAGTGAAGTTTTCCCGAGAGACCGCGGGTCACACCGATTCACTTTTGTGAATTATTAGCTGTGTTTTCACTCACCAGTATATTCGTCTCCCTGTAAAATCAAGCTTCTTGTTGTACTACTTCCAGTGCTGAAACAAAATAAAATCAATCTTAATACCAACTACCAAGGATAATTCTACTTCTTCACATATTTTTATTTTTATTTTATTTTGTTTTTGTTTCTATGTTGTCTTTAGTTTTTGTGTTTTTTCTGGTTTTTTGGTACTTATTGCTGTTGCAAATAAATATTTTTTCTTTCTTTCTTACATCGATATATTTGTGTTTCAATCGCGCCTAAACCTTTTTGAGTTTTACGGGAAAACTATCCCTCAAGAGTAAAATTTATATGGGACCACCTAGAGAGTATACTCTTTCAAACATAAAAATTTTGAAATTCGGTCTACAATTGACGGAAATATTGGTAAACATACATAAAAAAAAACATACATACAGCCGAACATTCAGAACCTCCTCCTTTTTTTGAAGTCGGTAAAAAGAAAACAGGGGCACGCCGGGAGTATTACATTGTGTATTTTTGAATCGTCAGGAAATATTTTTGAATCGTCACCGGTTCTTTAACGTGTTTAGTTACGGAGTTCAAAACTAGATGGCGCTAACG
The DNA here is from genome assembly GCA_963565295.1 of Epirrhoe alternata. Lineage (NCBI taxonomy): Eukaryota > Metazoa > Arthropoda > Insecta > Lepidoptera > Geometridae > Epirrhoe > Epirrhoe alternata. The sequence goes on from OY751403.1 coordinate 2,613,724, forward strand.
GTAGTGTCGGTAACACTGTCAGTCTGAGTTCAATAGATCTTTCCCATCTCAAAAATTCCCAAGGCGCCTAAATAAGTTTGCACTTCAATAGATTATGGAAATTTATAAGTAAATAAAATAATATTGTTTCCATCAACGGTGAACTGTGCAGAATAATATAAGCATGAGCCAGGAAGTCACTTTTATAAATATTAATCTCTGTAAGACACTATTCAGTGCATAAAACATGATTTCTGCTAGAACACTTTAAATGCAGTTCTGTTAGGTAGGCTTAATTGAAGATTTTATGAAAACTTAAGTAGGCCGTGTGAAATAGACTCAATTATAAACTTATGCCCGCTGTGAGTTTGTATGAGTCAGTGGCCAACTCTGGTGACGGAGTTTTTAAGCTGCCTTAATGACTTAAAGAGCCAGGAGCAACAATTTGACATGCCCTCCGAAACACGGAAGCGCTCAGATGAAAATGCCACTAGCACCCACGGTGTGCCCGCTGTGGTAACCATAGTCTGTCAAGTATAATTTTTACCATTTAAAAAGCCTATGTGGTTAATCCAGGGTATGAACCACCTCCATAAGAAATTTTATATTAACTTGTTCAGTCGTTTCATGACCACCAGTGGCATTTTCAACTGAGGGCTTCCATGCTTCAGAGTGCATGTTAAATTGTCCGTCCTGGCTATGTAAGTCTTTAAGCCATGACGGAGGCCTTTAGGCGACGAGCTGGCTACTGACTCAAACTTACTTTTTTTTGCATTAAGAAGCAACAAACATCCATTTTTGGCATTTATATGATCACAATTAGAAAATAAAGGTATTTAAATAGATTTATAGTTTAGTTACCGCACTGAATGAACATGAAGTATGAATTTAATAACCAATTAGCAAGATGACATCTACTCGCAGTGTTTACTTAGCTCCAGGTGGCCGTGAAAGAAATAACTGGACATTAATTAGTGTTTCAGACAGGAGCTCTATAGACAGAGCTCCATAGCAAAGAGAATAAAACCACTATGCTCCCTTCAAAATCAGAAGTGATTTGAATGAAGAATAAAGTGTTATAAAATTTAAATAAAAGGTTTACTTTTTTATCAGCCTTTAAGGAACGCAAGCATGTCAAGATATCAAGCGTTCGTGATTCAAACTCAATAATAATAGAAAAGTACCTCAGAAGCACGTCATTTCTGCATAATTTACAAGTAATGACTACAAACTTTTAAAACTTGCGACTTCACCACACAAACACGATTTCGGGTGCAATGCAATAACACTGGTTTATAAGATCGCGCAGGCTAATACCCACTGTACGTTATGTAGCCCCGGGAATAATGGTTAGGTTCCACAAAATTTACCTGTATCGAGCGACCGCTGATTCTCGAGCAAATTCTCAGAATTTGAACCAATACACACACCAACGCCCGATCTACACCACTTGTGCACGCACACTAGCAGAAAAGTTTAATTTTAGCTCTATCAACAAAAATGACCTTTGATTAGCCACCTATGTAAGGAGTATTTAACGAATGTATCCCCTTATTATGTTTTCACTGCTTTTTTTCATTATTACACACTTTCTACGGCGATAATTGGTTTTATAATATTAAGCCGGCAGCGTATTTCGTGACGTGCGAAAGAGATGGAATACCGAGAAAAAAAAACTTTAATTCCAGGAAAATCGTGCGAAAAAACAACCACCCCCACTCCCGGGTCATGGGTTTGACAGGTGTAATGATACCCTATACGTTTTTTAATTTCCCTAGCCTGTTTAGAAAGAAGAAAGAATTTACTTGAGGCGTACTTATAAACCTTTTACCACACTGGTTTGAAAAAACCAGTGACATGACAAGAAGAAGAATACATAGTTTTCTAGCATTGTTTCTATATTGAACATTAATATTAACGGTAAGTTCTGGTGTATTTTTTTGGCACTGCTTAGGTAAAGTATTACTGTTGTCTTCTTTGATTATAATTAACTCAGCATGTTGGACTGTACCACTGAATTTCGACAGTATTTTATTAGAATATACATATTTTTCCCTACGTTATGAGAAAATAAACAGAGCTGGTCACCCTATTAATAAGTTGTTGAACAGATGTTGACAGTTGGACAGATGGCGCTAGCGCGGTATGTTTTGCAATCCATTACACGCATTTCCTATGGATAAAATTATTACGAAGTACATAGGTTATAATTATTTTTAACAACTTCAGAAGAATTGTCGTCTTTTTCTATTTTACTTTAGTGTGTTTGAAACAAATTATGCAATATTTTCGTATAACAATAATTTGCCCCCTCAAACGTTCCGTTATAGTGACCTCCTTGCCATAACTAAAACGTCAAACCTGTCATCAAACAAAGTCAACGTGCTTGTCATTCAGCGGCAAATTTGAAATATTTTTGTACAAATTCTCAGAAAATGATCAAAAACAATTAAAATTACAACGTTTACAGCCAATAATCATAAAAACAGCTTTAAAAATTCCAAGCATGTGTTCAAAGCATATTAAAAAACAAACAGATATAACGGAGAAGCCAAAAATAAAAAAACCCAAGACCATGTAAGTTGACTGTTTTCACACTCTAGACTTTACAAACAAATAGAACCATACCTGAACGACGCCCAACATGCATTCAGAAAGGGCCGCTCTGTCAATACCAACCTGCTAACATTAGTAGACTTCATCTCAAACGAGTTAGACCTTAATACCCAAGTTGATGTAATTTATTTGGACTTTCAAAAAGCTTTTGATCAAGTAGATAACGATGTGCTTCTAAACAAGTTAAATCTTTTCGGTTTTGCCCCTAACCTCATAAATTTTTTCGCTAATTATCTGCGCGACCGCAAGCAGTTTGTGAGGCTAGGTTGCTTCGATTCACCACCTTACCACACAAGATCCGGCATTAGTCAAGGATCATCATTAGGTCCCCTTCTATTTACTTTAATGGTGGACGACTTAGCGAAATCACTCACTGCCGCAAAATGTCTATTTTATGCTGACGACCTTAAATTATACTATCCTATAAAGTCTATTAATGACAGCTATGCCCTACAGCAAGACCTGGAGTCGGTAAGATCATGGAGTACAGAAAATAAACTGAACTTGAATATTTCCAAATGTCAAGTCATGACATTCTCCAGATCATCACGTCCAATAATCATGCCATACAGTATAAATGGGGAAATATTAAAAAGACCACTTACTGTTAAAGATCTAGGTGTAATCTTCGATTCTGAACTCACATTCCACAATCACATCAGGAAACTTACTGTTGACAGTTTTAAGAAATTAGGTTTTGTTGTTAGGAATTGCAGAGAGTTTTCAAATGTTGATGCAATCAAAATACTCTATAGTTCTCTTATTAGATCCAAGCTGGAATTTAGTGCCTGTGTATGGAACCCACATGAAGTGTCATATACGTTGATGGTGGAGAAAGTTCAGAAACGGTTTCTGCGCTTTCTGTACCGAAAGGTATATGGCTACTACCCCTTCATGTACCCCACCAAGTTTCTGCAGGGTACATTGAATTTTAACTCGCTCGAGTCACGAAGGCTCTGTGACCAGATTATCACCATTATCAGAATTTTACGCGGAATGCTTAATTGTCCTGACTTGCTGGCTGAGGTAAGTAGGTTGTGCGTGCCGGAGCATCGCGCTAGATTCCGCCCTGGGCGAGTGCCGCTGTTTGCTCCGAGGCCAGCACGCACAGTGGCTCGCCAGCAGTCACCGGTATGCCGCGTACAACGCCACCTCAACGCTCTGTCTGCATCTAATGCAGAAGTTGATATCTTCGCCGACAGATGGCCAATGCTTGAGAGAGCGTGTCTGAGCTATAGTGAGGAGCCTAGCTCTTTAATGCCGTGGTAGTATTTGATCAGTAGGTGGTAGGTACATAAATATAATAAATGTTGAAAAGTAGTGACATTACTGAGAATTTTTTATCTGTGCAATGTTATTTTATTTTATGAGAATGTTATTTTTATTTTTTTATTAAGAGTTTTGTTTTGTTTATTTTTGTACCACTTGTGCCTTTCTTTATATAAGTTAAGTTAATGATTTAATTAAAGATCTCACTAGGATAACGCCTTAGCTATTAGATTATCTGTAATGTTAGCCTAAGTTTTTAATAAATAAATGACTAAATGACTAAATGACTGTTTTGTTGGTGTTCTCTTGGTTGTAGCTTTTAACTAAAATATCAAATTGTTGTAGCCAAATGAAATACCCAGCTTCTTACTCACAATCCTGGTCTGGACAACCGCAGAACTCTAAAAAGGCTTCTACGAACAGAAGCTCAATGTAAGTTTTATAAAAGTATTAAATTGCAAACGCAAAAACAAAGACAAGAAATATTCTAAAATGTAATCGATGTAGTCAGAAGGTTTCCCGCCAAGAGGCGCGGACGCAGCGGCGTTGTCGCGGCCCCGATCCCACCGTGCCACACCTCAAGTATGGACTTTTTCCGAAAAAGAGGTATGTATCATCAGGTATCAGTATCACCATTCGGTATCGAAGCCGTAAACATGGATTTGTACTGGATTTCATTATGAGCGAGTGCCAAAAAAGACGTGAATAGATTAAATACGGGATGGATGAAATGGCGACAGGTCACACAACAACGTGCGATCCACATAATATGCCCCTTAAAATACAGGGGAAAATTTACAAGACGATCATGGGGGATGCTACACTATATGTATCGTGATAATTGGATCGTGATCCAGGATCACGATCCATATCGAGTGTGTAGCATCTGCGTATCGCGGATCGTGATACGGATCGCTGAATAAAATCCCTGTATCACATACATATCGAGTTTGTAGCACTATGACCTGTCGTATTGTATGGATCAGCCCCCATACCATGGCGATTGTCTACGTACCGGAGAATAGATAAAAATGACAGTAACGAAATTATGATGTGGATAAAACGCGTAGAAAGTGGAAAAAGTTAGGTTTTCTGCCCGTTTTATCCACACTCTAATCACTCACATTCATCACTGTCATTTTTATCTATTCTCCGGTACCTAGACATACACCTGGACATAGGTATTGTTATATCGAACAGTGTGGGTCTGACGGAAGACCAGCGTTGTGTTTTTATAAACACAACATAGTGCTGAGTCAGACTCAATTGTAACATAAACTTTGTGCTTCCTTATGTACCTTCAATCCTGTTTTTACTGTCTGCTTGTTTGTGTTGCAAATAAATCATTTCAATCATTTCAAAAAAATAATTTCAAAAAAATCATTTCATTTCAATTTAGACAAACGCCATGGTAAGGGGGCAGAGTGTTGGGCAACCAAAGAGACGGATGAATGAAGAGTGCCTGTTGCGGAAATGCGAATGTTGTGATGGATGTGTGGAGTTACAAGAATGGACAAAATCAGAAATGAGTTATTGAAAGTTGCGCCAGTGACGGATAAGTTGAAGAGTAATTAGGTTGTCGTGTTAAGGGCATGTTATGAAGGAAGCGAGTCATGTAACGAGAAGAATGTTAGGTTTGAACGTGGAGGGATGTAGCAGAAGAGGTAGACCAAAGAAAAGGAAGATGGAATGTGTGAAGGATGTTATGGGTAAGAAAAGAGTGTCCCCATCGATTTTCAGATCGACCGATCTATTTTACATACATATATACATAAAGTCACGCCTCTTTCCCAAAGGGGTAGGCAGAGACCACGGATCTCCAGTCGCTACGATCCTGACACACAACTTTCGCCTCATTCACTCTCATTACATTCTTCATACATGCTCGTCGGTTTAGGGTACTTTTGACCTGGCCCTTCTCCAAAATGTCGCCAATTTGATCCAAGAAGGTTCGCCTAGGTCTTCCCCTTCCAGCTGTCCCATGCACACTCGCCTCATACACTTGCTTTGTCAAACGATTGTCATCCATCCTCTCTACATCTCGATCTATTTTAAGTTGTCAAAAATAAAACTACCCCAAGATGACATTCAAGTAGTACCACAAACTGAACTGAACCGGTGAGAGAGGCGCTGTTATCGCATTTGGTGTTGTCAGAAAAAATAATTTTACTTCGTTATCCTCTTTTGGGTACCGGTCCAAGTAAGTTTGTGGCACTGTAGCTAAAATTTTAAAACCATCTTGCTTGACAGAGGACAGTCTCGTACGGTCACATCTAACGCGATACAGGAGGCGGATACTCCTGAGGTTAAACCGCGACCCAAAACTGCAAAAGAAGGTTTGTTACGTTAACCATTTTGTCTGTGATGTAAAAAAACCCAAGATCTCAACTGCTATCTTAGTTGTCTATACTAATACTAGTGGTTCTGTGAGAACAGTAGACCTCGCGACCAAAATTGAAATTTAGGTGCTTTGTATTTTTCAATAGGCTAACTTATGCCTATGTAAACTTTTAAGTAAAACAGAGGAATAAGTTTTAGTGATTGCTCGCGTTCCTTAGTCTGATTGGTATAGGTACATAGGTAGGTATAAATTTTACGAAAAAACGTCCTTTATAACGCTAAAACAAACATCCAGCCGCTTTCCCCCCTTTCACCTCCCCCTTTCGGATTTTTTTTCATAATTCTACTTGTGTAGAATGAAGTCCATAATATGCCCTATAAATTTGACTTAAATCTGTCCATAAATAACGCTACAGCAAACTTCCCCCCTTTTCCCCCCCATTTTCGCTCCAATCAAAAATCGCAATCGACAATCGTTTTTTAATAAGTCAAGGAACCTGTGTGCCAATTTTCGTCAAAATCGGTTAAAAAATGCGACCTGTAGGCGATTACTGACAGACGGACAGAAGGACAAAAGCATTTTTGGCCAATCTCGAAACTGAGACGCTTCGCTCGCTCGGTCAATTATAAGGAGGAAAGATTTGTTTGTTTGAATTGAAAGGCTCCGTGACTACTGGACCGATTTGAAAAATTCTTTCACCAATAGAATCCTGCATTATTCCTGATGAACATAGGCTATATTTTATCCCGGGGAAGTGAAGTTTTCCCGAGGGATAGCGGGTAACACTGCGACAGACAGCTAGTACTAGATAAAGTTACTCTTCAATGACAGACTTTTAAATAGGAATAACTTATATTCCAAAAATGTTTAAGACCCCTCGCAGACTACAGACTTTCTATGGGCTGATTGTTGAGACGGAATATACTCGGTGAGGTTGTACCTACTCAAGGTAGGTACAACTCTGGGGCTGTACCTACCTTGAGAGTACCTCGAGAACACAGCAAAGTCAGGAAATTTACATGTGTTAAGCGTCGCGTTCGGGGCGGGGCGGCTGCGTTTGTCTTCTTTCAGTCATTCAACATGCCATATTCGAAAGATGAGTAGAGACAGTTACCTAGGTACCTATAGTGGGCGAGAGCTAGCGCTCTCTTTTATATTTCCTCTCTTTCAATGCTAATGAAAGTAATTCGTGATAGTAATGGCTAATAACAATATTTTTTCAGCTGATAAGTCGGAACCACTGTTTGTAGTGCGACCTCTAGACTCGAGGTTCACGCGCCGACTCACGCGTGCGGCTAGCACGCATCTCGACATTAAGCCACGGAACATGAAGTGAAGGAATAATGTAACTTACAACCCCCACCCCACAGCGTCTGTCTAGGTACCGGAGAATAGATGTAAATGACAGTAATGACATTAGATGTGGATAAAACGGGTAGAGTGTGTTGTACTTTTTTCCACACTCTAATGTCATTACTGTCATTTATAACTATTCTCCGATACCTAGACAAACGCTGTGCTAAGGGGGCTGTTTACCTATTCAAAACATGGAACATGAAGTGAAGGAATTGTAACATACAGTTTACATATTTATTAAATAAATAAGTACCAAACTTCAAATAAAAATTAAATTATCGCTTGACCAGTTTTTTTATTAGTATTTTGGTTTGTTTCTTCTGTTAAGTTACGTTACGCGAAAATGCTTGGCAGGTGAAGGGTTAAAAGGTAGGCTAATCTCGCAGTCACCGCTGTCAAACTTGTGTTAAATGGACGTAGATAAGCGTAAAAGAACCAATGCACACTCATATCAACATTGAGTTAAATATAATTCATACGCGACATGAGTGTGGATTGGTTGCTTTAGGGTCGGTTCATATCTAACGGAATATCCGTCGCGTATTATCGGTCGCGGAACGCCAGAACTGACAAATGTATAGAAAAACACTCGACGCACTAACGGATCATCCGTCGAGTGTGAACGGTCGAGTGTTTTTCTATACATTTGTCAGTTCTGGCGTTCCGCGACCGATATTCCGTTAGATATGAACCGACCCTTACGCTTATCTACGTCCATACAAGTTTGACAGCGGTGATTGCGAGATAACGCCTGTCGTGAATTTCGTAATCAGGGCAGGGCGTCTAATGGCGCAAAACAGGTACTTACCTACCTATCTCTAAGAAGATATCTCTTTTATGGTAGATTAAACTAAGAGAGGGTCCCATCGAATATGGGATCTGGGTTTACTACGGCTGACTGACTGCGTATCTCAGTCAGGCAGGCGACCTGCCGATATCTACAACGTCCAGTAGAATTCAATAATAGAGAGATTGCTAATTTTTAAAAATTTTGTTCGTTCGTGTATAAACTAGGCTAGCTAGGTCCAATGTGGCTAGCCAAGTTTAGACATACTTACTCTTTGGTCCTTCTTAGCCCAAAGAGATGCCACATTTAAATATAGTTCTAGCTACTCGCTAACAGATGGCGTTACTTGTGTTGCAGTAAAGTTTTATTTCAGGAGTTTCCAGAGCTGCCTAAGTTAATATTTTCATGAGTTAATTTAACAACTTCCGGCTTTGTGGTAACAAGGTCGTAGTGTAGGGTCAGTATTATCTATGGGAGTCAATGTAAATGTTCTGGGTAGAGTCTGTCATGATTAAATTGGGCAGTGGCATTTTCAACCGTGCTTTCATGCTTCGGTCATCAGAGCTGAGTCACTAACATAACACAATGACATGTGAACTTATTTTTCGTAGACCAGCTTGTCGCTTTTTTGGGTATGCCCTTGGTATTCATAATAAAACTCATTTTATGACGAAATTTGTTTTATTATACACTGATCCAAACTGTTATAGATAGATAGAAGCTTTATTTGCCAACACCCAGACACAGGTACATTACACATACAGAGAACAGGTACAAAAAAGAAAAATACAAAAGTAGGTATGAGGTAAGTAGGTGACAGAGCTATGAAGTTAGGAACCTCTGTGCCTATCCCTACTCACCTACATGCAATCTACAAGCAATACACAAAACAAGAAAAGACCTAAACAGCAAAACGAAATAATATTAAGTACAAAAAAATAAATAAAAAGAGTTATCAGTAGGTAAGAAGTACGGTCTGCGCTGGTGTTAGTCAAAAAGGAGTAGTCTCAGCTTTATGTTGCTCTGCACCAGGGTACAGGGCAACGCTGATTTTCAGACTACTCCTGGTTTGGTGACATCACATCCCGAAGATAGTAATAATAGAGGAACAAAAAAAAGAAAATAGATAAACTGAGATTTTATAAGATAATAACAGTACTATAAGTAGGTACATAGCATAAATAAAATGTTATGATTAATAGTTTATTTGAATTATAGAAAAACACGTAGGTAGGTATTTTCAGATACGTTAGGTGATAGGTACCTAATAACCTATATTTTATAGCCTAGATTACAATTGAATCATATACATTAATATTTTAGGCTTTTTAAGATAGCTATGTTTTAACATGCTAGGAAATTACACTTACATTAATTTAAGATCTGCATTTATTTTAATGGTAGACTTTTTTACTAATGAGTATTGCATAGATATTTTTTGATACCAAGAAATGAATGAATCTACTTACAAGATATTTGTATTACAAAATACCTTAAATTCAGTTGAGCCTGCTAAGGACTGTTAAAACCATCTATAGATAGCTCAACTGATCCAAAGATCTAAAGATTGTTAAATCGGCGGTAAACATTTACTACGTACTTGCTAACAGGACACTATAATACCCAACATACTATGTACACAACTCAATAGATATTTATAACAGGATTATTCTAACATTCAGTGAAATGGAAGACGAATACATGTGCCGACCCACATAGAGTGGGATACGGGCGGTATGATGATAATTTTTAATAACATTTTTGAGGTGACGATGATGATCACGTCGGGGTCACCAGTTTGGGAGTAGGTGTAATTCCCCCAAGTCATGGCAAAGAGGTAGTACTACCCTTGCTAAGGCCGACGCCAACTGGTCCACATACCTTAGGGCCTTTCAGCCGACAGATAATGTCGGATAGTTCTATTTATGTTAATTGCCAAGCTAATGTTACTTGCGCGTTCTACAATTCAAATAGCGTCGGTTGGTAGCGCGCTAGCGCCATCTAGCAATGAAGCGGTGAAGCTCTGCAGTAGCTAGGTCGGCAACTCTGCTACGATGCCCTTGTAGTTCAGGCGATCGCGGTTAGAGGTCGCCACACATTCTTTGGTTTAGCTACAAAATCAAATACCTAGTTAAAACTGGCTTAATTTTCCATATAATTTACTTCTTAACTTTCAATCTAATCAGAAAAGTAATGTAAATCAAAACCTATAGGTTGCTAAAACAGTCTTTAGGTTCAATGTGTCATTCACATAACCTACTGAAACTGCCATCGTCACAAACTCTCCTTAAACGCTTCGTCAAAGCAAGTTTGGGTCTCTGTTGAGTTGAGGCTTAAGAGCACATCGGACATAACACTTGACTTAAATTCAGCTGTCTGTGTCTCTGTCGAAGTAAGATTACCACTTCGAGGGCTGGAAGCTACACTATCAATAGACCCAAATGGAAATTTTGGTGAATCACAGTAACAGAAACACGTTTGAGTGCCTTTAATACTCTTATCTATTGTTTCTGTCAATGTTTCTTTGTTAGATCGTTTCACAACCAAACCAAACTCAAGAGGAAAGGTTTGTGTTTGAATATCGGATAAAGTTGTCTCGGAATAGAAAAGAGATTCGTCTTCGCTATTCGATTTGATCGATAGCAGGTCTTCGAATCCAGTTTGTGTTGATATCTCATTATTAGTATTCTGCCATGAGGGTAGCGTCACATCATTTTTAATACTATCTTTAGGATTTGTTTGCGTTGCAAATGAACGTTTCGGACTGTCGAATAGACTTTCCAAAGTAATTTTAGGTTTCTTTGCGAATCTCTCGGTAATAGCTTTCCTTTTCCTTTCTTCTCTAGATTCTTTGTATTGTTTATGTTTCTCAGGATGTTTCCTCATCATATGCACGATCAATCGCTCCTGATTAGTATATCCTTTGTTACAATCCTCGCAGTTAAACACCATGTTGCAGGTATCATGGTGTCGAGTGAACTCGGCTAAGGTTGCAAAATCTGAATTGCATTTCTCGCAGTGATGATGCTTGACACGATGGACTTTATTGAAATGCTGGTTCACATACTTCCTGCTTGCAAAATACTTGTTTTTTATTGAGATTTTGTTGTACGAGCAATCTGGTGACCAGCAGTAGTATTGATAAGAAATTATATAATCCTTGTTATGATTATGATCTTTGATAAGATGGTTTAAGATATCAATTTTCTTTATGTATGTCTGTTTGCATTTGTAGGGACAAGGGATGTATATATGCAAATCCATGTCGGGTGCCAAGATAGAGTAAATCAGCTCTTTTTCGTTGAATTTAAAAGTTACTGTGTTTCCATCTTTTGGATTATTCTGTAAAACAAACAATAAATCTAAATTTTGTTTCACATATAAAGTCACATTATGGCTAACTTTCGCTCATAGCTTATCATTTAAATCCGTCTATGGGTTACAGCATGATTTAAACCCAAACATACTCACAAGCATTAAAATTGACTTTGTAAAATGTAACCTCTCTAAGTTATTATCCCACTCATTTGACAACCTCTGTAGTGCAGTGGGCGAAGGCCCGCCTGCGACGCAAAAGGTTGCGGGTTCGATCCCCGCGGCAGGACCAATGTTTGTATGATCTACAAATATTTGTCTCGGGTCTGGGTAAAAGTATATAAAAAGTATATAAGTAGTATATCAGTCATCTTAGTACCCATAACACAAGCTCTGCTTACTTTGGAGCTTAGATGATGATGCGAGAAAATGTCCAGTATTATTTATTTATTTTAATAGTTACCGCAATATAATTCCTCAATGCGATGTCAGAATTCTTGCATCGCTGGGCGAAGAGTTTACACTTCATGAGACATTCCTCACATGAGGAGCAGATCAGCTCCGACACACCATCAGACCGACATAGCTGCAGTAAAAACAGAATTTTTGGACCAATACTTATTTCTATTTGTATTGTATCTATTCCAATAAAGGCAAGGCTGAGTGTCAAACTTATTAGCTCCACAGCTGACGTATCACACATATTTGTATTATAATACAATAAAAATTACCTTTACTCCAGAAAATTTTCGAAAATCCTCAATCAGTCCCCACTCACGTAAGTTCTTCATTTCCCCGCAGTTGACAAGGCAGCCACGGCACACCACGGTGTGCTCGCTGAGCGGCGTATCTAATTTCACGTATGGAGCACTCATTTTCTTAAATTATTTGTTTTTAGAAGTACTTATATTAAGTTAGAAAGTTTTGAATGTTTTTATTTTAGAACTAAAATAAAATCGAATCGAGTTCAAGTTTTAGAACTATTTCACTTTGACGTTACTCTAAGACTTTGACAGACTGACTGACACTGACTTTAACTTCGCGCGTGAAGATGACGTTGAAACTTGACGATACTTTCATGCAATGCTGGCTACCACCCTCAGAGTAACTATCTGCCACCAGAGACCAAGTCTCGTGGAACTTACGCCTTTTAATAGGCTAAAACGTCTATTTTGTACAATAAATTTGGTAGTGAATAGACACTAAAGAAGACCAAGAAGTTTTATTTGTTTTCTTAAATGACAAGTTGACTGGATATTTCGAAAAACAAATATAATAATTAATGTCACATTTGGCATTTTGTTTGGCTCAGCAAAATTTACAAGAGTATGATTGTCTCATAAAAAAGGTAATTTTTCAACGCTATTTCTTGATATTTCATCCGAAAATATATAAATTTCCACGAGAAGCCGGTGTTATTAGTCACGAAGTTATCTTCTCTGCGTTTCGTTTCGCGCAATCAGTGGATTTCGCGGCAATAGCGGCTAAGCTCACGTTGGTCGCCATTTGCGCCACGATTGCTGGATGTTGGGCTTGTGTGTGAAATTGGTGAAATTATAGGTTAGAGTGATCAAACACGAGCTAAATAGTGCAAAAAAATATTTGCAGTACTGGAGACCCTTCAAAGTCTCAGTCAAACGCCTTTTGTAGCACTCTATGTGCAAAGACACAGTAAGTATCATCCTCGATAGAAGTCCTACGTAGCAAGGATAATACACGTGTTCTAATAGTTTCAATTTTTCTCAATTTACGCATCTACAAGGTGCAATTTACTGTCGACTTTGTACTCTGATTCGCTCCGGCTCGCTGGTAGATTGGAGTCAATTGTGAGAAGAGTATTTTGGTTTCTGGGTTGATCTATTTTTGGGTTGGCTGAATGCACTATTTTCCTAGTGCTAATTTTATAAAAAAGTTTCCTGCTCTTTTGCCGCGTAAAGACATAAACAAAATTAGTTGTGTGTATTTTTATGATAGTCATAGCTAGATAATTTATAATAGAAAGTTGAATAAATTAAATGCAATCAGGGCACCTTTCTTTTGTTGACATACAAATTTCTATGCAATTTGTAATGTTTACGTGGAATGTTGACGTTGAAATAGCGTATAATCATTAGCTAACTTTCTCTAGCCACATGTACTATTGCATTATTTACCAAAGTGGTCACCTATGTACAAGTTCTTGCCCTACAATCGGAGATAACCTTATCTGATGGTATTTCAAAGCCCTAAGTAATAAATAGATTAATTTTTGATCAAAATGTTACATAAACAATCCAATAGGATTGTGATCGTTTTGTTTACATGAACTATGTTAAAGTAGTAAATGGACTAACAAATATTACTAATGGTTGTCTAGCAACAAACAACTACCATTTTGTTCTCAATCCTTCTCTGATAAAATAAAAGGAAACAAATAAAGTGGGCTATTGTAAAGTATTTTATTTTTAGTTGCAGAGCACACCAGAAATGAAGATTGCCACAACACACACAGAACACATTGATGAACTTCTAATAACAGTGCCTACAGAAGAGCAATATTTTCAAATTCAAAATTAGAACTCGAAAGATATCGTAATAATAATTGAACTATAACTGTAAGAGTATATTGTGCCAGTTGCTACTTGTAAACAATTTTTTTGTTTTTAAATTCTAGTTTATGGATAATTATTGTGTAGAGTTGTAATAAGTGTTACCATGAAGATACCAGAGACTTCTGCCAACGTCGGAGCTTATTATGGAAACGAAGAGAACGGACAGTGGCAGGTGAGACTTCTACTCTAATATTATAAAGAGGAAAGATTTGTTTGATTGTATGTTTGTTCGTTTGAATTGAATAGGCTCCGAACCTCCATGACGGATTTGAAAAATTCTTTCACCGTAAGAATCCTACATTATTCCTGATGAACATAGTCTATATTTTATCCCGGGAAAATGATGTTTTCCCGAGGAGCTAGTTAAAAATAAATAAATAATGCTGGACATTTCACACAGCGTCATTTCGCCCCAAAATCATCAAAGCTTGTAATAGTAGAACTAGGTAACTGTTAAGATCTTAGCTATCATAGACGACTCCACTACCCCTGGCAAAACGAATATAATTCAAATAAGGGCTTTAAGTATTGCTCTTTAGATATACTTTACATTGGCAACATAGTCAAAGTCAAAAAGCATTTATTCAGTAGGGCCGCTGGGATCACTTTGATTGTCTTAAAACTAGGTGATTTTACTCCTGTTCCTTCGCGGCCAATACTGTGAATACCATAAATTAGCCGATAGCTTGCTGTCAGACTGCTCAGTAGTCTTGGTTAAGGGCGGTGTTGGGTGGGAGCGGTGTTGGAGCAGAGTTGTCTAAGTGCGCTAAGACCTTATTTACTTTTTGTTTGCAAATACAATCCATACTAATATTATAAATGTGAAAGTAACTCTGTCTGTCTGTTACCTTTTCCCAACCAAACCACTGAACAGATTAGGCTGAAAATTGGCATGGATAAAGGTTGTATCCCAGGGAAGGACATAGGCTACTTTTTATTCCGAAAAAATCCTGAGGGACCGCGGGTTACACCGCGGGAGCGCAGCTAGTACATACATATTATACATAGAGTTCTTGAGTGGAGACCGCGACTCGGTAAACGTAGTGTAGGACGCTCTCCGGCCAGGTGGAGTGACGATCTGCGAAAGGTTGCTGGCAGAAGCTGGATGCGTCGGGCTCAGGACAGAACGCAATGGCGCTCATTAGGGGAGGCCTATGTCCAGCAGTGGACTGATATAGGCCGATGATGATGATACATAGAAACATCCAGACCTGAGATAAATATTTGCAATTAACCCACAACCTTCTGCATCCCAAGTGGGCTTTCACCCACTGCTCGACAGAGTTCGTCATATTATAAAATATACTTTAAGCCTTGGAAATCAATACTTTTGAGAGAAAACTTGGCTTACATGTTTTCTTAACATCACTACCCAATTAGCAATTAATCATAAGTACTTACTTTTTTTAGTCATAATACAACTGTCAATATGAATAAATCATAGAGTGGTGTTTTTATGAATGAACAGACGCAAAAGGCTTAGACATCTGACCTATTAACAGTAAACCTTTAAGCCAGTTATGGTTTATTGGTTAAAGACCACAAAAAAATGAATTGGACAGCTAAAACTAAA
This sequence comes from Epirrhoe alternata, assembly GCA_963565295.1. Lineage (NCBI taxonomy): Eukaryota > Metazoa > Arthropoda > Insecta > Lepidoptera > Geometridae > Epirrhoe > Epirrhoe alternata. Next base: position 2,629,551 of record OY751403.1, read on the forward strand.
GTTGATGTTCAAACACAACCTCTGTGGCGCAGTGGGCGAAGGCTCGCCTGCGACGCAAAAGGTTGCGGGTTCTAATGTTGGGACTAATGTTTGTATGATCTACAAATATTTGTCTCGGGGTTTCTATGTATAATATGTACTAGCTGACCCGCGCAACTTCGTCTGCGCATTATTAGGAACAAAGTGGAGGAGTTTTGAGTGAATCGAGAGTACAAAATATAAAACTCCGTCGCATGATATAATATTTTTTTTTATATATGTTTCTCTCAAGAATCATTTAATAGATAAAGGTAGGAAAAATCTTACCCAGATCTTGCAATGCTAAGAACAAAACGAATACGGTAATTGGTACAGAATCGCTGAAGCGAGCGCAGCGAGTTTTTGAAGAGAGAGAGAGTTTTTGAAGAAATTGACTCGAAACGTATTTTTTTATAGCAAGAACTGTGTGGTTTAAAATTTCGAAATAAAATTATTAACTAATATTGCGTTATGTTTCTCTCAAGAATCCCTTAATAGATAGAGGTAGGGAAAATCTTACCCAGATCTTGCAATGTTAAGAACAACACGATAGCGGCAACTGGTGTCAGATTTGCCGAAGCGAGCGGCAATACCTACCCGCGACTTCGTCAGCAATATAAAAATATCGAAAACTCTTAGCAAAAATCTCCATTAACTTTTCAAAACTCAAAATCAAAGAAAATTATACACGATCTCCGCCATAGTAAAAACGCCACCTAGGAAAAAAGTGTAAAGTAGTTTTGACCTCTAGACCGATAGATGGCGTTCTAACTATAGCCAAGGAAAAATATTTTAATATCAAAAAATCATAACTTCGGAGTTCGGATATATTGATGGGTGGGAACACACATGTTACATGTTTATCATTAATTTTAAAATAATTTATTATGCAAAATACAAAAAAAAACGAAAAAATTTAGAGTGCAAAAAGTGGCTTCGGGCGGTCACCCATCCTTATTATGACCGCGCCCAGGGTTGCTTAACTTTTTTCCCCATACAAACTTCCAACCATTATTTTCCCGCCCCCTTATGGTAATTGACAAAAAAAAGTAGCCTATGTCCATCCCTGGGGTATACTCTTTATCCATGCCAAATTTCAGCTTAATCGGTTCAGCGGTTTGGGCGTGAAAAGGTAACAAACAGACAGACAGACAGAGTTACTTTCACATTTATAATATTAGTATGGATGTATTTACAAACAAAAAGTATATAAGTAGTATATCAGTTATCTGGTTCCCATAGTACAAGCTTTGCTTAGTTTGGGGCTATTACAAAAAAAAATTGACCTTGAGGGTTTTTTTTTTGGTTTGGTAGAATAATCGCATCTTTATCTATTAAAAATACCCAAAAGCATTAGCATCGGCCTGTATCCGGTATAAATTATTTTTGTACCTACTAAAAATTTCTACGCGATGTTATGGCGGCGATTGGCTTGCAACCTGTCACGTATGGAATACTAACTTCTGCAAGATGTGGGCATGTATCGAATATGTATTTGTACATGCCTCTGACTACCCCCTTAGACATCTTCAAAGGATCTGGAGTATAAAGATCTGAGAGAATGTCTACCGCGCCTTGGGGATACAGTTGTGACCCTGTTTTAAAAATTTCTAATTTCTCGAGTTAGGTTTTGGGATTTCCCATAAATACGCCGCGGGATTTCCCACGCTCTATAAACGCTCTGGTACACAGTGAGCTATGTCTGGTACAAAATATATTCATTTGGTACATTCATCGTAAGCTTATCTGTCTCCATATGTACCTATAATATCATTAATTTCTCAGTATTTTATAATAGCTTATTGATAAGCACTATATTCTTTGTGAGCTTAATTATTGTCTGATATCATTGTTATCAGTTGTATAGGTAGACTTAATTGTCTTGTTATGAATGAAATTTTTGAATTATTAACATAATCACACATTTTAGACTTGCAATAATGAAATAGCGTTGATAATAATGAAGTTTTCAACCAACTTAAATGTAATTTCTTGTGACACTAGCCCTCCATGGCTGCCAAAACAGCCAAACTAAACTGAGCATAGACAATGTATTTGCAGCCGAACGGAGTGGTCATAGACAACGGCGTCGGCGGCGGAGTGGTGGGCAGCGGGGACGCGGGCGTACGGCCCGTATACCCGGTTCATATCCCGCGACACATGCCAAGTACGTACCTATATGAAAATTACTTCCTAACTTAGGGCTTGTCCACGGAAAATACAACATCAATACGTGTGGAACTAACTAAGCTGCGGGTTTCCTCACGATGTTTTCTTTCACTATTTTGGCCTTGCATTTTGTTTCGGAACAGTTTACTGCGCTCCAAAACCCGAATCGTTGACGTTCGTGAAAAAGCCGCCAACCTAAAATGGAACTGGGCCGGACACGTCTGCCGCATGTCGAACGATTTGTGGGCAAAACGAGCCACACAGTGGACCCCACAAAATGTGACGCGAAGACGTGGAAGACCCAGAATGAGATGGCGAGACGAACTTGACTCTCATCTAAGAACATGGCCTGTTACAGCGTTAGATCGCGAAGAGTGGAAGAAGGGAAGGGAGGCCTTTGCCCAGCAGTGGGACGAGAATGGCTAAATAATAATAATAATAATTTTGTTTCGGAAAATTTATATGCTCTTTATATAAATTTTACTAAACAAAAAATAAATTGATGCACGGCCGAGATTCGAACCGACGACTTAAGGATGGAAAGTCGAAACACAAACCTATTCGGCCAACACGGCTCAATGGGACAAGATAGGCTAAATAAAAATCAAAGACACAGACAATTTTTTACTTTTTTTTTAACAGCTGGCTACGTAATGGCCGGTGCATACTACCCGCCTCAATTCGGACCACCCGTGCCACCGCAACCAACAGATTTCGAAGACTACATGTGGATGGAGAATGAAGAGGAATTTGACAAACAAGTGAGTCTTGCTCAAATATTGATGTAAATACTAAAAACTTCTTTAGGCATCGTCTTAATTTTTTTTTCATTTATTTATTTATTCACACACAAACTTTCAGCTTTATTATATGAGTGGGATATGCTTGCTTTAATAGATTTATTACTACAGGTAATACAGCAGTTAGAAGAGGAAGCGCTTATGGAACAGTGCATAGAAGCCATGCTAGAGGACGAACAAAGGGAGAGGCGCGGGCCAAGGCGTCAGCCACGTGACCCGAACGCACCTACGTGAGTATAATGAGTATAAACTAGTTATGCCCGCGATTGGATGAGGAAGGCGCGTGTAAGGGACCAGTGGAGGTTATTGGGGGAGGCCTACGCCGACGAGGCGACTTCTACCGACGATAGTGAGTAGATAATATAGTTTTTTTTTTTTCATTTATTTACCGTTTAAACAATAATAAGCCTTAAAATTAAATTATATAGTATCTAAAAACTACTAAGGTTTGTCCTGACACTATTGCAAGTTTACGCTAGTAGATAAGTAAAAAAAGTAGGTAATTAAAAGTAATTAAAAGAGAAATAAAGGCTTTTTTATTTTATGCCCGCGACTTCGTCCGCATGAGTACATTTTTCCCGCGGGAATACAGGGTTAAAAAGTCACCTATTAGGTTGCCCTACGGCTATCTTCCAGTGAAAGTTATATTAAAATCGGCTGAGCCAGTGGCATTATCATCTGAGCGCTTCCGTGCTTCGGAGGGCATGGTAAATTGTCGGTCCCGGCTATTAAGTCGTTTAGCCATAACGGAGGCCTTAAGGCGGCTTAAAAACTCCGTCAATTAAGAAATGAAAAGTCTTCAAAATTTTTGATTCCGACGGGATTCGAACCCGCGACGATCAGACGATCCTCCTACCTGTTTTGTTCATTGTCCCTTGTCTTGTGTGTGTAAGTACCAAATAATATATATATTTTATTCTATTCTATTGTAAAGCCTTCAACCGCTCAGCCACGGAACCCCGAAATCAGACTTCGAAATTCTTGATAAGCTCATATTATCGGTTAAGCACCGGTGAGCGCCATCTACACGTTTCACTAGTGAACTCATGCTTATTGTCCGAAGTTACACTGACTCATACGAACTTATTACACAGACGACCTCTGTGGCGCAGCGGGTGCAAGCCCGCTTGGGACGCAGAAGGTTGCGGGTTCGATCCCCGCCGCGGGATAAATGTTTGTATGATCTGCAAATATTTATTTCGGGTCTGGGTGTTTCCTTGTATAATATGTATGTATTTACAAAACAAAAAGTATATAAGTAGTATATCAGTTATCTGGTTCCCATAGTACAAGCTTTGCTTAGTTTGGGGCTAGATGATGCTGTGTGAAAAAGTCCAGCATTATTTATTTATTTATTTTATTTATTTGTCAACAGCACAAGCGCATGCAACGGTCGTAGCGGTCTTTCACTCCAAGAGGCGGTTTCTCGGTCGACATTGAACCCGTTAGCAGCCGAGTTTGTTCCGACACGTCCCCGCGTCCGAGATCCAGCCCCTGCAGGTATGTTTTAAAAAAACTGGGGAGTATTTCAGTTATTTTTTTCGTTGGTTTGATGAGAACATTCGGATGCTTCCCACCACGATTTCTGACTTTAAGGGCGCGTACTACCTCAAAAATGCTTCGACTCTGGATCATATCTATAAAAGTATTGAACCAATATTATTGAAAAAAATATATATATTATAGTTGAGGATCTAAACTGTTGCTCCGTTGTAGTGAAAACACGATTACTAAATATTTTCTCGATAGAAAATTATCACCAACTTCCCGAATTTTACTTAAAAACAAAAGTACTCAATAAATACTTTAGCTAGACTAGTAAAACTTTATGAAATGAAAAGTCTTATCAAAATTTTGGATTTCGACGGGATTCGAACCCGCATCGATCAGACGATCCTCCTAAAGCCGGAGTGCCTTAACCGTTCGGCCACGAAATCCTACTTGTCGATGTCCAAATTTTCGATAAGTCTCATATTTCGGTTGAGCGACCGAAAATCCAAAATTTTGATAAGACTTTTCATTTCATAATGAAATACCAAGTGTGGATCAGCACTATAAAACAATTACAGAAATTATAGATTTAGCTAAAGCGACATCTCTTAGTCATTTGATTCTGAATGTAATTTCAGACAATGAGCATGAGTTCACTAGTGAACGTGTAGATGGCGCTTATCGGTCGCTCAACCGAAATATGAGACTTATCGAAAATTTGGACATCGACAAGTAGGATTTCGTGGCCGAACGGTTAAGGCACTCCGGCTTTAGGAGGATCGTCTGATCGATGCGGGTTCGAATCCCGTCGAAATCCAAAATTTTGATAAGACTTTTCATTTCATAATGAAATACCAAGTGTGGATCAGCACTATAAAACAATTACAGAAATTATAGTAAAACTTTGTATCTAAACTCAGCTTAGTACACTACGTGGTCCCGTTGTTCCGAATTTTGATCTTTTTTTGTTTTGTCCTTTTAATTAGCTAAAAAGTGTTTTAGCTCCGTAAATAACGCTGCGCATCCATAGCTCTGTACTCCTCACACGCCGAACAAATCACACTCGCTGTCCCGCTTACAAAATGTTGGCGTATTATAGGCCATTAAGGTCCAATTTTTCATACGTTAAAACACGGTCCGTACCTAGGACCAAATATTCCAAACCGAATCACCAAACATCTAGAACAAATATTCATCAAACCAACGAAAAAAGGAACGCGAATACGGGCCCCCTGATCTTTCTGTCCCAAACTGGGTTATTATGTAACTAGCTGTCCGTCGCGGTGTTACCCGCGATCCCTTGGAAAACTTCACTTCCCCGGGATAAAATATAGCCTATGTTCATCAGGGATAATGTAGAATTCTATTGGTGAAATATTTTTTCAAATCGGTCCAGTAGTTTCGGCGCCTATTCATTTCAAACAAACAAACAAATCTTTCTTCTTTATAATATTAGTATATAGAAGTATAGATTGATATGGCCATTGGCCAAATCGCACAATTTTCGACAGCTGCCTCTACAGTAATCTAACCTATTGGTTTGAAATTTGCTTTGTTTCACATTACCACTTAGTTTAGTGATTACTACTTTATCGCAGTGGCGCTAGTTCTATTACCAATTGATTGCAAGCTAAATTTTACTTCTAGTGTTTGTTTGAGCTGAATTTTGGTACACTTATGAGTTTGGTGACAAAACTTTTTTACAATGCTTGGTACAATATCCTTGTGTACTTAAACGAATTCTATGAGTAACATTTAAATTCATTATTGCAGAAGTAAGCGAGAGCACAAAAACCGCAGAAAGTCCAGAAAGCACGCCCGAGACGGAGACGGAGATAGAGGCGGCTCGCCCCGCCGAACCGAGCGCGCCCGAAGCGCCGAGCGAGCGCGCGGAAACACCCGAACGCACGCCCGCTGAGACAGAAGGTAAATAAATCTAAATAGGTTCATTAGTACTGTAAACCGATCTTTGTCTCTCTGAAGTTAGTAGGTGCACTAAACGCTTGCGCAGGTTTGGTAGAGTAAGCGAGATTAAAATCCCCTGAACCATCTATGTATACATATATTAAATAATAAATTTTTCTTTTATTATTTTCTAAATTTATAGTCGGTCCAACTTAATAGGTCACATTTGACGTTTGTCAGTTTGAGCTTTCTAGTGAGGTGACCTTCTTAAAAACTTCGATTATGTTCGAAGTCCGTATCGATTCATCCACATGAATTAAAATTTATCGCCAGGTAAACCGTAAACTAAGAGTAGGTAAGATCAGTAAAAAAAAACCGGGTCTGAAAAAAATTGCACACCAAGAACGCAAAGTCACTTTGCACAACGATCAAGACTGCGTCACAACCCCATTACTTATTTATTTTGATAAAAATTGTTCAAAAGTTTATGGTTGTCATGTCAAACAGAGAAAAAAAGTTTTTATGCGATATTCCCGTTGTCCTTTTACATAAGTACTTGTTGGTATTTAGTTACGTTTTTCGGGATAAATAAGTTTATTTAAAAAAAACAATAAGCATTTAATGCGCCATCATCATCATTAAAAGTGAAATATTCCCTTACGAGAAATCATTTCATTCGATTCTAACTCTCAAATTTCGATTATTTTGGGTAACATACCTAGTGTCAAAAGAGAACAAGGGTTTACTGACGCAACATTGTAACAACGTTCAGTTCTCTCGAAAACAGAAATTGTTGTGAAACATAATATGTTTGGATGGTGTAATAAGGAAATAAATCATAAAATTACCTTCTTTAGTCGTTAAGACAATAAATTATTTAACCGCAATTGAAAAAAAGTTAAGCAATTGTGCAGTACTAACTTCGATAAAATAGTAGTATTTTATGCTCGCCGGTACAAAGTTACGTTGTTAAATTTTGATGAAATGTCAAATGTGGCCTATTAAAATGGACCGGCTATAATTACTTTTAGAATAGAATAAAATACAGCTTTATTGTACACCAGAAAAATAACATAAATTAAAAACAAACATAATTAATTTTAATTCAATTTTATTAATTTTCCAATTTTAATACCTACACACAACTGATCACGAAATATGTATTAATTTTTTTTTTAAACAATTATTTCCAGAGGCAGTGAGTTCATCTGGAGAGATAACTGAAGCGAGTGTGGTACCAGCCTCGGCCGGTAAACGTGAACGGCGCGCCGACACAAAAAGGCCCAACAAGGTAATATTTCACCTTACTAGCTCAAAAAGGGCGCTTTTGCCGCGTAAAAATAGTGAGCAAAACTCTACTTTGCTCACACTATTTATTTTATTTTATTTGGGAAACAAACAGTACATAATGACAATTAAATTAAAGAGCATATAAAAACACATAAACCAATCAAGTTTCCACCGTTAAGTACATCATTTAGCAAGTGAACAGATATAGGTAACAAACGAGCGAATACTATGAGGAAAAGTGATTGGAATTTATAATGCTGCAAGCAATGAGAATCGAATAGCATTACGGGGAGGGGTATTATAAGTTTAATGTGTCAAGTTAGGGTCTTAGTGTTTGAGTATTCTGTAAATAACTAAAGCAAAGTTTTTAGAAATCACAGACAGACACTTCAATATTATCTATACGTATTGATTGTTTTATTTCCAGGTACAAGAAGTGAAGAAAAGCAAGCCACAAGTACGTTCAGAGACACAGTTGAAGAAGGAAGTGCGCGAACCTCGCGCGGCCAAGAGCGAGTCGGACGAGCCGGCTGAAACCGCGGCCCCTGTCACACAGGTAGATTTTACTATTATATAGGGTACTAGCTGCGCTCCCGCGGTGTAACCCGCGTTCCCTCAGGATTTTTTCGGCATAAAAAGTAGCCTATGTCCCTGGGATACAACCATTATCCATGTCAATTTTTAGCCTAATCTGTTCAGTGGTTTGGGCGTGAAAAGGTAACAAACAGACAGAGTTACGTTCACATTTATAATATTATAATGCTGGACATAATGCTGGACTATTCACACAGCATCATCTAGCCCCAAAGTAAGCAGACCTTGTGTTATGGGTACTAAGATGACTGATATATTACTTATATACTTTTAAATACATACATATTATACATAGAAACACCCAGACCCGAGACAAATATTTGTAGATCATACAAACATTGGTCCCGCCGCGGGGATCGAACCCGCAACCTTTTGCGTCGCAGGCGGGCCTTCGCCCACTGCGCTACAGAGGTCGTCAAAAATATTAGTATGGATAGTATGGAATTCATTTTAAACATACTTAATTCAGGAATTGGGTAACAAATAAATTAAAAAATATTTATGTAATGATTTTTTTTTGTTACTAAAATCTCTAAAATCTCGAGAATATCGATAAAGACTATCCTTTCATTCGATTGTTGCTTCTTGTATAACTTAGTCCATTCGAGCGTGTGACGTGATGTAGCTGCGCTGCGATTGGTGGAACGTCTGTTATCCTTGAAAATATTATGCAACATGTCCTAAAAATCAATAAAAGATTTTTGAAGTGAAAACTTAAATCGGCTTAGGAATTAAATTCGGTCAAACGTCTATTTACAACACAAAAATGAGGCCTTGTCAGTTTGTGTAGTTTAAAATGAAAGACCCTGTATAAATCAGCTAGATTATGTAAAGGCCTAAGGTTTAATACTTTTTGGCTGCTAATACTAATAGATGATGCTGTGTGAAATTGTCCAGCAATATCCTATCCTAATAACATACTCACAAACTTTCAAATTTATTATAAAATTTGAAAGTTTGTGAGTATGTTTGTATGTTTGTGTAACAATCACGCCTAAACCAGTGAACCGACTTGGATGAAACTTGGAATAGGCGTAGATAATGATCTGGAATAGCGTATAGGCTTTTCAAAATGTTGGTTTCACGCGGGCGAAGCCGCGCGCAGAATCTAGTAATATAATGAATCTGAAAGATTGTGAGTATGTTTGGATGTTTGTGTAACAATCACGCCTAAACCAGTGAACCGATTTGGATGAAACTTGGAATAGGCGTAGATAATGATCTGGAATAGCGTATAGGCTTTTCAAAATGTTGGTACCACGCGGGCGAAGCCGCGCGCATTAGCTAGTTTATTTATAATATCACTTGCTCCACAGACCGCACCAGTAACAGACGAAGAACCAAGCGGCATCAAACCAATCAACTACGCAGCCGCCGCAAAAGCCGTCAAACCTAAACCTAAACCACAAGACAAAGAACTCAAACCTAAACCAGAGAAGGAAGTGAAGAAGGAGATTAAAGCTGAAAAGAAGGAGGTTAAACCAAAGACAGTGAGCAAGGACAAGTTAAGGAAAAACTCGGCGAAGTAACAAACGGTAAACGGCGAAGCGCCTATCGCTCGTCATAACGCGAAAGGCCGAGCCGTTCGATCGAGGCCGCATTGTCGGCCTTTAAGAACTAAATAATCGCCCGATTAAAATCCCCTATGGTCTGTCTGATCAAGATTCCATCTCAAACAATCTCCCAGGCATTTGCATAGATTGATGTATCTATAATTTAGAGTCAAACTTCTAAAGAAAACATATCTAATGAGGTTTTAGTGGTTCTATAAACTGCTATAAGAGATTGTCATCACTTTATATCAGTGGAAAAGAGATAAATATATTCATGTCAGCTCAGTCTAAAAGCCTGGGATGAGAAATAGGTGACGTCACTCAACAGATCTTAGAAATGATTGAAGGTAAAAAAAAATCACAAAGGAGTAAGTTGTCAATGAAAAGAGACGGCGATATAAGACAGACCAAAAGTGTGACGTCAATGTGATTTTCAAGTTGCTTCAAGAAAGTGCGAGTATGGTTGTCCTTGTCACTCTTATGTCAATAAAAAGAGATGACGATAGACAGACCGATATTCAGTGCAGTGGGTGAAAGGCGAAGACTATGTATAGTTTTACAAAATCCAGTGTGTAAATTTTGCAAGTTTTTGATAAAATTCTAGTTTTCTCTATCGGTCACGTAATTCGTGTTTTTGTATACTGGCAATGTATATTTTTATAGGTATGTTGCCATATTCTTTAATGGGTAGTTCATATCGTCGCGGGAGAGAATTCGCGAGCGAAGCGAGTAAGCAAATTAGAATTTCCTTTTTGTACCGTGCGAGCGTAGCGAGTAGGGGCAAAAAGTAAGGAAAATACTTACCTTTAATACTAAATACTTATTGCTTACTTTATCTTTAAATATTCCAAGTTTAGATTCGTAACTCGCTTCGCTCGCTTCATGTTACGGCAGTACAAAGTATCTTAGGTTATAGTTTCATTTGGCAATACATTACGTCCATTATCGAGTGATTTCAATTGAGGTGTGGGTTCGACTCCCGAGCCAGGACAGTGTGAGAGTGGAAATAATTATTGCACTCAGATTTTTTTAGGTTTGAAGGTATTTGAAGGAATTTTGAAATCACTCGGCGATGCGGCGTATATAGTGTAACAGTAGTTGATAGTTTTTCATATACAAATGTTATATACTGATTATTATTAAATTTGATAATTTAGCTGTAGGATATGTTTTCGATTTGGATATATTTAAACGTATTTAAACATATAAGGAACTTGTAACTACTCTTTTTCAGTGCAGCACTTAGATTATCGGATTCTAGGAGTAGCAACGTGTTTTTCTTTCGGAGTTGAAATTATATAAATAAATTTTATAGTTATTTTTCAAGTAATATTAGATTTAGTTTTAATAATGTTTAATAATAAAATATAGGCCTAAATTTTTTTCGCCCCAAAACCAATAAATTTGGTGTATAAATTTAATTGTAGCATGTGATAATAATATTTCTTGCATTTTATTGATTAAAAAAAAAAATAATAAAAAATAATGTATAAATATTTAAGTATGTGAATATATAAAGGTAAATGATTAAAAAAAAACTTTTTCTGGGGGTAACTAAACTGGTTGACTAGGTATACTACATGTCAATTTAATAAGTTTGTAGTAATAAGTTTCAAATACAAATTTGTTGGCAGTTGTTTCAGATATCCTCAGATAAGTTAGGGGCATACGCTATCTGTCTTGCTCACACCGCCCGCTGACGCAGATGAGTGAGCGAGACAGCAATAGCAAATGACGCTCCGCCTTAGCCTAGCTATAGCTCAGTCCATAGTTTATCTAATTTTAGTGTAAAAATATGTAAATGATATATAAAAATGTATAAGAAAATGCACCGTTTTTCAGTTCAGTTTTGAATCTGAACTTTTTACGAAAAATACAATAACAAAAAGTTGATATTTTTCTTGAAAAGTTACCGAAATTAGGTTTAGATGTTTGTTAGTGTTTAAAATTTAGTTTATAGAGAAAATTATTAGTAAAAAAAAATATATAAAAATTTTAGATTTATCTATTAGGAGGTTACAGCATGTATCTTTTATCAAATGTTTTAAGAAACTAGTTTATTTGTTTTTCACAGGGTAATGCCGTCTCTACCATAGTTCAAACTATCCACAAGTATTCAATATTCTTGAAAATACTTTGCTTTTCAACAAAAATTTAGCCTATGCGCTAATTCAATTTTGTATGGTCAGTCACTAACATCAGTTCAAACCGCCATATGCTCAATACACATTGAATTGGCAAGCGACGCGTCAATTAGCTTTATAGCTAGCCATTATAAATCTTATCAACAATGACACAAGATACAGAAACGCTTGTAGAATTAACCGCACGAAAGTGCTCAAGCTAGCGCGGCCCGCTAGATGGCTTGGCTAGACCTCGTTTATTCTACAAGCGAAATATCTTGTACCATTGTTCAGAAGGTTTATAATGGCTTGCTATAAAACTAATTGTCGCGTCGCTTGCCAATTCGATGTGCATTGAGCCCTACTAATGCCCGGTTTCTATATTCAACGGACATTCGTAGGTAAGAGCTACGACTCGTTTCCACAAAAGTTTGACAACTAACTGTTTGCTGTCAAACTTTTGTATGTGGAAACGAGTCGTAGCTCTTACCTACGACTGTCCGTTGAATATAGAAAGGGATTGGAGGGTTACCAATTGGTGACGCTGAGTGTACGAATCTGTTTCAGCGGTAACTGAGCAACAAAAATACAATAAACGTCATTTACACGATACCCTGATACCATTCTAGCATCTTGCTTTCTCAAACTCGACGGAGCAACAGCTAAGGCAGGATGGTCTCGTGTGAATGACGTTTTAGGAATTATTTTTCGTAATACTACGAAAACTATTCGGATCACGGCTCCAAGATCTAGATGATTCTACTGTTTTCTCGCGAGAAATATTTGAAATACGGTAACAAGTATCGCCATTTTGTTCTAAATGAACAAGATGGCGCTTACATAATATAGATTAAGACCACAACAAGTTGAATCAAACTTGAATCTAATACTAAAGAACACTAGATTCAGATTCTTTAAGGCTCAACGCAGACTGACTGGCAGCGACGAGACGAGAACACGACATTGTAAACCTTATGAACAATGTTACAAGATACAGAAACGCTTGATAGCTCGCGACCGCGCCAGACTGCTCGAGCCGGCGCGAGGCTTCGCCACACCTCTTTAATTCTTGTTGCATTGTTCATAAGGTGTATAATGTTTTGTCGCTGCCAATTCTGTCTGCATTGAGCCTAAGTGTAAAACTATAGACAGAGACGTTTCATATATTACTCTTTTTTGTAATGGATCTATTAAAATATATACTGACTGAAATGAAAATTTAAAGCTTGGCATTTTATTTGACTTTTAAATATCAGTAACTGTAAACCCAAATTGACATTAAAACATTGTTAATATTATTATCTTAAGTTTAATTATATGGCTCTATGTGGTACTATTAACATAAGTACTCTATTGTTTTATCTATTTTCTATACAAATTCACAAAATATTTTCACATTTTCCTAATTACTTTGTTTAATTACTCCCTTCTGTTATTTGTACCACACAGAGCGAAAAAAGATTGTTTTAACTAAATTACAAGTGTTATTGTTATTATTTGTTTTAAAACCCACGCGTAAGCGTCCGCGCGATTAAACAAACATATGGAATTATTCGCTCGCGTTCACACCGAGCGATCCGCGTTGATGCTACGCGCTCTCATCTCACCGATATCATGAGTCAATAGCCATTTCTGTTTCGACACTCACTTCTCAATAAACATATGACGGGAATTGCAAAATGTATTTTATTTCAACATCAATATTATTTTACTACATACATACATAAAGTCACGCCTCTTTCCCAAAGGGGTAGGCAGAGACCACGGATCTCCACTCGCTACGATTCTGACACACAACTTTCGCCTCATTCACTCTCATTACATTCTTCATACATGCTCGTCGGTTTAGGGTACTTTTGACCTGGCCCTTCTCCAAAATGTCGCCAATTTGATCCAAGAAGGTTCGCCTAGGCCTTCCCCTTCCAGCTGCCCCATACACACTCGCCTCATACACTTGCTTTGTCAAACGACTGTCATCCATCCTCTCTACATGCCCAAACCATCTTAACATACCTTTCTGGATCCTCAACACTACATCTTCTTTCACTCCACACTGTTCCCTTATCACACTACTACCTACTAGTTTACTATTTAGGAATTACGGGTACTGGGTAGGTATGAATGTGGATGGATAAACCTAGATTTTTGGACGCGCTGGGATAAGAAATACCTTGGCTAAAGTGTAATGTGAAACCAAGGAAATTCGAAATTACAACTGGGGTAATACCTGTGCTAATATAGTCTCACCAGGATATCTGTTCCGGTGAGGGAGGCGCTGCTATCGCATTTGGCATAGAGAAAGTAAATGTCAAAGATAGCCTTAGGCTAAAACATTTCACAGTAAAGTGGGTAAGCAAGGGACCAAAGCACCCACAAAGCACCAAACGAAAAAAAAACACGCAATGTCGGATATGGCAACTGCAATGATGTTGTATACTATAAGTAACTTAAATTACTTATTACTTTAGTATCCCATTTCTCTGGGCAACTGGAAACGAATGGCAGACACATTGACATTTCAAAATGGCGTCGTTAGTTCCACCTTTTGGCCACCCCGGTCCAGATTTGGTCCAGATCTTATTATCGAGTGCCGCCGGTCCAGATATCTGTAGCGCTGTAAGTACATAGGTTTGATTGTCCTGTAGAGGGAGGCAGCACTGGCGATAGTTTGCAATTTTGCTCGCTGATACCGCGGGGGTGCAGCTTTGTAGCCACTTCACATCTAACTTTATCATAAAATATCGAGAAATTCACGAAACTTAGTTATACATATACCGTCTCACCAATAAAAACTAGTTATTCCGAAGTTCTATCAAATTTACACATGGTGGTGTTCGTAGTAACACAGAATACAGAGAGGTAGATAGCCAGTAGTAACTCTCGGGAGGGTGCATAGGTATAGGTACGCGCATGACACGACACGGACTTGAATGAGACTATTCGTGTTCCGCGAAATTACTAATTGGCTAGTTGGGAGTGCCACTAAGGTCACGGTAGCACCCACACGTCTAACTCGATGCCATTATTATTATCAATCGAAAAGGACAAGATAGTTTTAATAAACAGGGTCTTTCATTTTAAACTACACAAACTGACAAGGTCTCATTTTTGTGTTGTAAATAGACTGACCGTATCAATTTAATTCCTAAGCCGATTTTAGTTTTCACTTCAAAAAGTATATTTTATTGATTTTTTATGATATGTTGCATAATATTTTCAAGGAGATCAGACGTTGACTAATCGCAGCGCAGAAACATACGTCGCACGCTCGAATGAACTAAGTTATACAAGAAGCAACAATCTATTAAAACGATAGTCTAACGATTTACTCGAGATTTTCATAACAAAACAAAACAATACATAAATATTTTTTAATATATTTGTTGAACCCAATACCTGAATTAAGTTAGTTTTAAATGAAAGACCCTTTAGATACCCAGCAGTGGGCAAAGTCCCTGACTTTTTCGTTCGTTTGATGAATATTCGGATCTTCCCACCACGATTTCTGACTTCAAGGGCCAATTTTTCAAACGTTAAAACACGGCCCTAACCGCGGACCAAATATTCCAAACCGAAAAATTGGCCCTCGAAGAAATCGTGGTGGGAAGCATCCGATTCATCAAACAAATGAAAAAAGGCACGCAAATACGGCTTCTGAATAGATGATTGCTATTTATTTATTTCTTTTAGGAAGACCATCGGCACATAAAAATACAATAGAAACTATTATTACTACGAGGCCATTTAAAGGTCTCCACTTCTAGTGACATACTTGATTAGATGATTAGAGAAGATCCCTACCTAGGGTAGGTAGGTATACATCACGGATTTATAAAATGAAATCCGTGGTATACATAGTAGGTATACACTGTCGCGATGTGACAAGTTGATGATGATTCTAGATTATTCTAGACAATATCAGACTCGTATCAAAATCTGTTATTTATGATTCAAAGGGGTAGATATCAAGGCTTTGTCAACTCAACTGTTAACTCAATTTAAAGTTAGCCAATCAGAGACTAGGAACTGGGGTATTCTTGTTTTGTATAGTCCAGGAGACAGCCGTTTTAAACCAACTTCGTTAAATATTTAAGGTATGATTACAAAATAGTCGTGCCAGTCTTAATTTTGTCGGTTGGTACACTTTGCCCAACGGATGTAGGCACTTGTGAAGTAACCGTCTGCACAGTGACCGCTTTTTCATACAAAATTGTGTTGTGCGCAGACAAACGGCTAACTTCACAATGCCTATATCCGTTGGGCGAACTGTTACTTACTGTTATTTTTATGAAACAAACTCTTATTTTATTTGTTTCACAGATCTGAATATTTCTAAAATTCGTTACATTATGACCAAAATTTTGACAAATACGAGTATTTGAAGATGAAGTCACAGACCATACTATTCTGCTCAAAGTTATTTTTAAAAGCTTCTAATTAACTTGCAATGTTTGTATGTTTGTCTGTTTGTATGTATGTTTGTCCGGGTCAAATCTTGCAACCTTAATTTGACCCACTACCCGGTGTCCGATTGAGCTGAATTTTGCGAGCTGATCTGATGATGGAGGGAACTCCTCAGATAATCGACCGATTGAGTTGAAACTCGGTTTGTAGATCAAGTATCATCTAAAATTTAAAAATATAGTGACAGCGAGCTGATCCGATGATGGAGAACGAAACTCCTCAGAAAATAGGTTGATTGAAATGTAATTTTGTACCTACTTACACCAGTGAGTTCAATCAGCTCACGGTAACCTATTAAAAGCTTGTACTTGTTGAATTTTTTTAAAAAAAAAAAATTTTATTAGAAAACGATATGAAATGGTGACTGTAGGTAGGAAACTAAGTACCTACATTAAACTATGCCTAACTTTATTAATTTGGTATCTACCTACACGTTTTGATAGCGACATGACAATGCTATTCAAATGCAAGAGATTTTTGCATGCTGTAAATCCAGACAGGACCGAAAACGAACAAGAAAAGTAAAAAACCACCCCACCATCTCCCAGACCAGTATCGATTGACTCGAACGCGCATGCCCTAAGTCATTCCTCTCTGGACCATCACGTCTGCTACGCGCCGTGCCAAAGATAAAATCCATTTCTACCAGTTCAAAAATGATATCGCCGTGATTACGATAAAATACATAAAACTATACTCGTAATCGATTTTTTTGTGAAAAGGATAAACAAATTTGTGAAAACGGCGCCGTTCAAGAATATATTTATTAAACCAATGCATAATTCGGCTTATGCCGTCCATCTTTGTCAGCTAGAGTCCACGGAGAGTGAAGATAAGTTTTGCTTGCCATTGCCGCCTGATATTGAAAGATGTCGCTGCCGAGAGAGTTCACATTTAACCAGGTGAGTGACCTAACTATACTTCCTAAAATGAAACTGCATTTTCGCCACTAAAAACAAACAAACAAATCAGTGGGTAAAAGGTGACTGGAATTATGCTACCCATAGAACACTTAACACATCACCTGTTTCTTACTTATGGCGTGCACCTTAGGAACTAGCATTATTGTGCATCCTATGCACTGATAGTGACAGGTAGAGTTAAAACTCAACAGACTTTTATTCTTGAGACAATTCAAACGTTATTTAAATAAATTTTTGATTCTAAGACCTCTTTTGCATATCATAGCTTCATAACATGCTTTCCGGAAGTTTTTCCGCCGACAATGGGCTCCTCGATGTTCTGTTGATCCCAGTCACCATTTATCGCCAGAGCGGCAGACATTGCTCATTTTATATTAGACTGAAAGATTTTCTGTGTATAGCTTCAAACGGGGATACCTATATCTTTCTGTCATCTTGACGAAGGTTTGATGGTCGCGGGTTTTTGCTTTTCATGCTTATCCAACTCTTGGTAAATCCAAGTCGTGGGTTTCAACTGCACCACACTTGATTAATTGTACCTATGCCTGATCTAGTCCACCAAGTAAAATTTAAAACTAAGCAAAAGTTTACTCTTCAAAACAAAGGGCAATAAAGTAACTGCAAACTTTTGTTTAAGTAATATTAATATATTTATTTACAGAAACTAAGCTACTACAATATGTACATAAAATTACAAAATACAATAGAATCAGTCAAGTTATCTAAGGATCGTCGTAAAAACGATCTATAGATAGCTCAACTGATTCATGGCATAACCTAACTCACTGACTCACGAGCAAATGCTGATGAAACTAAACGGTGAAATTCAGAAAGCTATAGCATAAAAACTACTTGCAAAGCAGGATTTTTCGAATTTCAAGGTATAAGAGGATAAAAATGCGGTGTCAAAGTTTTTATGGTAACTTTTAAGGCGATTTGCTTCAAACTCTCTAGATGAACTTACGAAATTCTTCACTTTGATTGATGACTCTAATGGTACCTCTACATATTCGCCGATGATGACGAATGCTAACGTTCACGAACGTGTAGAGGGCCTCATCGCCTGTATTCGCCTGTCATAGTCTTTTTCCAGACCCGAGACAAATATCTATAGATCATACAAAAATTTGTCCCGCGGCGGGGTTCGAACTCTCAACCTTCTGCGTCGAAAGCGGGCCTTCGCCCACTGCGCTACTGAGGTCAGAGAGGCGTCTTAGTTTCGTTCTCGTGTAGAATCGTTTACGAAAGTATCTCTTAAAGGCGATGACCCCAGAAAAGGTCGAAGGACCTTTTACCATAAATATTGTAGAGTTAATAAGCTTCTATCGATATTGAAAATCTTTTTGGTATTCAATTATCCTGTGCCTTGTTGAACTTTATGGAGAGCTCTATGGAGCGAAGTATGCTTAACCATAAGCAGACAGAGTGAGGAACACAAAGATAAGGCGCACAACTAAAATAGAAAACGTCACAGTAGTAAGAAAGAACAAATGGAGATGGACATGTCACACTTTAAGAGGAAAGGAGAAATGGAGCAAATCTTTAACATATTGGCAACCTAGAAATCGAAAGAGAAAGTGTGGAAGACCATTTAAGAGATGGGAAGATGACTTAAAAGCTATCGCTGGGAAGCTATGGTCAAGAACCGCCAGAGATAGACGCGAGTGGAAGAAGTTGGAAGAGGCCTATGCCAAACTAGGGCAAACGGAGGAAATAGGGCTAGTGTTAACTAAAATTAAGATAAGAAAAAACTGTAATCTTCTGAATAAAGGCTTATATTATTATTATTGTTGAACTTTGGGTTATATGAGTAAAATATTGATGAGTAATAACTGGCAATCAAATCCAAATGAAGTTACCTATATAAATAAACTGTATAATGACAGTATTAAAGTCCAGAATTGGACCGTTCAGCCGTTGGATGCAGGCCGCAAAGAGAAATGATGATGTTGATGAAGGTCCAGAATCCCTAAAATACGTATTTTACAAAGGCACGCGTAACATATACGAAAAAAAACCTCTGTTGAGTTTCATGGCAAAAAATGTTAAGTATAAAAAATATTCACTCCATACTTCCTCACAAAATGTTTCACTATGTAGATAACAAATATTATGTAATATTAATGTGCACGCAGCCTCCTTTCACAACGAATGACGTCATTACAGCTTTATCTGTGACGTCATAAGTGCTACGGTCTACGGCGTAGAGGCGTAGAGGGCCTACGAGTCACTGAAACACAACGTTCAAGCATTTCCTACTTGGTTTTTCATTTTAGTCGGCGATATTTGTTACTTACTTATATGATTTGTAAAATAAATAACACAGGCTCACGACCGTTCTAGGCTACGCTTTCATGCGTTCCAGGCGTTCACGCGTTCCAATGAAGGCGTAGCCTGCAGCAACGCGTACACATTTTGACATATCGACTCGCGCGAGTACCATTAGGAACGCGATGACGCGTAGCCTGGAGCGCGTAGTCCGTACAACGTAAAGCCAAGAGACTCCTAGGTGAAGACTATCTTGCCGAAGCAAAACTCAGCAGTCTGAGCCATCGTCGTGAGGTAGCGAGTTTGTCGGTCTTCTACAGATTGTACTAGAGAGTGTTTAGGAGCTACACGACCTTATTCCGCCTTCACCGTTCTTTTACAGGGACTTCAGACGCATTGATGATTATCATCCACACCTGGTTGATATTCCACTTATTAGAACTAAGCGCTTTCAAAGTTGTTTTATTATGCGCGCTGCAAAAATTTGGAATCAGCTTCCAGCGTCTGTTTCCGCTGAGCTACGATGTTGTTTTTAAGAAGAGAGTTAATAGGCACCGTCTGGATAGGCTCGCTCCATCGTAGACCTCATTCTTGCCTATGTTAGTTTCGAGGTCAAGAGCCGAGCCATTCATCATAAAAAAAACGCTTATGCATTATTCTTTTATTTGAAAAATAATAGAACATTAATCAATTTTGTATTTATGTTTTGGGTTCAATTCCTCTTTGAGACAAACATTTGGGTAACAGACCGTAAGGATTGTCATAGTAAGTACAGGGTGGTCTTATGTTGCCTCTAACTTGATAAACAAATAAAAAAATCTAGAAGCCACGATCAAAATCTAACAACTATCAACTTAAACGTAAACTACGTCGGAGCTTCTGCGTAGTACGCCCACGCTCAACTGTTGCCCACGCATTTTATTATGACTACAAACTTATCTGAATCTATGAGAGAGGCGCTGTTGTCGCATTTGGTGTTTGCAGAAAAATACATTTTACAGTTAAATTCGTTAGTTCCTCTTTTGGCCACCGGTTTATTTCATCAAGGTTGGAATAAAGAGGTTGTAATAATCTTAGATTATTATAAATGCGGGTACATATGCGTAGATGTACATGCACTTGTTTCTGTGTGCGAAGCTGGGGAACGCTCCGATTACACACAGAGAAACAATGAGTTATTTTGAAACAGTAGGAAATTCGTTTCCCTGACCTACCCCACCGAGAGGCCCGACATTTGACCTGGCAGAATAGCTAGCAGTTATTTCTGCTGCATTCTGGAAATTGGGTCACACTGTTACAAGGCTGATACAAATATGTCTGTTATTTTACTGCGGCATTAACTAATACATATTCTACTAGCTTTCACTTATAATTCCACATTCTTAATGGCGTAGCTTAAGAACAATTATATTATTCCAAGCTACGAATACTTATATCTATTTTTATCCAAATTGAAACGCAAACATGCTCACAAACTTTCACATACAGGGTGTAAAAAGACTGCTACCGAAAACTGAGGGGTTGCAATCAGACCATGATTCTAAACATATTTCACTTATCTTCGTCACGCTATGGTTTTTTCGGTTATTTACTACTAGTACGACATAATACCCCTTTCGGCTTCGGTACACGTCTTTTTACACACTGTATATGAATGCTGCCTACAAGAAGGTTACCATGACGTTACAGTCCTTAATTCCTCCTCATCATCCCAGCGTCCACTGCTGAACATAGGCGTCGCCCATCGATTTCCACAGCGATCGGTCTTGTGCAGCCTGCACCCAACGGCTCCCAGCCACCTTTACCAGATCGTCTTTCCATCTAGTGGGGGGCCATCCTCTGCTGCGATTTCCGGTGCGTGGCCTCCTCGAGAGCTTTTCTGCCCCAACGGCCGTCAGCTCTACGAGCTATGTGCCCCGCCCACTGCCACTTCAACTTGCTAATCCTGTGGGCTATGTCGGTAACTTTAGTGCGTCTACAGATATCTTCATTCCTGATTATTCCTTAACTCCTCCTAGTAGTCCTATTATTCCTGGTGACGTCGGTAGAGACCATTCATCGCAAAAAGAGTTTTTGAAGTGAAAATTTCTTTAGGCGCGTTGGGAACTTTTGAGATGGGAGAAAAATATCAAAGTCAGTAACGTGACTGTAACGAAACCATCCTCTTAACTATACCTACTTTAATTTCGTCACACATTGTGTCGTCACAATGGTCAACGCAACGTATTAGAGTGACCGCTTCTGGTGAGGCATCCCCGAGTTCGAATCCCAGTGGGGCAGTAACTTTTTGTACTTTTTTTTTTTTTTTTTTGCACTTTTTTTAAGTTGTGAAGTGTGTGTGTGAAGAACCACTTTTCACTTCTGTCGGCCCTTTGGGAATGCCACTGTTTTTTTTTCTTTATAAGTGAGATAAGCTGCTCTCAATGAGAATTTTGCCCCAACTTGAGTTAGGATCTAAACCCCTATCTACAAAGTAAGTATACTCGTAGCTGCCCACAATGAGGTAAAAATTTGCCCAACCCTTAGTATATATGAGTAATTATTTAGCAGAATGTATGATGTCTAGGTACCAATAAAACGTCCGGGTTCAAACGGTGACCTCAGTAGCTCCAATCGATAATGGTTGGCATCGACTGCGCTCTGAATCGCATCATACAAACTAATATAATGAAAGCAACAGACAGGCAGTCTGTGACATTTTTACGTCTAAACTGCTGAACAGATTTAGATTTTGGCATGAATATTGAATATAGATTTCATTTTAAAGACTTTAAAAATATATTTGAAATTGATTTCTTTTATTATTATTTACGACTGCATCTTCAAGGTTCTGTAAACATATCAGTATTTTTATAATAGATTTATCCTACTAACCTATCAGTAAAATACCTATTAATAGGTAGTAACCATAAAAATACCAAAACATTTCAACAGTGCTTTCTTAATGAAAAATGAAAAAATGAAAAAATATTTATTTAAAAAAGCGATACAATACAGTTGCATATTTATCAGCGGCCTCCACACTAGGCAAAGCCTGTATCGTGGGGACCAGTAAAGATTTTATACAAACGAAGAATCGGACTACTTAAAATAGATTTTGCAAGTATTGAGAATAAAAATAAAAACAGAGCTTAACAGAGAAAAAAAGGCCATAAATAATCACACGTGCAAAAAAGAAGATTGAGTTACGATAACCTGCAAATGCAAAATGTGGGCACGTTTCAAGAATGAATGAAGAAAGAATGTCTGTCGCGAATCGGGTATAGTTTTGATAAAAAACTCAAACTCAAAAACCTCAACAGAGTCAAAAAACTCAACTAAGGTTGAGTCTGATTGGACTAAGGTCCAATACCAGAAGTTCGTTTTCTTTTTATTGGTTTTTAAAACGTAGGTACATTGAATATTATACTGGGCTGATTCAGGACAGATCTGGGTTGAAATGCATCCAATGCAGACAGCGCTAGATGTATTGATCGCTTCGTCTGGGCGAGGTAGTCTCATTGAACCCGGAACGCGGCGGAACCTAGACTAGAGAATATTATGAGAAATCTGATCTTATAACCTAAATATCTCTACGTATAAAACAAAGTCTCTTCCCGCCGTTTGTCCCTTTTTATTTCTAACTTTTTACTGATATTCACCGATCGATTTCCTATCACTCGTCAACTGTGATACTCTAACAATTCACTAGTCTATTTTATAATAATGCTTTATTTATTCGTTGTAAAGCTGGAATACATGCAAAATGCTGTGATACATTTTACATCGACTCGAGCGTAGCCAAGATGACATAGGTAGATTCGTTTCCACTCAATTGCTACTGCGATTTTGCACTCATTTTGCACTTGAGTAAGCCATAGATTACAAAGAGTATGCATAGTCCCTAGTAGTAGGCTTTACTGTTGTATTGGTGTAATGAAGCATATTATTCTTGTAAGTATTGATTTGTCTCAGTACGTATCGTTTGCGGGGCACTATCGATTTCAAAATCTTTTGATTTCAGTTTGACGTAACTTAGATTCCTTACTGATTAACTAATGGAAATCAAATGAAAACCTTCATATAATTCCTCTCTCTACTTTGAATCAGGCAACCTCGCAGCCAATGCCGATCAATAGCATACCTAGGTAATAGATACCAGGCGATACCAGGTACTGTCGCGGAGACTGCGTGAGCCGAAGTTCAATGCTAGGACTTTAAAATTAAAACATGCGATCGGTAATCGCATAAGCAAGTGCACGAAAAGCCGCATTTAACCTTTCCAATCTGTAGTTTCCATCGGAAACTACAGACTTCCTATCGGCCGATAGTTAAGACTATACTTCTCCATACTCATTACGAGCTGAAGTATATTCCGTCTCAACTATCGGCCGATAGAAAGTCTGTAGTCTGCGAGGGGTCTTAACCTTTCGTCAGTTTGAAAGATGTGCTAAACTTACAAGTAACATTGTTAAGAGCATACATCAAGTAGTGAAGGGACACTTGATATCCAAAATTCCCATGCATAGGTACCTACCTACTCCTTTTGGTTTTACCAACGTACACTGTATGAATATTCAAACATTCAAACAAACAAACAAATCTTTCCTCTTTATAATATTAGTTATTTATAATACACAGGCAGCTCTCAGAGCTGATGCGTGTATATCTTAGTCCTTATCAGTGCGCTTTAAATAATTGTCCAGTCTATTCTTGAAAGAGTTCACTGAGGGGGCACTTATCACTGACTCTGGTAACCGGTTCCAGTTGTGCACGACGCGATTGTGCAATATGTGCTCTCTTGGATTGCTGGTACTTGGCCCACGATGCAGCTTTAAGTGTCCTCTCAACCTTTCATTTCTGTTCATGGCTATGCTACAGAATATTATCTCATGTCCTAATTATCTTTGAGTTTGAAAAAGCAAGAGGCAAGAATAATATCGTTTAAATGACGTTACTCAACGAACTTAACATAGCATTTGTATCCTGTATTCAATAATCTATTGACAAATTTAACCTAAGTAAGTGGTTTCAAATCACGAATTCACGATTATAGAATCGATTTATTGATCAATCTATTCTGGTAGCATTGAGTAAGCCAATGTCAAGGTCAAGGTGGAATCCAAGGGATGGAACGGATATCTTTTAGTATCCATTAAGGGTTTATTTCTAAGTACCTACCTAACTATAACCACAGCCCCCTTACCATGGCGTTTGTCTAGGTACCAGAGAATATAAGAAATTACAGTAGGTAATGACATTAGAGTGTGGATAAAACAAGTAGAAAAGTAACTTTTTTCCACTTTCTACGCGTTTTATCCTCACTCTAATGTCATTATTGTCATTTCCTTCTATTCTCTGGTACAGTCACGTACAATAAGATGTATCACGACCACGAGTGCGCTGTAATTTAACGCAGTGTTTAATAAACGTTACTTACAGGAGTTGGCCCAGCTGGATGAGCAGGTGCTCGGCTGCTCGGCACCGCCAGCGCCCGCTCCCGTCTCCTGCTCCATCGACCTGCCCACCTGCACTGATACTATCGCAGAGGTAACGTAACATTATTAACGAGATGAAGGAACATCGGAAGTGCCTACATGCTGATGAAATACAAAAATTAGATAGAAACTCTGATTTTTAGGGTTCCGTACCCAGAGGGTAAAACCGGACCCTATTACTAGGACTCCGCTGACCGTCACCAGGCTGTATATTCTTACAAACGGTGGAGAAAAACATTGTGAAGAAACGGTGGCATGTCGTTGAACCTAAAAAGATTATGTTAAACATTGTGCACGATAGAAGCCCATTGAGGCGCATTATTCTTTCACACACCGAACTAGTGACTCGACAAGCTGAAGACTTCACAAATATATCATGACCTTCCAGGCAAGCCTATCACCGGACAAGGCCGGCTCGCTGCTCTCCGTGCAGTCTGCCCCCGCGCCGGAGAGACACGCGGGCCTAATGCTGGAGCTGCCGTTAGCCACGGTCAGTCAATAAACTTACTAGATTATTGTAACGATAATTTGGATAATCTCTCAGAGTAACTCTAAGGAGATATAGAACTTAGTACAAACACAGTGCCACAAACTTATCTGGACCGGCGGCCAAAAGAGGAACTAACGAATTTTATTGTAAAAAAGCGATAACAGCGCCTCTCTCAACGGTTCAGATAAGTTTGTGGCACAGAAAGACGCTGTAGTAGGTATCTTATTCAATTTTCTTCTTTTTCTTATATTAAATGGAAACTAAATAATAACCTTAGATGATCGAACGCCGCCGCTCCGCTAGTAATATCAGTATAATTATGCCAATGTCAAGTTTTAATGTTTAAAATATTCATAAACATGGATTAAGCATGGAACCTTTTAATTTATCTTTGCATAATATCATGTTAGAGTGCGTTTCATCAAATAGTTCCTATGCCGTCATGTTGGCAGTAGAATGTTTTAGGCATAATTTCCTCAAGAAATTCCAATAAAACTTTGAAAAACCTAGAGATACGTCTTTGTAGACGTCTTTGTAGAGATGCCTAAAACATTCTACTGCCAACATGACGGCATAGGAACTATTTGATGAAACGCACTCTAGTCAGTCAGTCCTGTCAATGGTTTAGAAGAAAATATGGCGGCTTGTCACTGCAAACTCTAACGGAAATTTTTTATTCAAATAGGAAAAATCTTCTTGAATACTCCCCCATTCCATTTGCCAAATCTCCTGTTGCGTATACAAGGCTTCATTAGTAAAATGCCACACAAATTACATTATAAAACCTAGTAAACCACGAGATTTTGTTTGATTTTGACAGCAAGTCGGCGCTTACCTGTCAGCGATGTCACCGACCGAGCAGGAGGAGGACTCGCTCTTGACGCTCTCCTCGGTGACAGCTCGCCCGCTGCTGGCCGCTTCGAGGCGGCTGCATACCACGGCCGAATCTACCGAGCAAGTATCAGACCTTTTTTGGTTGACTTTTAGCATTTGCTTTAGTAAGCTATGTATTTTGGGCACGCTTTATTAGCGGATTCCTTTACTTCTTTATGTATAACTGCTTACAATTATAATAGAAATCGGATCGACAGATAACGCTACTGCGTCTAATGGCATTATTTGCCAAAACTGCATACATTTTATGCCAAGCACGTAAGTTCATGACTTCAAGCGCATCTAATTATTCTAGACTTAACTGCTGAGTGAAACGAGGGAGTAATGAATAGATTCTCTCTGAGACAGCGAGGCGTTCGAGACTATCGTCATCACCAGACGGTGCAGTCCCATTTTCATGACTTTTCCGAGTACTGACATCTCGAGGAGATAAGTGTATCTGCCTCGTCTGACTCACAGCCTGGACTTACATCTGAAAACAAAGTAAGTATTCCTAGAGATTTGTATGTTAAAAAATATACTATGTAATATTTTAAGTCTTCTACGGTAGTTAACTCTACTGCCGAGTGGAACGAGGGAGTTATGAGTTTTTTTTGTTTGATTTGTGTAATAAATTAGGTACTATTAAGCTAGTGGTTCGATATGACGCTTCATCAACATCATCACCAGACGGTGCAGTCCCATTTTCATGACTTTTCCGAGTACTGATAATATCTCGAGGAGTTATGAAAGTGTATCTGCCTCGTCTGACTCTCAGCCTGGACTTGCCTCAGCAGATACTTTACTAATATTATTAACGCTTACAATAAACAAAGCATGTACATCTAATATTTTTTTCTTTAACCTATGTTGTCCCACTGCTGGGCAAAGGTCTCCCCCAACTTTCTCCAACCTAATATACGAGTATTATTGTCTTATACTAAAAATATTTATTTAGAAGTCTCTTACTTTAAAGAACGGGCCAATATTGAATCCCTAACGCATCAAAGTAGTCTAGAATTAATTTTCGAGCGAAACGAGGGAGTTTAGACTGTTCTGAGACTTTTTGCTTTTTAGTATTGCTTATTTAGAGCTGGTGATTTGCCTGAACGGAGATAACGCGACCTCATCATCACCAGACGGTGCAGTCCCATTTTCATGACTTTTCCGAGTACTGACATCTCGAGGAGTTATGAAAGTGTATCTGCCTCGTCTGACTCACACAGCCTGGACTTGCCTTTGACAACCTCGTAAGTGCTAGTATTAAAACGTATTCGAGTTTTGTACATATAGTGCTTTTAATTATTATGAACGCACTTCTGTACCTACTAGTCTTTTATTAAAACGTACCGTAAAAAGTATTAATTTTATGTTACGGGCGTCATTTTGAATCCCAAGTGCATCAAAAGATTGTCAATCGAGTAAGCTGAGATTGTCAATAGAGTTAACTCTCGAGAGAAACGAGGGAGTTATTTTTAGTTTTAAGACCTTTTGTTTCTTTTTTGTGTAATAATTAGGTTCTAATCTAATAAAGCTGTTGGTTCGAGATTACGCGACATTATCACCAGACGGTGCAGTCCCATTTTCATGACTTTTCCGAGTATTAACATCTCGAGGAGTTATGAAAGTGTATCTGTCTCGTCTGACTCTCAGCCTGGACTTGCCTCTGACAACCCGTAACTGCTAATACTACATTAATTACTAGAGGTAGGTACTGCTGCTGTGTACAATGTTTATGTTATGTCGCGGTAAGTAGGTAGGTAAGTAGGTAGCTACTATTATGTTTATTTTTAAATATGTATTTAGCTTAAATATAGTAGAGCGAATTATGTCAAGGGCGCCAAGAAGAGTCCTTGAGTTAACTGCCGAGTGAAACGAGGGAGCTGTGACTATAATTCTGATACATAATGTTTTTTTATAAAGCTGGTCGTTAGTTGGCGTTGGAAACTGTGCGACATTATTATCAGTCGGTGCAGTCACATTTTCATAACTAGGGCTGAGTACTGATCCAGCCGAGTTATGAAAGTGTATCTGCTTCGTCTGACTCACACGAGCCTCTACCAAAGTCGTAATTGCAACTATAAGCCTCCTCGCAGACTACAGACATTCTATCGGCCGATAGTTGTGACGGAACATACTTCGGCTCGTAATGATTATAGAGAAGTATAGCCCGTCTCAATCGTCTCTATCTCGTTATTTAACGCCGAAAATAAATCAATCGAAATTGTTAATCTGTGTGTATTACGTTTTCAGCCAAAATCGAAGTGGCTCACTTCTCTCGCACAGGCTCGCTTGGCTCGCTCGAACAATTGTCTTTTTATTTTCAGTAACTCGCCACCGGATGGCGGCTACGGCTGGGTGGTTGTGTTCGGGGCCTTCATGGTCCAGTTCTGGGTGGCTGGACTCTTCAAGTCGTATGGAGTGCTGTATGTGGAGATTATGGAGACCTTTCCGGATTCATCGGAGAGTGTAGCGTCATGGATACCGGCAGCACTGTCTACGCTTTGTCTTGCTCTCGGTAAGTAATAACATTTTGGAGAAAATATCCTTCGATCAATCATCGAAGGAAATATCCAGATGATTGACGAGACCAATGATCCAAATAGGTTGCTACCTAATTGTAAAATAAAACCTGGTAATAACAATTTTGCGGTGGTTTGAACGGTGGAAGAGGTTGTATGTTCGGATGTTCGGTTTCCTCTTCGGTTCGCACAGATAACGTCTTTGGTTATTTGTTTAATGTTTATTGTAAACCTGCTTTTCACTTCATAAAGTTCGACAACCACCTTAGCTCGAACACTGGACTGGACTGAAAACCTATGTACCATGTGCGTAGATTAGCGCTGAGTCCAGCCCAATTGCCGAATATTTTTATGTCTGTTTTTGTTAATTTCTGTATGTGTGCTCTCTGGCAATAAATGTATTTGTATTTGGTTTGAAAAGTATTTATTGTTACCAGCACCGCTGTCGTCAGCACTCTGCGAGAAGTACTCCTGCCGGCTGGTGGTATTCACTGGCGGACTGTTCTGTGCGACCGGGCTCGCGTTGTCGTACTTTAGTCGTGGATTGCTCCATCTGCTGCTTAGCTTTGGCATTATGACTGGTGAGTGAGAGCTTAGTGAAGAAGGGAATATTTTTAATGAGAAGAGTACATTTGAAATCAACATCGAATAGGAATACTTACATATTG
This sequence comes from Epirrhoe alternata, assembly GCA_963565295.1. Classification (NCBI taxonomy): domain Eukaryota; kingdom Metazoa; phylum Arthropoda; class Insecta; order Lepidoptera; family Geometridae; genus Epirrhoe; species Epirrhoe alternata. Next base: position 2,659,179 of record OY751403.1, read on the forward strand.
ATTAGGTCCAAATACCTACAATAAAAAAAACAGTGGCAAAAACACTCCGGGAGTGCCAACAGAAGTGAATATTTGAACAGTAGGTAACGTGTTTATTTTTTGAATCGTCAGGAAATATTTTTGAATCGTCCGGCGCGCGGCGGAAAACGCCGTGATAAAGGTTCTTTACCGTTTTTAGTTACGGAGTTCAAAACTAGATGGCGCTGACGGTGGTGTCGGTAACACTGTCAGTCGGAGTTCAATAGATTTTTTTCATCTCAAAAACAGAAGTTTTTACTTCAAAAAAACTTTGCTCTATTCTACGTAGAGGTAGGGAGGTGGTTATGGGAAAGCAGGATGGTCAAAATCAAGAGAGCTTTGACTATTTCTCATGGAATGATAGTTATCCACCTGCCTGTTTGGATAGATAGATAGATAGACCTCCGTGGCGCAGTGGGCGAAGGCCCGCCTGCGACGCAAAAGGTTGCGGGTTCGATCCCCGCCGAGGGACAAATGTTTGTATGATCTACAGATATTTGTCTCGGGTCTGGGTGTTTCTATGTATAATATGTATGTATTTACAAACAAAAAGTATATAAGTAGTATATCAGTCATGTAGTACCCACCCATAACACAAGCTCTGCTTACTTTGGGGCTAGATGATGCTGTGTGAAAAGTCCAGCATTATTTATTTATAGATAAAAAAAAATATTTGGGAAAACACACATAAAGACGAACATAGGTACTGCTACATTACGCTACATTTAGCTGTTTAGAACTAAATAACACACGTACCAACACAAGCTAAAGTCGGACATTACCCCCTAATTTTTTCAAGTCGTTCAAATTAAAATACTAATGTTCCAGGCATTGGCGGCGGCCTTTCAACAACACCTGGGATTGTGATCGTCTCCCAGTACTTCGATAAACACAGGTTGGTAAATCATTCACAAATGCTATTTATGATGAATTATCATTGCTGATACTGTAGTAAGACCAATTGGTATTAGTGAGGCCTCTATCTAATTTCTAATGACTAAATTTTTTGGCCGCCTAAATCATGCTTGATTTTCTCAATAAAAAAAGATTTTATTGGCAACCTTATCGGTGGGATAATTGATACTCTGCAAGAGGTGCGGGTTCAATTCTCGTGACAGGACAACATTTTGGAATTTTTACAGATAATTTGTCCCTGGCTTTGATAGTTGTAGGGTACTCTATTTTATGATACCCACGACACAGGGTCATCTTATATATGTCTATATGTCTATACTACGAGTATATATAATATAAAGAGGTAAGATAGGTTTGTTTGTTTGTTTGTATGTTTGTTTGAAATGAATAGGCTCCGAAACTAATGGACCGATTTGAAAAATTCTTTCACCAATAGAGTCCTACAGTATCCCCGATGAACATAGGCTATATTTTATCCTGGGGAAGTGAAGTTTTCCCGAGGGATCGCGGGTTACACCGCGATCCCTAGCGCGACAGCTAGTATGTAATATGTCTCTTTCTAGAGCGATGGCGAACGGCATATGTGTGAGCGGGACAGCGGCGGGCAGCTTCGTGTTTCCCATGCTGATTGAGAAGCTAGTGGATATGTATGGATTACATGGGACTGTGCTGTTATTAGGTCAGTTACATTACAATAAACTGTGAGTGAAAAGATTGTAAAATGTTTCTCAGAACCGCTTATTGACCATGTTTTTCCTATGTTTTCATTAATTAATTCATACATAAAAAAAACAATAATAAATGTTGAAAAAGGGTTTATTACAAATAGCGCCATCTATTGACGAATAGCAAAAACCTTGATACACAGATGTTGGTATGCAAGTGTTGCCAAGTTGATGGCGAAAATTGCACGAAAATTGAGAAAAATCTGTTCATTTCCGTTTCCGCAATGTGCATTTTGCAGTTGACACGTTCAATGTGCAGTTTTACTTGTTTGCTCACACAAAAATGAATGGATTTTGTGTTTTGTATTTATTATATGCGTTATAGCACGTTCTCTAAAGGTTGAAGGAAAATATCGTGAGGAAATCAGTTATTCCTTTAGGTGGCGATGGCCTTGAAACCTGTCACGTATGGAAAACTTCTGCCAGATATAAATCCATCCATACTATATACTATATATACTATACTATAATATTATAAATGTGAAAGTAACTCTGTCTGTCTGTCTGTCTGTCTATCTGTCTGTCTGTCTGTCTGTTTGTTACCTTTTCACGCCCAAACCACTGAACAGATTAGGCTGAAAATTGGCATGGATAAAGGTTGTATCCCAGGGACGGACATAGGCTACTTTTTATCCCGAAAAAATCCCGAGGGACCGCGGGTTACACCGCGGGAGCGCAGCTAGTAATAAATAAATAATGCTGGACTTTTCACACAGCATCATCTAGCCCCAAAGTAAGCAGAGCTTGTGTTATGGGTACTAAGATGACTGATATACTACTTATATACTTTTTGTTTGTAAATACATACATATTATACATAGAAACACCCAGACCCGAGACAAATATTTGTAGATCATATAAACATTGGTCCCGCCGCGGGGATCGAACCCGCAACCTATTGCGTCGCAGGCGGGCCTTCGCCCACTGCGCTACAGAGGTCGTGTGGCGTTATGGGCATGTAGCAAATATGTATTTACATGCCTCTGACTACCTCTGACATCTTCAAAGGATCTGGAACACATAAAAAGATCTGAGAGAGTCTACCGCGCCTTGGGAATACAGTAATGCCCTATGTTTTCAGGGGGAGGTATGCTACATGTATGCGTAGCTGCGTGTTTGTACCGGCCGGCACCATCGCAGGCCCCACCCGACTCTCCCCCCACCACCACAACCACAGAGCATACCACTCTCCTCGTGGATATACAAGAAGGTAAGCTATTTTTTTTTTTTCTAACCTATGCTGTCCCACTGCTGGGCAAATCTCCCCCATCATTTTCCAAGACTTGCGGTCGCCAGCTTCGTCCCACCAGTCGGTTCTGAATGCATCGAGATCGTTACGCCAGCGTCTTCGAGGCCTGCCTCAGCGTCAGGTACCCACTGCGTCACGATCTTAGCCCATCTATCGGGATTAAGCTTATTATTAGATGATAAATAAATAAAAAAAAAGATGAACTTACTATCGCCAAGGAATACTTTCTCAAATGCTCTAGGGTAGGGACTTGGCTAATCCTTGACTACCTAATTCAAAGATACCTAATTCCAAGACGGAAGTCATAAAAAAAAATGTCCTATCGAACACATTTCGGCCCCCGCCACCTCAACCCCGCTCCCCGCGCTTTCTTTTGTTTCGCATAGACTTCGTAACATTTAGAGCGTTCAATTTAAATATTTTTATTTTTGTATGAAAATCTGATTAAATAAATTAATGATAAATTTTTAAAAGTCATAGAACAAAAATTGTTGCTTATGATGATAGTAATATAGTCCTGACAGGTTACCGGTGTTTTACAAATAACCTACTTTTTCTTTTCATACTTTTCTGTCTTTGTTTGTAGTAGTTCTATCTAGTATATATTTTTTCTACTGTGTTCTTATTCATATGTATGTACCTAGTAGTGTTCGTCTGTGTGTGTGTTTTTCCAAATAAATTATCTATCTCTAGGTATATCGAATTGCGCGCGCCATCCCGTCAAAATATGCCAGCACTTGTCTATTCTAGGGCGTTTTATTCCACATTATGGCTTCTGTCGTGGCTTAACGACGTAACGTGAACTTCGGTTCATTTATGGTGAGAGTGCCGACAGATCGACTCTCAACGTATATGGACAGTGGGTTTTGGCCGAAAGGTGTCGTTTACAGAAAGTTCATCGGACGCCTGTCAAACGACACCGCGCGTACCTACGTCATCGGAGCGTCGATGACTCGAATATTTAATATTTTTATGTATGTTAGTCTGTAAGGTATGTATAAATATGGGCCAATGGCATTTTATTGTATAATTTGTTATGTGTTGCCTGAAATAAATGGTTATTATTATTATTATTATTTAAATAGCCGGGACCAACAATTTAAAGTGCCCTCCGAAGCACGGAAGCGCCGTTTCTATTGTTTTTGTTCCAATAACTACTAAATTGTGAACTTACTTTGTGAACTCCCATTGTAGGAAAAACAGAGTCCCTCCCGGCTTGCAAAGACAACCGACTGCAGAGCCTCTTTCGGCCGGACACGGAACTAGCACTGAACCATCACAGTCTACTGTCTGATGAGAAACGGAATTTCATGCATCCAAGTTACATCGAGGTGAGCTTAACGAGATTATTAAGGTTTGACTTCGATTGAATGAATGAAAGTTTTGTTATCCAAAAATGTATGTGACTTTGGGGGTAGGTGGAATTCCCCCAATTTACAAAGTGGTAGAGCTCCCCTCACCAGGTCGGCCCATCTGGCCCACTTACCTGGCTGGCCTTGCGGCCAACGGTCGAAGTTGGATAGTTCTATTTAGGTTAGTTGTGCTTGAAAACTTCGTAATCGCGATTCAGGATTCGGCGTGAAAAGGTAACAAACAGACAGACGTCTGTCTGTTAGTTACCTTTCACGCCCAAACCACTGAACAGATTAGGCTGAAAATTGGCATGGATATAGGTTTTACCCCAGGGCAGGACATAGGCTACTTATTATCCTGAAAAAATCCCGAGGGACCGCGGGTTACACCGCGGGAGCGCAGCTAGTATGTACATAAAATTACAAAATACAATATAATCAGATAAGCTACCTAAGGATCGTAACAACGATCTATAGATACAACTCAACTGATCCAGGTCACTGCCAGTCGGAAGCGTGCCCAAAAGCATAGTATATGCAATATGCACTAAGTATCCAATAATTCCAGAACTCCAGGCCTCCGCTCCCAGGCCCATGCCAGTCTGACTCCGAAGACAGTGAAGGTCTGGACGTGCTTGGTGTTGTAGGTAAGACCATACAAATTTAACAAACTGTGCATTCATTCATTCACCGTGACAATGTACACATAAGCTCTCTATATTTTTGCTTGCTCCAAAATGAAGCCACCGCTATGGCCCTATCTGAAGCCGCAACAAGGTGTTCCTGGGTGTAGCTGGTTGGGCACGAAGGGCAGGAAAGGAGATGCGACATATTTTGTGTTCGGGCTGTACCCCTGTAATGGCTATACCCCATTTGGCTAAGTTACTTTTGCATCGACCAACCTGGGTTACTATCGACCAACTATTCTACAAAAGCCTATAATTATTGCCTCTGACATCCAGGCTCATGTTGAAGCTGATCTTTACCTACAATATGAGAGAATTGAGGCAGTAGTAGGTACTATCAAAGTGGGTTCTGAGTTCCCTACGACTCAACCAGATGGGCATAGTAGTTGTGCAGAGGGTCTGAGTTGAGTCGCAGGGAACTCAGTCGTGTAGGAGGGAATCAAAAGTTCCCACGGCACAATCAGTTGAGCACAGTAGTTGTGCCTTGGGTCCGGAAAGAAGCAATCCTACCAAAAAGTGCTAATTCCAGGCTTACCCCGCGAGGTGGCGCGGCTACGCTTGCGTCCGACTCGCTCATCGTCCATCCTTCATTCTGTTGAGGACCTCTCGACTGACAGCACGTGTGTGTACAAGGCTAGCAGACGGAAGATCAGTCGGTGAGTGATATTCACTGGCATCTTATAGGCTTACGATGACGATGACGGTCAAAAGCTCTGGATCTTTATTACCAACAAACCCTACATTTTTACAAGCTTCTTACTAACTTCCAATGTTTGTATGTATGTTTGTCCGGGTCAAATCTTGCAAGCTGAATTTACCAACAGATCAAATTTTATTTTAATGAAAAATCTTATTTCTTAGCTCGTTATACATACGCCCGCCGCTGCCTGCACGCATCATCCAAAATAAGTTAGAAGTCGCGAAGCCGAAGGAAGAGCAGAAAGAAGAGGTGGTTGTTGAGAAGAAGACCAGCTGCGTTGACAAGATCTCCAGGTATAACGACAAATATTTTCTAACCACCTTAAGCCAGTCCACAGCGCCGTGTTTTAGTGTTTTCTAACATGTTAGCATTGTTTTCCACCAATGGCACACGTCTATTCGGTTAATAACATGTTAAAAACAAGAAAACACGGTGAAAACCGGCTTTAGAAATTAGTACAAACGATGAATCTGTAGCTGAATAACACACACAAACGCATCCTCCCACACACACTTTATCTCCCACTCAAATAGAAAGCCCCACTCAGACCTATACACACACATCTTTTAACACATACCTACTATCTCTCTCACTCACTCCCACACACACACACACACACTCACATTTCCTGTCCCACTCACACACATAGGTACCTAACTACACACACTTCATCTCTCACTTTCTCTCACACATAAACCCAACATTTCCCTCTCACTACACCCATAATATATACACACACACAAATTATGCTAAAAGTAAGTTTTAAATTTTATTTCTAATACACAAAGGATCATAAGTGACATCTGAAAGGATGTCTCCATTCCTTGAAGAATATTCCATTCCAATCGTGAGTGGTTTCATAATTTATTTTGACTTCAAGTAAGATATCGAAATACTAATTCATTTTTTTTATCTTATGTTGACTACCCTTTTAGGGTGAGAGCCAGCGACCGGCAGACCTTCGTCATTTTATAAAGGCTGAGAGTTTGTCTGTGTGTAGTCCCAGTATGGTTATGTACGATCCCCAAATATGAAGTTTGGGTCCGGGTGGCTTTGGGAGATATGAGGCATCAAAGGTGCCCAAAATAGCACCCAAGATTCGTCATTTTACCAAGGCTGAATTTTATATTATGTTACTTAGGGAGCTATAAAAAGAGGTTTCCCAAGCGGGCAGACACCTGCGGTGGTTCCTTCATCATGTCGGTCAGCCTGAAAGTTTACCGTAGGATCGAGCTCGGGTGATTTTAATAAGGAAATCTTTAAGGTATAAAGCTCATTTTGATATATTTGGCTTGAAACAGTATTAGAAATCACGTCATCCTTTGTCAGATCCCTAGTACAGTTCCAACCCCCTGAAAGTCACCATTAAACAAAAGTAATTGTAAGTATGCTTTCGTAGTAGTATAAAACCTGAACTTTGTGTATGTTACTTGAGGAGCTATAATTTATTTTTTATTTTTTTATTTATGAGGAAATCTTTGAAGTATGGAGCTCAGTTTGATATATTTGGCTTGGAACAGTATTAGAAATCACGTCTTCCTTTGTAAAGTTACTGTTACTTAGAACAGTTCCAACCCCCTGAGAGATACCCTTAAACTCGATCCTACGGTAAACTTTGCGGCTGACCGACATGATGAAGAAATCACCGCAGGTGTCTGCTCACTTGGGAAACCTCATTTTATAGCTCCCTAAGTAACATACACAAAGTTCAGGTTTTATACTACTACGAAAGCATACTTACAATTACTTTTGTTTAAGGGTGACTTTCAGGGGGTTGGAACTGTACTAGGGATCTGACAAATATAAGCCAAATATATCAAAATGAACTTTATACCTTAAAGATTTCCTTATTAAAATCACCCGAGCTCGATCCTACGGTAAACTTTGAGGCTGACCGACATGATGAAGGAACCACCGCAGGTGTCTGCCCGCTTGGGAAACTTCTTTTTATAGCTCCCTAAGTAACATATATAAAATTCAGCCTTGGTAAAATGACGAAAGTTGACTCGTAATTTTCCATACTTTGAGGCTGACCGACATGATGAAGGAACCATCGCAGGTGTCTGCCCGCTTGGGAAACCTATTTTTATAGCTCCCTAAGTAACATTATATAAAATTCAGCCTTGGTAAAATGACGAATCTTGGGTGCTATTTTGGGCACCTTTGATGCCTCATATCTCCCAAAGCCACCCGGACCCAAACTTCATATTTGGGGATCGTACATAACCATACTGGGACTACACACAGACAAACTCTCAGCCTTTATAAAATGACGAAGGTCTGCCGGTCGCTGCGCTAAAAGCTAAAAGGCTGCGGCTAAAAGGGAACCGTCATAAGATTTGATTGATAAAGCGGTGTATAATAACCGTATTTGTGAGCTTGACAACATTTTAGTGCGACAAACTCAATTCTGAGCAATCTAGGACGTCAAATTGCAAAAAAATATATGACATCACTATTTAATCTCGATCGTTTTTAATAGTATGGATTATAAGGTTTTGTTAGGTAGTTCTATTTCAAATTAAACCAAACATGGTAGTCTAGTAAAAACTAACAATGTTAAAAAAAAGTATGGGTTTATACCCATACTTACTCACGTAAAAAGAACGCTGGCTGTCATGCTGCGCCATGGACGCTTTATAAGGGTCCACTAGCTGACCCGCGCAACTTCGTCTGCGCATTATTAGGAACAAAGTGGAGGAGTTTTGAGTGAATCGAGAGTAGGTACAAAATATAAAACTCCGTCGCATGATACAATATTTTTTTTTATATATGTTTCTCTCAAGAATCATTTAATAGATAAAGGTAGGAAAAATCTTACCCAGATCTTGCAATGCTAAGAACAAAACGAATACGGTAATTGGTACAGAATCGCTGAAGCGAGCGCAGCGAGTTTTTGAAGAGAGAGAGAGAGTTTTTGAAGAAATTGACTCGAAACGTATTTTTTATAGCAAGAACTGTGTGGTTTAAAATTTCGAAATAAAATTATTAACTAATATTGCGTTATGTTTCTCTCAAGAATCCCTTAATAGATAGAGGTAGGAAAAATCTTACCCAGATCTTGCAATGTTAAGAACAACACGATAGCGGCAACTGGTGTCAGATTTGCCGAAGCGAGCGTCAATACCTACCCGCGACTTCGTCAGCAAATAAAAATATCGAAAACTCTTAGCAAAAATCTCCATTAACTTTTCAAAACTCAAAATCAAAGAAAATTATACTCGATCTCCGCCATAGTAAAAACGCCACCTAGGAAAAAAGTGTAAAGTAGTTTTGACCTCTAGACCGATAGATGGCGTTCTAACTATAGCCAAGGAAAAATATTTTAATATCAAAAAATCATAACTTCGGAGTTCGGATATATTGATGGGTGGGAACACACATGTTACATGTTTATCATTAATTTTAAAATAATTTATTATGCTAAATACAAAAAAAAACGAAAAAATGTAGAGTGCAAAAAGTGGCTTCGGGCGGTCACCCATCCTTATTATGACCGCGCCCAGGGTTGCTTAACTTTTTTCCCCATACAAACTTCCAACCCTTATTTTCCCGCCCCCTTATAGTAATTGACAAAAAAAAGTAGCCTATGTCCATCCCTGGGGTATACTCTTTATCCATGCCAAATTTCAGCTTAATCGGTTCAGCGGTTTGGGCGTGAAAAGGTAACAAACAGACAGACAGACAGACAGACAGACAGACAGAGTTACTTTCACATTTATAATATTATTAGTATAGTAAATTAGTAATTAGTAATTAGTATATTAGTATAGTATATTAGTATAGTATGGATAGTATGGATTTGACGGTACGGGGTGAGGCGCGGGGCGGGATGGTCGCGCGCCACACGCTTGCCAGCGCGCTATTGGTTCGTCATCGTCAGTTGGCATTTGCCTTTCGTTTCGCGCCTTTCGCACGTTACTTTTTCTCTCAAAATACCATCGCGCACAAAAGTTTTTAATTACGTAATCGTTTAACATAAAAAAAAATTTGAAAAATATTTATGGCGTAGGTAGGTATATTGCTGTATGAAAAGAGGGGTTGATAATAATTCAATTCAATTCAATTTATTTATTTCAGCATAATACTCGTACATACATAATGATACACAAGTACAGCCATAGAGACAATTAAAAACATCATTAATTAATATTACATAAAACTACCGGAGCGCATGGCACTCTATGTGTGCGCGTCCAGTGCTTCATGAAAGCGCAGTCCGTGTCCAGCCTTCCAGCTATAAGTTTCAGATAGCTACTGGTACCGCCCCTGATGCGGCGCATCAGGGATGCTGTTCTGTTGCGGAGGATAGCGTAAAAGTCATCGACGCGGGACTCTGCAAACATCCCGGACGCGCTACAGAAGCGGGGCAGTCCCAGTAGCACTCTGAAACCATTATTATACTGGACGCGCAAGGCATTCCAGCATTTCTGCGTGTAGTTAACCCACAGGCTGCACGTACTTATAAAAAGATTGACAGTACGCTCTAAACAAACTTATTTTTACAGCTGTACTGCATCGCGCAAATCTGCGGGCCAACATATTCGCTCTAACTGTTAATGCCCTGCGCTCCCTTTCTACATCTAGGTCATCTGAGAGAGTCTCGGAGACCCAGTGGCCCAGATATTTGAACTTAGCTACCTTCTTCAGTTCAGTGCCTGCTAGCGAAACTGATGGGACCGTGGAATATGTTTTTGCTCCCGCTTTAAAAACCATCAGCTCGCTTTTGCTGGCGTTGTATCTGAGCCCATGAGCCTCCGCATAACTCTCGCAGATTCCTACCAACTTCAGGAGGGCACTGATCGATGGGCTCATAGTGCATTTGATATTGTAAAACAAAGTATGAAACGGACAACAAAGGCAACAAAACATTCCGTGTCTACAGTAAGACGAATAAAATTGTAAAAAGATTCAAAATTAAATTGTTCAAAAGATTCGGAATACCACTACGACTTAGTGGAAGGAGTTTCAACATTAACATTATCTTGAAAGATTTTAATATGATTAAACAGTCTTTACGGAATTAAATATGTTATTATGATTTAATGATTACTCTATCAAATATATTTGAATGTACCTACCACTAACCAATATACGAATCCGCAAGCGAAAGGCTAGTTCAAAAATTTTTGAAAAAAAAATTGAACCGACTTCACATAACACATACAGACACTAAGAACCTTCTATGTACCTACACTAAAAAGAGAAAAATAAGAATATACACATGCAAGTATTATTTACAGTATTCAATTAATAAATTATTATGTTATATTATGTATTTGAAGTCGGTGCCAACTATGCATTTACATCTAAGAAGAAATTACGAGTACAATAGAACTTGGGTGCAAAATTGTATCGAGTAGTTAGAGTAGAATAGTTGGCACCGACTTCAAATACATAATATAACATAATAATTTATTAATTGAATACTGTAAATAATACTTGCATGTGTATATTCTTATTTTTCTCTTTTTAGTGTAGGTACATAGAAGGTTCTTAGTGTCTGTATGTGTTATGTGAAGTCGGTTCAATTTTTTTTTCAAAAATATTTATTTTTCAATTTTTAGTGTAAATAAACACTGTGTGTAGTGTAAATAAAGTGTAAGTGTAAATAATATAGTAGGTTAGGTTAGATATTGGAATAGTCAAGATTAAAGAAGTTAGAGTGAGAATGAGGTTTTTTGAGTTTTACGGGAAAACTATCAATCCCTCGGGAATAAAATGTATATGGGACCACCTCGAGAGTATAAACATGTCAAACTATTCAACGTTTGACTCAGATTGTGTAGTGAGAATGAGGTTTTTTGAGTTTTACAGGAAAAATATCAATCCCTCAGGAAAAAAAAGTATGAGGACCACCTCGAGATATAGATACCCTTTCAAGCAAAAAAAAATTTTGGAAATCGGTCCACATTTTTCAGAAAGATCGGTGTTTTTTTTTGATTTACGGGAAAACTATCAATCCCTCAGGAGTAAAATTTTTATGGGACCACTATGGTAACATACCCTTTCAAACAAAAAAATAATTTTGGAAATCGGTTCACAACTGACGGAGATATCGGTGAACATACATAAAAAAAAAAAAAAAAAAAAAACACGTACACCCGAACATAGAACCTCCTCCTTTTTTTGAAGTCGGTTAAAAATAAAACATTAGGTTGAGTACTTTCGTGCGCGAGTGTACCCCCTCCACTTTTTTCCAGCGTTCTTTTTACGTGATGCGAGCTATACCTACAATTAATGGGCTACCACGAGCCCAAACTCGGGTAGTTTACTGCCACTAACTGAGTATCAAACATGTATGCAACATGTATGCAACATGTATGCAACATGTATGCAACATGTATCAAACATGTATGCAACAAGTATCAAACATGTATGCAACAAGTATAAAAAATGTATGCAACAAGTATAAAACATGTATGCAACAAGTATAAAACAAGTATGCAACAAGTATCAAACATGTATGCAACAAGTATAAAACATGTTTGCAACAAGTATCAAACATGTATGCAACAAGTATAAAACATGTATGCAACAAGTATAAAACATGTATGCAACAAGTATAAAACATGTATGCAACAAGTATCAAACTTGTATGCAACAAGTATCAAACATGTATGCAACAAGTATAAAACATGTATGCAACAAGTATAAAACATGTATGCAACAAGTATAAAACATGTATGCAACATGTATCAAACATGTATGCAACAACTATAAAACATGTTTGCAACAAGTATCAAACATGTATGCAACAAGTATAAAACATGTTTGCAACAAGTATCAAACATGTATGCAACAAGTATAAAACATGTATGCAACAAGTATAAAACATGTATGCAACAAGTATAAAACATGTATGCAACAAGTATCAAACTTGTATGCAACAAGTATCAAACATGTATGCAACAAGTATAAAACATTATCAAACATGTATGCAACAACTATAAAACATGTTTGCAACAAGTATAAAACATGTATGCAACATGTATCAAACATGTATCAAACATGTATGCAACAAGTATAAAACATGTTTGCAACAAGTGTAAAACATGTATGCAACAAGTATCAAACTTGTATGCAACAAGTATCAAACATGTATGCAACAAGTATCAAACTTGTATGCAACAAGTATAAAACATGTATGCAACAAGTATAAAACAAGTATGCAACAAGTATCAAACATGTATGCAACAAGTATCAAACATGTATGCAACAAGTATCAAACATGTATGCAACAAGTATAAAACATGTATGCAACAAGTATAAAACATGTATGCAACATGTATCAAACATGTATGCAACAAGTATAAAACATGTATGCAACAAGTATAAAACATGTATGCAACAAGTATAAAACTTGTATGCAACAAGTATCAAACATGTATGCAACAAGTATAAAACATGTTTGCAACAAGTATCAAACATGTATGCAACAAGTATAAAACATGTATGCAACAAGTATAAAACATGTATGCAACAAGTATCAAACTTGTATGCAACAAGTATAAAACATGTATGCAACATGTGTAAAACATGTATGCAACAAGTATAAAACATGTATGCAACAAGTATCAAACTTGTATGCAACAAGTATAAAACATGTTTGCAACAAGTGTAAAACATGTATGCAACAAGTATCAAACTTGTATGCAACAAGTATCAAACATGTATGCAACAAGTATCAAACTTGTATGCAACAAGTATAAACATGTATGCAACAAGTATAAAACATGTATGCAACATGTATCAAGCAAGTATAAAACATGTTTGCAACAAGTGTAAAACATGTATGCAACAAGTATAAAACATGTATGCAACATGTATCAAACATGTATGCAACAAGTATAAAACATGTATGCAACAAGTATAAAACATGTATGCAACATGTATCAAACATGTATGCAACAAGTATAAACTAAATGTCATGTTGACACTTTGAGTTAAGCTTTGTAGGTTAATGATAATAAAGAAATTTGCAAAAACTGTGTTCTTTGACCCTGTTACAACAGGTTAAGGGCCCTAACGCGCCCCTGTGTATTTTACAAATAAAGTCAAGAAGAAAACAAAATTTCTAGAGAAATAGTCACGCGCATGCACGTGTCGCGTCATCATGGCGACGCCGGCGCCGACGACGTCTTCTTTGAACGCTATTGAAAAACTGAACGGGATTGGGAATTACAATTCATGGAAGTTCATGATGAAAATGCTGCTTATCCACGAAGAGTTATGGGAGTGCGTCGAGGGTGGTGACGGAGATTTGAAGAAAAACTCCAAGGCTATGATTGCGCTGTCAGTCTCGCCAGCAGTTATTCCTCACATACGAAACGCGAAGTCTGCGGCGGAATCGTGGAACGCTTTAGAAAAAGCATATCAAGACAAGGGATTATGCCGTAGACTTGGACTCCTGAGAACACTTTTTGCTACAAAGCTTAGTGAAAGTCAAAATATGGAAACGTATCTAAATAAAATTACAGAAATTTCACAGCAACTCTGTGAAATGGGCGCAGAGTTGGAGGATGACTTCGTTGCGGTTATCATGCTGAGCGGGTTGACCGTGGACTATGATCCATTTATCATGGCCATTGAAAATACGAACATCAAGCTTTCTAGTGAATTGGTGAAGGGAAAACTAATTCGTGAATATCTTCGCAAGGATGATAATTTGGCAGATGAGTCTGCATTGATTGCCCGTAAGCAAGCAAGATGCTTCAGATGTAAAAGAATAGGGCATTTCATCAAAGATTGTACTAAGACGCCTAAGAAACCAGAAGAGGCCAGCAGCAGTGTTACGGCAGATGCCTTGTTGACTGCACTGTCAGTCAACATTGATGGAGACCAGTGGTACATAGATAGTGGTGCGACGGGACACATGTGTCATAACGGAAATATAATAACTGATCTTGTGCGTGATAAATCATTGGAAGTTAAAATTGCAAACGGTGAGAAACTATACACAGCGGGATATGGAACAGTTCAGGTGCAAAAGACAATACTGAAAGACAATACTGTAAAGACCATAAGTGATGTTCATTACGTACCAAATTTAACAGCAAATTTGTTATCGGTGAGCGCGATGGTTCGCAAAGGTTACAAAGTAGTGTTTAGTTCAAGTGGCTGTATGATTCACAATAAAAATAAAGTAATAGCTACACTTCATAATAGAGTTTATCAATTAGATGCGTTAGGATCAATTATGAAATGCAACTTTGTGGAAAAACCCCTAAATGTTTCAGAGACATGCTCTGTTTCAACTGTGCCTGATAGTAGCTGTGGTTTAGCCGCATGTGAGTCTGTGCCGCCTACTATGACTGTTGCAGGAAGGGGAGATGTGGCCGAGCAAGGAGTTTGGCATCGTCGGCTGGGACATTTAAATTTTCTTAATTTGTGGCCCGATGCCCTGCAATTCAATTAGTAGATCAAAGTACTTTCTGACACTTATTGATGATTTTTCGAGAAAAACTTTTGTATATTTTTTGAAGAGTAAAGATGAAGTTTTTGATAAGTTTTTGGAATGGAAGTCTTTAGTAGAGAATCAGTCAAACCAAAAACTGAAAGCTATTCGTAGCGATAATGGTGGAGAATATATGGATTCTCGTCTCCAGACGTTCCTGAGAGACCACGGAATTAGACATGAGTCCACTGTACCCCACTCCACCAAAATGGTGTGGCTGAACGTGCAAATAGAACTATAATGGATAAAAAAAAAGTTAAAAGTTTAATAACGGATAGGTTGACAAGTTGTATAAATATGTGCCTAGCACAGGGAGTTTTCCCTGATACTTTAAAAATTGCAAAAGTTAGACCTATATACAAGTCAGTTGCTGACTGTAGTTACTTGTAACTACAGGCCGGTATCGGTTTTGCCAGTTTTGTCTAAAATATTTGAGCGAGTTTTGTATAACCGTTTAAATAATTATCTAACCGAAAAAAAATTCTTTATCGATCAACAATATGGGTTTCGTCCTAAGTCAAGTACTTTAGCAGCTACAATAGACTTAATAACAAAAATTAAAACACACATAGATAAAAAAAATATTACTGTAGGTATATTTATTGACCTAAAAAAAGCGTTTGACACAGTGAGTCATACGAAGCTAATACTAAAACTACAAAACGCAGGTGTCACAGGGACTGCCCTGAATATGTTTAAATCATACCTACATAATAGAAGTCAGGTTGTAAAAATAGATATCTACCAGAGTACCCCAAAAATCGTGACTTGTGGCATTCCTCAAGGTTCTATTGTCGGTCCCTTAATTTTTTTGATTTACCTAAACAATATTAATAAAATAGGACTAACTGGACACCTTACGTTATACGCAGATGACACTTGTCTCTTTTACTTCTATAAATCGATTCATGATATAATAGCTGATGCTCAAAAAGATCTAAACGTTCTAAACGAATGGCTAAAATATAATTTATTAACAATAAATACATCAAAAACATCTTACATGATCTTGGCGGCAAAAAACAAACCTATCCCAGACTATAATCCACTTACTATAAATAATGATGCTGTGTGAAATGTCCAGCATTATTTATTTATTTATTTTATTTATTTAATGATATTATAAAACAAACACAAAATGAAAAATATCTAGGGCTATGGATAGACGATAACATTTTCTCCGGTGGTGAGATATTCAACAGTTCGTACATTATTAGCCATTGCAGCCGAATACAATATGGATATTGAGCACCTTGATGTAAAGATACCTTTTCTTAATGGAGATCTTCAAGAGTTGGTATACATGGAACAACCTGAAGCTTTTCTTGTAAAAGGTAAAGAGGATAAAGTATACAAGTTACATAAAGCTGTTTATGGTCTAAAGCAAGCATCAAAAGCTTGGTATGACAAAATAAACACTGTTTGCTGTGAAAAACTGAAGTTGAGAAAATCATCCTCTGAACCATGCGTCGTTAATTATAATTGCACTTTATGTTGATGACATAATTCTGTTCAGCACACCGAATTCACTAGACAAAAAGGAAATTAAGGAGAAACTAATGCGTGAATTCGATATTACAGATTTAGGACCAGCACACCATGTATTGGGTATGAAAATCTGTAGGGAAAATGGCAACATAACTCTAGATCAATCTAACTATATTTGTCGTTTAAGGCTGACCGACATGATGAAGGAACCACAGCAGGTGTTTGCCCGCTTGGGAAACCTCTTTTTATAGCTCCCTTAGTAAATTATATAAAATTCAGCCTTGGTAAAATGACGAAAGTTGACTCGTAATTTTCCATACTTTGAGGCTGACCGACATGATGAAGGAACCATCGCAGGTGTCTGCCCGCTTGGGAAACCTCTTTTTAACCGACTTCAAAAAAAGGAGGAGGTTCTCAATTCGTCTGTATGTTTTTTTTTTTTTTTTTTTTTTGTATCTTGTTACGCGATTATTCCGCCAATTGTGGACCGATTTTAAAAATTATTTTTTTGTTTGAAAGGGTATGCTCCAGAGGTGGTCCCATATAAATTTTATTCCTGAGGGTTTGATAGTTTTCCCTTAAAACGCTAAAAACCTTCCCTTGTAAATCGAATCGACAGATAAGTCTAAGACTCTCTATGCATTATGTCAAACTGGCGTTATAGATACGCCGCGTGTAGAGTCGAACATTGAAGTCGGTTTTTCTTTTAGTTTTAAAACGTAATTATTATAGCTCCCTAAGTAACATATATAAAATTCAGCCTTGGTAAAATGACGAATCTTGGGTGCTATTTTGGGCACCTTTGATGCCTCATATCTCCCAAAGCCAACTGGACCCAAACTTCATATTTGGGGATCGTACATAACCATACTGGAACTACACACAGACAAACTCTCAGCCTTTATAAAATGACGAAGGTCTGCCGGCGCTGGCTCTTAGGCTATTTGACATTGTCAAAGGATCTGGAATACGTTGTAGCGACCTCTATCCGATATCGCCACATAAACTAGCTAAAAGAGTACTTACTTCAGTATCAGTATCACTAGATGGCGCTGAGATCAAAGACAAGCAAATTCTCATACAAATGACAAATATTGTACTGAATCCTAGATCGCGATTACGAAGTAATCAAGCACAACTAACCTTTATAGAACTATTCAACTTCAACCGTTGGCCGTAAGGCCAGCCAGATAAGTGGGCCAGATGGGCCGATCTGGTGAGGGGAGCTACTCTTTGGACTTAATTGGGGGAATTCCAACCACCCCCAAACTTTATTTGTTTTAGGTTGCATTATTTTATTAAGTTGTTTACCCACAGATACCTCGACGTTTCCCTTCTGAAGTCATGGCGCTTCGGTCTGCTCTGCACATCGGTAGCCCTCATGTCTTGTGGCTCACCTTACGCCCTCTACTATTTACCAGCGTACACTGTTTCTGTGGGACATAGCAAATCTGCTGCGGGTTTGTACATACACTTCTTCAGGTCTTTCATTTTAAACTAACTTAATTCAGGAATTGGGTTCAACAAATAAATAAAAAAATATTTAAGTAAGTAATGTTTTTTTTTGTTTTGTTATGAAAATACCGAGAAAATCGATATAGTCTATCCTATCAATTGTTTGTTGCTTCTTGTATAACTTAGTCCATTCGAGCGTGAGACGTGATGTAGTGCGCTGTGATTGGTCAAGCGTCTGTTCTCCTTGAAAGTATTATGCAACATGTCCTAACAAATCAATAAATGAAAAATTTTGAAGTGAAAACTTAAATCGGCTTAGGAATTAAATTGATACGGTCAAACGTCTATTTACAACCCAAAAATGAGGCCTTGTAAAAAAAAATTGGTTGTCTGTAAAGTCGGTTTACTGACGATAGTTGAACGTGACAACGTTTGTGCTTCTTTGTCGCTCGTTCCGCGCTCTCGCTTGCACTTCAAGCCTTACATGGAACGCCTCAGAGCGAGGTAACGCCGCATTTTTTCGTGCGTGCAGCCGGCTATATCGAATTATAAGACGTTGTCACGTCAAAAATGAAAGACCCTGTTTTGGTTTCCCATTTTAGCTTGAATATTAGCGACATTTACATGATACCATTCTAGCATCTTGTTTTCTCAAACTCAACAGAGCAAGAGCTAATATTCTGTGGTAAGAGGCTAGAATGGTATGCCAGAAGTATTGTGTAAATGTAGCTTTATATTTTTGCTTGAAAGTATACCTACTCTTGAGATGGTCTCATATATATTTTATTCCTGAGGTATTGATAGATAGCCCTAGTAAGAAATAACCTCGAGAGTATATCTTTTCAAACAAAAAAGTTTTAAAATCAGTCCTCAATTGACGTAGCCGAGCATTCACTCCGCTACTGAGGTCAAATTTTAGTTGGCGCAGCCAGTAGGATACATTTCAAAAAAATTTAGCTGGCGCAGTCAGTAGGATAAACTTCCGATTTGATTTCAGGTCGTCTGGTTGCAATCAGTGCGGTATTAGACTTATGCGGTCGACTCGGGCTTGGCTGGCTCTGTGACCTTCATCTCTTCTGCCGGAGGAAAGCGTATATTGTGAGGTAAAAACAATTACGGTCCTTTAAACGATTTTAAGTATAAGGTATCATTTAATTTTTTTTGTGAGTCAGTTTGTCCCAATGTCCCAGGCACTACAGCATCCCGTTGAGTGTAGGCATAGATAGATGATGTGATAGATAGATGTAAAAGCCCAAGTTTATGTCGGTTTGTTTTGAAAGAATCACAATCTCAATTCTCCAACTTTTAATTTTTATTATGCTTCTTTTTATTTTAAATCTTTATATCCTAGTGATTGTATTGTATGCCAAAGTGGTAAATAGGTAAATCTCTGTCTATGTCTAAAGAATAGACATAGACATACGTTTATTCGCAGCTGTACACAACACAATACAAAAATAAAGGTACCAACAGTGAACACAGAAGAAAGAGAAAAGTACAAAAGCCAGCTGGCAATTAGGTACAATATAATTGAACAGGCTAACAGACATAGAAAAACTTATAAATAAAAAAGTGTGCACATGCACGTGTACAGCTAAGCGAAAAGTCTTGAGCTCAGCATGTGCTGTGAACAAGTTCACCGCACTAATTTTCAGTTCAAGGCTTTGGTGACGCACGAAAAAATCTACGATATACTACAAAAATACAATCATACAAGTATAAGAATCTTGCAAGCTCAACAAGCACACAGTCTTCGATGGTGACAGTGAGCTGATCTGATGAAGGAGTCAGGAGCTGAAAAATATACTGTTTAAGCCATAATATAGCTGTTTGTTGTTCCGTAATAAATAAAAAAAAAAAAGCTTATCAAAACTTCTTTGAAAAAGATCCCAGTGGATAAGAATTTCATCATTGTTTTGAAGTTTAGAAGTACCTAGTAAAAGTTGAAATGAAATAGTTTCTTATTTTCAGCATCTTGGTAGCCGGGTTGGCGGTCTTATCGCTGCCCAGTTTGACATCGTGGTGGGCTCTTGCCGTTGCATCTGGTAAGTCTCGGGTGTCATCAAATTGTTAGTGTATACTAGTATGTTATATGGTTATAGGTACTATATGACTGATAACTACTTATATACTTTTTGTTTGTAAATACATACATAATATACGGGGTGTAAAAAGACAACTATCGAAAACTGAGGGGTGCAATCAGATCATGGTTCTAAACATATTTAGCCAAATAAACGAAAAAAAAAATTTGACTTAGCTATAATGTTATTTTCGGTTATTTACAACTAATAAAACAAACATAATAATTTCATTTATAAAATAAAAAAACAGTTAAAACTCAAAATCCAGCAATCTACGTAAAAAAAACGCACCCAGTAATACGCAAATAGTAATCTTCAAACGCGATTTTCTCCGAATATAATGATTTTTTCGGAAAATCCTTTTGGATTTGGTTGAGTGTTGGGATGCTGTACCTACCCCTTTCGGCTTCGGTAGACGTCTCTTTCACCCTGTATACATAGAAAACACCCAGACCCGAGACAAATATTTGTAGATCATACAAACATTGGTCTCGCCGCGGGGATCGAACTCGCAACCTTCTGCGTCGCATGCGGGGCATCGCCCACTGCGCTACAGAGGTCGTCACACAATGTGTTCAAAGTTTTTTATTCACGATGCAAAGCCTCATATGGTGCCTGAGTGCTTCTTCAAACACATTTGCAGTTTGCTTCGACACAACAAGGAGATTGTAAAACTGTGAGATTGTAATTTAATTTACATACATACATAAAGTCACGCCTCTTTCCCAAAGGGGTAGGCAGAGACCACGGATCTCCACTCCCTACGATCCTGACACACAACTTTCGCCTCATTCACACTCATTACATTCATTGTAATTTAATTTAATGTTAAGATATGGACCTGAGTCTGAAATAAAAACTTTTTATTTTATTTTAATTTATTTATTTAAAACGGAATTTTCCAGGTCTCTACGGCTTATGTCTTGGCTGCTGGTTCCTCTTAGTGCCAGTTCTTCTCGCGGATTCATTCGGAACAGCTCGCATAGCATCGTCATATGGACTCGTCCGAATGTTCCAGAGTCTTGCGGCTGTCTCCGTGCCACCAACAGCTGGTATGTCTGGAGACGAAGATATTTTGTCTGTGTCAAATAGTTGTTTCTTTTTATGATGAACTAGCTTCTGCGCGCGGCTTCGCCCGCGTGGTACCAACATTTTGAATAGCCTATATGCTATTCCAGGTCACTCTACGCCTATTCCAAGTTTCATCCAAATCGGTTCACTGGTTTCGGCGTTACACAAACATACAAACATACTCACAAACTTTCAGATTTATTATATTATTAGGAAAGGAATATTAGGAATTAGGATTAGGATATTAGGATTATTAGGATGGGTTGGCTCTTGACTTCTAAACTTACATAGTATAGGCAAGAATGAGGTCTACGATGGAGCGAGCCTACCCAGAAGGTGCCTATTAACTCTCTTCTAAAAAATAACAGGGTCAGTTGGTCCCAAAAAAACGCTCAAGTTCAGGGTCAAAGTCAATTTTAAGGTCCCAGACCTCAGGGTTAAGTTTGATCTGGGGTCAGGGTCGGGGTCAAAGTAAAAAAACTAGGTTTGAAATAAAGGTCAGAATCAAGGGTCACTCTTACATTAAACATAGTCTGGGTCAAAGTAAAAAATAACTTTAGGGTCAAAGTAAGGTCAGGCTGCTCCTTTACACAGCACATATTAAAAACAAAATTAAATTTTTAATTTATTTCAGGCTTACTCCGTGACGTAACCGGTGGCTATTCCTGGACATTCTACGGCATGGGCTCTTGTATGGTTCTGGGTTCGATTCCCGTCATAGCTTTCCACATCTGCTCCAAAAACGAGGACACGGAGTCGTCTGTCGATTGAAAATGATTCTAAATGATATTCAAAATGGACTCAAATTGAAATTGAGATGTGATCATGAGAAGCACCATCTCTTATCAAGTTACAAGTTTTATACTCCGTGGTTTTGCTTTATTTATTTGTATGTTACATACATAAACTTTACAGAGGTACATTTAGAAATTAAGTTATAAAACTAGCCACAAACAAACACCAATTTATCTAAATCACATGCGTTTAAGAGTTTTAAGTTTAGTTTTGCAGCTAGATAACTGACAGTAAATTAAGGGCTGGTTTCACCAAACTTTGGCTAACAGAGCGTTAGTTCAAATTTAGTAAGACATATAACAACGGATTAAGATTTTAACAGACCGTTACGATGTTTTGTGTTCTTTCCAAAGGAAATCTTCACTAACAAGCCGTTAAATCCAATCGCTGGTCGGCGGCCGGTTAGCTCGCTGACAGTTGACATCGTAGAAAATTAAAAATATGTTGCAACAACGTCCAAAATCATTGAAAAGTTCGCGCCGTAACCATAGCAACCGAAATAACAACGAAGTTTGAAGGAAAATTCCCTAACTGCGATTACCTAACCAGCTGTTAGATTGAGTTTTGGTGAAACCAGCCCTAAAGGTAAGATAGATTGTAAGTGGAAAGTCCAACCAAATAGGTTGACGAGGTGAGTTTGTATATGAAAGCTGGAAGGGACAAACTCAAACACAGACCAAATCGGTGACATTTTAGGCTCAATGCACATTGAATTGGCAAGCGACGCGTCAATTAGTTTTATAGCAAGCCATTATAAACCTTATGATCAATGGTACAAAATATAGAAACGCTTGTAGAATGAACCGCACGAAAGTGCTCGAGCCAGCACGGCCCGCTAGATGGCTTCGCCAGATCTCGTTCATTCTACAATCTATATCTTGTTGTTCATAAGGTTTATAATGGCTTGCTATAAAACTAATTGACGCGTCGCTTGCCAATACAATGTGCATTGAGCCATAGAGTGAGCATAGCGATATTCGCATCCGACGAAACCGTTTCGTGGAATTCGTCCAAAACTGACGTTTTCTGCTATTGGTTGCGGTCGGTTTTGTCGCGGATGCGTTAGCTGAAATATAAAGCGCTATGCAGGTTTTAACCTATCCTGAGTGAGTTTGTGATAAGAATAAAGGCCAAGATGTGTGTCAGGATCGTAGCAAGTGGAAAACTATTGACTCTCTGTCCATACGGAAGAGGCGTGATCAGCCATGTTAAAAAATAGCAATAGAATAGAAATCGAATCGACAGATAACGCTGAGACTCTACCTGCGTCTTACGGCATTTAATTGCCAAAACTGTATACATTTTATAAAAGTTATAGCGGCACGTGAGTGAGGCTCTATGTAAATCAGTTTGATATTATACCAAGAACTCACGTGCCGCGACACTTGACATAAAATGTAGGCAGTTTTTGCAATGAATGCCATTAGGCGCAGGTAGTCTCAGCGTTATCTGTCGATTCGATTTCTATTCTATTTCTATTTGTAACATTTCTAGGGGGGCAGATGTATAAGTATTTTTAGAAAGTATAGAAGTAATGTCATAACTAACCAGCCTGCTTACCTTATCTACAGTAGAAAAAAGTTTGAGTCAATTTTGAGTTTTATCGCGGTTGGAGAAAATATGTTTTTGTCTAAACTCAAATAACATTATCTTTTCTACTAGAGATAGGGTGTTATTGGTACAGTGCCACAAACTTAACTGGACCGGTGGCCAAGAGAGGAACTAACGAATTTTACTCTAAAATTAATTTTTCTGCCAACTCCAAATGCGATAACAGCGCCTTTCTCACCCGTTCAGATAAGTTTGTGGCACTCTAAGCAGTAAGCAAAACCACAGATGTGTTAGAAATGGACTGTTCATGTATAATATATGCATCAACTATACCTATAGATACTATAACGGAAAAAATATGAACTAAGATTATATGCAGAACAAAAAATGTACCCATGTTTTTGAATTCATACATAAATGTTACTTTCATATAATGACTTAGACTGGATCTATTACATACGTAACAATTTACCATGACAGAAATAAGCAAAAGAACCAAAATTTTAAATGTTCCTTTATCCACAGCCGTGTCAAATAAAACCTTCACATCTTTACTACTTAATGTTTAATTAGGAGGCAAGCTATGCCTAAACTCACCGAGACGCTATGCCTGGGATTGTCGAGATGCAGGCTTATCCTGCATCTAAATCCTCTCAGATCGATCACAGAATAACGATCCATACTTCAGCGGAACGCATCCTCGATCGAACCTTTACGTGGATTTCGTCCGAGATTGAACTGCGTCTTACGTGGGCGATCGCGAAGCGGCGCGGTGCGGCGCGGAAACAAAAAGTGGATTTACTATTGAAGTATTGAAAAAGTGGATTTACAATACGCGCCGCGCCGCTCACAGGACACTTCAATAGTAAATCAACTGTTAGTTGTTTCTGCGCAGCACCGCGCCGATCGCCCACGTAAGCAGGGTAACGTTTCCAGCGGTTACGACCCGTTGAATAGCGGAAAGGTTTAGTCGCGGATGTGTTCCGCTAAAGTATGAATCGCTAAAGAAAGACAACGTCAAAAGTAGTAGCGTCGGTGGTTTGCTCGGTTGAGAGTGTTGAGACGCAAGATGTGCGAGTTTCCCTCGCTTCGGGACAAATGTTTGCATAATCAAATATCGACAGTTATTTGTTCCGGGTGTTGTATAAATTGTAGTTTCTTTAACCAAATACACGAAAAATTCTAGTCATGCCTCTAACTCTGTAATTATCTACAAATGTTTGGGCCCGACAAAAACATTGATTGGTCATTGCACATATTGAAATAGTTACCGTACGCGCTGCACGTACATTTTCTATAGAAAAATGCGTATGGCGCGTACGGTGTAACTTTTACAATGTTGGCAACGCCCGAAAATTGTGAGGCTGACCTCCAAACTTTGATCGATAATTAATAATAAGCACTGATGAAACAACTATAAATATAGGTATTTAAATTGCTTAAATAATTGTGTAATATCTATATTTACAAGCGAAAACGGTGCTTGCAAGTGTTCTAGATAATTTCTTTGAACATGTATTGTATTATTTACGATTACCTATATAAGAAATGCGATATGCTAAGCGTTTTTTATGTGTGCAAAATAACGCACATTTATAAGTAAGTACCTATAATAATTTTTCGTCATTATTTCAAACTATGAAAAGCTGTAAACTAATCCCACAAAACGACTAGCAGACCATTAGCAGACTTGGCAGAGCGTTGCCAAGTATCGGCATAAAAGTGGGATGCAACTAAAAATCTTATACCGCTATATTATTTTAAGTAAAACTTTGTAAGGACAACTTGTCCAATGAAACTCCTAGTTACGCATACAGGTTGACTCGCGCGATTCAAATGTCAAAATGTATACGCGTTGCTGCAAGTACGGACTAGGCATTCCTGTAACGTGTAACCGGCTACGCGCGCAGCTTATCAAATTATAACATCATTTATTTTATTTATAAAACGCAATATTTGCTTCTCATAACAATAAGACTTAAATGTTTCATTATTCCACTGTGAAACCCCATATTTTTGCGTTTAATATGGAGGCACAAATTGGTAACGTACGCGCCGCATGTGGCATTATGCGAAGCGAACCGTACGCGCCGTACGCGTCATACGCAAATCTTTCATTCTGCCTGCCTGAATTTTATGCACCGTATAAATCAACCGCATTATATGACATCATCATCGCGTTCTGTTGAATTTGGATAACATTTTCGTGAAATACCTACCATACGTACGGTGTGAAATGTTCGTGCGTATCGATACGCTACGGCGAATTTGAAATACGGAGTTAACGATGATAATGCTGTTCGTACACAGCTTTTGATTTCAGTTATAGTTATGCTTAAGTATGTTGAAATGTTAAAATAATTAGTCGCACTTGAAAGTCTGATATTTTGTAACGAAATCAACTGTGTACTGCGTGTAGCTATAAAACTTCTCTGAATAAGGTTCAATTTTGTTCATATAATATCACTTCATACAAAATTACCTTTTCTTTGAGTTTGAGGTACATAATCAATTCCCGATGCAAGGGTAAAGTGGGGTGTTGATGTTGGGCTTATTAGGAGTTGCATAATCCCTACCAGTGTGGATTATACAACTAATTATATAAGATATTCTGTAAAGTAATCCACAATTTACAATTTGTGTATTAAAGTGTAGTAAGTAGGGTACCTTAATTGTTTATTTAAGTAATAAAAATCCAACAGTTACTTTCTCTGTTAGGTATAATGTAGTTTTAAATGTTCGCTACATTGGGAACATAATGCGTAAATATTACTTTAAGAATCATGAAAATATACTCATTTTGGATTTATTATTATTATTATTCAGCCATTCTCGTCCCACTGCAGGGCAAAGGCCTCCCTTCCCTTCTTCCACTCTTCGCGATCTAACGCTGTAACAGGCCATGTTCTTAGATGAGAGTCAAGTTCGTCTCGCCATCTCATTTTGGATACCTACCGATAAATCTTTCGTTTTTTTTCTTTTTGTTATTTTGTACCACTGATCTGTTAATACAGGGTGTAAAAAGACGTGTACCGAAGCCGAAAGGGGTAGGTACAGCATCCCAACACACAACCAAATTCAAAAGGATTTTCTGAAAAAATCATTATATCCGGAGAAAACAGCGTTTAAAGAGTGCTGTTTGCGTATGTTTTGGGCGCGTTTTTTTACGTAATTGCTGGATTTTGAGTTTTAATTGTTTTTTTCTTTTATAAATGCAATTATTAGGTAGGTATGGTCTTATGATGTCGTACTAGTAGTAAATAACCGAAAATAACATAACATGACGAAGCTACGTAAAATTTTTTTTTTGCGTTTCTTTTTTTCGCTAAGTATGTTTAGAGTCATGGTCTGATTGCAACCCCTCAGTTTTCGGTAGCAGTCTTTTTACACCCTGTATATTCTCAGGTGTATTTTCTATGTATACCATGTATGTACAATAAAAATATTTAAGTAGTACCTATATCAGTAGCTAACCTATACAAAGTCTGCTATCTTTGGGGCTAGATAAAGCTGTGTGAATTTATTTATTTATCTAAGTATTGTGTACTGATTATTTATTACTAAGTACCTACCTATTTGACAAAATCCACACTGGTTTAATCCAAATAGGGATTATTATAACCCAAAGAAATGGGAATGTAAGATGGTGTATTTTTGAAAGTATTTTCATGTAGGTGAGAAAATGTGTTCGGGTACCTATCCTAAAGTAGTGAATCATGTACATAGATGTAACTACCACTTTAGGTAGATTTAAGTTTATTTTAAGTTAATATAACTATTCAATAAATTAATGCATTATTTTATGAGTCTTTTATTTTACGCAGGACCAAGTCAGTACCTACTGGTCGTCACCTAAGATACCTTATCAAGATAGCATTCGCTAAAGGCCTAAAACTTGATGAAACCGTGAATATCTACCAAGAAGTGGATCGTAGCCTGGAATAACTTCATGCTTTCAAATGTTGGTACACACCTACCACGCGAGCAAACCTGCGGGGTTTATGCTAGTCTATCAGATCTTTCGAGAGCACTTGATGGTCTAATAGTAACAGCCCCCGCCTTCCGATTTTAAGATCGTGGGTTTGAGTTGGTTTGAATGAGTTTTTCTGACGATAAAATTATGAGCATATAGACCCCTTACAGACTGCAGACTTTCTATCGGCCGATAGTTGAGACGGAATATACTTCTACATACTCATTACGAGCCGAAATATATTCCGTCTCAACTATCGGCCGACAGAAAGTCTGGAGTCTGCGAGGGGTCTAAGCCTACTCGCAAACGAAAGAAAACATCGTGAGGAGAGGCATTTCGTAAAATCTGTTCGAAAAAGTGTCAATTGCTCGAAATGAGTCTCTAGACGCACTATCCGTTCCCACCTGGAGGCCTATTGTCTAACTTGAAATTCATTCCCATTTCTCATTCCAACCAATCACACAATACGAAAATGACGTATTTCATTGATACGTCATTTTCGTATTGTGTGATTGGTTGGAATGGGAAATGGGAATGGATTTCAAGTAAGACAATAAGGCCTCAGGTCCGAAAGAACTATTGACAAGATAAGATCTTTGGGCGTCTGCCCACAGCGGGGAAAGTTCTGTCATACGTCACTGAGCTAGAATCTGGTTAAAATTTAGGGCGCCATGTCAGTGCCAACTTTTATCGCAGTTATAATTTAACTGTGATTGGGGCTGCACTTACTGTGGAAAGTGGAAGGAGATTTATACGGAGGTGAGTACCTGAATGCAGTTTTAAACTATAGTTTTTATGCCGAAATATTTCAGTGTAGTACTCTCAAACGGTGAACAAAAACATTGTGAGAGGAAACCGGCATGTGTTCAAATAGTACAATTTTGTGGTGATTATTAGTGACGGTTAGGTGCGTACAATAAATGAATAATGCTAAACATTTCACACAGCATCATCTAGCCCCAAACTAAGCATTAACAATAACAATATAACAATGAGCAGGGGTTGCATTCTAAAACTAGAAAAGCGGCCCGCCCCGTGGCTAGCCGCCCTGCGGTTCTACCGCTAGTGCGCACTTTGCCTAGAATCTATGTTTGAAAACATGGCATGTGTCTGTGTGTTTTCGAACTACGTGCGGGTTCCGCCACGATGCCGTTTTCAATCATTTGAGTGTCTACTATTATCTATATTGCATGAGTATATATTGCACGTAAAATATGAAAAACTCATTGGTGGAAAAGTTTTTAACATCGTGACAAAGTCTGCAACTTAGTCAGCTCCACACGTAGGTATTGACATGTCTTTCCTGATAGGGCTGCGGTTTAGGTGCTGGGCATTTGGCAAGCCTATCCCATCTCAAACAATGTCTCAGGCACTACAACGCCCTTTTGATTGTAGGCATAGTTCCTGACACTATAGGTACATATAAATCATCTAGCAAATATGTAGGTTAGTTAATGTTTTATCTTTGTACAGCTGAAGCGTTTTTAATCGATTTATTCTCCCCAATAGATGGAGCTGGATGTACATCTCACGAGAGAAGCCGACGAGCCTTGGGGCTTGGAGTTCCAAGGTGGAGCTGACTGCGGGAAACCTCTCATCATCATACAGGTATAATATTTGTCACACCCCCTGCCCAAGTCAAAGTAACAGGGTCTCAAACGTCATTTACACTATTCTGGCCTCTGATGGTGGCCCACTCACAAAGACCACTCGCCCGATGGTCGGATAACATTGTCAATTGTGGGAAAGCGTGGGAAAGGACTGCGCAAGACCGAACAGAGTGGGATTATAGAGAGGAGGCCTATTATACCCAGCAGTGGGTGCAACCGAGCTGATTACATAGATTCTTGCCTATAATTTTGTATTTTTTTTTGCTGCTTTGCTTAAGAGTGTGCCATACGCCGCCATTTTGTAAACGGGACAGCGAGTGTGATTTGTTCGGCGTGTAAGGAGTACAGAGCTATGGATACGCAAAGTTATTTATGGCGCTAAAACACGTTTTAGCTAATTACAAGTTATTTAAACAACCAATCGAAAAATTAAAAGACAAAACTAAAGAAATACTTATAGGTTTCTTGATAAAACAAAAACCCACCAAAAAACGTGTGCTGTTCCTGAGATAAATAGCAAATAGTGTGCAAAACATGTGTTTTTCAAAAAAATATTTTATCGAGAAAACTTTCACCAATCGTGTTTTTAAAACACGAAATCCAAGATAAAACAATGAAGTATCATTTACCTAAATATGAAGGTTGTAGCTTTCACAGATTCTGAGATAAATAACGATTTCGAACAACAAAATTGCTTAAATCGCTCCTGCACACTCTTAACCGATAAATATGAGCTTCGATTGCGACGATTAAGGGTTCCGTGGCCGAGCGGTAAGGCACTCCGGCTTTAGGAGGGTCGTCTGATCGTTGCGGGTTCGAATTCTGTCGGAATCGAAAATTTTGTTAAATTTTCATTTCTCAGATTCTTGCCTCTTGTATTAGCTCTTGCTCCATTGAGTTTGAGAAAGCGAGAGACAAGAATGGTATGCCTAAGACCCCTCGCAGACTACAGACTTTCTATCTTAATATACTTCGGCTCGTAATGAGTAAGGAGAAGTATAGCCCGTCTCAACTATAGTGTCAGGAACTATGCCTACAATCAAAAGGGCGTTGTAGTGCCCGAGACATTGTTTGAGATGGGATAGGCTTGCCCAATGCCCAGCACCTAAACCGCAGCCCTATCTGAAAGACAACGTCAACCTACGTGTGGAGCTGACTAAGCTGCAGGCTTTCTCATGATGTTAAAAACCCTTCCACCAATGAGTTTTTCGTATTTTACGTGCAATATATACTCATGCAATATAGAGAAGTATAGCCCGTCTCAACTATCGGCCGATAGAAAGTCTGTAGTCTGCGAGGGGTGTAAATGTTACCGTATATATGGCGTTTATAAGGGTGTTCGCGTTCGCACAATCCAACCGAGCCGTACGCGCAGAACTGTCAATTCAATAGACAAAATGCTGCTGACGTCAAAAGCGCGCCGCATTTTCTGACGTCATCAGCATTTTTTGTATAGAAAAATGACTGCGGCTCGTACGGGCAGTGTGCGATCAGGTTAAAATTTTCCACGTTGGGAGGCGTAAGGCCTCTACTTATCAGTTCTGTGTCTAGTCTACACAGATTCATCAATGTTGGGGAGCAGCCAATTGCATCGATCTTGGCTGGCAGTGATCTTGTGCAAGCTGATTGGCATGTATTGACAATTGAAATAGCTTCTATTAATAACTCTTTAGCAACATCTCTCACCTTGAGGTTTCAGGGTTCTGTATCTAAATGGTAATAAAAGAACCCTTTTACAAAGTTAGAATTTTTCATACGCACTGCCAAATTGTGGCTCTGTATTTCCCGAAAAGTACAATTTAGGGGTCTTCAAATTAAGAGTAAATAGGTTCCTTCTAGGTAAGCATGCTCCAACTTAGGCCTCACTACTGCTTAACATCAGGCAGAGTGAGGTCAAATGCTGACCTATTTAATTAAAAAAAAAAAAAAAAAAAAATTGCAAAGGATCCGGAAGGTAAAAAAGTAAAGTATGAGTCAGTGGCCAACTCTGGTGACGGAGTTTTTAGGCCGCCTAAAGGCCTCCGTCATGGCTTAACGACTTAAATAGCCGGGACCGACAATTTAACGTGCCCTCCGAAGTACGGAAGCACTCAGATGAAAATGCCACTGGCGGTCACCCATCCACTTACAGACCGTTTCGAACGTAGCTTAACTTCGACGATCTATCAAGAACGACTAAGCAAGCACGACCACGAGCACTTCTCCCGGAAGGTTATAGATTGGAATCAAAAGGAGGCATTACTGAACAGTGTGTGAAATTGGGCTGATGATGATGATATAAAAAGCCATGGCTTATTTACTTTTGAAACGTCATTTTAGTTCATACATAATCATGGAAAAATACAAAAATCTGAAAGGGGACGTCATACAAGAACGTGTTATTTTGGTTATTTTTTGTTGGTACGGAATCCTTCATGCTAGAGTCCGACACGCACTCTGCCGATTTTATTTTTGGATGTTTTTGTTATTGATTCTTATTATCAAAATTAAATTATGAATCATAACTAAGTATGAATTGAAATGACTGAATGATGGTTATGATTATGACTTGGTTAGATGTTCTGATTTCTGTCCATAGAGTGAGGAACATCGAACATTGTCGTTCTGTGTTTGGGTCAAGGCTGGGTGTTATTCTATGATCAGGTTAACATAAATAAATAAAATAAAATAAGCCTTTATTACTGTTACATTAATTTTACTTAATTAATTGACCGAGCGAGCGAAGCGAGCGAAGCGTCTCAGGGGCCTTAGCCAAAAAACAAGTAGACATTGAAATGGAAATGGACATAGACAGATAAGGACTATAACTCACGTGCGGCGCATGACATTATTTAACGCGTTTTGTATGGCACTGCATACGTTTTATGCCAAATATCGCGGCATGTGAGTTCCTGGCTTTATCAAACGTCGGATTGACACATCGAGGATGGAAAGTTGCCACAGAATTCATTATAGTAGCAAAGTTACCATTGACATTCCGGGTTGATCATTCCACCGCACAATTAGAAGACGCTTCTAGGATAGACAGATTGTCTATAGACCACGTACACTCTAGACGATCACCCACTGTTGCGATGATGCGGCATGCCTCACGTGCCATCGTGCATGAACGTCTGGGGCCAGCTTATGGTCCGCAGAGTACAAAGAGTATAACGTATTTAAAATAGCGTCTTAAGGTGGGTACACACTAGAGAATTTTATCGAGCATTTACAAATGTAACGTTTTTACAAATAATAAAAATAAACAATAAAAGGAGAATGGGCATCCCCGCCCAAATCAAAAAACTATCGCCCGCAGAGAGAGTATGGTGGAATGGGTAGACCTTCAAAAACACTCCATTTCATTGTTTGACAGCTAAAAAATCCATCCTACAGAAATCGAGATATTTGTAGTTAAATGTGGTGACTCTTACCATCATGTTTTTTGACTTACAGGCTTCCCGCAGATAAGCCACTATAGGCATTCGATCGAACTTTAGAAGCACTACATTTCATTGTATGACAACTAAAAAATCCATCCAGCAGAAATCGAGATATTTGCAGTTAAAGGTGGTGACCATCATGTTTTTTGACTTACAGGCTTCCCGCCGATAAGCCACTATGAGCATTCGATAGAACTTTAGAAGCACTACATTTCATTGTATGACAACTAAAAAATCCATCCTGCAGAAATCGAGATATTTGCAGTTAAAGGTGGTGACCATCATGTTTTTTGACTTACAGGCTTCCCGCCGATAAGCCACTATGAGCATTCGATAGAACTTTAGAAGCACTACATTTCATTGTATGACAACTAAAAAATCCATCCTGCAGAAATCGAGTTATTTGCAGTTAAAGGTGGTGACCATCATGTTTTTTGACTTACAGGCTTCCCGCAGATAAGCCACTATAGGCATTCGATAGAACTTTAGAAGAACTATATTTGATTGTATGACAGCTAAAAAATCCATCCTGCAGAAATCGAGTTATTTGCAGTTAAAGGTGGTGACCATCATGTTTTTTGACTTACAGGCTTCCCGCAGATAAGCCACTATGAGCATTCGATAGTACTTTAAAAGCACTACATTTGATTGTATGACAGCTTAAAAAATCCATCCTGCAGAAATCGAGATATTTGCAGTTAAAGGTGGTGACTTTAACCATCCCCCCCGGTGGATTCCGATCTTGTCGCGATGAGGGGGCTCAGTAACCGTGGTTCGGCGGCCCTCGGTGAAGCCAACAGGGATCCCAGGCGGGGACGCTCCGAGTGGGCTTGCGGTTGGGCCCGCTCTGGATGCGTCTGAGGCGGGTGCGGAGGACGGAGTAATTTCTGTCCCCCGCAGTCAGGAGGGGTCGCGGGAGAAGAGGCGTGTCGGTGTGTCGTTGCCGTTCGCCCTATCTTCCGCGACCAAACGGTGGCGCACCGTTGATGCGTTGGCGGTGGGGCCGCAGTGGAAGAGGAGTGTCGGTGTTACGTTGCCGCTCTCCCTATCCTCTGCGGCCGTTCGGAGGCTTCTCCACGCGCAGCTCTTTAATTAGAGCGCGCAGTGGACGAAGGGAGCTGAGAGCTCTGGTGGTGAGTAGCGGACGCTAGGTGCGGGGGCACCTTCGTCCGCCTTGCACTGCTCACTACGACGCGGGGTCTGCCGTAAGGGCGGGGATCGCCGGAGGGGGTCTGGATGTAGAGGCTCTGCCAGTTTCCCGGACCCCCTCCATTTCAGGCGACGCCGGAAAGGCGCTGGGACGTTTAGTGGGTATACCGGGAGTCCCCGGGAAAAAAAAAAAAAAAAAAAAAAAAAATGGTGACGATTCGATAGAACTTTAGAAGCACTACATTACAGTCGAGATATTTGCCTATAACTGCAAATAACTCGATTTCTGCAGGATGGATTTTTTAGCTGTTACGCAATGAAATGTAGTGTTCCTAAAGTTCTATCGAATGCCCATAGTGGCTTGTCTGCGGGAAGCCTGTAAGTTAAAAAAGATGATGGTAAAAATCACCACCTTTAACTGCAAATATCTCGACTTCTGCAGGATGGATTTTTTAGCTGTTAAACAATGAAATGTAGTGCTTCTAAAGTTCTATTTAATGCCCATAGTGGCGTGTCTGCGGGAAGCCTGTAAGTCAAAAAACATGATGGTAAGAGTCACCACATTTAACTGCAAATATCTCGACTTCTGCAGGATGGATTTTTTAGCTGTCATACAATGAAATGTAGTGCTTCTAAAGTTCTATCGAATGCCCATAGTGGCTTGTCTGCGGGAAGCCTGTAAGTCAATAAATATGATTGTAAAAGTCACCACCTTTAACTGCAAATATTTCGATTTCTGTAGGATGGATTTTTTTGCTGTCATACAATCAAATGTAGTGTTTTAGAAGGTCTACCCATTCCACTATACGTCCACTCTGCGGGCGATCGTTTTTTGACTTGGGCGGCGCTTCATACATGCCTGCCCGTTCTCCTTTATTGTTTTATAATTTTTTTTTTTAATAATCCAGCATCATTTAATGATGCTGGATTATTAAAAAAAAAATTAATATGGCATGTGCTACGGGTATACTACGTAAATATTTTTTGTGACTGTTACACTACTTAAATATTTTTTGTTTGTAAATGCTTAGGCACATTATATCACCACCTTTACCTATTTTCATAGAGAAAAATCTTACTTCTTACTAATATTATAAATGCGAAAGTCTGTGTGTGCGAATGTTTGTCTTCACGTATCTCCGTGACGACTTAACCGATTGTGATGAAATTTGAAATGTAGATTGTTTGTGTTAGATTTTCTGGGTTAGATTTTCCCTCCCTCTATCTACTATGGGATTCTTGAGAGAAACATAACGCAATAATAGTTAATCATATTATGTATTTTGAAAGTCAAAACCATACACGATAGAGAGGAGTGGAAAAAACGAAGGGAGGCCTTTGCCCTGCAGTGGGACACCACAGGCTATTAATAATAAAATAATAATAAAAACCATACAGTTCTTGCTATAAAAAAAAATATTTTTAATGTGGATTTTCGTATAGTTCTCCTCTCTTGAACCGGGAACTGCATCAAGGATTGGCGTCATTAGCCAAGAGCGTTGTGGATACCCAAAGTCTCCTGAAAACAATATTTCTTTAAACCTTTTTTTTTTACTATTTAAAAAAGATTATTGTTTTTAATATATATTTATTAACTTTTAAGAGCCGTGTTGGTCGAATGGGGTTGTGCCTCGACTTTCAATCCAGAGTTTGTGGGTTTGAATCCTGGGCCGTGCATCAATGGATTGTTCGTTTCGAAAAATTTATATGCACTTCAACACGAGCTCTTATCTGTGTAGAAAAACATTGTGAGGAAACCCGCAGCTTAGTCTCCACATGTATTGACGTTGTCTTTCCTGTGGCAGGCAGATTAAGCTGAGAAGATGGTTTAGGTGCTACAAGCCTATTCCATGTCAAACAATGTCCCAGGCACTACAGCGTCCCGTTGAGTCTACACTCAACGGGACGTTGTAGTGCCTACGCATAGGTTGCCTCCAGGTTTTTGGGAAATCAATCCATTTTCCCATTACAGCTGGGTGGTTCAGGGCGTCCACAACTTCTATAATGCAGCGACTCATTGTGCGTTGGGCTAGATGGTGATTCATCCCCACGATTCGTTGGTAGGATCCTGTGGCTAAAAACTAAGCGTGCACCATACCTACAAACGACAAACAAAACATTATTTTAAGTACTTATACAAACATTAAGGTTATTAAGGTTATCTTATTAATATAAAAAATAACCTAATTAATAAAGAAATCGATCAGATTCTTTCAGGGGAAAGAATTAAGTATATTATCACGATGTGAGACGGGAACGATCTTCGGAGCATGAACATATTGAACATGTTTGTGGAAGACAATTCCGTGTATCTTAAGCCGTCCACAGCGCCGTATTTTAATGTTTTCTTATATGTTAGCATTGTTTTTCACCAATTGTACGTGCTTATTCGGTTAATAACATGTTAAAAACTCGAAAACACGGCGCTGTGGACCCAGCTTTGGGTTATACACAGATTGTGCTTGTGCTATTGCCGTAGAAACAAAGTAAACGGAAACTTTTACCTTGAGTTCCAAGGAAATATCGCTCGATTCCTTCAAGGTAGATTTTTCACGTAGCTCTTCACACAAAATTTTTAATTCTTCTTTTTTAATCCGAAAGACTCTTCGACGGGATCCAATGTTTGTCTAAGAAGATACCCTTTCTGGCGTTGTAAATAACAGTCCTCATTTTGAGCGCTCCATAATAAATTTAGAGCATGCATTTACAGCTTGAAAAATATTAGAAAGCTTTACAAAATCACAGAAAACTATTACTCAATACAAAATTACACGGTGACAGATGATCGATCAAAAACAAGGCACCATTTTATTTCTACTGCGATTCCGCTGGGTTTTTGTCAACTTTGCCAGTTGTCTTGTCAGCGATCAAAAACGTAAACAAAGTATCAATTGCGACTATCAAAAGTGCATCTTGGCTACCATTTTTTCCATTCCACTCATTATGACGCGTAATTTTCATACATACTCTTTGTAATCTATGGCAGAATCAAGTGCAAAATGAGTGCAACATCGCCAAATCAGTGTTGATAGTAGCCATGGAATGGAAACGAATCTATGTCATCTTGGCTAGCCCCCCAGTTTCGAGATTGGCCAAAAATGCTTTTGTCCTTCTGTCCGTCTGTCAGTAATCGCACACACAGCACAGGTCGCATTTTTCAACCGATTTTGACGAAAATTGCCACACTGGTTCCTTGACTTATTAAAAAACGATTGTCGATTGCGATTTTTGATTGGAGCGAAAATGGGGGGGAAAAGGGGGGAAGTTTGCTGTAGCGTTATTATGGACATATTTAACACATACTAATGTTTGTGAAATAAATGTGAAAGTCTCTGTGTGTGTGTGTGTATGTGCGAATGTTTGTTGCCACGCATTTCTGTGACGACTTAACCGATTGTGATGAAATTTGGAATGTAGATTGATTAAGCGTCGAGCTGAGGACAGGGCGCAATGGCGCTCATTAGGGGAGGCCTATGTCCAGGAGTGGACTGATATAGGCTGATGATGATGATGATGATGATTGATTAAACACTGGAATAGCATATAAGCGTATAAGCTTTTCAAAAATCAACCCCTTAGAGTGTTATACTGGGTGTAAAAGTGGTGTTAAAGTTTCTATGGAAAAAAATATTACTTGGTCTGATTAAATCCAAACTCGGTATGAAAAAAACTTTATAGTAAATTAATGAAGCTCTTTTTTTTTTCTTTCAAAACAATCCCTTGGTGTAGTGCAAGGTAGTTTCAAGGTCTTAATATTCGAAAGTCCGTTGGTGAAATAAGGAATAATAGAGAACAACATAACGCTATATTAGTTAATCATTTTATTTCGAAATTAGAACCATACGGTACTTGATATTTAAAAAAATTACGTTTATTTAAAAGAATTACGAGTCAATTTCTTCAAAAAAATTCGAAGCTCGCTGCGCTCGCTTTGGCAAATCTTACACCAGTTAACGCTATCGTTTTGTTCTTAGCATTGCAAGATCTGGGTAAGATTTTCCCTATCTCTATCTTTTATGAAATTCTTGAGAGAAACATAACGCAATATAAGTTAATATTTATTTTCCAAATTCAAAACAATACAGTACTTGCTATTAAAAAAAATATGTTTCGTGTCAATTTCTTCAAAAAAATTGCTGCTCGCTTTGCTCGCATCTTTTGAAGCTCGCTGCGCTCGCTTTGGCGATTTTACGGAAATAGGAGAGGAAAGGTGTAAGTTTGCTGTAATGGGACAGATTTAAATCAAATTTAAAAGGCATATTATGGACTTCATTCTACACAATTTTTATGAAAAACAATCTAAAAGGGGAAGGTGGAAAGCGGCTGGATGTTTGTTTTAGCGTTATAAAGAACGTTTTTTTTGTAAAATTTATACCTAGTATGTACCTATACCAATCAGACTAAGGAACGCGAGCAATCACTAAAAATTATTAGTCTGTTTTACTTAAAAGTTTACATAGGCATAAGTTAGCCTATGGGAAAATACAAAGCACCTAAATTTCAATTTTGGTCGCGAGGTCTATGTTCTCACAGAACCACTAGTAGGTAGTAGGTACTATTCACTGACGGTTGAAACAACAGCTTGTCCTTCGACATAGGCCTCCTCTAAATTCTTCCAACTATCTCTGTTTTTTGCAGTTCTGGTCCATTCTATGCCAGCTACTTTTTTAATGTCGTCTTCCCATAGTTTCGTTTGTCTGCCTTGGTTTACTTCTTTTGCTATCCCTGGGGTACCATTGTGATACTATACTCTTGTCCGTTTCTCGTTTTTGTCTCTTAACATATGACCTGCCCATCGCCACTTCAATGTTTTGCATACGTTACTCACATCCTTGAATTTAGTTACATTTTTTATTTGGTTTAATCTTATTTTGTCTCTTCTTTTTACTCCTATTCCATTTTGACAAACCTTTGCCAGATGGTGACCGTACGTACCCATACCTAGACCAAAATTGAAGTCTGAAAAACTTTTTTTTTTCACCAGAATAATCTGAAAATCGTTCATCGAAGTTAAGCAACGTTGCACCAGTAGCATTTTTATCTGAGCGCTTCTGAGCTTTGGAGGGCACGTTAAGTTATCGGTCCCCATTTAAGTCGTTAAGCCATGACGGAGGCCCTAAATACTCACCAGAGTTGGCCACTGACTCATACGAATTTACCAACCACAATCATCTCCAGGTGGAGCCGTCATCACCCGCAGCGTTGGTGGACATCAGACCTGGAGACCACGTGACTCGCGTCGGTGACCGACTAGCCAGCGAGCTGAGCCGACACGCCGTGACGAGCTACCTCGATGAAGCTGTTGGCAGTATTGCTTTGGGACTCTGCCGGTAAGTTAGGGCTTTGATGCCATTCACACGCTAAGCAGGGTGTGACAAAGGGAAATTACATAGAGCCAGAAACTCTAGGAACCCGTCCTAGGTCGCTACCAAGGAAGGGTTCCTAGAGTTTCAGCGAGTTCAGAGTTCAGCGGAATGGATTCGGTTCGGAATAGGTCAGCTGTTCAATTCAAATTCAATTTAAAATTCGTTTATTGCTTCATGTTCACAAGGAGACCTGGGGGATTTGATTCAAAACTGACTTTCCTTGCACTGCGATTGGTTGCGGTCGGTTGTACAGCTGACGTATTCTGAACCGAATGCATTCCGCTGAAGTCTGAGCGTCTTACCATAGAACGTGACATAAAGTTATTCCACCGAATAAATGAAGAATAATCATACATTTTGACAGTTTACACTCCGGAATAACTTTATGTCACGTTCTATGGTAAGACGCATAATGTGATACAATAAAGTTAGATTTGTCCATTCTTTCTGTCAAAATTTTAGGCATGCTTTAAAATACTTACCCGTAACTAATTCATTGTAGGTAATTTGTAGGTACTTATGTTAATCTATACTATAATAATATTATAAAGAGGAAATATTTGTTGTTAGTTTGTATGTCTGTTCGGTTGTTTGTTTGAAATGAAAAGGCTCCGAAACTACTGGACCGATTATAAAAATTCTTTCACCAATAGAATCCTACATTATCCCTGATGAACATAGGCTATATTTTATCCCGGGAAAGTGAAGTTTTCCCGAGGGATCGCGGGTAACACCGCGGCGGACAGTCTGTCATTATACTGTCATTATATAATTATAGTTTTCAAAATTTAGTTATTGTCAAGATAATATAATAAGTAAAAAGAAATAATTTAATGTTCAGTTACACGGAGTAAAAACATTTGTCAATACGCCATTTTTTTTTGCAGACTGCAGACTTTTGCAGACTGTACTCCCTGACGGCCAAATTAATACAAAACGAGATTAAAAATAAACGAATGTCGAATGTGTATCAAATAGGTGTCACTATAGTTCAATAAAATCATGGTTATCCCATTTTAGATTACTGCTCTCATTTTCATTTGCCATTTGGTGTAGGACGTATACGAACTTATTTATATTATTTTTAAATTTATTTTTACCAAAGCGGTCGGTAAAATGAAGTTCTATTTGATATATAAGAATCAGTAAGTTTAAAAAGGTTTATCAAGCAAAATAAGGTGTTTAAAAATATAGTTTTGGAAATTGTTATGTGTGTGTGATTGTAATGTGAAGTGTATGAATGTGTGCCCGAAAATATGGTTGTCTTGTTACTGGAGTTTCATCTGGCTTTGCACTCTTTGTGCATTCGCCATTTGACAATTAACACGTTCAACGCCATGCCGGTCAACGGTGACCGCGCGAGATATTCACAATGAATTGTAAATCATAGATTTTTACAAACATCGATGGTCATCCACATCATCGCGGGTTAGGTTAGTTAAAGCGACTGTTGAGAAAACTTAAGTTGTCGGACACCAGAAGGCATCATGGCCGGAACGGAACACCTTAGTTAACCAACTTCAAAAAAAGAGCCATCTGTGAATTACTTTCAAACAAATAAATAATTTCCGTAATCAGTCCAAACATCCGCGAATATTCATCAAACGAACGGGAATAACCTCGAACGAACGGTCTTCCAGTAATTGGGGAATATCTCGAGGACTTGAGCATCTCCTTCTTTTTGAAGTCAGCTAAAATTGCATTGGTTATAGGTATCAATGATATCTTTAATCATAATTTTTTGTTAGTTATCGTCATTGAATCGTGTTCGTGGGCGGTCGCCAAATACTATATTTGTTGGCAAAGGGTTAAAAATTAAAACTAAATGAATGAGAACTCTTTGTCTTTAAATATCATTGCATTGCAGTTACCTAGTGCATTTGTAAAGTGGAAAGATAAACAATTTAAAAGAGTTTAAAATGAGTGGTGAAATAAAAAGTGATGTGTCGCTCATGTCTATAATTATTTGGAAGTACTACAATGATAATAACGTAAAGTTATTTGTGTTTTTATATCTTTAGTATTTTACTTACTAACTGCAGTACCTACCGCAAACTACTGTCCCAAGCGCAGTCGTAGCCTGAAATTTTGGGGGGGGGGGTTACTACTGAAATTTTGGGGGGGTCACTACACTAATATTAGACTTTATTGCACAATACCACACAATACACAAGATTTTACTATTTGACGTCATGTCCCCTGTGACCCCCCCTCCTCGGACCGCGCCTGCGTAGTTCGTACAAAGATTCATATATTTCTCGCGGAAGTTTTCTTGCAAATGAAAACGCGGCCGTAATCTCATTTACCTAAGTGAGAAAGTTGTCTAGAGTTGCCTAGTATACATATATATGCAAATTAGGAAAATGTCGCGGGATAATCAATCAAAAGCTTTGTACGGACTACGCATTCCACGCTACGCGTTTTCCAGGCTCGCACGAGTCGTCAATATCAATCATTTTGACATTTTACATCGACTCGCGCTAGCCCTAGAACGCGTTGTCCGTACGCGTAACAGCGATAGGCTAACAACGTGTCAAGGAATACAACTTTTTGGAAGATGTGAACATAATAGTTAGTCCCCAAACGTTTTGACTTTCACGGTATTAGTCGCGAAGGAACAGAATATCACTTAGCTCTTATGACTATTCTTTAGCGATCCATTAAAACACTCGTAAATGCATTTCTGATATCATGGAATAAAGACTATAATTTTGAGCGATTTTTGCTGAA
This sequence comes from Epirrhoe alternata, assembly GCA_963565295.1. Classification (NCBI taxonomy): domain Eukaryota; kingdom Metazoa; phylum Arthropoda; class Insecta; order Lepidoptera; family Geometridae; genus Epirrhoe; species Epirrhoe alternata. Next base: position 2,700,975 of record OY751403.1, read on the forward strand.
TAATTGTAAATGCTTTAGAGCTTATTTTTTTTACTGTAATGAAAGTGTTATAAGTTTAACCTCTCTTGTTCCAGCGGCCTCTACGACCCGGTGCTCGACGACTTCGAGGCGATATACGAGCCGGTCGAGAGGCCAGATTCAGACCGTCACTCGGAACCAACTGAGGTATCTCCCCTCCGCTGTATAGACTTCCCTGAACGTCCACTCTCCGAGCTCTGCGATGATTTCCGTCCTATATCCTCATCTCGCTCCCTTACAGCCTCTCCTTTTCTCCCCCAAACAAAACCTTACCGACCGTTTTCAACCGAACCTCTAAACGTACCGCCGTTAGAAGACCCGATCATTCTAAATGCTAAGTTCAAAGATGACTTTGCTGAAATATTCGAAGGTATTAACATCGATAAAGTCGAGACTAAATTTAAACTGCCACTTTCAGAGCAATATGATCCTAATTATAAGAAGAAAGTTGATAGTATTCTTGAGAAGAGCGTGGAAAGAGACGAACAGAGAGATGAGAGTTTGGAGTATAAAGTAGAGGAAGTTAAACATAAAGAAAGTAAAGTTGTTGAATTTAAAGAGGTTAATGATGTGGAATTCAGAGAGGTTAGGGAAATTAAAGAGATACAAAATGTGACGCAACTAACAGAAGAAGAAGTAAGATTTGATGAACAAATGAATCTTGATATCGATATGGTGAATATTGAGCGAACGGCTGTCGATGTAGTTGATGAAAGTATAGAGCGCGCGGTCTCTGTAACAAAAGAGATACAGGAAGCAGTTGAAGAAGAACTAAGAGCTTCAGCTACTCGAGAGATTGTAGAAGAAAAATTTGAATCAGAGATTGAAGAATTTACGGACAAAAAGGAATCAGAGGTTATAAAAGCTGTTTACAAAGAAGGTATTAAAGAAGAGAGTAAAGAAGAAGTTGTAAATGAATCCAAAAAAAGTGAAATGAGAGTTTACGAAGAGGACTCTGAAAATATAGAAGAGAAACCTAAAGAACTCTTATATGTTCGAGAAAATAAGAAAAAAATGAAAACTCACGAAGTAAAAACGGATATGAGAGAATTTGTTAAGGAAGAGCATGAAGAAAATGTTAGAGAGTGCAAGAAAGAAGAAGGGAAGCAGAAAGCTTTCAGCATTGGCCTACAGACCATACCCAACATCAAAGGAATGGCTCAATCATCATACCATTTTGATTTACTAATGAAAACATTTTTTATTCATCTAACAGATGTTATGGTAGCTATGTCTAGATTCATTTTGACTCAGCCAGCTTTAGAGCTTGAAATGAAAGCAGAAAGAGTGATAAAAGATCAACTCATCGTTGGACTAGACAGAGAAGCAGTAAGACGTGATGTCCAAAAAGAGTCTTTCCAATCGCAACAAACAGAGAAAAAAAATGTTGAAGTAAAACAGGAGTCTAGTGCTAGAAAAGAAAGCTGTAATCTAGAAAAGCGCAGTGAGGTTAAAACACAAGAACAATTTGAGTTTGAAGAAATGGAAAGAAAAAGATTATCTGGAGCACAAATGGCGCAGATGACGCAAAGAAAACCTAAAGAACTTACTCATAAAATGGATGCAGTCATTTCAGAGTTTGAAACAAAAACTGGGATAGAAGATAAACTAGAAGTGACGGAACAGCGAAGATCAAGAAGCAGAAGTCGTATTGAAGAGGAAGTCATGAATGAAAGTGATCCTCTTGAATGGCTTTCCAAAGTTGATAGCAAACAAGAGAAAATGAGTGTTACGAAAGAAAGTCATACAGAATCGAAAAAAATGAGGTCTGAACATGAATCTAGAGAATCAAAGATGTCGAAATCTAAAGATGGCAAGCAAATGTATGTAGCAGTAGTGGAATCCCACGTTTACACAAACAAAGATGCTATCTTACAAGAAATGCTTGAAACATCTTCGAATGAAAGTGCTGAAGAGATAACTAAATTGGATCAAAGCGAGAAACAGCAAGCAGTTGAAGTCATTACACAAGCACTTGAGTCTGTAGCTAGCACTGAGTCAAAACATGAATTCGTAGACATCAAAGAATCTAAATTAGAAACAGCTTCTTCAACCATTGAAGAAAACTACAAAACGGCTGCAGTAAAAACAACAAATATCAGTTTAGAAGCATCTCAAGAAATCATTGAAGCAAAAGTAAGTAAACATGAAGGTACTGAAGTTAAACAAGAATTGTTTACAGCAGTCGCTTCTGAAGCTACAAATATAGTAGAAAACTTAGAAGCTGAGTCTTTTAAGGCCACTGAAGTCTCTAAGAAAAAAGCTGTGGCTTTCTCAGAAGAAAGCTATAAAGAGACGGCAATACAGTCCACCGAAACTCTCCTCGAAGAGAGTAAGGAAACGACTGAAGTTAAGATAAGTGGAACACACGCATCAAGCAAAACTGAACAACTAGCAATATCCATTGCAGAGTCTAATGAGCTAGTAATCGAGGATTCTAAAGTTGAAATATTTGAAACAAAAGAAGTTAAATCAACATCAGCAGTGGTAACAGAAGAAGAGACCTTTAAAACAGCTGCAATAGAAATATCAGAGGTAGCTTTAGAAGAGGCGGTAGAACAACATAATGTATCCATTGAAACGAGCTATGCAAAGATCACAGAAACTGAAAACTTAGCAGTTGCGGGCATTACGGAGACAAAAACTCTAGAAGACAAAGTCATGATACCTAAAATTGAAGACGAATATGCTGCTCTGAAAATAATAAAACAAGAAATCATTGAAGGCCCCGAAGAGGTTACTGAAATAGTCGAAAACGAAGTAGTTAAGAAGAGCATAGAGATCGAAAAAATCGTGTCTGAAGAGAAAACTCTTTATCAATCAGAGAAATTGCACATAAGGACTGATATAGCACAACTAGCAGTTAGCCAAACGGTTGATAGCGATGAAAACAATAATAAAGATACTCCTACCCCATCTACTATCCCACCTACACCCCTAACAGATGAATACGTATTTAAACTTCAAATCCCGCTACCCAAAAACACAGGTGTAGTTGAAGACGATAGCTTCGAACACGAAGACCTATCTATAGTCAAAAAGAAGTTAATTCCTCATATAGAAACGACTATAGATGAGCCGATTATTTATGATCCGCCACTGCTGACCCCAACTGAGGATAAACTAGAGCCAGTTTATACTAAAACTGGCTTGAATGGAGGTTGTCCGGTTTATATAAAGCCTGGGCTAAGAGGGGGTGCTTGTGTTCCTTATCCTAGAAAGGTAAGTGTGTGAACGAAATACATTCTGCTCATTCATCGTTTTTAGCGTGTTCAAATTAAATTGATTTATCTTAGTGTTACACGTAGGGATTTAAAATCTACACGTTTTAAAATCTTTGGTTTATTCTATCTATTTTATTTATTCATATTTTATTTTTCGTGCATCTTTATTAGAATAATTATAGTACATTACGATATTAGTGCGTAAAGATGGTTATAACATGCGAGGCGGAATTTCAGCCCGAGCCGCAGGCGAGGGCGTAATTGAGCCGAGCATGTTATAACCAATACGCACGTATATCGTACGACGTTTTTTAACACATTTGCGAGGAAACAGAAGAAAAAAACATTTAAATAAACTCAATCTGTGAATGCACACTGTTGCTTTCCCGCCATTTGAACAGACTGCCTACTGAGTGGCGCCGCGCGGCGATTAGTTCTCCTTTGAATAGCAACAGCGCGCTGCTCACTAGCTGGAGGCACGACTCCAGCTCGGCGGCGATCAGTTCCATATTTGAAATGGCAAATAATGCTGTTATGGAATTTGTATGGACTATAACATAACTATTTGCTTTGATAACACACGCGTTTGTTATGACCCGCTTTACATATCTAAAACCGGTGGAATTACATCAGCTTTACGAGCAAGGGTGTTAAAAAATCGTTTAAAAACGCTCCTTGATTTGGTAAGTTTTTATCCATTAAACCTATTTGATTTATTTGAATTCAAGAAAACAGGAATATCAGTAAATTATTTCCAACAGGAATACATACGAGAAATCGAAAGGAAGTCATCGCTCCTCGCGTCAGCTATCGACCAAACGATTAAAAGTATCGAAGAGTACAAAGAAGAAGTCGGCATGGATAGGATGGAGAAAGTGACAGAGATAGAGGAGATTACAGAGAAGGAAGACGAAGTGAGGCCGGAGGATGAGCTGGTTGGCTTCAGAGCGGTGCAGTTTGAGCCTGATAGCTTGCCTAAGCAGAATACACCAGTTAATATTCCGGTAGGTTATATTTTCAACGACTCAATAATTAAGCTCGACCAATCACATAACACAAAAATGACAAAACACGTGATTTTCGTATTGTGTGATTGGTTGAGCTCAAACGGGATGATAACTGGGATGATATATTTCAAGTTAGGGCTGCTGGTCTCAAGATCATTGATTTTCACCAATATCTTCGCCAATTATAGACCGATTTACAAAATTCTTTCTTGGTTTGAAAAAAAGGTAGGAATATACTTGCCAGGTGATCCAAATAAATTTTATTACATATTTAATACACAAGTCTTTCAAACAAAAAACAATTTTCCAAATCGCTTCCAGGCTTCGAGTAGGTAGGTAAACTTGGAATACACTAAAGATCTCGACGAATTGAGAACCTCTCTTATTTGGAAGTCGTTTAATGACTCGTTGTATATAGGTAATGCCTGAGGTGAGAACACCCGAGGCATACCGGGACGAGTCCGGAGAACCAATCGGCAGTGTGCAAGGGATCATTGATGGCTTGGAGGAGGCCACGGTTGACGAGCAAGTTGCTAGTAAGTATACTCAGTCTGTTGAACACAACGCCATCTGTGTTTCGGCTGCATTTGATATCTAGCTCTCATAACTCATACCTTTCAAAATTAGTTCGGACTGTCGCCACAGTGGCGCTGTCCAGTTACTATAACGCAGTCTGGAGCTGAATCCTCTTTTTTCCCACACTGAACCTGACCTGTACCCATTACAACATAGAGAAATTTTATAAACCCTGATTTCTGTTATAGCTGGCTTTCCATTCCCTGCATTTTACACAGTCCCCTGGTTATTACAAATAGAAATGGAATAGAAATCAAATCGACAGATAACGCTGAGACTTCACCTGCGCCTAATGGCATTAATTGCATTAGTCTATTTGTAACATGGCTAAGGGGGCTGCATACTTATGTCAAACTGATGATTTACCTAACCCCGCTGGCAGTTACTTTATATGTGTAAAATGGTAGCTGTATCAATGCCTGCCTACCTTCCATTTCTTCACTCGTAGTGCTTGCTAGATCGACAAAGTTAGGCAACGTTCTAAACGATGGATGATTGGCATCATAGTTTCATGCCCACTTTGTCCAATCACCTGCACCCGAGAGGACTTATACGGATAGGGCCGTAAGAGTCACTAAATATTGGGCTAAAAAAATTTAAGTTCAAGCCATTGACATAAGAATAAGATTGGCATCATCATCTGAGAGCCTCCGTGCTTCGTGTTAGCCTTAGGCCTCTCCGTCACCAGAGTTGACAGCTCATATGAACTTATGTTATTTACAGAGGAGCTGGGCAAGCCCGGTCTGACGGAGAACAAGATCGCAGAGCTCATATCCGGAGAGTCTGAGATGCTGAGAGAAGCGCACGTTATGGGGTAACACTTTAAAGATAAAGATAATTTATTTGCTCAAAACATTGTGTACAAAAACTTTTGATATTGCATGCAATGTAACATTTGCATGCAATATCAAAAGTTTTAGATATAACAACATGCTTTACCGAAACATATCTGTGTGCAAATTGTCTCTGTACGGTCAACGTCACCAACCTGGTAACCCCCCCTGCAGTATAATCCTTACTAAGTGGGTTACCAACTGGTGACACTGACTGTACCCGCAACCAATCACATAACACGAAAATGACAAAACACGTCATTTTCGTATTGTGTGATTGGTTGAGCTCAATTGGGATAACTGGTGGTTTTTTCTACTTTCATTCATGATGCCATTTCAACCGTTTATTCCTTTACACTTATAAATACTCATATCAATCTCATTCACTGTTCATAATTCAAAACATATCATTATCAGGTACATTTTTTCTTAAAATCATTATAGATTTTGAAAAACATTGGCATCTAACCTATGCTCGCACCTATATAAAAAATACATAAGACATGGCGTAGCGCCTTTTACATGGCGTAGCGCCTTCTATATGGCGTAGCACTTTCTACATGGCGTAGCAACTTCTTCGTGGCGTAGCACCTTCTACATAGCGTAGCACCTTCTACATGGCGTAGCACTTTCTACATGGCGTAGCGCCCTCTACGTGGCGTACCATCTTCTACATGACGTAGCACTTTTTCCTTGCGTAGTGATTCAAAAAATTTTTGTGCTTCTAAAAACCGTAGTTTTCCTGTAAAAATTACTTGCTGCACTAGGAAATGCTTGCTTTATTTACATTTAATCATGCATTTAGGTAATCAGTCAATCTAACATCCAGGTCACTGCCAGTTGAAAGCTGGCAACTTTACCACGCTAAATGTCAAATACAAACTCTTTACACTTAAACGGTTGAAACAGGCTCACCCGCGTCCTAACCTCACACATGAGCAAACCCGACGATTCCAGCGTCGACTTCAAGAAGATAAAACCATTGATGGAGTCTCTCAAGAATTCTGATGTCATTGCGGCTCTGAATGAAGAGCTGTTGAAGAGTAAAGAAGATAAGAAGAAGGAAGAGAGGACGTGGACGAAGTTCCTTCAGAAGCCGGAGCGACCAGCGCCGAGGGCTAAATGCGGGTATTATGGATACCTGCCGCAGGAGAAAAACGAAGAGGTAATGAGATAAACCAGTTTTAGTTAGTACTAGCGGACCCGGCAGACGTTGTCCTACCCGAAAAACCAACACCACTCTATAGGTTCATTAATTATTTTAGCAATTTAAATTCCGTCCTATCCTTGTGTGTTATTCATATAAAAAATTGGCTGACGCAAATTCAACATAATTATTATAACAGGTTTTAATTGTAAGATTAAGTTGAAACAAGATGGTGCTAGCAAAAGGTTTACTCCGTTTGAAACTAGATGGCGCTGTTAAGTCAGCTACTCTTAGTAATTGGTTTACTCAGTTTGAAACTAGATGGCGCTGTAATTATCTCTGCATTCTGAGCATAGATTAATGTTACCTCTTTCAGTACAACTATGATTCCGAGCGAGGTCGTCATAACAATGATCAATCCATCAGCAATGTGGGATATCTGCCAGTTCGTTTGTTGATCCGCATAACAGATCTATTTCCTATAAGCCTTCAATACTTACGATTTTATGAGTTACATAGGAGACTGGGCAAAAATTTACGAGTCGTGAACATAATGCAAATCAAAATGATTTCTACTTTTCATTTAAATTTATATAGATGAAGTTATGATTCTCTAAACTGATATTTTTTTTTCTCTCAGAGCTATTACAATTATTTCGTACCCACTCTTCTTTGTTCGTTTCTCATATTTAGCTACCTAAGTATATCAAAATGGCCGCTAAGGGAAAAAACCCTTAAATAAATTAAAAAAAAAAAAAGTATATCAAGACTATTTTAGGTACCTGATTTTTCAGGAAGTGGATAACAAAGACTGAAATAGAGTTTCATTGAAAGAAAACCTTCCTTGATACAGCAATTCGATCGACATGCCATGACCATTAATGATATTAATCAAATATTTCAAGGTGCTTGGCCATCATTCAATATTATTTTCGCCAAAACAATAGGAATTATTTTCAGTATTTTATTTGGTGTCTAAGTTTGTGGTAGTGTCGGTGAATTCGAATTGTTTTAAACGAATTTTAAGGTACGTCTTAGAAATAAAAATCTCTCTTCTCTTTCAAAATATATTTTTAATGAATAATTAATTATTTAATCTTAAAATGGCACGGATTTGTGTTAATTTGAACACCACAGACATATAATTAGTGTAACAAAAAAGTTGAATTATTTGAAGAGTGTGATAAATGAACTTAAAATAAAATATAATGTTTTTACAATTTATGGCAAGCTTGGACACACATTACTAGCTATTTCAAGGGTGACTTTTCAACCTAGAGTTTACTGTCATTTTATGTATTTATTTATTATTTATTTATTTATTCATCAAAAATAAAACACCTTAACAGCTAGCCAAAGCGATGTTTAAGCGAAAAAAACTCAAACATTATGTACCTAACCTAGGATAGATAAATCAGACTACACATTAGATCGTCCAGTCCGTTGTAACTTTTCTGTAGAATTGAATTGAACATCGCTGAGGGTGAAATGAAATGAAATGAAATGAATTTATTTGTTCGAAGAATGGTTACATAAGTTTTAAAATTTGTAGATAAGTGTCACATTCTCCACCGTATTAATACGGTATACAAATTTTTTGTAAGTTACATCATTATTAAATCATTAAAAAATAAATATCGTCATTAAGTCTCAATACAATTTCAATTCAACATGCAGAATAGTAAATAAGTATCGAAATAAAAATTCATGTCAAGCTCTACATTATCAAATTAACTTATAATTAAATTTTATGCATATTAAAATCTCTACTAATTATTTAAAAATTCTGAAACAGTATAAAAACGTCTATCATACAACCACAATTTTAACTTTTTTATAAATTGTCTATGAGGCAGTTCCTTAAAACTTTCTGGAATATTATTAAAAATGCGCCCACACATAGCATAGGAATTATTAAGATAAAGCTCCGTTTTAGGGACCCTTGAGAGAACAATTCTGTCCGGATTCCGTACACATCTATTGTAGATATCACGTGCTTTAACAAAAGTATCAAAGTGCTCTTTAACAAATTTTGCAGCTTCAAAGATGTACATGCTTGGCAAGGTAAGTAACTTTAGCTTAGTGAAATAAGGTTTACACGAAACCCAAGGAGGAACTCCAACTATTGCACGAATACACTTTTTTTGTGCAATGAATGCCCTGTTAATATCAGTTGAGTTACCCCACAAAATAAGACCATATCTCAAGACAGAAGCGACATAGCCGTGGTATGCTGTTAAGGCTGTAGCACGATTAGCTGTTTTGTTAAGTGTGTAGAGGACATATACAAACCTATTAAGCTTTTTACAAACGTGTTCAATATGCGCCTTCCAATTACAGTTATGGTCTAAGACAATTCCCAAAAATGTTGTGTCAGCCACCTCAGTTAGGTATTGTCCATTATAGACTATGTTAAGGTTTTGACGATTGCTACCATAGTTATGAAATTGGATTGAATTTGTTTTAATTAAATTAACTTTTAAATTATTATTATTCAACCATGAGATTATAGAATTAATAGAATTATTTATGTCCAGAGTGTAATTAAGAATGTCAGATTTTGATGAAATAATAATTGAAATGTCATCTGCAAACAGTGTAATTGGGTTAGTCGTCACTTCGGGTAAGTCATTAATATACAGCAAAAATAACAGGGGACCCAAGACACTACCTTGAGGCACGCCACATTTATTAACTTTGTATTCCGATTTAATAGACGTAAGCTCCTTACAATAGTTAATATGGGATATTTCAACACATTGCCTTCGATTACTTAAATATGTCTTTAACCAATTGAGTGTTGGCCCTCTGATACCGTATTTTTCAATTTTATTAAGAAGTAGATCATGGGATACAAAGTCAAATGCTTTTGACATATCAAAAAAAACCGCAGTAACCCATTTACCTTCATCTAAGTCGTCAATAATTTTCTTCGTTAAATTAAAGCAAGCAAGTGTGGTGGATTTGCCTTTTTGGAATCCATATTGCTGACTTTTTAAAATTGAATTCTTATTTAGAAATGACAATATCCGCTCTTGCATTGCTTTTTCAAATACTTTAGATATAACTGGAATCAATGTTATTGGTCTATAATTTTCTGTCATACTTTTATCACCTTTTTTGAAAAGAGGCTTCACTGTCGAATACTTTAAAGCACTTGGGAAACGACCCTCGGTAAATGACAAGTTGATCATGTGTGTAAGTACGGGTACCAGTTCGTCTGCACATGCTTTTAAAATATTAGTAGAGAAACCATCATAACCAGTAGCTTTTGTATTTTTAAGTGAAACTATGATTTTTTTAATATCTTTATAACTACATGGCTCTAAAAACATGCTTCTGCAGTTGCTACTTTTGTGAGTATAGCAGAGAGTACCAATCGGGCTACTCGTTAGTTCTATCCAATAGTCATTAAACTCTTCGGCAATTTTTAATGGGTCTGAGATAAGAAAATCATTTTTTTTTAATTCATTTATGATTGTCAAATGTTTTTGACTCTCACATTCGTGCTTTATTAGTTGCCATGACGTCTTGCATTTATTTTTTTATTTTCTTAAAGTGTTTTCTTTAGAAGTTTTAACCCTTAAACAAACGCGAGCCCCTGGCTATGATATTTTAAAAAAAGATGTGGTTTCTGGGTAATTAGGGGTCTCTGATTCCATTTCTTTTGGAAAAAATCAAAAAAAGGGGGTGGAAGGGGGTGATTTTTTGGTGGTATGTATATTACCATTGTCCATGTAGGACTTGAAATTTTTTTCGTTGGTGGTACGTATATTACCATTGTCCGTTACGGTCTGTTCATAACTTTAGACTAGTTGTTTCCCGTGACTACAGTTGTAAAAATAATTAGCCTGAGAAAATGAAAATAAATAGGATTTTGATAGATAGATAAGATAGATAAAAAAATTATTTGGGAAAACACACACACAGACGAACATAACTAGGTACACTGACACAGCAAAAAAAAAAAACAAAATGTATTAGATCTAGGTAGGTAGGTAGGTACTACAATAACAAAAACTTATTCTATTCTATACTACACACAATACAAAAAAAATAAAAATAATAAAATATATTAAACAAACAAAAAAAAAACCACTACAAAAAAAGAAAATAATGAGGCAGGTGAAGGACGTCTGTGTTGGTGCAGTCCAAAAAGGAACAGTCTCAGCTTTGTGCTGCTCTGCACCGGGGAGGTACAGAGCAACGCTGGTTTTCCATCGCATTCGCATGGTTTTCATTTTACCTACGTAAAAGGTTTTTTCCACAATTTCCCATTTATTTATGATTGTTATTTTAGTTTTTGTTCTCACATAGTCTAATTTTATATTAAACTTGTTAACTTTGGGTCTGAGATGCCATTTAGAGCCCTGCTGTGGTTTGGAAGATGTTGTTTCCTTGAAAAATGATTTTTTTAGGTTTTTTAAACATGGTAATTTACTAAAACAAACAATTTACGTTCAAAAGTCACACTATACTTACACACATTTTTATGTATACAATTCGATTAAGAACTTTACCTATACGGACAATGGTAAAATAGATACCACTTACAGTCTCTACTTTGAGTGATCAAAAACTATGCAAACCTTGGTAATATTCTCATTATTATGCATGTAGGACCTCTTAAATATAATAGAGTTTACCTATTTGAACTCCAAGAGCACTTAACGAATTCTTCGCCGAACAAAAATTCCAAAAGTTTGAAAGTGACACTCAAAAATACGAACTAAATGTCAAATTTGGCGCAAAAAAAAAATTGACATCATTTTTCACTGACAGGCAAAATTGACAAGGATAAAGTTGCCAGCATATTAGATAGCAAAAATATCAGAGATTACAATACTTTCAAATTCAAGTCCTGCCAAACAATAGAAAATAGTTTTTTTTGTTATCAAACTAAGTGGTACATATATGACTTTTGTTTGATTAAGGGTATAGAACGATCTATGCAGCTTCTAAGAAGCCTAGAATATTTTTTATACATGTTTTTATTTTCATTTGATTTATTTTTATAATATTTATAACGTAGTACTCTTTTAGTGTGGCAACTAATTTTTAAACCTTTGGTTATCCAAACTGGTTTACCGGTTCCGTTACGTATTTTTATTTTGATGTATGGAAAGCAGAGATCGTAAAATAAAATAAGTAATTCTTGAAAACTTTCATAAGCAGAGTCAATATTTTTTTGCTTATAAACCTCAGTAAATGAAAGATTTTGTAAGCACTGCTTCATTTTCACTATGTTATCTAAACTATAGTCTCTTTTTGTTATAAAATACTCGGAAAAAAGGCATTTCGATTTAACTGGAATATTCAGTAATTGGGCAGTGTTATGATCCGAGATGCCCCAGTGTAGAAGCTCACCTTTCGCGGAGGGGATATTGCTTATAATGTGGTCAATACAGCTGTTAAGTCTAGTTGCTTCTCTTATGTGCATGTTAAGATTGTAATTCATTAAGAGTTCACGAAATTGCGTAGATGTATTTGTATCTACAAGGGAATTAATATTTAGGTCTCCGACTAAAATAATCTTTTTTTTATGTTTTTTGCAATGTTTATGAAGAATTGTTGTTAATTTATTCCTGAATATACCAAAATCAGAGTTAGGCGTTCTGTAAATACAAATAATTGTCATATTTTGAGACACTATATCGATGCCGCAACATTCGAAGTGAAAGTTCATGCAGAGTTCCTGGATAAATACCATTTCTCTAAAAATGAAACCGGTTTTCGTTAAAATACAAACCCTGCCACGATTTTTCCTTTTCTTTTTTTCCTTATCCTTATTAAATATTCGACAGTAAGAGGCGGCTAAACTATATCCTGACATATTAATCAGACTCTCACAACCTTTTTTGGTGTTTGAGATATGTTTTCAACAACGATAAGTTAAAGCTCTTATCGATACAATGATGCAATTTCCTGAATTTATAACATTTTTTTAATCCTTCCTCGTCTTCCTTCTAGGTACTTTCCTTCTATGATTTTTGTTGTTTTGAATTAATGCTTTAAGTAAGTAAGTTCGTATGAGTCAGTGGCCAACTCTGGCGACGGAGTTTTTAGGCCGCCTTAAGACCTCCGTCATGGCTTAACGACTTAAATAGCCGGGACCGACAATTTAACGTGCCCTCCGAAGCACGGAAGCGCTCAGATGAAAATGCCACTGGCGGTCACCCATCCACTTACAGACCGTTTCTAACGTTGCTTAACTTCGACGATCTATCAAGAACGACTAAGCAAGCACGACCACGAGCGCTTCACTAAATGCTTTAATAATAATAGATGACTGCATAATAAAAGCTTACTTGGGCATAGTAAGTAAGTTCGTATGAATCAGTGACCAACTCAGGTGACGGAGTTTCTAGGCCGCCTTAGACCCCTCGCAAACTACAGACTTTCTATCGGCCGATAGTTGAGAAGGAATATACTTCGATCGTAGTGAGTATATTCCGTCTCGACTATCGGCCGATAGAAAGCCTGCAGTCTGCGAGGATTTATGGCTTAACGACTTAATTAGCTTTATGTGCCTCCGAAGCACGGAAGCGCGGATCCACTTACATACCGTTTAGAACATTGCTTGACTTCGACGATCTATCAAGAACGACTAAGCAAGCACGACCACGAGCGCTTCATTGGGCATTTCAATTTGTATGTGGTTCATTATGATTTTTTTTTTAATAAAAAAACAACTTAAAATGTATTTTCCTTTTTTTTTCAGGGGCCGTACAAAGTTAAAATAGTTAAGCAACCCAAACCGAAAGTAGCTCCAGATTACAAGCCAGAGGTAAATTAAATGTAGCATTATCAAAAACGCAGTAACCCTAATGTTTATCGTGTATTTTTAGTTTCCAAAAAATATTCGAATTGAGAACTTTGCCCAGAAGATAAATCATCATCATTATTAGCAGCTCGAATGATAGCCCATTGCTGGACATAAGCCTCCTCCCTCAAACGCCACTCCAATCGGCCCCGTGCTGATCTTATCCAAGTCTTTCCCTGTATGGCCTCGATGTCGTCCACCCATCTGGTTGCTGCCCCGGCTCCTAGCGCTTCCCCTTGGGTACCACTAGAGCTTTACACCACCTGCCATCACCAAATCTGGCCAAGTGTTCTGCCCAGCGTCACTTAAGTCTCGCAATACGGTCTCCGATATCTGCTACCTTTGTCCTAGAAGATAAATACGTAGGGTTAAATACAAAAAAGATTGTGGATCCAGTTGGTCGAAATTTTGAGGTCACTCCAGAATTCTGATAACGAAGGTAGCGTAAGGCATTCTATGTACAGTCACGTGCAATAGAGTATACACTCCATAATGTTTCATTCAACCCATTACAGGTCAACATGTCCAACAATGTTCTGGTATTTTTATTGATTTCGCCAGTAGTTCAATGTGAAATCAATTTCGGTTTTTTGTTTTTAACCTACATCTATTAGTTTTAGTGTTATATTAATTTTAAAAGTATGGAGTGTATACATCTTATTGTCCGTGACTGTACATACAGTACCTAAACAAATAAAGATCCTTTTTATATGCACTATTATCAAATAAAAAAATTAAATTTAGATGCGCCTTTTTATGCCTATAACTTTTTGGGTTACTGCGTCTATTAACATTTTATTTATATTTTAAGTCTTATTATTTTTAAGCTCTTATCTCCTTGTTGTGTACAATTAATATATCTTAATTAATAAGTTACTGCCTCTATTTTATAAGTAAATAATTAACTAATTTAAAAACAATCCTTGCTGAGTTGTTACAAGCTTGAAACCTCTTTGCTCTGTATGTTTTTAATTCTTATTTAAGTTTCCAATAAATATTTTCCTTTTAATACTCTATCCTATTCTTGTTTAATTTTACCCCAAGAATTATGCTAAGGAAAAACGTCATAACGGGTCATAACGAAAAAATATTCTAGAGTTCCACAAACTTATCTGGAACGGTGGTCAAAAGAGGAACTAACGAATTTTACAGTAAAATATATGCATATATGCATGAAAATGAAATTAACTGTACATTTCGTCTCATGGTGCAATTCTATTGGCCGACATTTGGGACGGAAAAATAATGCCCCGAATACCACACGAGCTTCAAAATTATCTGGCATTTCCCTCAAGGTTCCCTGCAAACAAATAAAATCGTCAAGTTTTTCAGGAAAAATCACTGTGATTTTTTAACCTGAAAAACTTGACTCCTTCATTTGTTTGCAACGAACCTATCGGGAAATACCCGATAATTTTGAAGCTCTTGTGGTATTATAAGTGACTACTATTAGATAGAAACAAAAATATATAATAATACTCGGGAAGGGGAAAGTTGTCGACATAGCTCAGAGAATCAGCAAGCTGAAGTGGCAGTGGGCTGGTCATATCTGCCGAAGAACCGATAACCGCTGGGGTAAACAAATTCTTGAGTGGAGACCGCGACTCGGCAAACGTAGTGTAGGACGCCCTCCGGCCAGGTGGAGTGACGATCTGCGAAAGGCTGCTGACAAGCTGGATGCGTCGAGCTGAGGACAGGGCGCAATGGCGCTCATTAGGGGAGGCCTATGTCCAGCAGTGGACTGATATAGGCCGATGACGATGATGATGATGACTTGGGAAGCAGAATTAATAAAATATCAGAATGAGAAACTGCTCGATTTTAATCGAACATTTAATCGATATCTCTCGTATAAGTTATCGCTCATATCAGCAATAAGTAAACTGGACCATGCCTATATTTTTTTTAAATGTAAACGAAATCTCGACACTACTAAACTCTTTGCGAATTGGATAAGGTTTTTGTTAAAAGTTATAATGACTATAGCAGATAAAAATATCAAAATGGATGTAAACATGACATTGAAATCACGATCTGAATGCACTTGTAGCGACTCCATTAACTATTTATCTATTTATTTATCTTTATTTATTATCACATTACCTATTTATTTATGTATTGCTGTGTATGACGCTTCCTATCTTGTGTGAATAAACTTTGTGTTGGTGAAATTAAACTTGTTTTTCCACCAACAAGAATACCTACCGCAAGACCCAAGGTACAGGACTTACATCGCTTCACACTCAGCACTGCATTTTGGGAATAGAAAAAAAAACGATTAAAAAAAAGATAGATAACCACGACCTTTATATATTATAGAGTATCATAGTGCTACGATAGATGCTACGCCGTAGTATTCGTAGCACCCCGTAGCACGTAGAGTCTGCAAGATACTCCTCTTTAATTATTAGTACTGTCATTTTGTAAAATATTGCGCAATTTTCGCAGGTGAATCTTTGGCTTAAAATAACTGGATACAATTAGCTGTAAAACACCATTTACACGATACCATTATGGCATACCAGTTATATCAAAATCAACGGAACAAGAGCTTATATTCTGTAGCAAGAGGCTAGAATGGTATGCCAGAAGGTTATCGAAGGCGTTTTTACTCACCCGTCGGCCATCACCGAGGTCGTAGTAAATATTTATTTATTTATTAAACAAAATCCACCCGATCACCCGATTACGTTGGCAACCGGGTACTGGGACTGTCCATCTCTGGTAAAAGACCTAGAGGGAGACCAAAAACTACCTGCACAGCTGTGTTGGAACGAGACATGAAAACATGCAACGTTTCCTATGATGACGTCATGGATAGGGCGAAGTGGAGGAAGAGTGTTAGGAAGGCTGACCCCACCACCATGTGGGGTGAATAGTCGGGAAGAGAGAGAGAGAGAGACATTAAACAAAATCCACACCTCTTAAGAGTACACAAAACTTAAAACAAACTATTCACTCAGTGACGATCTCTGTAGCGCAGTGGGCGAAGGTCCGCTTGCGACGCAGTAGGTTGCGGGTTCGATCCCCGCCGCGGGACCAATGTTTGTATGATTAACAAATATTTGTCTCGGGTCTGGGTGTTTTCTATGTATAATATGTATGTATTTACAATCAAAATTTATATAAGTAGTATATCAGTCATATTAGTACCCATAACACAAGCTCTGCTTACTTTGGAGCTAGAAGATGCTGTGTGAAAAGTCCAGCATTATTTATTTTAGTATGATTTCTTAAGTGTATATAATTCTTAGAACTTCGAGACCGGGCCGCTACCGTGGGAGCAGCGAGCGTTAACCGAACCAGTTGAACCACCACCACCACTGGAGGACCCAATACTGATCCCTGAAGAAGGCCCGGAGTTCTTGGAGGCTGTGGACCCGCTCACAGAGAGCCAGGTCCCGGATCTGCAGGATACTGGTGTGTATAACGAAGGCAGGTGTTAGTGTGCGTAAGTGAAACTGAGTGCTCAGTCGTCCATGGAGCGTCCACACAGAGACAACTAGTGTCCGACCGAAGTTTCGGTTTCGGCAAGTTTCGGCCAAAAAAACGGGTTTCGGCCGAAACTGGTGTCAAGGCCAAAGGTTCGGTTACGGTTTCGGTTTCGGCTGAAAACCTTGTTTCGGTCGGACACTAGAGACAACATGCTAGTCTTGTGTAATTCCGGAACTAATAGTTCATTTGGACTACTTCTTTTGCGTTTAGTCACTAGTTCAATTTCAATACAATCATATCTCTAGTTCCGTAGTTCAGCGCGGCAAATGAGCGAGAGGAACGTTGTGAACGAGAAGGATAGAGGAGAACAGGCGATACATTGGACTATAATGCTGTGACGTCAGAAGCCAGTCACATTTTCTGACGTCAGACAGTCAAAAATGACAGTCTGACGTTCAGTCTTTTTGGAAAATGACAGCGGCGCGTTTGGCGCGGACAGAGTCGCGCAATGGTCGCGAAAGAACAGGAGTAAAATTAGTTCTAAGACTATTCTACTAAGTGATCCCAGCGGTCCTACTGAATAAATGCTTTTTGACTTTCACTTTGACAAATGTGCAATAGCTGCCCCGTCGCAGACTGCAGACTTTCTATCGGCCGATAGTTGAGACGGGCTATACCTCTCCATACTCATTACGAGCCGAAGTATATTCCGTCTCAACTATCGGCCGATAGAGTCTGCAGTCTGCGAGGCAAGGGGTCTAAAAGTTTTGAAAAAAATATTTCTTTTGTTTCCAAAGGTATAATACTACCACCACCAAAACCAGACACTCCGGATACCATACTAGAACCAGACGAGCCGCCTGAAGAGGTGGTACAGGAAGTTAAAGAAGTTGAGGAGGAAACAGCGCCTGAAGAGAAAGAAATGAAAGGAGAAGTGGAAGAAATGGCTGAACAGCTGGTCCAGAATGTGAAGAATATGGTCGGTAAGTACAATAAATAATAACATTTCGACTTCAATGTTGAACGACCTCTGTAGCACAGTGCCGAAGGCCCGCATACGACGCAAAAGGTTGCGGATTCGATCCCCGCCGCCGCTGTACCTACGGGATAATTAGTGTGATCTACAAGTATTTGTCTCTCGGGTCTGGGTGTTTTCTATGTAGGTATTATATTATGTATACAAACAAAAAGTATTTAAGTAGTATAACGGTCAAGTAGGTTCTGTAGGTACTTGTAGTATCCATACAGCTCTGCTTACTTTGGGGAAAGAATGAAAGAATGACTCAGGGCATCAAGTGAGAATGCGTTTTTTGAGTTTTATCAAAAAACAATAAACATAGACACAGCTGAGAAGATGGTTTAGGTGCTACAAGTAAAAGCCTTTTGAATTTTGAACTCATACGAACTTAGGTAATGACTTTATTCAAATTCAATTCATTTTATTTCGGTTTCACAAAAGTCCACCATATTATATAGTAAAATGCTTAGCCTAATTGTTAGTAAGTAATCAATTATTATAACAATGATAATGTTATTTTTACAAGAATAGGCATATGCACTATCAATCTTTGAGTAATTCCCGACTCGTACCACAAAATCTTGTACCAAATGGTACGAGTTGGGAATTACTCCAATCTTTAGTTCTCTGAAGTTAGGTTAGGTGCTACGATTCCGCAGGTTTGGTAGAGTAGGCGAGATAGCACGATGCAACAAACTAAGCGAGTGAGCGAGGCAGCTATACAGCGCTGTCTTCGTCTTATAAGCGAAGATCAGATTATTTTCTACCACTTTTTAAATTAAGTAAGTTATTATTTTTAAGTAATTAGGTACTTAATAACTATTTCTTGTTAAATATCTCTAGATCCCCAAGCGCCGATACAACAGCAGTTGGCACAGATGCGAGCGCAACTAGCTGCGCTTGCGCAGCTGCCGTGCGTCATACAACAGTCTCTTGAGATGCTGACCAGCCATCTGGCTAACATCACGCAACAGGTAAACCGCTTTGGTATATTGGTCTAGACCAATACCTGCTGAACGAAGGGTCTAGCTGCTAAACAAACGTTTTAAGTCAGAGAAGTGTCAAATTCGAAAATAGAATCTAAATTTTTTGTACACCTCAAGTCGGGTCCACAGCGCCGTGTTTTAGCGTGTGTTTTCTAACATGTTAGCATCGTTTTCCACGGGCACGGGCCTATTCGGTTAATAACATGTTAAAAACACGAAAACACGGCGTTTTGGACCCGGCTTCAATTATGTTAAAAGTTAATAATCATTGGTATACTTTTACAGGCCTTTGCCCTGCAGTGAGACGAGACGCAGGCTTAAAATAAATAAATAAATATACTTGGCTAATTTGCGTAAAACATAAAAAATACAAAGTAATCTAAGCTGAAATATTTATCACATTACACGTTTAATTTATTACACTATTTGAATTTAACATCACGGCATTCACGGCTCTTTTATTAGGTACTTTGAGTGAACTGCACAATGCGGAAACGGAAATGTTCTTTTTCGTAATTTTCGTGCAATTTTCGCCATCAAATTGGCAACACTTTCAAATCATCCGGTGTATCAAGCTATAACTACTCGTCAATAGATGGCGCCATTAACGAATTCAGGCATTTTCAAAAACCACACCGAAAAATCCATATTAATGACGCTGTGTTTTAAAAGTAAATACTTTGCAGGAGAGTGTCCAGATGTCCTGCGAATCTCAGTCACAAATGAAAACAGAGACCTTCGAAGAAGTCGAACGTAAGTTTTGATATTTTACTAAGTCAACTAAACCAAGACTATCATTCAAGACTTTGACTTCATTATCCATCAACAGTTACCTACGACTCAGAATTATATTTATTTCAGTGAGGGAAGAAAGGCAGGAATACCAGGAGAGCAGTGACAACGAAGTGGGACACGTCACCATTGAGGAGATTGGGGCTCCGGAACAAAACGAAAATATTATTCAGGTATAAAAAGTACCTACCTTCTTACACCATAAATAGTCAAGCATTCATCATAAAATAGTCTGCGTATTAAGATAGATAGGGACTATGGGGTTTCCTCACGTCTCTCTTCATAAATTAGACTAGATCTCGATTCAAACTAGGTACCTACATACTTAGTAACAACGCAACCTTCTTCGCAAGTCTAGAGTAGGTCAAGAGGAGATGGGCAGGATACCTGGCTAGACGGAAAGACGGGAGATGGACTACAGCGATTGCGGAGTGGTGGCCCAGAGATGCACAAAGACCACGAGGCAGACCACCCGCCCGATGGTCGGATGACATCGTTAATGTAGCTGGGAAAGCGTGGAAAAGGACTGCACAGGACCGAAAAGAGTGTCGTTATAGAGAGGAGGCAGTGGGTAGCAACCGGGCTGAATAGATAGATAGGTAGGTAGGTACGTAGACTACACCCATCAAACCAACTTGGCTCTCAATGTGAAAAAGTTCGTAAAACGCGCCCATCAAGAATTTTTAAAATTCATCCTGAAAACAATTTCCAGGAGGTTCCCGAAGCTAAAATCACGCTGACAGCTGAAGAGTATGAAGCGCTGAAGAGGGAAGAAGAGATGATACTAGAAGAGAAGATAAAGAACGAAAAACTGAAGAAGGTATGTGCTTTTGTAAGTAATACCTACCCTTTTGTTATTATAAACGGTAGGCATCAATTTATATAGAGACACTAATCTACTTCAAATCAATTTATTTATTATTATAGATTTCGACAGTTCAAAGTTTTGGGAAGAGATTGTTAGGCCTCCCTCGTTTCCATGCACTTAAACTTTCTGTCACGGATGCCTTCTAAAATTTCTGGAAGTGCCGATATAGGAAATTATAAGTTCTTTCAGTCAAACCAACACTAATCAAAGATGGTAACCTAATTCTTTAAGTTTTCCCACTCTAAACCTTCTATTAGGTCCAAGAGAAAATCGAACAGGAGTCTCGCCAGTTGAAGCAGCGGGCCGCCCCACGCGTGGGCAAGCCCAAGATGTTTGGCCCTCAGAACCCTGAAGTCAGGCCTCTGGTCCTCCCTGGAGGTCGGAGGTGGAAGGGCCCGAAAGACGTCTTCAACGACCAGTTTATAGCTGAAACTCTTCAAGCTCAGTCGGAGATGATACAAGGAAAAGCCATGGGGTATTTACTAAGATCATGTTGAGAAACACGGGAGTTAACAAAATGTTTAATATGGCCGAATTCATCGTAAAGGGGTTGACATTTGTGACAAGGCGGTCCTAAAAATCAGACTAAAAAAAATCAGACCTTACCTATAATTTAGTTATTTTAGAAAGTTATTAATTCAAACTATATATGTATATGTAAACCTAACCGGCACCAAAACCAGCGCTGCAGCACCTTCAAGTTGCTGCAGCACACGCTGAGTGGTGACCAATTTTGTGTCTAAATAGGTATAATAGTTTTTAAATTGAATGTAAGCTTTTTGTGGCACAAAATAAACTCTATTCTAAGTTTTGTGACGTCTTCCAACTATTTACAACGGGGAGGTTTTTATAATAAGGCCGAATAAAAGGTAGGAGGGTCTTGAAGTAGTGTGACATTGCGTAAGAAGTGGGAAAGTTTTGTGACGTATAGGTAGGTAGAATAGGTACACTTAAGAGGGGAGGGGGTCGAGTCGATGGTATGTGACATTGTGTAGTAGTGGGAAGGGATCATAAATTCGTGACGTCACAAAAAATTAATGGAAAGGAATTTTCGGAACTGCAGTTTCATTATTGAATTCTATATGTAAAACTGCAAACTATGTTACGTCACACAAAAGGAGAGGGGGGTGTTATGTGGAGGTATACAATAAATAAAATTCCCGTGTTTCTCAAAGTAATGAAGCTAATACAAAGTTAGAATATAGGTAGTTTTAATTAGGTAATAGTTTTCATTGGTACCTAAATGTCAAAATATCACAAGTGAGGCTCGTATTTAAGATCTATGTAGAGTGCCACAAACTTATCTGTACCGGTGGCCAAAATAGGAACTAACGAATTTTGCCGTAAAAAATATTTTTCTGCCAACACCAAGTCCGATAACAGCGCCTCTCTCACCGGTTCCTTAGATGATCGAACGCGGCCGCTCCGCTAGTAGGTAACCGGTTCAGATAAGGTTCAACTCAGATGTGTCCTAATGCGTTTTAAATAAATATTTTTAGACAAAATGTATAAGCGTAGTTCGTAAATGCGGGCCTTAACTATGTTAAAATCAATGTTGTTGATTATTTTTTCATTGCATAAAATTAGAATTCTGTGGAATATTATAAGTGCCAAAATAAGGCTATTTTTTGATAGTCAAATAACTTTTAAGTATATAAAATTCATGAATAATTGTGTAGGTAATTGGCAGTTTGAGTACCTAAATCTAGAAAAATTGGATGTTTGGATGTTTGTTACATTTACCTATATTGCTGCGTCTCGCAGTCCCCCTGCGCCTACCTCCGCTCTCAAAGAAACACAAAAAAGCCGTTGCGTGAGGTCAAATTTCAAATCTGTGTAGCCGTGAAGCAGCAACAAAATCCATCCATCCTAAGTTTCGCATTTAGGCTCTTGCCACATTGAATTGGCAAGCGACGCGTCGTTTAGTTTTAGCAAACCTTATGATCAATGGTATAAAATATAGAAACGCTTGTAGAATGAACCGCACGAAAATGCTCGAGCCAGCGCGGCCCGCTAAATGGCTTCGCCAGACCTCGTTAATTCTACAAGCGTTTGTATATCTGGTACCATTATTCATAAGGTATAATGGCTTGCTATAAAACTAATTGACGCGTCGCTTGCCAATTCAATGTGCATTGAGCCTTAGCATTACCTACTAGTAAGATTTATTTCATGTCAACTTAGTAAATCAGCCATATTTATGTCCGCATTACATTCTAGGTTTGAGAGTGATCGCCTTCCATACGATGAGAGGTTCGTCATCCCATTATGCATGCTTTGGGCTGCAGCCACGTTTGATCACAATTCAATGTTATTGCTTCCAGTTTCAAAAGAATATTTATAACAAATAAATAAACTACGGTAGTAGGTATTTTAAATATACGCAGACGTGGGATGAGATGGCGGGACGAGCTGGACTCTCACCTGAGAACTTGGGCTGTTGCTGCGTTAAATCGCTAAGAGTGGAAGAAGGGAAGGGAGGCCTTTGCCCTGCAGTGGGACAACACGGGCTAAATATGAATACGTAGCTTACATAACATTTAATATAAATCGTTCCTGCTGATACTATCGATACGATACCTAAGCTACGTACAGCAAGCGTCACCAATTAAATTGGTGACCCCTAACGGCGTTTCTCGTGCAAGAGGCTTACCAGATGGTGACGCTAACTGTACCTATACCTATCTACGCATTACCTAGAAGATACCTAAGTACATATACAAGCAAAAATAATTATTTTGTGACCAAACGCAGCTGCAGCAGTAGTATTAACAAAGAGAAGAATGGACAATCCCGGTCAAAAATAAAAATATCTCAACTTTTTGTCAGATCTTAATTTTTCTCCATTCTTCTTTAATCAACTTTTATTTTTGTAAATATCATAAATTCTCCTAAGGCCGCGTTTCCACCTACAAGAAAATTTCCGCGAATCAACCGTCTGTGCGCCAGATGTAGGTAGATGCTGTCACGCAACTTTTGTGTCATGAAACTGTCGAACATAGGCAAAGTTTCCTTGCAGTTAGAAAAGCGCCCTTAAAAATGATCTTTCAGTACCCGCAAATCATTATATATTAGCACAGTTATATATTAGCAGTAAAATAGTAAGGTGTTTTATGTATACGTACATACCTAGCTTTGATTTTTTGACTCATTTTGTTTGTAGCTAGCTACTACCACACTGATCAGCAATGTTCATAGACAATTTATGTAATCTTAAAACAATACATGTCATTGTTTTAATAATAAAATTGTACATGTCACATGTAGCTTTTATTAGATGTTTGTCTTGTAGGTACCACTTATAATAGTAAGGTCCTACTACTTACGAAATAGTAGTTTTAGTTTCAGGTTTCTCTTGTGTTCGTTTAATAGCTGTGTGTAGGTACCGTCAGCGACGAAAGTCGCTCAATATTTGAAGACAAATCTCAATATTTCCAAAATCTGAAACATTTTGACAAATATTTACAACGTATGGGCCACTGTTAATTTTCCAGGAAAAGATTATATTTTCTTAGAAATCGAAAACAAATGGAGTTTTAAGAAATCACACTAAATCGACTTTCGTTGTTTTTTGTTTAGCTGTATTTTCTATGTTTTCATTGTATTATGTGTGTAGTACGTTGGCTATGTTTTTCATCATTGTAGCAATTATCATTAAAAATCTGCAATATTTTTGGCAGCAGACGGGCAGTCAGTGGACCCATAACCATACTACAGATTCCCGTTGGCCCCCTTTGGGCCTAGGTTAGGTACTTAGTCGATATAGTGACTACTGAGAGATAGACGGACTGATAGACAAAGCCTAGCTTAAAAATACGTTCCCGTTCGCCCCTCTTTGGGTCACATACAAGACCCAATAAAAAGATTTTGACAACAGACCGAAGGACTGATGGACAACGGAAATTCCTATTGGCCCCCCCCTTTTGTGATGCCCGATAAAAGAAGACGATTAGCTTTCATTGCAAGCATTCACTGTAGCGTAGTTAGCTTAGCTGTACATTAGTGTGTCTTTACGTGTGTCTTTCTGTTTGTTTGCATGTGTGCGGTGGCAGATCGAAAATTGGAACAACATCTGGCCGTGGCAGGATTCGAAATCTCACTGTAGAAAATATAGGTATGTAGATTAGGCACCTACATTATTTTCTGTTACTTATTTTAAAATCTATAGAACTTATTTCGTCTCAAATAATGTCCCAGACACTAGGTACAACCTCTCGTTAAGTGTAGGCATAGGTTGCTCCCTGACGCTGTAGGTATAATAATCATCTATTAAAGATGTAAAGGTCTAAGTTTCCGACTTGGCTTATAACCAGAGGTCAGGCAGTAATTTGGTACCTACTTACCTACAGCTTTTTCAATAATTTATTTTCCAGTAGATTATCTTATTTTACACGTTCCAGGGAATCAAACTGCCACCTAGTGGACTTTAATAACGTCCGAGAAAAAATGCTCGATATTTTTAATAATGTTACCGGCGTAAGTTAGTTTGAAGGAAATAAAAAATCTAAAACTACATTATTAACAATTTAATCCGCTAACTAGCTCCACAATAGGTCTAGCGGGATTATTCCCGCTGGCCCTATTGAATTAGTTAGTAGATCCAGTAAGAATAATAAAAATAAGGGAAAATCGAGCATGATGCACGTAAGCATTCAATTCAATACAATTTGGATCTGCCATCGCATACAAATCGCACTAAAATATTTTTAATTTTTTTACTAAACTAAATATAATATCTCACTCATTTCAAATAATTTATCAAAATGTTTCACGAAAAAAGCCCCTTTGAATCGTTGATAATCATTCAATCCACCGCAACGGTTTACCTACTTCCCATTTGTCACCCTAAGTGGGACCAATGGGAATATACACAATCCTTATAATGATTATCATGAGTTTTTTATTTCGACTTTTTTCGTGAAACGTGTCTTGATATTATTTTCGTTCAAACTTTGTACAGAATTTTATTTTACTATTGAAGTCAGCACAACACCGAAAAATATTTTTATTCTTGGCTGTGCTTGAACTTCTTATGTAATTTTGTTTTGCAATTAAATGTATGTTTATCTCTATATCTATGTATCCAGGATAAACTTCATGAAGTACGAGAAACCACCAGTGAATCTCGACCACCTTCAGAACTCGGATGTGTACAAGGCGGTCCACGGTATGGAACAGCCGTTGCGTCGTGTTGATTTACTGACGCCAGTCGTGTGTGAAGCGGATTATCGCGAGGTTAGTATGTGGCGAGAGCAGCGAGCAATACTCACTCAGCTTGCTACGCTCGCTATCTCGTTGCTCGCTTCCCTCGCTTATCAGTAAAACTGATGCGTCGTGGATCTGTTGACGTGTGAAGTGGAGTTGTTATTTGGCGAGGGTAGCGAGCCAAGTGAGCGTAGCAAGCTGTGTATATAGCGAGAGAAGCAAGCCGAATGATAAGCGGTGAACGTAACAAGCAGTAAGTTTAGCCGATGTTGCGATTTTTGACCTCAATGCTCTCTGTATTCTATGGGCCAATTTATCGATACGGAATATTTTGTCCTTGGTTAGTAGGATTAGTTAGGGCCGTTCAGAAGTTGATTTTATCGACCGAATAATTAGAATGTAGCTCGTAGGATCGTGGTTGAAGTGCTCGTGGTCGTGCTTGCTTGGGCGTTCTTGTTAGATCGTGGAAGTTAACGTTTTAAGTCAAGTGGACTGCCAGTAGCATTTTCATCTGAGCGCCTCCGTGCTTCGGAGGGCATGTTAAATTATCCCGGCTACTTAAGTCGTTAAGCCATGACAAAGGCTTTACGGCGGCCTACATACTCCGTCACCTGCGAATGATGATTCCATACAATTTGTTCCAGCGTTGCCGTTCTATGACCCCGGGCGCACGTATCGAAGAACACTTGGACATCCCTCAGCAATTGCAGCCTTGAATATCCCATATTTTGTAACCTTCTCTTGTTTTCAATAAACTTGCCTAATAAAATACTTGTTTTAATTACCTACCTACTGTTTATCTACTTTTATGAAGGGTTTAATCTACACTAATATTATAAAGAGGAAAGGTTTGTTTGAATCGAATAGGCTCCGAAACTACTTTACCGATTTGATGAAAAGTTCTTTCACCATTAGAATCCTGCATTATCCCTGATGAACATAGGCTATATTTTATCCCGGGAAAGTGAAGATTTCCCGAGGGAACGCGGGTAACACCGCGACGGACAGCTAGTATTTAAATAAATAAATAATGCTGGACTTTTTCACACAGCATCATCTAGCCCCAAAGTAAGCAGAGCTTGTGTTATGGGTAGGTACTGACTGATATACTACATACATACTTTTTTGTTTGTAAATACATACATAATTTAATAGAAAACACCCAGACCCGAGACAAATATCTGTAGATCTTACATACATTTTTGTCCCGCGGCGGGGATCGAGCCCGCAACCTTTCGCATCGCTAGCGGGCCTTCGCCCACTGCGCCACAGAGAGAGTTTGGGAGAGACCTTTGCCCAGTTGTGGGACAATGTTCAAATAAAAACCTGTCAAGTGCTGATTCTTCTGCTAAAGTATTTTAAGATAATAAGATAAGGCGTCTTACCATAGAACGTGACATAAAGTTATTCCACCGAATAAATCAAGAATAACCATACATTTTGACAGTTTACACTCCGGAATAACTTTATGTCACGTTCTATGGTAAGACGCAAGGCGTATACCTTTGTTCGTTGTTTAATGTATAGCTGTGTGTGTTGCCGAATAAATCCCATCCCACGAATATAATAAAGCTGAAAG
The DNA here is from genome assembly GCA_963565295.1 of Epirrhoe alternata. Lineage (NCBI taxonomy): Eukaryota > Metazoa > Arthropoda > Insecta > Lepidoptera > Geometridae > Epirrhoe > Epirrhoe alternata. The sequence goes on from OY751403.1 coordinate 2,728,486, forward strand.
TTTGTGAGTTTGTTTAGATGTTTGTGTTTCAATCACGCCTAAACCAGCGAACCGATTTGGATGAAACTTGGAATAGGTGTAGATAGTGATTAGTGACCTGGAATAGCAGGCTATTCAAAATGTTGGTACCACGTGGGCGAAGCCGTGCGCAATAGCTAGTATCTTATAAATATCTTCTATCTATTTATGTAATGCCAAATATGTATTCATTTTGATAGGTTGTAAAGGGATTTTAAAAAAATACTATTAAACAAAATGATATTTTATTAACATATTTTACAACAGATAAATAAAAAACAAACAAAAACTGATCCCACTAACCGAACATTTCAGTATACTTACATAAAAAATAAAATGGCGGAACAATTTAAATAAAGAAACTTATATAACTTAGTATCACCAAAAATATGTTGAAGATCATTTGCCAACATTTATTTTAACCAACAGTTCTAGAAAGAGATGGAGATATTGCGCTGTTTGAGGGAGAAAGAGAAAGAATATGCTTAAAACACCTGACTCATTTGCTTTTACTTACTTTTATTGCTTTTACAGGTACCATATTGAAAAATACTCCGATCGACTCCCCCAATAGTAAAAAAATAATAATAATAGTGTGACACCTTTATTTCATTGGTCGGCACTTTAGATTTTTGGGCCCAATATGAATGACCTCCTTTACAGCCAATTTAGACTTAGGCTGTAAAATTATGAGTCAAGCGTTTTAAGCACATTCTTTCTCTTTCTTCCTCAAACAGCGGAATATCTCACATCTCTTTCTAGAACTTCCTTTCCCATTTTGCCTACCCATACAAAAACTTAAATAATATCCCTTTCCAATAATATCATTTTCCCGGTACATTCTCGCTCTCTTTCTCCCTCAAACAGCGGAATATCTCCATCCCTTTCCAACGACAGATTACACACCCTTTCCTATATCCTTCCTTTTCCTAAACCTTGCAGCAAGGTTTTCTCGGCACATTCTCGCTCTCTTTCTCCCTCGAACAGCACGTATCTCTGCGTCCCTTTCCCGCGATAGGTTTGTCTCTCTCATCCCATACGACTACGCCGTCGCATTGACAGATACGCTTCGGGTTCTGGAATATTCCGGCAGAGCGCGCGATTACACCACAAGCTATTCTGTAACAAATTAATTAGAACATTAAAATTATAGTGTGTCAAAGATTATTATATTAACTTTACTTGGCACTCCCGCGAGTGCCGAGAGAAGTGAAAACTTGAACAATTAGGTGCCTATAGTCTTTTTCACGGCGGAACGTATGCAAGACACTTCGAGATGATGTCAAAATCAGTCTAATAGTAATGGCCTAAAGTTTAATCGAGATTATCAAAATCGATTTTTGTTTCACTACTATCAATTCATCTCAATCGATTACAACGTTCATTCATAGACAAAATTACTAAAACAACGATTATTTTTTTACTTGTCGATTCATCGATTGTTTCGATTTTCATTTTTGCACTATCTAATAGATTACGTTCCATTTTACTCAGTACTGTTATTTGGAGGAGTTTTTTAGAAAATGTTTATTGTTTACTTATTTATATTTTATGGCTCGTTTATGATAATTTATGAAATAATTAAACAGGAAATAGACAAAAACATTTTTTTTTGTATTTTTTTATTTTTTATTTATTTAGAGCCACCAACACAATATACATCTTGTCATGCAAAAATGGTACACTATTTCTTACAAACTAGTTAAATGTTATTATAATTATAGGCGACAGACAGCAAGGTATTAAATTTTACGTCGAGCGAGTACAGTTAAATTAAAAGTTAAAGTAATAAAAATATTTCATTAAAATTTCAACTATATTAATATTATGTTATATCGTTTAATATTTTTCCTGACATTTTTGTTTTAAAATTGTTGTGAGCTACACAACGTGAAACGAAACAAGTTCAATGTGTCTTGCATACGTTCCGGCGTGAAAAAGACTATAGTGTATTTTTGAATCGTCAGGAAATACAAAAATATCGAAAGATAATGACTTCACCCGTTTAGTTATAAATCATGTAAATTTTGGCAGAGGGGAAATTACAAGGTAAGGCTCATCCCGTCTAAATAATCTAAGGCCGGAACCAACGTCACACGCTGTCATTGTCATCGGCTTCTCGAGTTGCCAACCAAAGAGTGCCGTTGCCAGCATTTGTTTGAAATTATTAAAAAGGTTTTTCTAATACATACGCTTTCCCGCCGTTTCCGTCTAACTTGGAAGCAGGTGCTGAGCCTCTGCCTAGGTCATCGGGAAGTTCTGTTACGGCCACACATCGACCGATTATCTCCGATATCTGAAAAACAATTAGAAGAGGGTTAGGTTTGAATGTGGAGGGATGTAGCAGAAGAGGCAGACAAAAGAAAAGATGGATGGACTGTGTGAAGGATGATATGGGTAAGAAAGGAGTGAGTGTTGAGATGACGGAATATTCAAGACTTTAACCAGTTTTCAAAATGTATAAAATAAACTTTATTAAATACCTGCAGCATATTATCAACAATACGGAAAGTCGCGCGACCGGTCTCGTCCGCGACAATGTTCCCCAGGTCGCCAGCGTGTCGCCTGTCACTTAAATCGCCCGGACCGCCGTGAGTCGCGTTTAAAGGGTTGTAGTGCTCGCTTAAACCTTCGCAGCCCTTTAGGAAATGAGAATATAGACTTAACAACATTGATAGGCTATAATAAATAAATAATGCTGGACTTTTCACACAGCATCATCTAGCCCCAAAGTAAGCAGAGCTTGTGCTATGTACTACATGACTGATATACTACTTATAATACTTTTTGTTTGTACATAATTATTATATACTAGCTGTCCGTCGCGGTGTTACCCGCGGTCCCTCGGGAAAAGTTCACTTTCTCGGGATAAAATATAGTCTATGTTCATCAGGGACAATGTAGGATTCTAATGGTGAAAGAATTTTTCAAATCAGTCCAGTAGTTTCGAAGCCTATTCAATTCAAACAAACAAATCTTTCCTTTTTATGATATTAGTATAGATAGAAAACACCCAAACCCAAGAAAAATATCTGTAGATCATACAAAAATTTGTCCCGTGGCGGGGATCGAACCCGCAACCTACTGCGTCGCAAGCGGACCTTCGCCCATTGCGCTGGCATACAATCTATCTTGCTACTCAACTCACCTGACTAATATCACCATCTGCCCTTATATGGAGTCCGTGGAGCCCTGGTGTCAGACGGTCGATACTTCCATCCGCTACTAATGCTCCCGGAGACTGCTGGAATCGGATAATCCCCAAGGCTCCCGTAGTATCCTGGGATGACACCATGGCCACTGCTGATTGGGTTTCTGTGGAGTTCAGCAACATTCTAAGCAGTCCGGAAGTGGTGGGTGACCATGACCACCAGTGGCATTTTTATATAAATGCTTCTGTGCTTCGGAGGGCATGTCAAATTATTGGTCCAGGGTAGCGATTCAGAGTTCAGCGGAATGCATTAGGTTCGGAATAGGTCAGCTGTTCAACCGACCGCAACCAATCACGGTGCAGGAAACATCAGTTTTGAATGAATTCCTGCACTGTGATTGGTTGCGGTCGGTTGAAGAGCTGACCGAATCCGACCCGAATGATTCCACTTAGTCTGAATCGCTAGGCTGGCTTTTTAAGTAGGAATATTAAAATCCATGATGGAGGCCTAAATGAGGCCTTAAAACTCCGTCACCAGAGTCCAAGCTAACTTTTTTTAAATGTCAAATTCGCAATTATTTGGTACTATAGTCGGTCCAACTTAATAGGCCACATTTGACGTTTGTCAGTTTGAGCTTTCTAGTGAGGTGACCTTCTAAAAAACTTCGATTATGTTCGAAGTCCGTATCGATTCATTCACATGAATTAAAATTGCCAGGTAAACCGTAAACTAAGAGTAGGTAAGATCAGTTAAAAAAACCGGGTCTGAAAAAAATAGCACACCAAGAACGCAAAGTCAATTTGCACAACGATCAAGACTGCGTCACAACCCCATTACTTATTTATTTTGATAAAATTTTTTCAAAAGTTTATAGTTGTCATGTCAAACAGAGAAAAAAAGTTTTTATGCGATATTCCCGTTGTCCTTTTACATAAGTACTTTTTGGTATTTAGTAACGTTTTTCGGGATAAATAAGTTTATTAAAAAAAAAACAATAAGTATTTAATGTGCCATCATCATCATTAAAGGTGAAATATTCCCTGACGAGAAATCATTTCATTCGATTCTAACTCACAAATTTCGATTACTTTGGGTAACATTGGACGACCTCTGTAGCGCAGTGGGTGAAGGCTCGCCTGCGACGGAAAAGGTTGCGGGTTCGATCCCCGCGGCGAGACCAATGTTTGTGTGATCTACAAATATTTGTCTCGTGTCTGGGTGTTTCTATGTATAATATGTATGTATTTACAAACAAAAAGTATATAAGTAGTATATCAGTCATCTTAGTACCCATAACACAAGCTCTGCTTACTTTGGGGCTAGATGATGCTGTGTGAAAAGTCCAGCATTATTTATTTATTTATTTATTTATTTAACATACCTAGTGTCAAAAGAGAACAAGGGTTTACTGACGCAACATTGTAACAACGTCCAGTTCTCTCGAAAACAGAAATTGTTGTGAAACATAATATGTTTGGATGGTGTAATAAGGAAACAAATCATAAAATTACCTTCTTTTGTCGTTAAGACAATAAATTATTTAACCGCAATTGAAAAAAGTTAAGCAATTGTGCAGTACTAACTTCGATAAAATAGTAGTATTTTATGCCCGCCGGTACAAAGTTACGTTGTTAAATTTTGATGAAATGTCAAATGTGGCTTATTAAAATGGACCGACTATAGCTTCTGCGCACGACTTTGCCCGCGTGGTACCAACATATTGAATAGCCTAATTGAATAATGAACGATCACGTGCACATCAAACAACCAGCCACAAAAGCAATCATTATATTATATTTTCTGATTATGTCTGTTTGATGAGTAGCCGAGGCGGGGCACTCTGACCCTACAATACAGGCAATGAGCCTGTATTGTAGGGTCACAGTGCCCTGAGAGACCTAGTGTAGGGGACAGAGTTACGTTAGGTACTTCCATAGGTCATAATCTGATTGAAGATAAGGCATATTTTTTGTACACCGCCGTTTTTCTGTTATATCTTTTCCAGTCCATCCAAAGGTTGTCTGGAAGAGATCGCTTTTAGCGATAAGGCCGCCCATTGTACCTACTTGTTATTTTGTGTTCCTGTTATGTTTCTTCTGTGTACAATAAAGTGTTTATCTATCTATCTATCTATCTATCATATTGATTATAAGGCATGTTAACCATAAGATGACCTTTGTACCAAATTAATCTAAGAACTTAAATAAATATTCATTATTCATATTATATATGAGTTTTCTGAATATCCCAACTACCTCCGAACCCTTGTAGTACAGTTCGTTTGCCGGAGCTCTTTGAAACTAGATCCAGCACCTCTTGATTCGGCAGAGTAGTCTCAACAAAGATGGCACCATCCTTGAATATAGCATCTTTCACTCCATCGCGTGACCTCAGCTCGTTCAGTGTCCTGTTCAGGGTGTTCTCATCTGGGGCGGAACCAAAGTCCACCAAAACTTCCAACTGAAATTATTTACAGAATAAATAATAATAAATAAATAATGCTGGACATTTCACACAGCATCATCTAGCCCCAAACTAAGCAAAGCTTGTATATAATACCTATGGGAACCAGATAACTGATATACTATGTATAGTTTTTGTTTGTAAATATATATATTTTAGAGAAACACCAGACCCGAGATAAATATTTGCAGATCATACAAACATTTATCCCGCCGCGGGGATCGAACCCGCAACCGTCTGCGCCACAGAGCCGAGGTCTTCAAAGAATGATGATTCATGATGGATAGAGGAGAATGGCAGAAGCCATTTTTTCAGGATAAAAAGTAGCCGATGTCCTTCCCTGGGATACAACCTTTACCCTTGCCAATTTTCAGCCTAATCAGTGGTTTTGGCGTGAAAAGGTAACAAACAGACAGATAGACAGACAGACAGACTTACTTTCACATTTATAATATTAATATGGATTCAAAACCGCGCACAGTAGACAGCACTTCAAGTTTTCGTAGTTGTAGATTAACTAATGAATACTTTCTGTCTATCTAGCTCAAGTTTTGCATTTTTGCATTACAGTTATGGTATACCTAGTATGTTTAGAAATAGTGCAAATGTAGTGGATTTATATGGGTTTCTCTGTCTGTAAACATGAGTTGTCGAGTGAGGAGTGCGAGTGCTCGAACTCTGTACTGTAGCATAGAAGATTTCAAAGTTTGCTTACCTTTGATGTCAACATTTTATTTAAGTAGATACTTCAGTTTCCGTTTGTTTTATTACTGTAATCTTTCGGTAATTTCTAGAAGTAAAAAAAAGTAAACAAAAAATGCAACAGCATGTGAGCGAGCATGCAAAACATTGACAACGACTTATTTTTATTTTGGCATTGAGTTGATCAACTCATTTGATTGATGACATTGACAAGCTTGGAAATTTTGGATTAGCAGTGCCGTATTCGCGATAGGTTTTTCGTTCATTTGATGAATATTCTGATGCTTCTCACCCACAGAGTAACTATAATTCTCACCACGATTTCTGAATTCAAGGGTCAATTTTTCGGTGTGGAATATTTGGTCCTAGATAAGTAGGCGCTAAAACACGGTCCTAACCTTACTATTAGAGTTAGAAGAATACGAGCAGGGTCGTATTCTTCTAACGATCAGTCAAAGAATGAAGGACTTACGCCTGGTCTACAGCGCCGTGCCATTGGTGGAAAACAATGATAACATGTTAGAAAACACTTAATAGAGCACCTAAGGACGCGTTCACATAAAACGTCCGTTTTTACAGGATCCTTTCTAACGGATTCTGTCGCCCTCCAATTCCCCATTTTACTGGACCGGAATACTGTTTTGGTGTGAACACGCTCATACAATTACATACGCCATCAAATAACGGACCTGTAAAACGGATCGCTATGTGAACGCGCCCTAAGCCATTCAAATCCATGCTAGGAGAGCCTGTGGAAGAACTAGCGTGTCTCTAAAGTACTCTGTGAGTAACATCATTGAGCGTCCGAGTCATTTAGTTACACCACGGAGTAAGAGTTACACCTCGGACCAAGAATCATTGGTCCTAGAGTTACACTGAGAGGAGAACGTATTAGGAGAACGCTTTGAAGGCTATTTGCACGACAATTTATTTATTTATGGACATCCAACGGAAAAATCACAAAAGTATTATCAATTTCTTAACTAAGCTACTCAAATCTAGTGTTTTCCCAGTTATAGGACGCCACAGCATGCACTATAATATGGACTCAACTAAACTAAAATAGGCATTTCTAACATTATACGTTAATGAGTTACAAAGAAATAAAATCTAAAAACAAGTATTAAAATTAGCATAATAAAACAATGAGATCAAAAGAAAAACTAAATAAAATTGTTAGGGACATAATACGAGTATGTATTACATACGAGTGGGTGTGATTAAATCACAATTTAGGTAAGTAGGTGGTTTCTGTACATTTGACAGCAAACCTTCGTACGCCCGCCCGCCTTGCTCTGCTCACCACGACCGACGCGACGCGGAACCTGCCGTAAGGGCGGGGATCGCTGGAGGGGGACTGGATGAAAAGGCTCTGCCATGCCGGTTTCCCGAACCCCCTCCATTCCAGCCCGGCTAGCGTGCGCGACGTGAGATATCTCGTGCACGAGAAACGAGAAATGAGTAGATTGTGAAGAAATGAAGAACCCCGGCCGTGCAAAAATGGATTTTGCGTTTCGTCAAATGTATATGCACTTTAACACGTGCTCTAAACGGTGAAAGAAAACATCGTGAAGAAACAAGTAAGTATTCTTATAGGGGCCGATGGGCTTGCAACCTGTCACGTATGGAATAATAACTTCTGCAAGATGTGGGCATGTATCAAATATGTATTTGGACATGCCTCTGACTACCCCTACTACTCCAAAAGCGCTGATATTACACTTCGTTTGTCACGGCACGAGTAATTTCTCGTCGTTGCCTTGCGAGGACGAGAGAATTGACGACAAACGTGTGAAGACACAGAGTGGAGTTTGATCACAAAAATAGCTGCGGCATCTATCTTGCTTGAATTATGTTCTAACAACCTATCACCTAGTGTAAGTCTACAAGGACTAACTACTATGTTGTGGTATGCATGTTATATAAGCCTATAAGAATACTAACTGGTTTCCTCACGATGTTTTCTTTCACTGTTTAGAGCACGTGTTAAAGTGCATATACATTTGACGAAACGCAAAATCCATTTTTGCACGGCCGGGGTTCTTCATTTCTTCATAATCTACTAATTTCTCGTTTCTCGTGCACGAGATATCTCACGTCGCGCACGCTAGCCGGGCAGGCGACGCCGGAAAGGCGCTGGGACGTTTAGAAAGAAAGAAACTTTTTTTTTTTTTTCCTGTTCATCCGCAATCGGTCCCCCGACCATAAGCGGATTGCTTGAGCGATATCCGGTGGCATTTGGAGTGAAGAGGCCAGCGCCCCTTCTCCTCTCTCATAATACGTCCCCTCGCTTCAGCCGCCGCACTGAGCGGGAAGTGTCCAGTAGTTGTGTTGCTAGGTTATTCGGGTGGTGAGTCAGGCGTTCTTTGTACCGCTCCTTTAGTTCTTCCAATTCAGTGGCCACGGTTGGCATGCCGAGGTAATGGTGTATTTCATCGTTCCTGGCATACCAGGGTGCGTTGGCAATCGTTCGCAGGATGTTGTTTTGGACTCTTTGTATACGGAGTATGTTGCTTTTGCTAGCTGTGCCCCACAACTGAGCACCGTAGGTCCATATTGGCTTTAGGATACTCTTATAAATGAGTAGCTTGTTGTCGACGGAGAGCACAGCGTTCCTACCCATGAGCCAGAGAAGGGATTTGAACTTGTGATTGATGTGGTCCCTCTTGCGTGTTATGTGTTCTTTCCAGGTCAGTCTTCTATCCAGGAGAAAGCCAAGGTATTTGACGCAGTTGGTATGAGGAAGGGTGTCATGCCCGAGTGTTACTGGTGGGCAGTTACCTTTTCTGAGGGTGAATGTAATGTGGTTTGATTTTGACGCGCTAGCCCGTATGCGCCATTTTTGAAGCCAGTCGTTGGTATTTGTCAATATATTCTGTAGCTTTACACTAGCTTGCACTGGATCTACGTCTCTGGACAAGTAGGCTATATCATCAGCGTAGGTTGCCACGGTTACATCATCTGATGTTGGAAGGTCATGAGTGAAGATGTTGTAGAGGACAGGACCCAAAACAGAGCCTTGAGGTACGTCCGCTTCTATGCTGTACAGCTTTGATCTTGAGTTATTTTGCTTCACTAGAAACGCTCTGTCTGATAGGTATGACAATATTATCATGTAGAACGAGTGTGGAAGTGTTTTCTCAATTTTGTACAGAAGGCCTTTGTGCCACACCTTGTCAAAAGCTTGTTGAACGTCCAGGAAAGCCGCGCTGCAATATTGCTTTTGTTCGAGACTTTGTCTAATTTCATGGTATACTCTATGCATCTGCTCAGTTGTTGAGTGAGACTTGCGGAACCCAAACTGGTGTGATGGTATGATGTCGTGCTGTTCCATGCTGCATTTAAGCCGAATCAGAAATACCTTTTCCCACAGTTTAGAAAGCGCTGGGGTTAAGCTTATCGGCCTATATGATGCCGCTTCGTACGGGGGCTTGCCCTCCTTGTGTATAAGTATTATCTCAGAAACTTTCCATCATTTCGGGAAGTAGGAGGTTCGTAGTATGGCGTTAAACAGGCTCGCTAGGTAGGTTATACCTTTTTTGGGTAGTGTTTTTAGAATTTTGGGTGTTATAAGGTCAAATCCGGGTGCTTTGTTCGGGTCTAGGAGCTGAATTTCTCTTGCTATTTCTCTTGGCGATGTTGGTTTGAGAGGGGTGCACAGCTGCAGATCTTGATTTAGAACATCGTCTAGTTCAGATTCGTCTATGGATCCATTGTTAGGCTTGAACACGTTAGCAAGGTGGGCGGCAAAGACTTCTGCCTTCTCCAAGTCAGTTCTGGCCCAAGATGAGCATGTTCTTAGTGGGGGGTAGGACTGCTGTGGTTTGCCTGAGATTTGAGTGGCTTTCCAGAGAGAGTGAACGCCCTTAGCTTGTGGCGATATATTGGTCAGTAGTTTGTTCATTTCGTGGTTGGCAGATTCTTCCAGAAGTATTTTTAGATTTCTTGCAGCTTTGTTGAACGCTGTTTTATCTGCAGGATGACGGGATTGGTGCCAAATTCTTCTAAGCCGACGTTTTTCCAGGACTTCATTTCTGATATCGAGAGAACATTGGGTAGTTTTCAATTTGTGTTCTAGTGGGGATGTGTTTTTCCATGCTGCTACTTGTATGAGGTTTGTTATGTAAATGCAAGCGTTTTCAACGTCTTCAGGTGTGGTCAGTGGTACCTTTAAATTTATGTGGTTGTCTATAAAGTTTCGGAATCCTTCCCAATCAGTTTTTCGATTTGTCAGTGATTCATTCGGTTCGCGTGTGAGTGCATTTGTACTAAGAGTCAGAATGACTGGTGTGTGGTCTGATGAGCCGTCCATGTTTGGCTCTACTTTTGTGTAGAGGTGGCTTATTCCTTTGGTCAGAAAGAAGTCCAGCAAGTCCGGTATCTTTGTACGATCTGTTGGCCAGTAGGTGGGTTCGCCAGTTGATATGGGGGAGATGTGGAGGTTTACTAGTGTCTCATGTAGTGCGCGTCCTCTAGGCAATGTTAGACGTGAGCCCCAGAAGGTATGCTTGGCATTCCAGTCCCCACCGGCAATGAATTTGTTGCCGAGAGTGGTAAAATAGTCACGGAACATGTCTTTTGTTATTTTGTGTTTGGGAGGGCAATATACGGAAGATAGTGTAATGGAGCCTGTGCGTTCTTCTAGCTTGATGGTAGTTGCTTGGATGTGGTTGGTCGCGTAGGCCTCCATTGTTGTGTGTTTGAGATTTGATCTGATCGCCAGCGCGGCTCCTGCATGAGCACTTCCATCTGGGTGCGGAGTAAAGTATATATGTAAGCCTTTGATGCGGTAGGAGCTCCGCTTTGTTGCGTGAGATTCAGAGATTAATACTACATCTAGGTTGTTTGTTGTTATGAAGAGTTCAAGTTCACGGATATTCGGAGATAATCCGTTTATGTTCCAAGTTGCTATGCGGAGTTGTTTTAAATCCATCATGATAACTTAGAAATGACTGTAGTTAGTAGGCTTAATAAAGTGCCTATTTGTTGGATTAGTTGGTCTATTTTTTCTGACTGTTTGAGGATAATTTGCACAATGGCTTGTTGAGAGCTTTCATCAGCATTATTAGATGATGATAATTGTTGTGTGTTGTTTAGCGGAGTAGCTGTTACATTGGAGTAAGTTCGTCTTTGATTGCTATGATTTTCATGAGTTTTGGCCTCTGCTTGTGTATTGTTGCGGTTAGCTTGTTTAGGGTTGGTTCTTTCTGGCAGAGTTTGTTGTTGGGTGGTTTTGTTGCCGTTGGCGGTCTCCAGTATGGGATAATCTAGGTCAAGTTGAGTTCTGTTCACGTTGTGCGTGCGTGCTGTTTGATTTCTGTTGCGAGTTCCAGGTTTAGAGCTCTGCTTCCTTGTCAAGATCGCCTTATAGACTTGACAGCCTTTGTAGTTGGCCGGGTGGTCCAGTGAGCACAATGCGCATTTGGCGGGTGTGTTTCTGTCCTTCTTAGCGCAGTCTGCGGTTTTGTGTCCGTCGCCACATTTGACACATCTATACGGTCTCATGCAGTTATTCTTGCAGTGCCCGTACTGCTGGCATCTTTGGCACTGAACTATAGTGTTCGATTTTCTGGGATCTTCGATTTTTACACGTTGTTGAAATATGAACATAATATCTTTTGCTGCTGCGTTGTTGGTGTGTGGTTCTAGGTTGACAAAGAAAGTTGAAGTTGGTTTCTTGTCGGGGCCATATCTAGAGTTAATAATTTCTCCTCTGACTTTGTTACCAGTCTGCTCTATTGCGTCAACAATCGCTGAGTGGGGTGTTGTGTGGTGTAGATTTTTTATCACTATACGATAGCATTTATCCTCTTTTCTCGCGAAGGTGTGACCAATTAAGCCTGCTTGACGAATGACGTCGATTACTGTTTTGTAGTTTTCTGCTGTATCTACCATGACACGAAGTAGGTTCTTGTTCACTATTTTAAGAGTGTAGTTCTGAGGGCTGACTGATTCAGTCAGGAGTTTTGCTAGTTGGTTAACATCTTCTATCCCATAAAGAATGATGGGAGGGGGCTTGCTTTGAGGTTTTGGTGGTGGAACACTATCCTCGGTTTCGTCAGTAGGCAGGCTACTATATCTGTTTTGAGTTGGGATTGTATTTGTTGGAGGTGAGTCGGATAACTTCCTCTTCTTATTGTCTGGTACCCGTTGCCATGACGGAGGGTTGACCTGATTGATTACTTCTTCATCAGTGTGTGATGGGTCATTTGAAGGTGGATCGCCAGTGGGTGAAACCACACGAGTAGTTGTAGTAGAGAGACCATGGAACGAGTTACTTCTGGGTCTAGTTTCAAATAAGCTTTTGTGGAAAACTTGCTGGCTATAAACTTTACGACTATTGTCTTGGTTGGTTTTGTTGGGTTGGGTTGTTTGTATACTTAGATTTTCATTCATGTTATTCCCACGAGTAGGGTCGATATATAAGGTCGCTTACAAGGTGACGCCCATTCTTGTAAGAAGGCAAGATACAACGATGATTGCCTGGTCCATCGAGGTTGGCGCTAGAGGCTGACTTCCCACAGCCATTCATCCTTTCGGCACGGTCCACACCTTAGGATTGGGGTGTTTTTTTTATAGAGGTTGTACATCCTCGTAGTTCGGGCACTTAAGCCAAAACTCCCATTCTCTCATCAGGATGAGAAGAGGCTACGGGTTGTTGTGGTCATTTCCTACCAACAACGGTGGCTAGGTGGTTAGCCCAGCTTGATCAGGTCCCCCCCCCCGTTTACCCCCCCGTGGATTCCGATCTTGTCGCGATGGGGGGGCTCATTAGCCGTGGTTTGAACGCCCACGGTGAAGCTAACAGGAATCCCAAGCGGGGACGCTCCGAGTGGGCTTGCGGTTGGGCCCACTCTGGATGCGTCTGAGGCGGGTGCGGAGGACGGAGTAATTTCTGTCCCCCGCAGTCAGGAGGGGTCGCGGGAGAAGAGGCGTGTCGGTGTTTCGTTGCCGTTCGCCCTATCTTCCGCGACCAAACGGTGGCGCACCGTTGTTGCGTTGGCGGTGGGGCCGCAGTGGAAGAGGAGTGTCGGTGTTACGTTGCCGCTCTCCCTGTCCTCTGCGGCCGCTTGGAGGCTTCTCCACGCGCAGCTCTTTAATTAGAGCGCGCAGTGGACGAAGGTAGCGGAGAGCTCTAGTGGTGAGTAGCGGACGCTAGGTGCGGGGGCACCTTCGTCCGCCTTGCACTGCTCACCACGACGCGGGGCCCACCGTAAGGGCGGGGATCGCCGGAGGGGGACTGGATGTAGAGGCTCTGCCGGTTGCCCGGGCCCCCTCCATTCCAGGCGACGCCGGAAAGGCGCTGGGATGTTTAGTGGGTATACCGGGAGTCCCCGGGAGTCCCACATACCCCTCTCGCCCCCCGGCGGAGGGGATGCGTAACGCATTTTACCCAGCGACAAAAAAAAAAAAAAAAAGGTTCCCCCCCGTGGATTCCGATCTTGTCGCGATGGGGGGGCTCATTAGCCGTGGTTTGAACGCCCACGGTGAAGCTAACAGGAATCCCAAGCGGGGACGCTCCGAGTGGGCTTGCGGTTGGGCCCACTCTGGATGCGTCTGAGGCGGGTGCGGAGGACGGAGTAATTTCTGTCCCCCGCAGTCAGGAGGGGTCGCGGGAGAAGAGGCGTGTCGGTGTTTCGTTGCCGTTCGCCCTATCTTCCGCGACCAAACGGTGGCGCACCGTTGTTGCGTTGGCGGTGGGGCCGCAGTGGAAGAGGAGTGTCGGTGTTACGTTGCCGCTCTCCCTGTCCTCTGCGGCCGTTTGGAGGCTTCGCCACGCGCAGCTCTTTAATTAGAGCGCGCAGTGGACGAAGGTAGCGGAGAGCTCTAGTGGTGAGTAGCGGACGCTAGGTGCGGGGGCACCTTCGTCCGCCTTGCACTGCTCACCACGACGCGGGGCCTGCCGTAAGGGCGGGGATCGCCGGAGGGGGACTGGATGTAGAGGCTCTGCCGGTTGCCCGGGCCCCCTCTATTCCAGGCGACGCCGGAAAGGCGCTGGGATGTTTAGTGGATATATATATAAAAAAAAAAAAGCTTGATCAGGTTAGTTGACCGCCGCCTGAGTCTCGGCGTTGTTACTCATTTAGCACCACCCAGGGGGCACGTGTAGGGTATTGGTGGGGAGCTGGATGTTGGTAGCTCCTACGGACGCGAGTAACTCTACCCCCCACCCATAGGCTTACCTACCTCGGTAAGCCTATCCTACTAATATTATAAATGTGAAAGTCTGTGTGTGTGTGTGTGTGTGTGTGTGTGCGAATGTTTGTTGCCACGTATCTCTGTGACGACTTAAACGATTGTGATAAAATTTGGAATGTAGATTGATTAAACACTGGAATAACATACATATAATCGTATAACATTTTCGAAAATCAACCTCTAAGGGTTACTACTACTGGGTGTAAAAGTTTCAATAGAAAAAAATATTCCTTGGTCCGATCCAATCCAAACTCGGTATAAATAAACTTTATAGTAAATTAATGAAGCACATATTTTTTTCAAAACAAATCATTTTCATTTTTTTTTTTCCCTTGGTGTTGTGCAAGGCAGTTTCAAGGTCTTAAGATTCGAAAAACCGTGTGGGTGAAATAAGGAGAACGCAATAGGTAATGTTAATTTTTTTTTTCAAAATACAAAACAATACAGTACTTGTTATTAAAAAAATACGTTTCATGTCAATTTCTTCAGAAAAAATTCCCGTTGAAATCCTTGCTCCGCTCGCATCTTTCGAAGCTTGCTGCGCTCACTTTGGCAAATTTTACACCAGTTAACGCTATCGTTTTGTTCTTAGCATTGTAAGATCTGGGTAACATTTTCCCTACCTCCATCATTTATGGAATTCTTGAGAAAAACAACGCAATATAAGTTTTTTTTTCCAAATTCAAGACAATACAGTACTCTTGCTATTAAACAAAATACGTTTCGTGTCAATTTCTTCAAAAAAAATTTGTTCACCCATAATTTTCACATAATTGCACACCGATAATTTTCGGTAAAGCATGTTGTGACAAATTATAAAACTTTTGATCTTGCATGTAGGTAAATGTAATCTACACAATGTTTTAAGCAAATAAATTATCTTTATCTTTATCGCGAGGTCTATGTTCTCACAGAACCACTAGTTAAATACATACCTAGCTACCTACCAAAATTAAAAATAATTTAACGATGTGATTACGGTAGTAGGTACCTACTTTTAAGTAGGCAGGTACCTACTTACCTATTATAGAAAGTTAATTTTATTTCCTTACATCGATAAATAGTTTTTTTACGCGGCTACCTACCATAGTACCTACTGTGTAGGGGTATAATTAAAATGCTAATTTTACTGTGGCTGTATTTGAGTAAGTAACAAAAACATTCCTTAACTAAAACAGTGGCACTCCAAGAGTGCCGGCAGAAGTGAAAACTTGAACGAGGGTTCTAATCTTGACAAATAAAGCTAGAACATAATAGCGGACGGATCAAAACACATGTCAGGCACAGTACAAAAACATCCAGCGCGCCAGATCGTTGTCGGACGTCCGAAAGCTCAAGGACACGTCCGCAACTTACGTCCGATAGTTTGCACAGCGAGCGTGTACAATCATTATCCAGATCGCGGCTGTCAGCCGCGTCCGTTATAGGTTATTATTTATCTAAGTTTCTAGCATAAGGGCTCACCATACGCCGCCATTTTGTAAGCGGGACAGCGAGTGTGATTTGTTCGGCGTGTGAGGATTACAGAGCTATGGATATGCAACGTTATTTACGGCGCTAAAACACTTTTTAGCTAATTACAAGTACAAAAACAAAATAAGTTCAAAATTCGAAACAACGAGATCACGTAGTGTACTAAGCTGAGTTTAGATACAAAGTTTTACTAGTCTAGATAAAGTATTTATTGAGTACTTTTGTTTTTAAGTAAAACTCAGAGGGAAGTTTGTGATTATTTTCTATCGAGAAAATATTTATAAGTAATCGTGTTTTCACTACAATGGAGCAACAGTTTATATCCTCAACTATAATATATATTTTTTTCATTATTATTGGTTCAATACTTTTATAGATATGATTCAGAGTCGAAGCAGTTTTGAGGTAGTACGCGCCCTTAACCCGCTGTCGGTGCGAGTCACGTGACTGCTCACAGTCACGTGACTCGCACGTGACCTTTTCGAGGCGAATCCAAGATTTTTTTTCTATCGAGTCAAGTTTAGTCAATCGTGTTTCGATCCACATACTTAACTTTCCTAAACTATTCATTGACATCAAAAAAATATAAAAAAAACTATGTTTTTTATGCCTTTAATATGACTTGACGTAGTCGCAAAACTCACGTTTTGACTGTACGCATACCTAATAACCGTAGGTATTCCCCACACATTGGGATGGCAGAGACATTATTGGGAGAGGTACCGCGACCATCAGATGGCGCAGTACGTACCAGAAAGACTGATAGCCCTCATGAGAGCATACTACTATGACGCGAGTCAACGGATCTCAGAATTGAATCCGATTAGGTTCATGTATGAAGAGTCGCCTCATTATGAAACTGGATACGTGATGTATGAAGTTATTGAGAGGTAAAGTCCCACAAACTTATCTGGACCTTAGACCTTAGCCATGACATGACACAAATCGAAATAGAATAGAAATCGAAGATAAAGCTGAGACTCCACCTGCGTCTTACGGCAATCATTTTCAAAAATTCATACATTTTATGTCAAGTATTGCACGTGAGTGCCAGGAACTCACGTGCCGCGATACTTGACATAAAATGTACGCAGTTTTGATAATTAATGCCATTTGATAAATAATTTTTTCTTATTCTTATTAAAAAAAAAGACAGTTAAGTTAGCTCGTAGATTTTTCTACGAATAATTTAGAATTAGATTATACCTACAGTTGATATACAAAGTCAAAAAGCATTTATTCAGTGGGACCGCGCTGGGATCACTCCTTATTGATGCTATTTTTTCCTTCCACATGAAATTTTGGGTGTAGGTGGAATTCCCTCAATTACTGTAGGAGAACTAGGGAGAACTCGGCTTATCCAAGGTCGACCCATCTGGTCCAATTACCTAGGGGCCTTTCGGCCGACAGTTAATGTCGGATAATTATTTATTAGATGTGCTTGAAAACATCGTAAGCGCGATCTAGGATTCAGTACAAATTTCGTCATTTGTATGGGAATTCACTAATCTGTGATCCCAGCGCCATCTAGTGGTACAAGCTCTGAAGTAGGTATTTGTTTATAGTTTTTGTGGCGGTATCGGATAGAGGTCGATCCAAAATATTACATAACTACCTACTTACTAAACAACCTACTTACAATACGCACAACCGACCTTTGTCTGTCTGAAGTAGCTGAAACCATTTTTGATGACGCCTAAAAGACGAAGACAGCGTTGTAAAGCTGCCTCGCTCACTCGCTTAGTTTGTTGCATCGTGCTATCTCGCTTACTTGCGCTGCGCAATCGTTGAGTGACTTGACTTCAGACAGAGAAAGATGGTTGCGCGTATTGTACCTACCTACAGTACGGCCGGCGGATCTAGACCGGTCTGAAGTTGCGCTTTCGGAAATTGTGCGCAGGTACAGGCGCGTCTTACCACCTATTCGACCCTAAAAGTGACTACTGCGCAGCGTTGCGAACGAACTTAACGCCGGTATAGATCCGCCGGCCGTACTGTACATATTTTCAGGTACAAAAAACTAGTAGAAGAAATGACTAGATTAGTACAATTTCATTCTACTACATTTTTCGGCGCCATTGACCGCCTTGAGATGATGCAAAAAATATACTTCGAGGTGTACCATCTTGTAAACATGATCCATGAAATACCACGTAAATGGAAAGGGGTACCAGAATTTAAAATGAAGGAAGAAGGTGGAAAAGCACCCGTCGCGATGAACCTTGCAGCTATGCAAGAAGAAGAAAGGAAAAAACGCAGATGGATAAAGCAGCAACAAAAAATTGCGAAGAAAAGAAAAGAGATGATTCAAAAAGGGAATGCTGTAGATACAACCAGTCAGAACCCTAAGAAGCCGTATAATTGGCCCCTGGATTATGGCTGGGAAATCGAGAAGTGGTAGAATCTCAACTACAATCTCATGAAGGCATGGTCTTCACACTGAGGTAGAGCCCGGGGTCCACCTACAAAATAGTTACCTATGTTCTCGATAACGTGCAATAAACTTCTACTTCACACATTGCTAAGTTTGTCGTAATATAAATCCTGTATGTTCCATCCCACGGATTACTTCACAACCGTGGTCACAACTGTGATTACAATCACGCTACCAGTAATCAGAATCACAGCAGTTAGAAAAATAACACTTATTACTTCTAATCAGCCCGGTTGCACCCACTGATTACTTAGTAGGATAATTTATTGAGCTTAAACCTGCCTCAACCTGCGGTCGGCCTTTTAAATTTTCCCAGAATTCTGGGATATTTTATCAAAAAAATTAATACTTAGCACTTTCTAAAAACATTTTAATTTATTAAGCACATTTTTCATATGACAAAGCAGATCTCTTCTTTCAACGTACCTCTTCTCACACAATTCGCACGCAAATTGCTTGGAATTATATGAGTAGATTTTATATGAGTTTTACTCACGTAAGTAACTTACGTGAGTAAAACTCATATAAATTCTGGGATATTTTATCAAAAAAATTAATACTTAGCACTTTCTAAAAACATTTTAATTTATTATGCACATTTTTCATATGACAAAGCAGATCTCTTCTTTCAACGTACCTCTTCTCACACAATTCGCACGCAAATTGCTTGGAATTATATGAGTAGATTTTATATGAGTTTTACTCACGTAAGTAACTTACGTGAGTAAAACTCATATAAATTCTGGGATATTTTATCAAAAAAATAAATACTTAGCACTTTCTAAAAACATTTTAATTTATTATGCACATTTTTCATATGACAAAGCAGATCTCTTCTTTCAACGTACCTCTTCTCACACAATTCGCACGCAAATTGCTTGGCTCCAGTGTGCTTCCTTATATGACAGTTCAACAACTGAAGCGCCTCAAACGGTTTTTCACATATATTACACGCAAACCTTTTAACACCATTATGCTTTTGTACATTATGCCGCATTAACGCAGTTTTAGATATAAGCTTGACGTCGCAAAAAGCACATATATTTCCTGAATGTATACGCACATGTTGCGTCAAATTGCTAAGCTCAAAAAATGATTCTTGACACGCATCGCATTCATACGGCCTGACATTATGATATTTTATATGATTTGCTAATATATTTTTGTCTATAAACACTTTGCTACACATATCACATATATATGAGATTGGTTTTGTGTGATAATGCATTTTATGCGCGGTCATAGTAATTTTGTCAGCGAAGCTCTTGTCACACGCATCGCAGTGATACGGTTTAGCGTTTTTATGAGAATTTATATGACGTTTCAGTGATACTGTTTGAGTAAATGATTTATCACATAACGTACAAGCGTACGGCCTTTCCCCAGTGTGTGTTCGCTTATGTGATTGTAATGTATGTTGAGATGCAAAGCATTTAGAACAAAAATTACATATAAACGGTTTTATTCCTGCATGACATCTCATATGGCTGACTAAATACAGCTTTCTAGTGAACGATCTATCACATATATCACATATAAAATCTTTAGTTCCATTATGAACTAATTTATGCGCTTTTAAACCAGTTCTAGCTTTGAAGGACTTGTTGCAAATGTCGCATGAGTATGGCCGTTTCTCTGTATGACTTAACATGTGTTTCTTTACGTAAGCATTGCTCAGAAATGTCTTATCACATAACTCGCATGTGTAATTTTTCTCAGGATTATGCGACAACTTATGATGGTTCAACGCGGTTGTACTAAGAAAGTCCTTCTCACATATATCACAAGAATATGGCCTGTAATACCCATGTGTAAGCACATGTATTTTCAATTTACGCTTTTCTCTATAACTCCTATCACATATATTACATATAAATGGTCTTTCGTTTGTGTGACTCATATAATGGAATTTAAGTTGAAAAGCGGTAGTGAAGGTTTTTAAGCAGATTTTACATTCGTGCGGCTTCCTTTCGGCGTGCGTCATTAAATGTACTTTTAAAGATTTTTTTCCGGACAAAGTTCGATTACATATATCACATATGTAATAATTCGATTTTGCGTGGATTCTGACCATGTGGTCTTGAAGCCACTTTTTGCTAGGTGATTTGTAATCGCATCTCCGGCACTTATATCGATCTTTATGTACTTTAACGTAGTGACTTCGTAAAGCACTTTGATTTCTGAAAACTTTTCGACATTTTTCACAAGGAAATTCCGAATTCTTGTGTAGAAACTCATGTAATTTATATTTTTTTTCATCTGAAAAACCGCGGTCGCATTTAATACATTTATATTTATGAATTCTTCTATGCATCTTAAGAGTGTAAGACGCAGCGAAACGATACGAGCATACATCACACGCATATTTTCGTTTAGGATCGTGTAATCTCATATGTTTTTTTAACCTTTCAAGTGAATTACATTTAAAATTACATATATTGCAGATTTCGTGCATTATTGCTGAGTTTGGGAGTTCCACTTCTGTGACTTGTTCAGACTTCCGATCTTCATAATCTAAAAAGAAAACATAAGTAATTATTTAACAGCCTGCTTTTCTTTTAAATCTATGATAGAGTGTATATTATGTTTTTTTTATTTAAATATTTTCAAAGCGCTCTTGGATACCATGAACGGATTCAAATGGGTTAAAACACGAAGTTCCCTTAAACAGCTTAGCTCCTGACTCCATCATCAGATTAGCTCACTGTCATTATATTTATGAATTGTAGAATCAACTTGACCGATATACTGAATTTAAACTCTGCCTATTTTCTTAGGAGCTCTATATAAACAGTTCCTATCTCTGATAATAAAAATAATGCTGGACTTTCCACACAGCATCATCTAGCCCCAAACTAAGCCAAGCTTGTACTATGGGAACCAGATAACTGTTATACTACTTACATAATTTTTGTTTGTAAATACATACATAATAACACCCAGACCCGAGATTTGCAGATCATACAAACATTTGTCCCGCGGCGGGGATCGAACCCGCAACCTGCGTCGCAAGTGGACCTAGAGGTCGTCATAGAAAGATTACTAAGCTATGCTTAGTTTGGGGCTAGATGATGCTGTGTGAAAATGTCCAGCATAATTATTATTATTATTATTAATTAATTAATTAATTTACACAGACTTTCAGATCTAAAATATTAGTTACCTTTAATTTCATCTTTTACAATTCCCTCTATTTCAATATCCATAACCTCCTCCTTTACTTCGTCCATGACTTCATATTGTCTGCATGTACCACAATGACACATACTCAGCACTGGAGTGGTGGAATAGCTAGGCTTGCTATTTTTGTTTAAAGCAGTAATTATAGATGACGTTAACTGAAAACAACAAATAGGTACAGGGTTTTTTTTATGATGAATGGGTCGGCTCTTGACCTCGAAACTAACATAGGCAAGAATGAGGTCTACGATGGAGCGAGCCTACCCAGAAGGTGCCTATTAGCTCTCTTCTTGAAAACAACAGGGTCGTAGCTCAGCGGAAATACAGACGCTGATTCCAAATGCTTGCAGTGCGCATAATAAAAGAACTTTGAAAGCGCTTAGTTCTAATAAGTGGAATATCAACCAGGTGAGGATGATAATCAGATGTGCGTCTTTTATTCTAGGGTCTTTCATTTTAAACTACACCAACTGACAAGGCCTCATTTTTGGGTTGTAAATAGACGTATCAATTTAATTCCTTAGCCGATTTTAGTTTTCACTTCAAAATTTATCTTTTGTTTCGCCGGGTCTTTTCTCCTAAAGCCGGAGTGCCTTACCGCTCGGCCACGGAAACCTATTCGTCATTATCGAAGTTCTTGATAAGCTCATATTTATCGGTTAAGCGCCTGATGTCTACTGGTTGTTTCGTCTATGTCTGAGAGGGTCTACCGCGCCTGGAAACATTGTGGTGATGTTTAAGAAGCCTATAAGAATGCTTACTGATTATCTCAGTGTTTTCCTTCACCGTTTATAGTTAGTTACTAGCAGAGTTAAATCTAAAAGTGTGTAAGTATGTATAGATGTTTTTATTTCAAACCAGTAACCGATTTGGATGAAACTTGGAATAGGCGTAGATTGTGCAATGGAATAGCATAAAGATGACGATTATTTGGCATGATTATGACGAAGACAGCGTTGTATAGCTGCCTCGCTCACTCGCTTGTGTTGCATCGTTCTATCTTACTCTACACACGCAATGAACTACATGCGCAAACTTGCGCGTTTAGTGCACCTTCAGAGAGCTAAGGATTGGTTGTGCATACAAACTTATCTGAACCGATGAGGGGCGCTGTCATCGCATTTGGTGTTGGCAGAAAAATAAATTGACAGTAAAATTCGTTAGTTCCTCTTTTGGCCACCGGTCCAGATAAGTTTGTGGCACTGTAGTCGTGACGTGAACCGTTTTCACTAACTGTACAGTCTACGTAGTTCATACCTGGATAGAATTATATGCCAACTCTGCGAGAATTTTGTGAGAAGTTCTCGCTTTTGCCACCAGGCGGCGACACCGGCGAAGTTGGGCGTGACAGATATGACATAATGAAGACTGCCAGCTCTCTCTATCCAACTAAAAATATGTAAGTTTGTATGATACAGTGGACAACTCAGGTGACGAGGTTTAGGTTGTTATGGCCTACGTCATGGCTGAACGACTTAAATAGCCGGAACCGGAACCGTGACCGACGGTTTATAGTGCCTTTGGGAGTAGTTACAATTCCTCCAATCCACGGCAAAGAGGGAGATCCCTCCTCTAAGGTCGACGCCAACTGGTCCACATACCTTAGAGCCTTTCAGCCGACAGTTAATGTCGGATAGTTCTTAAAGGTCAGATGTGCTTGTAAACATCGTCAGCGCGATCTGGGATTTAAATCGCGTCGGTTGGCAGCGCGCCAGCGCCATCTAGCGGTGAAGCTCTAAAGTAGCTAGGTCGCTGTAATTGGCAACTCTATTACGACGCCCTTGTAGTTCAGGCGATCGTAGTTAGAGGTGGCCACATGCCCTCTAAAGCACGGAAGCGCTCAGACGAAAATGCCACTGGCAAAAATAGCCTATGGCTTCCAGATCCGTCTGCCTCTATGCCTTTCAACCAAATCCATTTGGTTGCATAAATAGCAAATGCCCAAATATCCTCGACAGTGCCCAGACAAGCCAAAAGAAGAACTACCACCATTTTCTCGAAGTTTTGTTGCATTTTTGAACAATAAGGTTTTATAACATACCTTGGTGTGAGTAAGTTTCTCGTAAATTCTTTGAAGCGGTGTGTTTATGATAGAGGTTGTCGCACTCGCTAGCAAACAAAGTCCGCATAGAGAAGATATATCTGAAAAAAAAAAAATTAATAAGAATCATCATAAATAATGTACAAGCTCTGCTTAGCTTGGGGCTAGGTGATGCTGTGTGAAATGTCCAGCATTATATATTTATTATTACCTTCTCTTTCATACTTCGGAACTTCAATATCAAGCATTCCAGAATGATCCGAGACTTCATCTTTGACAAATTCATCTTTCACTATCGCTGCACAGTATGTGTCAGTTTCTATGGGAGTCACACAGAAGTTGTGGTCAATTTTCTTGTCCAACACTGAAACTGTTTCTGAAGATATCTGAAAATAAAGATTGTGAGGAAACTGCCGGATGATTCAGGCCAGGCGCGGTCCGAGGGGGGGGGTTACAGGGGACATAACCCCCCCTCGCCCCTAAAATTGTACACGTCCAATTGAAACATCTTGTGTATAATTGTGCAATAGTCTAATTTTAGTGTAGTGCCCCCCCCCATAATTTTAGGCTGCAACCGCACCTAATTCAGGCTTCAGCGGAATGCATTCGGGTCAGAATCTGTTCAACCGACCGCAACCAATCACAGTGCAGGAATTGATTCATAACTGACATACATTTGTTAATTAAAAGCTATTAAAAAGAAGTCTATACAAGAAGATGATAGGGCAGTGACAACGCAAGAATATGCTATGGTACCTCAATTCCATTGACAAACAGTGCTGTCAAGATGTCCCCAGATTTCTGGTACTTCTCCTGAATCTGACAGCACTTGCGTAGCTGAGAGTGGCAGATGTAGCATACTGCGAGTGGCTGCTCATCTCCTGTGTTGAGCTGGAAAAGTTTGTCAACTATAAAGAGAGTTTTGAACTAACCTAGCTTCTTTTACGGCTTTTACTTTATTATTTACTAACTGTCCGCCACGGTGTTACCTGCAATCCCTCTGGAAAACATCACTTCCCCGGGATAAAATATAGCCTATGTTCATCAGGGATAATGTAGGATTCTATTGGTGAAAGAATTTTTAAAATTGGTGCAGTAGTTTCGGAGGCACGAACAAACAAATCTTTCCTCTTTATAATATTGTATAGAAGTATAGACTAGCGACCCGCCCCGGCTTCGCACGGGTGTGATGCTGATGCTAAATATTAGGGTTTAGCCAGCGTTTGCAATGTAAGCGCAAAAAATGTGTTAGTAATTCACGACATCACATTAGATACCTCTAAAATTATCAGTGTTCCTGTACTATATTATGCATGTATTATACATATAAACCTTCCTCTTGAATCACTCTATAAAAAAAAACCGCATCAAAATCCGTTGCGTAGTTTTAAATATTTAAGCATACATAGGGACAGAGAAAGCGACTGTTTTATACTATGTAGTGAAGCTTCTGTGTTCATTGGGCTTGTAAAATATTTTATTAGAGCAGTACTTACATAGTTAGGTAGGTATAAATAGATTTATCTGACGCTTACGTACGTAAGTAATTGTATTAGAATCAATGATATTCTACAGATTTCTACGAGAGAAACCAACCAGGGGAAAGTGCGAACTATTAATGGAAGTATTTATAGTACCTTAGATCCTGTAATGGTTTCATAAATCACTTGAAGTTGGTTGTTTTCAATGGAATTAATTTTTATATTGTAAGAGAGGCATATTCTGCATAGAGCTAAATCAGCCATTTCAGAAACATATGTTTTGCAGGCTCTACGTATCACTTCGTTCACTTATATACTGTAGTTCAGCTATATAATTAGACCGTAGACGCGCAAACTCAATACAAAAAGAAAAGCAGCCGTCGACATAATCTATTTTCTTCACTGCACGATCACTGCCACGGCAGGTGCACGGCAGGTTGACTCCATACAAACAAATTGGGAATTTTGTCTATGGGACCTCTAATAGAATCGGAATGAATTTGAACGGAACCACAGATGAAACAACCTCGTCTGTGAACTTCTGTGAACGGAACGAATGTCTTTTAGTAAACTTTCCGTTTCCGGAGCCGTGGTGCCGCGCAAACGCATATGTCCGCTAACCGCTTCCGTCAGCCATTTTGTTGCATTTTGTTTGTATTGTGATCGAGTGAAGTTTTGTGTTGATTAATTTCCGCAACTTATCCTCTCATAATACTCAAAGATGTACACAAGGTGCTGTGTTGTAAATTGTGATAGTAGGCGAAAGGACGTCACTCTTTATAAGTTTCCCAAAACTGAGATAGGACTCAAGAAGTGGTTGGAGTTTATCAATAGTGATAGTTTACGAAACCTTAGCTTCGACCGGCTTCGAAGGCATTACGTGTGTTCGAAACATTTTGAGAAGCGGTTTCGTACAGCATCTCGCTTGAAATGCCGTCTTCGCTATGATGCCTATCCGACGTTGTTCACGGACAACGAGATAGCAAGTGGAACTCCTGAAGCATCTTCTAAGGACACTGGTGAGTACAGCTGCTTACCCTTTTGTACACCCCGGCCCATTATTTTAAAATACTTACATCTCGAAAGACTAATAATGTTAGTAATGTTATTTACAGGTTATACGATGAAGATCTCAGATCATGACTATTCTCGAAAGAGAATTCATATTGATCATTCCTATTGTAAAACCATGCCGAAAGAAAAACGTTTGCGGACTGATAATGGTGAGCATTTAATTTAAATATCTAAAAAATATTCAATAGAAACCAGGATAGGTAGACGTACACTTCGCCCAACGGATCTAGGCATTCGTGAAGTTAGCCGTTTGTCTGCGCAGTGAGCGCTTTTTCATACAAAATTGTGTTCTGGGCAGACAAACGGCTAACTTCACAAATGCCTAGATCCATTGGATGAAGACTACTTACTTCTGGTTGGTAAAAAAAAAACTAGACTCATTACTGCCTAGGCATTGATTTAGAAGAGTAAGCAATAATAAATAGTGTTAAACATCTGTTAGAAACAGCAGGATTATGGAATTATGGCTTCCGGGAAGTTTCTCCATTTCAATACCCCTGAAATGTTTATGCAAAGTTTCATAATGATTGGTTGAATATAATAATTAGCATGATTAGATAATATAACTAAAATCTATTATACGAACTTACTTACTAAAATCTTACCATTTTAAATATTTATTTTACCAATATTTCCATTTCAGATGTAACGGGTATGACTTCCAGTTCTGTACCTGTGCAATTTGTGCATGAAGCTGTTGAAAACCCAGCTTCTAAAGGTAATAAATTATGTAATAGCATGGATAAAATCTTACCATTTTTTTAGAGTATGACCCCGCTGCGGGACAAATTTTTGTATGATCTACATATATTAGTCTCGGGTCTGTTTTCTATTTATAATTATGTATCTATTTACAAACAAAATGTATATAAGTAGTTTCAGTCATGTAGTACCCATAACACAAGCTCTGCTTACTTTGGGGCTAGATGATGCTGTGTGAAAAGTCCAGAAATAAATATTTTACCAGTATTTCAATTTCAGATGTACTGGGTATCACCTCCACTTCTTTACCTGTAAAATTTGTGCATGAAGCTGTTGAAAACCCAGCTTCTAACGGTAAGAGAAAATATAGTACACAGTATGTATTTTGCATTAAAGTTAACATGAAGTGTTTTTAAAAGTTGGAATAAACTTTATCATTAAAGTTTTCATAGAATGTTTTTCTGTGTTGAACCTTAAATTATAAATTATTGAATCTATTAATACATTTGCAGAAGTACCTGCACATCATACTCCTAAACGACTGATGAGGAAAAAAATAATTAATAAGAAGAAAAGTCTTACTCCTAATTGTAGAAGACTTTACAGTGCATTTGTGAAGTCAAAAAAACAATTGGACTTCAGCCGTAGAGCCAGAAGAGCCATGGAATTCACAAAAGACGAATCTTTCGAAAAATTGACCGACAACATGAATCCACTTACAAAGAAAATAATGTGGATGCAAATTAAACAGTGCACCAAACATATCAATGCCAGAAGATTCACAAATGAAGAAAAATTGATAGCCCTATCTATTATGAAGCAGAGCCCAAAATGCTATAAATTTCTGCATCGAATATTTATTTTGCCTTCGAAGCAGACGCTGAACAAAATGATCTCAGAGTTGAACATAGAACCTGGAATCAATAAAAAAATATTTGAAGCTGTAAAGCAAGAGGTAATATTTCACCGAACTGAGGCCAATATATTTAATTTCAGAATAAATAAGTTTTTACGTTTTCTGCGCTGGACACAATTTTGTGTGAAGAAGCGTTCACTGCGCAGACAAACGGCTAACTTCACGAATGCCTAGATCTGTTGGGCGAACTGTAACTTAAGATTTTTAATGATTAAATTAATTAATTATTACTTTACTAGCCATAATTACATCTTATTACATTTGTTGCAGGTCTCAAATTGGGATGAAAACAAAAAATATTGTTCTATTCTGTTTGATGAGGTAGCCCTGGAGCCAGCTGTTTCATATGACAAAAACAAAGATAAAATTAATGGTTTTGTTGAACTCAACGAAAAGTCAAGGGATTTCGCAGACCATGCCCTTGTTTTCATGCTAAGGGGCGCTCTCTGCAAATGGCAGCAGCCTATTGCATTTTACTTTTGCAAAGGAGCAACCTCGGGGGTTCAGTTAAAAATTATTATTAAAAATATGGTAACAGCCATAATAAATGCTGGTCTACAACCTCTGGCAATAGTCTGTGATCAAGGGACAGCATTCCAGAGCATGATTAAAAGTCTCCTGGAGGATACAAAAAGAGAACAGATACGTGCTGATAAAATTGTTGGTAAGTGTTTCAGCTAAAAATTTTTTCTTAATTTTGAACCATGATATACATACTATAGCTGGTACCCGCGACTTAAATAACATAAGTAGGTACCTACTTGAAAACCTACAAAAAGAATGGAAAACTAGTAACTAGTTTATAATATTAGTAGGATTTATTGTTCAATATAATGTGAATCTTATATCAAGTCATATTGCAGATGAAGTTATTGAAATCAACGGACATGTCTTGAGTGTGATTTATGATCCACCACACCTAATTAAAGGGCTCCGAAACAACTTTCTTACAAAAAACATAATATACCAAGGCAAGATATCAAAATGGTCTGATATTGTTGAAGTATACAAAACAGATTGCAACCATGCACAGATGCGACTACTGCACAAGTTAAATGATGAACATGTCATTCCAGAAAAAATTAAAAAGATGAAGGTTAGTAATTTCTCTCTTTTGAATTTTGATTGTAATTATATTTAAAAATTTCTTGCTTTTAGTTTCAGCGGTAAGCTTATTCAACTATATTTATGTTTCAGGTAAAAAACTGTACTAGAGTTTTTAGTAAAACGGTTGCAGCCACTTTGTCTTACACCGCTCAGTTTGGTAAGCATTTTATACATATAATACTAGCTGCGCTCCCGCGGTGTAACCCGCGGTCCCTCGGGATTTTTCCGGGATAAAAAGTAGCCTATGTCCTTCCCTGGGATACAACCTTTATCCATGCCAATTTTCAGCCCAATCTGTTCAGTGCTTTTGGCGTGAAAAGGTAACAAACAGACAGACAGACAGATAGACAGACAGAGTTACTTTCACATTTATAATATTATAATATGGACTAGCTGTCCGCCGCGGTGTTACCCGCGATCCCTCGGGAAAATTTCACTTCCCCGGAATAAAATATAGCCTATGTTCATTGGGGATAATGTAGGATTCTATTGGTGAAAGAATTTTTCAAATCGGTCCAGTAGTTTCGGAGCCTATTCATTTCAAACATACAAACAAATCTTTCCTCTTTATAATATTAGTATAGATAAGAACCAATTTAGTACGTAAGCTTAAATTTCCTTTAAGTACCTAGTTTCATAGTAAATCAGGAAACTACTATCCGACCCTCATAATAATAATTTAAGTTATTTATTCAGACAATAAGAGTCCACAGCATGTTGGTTAGTAAAGATTATACACAATAGGGGTTAGTACTTAATAACTAAAAGAGATTTCGTCCTCTGAGAGAGCTTCCAGACAAGAGGACATGCATAATTATTGGAAATTTCTTTTAGAATACTGTTGCCACTCGCGCGCACCCTGCTTAGTAGTGAGGCCGTTCGTTTCCGCCAGATGGCGTCAAATGTGTCTGTGCGCGCCTCAGCGAACATGCCTGACGCACTACAGAAGCGCGGAAGCCGCAACAGTACCCTAAAAGCGTTATTAAACTGGACCCGCAGAGCATTGTAAGCCTTAGTTGTATGCCGAACCCAAAGACTCGCTGAGTACATAGATGTACAGTACGCTTTGAAGAGAGTAATTTTAACTGCGTCTGTACATCTCGCGAACCTGCGGGCCAGCATATTGGCTCTGACTGACAACGCTCTGCGTTCCCGTTCCATATCGGCGTCGTCTTTCAAGCTTTCGGTTATCAGATGTCCAAGGTATTTGAATTGGGTCACCCTCTTAAGAGGGCTACCGTAGATGGTAATAGGAGGGACAAAACTCGGACATCTGGCACCCGCCCTAAAGACCATAAACTCCGACTTTTTTACATTATATAAAAGCCCATGCGAGGTCACATAGGACTCACATACGGCAAGTAGTTTCCGGAGTGCACTAACTGAGGGAGCCAGCAGCACCATGTCATCAGCATAGCTTAGGTTGTTCATACACACACCTCCGACATGACAACCCACAGGCATGCTGCTGAGTCTCTCAATCAGTGCGTTCACATACAGATTGAAAATTGAGGGTGAGCTTAACCCGCCCTGCCGCACCCCGCATTCCAACCTGTATGCGTCCGAAAACTCACCCGCCCACCTCACACGGTTTTCTTGATTTAGGTACCAAAATTTAAATGTTGATATAAGCTCTGTGGGCAATCCTGCCTCCTCTAGTTTTTTCCACAAAATGTCGTAAGACACTAGGTCAAAGGCCTTAGATAAGTCTAGAAAGCAGGCATAGACTGGAGTCCGTCTGTCCGTGTAATACCTGACAGCATGCTTCAAGCTTAGAATGGCCGACTCAGTGGACAATTCAGGTCGAAACCCGAACTGCGCGTCATGTATTTTGATATGCCTATTCAAGCAGGAGTTAAGCACACTGTCAAATACTTTCGCGATTATAGTGGCTAGAGAAATGGGTCGGTAATTGTTTTTGTCTGACACATCCCCAGTCCTGCTCTTAATAATAGGTACCACCAGAGTGCGCATCAAGTCCGGTGGGAGGTAGGCGTGATTCAGACAAAAACCGTACAACATAGCCAGCAACCGAGGCAAGTGGACGCCTGCATGTTTTAGGTGCTCAATGCTGAGCCCATCATGACCCGGAGACTTCCCTCTTGTCATTTTATTAATCACGGCACGTATGTCCTTAGCAAGAATAGTAATAGTAGTTCCAGGGTTCTGGGTCTCAGCATTGACACTCCTACCTACTTCTGTTGACGAACCTAAGGGCGACTGTACCGAAAAATGGTGTTTAAAAACATTGGCAATCTCCTTAGGGTTAGATGTACCGTCAACACTTACAGGTATGCCCGGCCGAACATTGAGTTTATTTGTACATTTCCAAAAATTCTTAAAATCAGAGTTGGAATGATGTTTTGCTATCAAGTCCATTTTTATCTGTTCCTGGTGGGTTTGACACCATTTTAACTTTCCCTTGAATACTTTTCGCGCCTGAACCATGGATTCAAAAATGGGACCACCTGTGGGTTTCCCATACAGCACCCATTCCTCAAATTTCTGCCTCGCATTCGAGTAAGAGTCGCTCACATGATGGTTCCACCCTGCAACTACTTTTCGTTTCTTTCTTTTTCTTACTTCACTTGTAGAAATAGCTGCCCTACACAAAACATTAATAATATTCTCGTATAATTTATTAATTACATTCTTATGACTTGCAACATTACAATGTTTACCACAACAATTTCTTAATTCAGCAGGAAAGTCAATATTCCTTAAATGAGAATTACAAAAATATTCATACTCAATAATTTGGCTTTCACTTCTCTCTCCCCAAAGAATACGATTGTTTTTCGGAATTACTGACACAGTCTTTTGTCTAATAGGATCTAAGTTACACCTAACAACTAGTGGAAAATGGTCAGACCAAAAAACATCATACTGTACATAAATATCTAAAACACATTGCCAAGCAGCCTTCGTTACGAGACAGTGGTCCACAGACGTACTAGGGATACTGCGTATCAGACGGAAAACTCAGGAACAAATCTACTCGCCGTAATTTAATCTGTGGGCCACATCTCATAGATTTTGACAAATGAAACCACAGAGTATTGAAGAAAGCATCGTGCTACCACCGTAGATAATAAATGATTTCTTTCCTCATTCATTCCAATCACTCATTCTATTTATATTCTTTCCTATTTTTTCCTATTCATGAGCCGAAGGCCCAATGTACTTAGGTAATTAGGAGGTGTTGTGAAAGGCAAGAAATAATTTAACATATTGATCATTTATTATTTTTTAACTTAGTTTTATATTTATTATAAGCTTTTGCCTGCATGGCAGGTAATGTCTTGTTGGCTAATCTGACAACATCCGTACCTTTTAAAATTCGGTTTATTATACAGGGCGTCCCAAACTTATGGGACATGAAGAGGAAGTACCTTAAATATCGTAGACTAGCTGCACTCCCGCGGTGTAACCCGCGGTCCCTCGGGAATTTTTCGGGATAAAAAGTAGCCTATGTCCGTCCCTGGGATACAACCTTCATCCATGCCAATTTTCAGCCTAATCTGTTCAGTGGTTTGGGCGTGAAAAGGTAACAAACAGACAGACAGACAGACAGATAGACAGACAGACAGACAGACAGACAGAGTTACTTTCACATTTATAATATTAGTATGGATAGTGTATTTTGCTTAAAGAAGACTTTATGTTATTTTTAAAACTTAGTAATTCCGCATTCATAGATTTTCTAAAAATTACTTGCTTCGTCTGGGAATCGAACCGACTCAAATGTCAAAAAAAAAATCACCCTACTTTTATGATGCCAATCGAAAGAATAGCTAAAAAATAATAACTCTGCTTAGGTAACATTGTATTTTAAAAGAAAGGAACAACGTAAAATGAGTTTTGAATGTATGTTTTTATGTTGATTAAAATGATTAATTTTACGTTGTTCCTTTCTTTTAAAATACAATGTTACCTAAGCAGAGTTATTATTTTTTAGCTATTCTTTCGATTGGCATCATAAAAGTAGGGTGATTTTTTTTTGACATTTGAGTCGGTTCGATTCCCAGACGAAGCAAGTAATTTTTAGAAAATCTATGAATGCGGAATTACTAAGTTTTAAAAATAACATAAAGTCTTCTTTAAGCAAAATACACTATCTACGATATTTAAGGTACTTCCCCTTCATGTCCCATAAGTTTGGGACGCCCTGTATTGCACCAGTTAAATACTGCTAAACGTAACGTGAATCCCAGAAATAGATCTTTTACAAGATTTTTGTGTAATTCGCAATGGAGAAAGTCAAGCGAATATTTAGCTTCTATATTATTTTTGATGCTTTTAATTATTTCTTTACTATGTGTTTCTAAATATTCGTTGGCTTCCTCAGTAATAATACCAAAGAACCTCACGGCATTTTCTGAAGGGTAGGTTAATTTTTTTTCTTTTACGGATTTGTATTCTTTAAAAGATATCCAATTATGGATGGAGCCTGTTTCAAAATTCAAATTTGTAGCGGTTAACTCATCCTCACACTGCCGACATTTAATTTTTCCTAATATTTTTCTTATAACCCATCCTGCAGTATATGCACGTGAGTGTACATGTAGTCTTTCTTGCCTACTTGTAATAGATGTAGGAAATATTTCTGGTCCTACTTCAGAGGATTCAGGGACATTATCATTATTTTCAATTTCATTTTCCTTGGTGGTGCCAAACAAAGCCTGCAATTTTAACAATTGGACCCCTGAATCCTCTTCACAATTATAATTTTTTGAGTGAAACTGTATAAATCTAGTGATTAGCAGTGATTTAAATGTGCTTATAAAGGTGTGGCAATCTGGGTCATTATTTCTGAAATTATACGACCGCACTTGACCGAAAAAGTTTTCAATTGGGTCCGAGTTAAAATATCGCGGACGTATAATTTTAATTTCTTTTTTTTCCAACTGTTGCCACACCCTTTCGTAACTTTTTAATGTTACAATCCAATTTTTCAAAGAAGGTACAGATGTTTCTTTTCCTTTTTCATCAACATATCTTATTTCTGAAAGTTTTTTTATAGCATCTCGCCAAAACGTGTGGTGCATTGAGTTTTTTGTAACTGCATGTCTTAGCGGTTTGCCTTTTGATTTTTTTGAGTATAAACTCGCTCCATTCACTGAGTCGAACAAATCGTCAAAAAATGATACCACTTCTGCGGTATTTTTTAATGTAGGGCTCACTGGACTGCCATCTGCATATTGCGCTGCAACAAAAAAAAATGAAGATATTAATATGCGAAAACGAAGCTTCGCTCTACATGATGATGATCATGGCTATTATGAGGGTCGGATAGTAGTTTCCTGATTTACTATGAAACTAGGTACTTAAAGGAAATTTAAGCTTACGTACTAAATTGGTTCTTATCTATACTAATATTATAAAGAGGAAAGATTTGTTTGTATGTTTGAAATGAATAGGCTCCGAAACTACTGGACCGATTTGAAAAATTCTTTCACCAATAGAATCCTACATTATCCCCAATGAACATAGGCTATATTTTATTCCGGGGAAGTGAAATTTTCCCGAGGGATCGCGGGTAACACCGCGGCGGACAGCTAGTCCATACTAATATTATAAATGTGAAAGTAACTCTGTCTGTCTGTCTGTTTGTTACCTTTTCACGCCAAAAGCACTGAACAGATTGGGCTGAAAATTGGCATGGATAAAGGTTGTATCCCAGGGAAGGACATAGGCTACTTTTTATCCCGGAAAAATCCCGAGGGACCGCGGGTTACACCGCGGGAGCGCAGCTAGTATTATATAAAATGCTTACCAAACTGAGCGGTGTAAGACAAAGTGGCTGCAACCGTTTTACTAAAAACTCTAGTACAGTTTTTTACCTGAAACATAAATATAGTTGAATAAGCTTACCGCTGAAACTAAAAGCAAGAAATTTTTAAATATAATTACAATCAAAATTCAAAAGAGAGAAATTACTAACCTTCATCTTTTTAATTTTTTCTGGAATGACATGTTCATCATTTAACTTGTGCAGTAGTCGCATCTGTGCATGGTTGCAATCTGTTTAGTATACTTCAACAATATCAGACCATTTTGATATCTTGCCTTGGTATATTATGTTTTTTGTAAGAAAGTTGTTTCGGAGCCCTTTAATTAGGTGTGGTGGATCATAAATCACACTCAAGACATGTCCGTTGATTTCAATAACTTCATCTGCAATATGACTTGATATAAGATTCACATTATATTGAACAATAAATCCTACTAATATTTTTTTTTTATTTTATTTTATTTGGGAAACAAACAGTACATAGTGACAATTAAATTAAAGAGCATATAAAAACACATAAAATAGACAAATATACATATAGACAAATATATGTAGATCATACAAACATTTGTCCCACAGCGGGGTCATACTCGAAAAAATGGTAAGATTTTATCCATGCTATTACATTTATTACCTTTAGAAGCTGGGTTTTCAACAGCTTCATGCACAAATTGCACAGGTACAGAACTGGAAGTCATACCCGTTACATCTGAAATGGAAATATTGGTAAAATAAATATTTAAAATGGTAAGATTTTAGTAAGTAAGTTCGTATAATAGATTTTAGTTATATTATCTAATCATGCTAATTATTATATTCAACAATCATTATGAAACTTTGCATAAACATTTCAGGGGTATCGAAATGGAGAAACTTCCCGGAAGCCATAATTCCATAATCCTGCTGTTTCTAACAGATGTTTAACACTATTTATTATTGCTTACTCTTCTAAATCAATGCCTAGGCAGTAATGAGTCTAGTTTTTTTTTACCAACCAGAAGTAGAGGTAGTCTTCATCCAATGGATCTAGGCATTTGTGAAGTTAGCCGTTTGTCTGCCCAGAACACAATTTTTGTATGAAAAAGCGCTCACTGCGCAGACAAACGGCTAACTTCACGAATGCCTAGATCCGTTGGGCGAAGTGTACGTCTACCTATCCTGGTTTCTATTGAATATTTTTTAGATATTTAAATTAAATGCTCACCATTATCAGTCCGCAAACGTTTTTCTTTCGGCATGGTTTTACAATAGGAATGTTCAATATGAATTCTCTTTCGAGAATAGTCATGATCTGAGATCTTCATCGTATACCCTGTAAATAACATTAGTAACATTATTAGTCTTTCGAGATGTAAGTATTTTAAAATAATGGGCCGGGGTGTACAAAAGGGTAAGCAGCTGTACTCACCAGTGTCCTTAGAAGATGCTTCAGGAGTTCCACTTGCTATCTCGTTGTCCGTGAACAACGTCGGATAGGCATCATAGCGAAGACGGCATTTCAAGCGAGATGCTGTACGAAACCGCTTCTCAAAATGTTTCGAACACACGTAATGCCTTCGAAGCCGGTCGAAGCTAAGGCTTCGTAAACTATCACTATTGATAAACTCCAACCACTTCTTGAGTCCTATCTCAGTTTTGGGAAACTTATAAAGAGTGACGTTCTTTCGCCTACTATCACAATTTACAACACAGCACCTTGTAACTGGTTTAAATTCATGCTAGGCGAAAAAAAAAAAAAGTGACATTGACATCTATTGTCCATGTCACGTTGACAGTATAGGTGTTGCAAGCTGTCAAGAATCTGCAAATTAATGAGTTGTTTTGTAAATCAGTCTCGAGTTGAAATTTATTGTATTCTTTTGTTTTTCGGATTGTTAGTACGCAATGACGTAATAGATCGGGAGAAGAATGACCTGGTCTGGTCCGATGAGTGTTCGAGCTTGTCTCTGTCGGACTGGAGGATAGATTTGCTTCCCGGATCCTCCCTCAGGTTTGGAAGGGAGTGAGCGGCGTTGAGCTGGGATCCCTAAATTCTCTGCTCGTACTTCGAAGGACATGGCTGGTTCTTTGGCTGTGACACTCAGACTGAGTGGATAACTTTTTGCTCGTGAACTTATAAATCCGTACTGGAATCCCTTCAGCTGGTATGTATGTTAGTGATCCGCCTGTGCGTAGCTTCGCCAGCTCTGTGACTAAAATTCTGGTTCTTTTGGTGGAAATAGGACCTCGTGGTCAAGTCGTGACGTGACTCCGGAGCCCGAGACATCTGCCTCGTGGACACCTGCAAAAGGCCGCCGAGAGGATCTTTTCCCTGGAATCGGAGAGCTACGTTCAAGGTACTTTTTATACCGGCGATAGGCAATGCCACGCGTCACTCCCTAGGATTTCCTATCTTGAGGAACACTTCTTTAACACTATTCTCTTGTCTCCCCCCCCCAGAGCACTGGCAGCGGGGTCCAGCTGAAGGCTCCAATTTTCTCGTTTTGTGTCGTCCCTGGAACGGCCTGTGAGAGGTCGTTCCCCCGTGCAGTGCAGCACCGAAGGAGGCCTGGCCCCTTCTTTTGAGCTCGGCTCCTGCGGAGCGCCTGCGGAGTATCCTGGTACCACAGTCGGACCTTGTCCGCTGTGTATTTTTCTATATTCTGTGCTGTGTCCAAACTAACTAACTTTTACCCCTCGGTCAACTCTGCGGTATCCGAATCTACAACCTACAAATGCTGAACATCACCTAGACTCAGACTTTACTTTAATTTAAACCCTATTACTATTTATCCGGTTGCTAGGAAATTTAATGTAGGCCTTCACTTTAAAATTTAAAGCGTTACAGTGGCGCTTCCAACTTGGTAAATAACTCCTAGCAACCACAGATACTTTTAGATAGGAATTCTTTTGTTTCTAAGTTACAGCATTAGGTGAAAAACATTATTGCTAGAACATAACTTACTAACCAACAAAACAACTGTGTAAAATATATTTGTTGTGTTTTATTTCCTTCCTTTGATTGTTTTGAATCGGTGTAAATTGTTTTTATTGTGTGTATACTATAAGATGTTATCATTGTATGGTGCCAACTTTACTGTGTAAACTGTCCAGCTATTTATTGTAATTCTTAGCAACCAAATAACTTAAAAATCTAAAAACTAAACTTAATATTTTAATACCTGCATACTTACTTCTTTAGAAGCTCATGCAAACATACAGCACTTTGTTTACTCTAGTTTTTACAATAGTGTTGTAATGGTGGAATTGTGCTTCAATAGATAGTGTTGTTCCGGTGTTACATTTTCTTGAATTCAATTCTGGATAGGGTTTTCTCTACTCTAATATTCTAGGAACTACTGCTGGGATGATCCTTAGCTTGATATATTCCCGGTTAGATTCTTTGCTTAATCATAGTAATTTCTAGGATACCTGGTCTTATCTAGAATTGTAACTTTATTCAGTAGGAAATTCTAAAACTTCAATTTGGCTCGGTTGCTTTGAGTAAATAGTTATTTCTTCTTGGATGGTTGTTGTTTGTGTGGTGTGTACATTGGTTTACTGGTAATATTGCTGAACTAACATCACTTTACACTAAAAATCAAACAATAAATATCAACACATTGCAGTGATCAATTAACTAATTTCAAACTTTTGTTATATTTACTACTAAATTCTCTCACTAATACTGCATACATAAAACAAAATACTTAAATATACTCAAGAAAATTTTTTTTTTTTATTTTTTTTTTATTGCATTTGTTGGGTACACTATAAATCACAAGGGCTAGTGAACTAACTTCTTCTTTCTATTTTGCAATACTGGGAACCTTAAAACTTCTAATTAATCTAGGTATGACTAACTGGTCTACGTTGCAGATTCAATTCGTTTTGTCCGCTGATTCTGGTTCATACTCTCCTTAGTTCACTTTGCCTGAGATGTTCTCACAAACTGACCTGCGAAGAGTTGAACTAGTAACACATAGCGCGATGGCGCGTCTTAACTCGCTAGGAGCAGCAAGCTAGGTACTCCTACTTACTTAATCTTAAACTAAAACTTAACTCAAGCGCGTTCTAGGCTCGTTCTGAGATGGTAGCTATTCCTACCTAACTTAAACTAAAACTTAACTCAAGCGCGTTCTTAGCACGCTGTGAGTTGGTAGCTATTACTACCAAACTTTCACTAAGACTTTAACTTAACTCAAGCGCGTACTTAGCTCGCTATGAGATGGTAGCTATTACTACCTAACTTTCTCTAAACCTAAAACTTAACTCAAGCGCGTTCTTAGCACGCTGTGAGTTGGTAGCAATTACTACCAAACTTTCTCTAAGACTTTAACTTAACTCAAACTTAAAGACTAAAACTTAGTTTCTAACTAAGATCTAAAACAGTTCTGACTAGGACTGTCTGAGACTCTCAAGCTCTCAAGAAAGCCCTGGACCGTAGCCCAGGCTACGTAACACTTGTCCCGGGAGTTGGAATATACTTGGTTTGTTGGATTGCTGGTGTCATGCTTTTATTTCTTTTGTTGGTAGGCACAGGCCCGCTACCCAGTGGAGTGTCGTGTGGTTGATCTTCTGTAATCACCACCCCTCACTTCCGCCGGCCTGTTGCGTGGTTGGTTAGCTTAGATTATCTGTTAGATTTAGTTGCATGCTAGAATTAATTAGGTTAGACAGTAGGTAGATAGGAAGTAGGTAGGTTAGGGCTTCTTTATAGGTAATTACTACCTATGGGATTTTTTCTTGTTC
Source organism: Epirrhoe alternata (assembly GCA_963565295.1). Lineage (NCBI taxonomy): Eukaryota > Metazoa > Arthropoda > Insecta > Lepidoptera > Geometridae > Epirrhoe > Epirrhoe alternata. Next base: position 2,767,953 of record OY751403.1, read on the forward strand.
TGCAGTTTTTTTTCAACAAGGAGATGTTCCCCAATTGCCATTTAGCGGGTCGTGACTACTGAAATAAGCCAACACTGGGTATTTTGGATACACTCACTTGGTTACTATTGACAGTCTTACCATGTCTAAACAGGTAGACTTCATGATGTATGTTAGTTTTCAATCACAGTATCTTCAGTTCCATAGGAGAAACTGTGTGTGCTTGTGGAGGTATGATTGTGTGATTTGCTAGGGGGGGTTTGTGAAAGGGAAGAATGAAAGAGATTGTTTGGAAGGAGAATGTATCAAACTGCTTAGGATCTTCAATCCTAGGGAACTAGTCCCCTAAGCCAGTAAATAATTACTACCTACCATGTAAATAACTACTACCTACTATTAGTTTATACATTAGGATAGGTAAATATAATATTAACTAGGTACGTTTGTACAGATACATAGTTACGTACGCTCCTAGCTACTTTTCTTACCTTTAAACTATCATGATAGGTAGCGGGACTAAACCGTCGCTTATTCATTGCTAATAAACCTACTTAGGTACTCATAGGGTTTACTTCGAATGTAAAATAATATTTTCTTTGTTTGATACATTAACATTTCTGGTGTTTTCTGGTGTTTTTTCTTCTGTTCTGGTATTCGGCTGGGGTCAGCCGATCGAATTTACTGCGTAAATTCTGCTGGGCTGGGGATGTACTGTAACTGGTTTAAATTCATGCTAGGCGAAAAAAAAAAAAAGTGACATTGACATCTATTGTCCATGTCACGTTGACAGTATAGGTGTTGCAAGCTGTCAAGAATCTGCAAATTAATGAGTTGTTTTGTAAATCAGTCTCGAGTTGAAATTTATTGTATTCTTTTGTTTTTCGGATTGTTAGTACGCAATGACGTAATAGATCGGGAGAAGAATGACCTGGTCTGGTCCGATGAGTGTTCGAGCTTGTCTCTGTCGGACTGGAGGATAGATTTGCTTCCCGGATCCTCCCTCAGGTTTGGAAGGGAGTGAGCGGCGTTGAGCTGGGATCCCTAAATTCTCTGCTCGTACTTCGAAGGACATGGCTGGTTCTTTGGCTGTGACACTCAGACTGAGTGGATAACTTTTTGCTCGTGAACTTATAAATCCGTACTGGAATCCCTTCAGCTGGTATGTATGTTAGTGATCCGCCTGTGCGTAGCTTCGCCAGCTCTGTGACTAAAATTCTGGTTCTTTTGGTGGAAATAGGACCTCGTGGTCAAGTCGTGACGTGACTCCGGAGCCCGAGACATCTGCCTCGTGGACACCTGCAAAAGGCCGCCGAGAGGATCTTTTCCCTGGAATCGGAGAGCTACGTTCAAGGTACTTTTTATACCGGCGATAGGCAATGCCACGCGTCACTCCCTAGGATTTCCTATCTTGAGGAACACTTCTTTAACACTATTCTCTTGTCTCCCCCCCCCAGAGCACTGGCAGCGGGGTCCAGCTGAAGGCTCCAATTTTCTCGTTTTGTGTCGTCCCTGGAACGGCCTGTGAGAGGTCGTTCCCCCGTGCAGTGCAGCACCGAAGGAGGCCTGGCCCCTTCTTTTGAGCTCGGCTCCTGCGGAGCGCCTGCGGAGTATCCTGGTACCACAGTCGGACCTTGTCCGCTGTGTATTTTTCTATATTCTGTGCTGTGTCCAAACTAACTAACTTTTACCCCTCGGTCAACTCTGCGGTATCCGAATCTACAACCTACAAATGCTGAACATCACCTAGACTCAGACTTTACTTTAATTTAAACCTAATAATATTTATCTGGTTGCTAGGAAAGTTAATGTAGGCCTTCACGCCCTGTTAATACTTCTCGTTGCTATACCGACTTAAGCTGGTCATATAAATTTAAGGCGCCCAACATTCTTCAACACTCTGTAATAATTTAACTTATCAATATTATAATTTTAAAATAGCTTCTCTGTATTAACCTAATTTATTAGTTTTCTGACTTTTGTATAACAGTGTATGCTGAATAAAATACTGTTATTAACGCCAACCTTTTAGTTTCTACTTATACATTCCCACCTCTAAATTCGTAAGCGTTACAACCTTGTGTACATCTTTGAGTATTATGAGAGGATAAGTTGCGGAAATTAATCAACACAAAACTTCACTCGATCACAATACAAACAAAATGGCTGACGGATGCGGTTAGCGGACATATGCGTTTGCGCGGCACCACGGCTCCGGAAACGGAAAGTTTACTAAAAGACATTCGTTCCGTTCACAGAAGTTCACAGACGAGGTTGTTTCATCTGTGGTTCCGTTCAAATTCATTCCGATTCTATTAGAGGTCCCATAGACAAAATTCCCAATTTGTTTGTATGGAGTCAACCTGCCGAGCAGTGGTCTAACCACCGCAGGGATCCGTGCACATCGCTTATAAAAGTGAAAGTATCTGATAACAAGGTTAGCTTACTGATATCAGCGCATGTCCAGTCCTGTTCAGCCGAAAAATCCATTAACTCACGGTAAAACCTCTCTCCAGGGTGAGCATTAAAGTCTCCGAGGATAAAAACGGATTCGACACTATTCTCTTCTATTATTGCACTTATAGCACTAAGACAGTCGGTAAACAAAGCCAAGTTCTCGGAACAGTCAGTAGGCATGTATACGCATATAACTAGCACAGGACGGTCGTTTGTTGTAAGCCGAATAGCCGTAACACGCTGATTCACACACGGAACCACAGTGACACACTGAAACACTGACTTTCGCCAAAGCAGAGCTACACCGCCGTAGGGCCTCCCTATGAGGATTCGGTCTTCAACATCAACCGCGGACGTGCCCGTGGCCCCAAAGCACTCATCAATGCCAGCCAGGTATGGCAGCTCGTTCGGCAGCAACCAAGTTTCCTGTAGCGCTATTATATCTGCATAGCTACATAGCTGTTTTATAGCTTCCACTGAGCGTTTTATATTTTTACAGTTATAAGATACTAGGGTTGTACTATCCATTATTAGATGTAGGTATGTCTCTTTCTTGCAACCGATACGGCATAAAGCGACGGCACGTTACACCTGCAGGCCAAGTCTCGTCATTTAGGTACATTTCCAAATTATGTCGAGAAACCATCATTTTATACGCATTATAATCTCGCTCAGATTTCATTTTTATTTTTTGAAGTAAAACATTTTCCCTTGTTTTTGACTGAATGTACTTCACTATGTCCTTTTCCGAGGTATCTCTGTGAACATTCGAAATAAATAACGGGATTTTCACTTCAGCTGGTTTGAATTTATCATCAGGTTTTACTACCGCTTTTCCAGTTATCCCTTCTATCTTATTTCTGTGTCTTTTTCGCTGTACCTCAATCCATTTCTGGCTCGGACGTTCCAGTCTCCATTCACCCTCTGTTTGAACTACCTCCGCCAAGGTTTTATTATTATTTATAATATTCGTGCTAGTACACTGTGACGCAGTGTTTGTTGCAGTGTTGTCAACACCCGCCGTCAGCTGACTCATTGTAGACGGGCCCGGGCAGACAGTAGGTATCGAGATAACATTCTTGGTATGCGTACCTGAAGCCTTTTTCAATTGATTTTGTCGATCTACGACCACAGGTGAAACATCATCAGCTTGAAAGCTACTCGTTTGTTGTGATAACAGCTTTGACTCTGAGCACAAAACATCCAATTTATGGTGGTTGTTTGGTTCACGTTCATGTGAACTTTTTATAGGCGTGGGAGTACTTGAGAAGTTCAAAAAGCCGGTAGGTCCGCTGTCCATCACGTTAAATGCGCCTCGCTTTCTATTTACGTTGACATCACAATTAACTATTGATGCGTACTTCATATTATCTATCTCCGTCCTCAGATAACACAGCTGATCGTTCGTAGCATACGTTTCTTTGATGCATTTTATCTCATACTGTAAAGACACAATATCTTTAAGAAGTTTAGTTGTATCCAAGTGATTAAATGTTACTGGAGGCAACTTATGCAGTTCTCGGGCTACAAAAATCGGCGTAACATCAGGTTCTGTGCTTTTGAAAGTAGAAATAATATCTTCTAAATCTTTTTGTTCTTTGTTTTTTCGCCGCGCGATGTTTCTGGCGGTAGTTGCAATCGACGCAAACAGTAAGTTCTTCGCTGTATCAATTTCGGAGGAAGTAAAAGCACTTGAACAAAGGCTAACTATGCTCTCCTCGTCCAACACATCAATTTTGTTCTGTATAAAACACAATACTTCGTTTATAACGATATTGCACTGTAAACATTTCAATGCCGCGGTAGACATATTGATTTCTACACCCGTTCGCTGACGCGTACGCGCGGAGACTATGACTATAATAGCCATGATCATCATCATGTAGAGCGAAGCTTCGTTTTCGCATATTAATATCTTCATTTTTTTTTTGTTGCAGCGCAATATGCAGATGGCAGTCCAGTGAGCCCTACATTAAAAAATACCGCAGAAGTGGTATCATTTTTTGACATTTTTTGATTTGTTCGACTCAGTGAATGGAGCGAGTTTATACTCAAAAAAATCAAAAGGCAAACCGCTAAGACATGCAGTTACAAAAAACTCAATGCACCACACGTTTTGGCGAGATGCTATAAAAAAACTATCAGAAATAAGATATGTTGATGAAAAAGGAAAAGAAACATCTGTACCTTCTTTGAAAAATTGGATTGTAACATTAAAAAGTTACGAAAGGGTGTGGCAACAGTTGGAAAAAAAAGAAATTAAAATTATGCGTCCGCGATATTTTAACTCGGACCCAATTGAAAACTTTTTCGGTCAAGTGCGGTCGTATAATTTCAGAAATAATGACCCAGATTGCCACACCTTTATAAGCACATTTAAATCACTGCTAATCACTAGATTTATACAGTTTCACTCAAAAAATTATAATTGTGAAGAGGATTCAGGGGTCCAATTGTTAAAATTGCAGGCTTTGTTTGGCACCACCAAGGAAAATGAAATTGAAAATAATGATAATGTCCCTGAATCCTCTGAAGTAGGACCAGAAATATTTCCTACATCTATTACAAGTAGGCAAGAAAGACTACATGTACACTCACGTGCATATACTGCAGGGTGGGTTATAAGAAAAATATTAGGAAAAATTAAATGTCGGCAGTGTGAGGATGAGTTAACCGCTACAAATTTGAATTTTGAAACAGGCTCCATCCATAATTGGATATCTTTTAAAGAATACAAATCCGTAAAAGAAAAAAAATTAACCTACCCTTCAGAAAATGCCGTGAGGTTCTTTGGTATTATTACTGAGGAAGCCAACGAATATTTAGAAAAGCAACCACATAGTAAAGAAATAATTAAAAGCATCAAAAATAATATAGAAGCTAAATATTCGCTTGACTTTCTCCATTGCGAATTACACAAAAATCTTGTAAAAGATCTATTTCTGGGATTCACGTTACGTTTAGCAGTATTTAACTGGTGCAATATAATAAACCGAATTTTAAAAGGTACGGATGTTGTCAGATTAGCCAACAAGACATTACCTGCCATGCAGGCAAAAGCTTATAATAAATATAAAACTAAGTTAAAAAATAAAAAAATTAATAAATGATCAATATGTTAAATTATTTCTTGCCTTTCACAACACCTCTTATTTACCTAAGTACATTGGGCCTTCGGCTCATGAATAGGAAAGAATAGAAATAGAATGAGTGATTGGAATGAATGAGGAAAGAAGTCATTTATTATCTACGGTGGTAGCACGATGCTTTCTTCAATACTCTGTGGTTTCATTTGTCAAAATCTATGAGATGTGGCCCACAGATTAAATTACGGCGAGTAGATTTGTTCCTGAGTTTTCCGTCTGATACGCAGTATCCCTAGTACGTCTGTGATCACTGCAGAGTGCAGTCAGATTTTCTCTGTTGAAGATTAGTTTGGTTGGTGCACAGATTAATATAGTAGCAAGCTAGGTTGGTGTTGTGGATGGGCTATTTACACCAAGGGTGCCGGTATAGAACTCACCACTTAGCTGTCTTTATTTGGCAAATGTAGTGTTTAGGGCGCTAGAAGGAGAAGAACAATCACAGATTTGTGGGAACGTTCAATTTTACACACACATGCACGTACACTGTACATGAGTTTGGAGCAGTTTGGAGTGCAAAGCTATTGTGGGGTCATATCGATAGTATGATGTCGATAATTACTATGATTAGCGGGCTTGCTAATAACTGCTGCATATCTTATTTTATAAAATTTATTATAAACTTGAATAGAGTACGAATGTTTTGTTAAATTCAAATATTTGAGTCAAATAGAAAATAGAGTAGGTAAGTAGATAGAAGTCCTATGTATTGTTTAGGCAATATTCAGTAGTTACCTTGGCCACGTAAGTTATTATTAAATGGAATGCTGGAAGTTTATAAGTAGGTATCTTCGCTTTAAATATTTTCTTGTATCTTTGTTTGTATTTTGTAATGTCCATGTGGTGTACAATAAAGTATTTTCTATCTATCTACATAAAAATAATATGTACATTATTTGGTAGTAGGATTTTATTAAAGAGGGTGCTATTTTTAAAATAAAACGATCTTCTTGCATTTACATTTATTATGAGTATTTTTTTCCGGGATACAGTCTATACCTGTGTTGAACGACAACCTCCTCTATCTTCCAGTGAAAGTCCCATTAAAATATTCATCCGTTCCGGAGATTATCCTGACAATGCTGGCGCCACAGGCGAGCTGAAAGAGTTAAGTGTGGTCATTTCACAAATTTTTAAGTGTGCTATTTTAACTGATTTTTTGTGTTTTGCTACTTTTAACTGATAAATTACTGACTAAATACATCAACCTATCAACAGTCATCGTAATAAAAGATGCCCGCCTCACGAACAACGAACTTTTTAACACAAATTTTGTTGTACAAAAACCTATTGTACAAAAAATATCGATACCTTAGGTACAACACTAGTTGGAAATAACCTATTCAATACAAAATCAAATAAAAACTATCTAAAACGCAAAATTATCATTCTGTAGGCGTAGCAGCATGATCAGCGATTAAAAATATTATGATGATGATGTATTTAGTCCACATTTTAATGAAAAAAGTAGCAAAACACTGAACTCACCAATGAACGCAAATGATTTTACGAATATTATCCGTTTTTGCTGTTCCTTTGTTTGAAATCACTGCACAAACCATGACAAACATGCTCTGGCTTAATCTAGTGTAGCTTATTTGCCTGTATTAATTGAAAATAGTTAATAATACATGAATTTGTAAATAACGCACCCTGGCACGACTTTGTTTGGGACCGAAACGCGAAAACTATCCAAAACATAGAGTATCCTATCAAGTAGGGATGACACTGCGCGATAGAGATAGCAATACAGAGTCAACGCGCTAAAACGAGACATCTATGTATCTTTCAAATTTAGCCGTGCAATAAGGCTCACACATGCAAGGAGTGCCACACTTGACAAGCAAATAGATTTCCTCTATAGATATAGTTACTCTGTGATTTACACAGCCTCCCTCCCACAGAGTAACTATAAATATAGAGGAAATCTATTTGCTTGTCAAGTGTGGCACTCCCCACAGAGTAACTATAACTATAGAGGAAATCTATTTGCTTGTCAAGTGTGGCTCTCCTTGCATGTGTGAGCCTTATTGCACGGCTAAATTTGAAAGATACATAGATGTCTCGTTTTAGCGCGTTGACTCTGTATTGCTATCTCTATCGCGCAGTGTCATCCCTACTTGATAGGATACTCTATGTTTTGGATAGTTTTCGCGTTTTCGGCCCCAAACAAAGTCGTGCCAGGGTGCGTTATTTACAAATTCATGTATTATTTACTATTTTCAATGAATACAGGCAAATAAGCTACACTAGATTAAGCCAGAGCACGTTTGTCATGGTTTGTGCAGTGATTTCAAACAAAGGAACAGCAAAAAAGGATAATATTCGTGAAATCATTTTCGTTCATTGGTGAGTTCAATGTTTTGCTACTTTTTTCATTAAAATGTGGACTAAATACATCGTCATCATAATATTTTCAATCGCTGATCATGCTGCTACGCCTACAGTATGATAATTTTGCGTTTTAGATAGTTTTTATTTGATTTCGTATTGAATAGGTTATTTCCAACTAGTGTTGTACCTAAGGTATCGATATTTTTTGTACAATAGGTTTTTGTACAACAAAATTTGTGTTAAAAAGTTCGTTGTTCGTGAGGCGAGCATCTTTTATTACGATGACTGTTGATAGGTTGATGTATTTAGTCAGTAATTTATCAATTAAAAGTAGCAAAACACAAAAATATAGTTAAAATAGCACACCTAAAGATTTGTGAAATGACCACACTTAACTCTTTCAGCTCGCCTGTGACGCCAGCATTGTCCGGATAATCTCCGGAACGGCTGAATATTTTAATGGGACTTTCACTGGAAGATGGAGGAGGTTGTCGTTCAACACAGGTATAGACTGTATCCCGGAAAAAATACTTATAATAAATGTAAATAGATAAATGCAAGTAAATCGTTTTATTTTAAAAATAGCACCCTCTTTAATAAAATCCTACTACCTAATAATGTACATATTATTATTATGTAGATAGATAGATAGAAAATACTTTATTGTACACCACATGGTCATTACAAAACACAAACAAAGATACAAGAAAATATTTAAAGCGAAGATACCTACTTATAAACTTGCATTCCATTTAATAATAACTTACGTGGCCAAGGTAACTACTGAATATTGCCTGAACAATTCATAGGACTTCTATCTACCTACCTACTCTATTTTCTATTTGACTCAAATATTTGAATTTAACAAAACATTCTTACTCTATTCAAGTTTATAATAAATTTTATAAAATAAGATATGCAGCAGTTATTACCAAGCCCGCTAATCATAGTAATTATCGACATCATACTATCGATATGACCCCACACTAGCTTTGCACTCCAAACTGCTCCAAACTCATGTACAGTGTACGTGCATGTGTGTGTAAAATTGAACGTTCCCACAAATCTGTGATTGTTCTTCTCCTTCTAGCGCCCTAAACCCTACATTTGCCAAATAAAGACAGCTAAGTGGTGAGTTTTATACCGGCACCCTTGGCTATTTACACACCATCAGCCCAGCTGTCACCACCAGTCACCACACTATTCCCTCCACAGAGATTCTCTCTGAGGGTACTTTACACGCCAGTCATCCTAGCACGAATTAATCAAAATTAAAATTTTATCTCCTCAGAATAAAATTATTTTTTACTTTATCGGATGAGTATTGGGTTTTAAAAAAAATTAACAACATTTGAAAAAATTCGCCGTAGGCATTCGTCTTTTAAACTTCTCCTATGGTTTTCCAAGAAAATTAGTCGATTGCTTTCAAAATTAATTAGAACCTTTGCATTGCAATTTTTCAATAGCAGTTTTAAAACGAGTCTTGCCATGCCATAGAGTAATTTTCAAGACAAGAAATCGTTCGGTGATTTTAAGTGCAAATCAAGCGAAGTAAAAGCAATGTCCGAATGCAGGGTTTGTCTAGTAAATAACGTGCGAATGCACTCGATTTATAACACTTGGTATCAAGACATGTACGAAAAACTATCTGGCCTCAAGGTAAGTTGCTTTTAAGATTGGTGTTTCAATATTTTTCAAAAATAATTTTCTGTGATTTTTCCAATTTCTATCTCGCTTAGTTACCATTGTTTTGATGCATTTCAGCTCGGCAAAGAAGATGGAAAGCCTGAAACAGTTTGTTATGTCTGCACTTGGCAGTTACAAAAATTCTATAATTTTTTTGAAATGGCCCAGAATGCCGAAAATATTCTTACAAAACGACTGCTCTTTGGTGAGGTAATGTATTTTACTTATAGCTAGCTTGTTCTTAATCGACGACGTGCGAAAAGAATTACAGACTGCTGTAGCATAAAACAATGTTTCCTTGTCTCCGGTCACATTAGGCTGTCGGGTTTTAAAAGCAGCACTTCATCCAGAACGGAGACCATAGGTCACAATATCTCCATCTCCACGGTTTCTCATGATGAAACTTAATTTTTTTAAAACAGATTTACTTAATTCATCTGATAAAAGGATTTAATACTTAGCTAAATTCAGCTTTCGACCGGTGCAACTTTCTTGTAGAATTTCTAGACACCAGCTTTCAGGCTATCTCTTAATACAACTGGTTGCTCCACATAATACAGAAAATAAGACACTCCCACTTTAATTTCTATGAAACTAAAACAAAACATTCTCTACTTTAAATCACAGTGCTTTTGGTGTAACTGTTATGAGTTATATAAAACTAGGTGCGCTCCCGCGGTGTGACCCGCGGTCCCTTGGGATGTTTTCGGGATAAAAAAAAGCCTATGTCCTTCCCTGGGATACAACCTTTATCCATGCCAATTTTCAGCCTAATCTGTTCAGTGGTTTGGTTATTCACCTGTTGTTTTAACAAAAATTATTACATTCTCACTGAGAAACAAGTTTTATAAAGTTCCTTACTATGAATACATGTGTGGCTTGGGTGTCAATGGTTAAATACTTTTCCACCATAGATGGCAAAATATTTAACAACCGGCAAATTGACTCATGAAAAGAATAGTCCTTTACACACATAATTTAGGCAAGCCCATTCCATCTGATGGACATAAAGACTACTTAACTAGTGAAAGAAACCATTGTGAGGAATCTCGGAACTTAAGTTCCACTTAATATTGATATGCCTTGTGGAAATTTGACTTTTGCTGGACATTTGATAGATAGATAGATAGATAGAAAATACTTTATTGTACACCACATGGACATTAATAAATACAAACAAAGATACAAGAAAACATTTAAAGCGAAGTACAATGGGCGGTCTTATCGCTGTGAGCGATTTCTTCCAGACAACCTTAGGATGAACTGGATTAAAGGAAGGCAAAAAGGATACAGCGTCATCAACATTATTATTATTTTTCTTTCTTGTATTTACTTTGATCCAGTGATCGTTGGTATTTATGAAAACAATATTTAAAAGCTCTTAAAACCCCATATCGAGAACTTCAAGGAGTTTCTGCAGTACTTGTACCTATTATAACAAATTAGATAGATAGATAAACGCTTTATTGTACACAAAAACATAATACAGAGAATACATAAAAATAGACATTGTACAATGGGCGGCCATATCGCTAAATTAGAGAACTCAAGAGAAAATTACACAGCAGTTTTTCTTTATTAATTTGTGTCTATATTAATGTTTGGAGTAGGTATGCATGTATGTGACTGTTGAAGTTGGTTCCTTTAAGTTTTTAAAAAGTAATCATCTGTTTCTAGATGGCGCAAGGGACAGACGAGTTAAAATTGCTGCTCAACTTAAAAATGACTTCGACTCAATCCATTTCATACATTGACAACGGAGAAGATGAAGAACCGGAAGTCATTGTCACAGTTAAAGAAGAGCCTGTGGATTATGATGACAGTGAATTTAAAGAGGAATATCTAGGTGAGTATATTAGCTGTTTGGACTGTAATTTTTTTAAAATAAATAACTAATTCTAGACATTTCACACAGCATCATCTAGCCCCAAACTAAGCAAAGCTTGTACCATGGCAACCAGATAACTGTAATACCACTTACATAGGTATTTTTGGTTTTAAATACATACATAATACATAGAAACACCCAGACCCGAAGATAAATATTTGCATAGATAAATATTTGCAGATCATTTATACCGCGGCGGGGATCGAACCCGCAACCTTTTGCGTCCCAAGCGGGTTTTCACCCACTGAGCCACATAGGTCGTCTTGACTACTCTATCCTATAGCGATCATCATCAATGTTCCAATTCAGTTGAGAGGATGTTTTGGGTCTGGGTAAAGTCAAAACACGTTGATTAATTGAATTCGTTGGGTTGTTTATAAGCAAGCTTAAATTCATCTAAAAAGTATATAAGTAGTATATCAGTTATCTGGTTACCATAGTACAAGCTTTGCTTAGTTTGGGGCTAGATAATGCTGTGTGAAATGTCCAGCATTATATATTTATTATCTCAAATCAGCGCCATCTTTGAACGCTACGTAGCAATTCGCGTTGCTTAAAAGCGTTCACAGATGGCGCTGTTTTAAAATTTTAAAAGTGTTCTCCAGTCATACTCTTGGTCTTTTGCGCCGTATATTCTTGTTTATTGTCTTTAGTAAATAAGCACCTACCTACTTTTTACTGGTTTTTGCTCTTGTATCTGTTTGTAATGTTGAGTCAAATAAATCATTTATCTATTTATCATGCAATTATATTCCATTTATTTCAGACTCGCCGTTCGCAGAAGATGTTAACAACCAAGAAATAACAAACATTGAGAGTACTCCAGACATCGGAATGCATATTCCTGAGGTTCCTGAGGTTCTGAAACTATGGCCAAATCTTGAAGACAAAGAATTCCAAAATATCAAAACTGAACCATTAGACGAAGATGATCAGAATATAGCCGAATCTCTACTTAGGAATTTAGAACTCGCTCTAGATAACTTTAAGCCAGATTTAGACTTCTGTCCAAAAATGTCCAAAAACTATTACTGCAATGTATGTAACTACAAAACTCATACAGCGAATGCTTTGAGAACACACTCGAAAGTCCACGATCTTAAAAATCAATTCGCTTGTAAATTCTGCGCGTATCGATTTGTAAATGAAAAGAAGCTCGCGGCTCATAGAAACTATTGCACGGTCTGTAGTATCTGTGGCAAGCGATTTTCAAGTACACACGGTTTGAAAATACACGTGAGACTACACACAGGGATACAACCTTATGTTTGTGATACATGCGGCCGCGGTTTTAACCAAAAAACAAACCTACAGACGCATTTAAGAGTGCACACAAGAGATAAAAAATATCCTTGTTTAAAATGCAATAAAGTTTTCCCATTCAAATCGTTCTTACAACGTCACATGTTGATTCACGGAGATAATGTAGACGAAGCGAGTTTTCGACGTATCATCGACTGTCATAAAGTTTTCGTTCGGAAACAGAACACGTCCATGTCCACTTGTACTATCTGTGGAAAAGTCCTATGCAGTAAAAGCTTAGCGATGCATATGAAACTGCATACAGGCGAGAAAATCGCATGCGAAAGATGCAATCGCGTTTTCATACAGAAATGTAATTTACTAGTGCATGTTGAGAGAGTTCACGCTGGCGATGAAACTCTATGCTGTCAGATCTGTCACAAAATCTTTCCTTTCAGCAGCGAAATGTGGACACATCTGGCGACGCATGATACCAAACCAGACAAACAAATACTTGACATAGAAATGAATGAGAAACAAAATAAGCGTCAAATGAACGATATAGAAAAGAATAGGAAACAAATGAATGAGATACAAGTGAATGAGAAACAAATAGATGAGATACAAGTGAATGAGAAACAAATTAAAAAGCTCAGGCTGATTATGGAACAAATTAATGAAGAACAAATGAATGAGCAACAAATTAAAAAAGAACAAATTAAAGAAGAAAAAAATCATGAGCAACAAATCAATGAGAAAGAAATGAATGAGAACGAAATAACTGAGATACAAATAAACGAAAACGAAATGAATGAGAATATGATGAATGATAAAGAAATGAAAGAGATACAAATGAATGAGAAAGAAATGCATGAGATACAAATAAACGAGCAACAAATACTTAAGATGCAAATGAACGAGAGCGAAAATAATGACAGTGAGATGAATGAGAACCAAATGACCGAGCACCAAATACCTGAGATACAAATTAACAAGAACCAATTGAATGAGATGCAAATGAACCAGCAACTTGAGATACAAATTAACGAAAACGAGAGTGAAATGAATGAGACCTACATTTGCGAGAACGAAATAAATGAGATGCAAACAAACGAGCAACAAATACTTGAGATACAAACGAACGAGAATGAAATGAATGAAAATGAGACTAATGAGAACCAAATGAACGAGCAACAAATATTTGAGATACAAATGAACGAGAATGAAATGAATGAGAATGGGAACCAAATGAACGAGCAACAAATATTTGAGATACAAATGAACGAGAACGAAATGAATGAGACTAATGAGAACCAAATGAACGAGCAACAAATATTTGAGATACAAATGAACGAGAACGAAATGAATGAGAATGAGACTAATGAGAACCAAATGAACGGGCAACAAATATTTGAGATACAAATGAACGAGAACGAAATGAATGAGAATGAGACTAATGAGAACCAAATGAACGAGCAACAAATATTTGAGATACAAATGAACGAGAACGAAATGAATGAGAATGAGACTAATGAGAACCAAATGAACGAGCAACAAATATTTGAGACACAAATGAACGAGAACGAAATGAATGAGAATGAGACTAATGAGAACCAAATGAACGGGCAACAAATATTTGAGATACAAATGAACGAGAACGAAATGAATGAAAATGAGACTAATGAGAACCAAATGAACGAGCAAAAAATATTGGAGATTCAAATGAACGAGAACGAAATGAATGAGATGAATGATTACCAAATGAATGAGAAGCAAATGAACGAGCAACAAATACTTGAGATACAAATGAACGAGAACGAAATGAATGAGATGAATGAAAACCAAATGAATGAGAAAGAAATGGGTCAAATACTAATGATTGAAATACAAATGAATGAGAAACAGAATGAGCAACAAATGACTGATACAGAAATTAATGAGAAACAAAAGGGTGAGCAACTAGTAAATAAGATACAGATTAATGAGACGGAGTTTGAAAAGTTTAATCACAAGTTCCTTTATGGTGTTCATAGATCGCTAAATAGGGGAGAACCGACGCCATACCCCTGTGACATTTGTGGAAATCTTAGGGTGCTATCTTATTAAAATGTAAAGCAAACTGTGTTTTTTCTTTAACTCAGAGCAGGGTTTGCATGGAGCATGTCTCCTTAATGGTTAAGGAGATGTGCTCCGTGCAAACCCTGCTGAATGAGTACCAATTGAATGAGATGCAAATGAACGAACAACAAATACTTGAGATATAAATGAATGAGAATAGTACATTGTACCACAAAAGAGCAAAATTCGTTTTTGTTGCGAGTGCTGAGTTTGAATCTCGAACAAACGAAGGATTCTATATTTGAATCACGAGCGTAGCGAGTGATTCTATGTTAGAATCCTGAGTGTAGTGAGAGATTCAAAAGCATAAGCAACAAAATATTTTGCTCTCGTGTGATACATACAACTTTTCACCTTACTAGCGAAAAAATACAAGATTTTTTGTAATTTAATAGTGCTAATCTACACTTGGTATTTCATTTAGAAATGAAAAGTATTATCAAAATTTTCGATTCCGACGGGATTCGAACCCGCGATGATATTAACCGATAAATATGACCTTATCAAGAATTGTTAAATCGAAGCATGTGGTTCTGTGGCCGAGCGGTCGAAGGCATTCCGGCTTTAGGAGGATCGTCTAATCATCGCGGGTTCGAATCCCGTAGGAATCGAAAATTTTGATAAGACTTTTCATTTCTAAAATACAAGATGTAAGGAAAATCAATTCCCGCTATTTTTTTGTCCCTCAAGTGGCAGGCTACAGTCCTGCCACCAGCCCCCCCTGGCCGCCGCCTCGCCGGGCGCACGCTGCGGCCTGTAATATTCGATTCTCATTGGTTGCTTGCAGCATTCTAAATTCAAATCACTTTTCCTCATAGTGTGAGCAAAGTAGAGTTTTGCTCACTGTTTTTACGCGGCAAAAGCGCCCTTTTTGAGCTAGTAAGGTGAAATAGTACATTGTACCACAAGAGAGCAAAATTCGTTTTTGTTGCGAGTGCAGAGTTTGAATCCCGAATAGCGAGTGATTCAAGTTAGAATCCTGAGTGTAGTGAGGGATTCAAAAGCACAAGCAACAAAATATTTTGCTCTCGTGTGATACATACAACTTTTCACCTTACTAGCGAAAAAATACAAGATGTAAGGAAAACCGATTCCCGCCATTATTATTTTTTTGCCCCTCAAGTGGCAGGCTAAAGACCTGCTATCAGACCACCTCGGCCGCCGCCGCCTGGCCGGGCGCACGCTGCGGCCTGTAATATTCGATTCTCATTGGTTGCTTGCAGCATTCTAAATTCAAATCACTTTTCCTCATAGTGTGAGCAATGTAGAGTTTTGCTCACTGTTTTTACGCGGCAAAAGCGCCCTTTTTGAGCTAGTAAGGTGAAAAGAAACTTTCTTTCACTCAGAGCAGGGTTTAAATAAATAAATAATGCTGGACTTTCCACACAGCATCATCTAGCCCCAAAGTAAGCAGAGCTTGTGTTATGGGTACTAAGATGACTGATATACTACTTATATAGTTTTTGTTTGTAAATACATACATATTATACATAGAAACACCCAGACCCAAGTTAAATATTTGCAAACAAACATTTATCCCGCGGCGGGGATCGAACCCGCAACCTTCTGCGTCCCAAGCGGGCTTTCACCCACTGCAAACATGAATAAATAAACGTATTAAAACTTACAATAATTTATTAATTACGAATTTCTATTTAGTATAATTCACGTACACAATAAAACACTATTATAAACATCACAAAGTCATTAAAATATGATAAATTAAATCGCTAGCTTTCTACTAATATTGCTATGAAGATATTGTCAAAAAAATAGTGTCAAGCATATTATTATTATATTACTAAAATTATTATTATTATTTATTTATTATTATTATTAAATAAATAATAATAATAATTTTAGTAATATAATAATAATATGCTAAAATAGTGTCAAGCATATTATTATTATATTACTAAAATTATTATTAATTACTAAAATGTAACACGATAATGACTATCCCAAAGGCACGATAATTCTCTCGGATCAACTCAAGATTATTGATGTCTGAAGGAGTAGTCAAAAGCTGTTTGACAAGTGCCTACATTTAGAAGTATTTCTTAAAAATAAAAGTAAAATCATTAGTCAGATATTATTGCATATTATATCCTAGTAAAAAACTACTTATCTAAAATACTAGGCCCTTACTTCTAAACTTGACATAAAGTTATGTCATGAATAAACTAAAAATATGTATGGTTATTCATAGGTTATGCATGACTTTATGTCAAGTTTATTAGTGAGGGCTGTAATGTTTATTTATGAGATCTCAATCTTCAGTCCCCCACACAAAAACACAAAATCGCATTATTTACTTTAGGGCTGTGTCCCCAGTAGGCAAACTGTTAGCGGCCGAGTACTGAGATAGTCGGCGCGCGTAACGCTGCAAACTGCGTACAGTGAGCGCAAAACTAGCAAACTGTGGACACTCCATTTCAAATATATGGAAGGGCGTACCAAATCGATACGCCGCAAACTCAGTCGGCCGCTAACAGTTTGCCTACTGGGGACACAGCCTAAGGGTCAATTTTTGGTCCTAGTTTCGGACCAAGTTCATAAATAGATCTTACCACTACGCTCCTGGCAGTATTCGAACATAACTCATTATACTCAAGACACATTGAATTGGCAAAAGACGCGACAATTAGTTTAATAGCAAGCCATTACAAATCTCATGAACAATGGTACAAGATATAGAAACGCTTGCAGAATGAACGAGGTCTGGCGAAGCCATCTAGCGGGCCGCGCTGGCTCGAGCACTTTCGTGCGGTTCATTCTACAAGCGTTTCTATATCTTGTACCATTGTTCATAAGGTTTATAATGGCTTGCTATAAAACTAATTGACGCGTCGCTTGCCAATTCAATGTGTCTTGAGTCTAATGAGTTGTTCGAAAACTGCTAGGAGGATAAAATTACAAAAAAAATAGCATTTTTTGCTATTATTGCACAGCTATTAATTACGTTGCGTATCCATAGCTCTGTACTCCTCACACGCCGAGCAAATCACACTCGCACGAGAGTCCTGTTCGATAACACGAGATTTTTTTCGAACAGCGACTTTCTCGTTTAGAACTACTTTACCGAAGACTTACACTATTGTCAAACCGAATGAATGAATGAACACTTTATTGTACACCAAAACAACAACGAAAACAATACATTAGAAACATTTACAAGTAGTACAATGGGCGGCCTTATCGCTGAAAGCGATTTCTTCCAGGCAACCTTTGGATGGAAAATAAACTAAAGAAGCAGAAATAGGACAGTAGTGCACAAAAGTTTGAGAAGAATATATATTTTTTAAAGTACTGAACTATATTTAAAAATCCGAATACATGTATAAGTAATACAAAACAATAGATTGCTATATATTAATATAAAATAAGAGTTTTATTCACAGAAACTAAGCTTCTACAATATGTACATAAAATTACAAAATACAATAGAATCAGTCAAGCTATCTAAGGATCGTCGTAAAAACGATCTATAGATAGCTCAACTGATCCAGATCACTGCCAGTCGGAAGCGTGCCCAAAACACTGGCGGCATTGCCACGCTGAATGGCAATGCTGATTCTTTGTGCCAAAAAGTCGCCAGCTCTCGAATCTCGAATTTAATAAGAGTACTTAAAATACTACATACGAAACGAAAGTGCAAACGGAGAATTGAAACAGTTACTTATTACCTACGCATCAAGCTGGAGATAATGGCGCTTCAACTTCAATTTAAATGACTTTAGTGAAGGAGCTTTCCTTATATCCACAAGAAGCGCATTCCACAGTTGGACAGCGACTGATATTGCATTGAAAATTAAAATACCAATAAATAAATATAAATAAATAAATAATGCTGGACATTTCACTCTGCATCATCTAGCCCCAAACTAAGCAAAGCTTGTACTATGGGAACCAGATAACTGATATACTACTTACATACTTTGTAAATACATACATATTATACATAGAAACACCCAGACCCGAGATAAATATTTGCAGATCATACAAACAGTTATCCCGCCACGGGAATCGAACCCGCAACCTTCTGCGTCCCAAGCGGGCTTTCACCCACTGCGCCACAGAGGTCGTCAAATATAAGTACATATTTTATTCTAATATTTTGACACACAATTCATATTACTTATTTTCATTAGCATTTAATTCTGACTCTTATATTTGACATTGATAATTTTGTAATTAGCGTAATTGGTGTTGTAGCCGTGCTAGTTTCAATAAATAAATAAATAATAAATAAGTCAATTTTGCACTAGAAATTAAGGCTTCAGGGTTCCGCACACTTTTCTCCACACAAATCCTTCCTAGCTCGCCTCGGCCAGGGTTTCTTGAGATGTACATGGTCTGAATGAGCTCGTTGTTCGCCCGCTGTTGTAAAACATTTGCCGCATGACGTACATTTAAACGGCTTGAGGCCTGTGTGGATCTGAAAAAAGAATTTTAAGAGTTGTTTAATGTTTACGGCTATACAGGGTGTGGCAAAATTTTACAACATTCAGGGCTTACCTTTTCTTTTGTAGTTAGAAAGTTCTGTTCTTAGGATAAAATAAAAATAAAAAGAGCTTTATTCTCCTTACCTATTATTACAATACAAGTACTTAAAACTATCTTAATTAGGTTCAATTGTCCGGTAAGGACTGCCTATGGCAGTGAAAGCCTCCTCCAAGCCTTTCCACTGTTTACGGTCTCGTGATATTCTTGGCCACGTATTACCTGCGACACCCACGATGTCATCGCACCATCTTTTCATTGGTCGGCCTCGCCTTCGTTTTTTGTCTCTAGGGATCCAATTTGTTGCGATTTGCGACCACCTATTTGGCTCTAGTCTTTGCAAATGACCTGCCCATTGCCATTTAAGCTCTAGGATTTTTTGTACAATGTCTTTGGCCTTTGTTTTTTTCATAATAGTTGTATTTTTAATTTTATCTTTAAGCCGTATTCCCATGAGGTTCTTAGGACACTATAGGTTTATTTTAAAGAAAAAACAACTGCATTTTTTGATTTTTGAAAAAATGTACAGTCAGCCTAGAAAATGAAATTTCTAAAAAAACAACAAGCAGATCTCAATCGACGGTAATTCTTATTAAAAACACTTTTGCTAAAGTAACGTAAGCAAATCGAATCGAATAAATTTTTGACTTTCGACTATTGAAAATCATTTAAAAAAAAACCTATTTAAATTGTAGATGGAACTTGACCGGTGTGCTGAGTTTCAACTCAAACTATTCTTTGAGGAGTTCCGTTTTCCATCATCAGATAATCTCGCTGTTTATCTATACTAATATTATAAAGAGGAAAGATTTGTTTGTTTGTTTGAAATGAATAGGCTCCGAAACTACTGGACCGATATGAAAAATTCTTTCACCATTAGAATCCTGCATTATCCCTGATGAACATAGGCTATATTTTATCCCGGGAAAGTGACGTTTTCCCGAGGGAGCGCGGGTAACACCGCGACGGACAGCTAGTAAGTAAAATAATATACTCACAAACATATGCCGTCGTCGATTGTTGTAAAAGGCGAAGTGTTTCCCACACAGTGGGCAGGGGAAGCTGGGCCGAGCTTCACTGTGCGCCCGCTCATGGAATACCAAGTTACTCTTCTGTGTGAAACTTTTAGGACAGCCGGCGCATTTAAACCGCTTCTCCCCCGTGTGCACCCACATGTGGTCTTTTAATAATGCCATACTCTGTAAAAAATAATTACGTTTCATCACATAAATAAATAAAAAATAATGCTGGACATTTCACACAGCATCATCTAGCCCCAAACTAAGCAAAGCTTGTACTATGGGAACCAGATAACTGATGTACTACTTATATACTTTTTGTTTGTAAATACATACATATTATACATAGAAACACCCAGACCCGAGATAAATATCTGTAGATCATACAAAAATTATATACCTTCAATATGTTCGTTTCTTTCCATCCAAAGGTTGTCTGGAAGAAATCGCTTCTAAGCGATAAGACCGCCCACTGTACATTGTCTCGTTGGCTTTAATTGATTGTGTATGTTTTGTAATATTGTGTACAATAAAGAGTTTTTCATTCATTCATTCATTCATTCAAATTAAAACAAGTAACAAAAAATAAGTATATCAGTTATCCGGTTCCCATAGTACAAGCTTTGCTTAGTTTGGGGCTAGATGATGCTGTGTGAAATGTCCAGCATTATTTATTTATTTTATTTATTATTATTTATTTTCGGTTAGATATTAAGTTAAAAGTGTAACATACTTGAAAGATTCGTCCGCACAATTCGCACATGGCCGGTGTCTTCATAGCGGGGTACTTGGTTCGATTCTTGTCCGGGTGCGCGCGTCTAAAGTGCTGCGCGTACAGACGCAAATCACGTAATTGAACTCCACACTGAAAGATTTCAGTAAGTAAGTCAGTGCCTCCGTCACGGCTTAACGACTTAAATAGCCGGGAAGCCTATTATAAGACATCTGATTACTTGGATAACAAACAAGCTTGGGACTTGCTCCAACTCAATGGATCCATGGATCACCTAAAAGAATGCTAGGCCCCAGACCGTGTTTGTTGCCCTGATTCTTCACGGTATTGGTCGCGAAAGAACAGAGTAAATAAGTTCTAAGACTATTCTAAGTGATCCCAGCGGTCCTGAATAAACTCTTGCAAATTTCGTATATGACGTGCGTAATACTACAAGACGTACATGATTCGGAATCGTGTACATTTTGGAAAAGGGAAATACATGGTAAAGGCTGATCCCGTCTTTATGATCTTAGATAACCGGGTCCGACATTTTAATAATTACCTGTTCGCACGTGACAGCTCTGGGTGTATCATTGGGTGCGTCAGTTCTCGGGTGAATGACCGGACGACGTTCAATGCGACGCATAACACGACCGCCTCGCTCTGCGTTCATACTCTGAGAGTCGTTGCGGAGACGATTGCTGCGAGAAATAATGATATTACTGCATGAAATAATGATATTATTGCAAGAATTAATTATATTACTGCAAGAAATAATTATATTACTGCAAGAAATAATTATATTACTGCAAGAAATAATGTTATTACAACATGAAATAATGATGTTATCTGATGATAACTTACAAAAAAAACGTAATATACCCTTTCAAATCCCAGTATAAAGCTGACTCTAAACATACTCACAAATTTTCAGCTTTATTATATGTATGTATTAGTGGGATATACTCACGGATCACTCTCAGTCATATGCCGTGAAGATAGTTTCAGATGTCTCGCGTGCGCTTCTTCATTCGCGAACTGAACTTCGCACACGTTACACGTGGGGCCATCTAGCGGCGTCTATCATTAACAAAAATAAATTTATTGAAAAATGCAAATATTAGAAGTTGTACACGTTCAACGGATCTAGGCATTCGTGAATCGTCACCAGACGCGCGGCGGGAAACGCCGTTATAAAGGTTCTTTACCGTGTTTAGTTACGGAATTAAAAACTAGATGGCGCTGACGGTGATGTCAGTAACACTGTCGACTTTGACGACCTCTGTGGCGCAGTGGGTGAAAGCCCGCTTGGGACGCAGAAGGTTGCGGGTTCGATCCCTCGGGCTAAATGTTTGTATGATCTGAAAATATTTATCTCGGGTCTGGGTGTTTCTATGTATAATATGTATATTAGTAGTATATCAGTTATCTGGTTTCCTACAAGCTTTGCTTAGTTTGGGGCTAGATGATGCTGTGTGAAATGTCCAGCATTATTTATTTTACTGCCAGTCTCAGTTCAATAGATTTTTTCCATCTCAAAAATGCCCAACGCGCCTGAAGAAGTTTCCACTTCCTTACTCCTCTTTTTTTTAAAGTAGAGTTAAAAATAACTTACATTATCATCAACAAGGCGATGTTTCTTCCGTTTGTGAACCTCAACTCCTTTTCGACTCACGAAGGTGTAGCCACATAGCGCGCACACCCAGTCTGAGGCGTGCTTTATGCGGATGTGACCCATGTATGTTGTCAGCTTGCTGTAATTATAAAAATAAATTATAATGCTGGACTTTTCACACAGCATCATCTAGCCCCAAAGTAAGCAGAGCTTGTGTTATGGGTACTACACTTACATACTTTTTGTTTGTAAATACATACATATGATACATAACACCCAGACCCGAGACAAATATCCGTAGATCATACAAACATTTATCCCGCGGCGGGGATCGTTTTTGAATCCTAATATCCTAATCCTATCCTAATATCCTAATAATGTAATAAATCTGAAAGTTTGTGAGTATGTTTGGATGTTTGTATGTTTGTGTAACAATCACGCTTAAACCTGTGAACCGATTTGGATGAAACTTGGAATAGGCATAGATAGTGACCTGGAATAGCGTAGAGACTATTCAAAATGTTGGTACCACGCGGGCGAAGCCGCGCGCAGAAGCTAGTTTTAAATAACCAGCAAATGAAACTGCTTTATGATGAAGATTTAGAGGTAACTTTGTGATTTTTTTCTATCGAGTCAAATTAAGTCAATCGTGTTTCGACTCCCATAACTAATAAACTTATATCCTAAACTATTCATTGTCATCAAAAAAATATAAAAAATCGGTGTTTTTATTCCTTAAAAATGACTTGACGTGAAAACGTGAGTTTTGCTACATACATCGACTTAAAGAGCTGATGATCTTCAAACGGCTGATCAGGTCACACCTTACCATATACTTTCAATATCATTGTTGTAACACGGTACCAAATTTCGAATCGATCGGACATAAGGAAGTTAATCAGATCCCCTCATCAACTTGAAAAGAGCTGATGATCTTCAAACTGAACAGATTTTCATGAAACATGGCTAAGAACACTCGGGATAAAATTAACTATGACACAAAAAAAACTAAAAGAAAATCGGTTCATCCGTTCGGGAGCTACGATACCACAGACAGATACACAGACACGTTAAACTTATAGCACCCCTCTTTTTGCGTCGGGGGTTAAAAATTAGAACAGGTCTCTGGTGTTATACAGGGTGTAACAAGACGTCTACCGAAGCCGAAAGGGGTAGGTACAGCATCCCAAAAGACAACCAAATCCAAAAGGATTTTCCGAAATATGCACTAAATCCGGAGAAAACCGCTTTTGAAGAGTTTTTTTACGTAGATTGCTGGATTTTGAGTATTAAATGTTTTTTTCTTTTATAAATGAAATTATTAGGTAGGTATGGTCTTATTATGTTGTAATAGTAGTAAATAGCCGAAAATAACATAGCATGACGAAGTTAAGTCAAAAATTTTTTTTTGCTTTTTTTTTCGCTAAATATGTTTAGAATCATGGTCTGATTACAACCCCTCAGTTTTCGGTAGCAGTCTTTTTACACCCTGTATGTGATCAGAAGATGCCCCTTAAACTCAAGGGGAAAATATACAAATCGATCATTAGACCTGTCGTATTGTATGGATCAGAGTGTTGGGCAACCAAAGTGACGGATGAAAGAAGAGTGCACGCGACAGAGATGAGAATGCTGAGATGGATGTGTAGAGTAACTAGAATGGACAAGATAAGGAATGAGTACATCAAGGGAAGTTTGAGAGTAGCGCCAGTGACTGACAAATTGAGAAGTGGAAGGTTGGCGTGGTATGGGCATGTCATGAGGGATGAGAGTCATATAACACGACGAGTGATGAGTATGAAGGTGGATGGATATACCGGTAGGGGCAGGCCTGAGGAAAGATGGACTGTGTGAATGCGGATATGTTTGTGAAAGGAGTGAGTTCTGATATGACGAGTGATAGAGGGAAATGGAAGAGGGAAACGTGTTGTGCCGACCCCACTTAGTGGGATAAGGGCAGGAAGAAGAAGAAGAACTTACTCGAACTCCATTGCGCAATGTGGACACTGGTACTTTGTCCCTGCGTGCCATTTTTCATGCTCTCTCGCAACGCCTCTGTAACAAAAAGATTATGGTTTTAGCTGTGTAATCTATAGATTTAGAGTAGGTACCTCTCTAAGGCTCAATGCACATTGAATTGGCAAGCGACGCGTCAATTAGTTTTATAGCAAGCCATTATAAACCTTATGAACAATGGTACAAGATATAGAAACGCTTGTAGAATGAACGAGGTCTGGCGAAGCCATCTAGCGGGCCGCGCTGACTCGAGCACTTTCGTGCGGTTCATTCTACAAGCGTTTCTATATCTTGTACCATTGTTCATAAGGTTTATAATGGCTTGCTATAAAACTAATTGACGCGTCGCTTGCCAATTCAATGTGCATTGAGCCTAAGAAACGAACAATGTAACCAGACGTCTTCTGGACCAGGCTGATTAAGCAGAGAGGATGGTTTAGGTGCTACAAGCCTATTCCATCTCAAACAATGTCCCAGGCACTACAGCATCCTGTTATAAGTTTAATATTGAAATACAATATTACGCGAATGGATAAGGTGAGGAATGAATATATTAGGGGAAGTCTGAAAGTAGCGCCGGTGACTGAAAAGTTGAGGAGCAATAGGTTAGCGTGGTATGGGCACGTAATGCGGAGGGATGAAACTCATTTAACTAAAATGGTGATGGAAATGAATGTGGATGGATATGTGAGTAGAGGTAGACTTAGGTCTACCTCTACTAAAGATGGATGGATTGTGTGAAAGAAGATATGGGTAAGAAAGGAGTGGATATGGAGATGACGAGTGATAGGGGAGAGTGGAGAAAGAGAACATGTTGTGCCGACCCCACATGAGCGGGATAAGGGCAGGCCAATGATGATTGAAATACTATATTACCTGTTTCTAGTTAAGAATGGACATCCCTTACAGCTGAATTGCTCTGTATGCTGCGCGGTGATGTGTTTTCTAAGCGCACGCGCAGCTTTCAGTCGCGTCTTACATATAAAGCATTCGTACATGCCGCATTTCTGTAAAACAAACACATTATAGTTGAGGTTTATTTATGCACACAAACAGAAAGGGTCACAACTGTATCCCCAAGGCGCGGTAGACATTCTCTCAGATCTTTTATGTATTCCAGATCCTTTGAAGATGTCTAAGGGGGTAGTCAGAGGCATGTCCAAATACATATTGGCTACATGCCCACATCTTGCAGAAGTTAGTATTCCATACGTGTCAGGTTGCAAGCCTATCGCCGCCATAAGAATACAAACTGGTTTTCTCACGATGTTTTCCTTCACCGTTTAGAGTACGTGTTAAAGCGCATAAAAATTTTACGAAACGCAAAATCCATTGATGCACGGCCAGGTTTCGAACCCACGACCTTTGGATTGAAAGTCGAGGTACAACCCCATTCGGCCAACACGGCTAATTATTAATGCTGACAAAAATAATATACAAAAAAAAAGGACTTTATATAGCATCATCTAGCCCCAAAGTAAGACCTTGTGTTATGGGGACTACATGACTGATATAATTATACTTTTTGTTCGTAAATACATACATATAATACATAGAAAACACCCAGATCCGAGATAAATATTTGCAGATCATACAAACATTTATCCTGCGGCGGGGATCGAACCCGCAACCTTCTGGGATCACTTAGAATAGTCTTAAAACTAGGTGATTCTACCCCTGTTCCTACGCGAACAATATCACTAGGTTCATCAAAGGTTGTCTGGAAGAAATCGCTTCTAAGCGATAAGACCGCCCACTGTACATTGTCTCGTTGGGTTCTATTGGTTCATATGTGTATGTTTTGTAATTATTGTCTATACTAATATTACGAGTATAACGAGGAAAGATTTGTTTGTTTGTTTGAAATGAATAGGCTCCGAAACTACTGGACCGATTTGAAAACATCTTTCACCAATAGAATCCTACATTATCCCTGATGAACATAGGCTACATTTTATCCCGGGAAAGTGCAGTTTTCCCGAGGGAACGCGGGTAACACCGCGGCGGACAGCTAGTGTACAATAAAGAGTTCATTCATTCATTCATCACTAAGATACAGCGACAGCGATCGCACTATTATTAAGGTTTGACTGCATCGTTAGTACAACAATCAGAGAACAATCGATCGCCAATCCATACTAATATTATAAATGTGAAAGTAACTCTGTCTGTCTATCTGTCTGTTTGTTACCTTTTCACGCCCAAACCACTGAACAGAGTAGGCTGAAAATTGGCATGGATAAAGGTTGTATCCCAGGGACGGACATAGGCTACTTTTTATCCCGAAAAAATCCCGAGGGACCGCGGGTTACACCGCGGGAGTGCAGCTAGTTTTACATAATCAGTAGAACTCACCTCACTATGTCTAACTATATGTGCCTCATATCTATCGCGAATCTGAAAGCCGCGGTAGCACGTTGTACATTTATACAGAGCATTCTTATACGCCGTAGACTCTTGTCGTTTCTCTACCTGCGAAAGTGAAAAAGATTTTTCAGAAAATAATATTTTCAATACAATGATAGAATGGACAAGATAAGGAATGAGTACATCAGGGGAAGTTTGAGAGTAGCGCCAGTGACTGACAAATTGAGAAGTGGAAGGTTGGCGTGGTATGGGCATGTCATGAGGGATCAAGTCAAAGTCAAAGTCAAAAAGCATTTATTCAGTAGGACCGCTGGGATCACTTTGAAACGTCTTAAAACTAGGTGATTTTACTCCTGTTCCTTCGCGACCAATAGGATGAGAGTCATATAACACGACGAGTGATGAGTATGAAGGTGGATGGATATACCGGTAGGGGCAGGCCTGAGGAAAGATGGACTGTGTGAATGCGGATATGTTAGTGAAAGGAGTGAGTGATATGACGAGTGATAGAGGGAGATGGAAGAGAGGAACATGTTGAGCCGACCCCAAGGCAAGGGCAGGAAGAAGAATATTTTCAATACAAGTTTTTTATGCTTTAATGGGTTAAGCCGATTGAAATGAACCATAACACAGATTTATTTGAAGAGTGAGTAGTTTCGAAATGCTCTTGACTCCATCATCAGATCAGCTAGCTGTCAGCATAATAATGCATTGTCGCCATATAAGTGTACGAAAATTCAGCTCGATCACAACGGGAAGTCGATCCAATTCAGCTTGCAAGATTTCTGATCTTGATCATCATTATGTCAGCCATCTAGCGTCCACTGCTTAACATAGGCCTCCCATCGGTTTCCACAGCGATCAAACTTGTGCAGCCTGCACCCAACGGCTCCCAGCATCCTTTACAAGATCGTCTTTCCATCTAGCGGGGGGCCATCCTGCGATTTCCGGTGCGTGGCCTCCACTCGAGAACTTTTCTGCCCCAACGTCCGTCAGTTCTACGAGCTATGTGCCCCGCCCACTGCCACTTCAGCTTGCTAATCCTGTGGGCTATGTCGGTGACTTTAGTGCGTTTACGGATCTCTTCATTCCTGATTCGATCTCGTAGAGACACCGAACATAGCCGTTTCCATAGCCTGCTGAGCGACATTTTGCAACATAACATAGTTTGGCCGTCAAATCTTGTTAAATAAAAGCTTGTATTATTTGCACCTGAACAGGATTTGAACCCACGATCTTTGCGATCCGAGGCAATGCTCTATAGTCTTTTTCACGCCGGAACGTATGCAAGACACATTGAACTTGTTTCGTTTCACGTTGTGTGGCTCACAACAATTTTGAAACGAAAAAGTCAAAAAAATAAATAAACGATAAAACATACAGAAAAAAATGTTTTTGTCTATTTCCTGTTTAATTATTTCATAAATTATCATAAACGAGCAATAAAATGTAAATAAATAAACAATAAATATTTTCTAAAAAACTCCGCCAATTAACAGTACTAAGTAAAATGGAACGTAATCTATTAGAGAGTGCAAAAATGAAAATCGTAACAATCGATGAATCGATATGTAAAGAAATAATCGTTGGTTTAGTAATTTTGTCTATGAATGAACCTTGTAATCGATTGAGATGAATTGATAGTAGTAAAACAAAAATCGATTTTGATAATCTCGATCAAACTTTAGGACATTACTATTAGACTGATTTTGACATTATCTCGAAGTGTCTTGCATACGTTCCGGCGTGAAAAAGACTATAGCCAACTGAGCTAATGGGCGATTGTCATTTTTTAGAGTACATAATATGTAATATCAGTTCACTAGTGAAACGTGTAGATGGCGCCAACCGGTGCTTCACCGATAAATATGAACTTATCAAGAATTTCGAATCTGACGTGAGTGGTTCTGTGGCCGAGCGGTCGAAGGCACTCCGGCTTGAGGAGGATCTGATCATCGCTGGTTCGAATCCCGTCAGAATCGACAATTTTGATAATACTTCTAGAATTGTCATTGCTTAATGAAATACCAAGTGTAGATTAACACTATATTTTTTTTTACAAAAAATTACATATGTTGCAAAAGTATTCCATAAGATTGAATTATTTGGACTTTACTTTGGGTGTAAGGTATTTATGGAGCTAGACAGAGGCTGTTGAACACAACGCCATCTGTGTGTCAACCGCTGTATTTGATATCTAGCTATCATACTAACGAGAAGTAATTTTAATTTTAGATAACCGATAGATACCTTAGCAAATTAGTTCGGACAGCCGCCACAGTGGCGCTGTCCAGTTACTATATAACGTGGTCTGAGCTGTATTTCCGCCTCTTTTTTGGCCATTCACCATATACCTACCTGACCTGTACAATACCGACGTGATTTAATAAACCCTGATTTCTGTTTTTTAGGCTTTCCATTCCCTGCATTTTACAGAGTCACGTCCTTCAGAATACGAACCTCAGCAATTTGCTCCTCGTAGGTTAATGTCGTGATGGTAAACAATGATTCGTCCAATCCATCGTTTGGTTTACGTCGTTTTATGTCCGATGTTTTGTACCTGAAACAATAAAAAATAAAAAAACCGGACCAAGTGCACAAAAAAAAAATGTAAATATAATATAAAATAGATAATATTAAATATTAAACGTAATGGACGTATGCATCCTCCCCGTTCTCACGTATGGTGCGCAAACTTGGTCCTTGACTAGTTTGCGCACCATACGTGAGTTTGCCAGCGGGCAATGGAGCGTAGCATCCTGGGTGTCAAACTTGGTCCTTGACTACTACTTTTTTCGCCGTGTGGCAACACTAGCGGTCTGACGTAAAATCAGCTGCTGCTAAATAAATTTCCAGTTTATTTATGTTTTAATGTGAAATTAGTTATGCCTTTCGATTCCAAATAGTACAATGACCTAGTGCTAGTGTTTGTGAACGTTTTTTTTATTCAAATCTGGCAATGAAAGCGACCCTGCTAACTATAGACCAATTTCGATTCTGCCTGCATTAAGTAAAATATTTGAAAAAGTTATTTTGAATCAATTGCTAGCTCATTTTAATCTCCATGGACTACTGCATAATTATCAATTTGGATTCACCAAAGGTCGTTCAACAACTGACGCGGGTACTTTGCTTCTAAAGCACATCTATGAAGCCTTTGAAAACTCACAAGACGTGATCGGAGTATTCTGTGATCTGTCCAAAGCATTCGATTGTGTATGTCACGAGACTCTGATTTTTAAGTTAAAATATTATGGCGTTCAAAATAAAGCTATAGACCTTGTCCAATCATATCTCTCCAATAGAGTCCTTAAGGTCGATGTAGGTGGCGAAAGGTCTTCAGGGTCAATTATTGACATGGGTGTACCACAAGGCTCGATATTGGGCCCGTTCTTGTTTCTAGTGTATATAAATGACCTCCCTTCTTTTGTAAAAGACATGTGTGACATTGTTCTGTTTGCTGATGATACCTCTTTGGTTTTTAAAGTTGATAGATATAAAGAAGAGTACGATGATGTTAATGCGTCTCTGTCTCTAATTTTAAACTGGTTTACGGCTAATAATCTCTTACTTAATGCCAAGAAAACTAAATGTATTAAATTTACTTTGCCTAACGTGGTTCACAAAGCAACAAAAATTGAATTAAATGGGGAAGCACTCAATCTGGTCGATACCGCTATTTTCTTGGGGCTAACTGTTGATTCCAATTTGCAGTGGGGAGCTCACATTGAAAGACTTGCAGGTAGACTGAGCTCCGCCGCATATGCAGTTCGTACGATTAGGAGATTGGCTGACGAAGAGACAGCTAAGATAGTATATTATAGTTACTTCCATAGTGTGATGTCATACGGTATATTTCTCTGGGGTAAAGCAGCCGATATTCAAGATATATTTGTTTTGCAAAAGCGAGCTGTCCGTGCGATTTACAAATTGAAACCACGGGACTCACTGAGACAACGTTTTAAAGAAGTAAATATTCTGACAGTTTTTTCCCAGTACATCTATGAAAACATTTTGTATACTCATAAAAATATAAATAACTTTAGGAAAAAAAGTGATGTGCATAGCATTAACACAAGAAATAAGAATAAACTTTATTTGCCTAAATTTAGATTAGAAAAAGTAAAAGGTTCTTTTATGGGAAATACGATACTTTTTTATAATAAACTTCCTGAAAACGCGACTAAACTGCCTATTCGAAGATTTAAAACTTACATAAAAAATACTCTTATAAAAAAAGCTTATTATTCACTTAAGGATTATATTAATGATAAATTCGCGTGGCCTGATGTCGCTCTGCCCCTCGACGGCTGATGTGTCCTCAATGTCTGCTATCTTGTATTATATAATTTAAGCAATTGGTAGGTAGGTACCACCTAAGTTATCATAAGTTTAGATTTAAGATGGATCACCTAAAAGAAAGCTAGGCCCCAAACCGTGTTTGTTGCCCTGATTCTTCACGGTATTGGTCGCGAAGGAACAGGAGTAAAATCACCTAGTTTTAAGACGTTTCAAAGTGATCCCAGCGGTCCTACTGAATAAATGCTTTTTGACTTTGACTTGACTTTTGACTTGACTAGTTTGCGCACCATACGTGAGTTTGCCAGCGGGCAATGGAGCGTAGCATCCTGGGTGTCAAACTTGGTCCTTGACTAGTTTGCGCACCATACGTGAGTTTGCCAGCGGGCAATGGAGCGTAGCATCCTGGGTGTCAAACTGACGGAGAGAGTCCGAAACACCGAACTACGCTCCAAAACTAAAATTGTTGATGTAGCTTCCAAGGCCGCTACGCTGAAATGGAATTGGGCCGGGCACATCTGCCGCATGCCAGGTGAGCTGCGGGCGAAGGTAGCCACCGAGCGACGCGGCAGACCAAAACGGAGATGGCGGGACGAGCTCGACCAATTTCTGACAGACTGGAGGAATGTTGCTGGGGATCGAGATGTCTGGAGGGAGTGGGGGGAGGCCTTTGCCCAGCAGTGGGACACTAACGGCTGAAAATAATAATAATAAAATATAGATAATACGATATGGGCATTGCAGGCATTGCAGATGTGGGTGCGAAAACCGCCAAGCTCATGTGGGATTGGGCGGGTCACGTGAGCCGGATGGACCAAGGAAAATGGGCCAACATAGTCACGCCATAGATGCCAGAAGGACGGCGGCGTAGAGGTCGCCCTCGGAAACGTTGGCGAGATGACATCGATGCCTTTAAGGACGATTGGTGGAACGTGGCCATTGGAGGAGTTTGGGGGAGACCTTTGCCCAGCAGTGGGACGAGATAGGTTGAATATCCCCAATCTAGTTCTTTGATTTGTATTACTCGACAATTTTGAATTTGATTTTATTTGACGACCTCTGTGTTTGAAACACCCAGACCCCGAGATAAATATTTGCAGATCATACAAACATTTAGCCCGCGGCGGGGATCGCACCCGCAACCTTCTGCGTCACAAGCGGGCTTTCACCCACTGCGCCACAGTGGTCGTCAAATGCTTTATGAAATACTAACTTATCCATAGTAGTCTCAGGGTCATCTTCTTCGTCTTTCTTTTTAACCACTTCACTCTTCTTAACACTCTTTTCTTTCACCTTCTTAATTTTCCCCTTTTTCTTTTTCACTTTAACTTTCTTCTCATCACAAACCTGAAAAGAAATACATTATGCAGGTGTCAAAATTTTATCGCATTGAGGTTACCTTTTATTTTGTAGTTTGGTTTTGTTCTTAAGGGCGCGTACTACCTCAAAACTGCTTCGACTCTGGATCATTTTTATAAAAGTATTGAACCAATAATATTGAATAAAATATATATTATAGTTGAGGATATAAACTGTTGCTCCGTTGTAGTGAAAACACGATTACTAAATATTTTCTCGATAGAAAATAATCAGAAACTTCCGTCTGAATTTTACTTAAAAACAAAAGTACTCAATAAATACTTTAGCTAGACTAGTAAAACTTTGTATCTAAACTCAGCTTAGTACACTACGTGGTCCCGTTGTTCCGAATTTTGATATTTTTTTGTTTTTGTACTTTTAATTAGCTAAAAAGTGTTTTAGCGCCGTAAATAACCTTGCGCATCCATAGCTCTGTACTCCTCACACGCCGAACAAATCACACTCGCTGTCCCGCTTACAAAATGGCGGCGTACTATAGGCTTTATCTTTAATTTGAATCGAAAAACAATGCGATTTGGATTGTTTACATACTGTGTCCGTTTTTTCCGCGTAAAAATCCCGGAAGCACGAAAGCGCTCAGATGAAAATGCCACTCGTGGTCACCCATCCACTTACGGACCGTTTAAAATGTTGCTTAACTTCGACGATCTATCACGAATTCAAGAACGACTAAGCAAGCACAACCACGAGCGCTTATGTTTTGATGTTGTGTGGATACAGGGTGTAAAAAGATATCTACCGACGCCGCAAGGGGCAGGCACAGCATCCCAACACAACCAAATCCAAAAGGATTTTCCGAAAAAATCATTATATCCGGAGAAAACAGCGTTTGAAGATTACCGTTTGCGTATATACTGGGCGCGTTGTTATACGTAGATTGCTGGATTTTGAGTATTAACTGTTTTTTTTAATAAATGAAATTATTAGATAGGTGTGGTCTTATTATGTTGTAATAGTAGCATATAACCGAAAATAACATAAAATTACTAAGTTAAGCCAAAAAAAATTGCGTTTTTTTTCGTTAAATATGTTTAGAATCATGGTCTGATTGCAACCCCTCAGTTTTCGGTAGTTGTCTTTTTACAACCTGTATGTATGGATTATGTATTGTATGGATAACATCGGAATCGATTACAGAAATAGAAAAATAATATATGAGCTGTATAAAAATCAAGAAACCATAATAGAAGTTGGTAACGAAAGAGTTAAAGCTAAGATCAGACAAGGAGTAAGACAGGGGTGCTCACTTTCACCATTGATATTTAACATCTTCATAGAAGCAGCTATAAGGAAAATATCGGAAACTTCAAATATCGGTGTTAAGTTCAACGGGGACACGATCAAGTTTATAAGATTCGCAGATGATATAGCGGCAATTGCAGAAACACAAAAGGACCTACAAGATTTGATTACCATTATGGATACAATTTTCAAGGAATTTTCATTAAAAATAAATGTTAATAAGACTAAAATACTAATAACATCTAAAACGCAAATACCTTCAGTACAACCAATAACATTAGAAAATATAACACTTCAAAATGAAGACAGTTTTAAATATCTTGGGAGCATTATCACCAGTGACTCCAGATGTACGCCCGATATAAAAGCTAGAATACCTATGGCAAAACAGGCATTCCATAACAAAAGAAATACACTTACTTCGAAAATAGCAAAACGAGTAAAGAAAAAGTTCATTAAAACATATGTGTGGAGCATAGCTCTCTATGGATGCGAAACTTGGACTCTGACACAGCGGGATAGTGAGAAGTTGGAGGCTTTTGAAATGTGGTGCTGGAGAAGGATGGAGAGGATTAGCTTGACAGAGAAGGTTACCAACGAGGAAGTGCTGAGAAGAATTGAGGAGAAAAGGGTTTTGATGACCACCATTCAAAATCGAAGAGGAAAAATGATTGGACATCTTATACGACATGACAGCTTTATTAAGAACATCATAGAAGGAAAAGTGGAAGGAAGACTAGGAAGAGGCAGGCCTAGAATCAGTTTCATGAGTCAGATAAAGGAGAAGCTCGCTGTCATGTCGTTTAAAGAAGTAAAGGAATCCGCATTGGAAAGAGGGAGAGGTGGAGGAAGTTGCATCATTGCACCGACAAGAGCTGAGCTCTTAAGTTTAATGATGATGATGTATGGATTACAAACCTGACTTGACAGCACACTTAAAGTCTTCTCATCATCTGATTCAAAATCATTATATTCATTAACAAATATCTCGTTCCCTTCATCTTTGACATCAACAGATTCTTTCATATCATAATCATCATTAAAATCTGTGTAATCATCATTGGACTCCGTTTTGATGATTTCGTTGTCTCTGATGTGTAAATCTGAATCATCATTATCAAATATTGTTTGTACTAAACTGCTTGATAGTTCGTTATGTGTTCGGTTGATTGATTTAATATCTCGTATGGTTAACTGAAAGAAAAGTTTATTTAAGACTAGCTGTCCGTCCGACCCGCGTTTCCTCGGGAAAACTTCACTTCCCGGGATAAAATACAGCCTATGTTCATCAGGGAAAATGCAGGATTCTAATGTTGAAAGAATTTTTCAAATCGGTCCAGTAGTTTCGGAACCTATTCAAACAAACATACAAACAAACAAATCTTTCGTCTTTATAATATTAGTATAGACTAGCGGTTAAGCAGCGATTCAAAAAAATTAAAAAAATGAGCTTATCGAAAATTTGGATACCAGCAATTAGGATTCTGTGGCCGAGCGGTAAGTCACTCCGGCTTTAGGAGGATCGTCTGATCGATGCGGGTTCGAATCCCGTCGGAATCCAACATTTTGATAAGACTTTTCATTTCATAATGAAATACCAAGTGTGGATTAGCACTATAAAATTACAAAAATGACAGAAGAGTTTACAAATAAAGGTAACATACTCACATAACTATCAGTGCGCGTAACATCCAGTAAGCGCGTATGAGCGCGTATTGCTTTTTCTCTAAAGCAAGCGGCATTGCGCAATCTGTGCGCGCATTCCCAACACACACGTTGAGGTAATGTTCCTTCATCATTCACCTGAATATAGGTAAAAGTAAGTACAGTAATCATTAGCTCTTTGAACTTGCTGCGAAGAACCCGTTTTTGATAACGCCTAAAAGACGAAGACAGCGTTGTATAGCTGCCTCGCTCACTCGCTTCGTTTGTTGCATCGTTCGCAAACAAACAAATCTTAACGGGTTTAAATATTTAATGAAGAAAGTGGACAGCCCCAACTGTGAAATATGTCAGGTTAAAGAGGGTGTATACCATTTTCTTATGGAATGTGTACGGAGTATCTCTATGAGAAATTCCTTATCTGGCATAAGTAGGATTAACTGGCTAGATGTGGGTGTGTGGCAGAGTGTGCTGGCCGCTCAGATATCTGATGCGGCCGTCATGCTCTACCGATAGACCCTCAGGCTCTTGGAGGAATGATTTTGCAATGAGAGAACTATGGGACCGGCATGCTGGCAAATCGATCAAGGTCCCTAAACTAAAAAAAGATAAAAAAAAAAATCTTTCCTCTTTATAATATTACAGGCTTACCATAGAACGTGACATAAAGTTATTCCACCGAATAAATCAAGAATAACCATACATTTTGACAGTTTACACTTCGGAATAACTTTATGTCACGTTCTATGGTAAGCCTGTTAGTGTAGATAGAAATTCATTTTTACTATACTCACAAATATTCCAGTTATTTGGAGATAATACTGATCGAGATTCTGTTCTCTTATGTCGAGTAGTCTTGTATCCATTGCAAGGCATATACGACAAACCTGAAGTAAATAAATAGCACAGTTACATAAATACTCCTGCACTGCGTTCCGCTGAAGTCACACGGATATTACTTTGTTATGCAAAAAGCTCTTACCCTGAACGCAGCTGGAGCATCCAAATCTTCAGCAGATTCCTGAAACCAATATTTTAGTGATTTTTATAAAATCCTGCTTGGAAATAATATGAAAATATCAATGAATATCACCCAGCCAGCTTAATCCATACTAATATTATAAATGTGAAAGTAACTCTATCTGTCTGTTTGTTACCTTTTCACGCCCAAACCACTAAACAGATTAGGCTGAAAATTGGCATGGATAAAGGTT
Organism: Epirrhoe alternata; assembly: GCA_963565295.1. Taxonomy (NCBI): domain Eukaryota; kingdom Metazoa; phylum Arthropoda; class Insecta; order Lepidoptera; family Geometridae; genus Epirrhoe; species Epirrhoe alternata. Next base: position 2,804,829 of record OY751403.1, read on the forward strand.
GAATCCCAGGGAAGGACATAGGCTACTTTTTATCCCAAAAGAATGAAATAATCCCGAAGGACCGCGGGCACCGCAGGAGCGCAGCTATTTTTACGTAATCAGGCCCTTGATTCAGAGTTCAGCGGAATGCATCGGGTCGGAATAGGTCAGCTGTTCAACCGACCGCAACCAATCACAGTGCAAGAAACGTCAGTTTTGGATCAATTCCTGCACTGTGATTGGTTGCGGGCAGTTGAAAGGCTGACCGATTCCGACCTAAATGCATTCCGCTGAAGTCTGAATCAAGGGTCCGCTGAAGAATCGCTACCCAGGCAGGCGCGGTCTGAGGGGGGTGGTCACAGGGGACATGACCACCCCCCAAAATCGTACACGTCTTAAAGTAAAATCTTGTGTATTGTGCAATAAGTGCAAGTAAAATTAGTGTAGTGACCCCCCTCCCCCCAAAAATTTCAGGCTGCAACCGCGCCTGTACCCAGGAGGCAGATCTCAGACAAAATAGGATGGACGAGTTACAGAATTCCTCTTTAAACATTTTCTGCCGGTTTTTGCGGGGGACGAGGTAGCACACGAACGCATTTTACACACACTTATGCATAAAAGATGACAATACACCCTCATTTTTACGCACACTTTTACAAATTTCGTATATGACGTACGTAATACGAGATGTACATGACTGGGAATCGTGTACATTTTGGCAGAGGGGAAATACAAGCAAAGGCTCATCCCGTCTTTTTGATCTAAGAGGCAGATGTATACCTGAACTACACTTGGTATAGCTCCATTCTTGACCTTCCTAATCCCTCCCTTGGTCAGGTACAGATCTTCATTGTGAAAATGTTCCGAGCAGATTGCACTCTTCTCTTTGGGACTCCATTCCGATGTACCCAGGGCTTCTATCCATGCTGTTTTTAGTGACGACTCTTTGGGGAACCTTAAGTGAATAATATAAAAATAGGTTTATTTATAAGTACTCTTAGATTGATTCAAAGAACTTACTAAGTTCATTTAACATAAATGTTTCATCATCATCATCATCATCCTCGCCAAGAATATCCCACTGCTGGGTATAGGCCTCCCTCTGTTTACACCATTGATTCCGGTCTTGTGCCTCATGCATCCAAAGTTTATGGTTATTCATAGGTTAAGCATGGTAAGGGCCTTTATGTTTTAGTAGCTGTCCGTCGCAGTGTTACCCGCGGCCCCTGGGGAAAACATCACCATCCCAGGATAAAATATAGCCTTTGTTCATCAGGGATAATGTAGGATTCTAATGGTGAAAGAATTTTTCAAATCGGTCCAGTAGTTTCGGAGCATATTCAATTCAAACAAACAAATCTTTCCTCTTTAGTAGACTAGACAAACTCTGTCTGTTGTTACCTTTTCACGCCCAAACCACTGAACAGATTAGGCTGAAAATTGGCATGGATAAAGGTTGTATTCCAGGGAAGGACATAGGCTTTCTGTGGGACCGCGGGTTACACCGCGGGAGCTTAGCTAGTTACATATATTATACGTGGGAACTAAACTTAAATCCGACAGCACAGAAAGAACCTTGTGAGTATAAAATTACAAGAATCTTTTATCAAAGTTATTGACGTGCGTAAATAATAATGTTTGCATGATGTTCGCCAATACGACTGATAATACTCACATGTGATAAGTGATTCCATGGTTTTTATTCGTTCTTTTCGAATCATTGCTACAGCTCTGTACGCTGCAGCGCATTATTCAGGGATAAAACTTTTATTTGAGGGGTGAAACCCCACAAAACCGTAGGGTTGATACTTTTGGTAATAGCGTAGCAATTGTTCGCTTTTCCTGATATCTATCGACCACTGATACTCATGCTAGTATGATTTGTAGATACCTATCACTAATTTATATTATTGGAGCATTTTTAACTCAACTTTCCGTAATTAGATTGCTTTAAAATTTCTCACACACAAGTCAAGTCACAACACAGTCGGATTCGCGTCTCATCTCTGTCCACAGACGTACTAGTCACTGTCATTCATGTCAGTCAGTCCGTCCTCCAATCCTCAGTCAGCGTCTCACAGACGATCAGGTTAATCAATCAATCCTATCAGTCATTGTATTGGGTTTGTTTGTTTTATTCCTATTAAGTTCTTATTTTTGAAATTAGAGTTCTAATTTGTCCGAGTTTTTCACCTAAATATATTTTCAATTCTTGTTATTGTTCCAACTACTAGTGGAAATTGAAAATATTGAATACCTATGTATTCAATTATTTTTATCTTTGTTACTTAGGTCAACGATTCTGCTAGGAATTTGGCTTGTTGCTGGTGTGTAACATTAATTAAATAACAATTCACTGCACAAAACAATAATACTCCTGTCGATTTACTGCCTAAATTGGGGTGGCTACTGGCTGTGTTGCATAGCACATCACTATTTAGATTTGACAGTTTGTTGTGACATCACAAACGCCAGATTAAAAAGAAGAAGAAGAGATTGTTTGTTGCTTTGCTTTGCGTTGCTTTGATAGTATTCTAAATTTCTTTATTTTCCCCGTAGAAACGTGAAATCAATCAATTGAAAATGTGTTCTATAAATTAAACTAAATATTTGGGCCCAGTTGTGCTTGCATGCTATGTTCACTTTGGGGCCTTACTCAAATCTCAATGGACAGCGGTCAACACAAGTTTTGATGGAAAATTATAAATTACTCTGAATACATTCTTATAATGAGGTGTGTTGTTCCGGGCTGCAAGAATGATTCAAGGAATAATTTCAAGTCGGAGGGCATCACTTTTCACTCGTATGTATTCAAAATTATAAAATACTAGCTGCGCCCCGCGGTTTCACCCGCGTAAGTCCCGTTCCCGCGGGAATATCGGGATAAAAAGTAGCCTATGTGTTAATCCAGGGTATCACCTATCTACATACCAAATTTCAACCAAATCGGTCCAGCCGTTTTTGCGTGAAAGAGTAACAAACATCCATACATCCATACATCCATACTTACAAACTTTCGCCTTTATAATATTTATAGGATATAGGATTAAGCAGTGTTTCTCCCCACTTAGTTCATTCGACTACGAACCTGCAAACAGGCTACAACTTTAACTTTGGGGCAATACACCTTTGTGAACACACCTCTAGTTATCAGAGCTAGTAGGAGCCACCTAAGTTAATCAAGTGTAGCGTGTGATGCCAGGCAAAGTACTTTGTTAAGGCGTTAGCTTTTTGTACTTTATGAGCATCTAAACTTACTTTGACGAGCCTCAATTCTCTTTGACTGGCTCCCCACTGGAGCTTGACTTGTAGTTTTAAGATGGATCACCTAGATTGCCCTGATTCTTCACGGTATTGGTCGCGAAAGAACTGGAGTAAAATTAGTTCTAAGACTATTCAAAGTGATCCCAGCGGTCCTACTGAATAAATGCTTTGACTTTATTGCAAATGGGACACTCAATATTCTGATAGAATGTCTACCGCGCCTTGGGGATACAGTCATGACCCTGTTTTTTTTTTTTTTTTAGGACACTCAGTGTAAGAGTGCCCATCTGAGACTGTAGCTTGTAGTTAGGGAGGCGAATAGGGGAATTTTCGGTAATACTCGAGCGTGGCAGTTTAAGATATGAGAGATACCTTAGACCTAATAGAACAACCTTGTAAAGTATTTAGCTCTATATGTAGTGACGCGCACCTAGGATAGACGATCAGATTAGTAAAAAAAATCGGTAGTCTGAAATACTGGAGCGCGTCAGATTAAGATATTGGGGGTTGATTTTAGTGTTTTAAGACTAAATTTAACTAATCTGACGATAAGTCCTTGACGCCGCCGAGTTATAGGGTCGCGAACTTGTAAAAAAAAAACGTTAATCCGGCATTCTCGAGCACGATTTTTATTTTTTTTATTTTGAAGAATATAATCTAAACCTTACTAAAAATACAAAATCTGCCGGTTTCCGCATGACCGGAAGTGTGGAGGAGCCATTTCGTCTTCCGAAAAACGCGTTGCGGCATATAAGTCGCGAACGATACATTTTACAAAAAAAAAGTTTGAATAAACAAAAACGGTAATTTTATTTTACACAAAAAAGGTCTTTTTACATTTTTGTCCAAAGAAAGCATCATACAAAACTCAAACTCCCGGTTTTTTGAGTATATCTCGAAAACTGAGGGTGTTGAAAAAAATTGATATGAATTCCCCGTTTTATCAAGGAGAAAGAAAGGAAAAAAAAGAAACCAAAAAACCTTTTTCGGTCAGATTAAGAGAACCCACCAACATTTTTGTCAGATTAAGAAAATATGCTTTCAGTATACCGAGATAAACCTCCCCTATGAAAATCTGACGCGCTCGAGTATTTCAAAAAAACTTTTTTTTTTTGCATTTTCAAAAATTCATCGTAACTTATCGTCACGCCGAAATCGTCAGTTTTTTTAAAGGTAGCTTCCTTGGGGCCTACTTAACACCCCTTCCGAAAATCTGATGCGCACGAGTAAACTTTTTTTTTTGCATTTTTGACTACTTTATATGCCTACCCCCACCACGCAAACCGGCAGATTAGTATACCGTTGTTATCAGAGGCACTTGGGGAATACGTACTTAGTATGAATATCTGACGCGCTCGAGAATGACCAAGTGACTGTTTTTTTTAACATTTTTGAAAAACCGTACACGCCAAACCCACCGCTAAAATGGTTTTTACTATACGAGCTTTTTTTTTCGAAATTATTTTATCTTTCGATTTTGATAGGTCTCGACGGCGCCGTTGAATTACGCCATTTAGCTACCTCGCCTCCCTAACTATTGGTTATAGGCTTTCTCGCGATAGATCTTTAGAGTCAGGTAACATTCTATGCTCACTAAAGTGGGTGCATACAAGTGGTATTATCAACTGAGCCCTTCTGTGCTTCAGATGTCTAGATTTGTTGGTCCTGGCTTTGTGCTAGAGTTTGGGGAAGTGTCCGGTTGGATACCTCATGATTGTATTTAACAAGCTGTCCGCCGCGGTGTTACCCGCGTTCCTTCGGGGAAACTTCACTTTTCCGGGATAAAATATAGCCTATGTTCATCAGGGATAATGCAGGATTCTAATGGTGAAAGAATTTTTCAAATTGGTCCAAAAGTTTTGGAGTGTATTCAATTCAAACAAACAAACAAATCTTTCCTAGTTATAATATTAGTATAGATTAAAACTAGTCAATTGTTTTTTCTAGATTTCCAATGGAGCCCTCAATGCGCAAGTCCTGGCTAGAAGCACTTGATAAGCCATCATGGCAGCCAAAAGAGCGCAGCACGATATGCTCCGAGCATTTCTTGCCAGAGGACTTGTATGAGACTGCGTGTGGTTTGAGGAAGGTTCGGGCTGGAGCAGTTCCTGTCATCACTCAGGTATGTGTTATAAGACCATTTTGTACCTATAATGTAAAATAGAGTTAAAGGACATTTAAGTGTATAAAAGCTTAATGACGACAGACAAGCTCTGTGGCATAGTGGGCGATGGCCTGCGATGCGGAAGATTTGATCCGCCGCGGGATAAATGTTTATATTAATGAAAATGAATGAAAATTCTTTCTTGTATACCTTAAACAATGAATTAATAATATAATGACTTAAATAGACTTAAATATAACAACTAGATCCCAATGTACAATATGCGCTAAAGAGCGATCTTTTCCAGGCAACCTTTGCTCATTAAATGTTTTTGTTTCAGGATTTTAATTCGTCTAGCGCGTTTGAAGAGATCACTTCAAAGGTAATATTCAACATACATACATACATAAAGTCACGCCTCTTTCCCAAAGGGGTAGGCAGAGACCACGGATCTCCAGTCGCAATATTAAAGTAATATTCAAGTCAGAGTAAAATTAATTTTCAAGATAATAATTTGCAGTCAGACCAATTGGCCAAAATGTCATGTTGCGTCAGTAGTTCTCTTGAACCGGTAAAAGGATTAGGTAGTAGGCGCCGATTATAGTGTCTAGCTATGCTCATAATGTGTCACCTAATTGAAGATAGATACATATCTTTTGATCACTGAGAAGTATATCTATCTTTTAGTTCCGTAGTTCAATTGCCTTTTGTCATTCTCATCGCTCCAATCGGTATTCATTCGTAAGTCGTAACTTATCTTTTGAACTAGATAGATAGTTTAGTTCAGTAGTCCAATCTAGTCCAATGTATCGCCTGTCTGCCTCTATCGTTCTCGCTCGCGACGTTCATCTCGCTCATTCGCCGCGCTAAACTACGGAACTAGATAGATAGTTTAGTTCAGTAGTCCAATGAATCACCTGTCTGCCTTTACCATTCTCGCTCGCAACGTTCATCTCGCTCATTCGCCGCGCTAAACTACGGAACTAGATAGATAGTTTAGTTCAGTAGTCCAATGAATCACCTGTCTGCCTTTACCATTCTCGCTCGCAACGTTCATCTCGCTCATTCGCCGCGCTAAACTACGGAACTAGATAGATAGTTTAGTTCAGTAGTCCAATGAATCACCTGTCTGCCTTTACCATTCTCGCTCGCAACGTTCATCTCGCTCATTCGCCGCGCTAAACTACGGAACTAGATAGATAGTTTAGTTCAGTAGTCCAATGAATCACCTGTCTGCCTTTACCATTCTCGCTCGCAACGTTCATCTCGCTCATTCGCCGCGCTAAACTACGGAACTAGATAGATAGTTTAGTTCAGTAGTCCAATGAATCGCCTGTCTGCCTCTATCGTTCTCGCTCGCGACGTTCATCTCGCTCATTCGCCGCGCTGAACTACGGAACTAGAGATATGATTGTATTGAAATTGAACTAGTGAAGGAAGAACTAAACGCAAAAGAAGTCCAATTGAACTATTAGTTCCGGAACTAGCTCAATGCACATTGAATTGGGAAGCGACGCGTCAATTAGTTTTATAGCAAGCCATTATAAACCTTATGAACCATGATACAAGATATAGAAACGTGTGACTAAGCTGATAATAATGTTTCAGGTTTGCCGAATGTGTCTCGTTATAAGCCGCCGACTTTTCTCCATAAGAACATACAATTTAGAACAAGCATTTGAACGTCTCACTGGGTTGTCTGTAAGTTTGTGATAATACATACATACATACATAAAGTCACGCCTCTTTCCCAAAGGGGTAGGCAGAGAGCACGGATCTCCACTCGCTACGATCCTGACACAACTTTCGCCTCATTCACTCTCATTATATTATTGATACATCTCGTCGGTTTAGAGTACTTTTGACCTGGGCCTTGTGATAATAATCCATACTAATATTATAAATGTGAAAGTTACTCTTGTCTGTCTGTTTGATACCTTTTCACGCCGATTTAGCTGAAAATTGGCATGTATAAAGGTTATATCCCAGGGAAGGGAAGGGATGACCTAGAATAGCATATAGGCTATTCAAAATGTAGGTAACAAGCGCAGTCTTTCATTTCTCTCTATGAAAATTGTCGCATCAATATTTTGTATTTCTTTGACGCCAATTTTGTTACAGCTTAACGAAGACGACCGCTTGCCGCAAAGTCTGTGCGCGGAATGCGCTACCCGTCTTCGCAAATGCGATGTGTTTAGAGAAAGATCGCTACGAGCAAACTCATTAATGATAGGACTTTTGAAAACACAACTACACGTAAGTACTGAAATTTGGCGCAGCCAGTAGGATTTGTGAAACAACAAAATGTAAACTTTATTGCTATCAAGTTTTTGCAATTTCTTGCATGATGTCTTTGAATTAAAAGAATGCAGGAAAATAAATCATTTTAAATTTAAGTCTTACTTTCTTATCGCTAAGTAACGACATCAGCGTGACCTTTTCTAGACAAAATAAACGATTTAAAAACTCTACTGGACAACTTTTGAAGTCCAGTTATTATCCTAATATCCTATCCTAATCCTAATATAATAAATCTGAAAGTTTGTGAGTATGTTTGTGTAACAATCACGCCTAAACCAGTGAACCGATTTGGATGAAACTTGGAATAGGCGTAGATAATGACTTGGAATAGCATATAGGCTATTCAAAATATTGGTACCACGCGGGCGAAGCCGCGCGCATTAGTCAGTTCCTTTCCTACTATCTACGTACAAATCTTACGTCCAGTATTAATGATAGAACTAATTTAAAACTATTTCTTCCAGCTCACAACTGACACACTAAGTTCAATAACCCCCGAAATACCAGTCACACTACATCAAAAACACTTCCCGATAGATCACTGCGACCTCTCACTAGAACATTCCGACAAAACCGAAGACGAAATAAAACCCGTTGACGAGATCGACATAAAGAACGAGAATGTAAACGACGAGATTTTCGTCGACGATTTCAGTCCCAAAGACGATCTATCGGAACCGGAGAGCGAAAACGTTGTGTTATCAGACAAAGATTTCGATACAGATGATAGTTTACCTCTAGAAGTGGCTAGAAAGAAGAAGAAGACGAAGAAACCTAAAGAGAAGAAGGAGAAGAAGATAAAAATAACTGAACCCAAGATAGATCGGAGAAGGAAGCCATTTTTGAATCAAGATCTTAATGAAACTTTGTTTACAATAACTGATTTGACTGTTGAAGAGCAATTGGCAGAAGTTTTGAAGAGACAAGAAACTGATAATTATAAGCATTCCGTCTTTAAATGTACAGAATGTTTTAAAGGATTTTTGGACCAAGATGCGTACACTAGTCATATGGTGCGGCATACTAATGTAAGTTGATAAAACATACATTGTTGGGGATACTCAGTGGATTAAATAAAACAGTGGACTGTAATTTAGGAAGTTGGTTTTATATTAGACTGAGACGCGCGCCTAGTAGGTTCCGTGATTTTTGTAGTAGTGCAGCGCGTGGCTCGATGCGGTCTGGCGGGGCGTCTCGTCCCCCGGACCCCGCTCGCTGCGTCTCATGGGCGCGGTGGCGGGCGATGCGCTGCTTTGTCTGCAACATACATAAAAACACGCCTCATCCACGTAGATGTAGTTATACAGGATCTTTCATCTTAAACTATACAAACTGACAGGGCTTCATTTTTGGGTTGTAAATGGTCGTTTGACCGTCTCAATTTAATTCCTAAGCCGTTATAATGATTTTACTTAAAAAAAATCTTTTATTGATTTTTTTAGGACATGTTGCATAATGATTTTCAAGGAAAACAGACATTCGACATTATAAAATGTTTATTGCATTTTTATGAATAAATATCGACGTTTACTTGTAACGAAACCTTTGGTATACATGCATTTTTATGTGTTTTCTTACATGGTGTAAAATAGCCTATTATGTTTGTATGTATATCTTTAAAGGAATGCGGCGAACACCGTTGCGACATCTGCAAGACCCACTTCAAGCACTCCCACGCATTACGAAAGCATATAACCGCTCATCATCTACAGAGATTCAGTTGTAATCACTGTCCGTACGTCACAACGCATCGTCAAACAGCGAGATTGCACGAGAGATGGCACAAAGGGACTAAATACCAGTGTCCTCATTGTAATCTTGAGTTTCTGTGAGTATACCAACTGCACCTATTTATCGAGCAGGCTGCGCCAAAAATAATGTCGACGCATCGGCAGACCGCTTGTACGAAAGATGGCTTAAAAGGACCAAATAAATAATAATAAATAATGCTGGACATTTTCACACAGCGTCATCTAGCCTCAAACTAAGCAAAGCTTGTACTATTGGAACCCTTAGATCATTAAGACGGGATGAGCCTATACCTTGTATTTCCCCAAAATTTACACGATTCTGAATCATGTACGCCTTGTACGTACGTCATATACGAAATTTGCAAGAGTGTGCGTAAAAATGAGGATGTATTGTCATTTTTTATGCATAAGTGTGTGTAAAATGCGTTCGTGTGCTACCTCGTCCCCCGCAAAAACCGGCAGAAAATGTCGAAGGAGGAATTCTGTCAATAACTCGTCCATTCTATTTTGTCTGAGTGGGAACCAGATAACTGACTACTATACTTTTTGTTTGTAAATACATACATAGAAACACCCAGACCCGAGATAAATATTTGCAGATCATACAAACATTTATCCCGCGGGGATCGAACCCGCAACCTTCTGCGTCCCAAGCGGGCTTTCACCCACTGCGCCACAGAGCTCAAAATACGTATGTATTTTGAGACAAAAAGTATATCAGTGTCACCAATAAACACTATGTAAAGTTTTTCTTTAGTTCAACTTAAGAATAAGCAAAATGGCAACCAATAAACCATTTAGAAAGTTCCACCTTGCATAACTTTGACATTTCTTTCATCCAAACGCTATTCCGAAGTTCCACCAGCTAGCACCCTTGTTTAAATTTAGTGTAACCACAGAATACATATTAGTAGGTACTGTAAAAATATTTTCAAAGGTACCACCAAAGAGTTCGTATATATTTTACTCGTACATACCAAGGAGTTTTTGTTTAAGTTCTTCCAGATAAATTTACAGGAGAAAAAAATAACTTTATCTGGAACAAATCTTACATTCCAATAGAAGATGTAACATGGCGAGAAGGTTTTATAAAATAAAAATCGTAATTTGATAATAAAAACGAGCGCGGAAATCAAAAATGATTTTGTAATAAAAAAATTACATGTGAAATATTGGCGAATGCACAAAAAGTGCGAAGCCATTATGAGAAAAAAAACAAGAATGACAAACAAAATGACCAATTCAGTCAGCTTTCATAGACAAAATGATACTTATTTTGAGGTTTCTCGTTGGATGCGATGTTGCCGATCTGTGCATCTTCACGTAACAGAAGGACAGTTACCTCAGAGTTCCACCTTGTTTATTGGTCAGAATTTTTTTCTGACTTATTCTGAATTAACGCAAGGTACAGCTATGCGATGTGTAAATTTGATAGAACTTCGGAATAACTAGTTTTTATTGGTGAGACGGTATAAGTAGTATATCAGTTATCTGGTTTCCATAGCTATGCTTAATTTGGGGCTAGATGATGCTGTGTGAAATGACCAGCATTATTTAAAATCATTTGTGGTGCGCATTCCAACTGAGAAGATTTCGACTTTCATTAGCGAAGAATTCTGGCCCAAGAATGTGCTGTTCCGGCGTTTTCGCGGACGATTACCGGTCGCAGCACATAATATCCGATAATACGTGCTAGTAAATAAGTTTATTTTATGTGTGTTAGATTAAGGTAGGTATATATTTTATAATATGGGCCGTAGTTTTAAGTATTTAACATCTTCTACTTTTAACTATATAATGTTGCCTGAAATAAAATGATTTTATTCTTTTTTATTTATTTATTATTTATCTATTTAATTTTGTTTCCAGAAAGTTCACAACATACATGGGACACGTAAGAATAAAGCATCCATCAGATTTCGTTTGCGAATTATGTGGATACTCATTCGTTAGTGCCAAGGGCATTGAACTACATAAAAAACTGAAACACAGAGGTGACGATGCCATTGTAAGTATTGCATCTACTAGGTCCTGCGTGCGGCTTCGCCTGCATGGTACCAAAATGTAGGGTATCGTTATATTCGTCTTAATAACCGTAAGTTTTTTGTGTTTCAATCACGCCTAAACCAGTGAACCGATTTAGATGAAACTTGCAATAGGCGTAGATAGTGACCTGGAATAGCCTGTACAGGGTGTAAAAAGACTGCTACCGAAAACTGAGGGGTTGCAATCAGACCATGATTCTAAACATATTTAGCGGAAAAAAAAACGCAAAAAAAATCTTGAGTTAGCTTCGTCATGTTACGTTATTTTCGCTTATTTACTACTTTTACAACATAATAAGACCATACCTAATAATTTCATTTATAAAAGAAAAAAACAATTAAAACTCAAAATCCAGCAATCTACGTAAAACAACGCGCCCAGTACATAACCCCCCCCCCCCCCTGTACCTACCCCTTTCGGCTTCGGTAGACGTCTTTTTACACCCTGTATATTGAACTATCACAAAGTTATCGAGGATTATTGTCAATAAAAACATAACAAAATGTTATGAAAACTGTACGTGAACCGATTTGGATGAAACTTGGAATAGGCGTAGATAATGACTTGGAATAGCATACAGGCTATTAAAAATGTTGGTACCACGCGGGCGAAGCCGCGCGCATTAGCTAGTAAGTACTACAGACAACAATCGCGTACGCACTCTCATTTTAACTGTTCTCGTATCATCCCCAGTCAGTAAAACCGCAGTAGCTATCATAAATCCATGTCTGACTCGTCTCGTCTCCTTTTGAGGTTATAATTTTCTTTTATTTTTTGAGTTTTAACTACATAAATGTGATCAGTAACAGACACCGAGACCATGTTCAAAATTTCTTTGGTAATTAAAAAATAGGGATGTATAACTATAGATACCGGAAGACGGTCCTGTATGTGAGCTATGCAACGTGCGCTTCGCAACTTCGGAAGCGCATCGGAAGCATCTGAACGTATCAGCGAGACACGCCGGAGCGCAGCGAGAGAATAACAAGCCCACGCGTGGGCGCAAGCCCTCGGATCAAGCTGACAGGTTAGTTTCTATTTAGGTATTTAATACTTAGAAAAACGTGTTCGCCGAATGGGGTTTTACCTCGACTTACCATCTGAAGGACGTGGGTTCGAATCCCGGCCGTGCATCAAATTATTTTGTGTTGCAATGCCGAATTTCATATACAGGGTCTTTCATTTTAAACTACACAAACTGACAAGGCCTCATTTTTGGGTTGTAAATAGACGTTTGACCGTATCAATTTAATTCCTAAGCCGATTTTAGTTTTCACTTCAAAAAGTATATTTTATTGATTTTTTATGATATGTTGCATAACATTTTCAAGGAGAACAGACGTCGACCAATCGCAGCGCATCAACATCACGTCACACGCTCGAATGGACTAAGTTATACAAGAAGCAACAATCAATTAAAAGGATAATCTTTATCGATTTTCTTGAGATTTTTATAACAAAACAAAAAAAAATCATTACATAAATATTTTTTAAATTATTTGTTGAACCCAGTTCCTGAATATAGTCTTAGTTAGTTTAAAATGAAAGATATATCTCCATATCCATAAAAATATTCGAATCTAATTAGAGTTAATTATATTAAATTGGTTTCAGAGATAAATTGAAAAGCGCCGAGGACGATGATAAGAGAAGAATGTATCCGAGCCAGATGCGCAAAGTTGAAGGGCCGATATCATGCGAACAGGTGAATTCATTTATTTATAAACATTTAAGGTGAAGTGCGATCATGCTTACGCCGCTCGCCACCCTCCTAGCCCCCCGCGGCCGTCTGATGGAAGTCGCGAGCCGGTTGGGGTCGCGGGAGAATAGGCGTGTCGGTGTGTCGTTGCCGCTCGCCCTATCTCCCGGGACCCATACCGGGAGTCCCAGGGGAGTCACACATACCCCTCTCGCCCCCCGGCGTAGGGGATGTGTATAAAAAAAGGCGTAGTCTGAAAGAATATTTATCGTGCCCTGAGGAGTCGTAATTCTGTTTATTATTTGTTATTATTATTATGAGTCAAAATCAGGAACGAGTATATTAGAGGAAGTTTGAAAGTTTCGCCAGTGACGGATAAGTTGAGGAGTAATAGGTTGTCGTGGTATGGGCATGTTATGAGGTGGGAAGAGAGTCATGTAACGAGAAGAATGTTAGGTTTGAATGTGGAGGGATGTAGCAGAAGAGGCATACCTAAGAAAAGATGGATGGACTGTGTGAAGGATGATATGGGTAAGAAAGGAGTGAGTGTTGAGATGACGGCTGATAGAGCGGAGTGGAAGAGGAAAACCTGTTGTGCCGACCCCACATGAAAGTGGGATAAGGGCAGGGAAATGATGATGATTTGTTATTATTATTATTATAGCCTGTGGTGTCCCACTGCCGGGCAAATGCCACCCTTCGTTTCTTCCACTCCTCTATCGTGAGCTAATAGAAAGAAAGAAAGAAAGAAAATACATTTATTCAGCACGAACGAAACGACACAAAGATAAAACAGAGTACTTGATACATTTAGGTAAGGTAAGGTGCCTAGGTACTAAAACTAAAATAATACATTTTGAACAATATATACTACTTTGTTCGTCCGCTTGCTGAATAGGTGAGGACTCATTTGTCTGGTTTTGTAACCAGACGCTGTTTTTCAGCCTTACCCATAAGGAGTAGGAAGGAGAAGGGAACTGGAGGGAAAGGGAAAAGGACAGAAGGGGAGCGATAACTAGAGTCTAAAAATTTAAACAAAAAAGGCAAAAACGGTAATTTAAGGTGGTATGACATGAATGTGTATTTTAATGTGAGGAGATTTCTGTGTTTCGTGTAGTGTGATGCAAGTCGTGTAAGTGCTTAAAGAGTGTGTGTATGTAAGTATGGGCGAGTATGTGTTTAGTGAATGTAAGAAGTAGAGGCTTGTGTACCTAAGTGAGTGAGTATGTAAGAAAGAGAAAAGAGCTATACTGACGTAGAACTACCAAGCTGTTCTTGTAAGAGAAGTTTTTTATATTTTAATTTAAAAGTGGTTTTGCTTAGTGGAATTCTGAGTGGTGGTGGTAGGTTATTCCAACATTTTGTGGCTTGGTAGCGGAAACTTCCTTCAAAAGCTCGCGTCTTATGATATGGTGTAATAAGTTTAAACCTATTGGCTCTACGCACATTATGCTCATCATCATAATGACGCCATTTTAATTTTTGAAACAAATAATACGGGTGTTTTAGCTTTACGAGACAGTTAATAAGACTGGCCAGGTGAAGGTTCCTGCGGGAAGTCATATTGAGTAACTTTGCTTGGTTTATATACGGAGTGATATGACTCCGAGGAGGGACCTTATAACAAAAACGGATGCATGCGTTTTGGACTCGCTGCACAAGCTTCCTTGTTTTAGCCAGCATACATGGACCAGTAACAATATCTCCATAGTTGAGCCTAGATAGAATCAATGCCTCACATAATTTAACTCTAACATCTTCGCTAATAAGATGCCGAATTTTGTACATGACCCGGAGTCGATAAAAGCAGCTTTTAGTTACATTAAGAATATGGTTTTGAAATTGTAAACGACTATCCATGACAATACCTAGGTTTCGTACTTCAGTGGCATATTCCACTGGGTTTCCCTGTATAGATATGGTAGGGTTAAATGATAGAGTTTTCTCTATTTGTTTTTGAGAGCCTAATACCATAAATTTTGATTTTGTTGGGTTTAGTGCAAGACAATTTTGATGTGACCACAGTGCTATTTCATCCAAATCCTTGTTCAAACCATCCAAGGCTGGGAGGACGTCATTAGGATTGGTATGAACATATATTTGTACATCGTCCGCATATATATGATAATTGGAATGATGAATATGCTTAATGATATCGGCCGAGTACAGAATAAACAAGAGTGGACCGAGTATAGATCCTTGTGGTACTCCTCTCTCAACAGAAGATGATGTAGACCGAGTTGTTCCGCCATAACTATCTCTCACTTGCACTATTTGCTGTCTATATCTCAGATAACTGTCAAACCATTGAATAGTCGATGAACTAAATCCATAATAGGACATCTTAGAGAGAAGCAAGGGTATACTGATGCAGTCAAACGCGCGTGAAAAGTCTAGGAGTACAAGGATGGTACTACTAATGTGGTCCAATCAGGAGAGTGGGAGTATTTGTTACTTATAAATTTTATTTTCAGTGCGGTATGCAATTAGAGGATTCCCGCGCTTACCACGGCCACTTCCGGCGGATGCACCCGGACAAGAATAGAACCAACTACCCCTCAATGAAGTCGCCTTGCATGTGCGAGGTTTGCGGGAGGATATTCCAGGTACTTGTCGATGCGTTAATGCTTTCTACTTCACTAGAGCTATAACTTCTAAGTCGCGGTGTTACCCGTGTTCCCGAAAACTTCACTTTCCCGGGATAAAATATAGCCTATGTTCATCAGGGATAATGCAGGATTCTAATGGTGAAATTTTTCAAATCGGTCCAGTAGTTTCGGAGCCTATTCAATTCAAACAAACAAATCTTTCCTCTTTATAATATTCGATCGAAACAACCTTCTACGTCCCAAGCGGGCTTTCACCCACTGCGCCACAGAGGTCAAAATAAAAATTATATTTCAGAGTTTCGCCCTTCTAAAAGACCACAGATGGGTTCACACAGGCGAGCGGCCGTTCAAATGCGAGCAATGCGGGAAATGCTTCCGAATGAAGCAACGTCTGGTGGCGCATCGACGGGTTCACAGCGACGCGCGCGCCACCTACAGCTGCGGCGTTTGCGGGAAACTATTCTCCACGCATAGCAACCGGCAGAGGCATATGTTTGTAAGTATAGCGCTAGAAAGATATCTGGACCGGTGGCCAAAAGGGAACTAATGACGCCATTTTGAAATGTCAATCTGTCTGACATTCGTTTCCGGTTGCCATATCCGTCATTGCTTGTTTGCTCGGTGTGTCTTTTTTTCGTTTGGTGCTTTGGACCCTTGCTTACCCACTTTACTGTAAAATGTTTTTTTTGGCAAGACTAAAGGCCATAGACATTTACTTTCTCTATGCCAAATGCGATAGCAGCGCCTCCCTCACCGGAACAGATATCCTTGTGGGACTATACATATTGTTTAGTGTGTGTTTTTCTTAGGAGCGACAGTGAACGAGAATCATCAGTCGACCGCTAAATTGCAATTTAGCGACTTTATCGAGTCTTAAACAGCGTCAAACTAGAAAAACTTCTAAATCGTGATTCCAATAGTGTCTAACAACGCCATCTGGTGAAAAACTAATCATCAATAGCATCGCCATCTAGTTAAAAAGCTCGGAACTAAATATGTATGCGGAAAATGTTTTCGCATGAAGCAACGACTAGTGGCGCATCGACGGGTTCACAGCGACGCGCGCGCCACCTACAGCTGCGGCGTCTGCGGGAAACTATTCTCCACGCATAGCAACCGGCAGAGGCATGGGTTGAAAATCGGATCGCAATGCTAAACATCTCACCCCATTTAAAGTCAGTTAAAATAAAATAAAAATAGAATATATCTTTGTTACAGATCCACACAGGCCTAAAGCCGTTCTCCTGCGAAATGTGCGGCAAAGGCTTTAAGCACGCGAGCGAGAAACGAGCACATGTCACTTATGTGCATCTCAAGAAACCTTGGCCGAAGCGGGCACGTGCCAAACGGCCTCATAGACCGGTGAGTTTATATGAGGTCTCATAGACCTGTGAGTGTATATTATGAGGTCTCATAGATCTGTATGTATATGAGGTCTCATAGACCTGTGAGTTTATATGAGGTCTCATAGACCTGTGAGTGTATATGAGGTCTTGTAGACCTGTGAGTGTATATTATGAGGTCTCATAGATCTGTATGTATATGAGGTCTCATAGACCTGTGAGTTTATATGAGGTCTCATAGACCTGTGAGTGTATATGAGGTCTCATAGACCTGTGGGCGTTTAAGAGGTCTTATAGACCTGTGAGTGTATATTATGAGGTCTCATAGACCTGTGAGTGTATATGAGGTCTTATAGACCTGTGAGTGTATATTATGAGGTCTCATAGATCTGTATGTATATGAGGTCTCATAGACCTGTGAGTTTATATGAGGTCTCATAGACCTGTGAGTGTATATGAGGTCTCATAGACCTGTGGGTGCTTAAGAGGTCTTATAGACCTGTGAGTGTATATTATGAGGTCTCATAGACCTGTGAGTGTATATGAGGTCTCATAGACTGTATGTATATGAGGTCTCAAAGATCTGTATGTATATGAGGTCTCCTCAAAGACCTGTATGTATATGAGGTCTCATAGACTGTATGTCGAAGTCAAAGTCAAGAAGCATTTATTCAGTAGAACCGCTGGGATCACTAGACTTTGACTATGAGAATCGAAGTCAATAGCTGTCTCTTTCCAGGGCTCAGCGGGAGGCACGGGTGCGAGCGAGATGGATATACAGCCGTCGTGGCCCGCCTGTGATCCAAAACTAGCCGACATCAACATGATGGAGGATAAACCTATCTATTATAGATAACAGAAGAAATCACTTAACAATATTACCGTTTAAATCTTCAGTGAAAACTTAAAGGCGTCAGCCCTCGTTCAGACAGACAAAACATGTATTCTACATGTATACTTACACTCGCACTTTAGGCACTTGTCAGACCGCAAGCGAGTGAGCAGTGAGCGATCAACTATTTTATCAATTTATAGACGGAACAAAATATATACAGGGTGTAAAAAGACGTCTACCGAAGCCGAAAGGAGTAGACAACCTAATCCAAAAGGATTTATAAAAAAATCATTATATCCGGAGAAAACAGCGTTTGAAGAGTACTGTTTGCGTATGTTCTGAGCGCGTGGTTTACGTAGATTGCTGGATTTTGAGTTTTAATTGTTTTTTTTTCTTTTAAAAATACTAAATAAATAATGCTGGACATTTCACACAGCATCATCTAGCCCCAAACTAAGCAAAGCTTATACTATGGGAACCAGATAACTGATATACTACTTACATACTTTTTGTTTGTAAATACATACATATAATACATAGAAACACCCAGAATGACCACCCAAAATGATTATAGGTAGGTATGGTCTTATTATGTTGTACTAGTAGTAAATAACTGTAGTAACATAAAGTGACGTAGCTAACTCAAGATTTTTTTTGCTAAATATGTTTAGAATCATGGTCTGATTGCAACCCCTCAGTTTTCGGTAGTTGCCTTTTTACACCCTGTAGATTCCGTGTCAGAGACAAATCTCACTTATATAATAAAGCTGAAAGTTTGTGAGATTGTATAGTTGGTTGGATGTTTGTGTTTCATACATACATACATACATAAAGTCACGCCTCTTTCCCAAAGGGGTAGGCAGAGAGCACGGATCTCCAGTCGCTACGATCCTGACACACAACTTTTGCCTCATTCACTCTCATTACATTCTTCATACATGCTCGTCGGTTTAGGGTACTTTTGACCTGGCCCTTCTCCAAAATGTCGCCAATTTGATCCAAGAAGGTTCGCCTAGGTCTTCCCCTTCCAGCTGTCCCATGCACACTCGCCTCAGTTTGTGTTTCAATTACGCCTAATCCAGTGATTTGGATGAAACTTGGAATAAACGTAGATAGTGACCTGGAATAGCATATAGGCTACTAGCTGCGCTCCCGCGGTGTAACCCGCGGTCCCTCGGGATTTTCCGGGATAAAATGTAGCCTAAGTATGTCCTTCCCTGGGATACAACCTATAACCATGCCAATTTTCAGCCTAATCTGTTCAGTGGTTTGGGCGTGAAAAGGTAACAAACAGATAGACAGACAGAGTTACTTTCACATTCATAATATTAGTATGGATTTAAAATGTTGTTACAACGACGGGCGAAGCCGCGCGGTAGCTAGTGTATAATAAATCCTATAAATCTGAAAGTTTGTGAGTATGTTTGGATGTTTGTATCATGCCCCGATTTGGATGAAACTTGGAATATAGATTGTAGCTTGGAAAATCATATAGGCTATTTAAAATGTCACCACGCGAGCGAAGCTGTGGGAGATAGCTAGTATAGTATGTAATATAAAATGCCATAGATGAGTACTTAGTAGTTTTAAGATGTGACGTGTGAAGAACTGGGCTAAGTAGCTGGATTAGATACTTGTTATGTACCTAAATCAACTTCATATCCCAATGTATGCGAAATCTGGTATCCAGCCAAACTAGGTATACAGGGTTATTTGTAAAACACCGGTAACCTCTCAGGACTGTATTACTATCATCATAAACAACTTTTGTTCTATGACTTTTTACAAAACATAATACATTTACCAATAACAAACCTTCTAGATTTCGTTGTTCTACACATATTGTGTCTCCCCTCGCTTTGTACTATCACTTTCTTTTGCTTTGCATAGACTTCGTAACATTTAGAGCGTTCAATTTAAATATTTTTATTTTTGTATGAAAATCTGACGAACTAAAATATGATACATTTTTAAAAGTTATAAAACAAAAGTTGTTGATTATGATGTTAGTAACATAGTCCTGAGAGGTTACCGGTGTTTTACAAATAACCTTGTATAGTAAACTGCTGAATATAATTAGCTTAAGCCATTCCTAGGCTCTATGTATATTGAATTGGCAACGACGAGAGGTATCAGGACATTATAAACCTTATGAACAATGTAACAAGGTATAGAATTAACGAGAGGTCTCGCCGCCTCGAACAGTCGCGCGTCGTTCATTCTGTCAAGCGTTTCTATATCTTATAACATTGTTCATAAGGTTAATAATGGCTCGTTACGTCTCGTCGCTGCCAATTCAATGTGCATTGAGCCTAGAGCTTTATCAGCTTTTTCGAACAATAAATAAACTATAATTATATAATTTTAGTGAAATGATCTGATATATAGAAATAGATATAATTTTACAATGTATTTATTATTTATTTAAATAAAACATGAAAATGAACTCGTATTTTATTGATTGAACGATAAAAGTAAGTTTGCATGAGTCGGGCCAACTCTGGGGACGGAGTTTTTAGGCCGCCTTAAGGCCTCCGTCAAAGTCTAGCATTTATTCAGTAGGACCGCTGGGATCACTTTGAAACGACTTAAATAGCCGGGACCGACAATTTAATGTGCCCCTCACGGAAGCGCTCAGATGAAAATGCCACTGGTGGTCACCCATTCACTTACTGACCGTTTCGATCATAACTTCGACGATCTATCAAGAACGAATTGAACGATAAAAAGCATTCAGTGATACTATCACGTAGGATTATGAGCTAGGCGATGTCTGAATTGAAGGTCGAGGGTATTAGTCTATCTATTCTATTGACTTCTATTGTGTTAACGTCTTATAATTCGATGGAGCCGGCCTTAGATGATCGAACGCGGCCGGAGCCAGCTGCACGCACGAAAAAACATGACGTCATGCGTCGTTACCTCGCTCTGAGGCGTTCCATGGGCTTGAAGTGCAAGCGAGAGCGCGGAACGAGCGACAAAGAAGCACAAACGTCGTCACGTTAAACTATCGTCCAAAGAAAGGTTCAATGCTAAATCCATGCTATCGTCAGTAAACCGATCAAAAGTCAAAGTCAAAGCCAAAGTCAAAAAAAAAAAGAACAAACGTTAACACGTTCAACTATCGTCAGTAAACCGACTTTACAGACAACCATTTTTTTTTTAAATTTGATTTTAATGATATTGATTTGGCGACCTCTGTGGCGCAGTGGGTAAAACCCGCTTGGGACGCAGAAGGTTGGATTCGATCCCGGGATAAATGTTTGTGTGTACCTACCTAGCTTAGTTTGGGGCTAATTGACGCTGTCTGAAATGTTCAGCATTATTACCAGCATTTTGACATGATAACTGGATAAAAAGTAGCCTATGTCCTTCCCTGGGATACAACCTATAACCAAATTGAACCAAATCAGCCTAATCTGTTTAGTGGTTTGGGCGTGAAAAGGTAACAAACAGACAGACAGAGTTACTTTCACATTTATAATATTAGTATAGATATCCGGCTCGAAGGACCAAAAACATAGGGATAACGAACCGGCCGAGTGGCTAGCTAATGGCACTAATTTATTAATTGCTGTCATAGCAAAAGTAAAATTTAGAACATAAAAATGTTACGCTTAACCGTACTTAAATAATCTGGGATATTAGTATGGATTATTATTATTTGTTAAATAATTCCATAATATTCATCCAGGGTCCAATTGTTATTGCGACCGTTCCTCGAGTTGAACTTCTCTCGGTAATGCTGTTTCAACTCATCCTCGCTCTTAAATCTCAGGGTGGTTGTCTCTGAAATCATACGCACAAATTACTACATTTAAGGCTCAATGCACATTGAATTGGCAAGCGACGCGACAATTAATTTTAGCAAGCCATAATAAACCTTATGAACAATGGTACCAATAGAAACGCTTGTAGAATGAACGAGGTCTGGCGAAGCCATCTAGCGGGCCGCGCTGGCTCGAGCACTTTCGTGCGGTTCATTCTACAAGCGTATCTATATCTTGTACCATTGTTCAGTTTATAATGGCTTGCTATAAAACTAATTGACGCGTCGCTTGCCAATTCAATGTGCATTGAGCCTTAGGAAGAAACAAGTGTCTAAGCCATGTATTCACTGAGATACGTTTATTTGACGACCTCTGTAGCGCAGTGGGCGAAGGCCCGCCTACGACGCAAAAGGTTGCGGGTTCGATCCCCGCGGTGGGACCAATGTTTGTATGATCTACAAATATTTGTCTCGGGTCTGGGTGTTTCTATGTATAATATGTATGTATTTACAAACAAAAAGTATATAAGTAGTATATCAGTCATCTTAGTACCCATTACACAAGCTCTGCTTAGGGTAAGGCAGGGTATTGGCGGTCACCTAAGCAGAAATAGCTCCCATTCATTGAAAAATTAACGTATCGTTAAACAACTTTTATAAAATAAAACTGCAAGTATTCTTCTGAAAAAATCACCACCATTGCGATCAAATATAATAAAAACAATGTCAAAAATAACTGTTTAAAAAAAAGTGGCTTTGACCGGCCTTGCCCGACATGTCGTATAATGCCGGTCAGTAAGTGGGCAATACCGGCCAAGAATTTTAACGGCTCAAGTAACACACATAGCCTTTGGGGGACTCACTCATTGTGAGCCCCAAGCCTAGACCTTGACCAGAACTCATTATTACGATCAAATTATCACTTAGCATGCATTTTTGCTCCTGGTGAAAGATCTTTGCCTGAAATTGAGGAAATGGCATTTTATAATATCGATTGCAGGACTCTGGGAGACATCCACACATTCTAGTCCTGTTTGGATATTGTCTATGGAAAGTTATGGTGCACGAGGAGTTAAAAAATAATCATAAAATAAAACATGTGAAAGTGTCATACAATTCCTTTACACTTATAACTTGCGGATAATGCCGGTCAGCATGACCGCCATTAGCCATCTATATGTTTTTCAGGTAAATAAAAAATTTGTCGAAAACCTGATGTAAAGTGCGAGAACTTTGCGATCAAATTGATAGCTAAATAACTATACGATAATAATCATCAATAACAATGAATGAAATACGAAAATCAAGACACTCACATCTTATATTCCCCAACCAAAAAGTTACAAGAGAGTTTCGCAAAACAAACAAACGTACGGTTCTTCCTAACGCATGCTTGGAACCGAGTAGGAGTAGGTGTGTTGGGGCGGGGGCTACTTGTGGCACCTACAATTTATATGTGTATGCGCATATACCATGTAATTTGGGCGCTATTAAGGTGACCGGCATTGTCGCCTGACCGGGGATACCCGCTTTTACCCTACTTTGGGGCTAGATGATGCTGTGTGAAAAAGTCCAGCATTATTTATTTATTTATTTTGTTTGTAAACACGGTTTCACAGATAAAATCTACGTGATTATGAATCAAGTAAATTTTTTTCAAACACATTAAATTGTTTCGGTAAACACTAGGTATAGGTACCGTAGGTTATAGAATGATTCTGTGCTTCCCGATGGAAGTGGAGAGCACCAAAACAAATCTGTTTCGCAATAGCTGTATACAAGTGTGGGCTTGTGTAGTTGTTTATAAATAATATGGCGGTAGTTTGGAATGTAATAGTACATTACGATATTAGTGCGTAAAGATGGTTATAACATGCGAGGCGGAATTTCAGCCCGAGCCGCAGGCGAGGGCGTAATTGAGCCGAGCATGTTATAACCAATACGCACGTATATCGTACGACGTTTTTTAACACATTTGCGAGGAAACAGAAAAAAAACATTTGAATTATACTCAATCTGTGAATGCACACTGTTGCTTTCCCGCCATTTTAACAGCCCGCTAGCGCTGCCTACTGGCGCCGCGCGGCGATTAGTTCGAAATTTGAATAGGTAGCAACAGCGCGCTGCTCACTAGCTGGAGGCACGACTCCAGCTCGGCGGCGATCAGTTCCATATTTGAAATGGCAAATAATGCTGTTATGGAATTAGTATGGACTATAACATAACTATTTGCTTTGATAACACACGCGTTTGTTATGACCCGCTTTACATATTCAAAACCGGTGGAATTATATCAGCTTTACGAGCAAGGGTGTTAAAAAAATCATAAATTATAAATGAAGCCGATGTGAGGGATTGCGCAACTCGCGATCGCTGTGAAGCAACTGAAGAGGTGGACGAGCAAGTCCCCGAAACATTTGTTTTTGTGAACATGTACCTACCTAGGTACAGTACGGCCGGCGAATCTAGACCGGTCTGAAGTTGCGCTTTCGGAAATTGTGCGCAGGTACAGGCGCGTCTTACCACCTATTCGACCCTAAAAGTGACTACTGCGTAGCGTTGCGAACGAACTTAACGCCGGTCTAGATCCGCCGGCCGTACTGTACATAAGTTTTCTGAAACATTATGTTTTGCAGTGAATACTTACCATTAGCGTCATCGCGCGCTCTAAGCCGATTTGGGAGTGGGGGTGATGAACTCATCCCTGTAACACAAACATTGAACGAACCTCAGAAAAAAAAATACTTGGTATGGTTTACACAAGGTTTACATTAGGTGGTCGTACGACCCGAACGCGCCGAGCTGTCTCATCAATAGATAGACGTCAGAAGCAAGTTGCAAATGCTGACGTCATCAGTATTTTTTTTTAAATAAAAATTCAACAAGTACAAGCTTTTTTTAAAAGCTTTTAATTGCCTTGCAACTTTTGTATGTTTGTTTGTATGTTTGTCCGGGTCAAATCTTGCAAGCTTAATTTGACCCACTTCCCGGTGTCCGATTGAGCTGAATTTTGAACTCACCGATGTAAGTACAAAATTTCATTTCATTCAACCTATTTTCTGAGGAGTTCCATTCTCCATCATCGGATCAGCTCGCTGTCAACATATTTGAAAATTTTAGATGATCTACGAACCGAGTTTCAACTCAATCGGCCTGATCTACGAACCGAGTTTCAACTCAATCGGCCTATTTTCTGAGGAGTTCCCTAGAACAGCTCTTGACTCCATTATCAGATCAGCTTGCTGTTACCATATTATTGCATTGTCACCGAGTACTCATAGGTGTACCAAAATTCAGCTCAATCGGACACCGGGAAGTGGGTCAAATTAAGCTTGCAAGATTTGACCCCGACAAACATACAAAAGTTGCAAGGCAATTAAAAGCTTTTAAAAAAAAAGAGTCTTGGCAACCGTTCATGCAATGTTTTTGGCGGTTATTCCTAACGTAATAATAGGTACCTGCTGGTGTAGGAATCATCGCAGCCATCATCATTGACTGTGATGGCGCTCCAAGAGAACTTAATGGTATCATCTGAAAAGTTAAGTAGTATCATAATATGTAGTTTAGACGTGTGATTTTGCTGACGTTGAACTGTCGTCCTCACAGCTTTGTGCTAGACTAATTTCATTCTGTTCTAATCTAAGCCACTGATTGTAAAACATACCTAATTCAACAATCAATTATTTTATTGTTTTTAAATAAGTTTAATTTTTTTTAATTCAACAAGTACAAGCTTTTAATGGATTACCGTGATCTGATTGAACTCACCGATGTAAGTACAAAATTTCATTTCAATCAACCTATTTTCTGAGGAGTTCCGTTCTCCATCATCGGATCAGCTCGCAGTCATCATATTTCAAATTAGTAGATGAAACTTGACCGATGTAGTGAGTTTCAACTCAATCTACCTATTATCTGAGGAGTTCCCTCCATCATCAGATCAGCTCGCTGTCACCATTTTTGAAAATGTTAGATGATACTTAATCTACGAACCAAGTTTCAACTCAATCGGCATATTTTCTGAGGAGTTCCCTGGAACAGCTCTTGACTCCATCATGAGATCAGCTCGCTGTCACCATTTTTGAAAATTTAAGATGATACTTAATCTACGAACCGAGTTTCAACTCAATCGGCCTATTTTTTGAGGAGTGCCCTGGAACAGCTCTTGACTCCATCATCAGATCAGCTCGCTGTTACCATATTATTGCATTGTCACCGAGGACTAAGTGTACCAAAATTCAGCTCAATCGGACACCGGGAAGTGGGTCAAATTAAGCTTGCAAGATTTGACCCGGACAAACATACAAACATTGCAAGTTAATTAAAAGCTTTTAAAAAATGAAATATATGAATAATATATGTAACATGAATAAATGAAATGAATGTAGGTACCAGGCATGGATCCAGCTCTCAAAAAAGGTTGTGGGCACAGCCACCCAAAAAATGGCTAAGTGCGAGTCGGAGGATGAACTCGCTCCTGATAAATATTAATAGTGCACACTACTTAATTTAGTCTAGGACACGTTCTGAGTTTCGGTCGAAAAAAATCTAAATTTTGGTCTTAAACTACATAATGCATAGGTTACTCTCCCCCGCAAGTACCTACCTACCTAAAGATCGCTATCGGCCTTCTATCGGCTAAACAATTTAAAAAAATCATGGACCTTTAAGTGCCCATTTTCGCGAAAATCGGTTAAAAAATGGGACCTGTGGACGAAAACATTAGACAACACATTTTTTGACCTATCGCGAAACTTCGGTCAACTAGGGTTAGGTTGTGGGCATGCCCACAGTGCCTGTATCGGTGGATCCGCGCCTGCGTAGGTACCTAGGTACTTACCTCCAATGTATGGACCAGCTTGTCGATATCTACTTCTAATGCATGCACTATTTGCATGGCAACGATGTAGTGAAAAGGCTGAAATTATAAAAAATACAATACCTATACCTAAAAGTAGATAGGTAGCTGGAAGATGGAGAGGATTGGCCATACGGAAGTTACCAACGAGGAAGTAAAGTAAGGTCGTACGAGTCAGTGGCCAACTCTGGTGACGGAGTTTTTAGGCCGCCTAAAGGCCTCCGTCATGGCTTAACGACTTAAATAGCCGGGACCGACAATTTAACGTGCCCTCCGAAGCACGGAAGCGCTCAGATGAAAATGCCACTGGCGGTCACCCATCCACTTACAGACCGTTTCGACGTTGCTTAACTTCGACGATCTATCAAGAACGACTAAGCAAGCACGACCACGAGCGCTTTGAGGAAGTGCCGAGACGAGTCGAGCAGAAACGAGTTTTCATAAATCTGTTATTAATATAATAAACATCATCATCATCATCATTGGCCTGCCCTTATCCCGCGCATGCGGGGTCGGCACAACATGTTCTCCTCTTCCACTCTCCCCTATCACTCGTCATCAACTCCTTTCTTTTCCATATCTTTCACACAATCCATCCATCTTTTCTTAGGTCTACCTCTACTCACATAGCCATTCACATTCATTTCCATCACCCTTTTAGTTACATGACTTTCATCCCTCCGCATTACATGCCTCATGCCTCATAATATCGACTGCAATTCTGGACTCGGGTCGAAAATTAAGCAAGGAAAACTATCGATACCTCAAGGGACCAACTCGGGACCAACTCGTAGGTATATTTATAGGTATACCGATTTTCAAAGATTTTTAAAGGGTAGGTATATAGGTACCCTTTAAAAATCTTTGAAAATCGGTCAACAATTGGCGCAATTATCACCTAAAAGATACAAAATAAAACATACTCAGAGCCTTATCACACTGGCGGATCGTCAGTCGCATCCTATGCATCGCGGTATTTATTAGATTCTAACGCACCAAAGACCACTTGTTAGGTAGGAAATACTTACTCCTTTGGCGTAGAGACCCAAAGCAAATTGAGTCTTGGCCTCCGATACGAGAACTCGACACTTTTTTCTGTCCAACGCAGTTTCCTGCCAATTGTCGGAATGTAGGTCCCGCAGATCAGCTTCCGTCCGGTCACTCCATCGGTACTTGGGGCGACCAACCGGCCTGCGACCGACCGGGCAGCCCCGGAACGCTCTCTTTGCAGTTCGCTCGGTAGGAAATACTTACATAGTAAATTTCAATACCCGGAGGACTCATATGCGCACGTCCTGTCTTCCGATCGAACATCTCGCGGTAGACAAGAGTCATACGTTTGTATCTCTCACGGATTTTACCTAAACAACAAAAAGTGTTGTACTGTGGGCAGACCCTCCTAAAAGCAGTGAGCGAGACTTTGTATTGTAACTCATGTAGGTAGTTACAAAGTCTCGCTCACTGCTTCTAGGACAATGGGGACTGCGGGACTTGACCCCCCTCCCCCAGAATCGTACACGTCTAATAGTAAAATCTTGTTTATTGTGCAATATGGCCTAATATTAGTGTAGTGACCCCCCTCCCCAAAATCTCATTTGCCATAATGTTTGTTACCTATAACAAGTCCGATTTCGTACGACTGCTGTGGTTTGTGGTTTTCACGCACTCCCTTTATTTGCCTTTCTTGCACCTAGAATATAAAAAACTGTTTAATGTTACACGACTATTTTCTTAGGTTTTTTATAACGTAGTTTCTTTTTTCGGACGGTATCAAAGATAGGGGCTAGAAGAAAATAAGTTTTTTTTTGAAAAAAATTCAACCTACAAGCTTTTAATGGATTACCGTGATCTGATTGAACTCACCGATATAAGTACAAAATTTCATTTCAATCGACCTATTTTCTGAGGAGTTCCTTTCTCCGTCATCGGATCAGCTCGCAGTCATTATATTTCAAATTAGTAAATTAAACTTGACCTCGGACGAAATATGATCGAAGAACTTGACCGATGTAGTGAGTTTCAACTCAATCAACCTAATATCTGAGGAGTTCCGTCCTCCATCATCCGATCAGCTCGCTGTCACTATATTTCAAATTAGTAAATGATACTTGATCTACAAACCGAGTTTCAACTCAATCGGTCGATTATCTGAGGAGTTCCCTCCATCATCAGATCAGCTCGCTGTCACCATTTTTGAAAATTTAGATGATACCTAATCTACGAACCGAGTTTCAACTCTATCGGTCTATTTTCTGAGGAGTTCCCTGGAACAGCTCTTGAATCCGTCATTAGATCAGCTCGCTGTTACCGCATTCGGTACAAGTTAATAAAAGCTTTTAAAAAACGTTCGATTTTACCGTCACGACATATCGCCGTCTCCGGGGAATAAAAGGATAACTGCAAAAACACAACTTTACACCGATTACTTCGAGTGAGTCCGTGGCTAGTTTTTCGCTAGTTGTGTGCTGGTGATGGGGGTATTTTTGTTGAGATTGGGTGTATTTTCTGTTTTCTCGCACGTACAAATGATATTGTTGTACATTTTTATTTGTTATCTTAGCATTTAGGAGGTTACGTACGTAAGACGATGTGTAGGCCTTTCTTACTATCCCGTTTCACCATGGGCGGATCCAGGATTTTTTTCTGGGGGGGGGGGGGGGGGGGGGGCACAAGAAACAAAATCTGACAAAAATTTCACAATTTATAAATTTTTCGTAGTTAGTATGATATCGTCTGGGGGGGCACGTGCCCCCGTGCCCCCCCCCGCCTGGATCCGCCTATGCGTTTCACCACCGCGCACCGTTTCGATCTTGCGACGTATCGGTATCATAATAGTAGAAGGGAGTTACATACAAATACTAAGACTACCCCGCTTGTTAGACTTGTGAGCATCTTCTAGTCTACATCTTGTTAAACTAATGCATGAGTTCAGCTTCTCATACTTATTGTAGGTCTAGGTATCATTATTATTTTACCAATAGCTTGAAATGCGAAATCATCAAACTCAGCTCTTGTTAAGTTACATTTGTTTTTTTAAAGAACCCCTTGTTCCGATTACCGTCTTTCCCCACAAATTGCTCCAACGCAGTGGCAGACTGTAACACTTATGGCTATCGACCGACCCCAAGGGGATGGAAGCACTCGTGGTCGTGCTTGCGTAGTCGTTCTTGATAGATCATCAAATTTAACAACTTTCTAAACGGATCGTTCGGTATGCAATGACGGAGGCCTTACTCTGTACCTAGTCATGTTCGTCTGTGTGTGTATTTTCCCAAATATTTTTTTTTATCTCGAATTTTAAATAAGTACATAAACTTACATAATATTATGTAAACTTACATATCCTGTAAGTTTCGGTTTCGGTTTCGGCCGAAACTGAGGTCGAAGCCGAAGGTTCGGTTACGGTTTCGGTTTTGGTCGAAATCCTGGTTTTGGTCGGACACTATAGGTAAAACTTATACGAAAACAAAATGGCGCTGGTGAGTGATTTTGAGTTAGTCGATTTTAAGTTAAGTAAGTAGGTTGAATTGTGCCCCCCCGGTGGATTCCGATCTTGTCGCGATGGGGGGGCTCAGTAACCGTGGTTTGGAGGCCCACGGTGAAGCCAACAGGGATCCCAGGCGGGGACGCTCCGAGCGGGCTTGCGGTTGGGCCCGCTCTGGATGCGTCTGAGGCGGGTGCGGAGAACGGATTAATTTCTGTCCCCCGCAGTCAGGAGGGGTCGCGGGAGAAGAGGTGTGTCGTTGCCGTTCGCCCTATCTTCCGCGACCAAACGGTGGCGCACCGTTGTTGCGTTGGCGGTGGGGCCGCAGTGGAAGAGGAGTGTCGGTGTTACGTTGCCGCTCTCCCTGTCCTCTGCGGCCGTTCGGAGGCTTCTCCACGCGCAGCTCTTTCAATAGAGCGCGCAGTGGACGACGGGAGCGGAGAGCTCTGGTGGTGAGTAGCGGACGCTAGGTGCGGGGGCACCTTCGTCCGCCTTGCACTACTCACCACGACGCGGGGCCCGTCGTTAGGGCGGGGATCGCCGGAGGGGGTCTGGATGTAGAGGCTCTGCCAGTTTCCCGGACCCCCTCCATTCCAGGCGACGCCGGAAAGGCGCTGGGACGTTTAGTGGGTATACCGGGAGTCCCCGGGGAGTCCCACATACCCCTCTCGCCCCCCGGTGGAGGGGATGCGTAACGCATTTTACCCAGCGACAAAAAAAAAAAAAAAAAAAAAAAAAGTAGGTTGAATTGCGTTGTTTTCTTCTATAATTAAATTACCTTTGCGTCTAACAGTAACTCTTTTGCCAATTCAATAATTTTTTCCTTGTCTGACGCGCCCATATTATCCGGTTCTTGTCCCGTAAAATAGGTGCTTAGTGTAGGAGCGATCTGCCACCCTGTATAACAATGAAACAACATTATGACAAGAAAAATTAGTTTTTTTGAAAAAATCAACAAGTTTTAGCTTTTAAGCCGAACGTCCACCGCCGGCTAAACTAAGTTAGTTTAGCTTAGCTCGCATAGTTGAACTGGCTCGTGGAAGGAGTTTCAACATTATCTTTATTGTTTTTTAATACGATTAAACTTTCTTTACGGAATTAAATATGTTTTATTTCTATTTAATGATAACTCTATCGTTCCTCTTTTGTCATCTTATTACAAAATAAATCTGTTTTTGGTTGTAAACTTACAGAAACATATTATCCAACAAAGAAATATTGTAAAACCGGGCATTGTCTTCTGATTATTTCCTGTAAGAAGCAAAATGTCAATCTGGAATAATTATTATAGTGTCCGACCGAGACAAGGTTTTCAGCCGAAATCGTAACCGAACCTTCGGCTCTGGCCTTAGTTTCAGCCGAAACCGAAACTTACACACATCTTAAATTTTAGTTTTTTTTTTGATTATGTTTATTTGTTTTTTTTTTTTGCATTTAATAAACACGTTTATTTACACGAAACAATAAACATAAAAATACGTACGTAATTTAATTAAACTAAAGATAAAAAACAGTGTTCAAATCACCGACCGCAGGTAACGTGCCCAAAAGGCTGGCGGCATTACCTCGTTGGATGGCTATACTTATCCTCTGTCCGAGGTAAGCACCAGCCCTTTGGTCATTGGTCTCGTCAATCAACCTCTTGGATAATTCTCTGAAAAGGAGCCACGCCTCTGGACCCCATGGACCTAAAGTTTCCACTCCAAAAGGCAGAAATATATACCCATCACCGATAGATATGTATTTCCGCCTTTTGTAATTTTCTGCTGATGCCGCCGCCGCACCAGCTGTCCTGGAGGTTGCAGACAGGTGAGAGGCCGCTAGTGTATCGACGCATGTAGCGTCCCACACTAGAGGCTTACCATGGTTCCAAGGAATCAAAGACATACCGTCGGGCCTTTTGCCATCATCTCGTGCGATACCGTTCGGCTCTAAAATGGCCGGCACGTTGACGGTGGCGAGTGCCCGACGAATAATGTCGTTGAGGCTGGCATGGCGGGAGAGGCGGCCTGCGCACCGCCGACAGGAAAGGCCGTGATGGCCTTGGCGATCGACGGGGCTGCCGCAATTACATTGGTGGGGTTCATTGGTTGTGGCTCCAATTCTTAAGCTAACTGACAATGAAAAGGTTATGTTATCCAAGAGGGTACCCAAGTTTGCGGATGGCAAAGCTTGAAGCCAGAAACCAGATTCCCGAGCGCCAGAGGCAATAAGACGCGCCTTCTCGGCTAAAGTATTTGCAGAGTCTATAAGACTCTGCTGTATTTTTCTACAAATAGGCTCGTCCCAATGCCTCTGTAGGTGTACTTTATCGGGAATGGTTTCGGATGGACAGACCAATGTCCAAGCATTCTTAGCCTCGTCCATAGCATTAATTTTGATATTTCCTAAAGAAGCATTTATAATTTTTGAAAAGAGTGCCGAAGTGCTATGTACAGAAGATAAGAACGCCGGAAGAGAGATACTAGAAATATTGCGTATGCCTAGACCACCAAACCGTATAGGAAGAGTGGCCTGACACCAGGAAACTTCGGTCATGGGACAATTTAAAATTTTGACCACCACATTTTTTAAAGCGTCGTCTAAACTCAATAATAAATCATTAAAAATCCAAAGAGGGCTACATCTAAGAACATAGGTAAGTTGAGGTACAAACAGACAAAAACGAATGATGTTGAAGGCTATATGGCGATGAATTTTGGATAGTCGTTCAGAATATTCATCGAATTTCGCACGCTGCTCTGTAATAAACTGGGGAAATGCTTCATCTAAAATTGGTGCACCTAGAAGGCGAAGAGATTTTTTTGTAATAACTTTGATATTAGGAGCCAACAAATTAAATTTATTAATAATTTCTTGTTTTCTGGAAATGGAAATAGATTCGTTTAAAAATAATTCGCATTTAGAAAAATTTAGAACCAAACCGATGTCGTGAAATTTGTCAATAATTGTTTTCAAATCTGCCAAAACTGTCTCTGAGTCGCCTCCTAGAGTGCCATCATCTAAATACCAAATGTTCAATTTTGAAGCGAGTGAAGTGATTATTGGATGAATGGCGAGACTAAAAATTGCAGGACCTAATGGATCACCTTGCTGGCAGCCGGTGGATGATAATATTTTATGAGTTTTGTAGGTGAGAGTTGACTCTGCACCGTAACATTGGAAAAGGTAGTCATGAATTTCTGTTGAACAATTTTGAATTTCATTTAGGATTACATTCCTATTCACTGAGTTGAATGCATTTTTAACATCCACTTTTAGCAGTACTTCACCCGCATCTCTTTTGAGATATGACCTTACAGAATGGACGGCGGCCTCACATCCCCATGTTAATTTTAGTTAGAACCATAAAATCAATAATCGAATCGTCGGTCCCGGCTATTTAAGTCGTTAAGCCATGACGGAGGCCTTTAGGCGGCCTAAAAACTCCGTCACCAGAGTTGGCCACTGACTCATACCAACTTACTTACTTTTATTAATCGATCTTTTATTACTTAGTTACATAGGTACACTCAATAAACACTTAAACATCTACTTACCTATAACACACCTTTATTATAGTTAGTACCTTAAATTCAATTTTACAATAACCATTTTACGATTTTTTTATCTTTCAATACTTCCATAATTTAATCCATACTAATATTATAAATATGAAAGTAACTCTGTCTGTCTTGTCTGTTTGTTACCATTTCACCAAACCACTGAACAGATTAGGCCGAAAATTGGCATGGATAATGGTTATATCTTAGGGTAGGGCATAGGCTACTTTTTATCCCGAAAAATTTTGAGGGACCGCGGGTTACACCACGGGTGAGTATCCTGTAATGTATTCAAAAAGCTAAGTTAAAATCGAGGGAAATAACGCGGGGCGCAGCTAGTTGTTACGTAGGTATATCTATGTTAGAACGCTTTTCTTAGGTACGTTAGTACCAGTTAGACCAAGTATGAACATACGACATGTTACGTCTAAGGAAATCCAAAATGAACCTGTTATTTTTACTGATTTGTAAGTACCTACATGGTTCCGGGGCCCATCGCGTCTTCAAAAATATTTCAGGGCGTCTGGTCGAAGCGTCGCGTGATTCAAGAGCTGGCGAATTTTTGGCCCAAAGAATCAGCATTGCCATTCAGCGTGGCAACGCCGCCAGTGTTTTGGGCACGCTTCCGACTGGCAGTGACCTGGATCAGTTGAGCTATCTATAGATCGTTTTTACGACGATCCTTAGATAACTTGACTGATTCTATTGTATTTTGTAATTTTATGTACATATTGTAGTAGCTTAGTTTCTGTAAATAAATTATAGTCCTACATAATATACGATATTCATTTAAAAATCGAATAAATAACGTAGATTTTATTCGTATCGTACATGGCTTAGCAAATATAAATTACATGTTCAAGCAGTTCTGTTAATTTATTTAATTAACTGTGACCGCTTTTCCAATAAATCCCAATCCCGCGGCAATTCAATGATAAATTAGGCTAATTTTATCCCCGAACTGCCGATACGGATAATAATAAGCCTTTGCTTTTTAGTGAAATGAACCACAACGGTACGAGCGCACACACACATGCACGCTCGAATGGACTAAGTTATACAGGAAGCAACAATAAATTGAAAGGATAGTCATTATCGATTTTCTCGGGATTTTCATAACAAAACAAAAAAAAAATATTTTTTTAAATATTGTTGAACCCAATTCCTGCATAAAGTTTATTTATTTATTTATTATTTATTTATTTAGTAGGCAACAGCATACATAATATACATTTTGTAGGAACATTTTAAATGAAAGACCCTATATTTTTACTCTTATGCATAGGCGGATCCAGGGGGGGAGCACGGGGGCACG
Organism: Epirrhoe alternata; assembly: GCA_963565295.1. Taxonomy (NCBI): domain Eukaryota; kingdom Metazoa; phylum Arthropoda; class Insecta; order Lepidoptera; family Geometridae; genus Epirrhoe; species Epirrhoe alternata. The sequence continues at coordinate 2,839,728 of OY751403.1, forward strand.
TGCCCGATATTTTTGTGTACCTACTAACTACGAAAAATTAATAAATCGTGAAATTTTTGTCAGTTTTTGTTTCTTGTGCCCCTCCCAGAAAAAATCCTGGATCCGCCCATGCTCTTATGTATTGAATTCTAGATTATGGCCTGGTGTACTTTGCGCAAAGCTCTACTTCCACATATACTACGACTCCTAGTACGAGTACCGCGAATACTACACCTACAGCAGTAAGTACCTACCTCTACCTACTAACTGTTAGTAGGTTACTAGTAGTAGGTACTTATCAGTATGATTCAATGGTGGGCTATCCTCACTTGACGCCCTGAGTCACGCACGCCACGTCCTGGGGGCCCACTTCAAAAGTTTACATCGGGTCGGCCGGGCCCGATGTAACGATATACGTCGGTCTCTGAAACACATTCTATTGGTTTTTCCTATACGCTTAGCCCGCACGAAGTTTCTTTTGAAGTTTAGCCTTACCATGAAAGTAAAAACTCCGACCGAAAGTTTGAGTTTCACAAGAATCGCTGATTTTATATCAAAATTCACGTTAGCAAAATGGCTACCAGCGAGCGTCGTAGTCGTAGGTTACCTATTACGAGATGAATGAAAGTTTTTTTTTTGTTTAAAGTGGTTTGCTCAGAGTTGGTAGAGCGTCACTCTGGCTTCGATGTATTATTTTATTCAAGCAGTTCCGTTATTATTATTATATTTTTGTATAGTACCTTTCGAATATTCAGCTACATCAACTCCGTAGCGTCACCGGATCGCCTCTATCGTAAGCCGTCCACGCGCGGACGGCGGGTGGACCACTCGGTGACAACTCGCTGCCCTGCGTTGACTGCGCATCGCCAACGCGCGGGTCCGAAGCGGACCGCGCGCTGCCCGCGAGTGATTCACGCGCCAATTGTTAACAGACTACTCGAAAATTCGTGGACTAAGCGACGTCCACTCGTTGACCACGCGGGGTTCACTGGTTGATCGTGCAACGTTTTGGTGATAACGTGGCGTCCACCCGTGAACCACCTGTCGACAACGAGTGGACGCCGTACGACGAGGCGGTGCGGAGTGGGTGCCGGGTGGCTCTAATGAGCTGTGACCTTAAATCTACCTACTTAACCCGAGGATCTAACAAACTAAACGTCAAAATATAACTCGGTCGGACAGACTCAATGTTGACCCGAACGACCCGAAATACGATGCAGTTGGGAGTACCAAATGGCCAAAAATCTGCCGATAATGTCGAATTTGTACTTTTATGGTAAGATCCCATCAAACTAAAGGTTTTTTTTAGTTTTCAAAACGTAGTAGGTAAATAATTAATTATACGTCACGCCTCTTTCCCAAAGGGGTAGGCACAGACCACGGATCTCCACTCGCTACGATCCTGACACACAACTTTCGCCTCATTCACTCTCATTACATTCTTCATACATGCTTCATAATTAATTATTAGTTTCAAAAAAAGGTATTATTCATTTTTTATTGTAATAGGTACTTGTTAGAACGTAATTATTAGTTTTTAAACCGTAATCACCTATACCTTGTTTTTCGTATTTTGCAGGGGACACACTCTATAAGGTCGACTAGAGGCATGCAGCAGTTCTTACGCCAACGTACAACTAAATGTAAGTCGGCCAACTCTGATCGCAGTTTATAAGCTTGAAAGCCGGGACCGACAATGCCGCTCAGAAAATGCCACAGGCGGCCACCCATCCACTTACAAACCGTTTCAGACGTTGCTTAGTCGACGAACTATCAAGAACGAATAATCAAGCTTTACCCTCCTTGATAACGGATCTCGCGACAGGCGTAATCTCGCAGTCATCGCTGTCAAACTTGTGTTAAATTAAAATTCAAAGTATTTATTGCATTCATGTGTGTGTACAATAAATAGGTCTTAAAATAAAGGTGTACTAAGTTACTAACACATGAGTCCTGGAAGGACATCGCAAAAATAGTGAGTAACATAAAATTGTGTTTGTTACACAAACATTAAAATTTCTTACGCTATGATGAGATCTTTTATTTAAAATCTTAGAAAGAAAATAAAAACATCACGTATGTTTTTAAATGGATTAAATGGACGTAGATAAGCGTAAAGGAACCAATCCACACTCATGTCGAGTTTGAATTATATTTAGGTAACTCGATTTCGACATGAGTGTGGATTGGTTCCTTTACGAATAACTACGTCCGTTTAACACAAGTTTGACAGCGGTGACTGCGAGATTAGCCTGTCGCGAGACTCGAAATCAGGGAGCCAAGCGATCTCCACCGTGTAGTGACCGTTATAAAAGTTGCTCTGTAAAATAAAATCATTTATTTCAGGCAACATAGGTAGTTAAAAGTACAAGATGATACTTAAAACTACGGCCCGTATTATAAAATATAGAGTTTATTTGTTGTTTTTTGGTTGTAATTTAAATTGCTAAAATAATAATGGCAGGACAACGTCTGCCGGGACAGCTAGTCGAACCTAATTATGGGTGGACCGTGACAAGCCGTCCTGCCCCTTGATTACGGATCTCGCGACAGGCTAATCTCGCAGTCACCGCCGCGAGATCCGTAATCAAGGGGCGGATTAGATAAAATATTTTTAAAATGCCTCAAATAGCACTAATTACCTAGTGCACTACTTGACAAAACTCATTGGTGCGCGACTGAAATCGAACCCATGACCTCGGGAGAAATTTCAATCCAATTACAAAGGTCTCTCCTTGTTTCATGATAACTAATATCATTATGTTTAACGCCATCTAGCGTCGGCGCCGACACCTCCTACGACGGAGGTTTACACCGAATTTAATTTCGAGGAGCATTTCGGAGTACACAATGGAACTCTGTCTGCAAATGAGATAGAATCCCTCACAGATGCGGCTTTCACAAAATTAAATGAAAGACCTGGGGAACCTGAGGAAGGGGAGGGTAACGTATTTACTTGTTTATTTATCTACATATCTGTATCCTCTAACTTTTCAATCGACGTCAAAATAGGAGGTGAAATTCGTCTTCAAAATAGTATTTTTGTCTTTTTTTTGGAACGAAATTCTTTTTCGGACGGTATAACCGACGATGGGGCCTAGACGAAGATCTGCGATATTGTGATCTGAACCAAATTGAAAAATTAATCGCGATTTAGACCAAATGCGATGTAGTCATATCGAGATTTGGTCTTACAGCGATCTGGTCATATGTCTGTAATGACAATGTATTGTAAACTAGCTGACCCGCGCAACTTCGTCTGCGCATTATTAGGAACAAAGTAGAGGAGTTTTGAGTGAATCGAGAGTAGTCAGCAATATAAAAATATCAAAAACTAAGCAAAAATCTCCATTAACTTTTCAAAACTCAAAATCAAAGAAAATTATACTCCTTCGTATTTCTATCTCCGCTAGAAACGCCACCTAGGAGAAAAAGTGTAAAGTAGTTTTGACCTCTAGACCGATAGATGGCGTTCTAACTATGGCCAAGGAAAAAATATTTTAATATAACAAAAAATCATAACTTCGGAGTTCGGATATATTGATGGGTGGGAATACACATGTTACATGTTTATCATTAATTTTAAAATAATTTATTATGCAAAATACAAAAAAAAGTAAAAAAATCTAGAGTGCAAAAAGTGGCTGGCGGCGGGCACCCATCCTTTTTATGACCGCGCCCAGGGTTGCTTAACTTTTTTCCCCATACAAACTTCCAACCCTTATTTTCCCGCCCCCTTATGGTAATTGACAAAAAAAAGTAGCCTATGTCCATCCCTGGGGTATACTCTTTATCCATGCCAAATTTCAGCTTAATCGGTTCAGTGGTTTGGGCGTGAAAAGGTAACAAACAGACAGACAGACAGACAGACAGACAGAGTTACTTTCACATTTATAATATTAGTATGGATAGTATGGATAATTAACTGAATACATAACTGAACTGAATAACAGCGAACTAGTCAAATTGAGATGTGGTCCAACCAAACTCTGCTAACCCATTTTACCGTCACTACAACACATAAAGGGATAAGGGCAGGAAGAAGAGTACGACATAAACTTACCTACATTAATCTTCACAGAGCATTGTGCACCACTACAGTGTTAGTAAAAATATACAAAGTACCTATGCATTTTGAAAAGTGGGGCAAAAAAAAGTGTGCCAAGTAGTGCGCAAAGTGCGCAAAGTTGTGCGCACAGTACCTACGCAAAGTTGTGTGCAAAGTACGCAAGTTGCCAAGTGGTGGGCAAAGTGCGCAAGGTGCGTAAAATGCGTGAAGTGTGCGCGAAGTGCGCAGAGTGGTGCGCAAAGTTGTGAGCACATGTCGGAACTTCGGTCCACGACACTCACGAATTTTTTTTAAAATAACAGCTTATTCGAAATTGACATTTAGTTTGAAAAAACATACATACAGCAGAATCTCCTCCTTTTTTGAAGTCGGTTAAAATATAAGAGTTCATAGAAGGTATAGGCACAGAATAGGTAGGTACTATCTACGCGATCTTTCGTGCACGATTTCTGCAGATATCACTCGCGGTAGATTGTGCGTGTGAAGGCCGCTATTGGGTAAACCATAGCGAATACCGGTTGTCTACGCCCAGATCTTCTAATTATGAGTAAATAGGTTCCTTCTAGGTAAGCCTGCTCCATCTTAGACCTTACTATTGCTTAACATCAGGGCAGAGTGAGGTCAAATGCTGCAATGTTAAAAATTTAATTAAAAAAACCGGACAAGTGCGAGTCGGAAATAGTAAGTAGGTACGGTTATCAGAGCAAACTATTAAGTACTAGCTGACCCGCGCGACTTCGCCTGCGCATTATTAGGAACAAAGTGCAGGAGTTTCTGAAATAACCAATGAGCGGCAATTTTTTTGAAGAAACATAACTCAAAACATTTTTTTTATAGCAAGAACTGTATGGTTTTGACTTTCCATTATACATAATCTGATTAACTATTATTGCGTTATGTTTCTCTCAAGGATCCCATAGTAGATAGAGGGAGGGAAAATCTAACCCAGAAATCTAACACAAACTATCTACATTCCAAATTTCATCATAATCGGTTAAGTCGTCATGAAGATACGTGAACGCTATACTTACTCTGTAGTGAAGACAAACATTGCACATAGAGACTTTCGAACCTTACGACTTTGAAACTGCCTCACACCACCCCTAAGAGATGTTTTGAAAAAATAAAAAACATGGGTTTCATTAGGTATTTACTTTTAAGTTTATTTCTACCGAGTTTGGATTAAATCGGACCAAGGAATATTTTTTTTCGCACATTGAACCTTACGACTTTGAAACTTCCTCACACCACCCCTAAGGGATGTTTCGAAAAAATTAAAAACATGGATTTCATTATTCACTTTTAATTTTATTTTTACCGAGTTTGAAACTCGGTAAATCGGACCAAGGAATATTTTTTTTCCATACAAACTTTAACACCCTGTATACACCCCTAAGGGTTGATTTTTGAAAATTCTACACGCCTATATCTTATTCCAATATTTAAACAATCTACATTCCAAATCTCATCACAATCGGTTAAGTAGACATGGAGATACGTGAAGGCAAACATTCGCACACACAGACTTTCGCATTTATAATATTAGTAAGACTACCTACATACCTACACCAAAGTTATTTTAAGGCGTTTAATTTTTACAGCTTAAAGGGTATACGTAAAGGGTATACTTGAGTATACGCTTTTAATTTCATCTCGACACCTCCACGCGTTTTCCAGATAAAGGGTGACAGACAGACAGACGGACAACAAAGTGATCCTATAAGCCCTCGTTCGCACGGACGTAAAGAATACGTCGCGGTAAAACCCGGCGTTGGCGGATTTTTTACGTTGGCGATTTGAGTGTTTATACGAACGCGTTTTTATCACTTTTGTTTCGTCTCTCGCCTGAGTAAGACGTTGAAAAATAAATAGAGCTAAATTACCTACTGCAGTAGCAGTTCAGTTCGAAGAATGATGCCTGGATATACGAGTATAACAAAAATGTCTCAGGCGACTGGGATTATTTCTAGCCTGGGATTATTTAATTAAAAATTATATTAAATTAATTCGAAAATAAAAATAGCCTCAAGTCTTCGTACAGTATCACAAATTGCCCGTTCATGTATCTCTGTTCATTCAGAGGATAAACCCATGCCTTTTATTTCCTATTTTTCCTTCTAGCTAGCAACACAAACCGCTACTGCTAGTAATTTAGCTCTATTAATTTTTCAACGTCTTACTCAGGCGAGAGACGAAACAAAAGTGGTAAAAAGGCCGTTCGTATGAACACTCGAATCGCCGACGTAAAAAATCCGCCAACGCCGGGTTTTACAACCACGTATTTTTTACGTCCATGCGAACGGGCTCTAAGGGTTCCATTTTTTCCTTTTGAGGTACGGAACCCTAAAAAAAATTAAAATGTATTAAAACACGTATATATAATAATTATAAACCACAGGTACAGTAAAAACAATAGAGTAAAATTGTATAAAAGATAGATAAAATCACAAGATTCTTTAGAGTCTCTGTCCGGTAAAAACGCACGCCGGCCGCTTGATCACTGTTCCTGCCGAGCCGCGCGCAGAACGCTCATGAGTTGCGCGGTTGCGGCGTCAGATGGCGCTGGTCGACAAGGAATTTAAACGCGTCGCGGAAAAGTATCTACTTAAATATTGGCGCGACGCGGTTCCATTTGAATTTGAATGTAGAAAACCAGTACTGCGCGTTATAATGTAATTTTTATTTGTTTATCAGAACAAGTTTACAGCTGGTGGACGCAAAAATGGGAGAATGATGTCTTAAATGAAGTATTCGAATATGAGAAGTGGTACACTGTCGGACACATAGAGAATCACAACGAGAAGTTGAAAATTTGCTACACCATGGCGGTCACTGTTAAGAATTCGTAGGTGAACTTTATGCGGGTCCAGTTAAGATCATTTACCCGATCCGATCACCGTATCCGTATCGCCGACGCGTATAATGATCGCTTATCAATCCAACTCAATGAGTCAGATTACTCAAATACGTCATCTGTCAACAGATATGAGCTCTCTGCCCGAGCTCCCGGTGTATGTTCACATTTTGACTACTATATGGGCGAATTAGCATTCTAAAGTTGGCCAGTGTAGTGTGTAGAGGGATAGTGTAGAATAGCTTTAGGTGGACGGGTGATGATACGCGTATCATGATACGCGATCTCGATACGCCGTTATGTAAAGCTGGGTACTCACTTAGCAGTGTAGCACGTAAAGTATCAGATACGGTATCAACCTGCAAGTGGGTACGGCTCGTCCACGGTCCTCCGCGTATCTAGCTACGAGCTGCCGGATCCGCAGTGCTCGCGACGACGTCATGCCGCGTTCATATTCAGTTCGTTTGAAGCTCGCGCGTACGTACTCACCACACAAGCGGTCGTGACGCCGTCCACGAGCACACGAGCACACTGCGAGCCGCCTTTGTGTTCGCAGTGAAACCGCCACTCGGCGGGTCACTGCGAGCTTACAGCGCTCTACGAGCGAGCGGCTCGCAGCGGCTTTGTGCCTACGTACTCACTTGATACCGTATCTGATACGTTACGTGCTACACTGCTAAGGGCAGCTAAAGGGGATACAGATAGGAAGATTCGGATGCAAATCGAGGCGTCCACAACATGATACGAGGCTTGATACGTGATGCGCTGATAGGGATACGGTGATCGGATTGTGTAAATGATCATATCTGGACCCGCCTTTATACGTTTTTTAGAGTTCCGTACCCGAAGAATGAAAATGGAACCCTATTATTGGAGGATCTGTGAGAACAGTACATAGACCTAACAAATAAATTCAGGTTCTTTGCATTTTCCAATAGGTCTAATATGCATAGGTATTTGGTTGGATTGGTGGAGGGGTAGAAAGCGGCGGGAAGTTTTGAGCGTTAGCTACCTACCTACCTAGTAGCCATACCTATGCGCAAAATGTGTCACATAATAGTAGTTTATTGAAGCAGTGTACTAGGTCACGGGCGCACTATTGAATCCCAAGCGCATCGAAGGATTCTTTAGTTAACTCCCGAGCGTCAGCGAGGGTGTTTATAGTTAACTCCCGTGTGAAACAAGGGAGTTAATGACTAGAATCCTGAGACAGCGAGGGATTCAAGAGCGCCCAAGACTAAGACAGCTTTAATTCGCGGACGTATATAAATAAATAAATAAATAAATTAACCCCGAGGTGAATACTCTACTTTTCACACATACTGCGAGAAAAATTGTGAATACACCCAAAAAACAATAAGCATATCTAATGAAAAGGTTTTATAGGTACCTTACTAATAAGTTACAACTAATAATTTGTTCGTTTATACTCAAGAAATATTTTGGCATAATAGGTACGCAACAACATTAAACAAAAAAAAGCTAATAAGTACCTACTACCTAATCACAAAAATTTATCCCCTTTGCTTAAAAGTTTAGCTGTACGTAAGGAAGGTACCTAAGCCTATTGGAAAATAAAAAGCACGTGAAATTCAGTTTGGTGCGCGAGGCCTAGGCACCTATACCTGTTCTCAGAACCACTACTTCATATTAATTTCAGGCTTACAGACCTAAGAAATTATTACAAACTGCGATACTTGTACGTCGGTAACTTGGATTACGAGGTTGGCTACCTTGTAGAAGAGATTATAGTACACTACCAGATTGCTGTAGAACTGTACCACCTCATGGTCCGGAAATATGGATACAACCGATACAGGTAGGTTCTTAAAGACGGGATGAGCCGTGACCTTGTATATTCCCCTCTGCCAAAATGTACACGATTCCGAATCATGTACGTCTTGTAGTAACATACTATCGGACGCGGCTTATGGACGCGGCTGACAGCCGCGATCTGGATAATGATTTTACACGCTCGCTGTGCAAACTATCGGACGTAAGTCGCGGTCGTGTCCTTGAGCTTTCGGACGTCCGACAACGATCTGGCGCGCTGGATATTTTTGTACTGTGCTGTGCATACCTATCAGTCGCGGCTGTCAGCCGCGTCCGATAGTGTGTTTCTAGCTTTACGTACGCCATAAACGAATAGAATAGAATAGAATAGAATAGAATAAATTTTTATTGTAAACTGTTGAATTTAACAAAGATGGTCGGTTTGTTATCAAATAAAATGTACAAACAGTTTGCCCTTTTCGGACGTACAATATTAATAGTATGTTAGTACTTAAAACTAAACAAATGTTAGGTAAACTATTTACATTCATTCTCCATGAAGTATTCTTCCAAATTGTAGAAGCCTTTGGTAACTAACCAGTTCTTTAGTTTGTTACCAAAAGCATCACCATTTAGCGATTTGAGCGGAAGAGGTAGATGATTATATATTCTAATGGAAGAGTAGAAAGCGCTTTTGTGGAACATACTATTGTTGACCTGAGGTATACTAATATTAAATTTGTACTTATTTCGGAGGTTGCGTTTAGATTTAATTTCAAAAAAATATGACTGATTGTTTTTTACAAATAAGCATGTTTCAAGTATATAAATACATGTAAGTGTCAAGAATTTCTCACTTTTAAATATACTACGCAAAGAATCAGTGCTTTGAAGGCTATATATGGCTCTTAGACATCTTTTTTGAAGCAGAAAAGTAGAATTAACATTAACAGAATTTCCCCAAAATATTACCCCATAAGTTAACTGAGGATAAACATAACCATAATATGCGTTTTTTGCAATGCTTTTGGATGAGATATTTGCAAGTACTGAAAGAGCATATGTATATTGCGAGATTTTATTATTAATTTTACTGACGTGAGCCTTCCAACACAAAAAAGGGTCAATAGTAACTCCTAGAAAATTTGTTTCTTTTGCTTCCTTTACTGTGATGCCTTTGTTTTTTATTGCAATAGATAAGGGTTTAGTTTTATAATTTTTAAATTGCATATACAAAGTTTTACTTACATTTACTCTTAAATTTATTTCCTCTAACCAATTAATAATTTTTTCTAAAGTAGTATTGATCTCAGCTTCAACGAAACGAAATTTGCAAGAGTGTGCGTAAAAATGAATGTTGCATTGTAATTTTTTTGCATATGTGTATGTAAAATGCGTTCGTGCGCTACCTCGGCCCCCGCAAAAACCGGCTGAAAATGTTGAAAGGGGAATTCTGTCAATATCTCGTCCATTCTATTTTGTCTGAGATGTAGGTATAACCTATATGGCTCAGGGCTCAGACAAACTAGAAGTGCCGTACCATGACTGTGCCATGCATGAACTACAATTCAGTTTTGGTGCTATCCAGTTTAAATTACATAAAAGCTGATCGCACATACATCCGTGCCGTACGCGCCGCATTAATTTCAGAGTGATGTCTCAGGCTCTCGCATTTCTTCAATGATGTTGTATACTGTAAGTAGTATCCCATTTCTCTGCATTTCCTCTGTTGACTGGCGCGTTCGATGTGGGCGTATCGTGCGATGAGCTAGGTACTCATTGGTTGGAAAATAATAAAACTGGGGTCAAGTAAGCTTGAATCAAAACGTAGGTGGGTGTACCCCACAGAGTAGGTGTACCCTTACCTACGTTAGAATAAGCTAGGTAATTACAAAATCCACTATTTAAAACTTTAGTTGTTCAAATCAGTTCACCTAAAAGAATGCAAGGCCCCAAACCGTGTTTGTTGCCGGTTCTTCACGGTATTGGTCGCGAAGGAACAGGAGTAAAATCACCTAGTTATGACGATTCAAAGTGATCCCAGCGGTCCTACTGAATAAATGCTTTTTGACTTTTGACTTTTTTTACCTTTGAAATTATAACCAACACTAACAAATGGTTTATATAGGTAGTTATGTTGTGTTTCTTGAAAATAAATATTTTTGAATTTGAAATTTGAATTACTTACAGATTCTATGCAACGCCGACATACATGTTGTATATATATACCAACATTCTATTTGAATGCAAAACAATTCTTCACCTATGTAATATGTTGCATGAATTAGAGAGAAAATTCAGAGTGCACCCCAAAACGGTCTTCATGGATTATCACGTTGAAAGTGGGTATAGTATTTGCATTTCAAGAAAGCAGGTTGGTAAAGTAGGCAATTTTAGATTCAGCGATCCGTGTCACGATCCAAATGTCACGATCCGTATCGAGCGGAGCGGCCGCGTTTGATCATCTAAGGTATCGAGTGTGTAGCATCCATAGTGAAATAGATCAACTAAACTAAGTATAATATTAACTTACTTATTTCTAAAACCTAATAATGTTGTTTCAGAAACTTTAAAACCGAGAAAACCACAAGGGGCTAATATTAACGACTACTATAAAAAGCTTATGGCAGATAGGAAAAGGAAGTTGAAGGCGCAGAAAAAGGAGAGGAAGAAGCTTTTCAAAGCTGGTATCTACGTCTCCACTACAAGAACGCGTCGGCCGATAAAAGGGTAAAAAAACTTTTAAAAACCATTGAACTGTAGGTATGTCGCAGGCAACTGGTTTAATCAGCCGTTCAACTAAACGCCTAGCCATTTCATTAAACGGGGCGCCGCCGTCTAACGGCCTAAATGATTCAGTCGTCTGGTTATATGTATACAAACATTTAAACGGCTTGCTGAAAGCTTAGGCTATTCCTGGTAAATGTCGCTAAATTATTGCATTGTCATGTCACTTAACTTATACCAATCGGACACCGGGAAGTGGGTCAAATTCAGCTTGTAAGATTTGCCCGGGAAATGCTTGTAATGCTATATCCGATATCGCCACATAAAACTAGCTATACCATACCACCTAGCTAAAATAATACTTACTTCAGTATCAGTATCACTAGATGACGCTGACATTACAGTTAAGCAAATTCCCATACAAATGACAAAAAATTATCGCGATTACGAAGTTTTCAAGCACAACTCCTCTTCCCCCTTGGACCCCAAACGTATCGGACGTGAACAAAATTAGTACATTATAAAGGTGTATTTTTATCAAAATTAATGCTAAAAATCAGTGCAAAAATTAGGAGAACATAAACAAAAGAGGGCAAGATATTACTTCAACCTCCTATGCAACTGATCGCCTGGTGCCGCAGCTACGGATACAACTACTACTGTCTGTGTGTGAGTCCTAGCTTAATTAGCACATACCCTTCTTCTACACACACATATAAGAAGCACACTACCAACGCGTCGCCCGTACCCTGCAGGCTGTACCAGCTGTTCGGTGTGTGAGTGCTGTATACCTAGATCAAAACTGCACACACCTGCAAAAGTAGGGAGGTGGTAGTAACAGACAAACATGCCGAAGCCAAACCGATCACCTTCATCAGCTATGTCATCGCCAGCACCTGAATCGGATAAATCTCACAAGTCCTCTAAGGCATTGGGATTGGAGCAGCCCAAGACCTCGAAGGGTATTTCTACTAGAAGAGATAAGAGGCGACGAGTATCCATTGAAGATGATGCTGATGCCCGTCCTCCCGGCGACGAGCTTGATGAGAGCCCAGAACCATTGCAGACAGCCATTTCAGAGCTCAGGAGTGAGATAAGGGATCTTTTTGACTCCCTCACATCTGACCAGAAATCGAGACTTGATGCCTTAGACAAACGCATTACCCATTTTGAAACGAGGGTTGACCAAAAGATATCTGCTGTCCAAGACTCTAACCAGAACGTCGAAAGAGCTATAGAGGTATTTTCTGACAAACTGGTTGCGATACAAACCAAAATCGGTTCTCTCGAGTCTAATCAGAAGGAATTGTCAAGACACATAGCTTCCCTGGATGATAAATGTGATATGCTAGAGCACAGCCTACGGAAATCCTGCATAGAAATAAGAAATGTGCCCAAGAGACCCCAAGAAAGAAAGGAGACCTTATACGCATCTATCTTTGATCTAGCAAAGTCTCTTAATACTACTCTAGAACTCGCCGAAATAAAAGACATTTACCGAATACCAATACGTACTTCAAAGGATCACTCGACAATAATTGTTGAGCTATGCAACACCCTGACCAAAGAGAAAATCCTCCATGCAGCTAAGCGACACAATACTACAAACAGAGACAACCAATTGAACTCAAGCCACCTAGGACTGGCAGGACATAAAACTCCCATATACCTCTCCGAGTACCTTACATCGAAGAACAAGAAACTTCACTACCTGGCCAGAGAATTTGCGAAGGCTGAACACTACGCCTACTGCTGGACATCGAGCGGCAGGGTCTACCTACGCAAACGAGACGGAGACCTCTATATCCTGGTGAGAAGCGAGGAGACTCTGAAGGAATTGGTGACTAAAGATTGACTACCTGATAGCATAGGCATCATCTCCCTGTCCTTACTTTGCATATTCTTATCTAATAACACTTCATTCATACGAAATTGTTATTATATCGCATGGAATGGCTCATTCATTAATTCAATTATTTTGATAAGTATGTACTACTTGATTATTATTATTTTTTATTTACTCATTCATCTTAATTGCTTCACTAAACCAATTGGAAACATAAAAATTTACGTAAAAATCTTGATGCAAATATTGTTTGTCCCAACACTAGTACCCGTAATTAGAACACACATACAAGAAATAATAGTTGCGCCTTACAATTACACTGTTAAAAGACTATCCCTCTCACTTACTCACCACTGCACTATATTGTTTTCGCACATTCTTTATTTTAGTACCCTAAATAATTCACATAAAAACCTTACCTCAATGCATGATTTTGAGCATAAGGCCGGTGTCACACTAAGTGAATGTTCTAGAAATAATTTTTCATTTGTTTTATGTCTCACACAGATGTTTCCTAAACTCAAATACGGAATCCTTTATAATATAAAAAACAAAATTCGATAGAAACGATTTCACTAATGATCTTGATATAGCGGAGTTAATCAATAACACTTATACATTCAGTCCCGAATCCTGCATTTACAGCTTAGGAGATGTTGAAAACCAGCTTACTATAGTATCTCAAAACATACGAAGCATAAATAAAAATTTCGATAAGCTGACACTCCTACTTTCGCGACTGAATTTCAGTCCTGACGTTATCGTCCTAACAGAATGCTGGCTTGATGAACTCTCCCCAGAAATCTCACTTGAACAGTATACCTACCACAAATCTCGAAACTACCTAAACCAAAATGACGGAATAGTGATTTACTCAAAAATCGACCTGATAGTAGAAACACTTGAACCACCATTTGAAGACGCTAACTGCCTTATTTTAAAAATAAAAAACCAGTACACTATTATCGCACTATACCGGTCGCCCTCGTTTTCAAACACTAGTAACTTCTTATCAAGCCTGGAATCTGTGTTACAAGATACCACAGGTGAATCACTTGTAATAGTTGGAGATATTAATATAGACATTGGGAACAACTCGAAAGATCCAAAGGCTGAGGCCTACCTTGAACTTACGTCCCACTATGGGTTTGTCCCAGGTCACCATTATCCAACTCGACAAGGTCTCACGTGCCTAGACCATGTTCTCATTAAAACTGGTCACAAAGCTAGCGTTGTAGTATGCGGTTCAGATATAACTGACCACGACTCCGTTATAGTAGGAATTGACCAAAAACCCCTAAGCAACAACAATGACAGTTATTGTTCTAATCGCACCAAATACAACTTTCCCCAAATCTTACATGACCTCGAGAAAGCCGACTTTAGCAAACTTTATAGTATTAATGAACCATCTGAGGCATTCGATACCTTCCAAGCTATAGTGACCCATATTATTGAAGCTAACAAAACAAATACCGTTGAGCGTAACTCAAAACAAATTAGAAGACCTTGGGTAACTCCGGGCCTAATGAAATGCATTAGGCGAAGAGATATGTTACATATGAAAGTAAAGAAAACCCCCAATGACGAACAACTCTGCAAAAAATATAAGGACTATCGAAATCATTGCAATAACATCCTGCAAAATTTAAAAAATGAACATGACCGATCAGCTCTCATTGATAGCAAGGGCGATAGCAAAAAAACCTGGAAAACTATCAAATCGATCTGTAACATTTCAACCCGCAAGTCACCAAACTCCGCTTTACTAGGTATATCTACAACACCAGTTGAATCTCTAAACAACATTAACATGTTCTTTTCTTCGATAGGTGATCAACTTGCTATAAAAATTCTTGAAAAGCTTAAAACCACTGAAGAAGAACTTGCAGACAAAATAACTGATAACCTGACAAACTCTGAGAAATCCATCTTTTTTACGCCTACAGATGAAATAGAAATTATTAAGATTATAGGAGAACTAAAAGTTGAGTCTGCCACTGGATATGACTGCGTCAGTAATCGCTTACTGAAGGTCTCACAGCATATTCTGGCAGTTCCTCTAGCTTATCTTTATAACTTGAGCCTACATTCAGGAGTTGTACCAGACTGTTTAAAAATCGCTAATATCACCCCTGTCTTTAAATCTGGTGACCCTCATGATATCAGCAATTACAGGCCAATTTCTTTGCTTACATCTTTTTCAAAAATTTTAGAGAAAATTGTAAATCGTAGACTGCTATCCTTTCTTGAAACAAACCAACTTTTAGCGGAAAATCAATTTGGATTCAGAGCAGGTAGGTCAACGGAAGATGCCGTTGTTCAAATGGTCAATCACATCTCTTCTAAATTGGACAGAGGAAAAAAAAGCATCGGCGTCTTCCTTGACCTTGCAAAGGCATTCGATACCGTCTCGCGACGAATACTCTTTGAAAAAATGCACCGCATAGGGATACGTGGCATACCGCTTAACTGGTTTGTCTCTTACTTTACAAATCGTAAACAAAGAGTCCTCGTGGGGGGTACTCGTAGTAATTTCTCAGAAATGTCCTTTGGTGTACCGCAGGGAAGTGTGCTTGGGCCTACACTCTTTTTAATTTACATAAACGACTTATGTAAACTTGGCTTAGCCCAAGCAGAAACACTGGTGTTTGCGGATGACACTGCTATAATTTTTCATGGCGACTCCTGGACTGAAGTGCAGCAGGTGACGAATGATGAGTTAAGACGGGTGACATCATGGCTGAATAAGAACCTGCTATCACTAAATGCCTCTAAGACAAAGTTCCTCAACTTTCATATATCTAAACGGACTGCCCCATTAATACCCTTGAAGGTAAAGCTTCATGAATGCGATGACAGCATACCAAATACCCAGTGCAGTTGTCCGTCTATTGAGAACCTTCAGTCTATAAAATACTTAGGGGTCAATATTGATGATAGACTAACATGGGACAAACATATCAAAGAGACTAACAAAAGAACCCGGAAATTGAAATACATCTTTCTTAAGCTAAGAAACGTCGCTGACAGTGATCTTCTACGTTTAGTGTACATGGCACTTTGTAAGCCGATCCTATCTTACTGTATTGTGGTATGGGGTAGTGCATGTAGCTCAAATCTCATGAAACTAGAACGTGCACAAAGGTCTGTACTTAAAATCGCACACAAAAAACCATTTCGTTATTCGACAGACTTGCTTTACAACGAATGTCGGCTCCTGCGAGTCAGACAAATTTTTATTGTGACTTCAATAATGCGGTTTCACAAAATAGCCTTGTCATGCACTGTACCATCAATAAGATCAAAAAGAAACCCTTCATGGTTTATTCCCATAACTAAAACCAAATTTGCACACAGATGTCAACAATTTATAGGGCCTTTTTTATACGGAAAAGTAAATAAAGAAATCGAAATTCTGCACTGTCTTCGGAAAAGGTGTAAAAAACTGGTCGAAGAATGGTTGCTAACTTGCAACTATAGCTCAACCGAAGAGATATTACGTGTAGCTACATAATATATAAATATTATTATATTATTCTCCTTCCTCTTACAATTTTTATTTTCGCAACAGATTAACGATGAAAAACACTAAAAACAAAAAACAAAAAAAAACAATAATAAAAATATAATATTACTTATTCTCTTTCTTCATACAAATTTTATTTTCGCAATGAACATTATAAAAAAAAAAAAAAAAAACCTACTATAATAACAATACCTAATAACTTATATCTAACAAAATACAATTAAATGCAGAAAAAAGGACTAACAAATAATAATAAAAAATATCATAATACTAAATACTAATATTTATACTTCACATTATAAGAATAAATTAAATGCGTAAATAATCACTTAAACATAATAATTTAATTAACAATTGTTCATGGTTACATACACTTAGAACAATGAATACGAAAATAAATTTAATTAAATAATAATGACTATCGATAAAATAACCCAGTGTGTCTTCAACTTAATCTTGTCATAGGTATTTTGCAGCGTAAGCGCAGTGCGGCTAGCTACACACTACATTTCAACAATACTAGCACACATAGACACTAGCGGCCGGCTATTCACTTGACGCGCACGCATTTCGTGCCATCCCTCTCCTACTCACGCGCTGCCGCCGGCGCGCCGCCACACACTTTGCTCCTCACACGTACTAGGAACTCAGCGCATCACATCACACACACTTGCATTGCATACATTTATCAGATATCTTAGCTACCGACTATCGTAAGTTACTTTATCAACTAACTACCTGCAAAGTTAGATTAAACTACTAAAAATAAACTACAATAATGATACCTACCTAATGAAGACTAACTTAGATAATATTTAGGTATTATTATGTTGCGCCCCTGGAAGAGACTAGCCACCCACAACACAGGGAATCCTAGTATGGGGGCTAGAACACTCGCAGCTTATTTACTACTTTTAAAATACCTACCTATCTAATGCACACTGTAAAATTCCATAATTATTAATTACCTAATTATAAATGTACGAACTTAGATCATTTACTTTAGTAAATAAGTCTATTGTGTAAGTATGTATTTTCCCAAAAATAAATGATTTTGATTTTTTTGATTTGATTTGAACTAACCTTTAGAGAATTATCCAACTTCAACCGTTGGCCGTAAGGCCAGTCAGTTATGTGGGCCAGATGGGCCGATCTGGTGAGGGGAGCTCTACCTTTTGGATTAAATTGGGGGAATTCCAACCACAAGCAACATTATAGGTATCAAGCTAGGTTACTTTATATCACGGGACTCCAACGAGATCGGGAATACGCGAGAAAACCCTGGAAAACTACTCTGTCCATGCAAATGAAATCGCGGACACAGTAGGTAGGTACCTACTTAAAAGTTTTAGTACCTAAGTAGGTTTTGACCTTCTAGGTTTTACTGTAAAACATAATGAGTAAGTGTAAAAGTGGAATGAGAAGATGAGGAGCAACAGGTTGTCATGGTATGGGCATGTAATGAGAAGGGAAGAATGTCATGTGACCAGAAGAGTAGGTACTTGGTATGAATGTGGATGGATATACGAGTACAGGTAGGCCGAAGAGATGGATGGATTGTGTGAAAGATGTTATGAGTAAGAAAGGAGAAGTTAACCGAGGTAATTAGGTTTTACCCTTTGGGTGCTCAGAGCAGCCGAGCCGTACGCGCCAAATTGTCAATTCAATAGAAAATACTGCTGACGTCAGAGGCGAGCCGCATTTTCTGATGTCATCAGCATTTTTTGTATTGAAAAATGACTGCGGCGCGTACGGCGCGGACAGTGTGCGATCTGGTAATTAAAATTCAAAGTATTTATTGCATTCAAAAACCTATGACATAGGTACCTATAACTTAATTACAAGTTTTTTTTTTTTTTTTTTTTTTATTATTATTTTTTAATCTATATATATAAAAGAAAGTCGTGTTAGTTACACCACTTATAACTCAAGAACCGCTGACCAGATTAAGCTGAAATTTGGCATGGATAAAGATTATACCCCAGCCCCCGTACCATGGCGTTTGTCTAGGTACCAGAGAATAGAAAGAAATGACAGTAATGACATTATAGTGTGGATAAAACGCGTAGAAAGTGGCAAAAAGTTACTTTTCTACCCGTTTTATCCACACTCTAATGTCATTACTGTCATTTATTTCTATTCTCTGGTACCTAGACAAACGCCATGGTAAGGGGGCAGGGACGGACATAGGCTACTTTTTTTTTTAAATAATCATAAGGGGGCTTGAAAATAAGGGTTGCAAGTTTGTATGGGAAAAAAAGTTAAGCAACCCTGGGCGCCGCCATAAAGATGATGGGTGACCGCCCGGGGCCACTTTTTGCACGCCAGATTTTTTTTATTTTTTTTTTATTTTGCACGATAAATGATTTTAAAATTAATGATAAACATGTAACATGTACATTCCCATTCATCAAAACATCCGAACTTTTTAAACTTTCGTGATTTGGAGATATAATTCTTATTTTAAACAGGGTAAGTATAAGTACCTATAAATCACGAAGGTACCTATTGTTATTCTTTCTTTTTTCCGACGTTTAGGACGCTGTAAAACGTCGGAAAAAAGGGTAGGATAAAGGTACGTGATAAATACCCGGTTTAAAATAAGAATTAATACATGTATCCGAAGTTATGATTTTCCTTGACTTTGGTTAGAACGCCATCTTTATCGCCGAGTTTTCGATTCTTTTTGTTGGTTTTCAAGTAATTACCTAATGTTATTTTATTTTGCTACCTTGCGCGGGTTTCAGGAACCAGCTAGAAACTAAAATATATTTTTTTGGCGTTTATTTTACCTGGTAATTTAGAAGTTTCAGTTGTAACGCAAGTAGATGGCGCTGCTAATTATGACCGATTTCTAGATCGCGCTATCGTTGCGTTTTTGCACCTTAGCTCAAAATTTCTTAGCTCATTTCGTTTGAATAATTATTTCAAAGTTCGCTTTTTCTTTTGGTTGGTGTTTGGATTTTTTTGGATATTATTTACGTTGATTGAAGTCTGTCTGTCTGTTGAACATTATAAAAGATACTAGCTGACCCGCGCAACTTCGTCTGCGCAATATTAGGAACAAAGTAGGTACAGGAGTTTTGAGTGAATCGAGAGTATAATCATATTTTTTTTATATTTATGTTTCTCTCAAAAATCCAATAATAGATAGAGGTAGGTAGGGAAAATCTTATTAAGATTTTAAGATAAGATTTTCCCTACCTCTATCTATTAAGGGATTCTTGAGAGAAACATAAATATAAAAAAAATATTATTATTTTATCAAGCGACGGAGTTTTATATTTTGTATATACCTACTCTCGATTCACTCAAAACTCCTCTACTTTGTTCCTAATAATGCGCAGACGAAGTTGCGCGGGTCAGCTAGTAAACAATAAACATTTTTTTTTTTTTTTTTTTTTTTTTTTTCCTCTGTATCTGCTATCGGCTCGTTAGCCATGATCAGATTTGTTCCGGGGGGACGAGATTTAGGAGCAGCTCCATTGAGCTGCCCTAATAATTGTGGTTGAACTTTTCAGTTTCTTTGGTCTAGGTTGAGTATGTCCCATCTCTTGAGGCGTTTTGTGCCTTGGTCATTCAGTAGGTTTTTAGCCAATACGTTAGTGTGCTTGTTTAGTCTTTCCTTATATTTTGTGCAGTAGTGGTTAACTTCTTCTTTGACTGTTGGCATCTCGAGGTACTCGTGGATTTCCAAGTTTTTCACAAACCAATGTGCACTGGAGACAGTTCTCAAAGCGATGTTCTGAAATCTTTGGAGTATCTCGAGGTTGGAATTGCTAGCCGATCCCCAGAGCTCTATGCCATAGGTCCAGATTGGCTTTATGATTGCCTTGTAGACCATCAGTTTGTTGTTGAGTGAGAGACGGGACTGCCGTCCTAGGAGCCAGGAGAGACCTCTGAGTTGCAAGTTGGCTTCGGTTCTTTTGGCTTTTATATGGTTAGCCCAAGTTAGTCTCCTGTCCAGGTGCAGTCCCAGGTATTTGACGGTGTTATTGCTTGGTAGCGTTTTGTCTTCCATACAAACTGGTGGACAGTCCCCTTTCCGGAGTGTGTAGGTAACTTGTGTTGATTTTGTCACATTAGGTTTGATTCTCCACTTTTTTAGCCACGAGTCTATTTTGTACAGCTGTTCCTGTAGGCTCTGCGAGGCTTTATTTGGGTCTTTGTCACTAGCGAGACATGCGGTATCGTCTGCATATGTTGCCGTTACAACGTTGTCTGTTTCTGGTAGGTCTGCAGTGAATATTGAGTAAAGTACCGGGCCAAGTACCGATCCCTGCGGGACTGAGGCCGTTATATCGTACAGGTTCGAATAGTCTTCCTCATACTTGACCTGGAATTTTCTCTGGGTCAGGTAGGACTTTATGATCATGTAGAATGAGTTCGGTAATAAGGTTTTTACTTTGTAAATGAGTCCTTTATGCCAGACTTTATCAAACGCCTGTTGGATGTCTAAGAACACTGCTGAGCAGTACTCTTTCTTCTCTAGTGACTGCCTGATTTTGTGGACCACTCGGTGTACTTGTTCTACAGTCGAATGTTTTTCTCTAAACCCGAACTGATGATCAGGTATGATTTTAGATTCCTCCAGTACTGGTTTAAGTCTGGTCAGTAATATTTTCTCAAATACTTTTGACAGTAATGGTAGTAGACTTATGGGTCTATAAGAGCCGGGTTCTGTAGGTGGATTCCCAGGTTTCGCGATCATACAAATTTGGGATATTTTCCAGAGTTTTGGGAAGTAGTGTATTCTGAGAATGGCGTTAAACAGTATTGTCAGGAATACTATGACTTTTTTTGGGAGTTGTTTGAGGACTTCAGCTGTTATTAAGTCGAATCCAGGGGCTTTTTTGTTTTTGAGGTTTCGTACAATCTTTGCAAGTTCCTTAGGGGTGACAAGTGTCAACAATGGAGAAAGCTGTTGGTCACTATTGATAATTCGATCCACTTCTTCTTCGAACTCTACCATTGTGGACTGATTAGGAGTAAAGACGTCGCTTAGGTGTTTGGCAAATAGTTCTGCTTTTTCAACTCCCGTTCTAGCCCAACGGTCTTCGGGAGACTTCCGAATCGGTGGAACGTGGGCATTTGGCCTTTTAAAGTTCTTAGTTATTTTCCATAACGAGTAGTTATCTCTTTTATAAGTTGATAATGTTGATAATTTCTGCTGGAATGTTGTATTATTGTTCTCTGCAATCATTTCTTTAAGTTCTCTAGATATTTTGTTGTACGCCGTCCTATCAGCGTCAGACCTACTCTCATGTAATCGTCTTCGTGTTTTGCGTTTTTCTTCTAGCTTGTATCGTATGTCCATTGGTATATTATTACTACTTTGTGTTAAGGAGCCTATCGAGGGAGTAGAACGCCACGCAGCCACTTGTATAAGGTTTGTGATATAGAAGGTTGCTTCATCTATATCTTCTTCTGTCTTGAGTTTAATCTTCAGATTTGTTTCTTCCTCTAGGTATTCTGCAAAAGCTTCCCAGTCTGTTTTACGGTTGTATAATGAAGCTCTTTGAGTTCGGTGTATTGCGGTCACGCTAAATGTAGCTATGATCGGTGTGTGGTCGGAAACACTGTCAAGTGATGATTGGATGTCAAAGTAGATCTCGGATAAGCCTTTTATGATGAAAAAGTCTAAGAGATCGGGTATTCGGTTCGCATCGGTTGGCCAATAAGTCGGTTTGTTGGTTCCTAGAGTAGTGAGTTTGAATTTGTCAACGCTTTTCTTGAGTTCCCTTCCTTTAGTGGTGGTCAGTCGTGATCCCCAATAAGTATGTTTACAGTTCCAGTCGCCTCCACTTATAAATCTGTTTCCCAGGCTGTGGAAGTAGCGGTCGAACATATGTTGCTTCGGGTTATGTTTAGGTGGGCAATATATGGCGCTTATGTTAATAGGCCCCATATTGTGCTCGTTTATGGTGATAGTGGTGGCCTGCATCCAGTCTTCCTGAAGCACGCTATGTATGTGGTGTTTAATGTTGTTCTTAATTATTATCGCAGACCCTCCATGTGATGTGCTGTCTGGGTGGTTGGCATTATAAAAGCAATAGTTATCAAATCTAATACCAGCTCGATCGTTGAGGTGAGTTTCCGAAATTAGTGCAATATCCACTTTGTTAGCTTTTAGCAGTATTTCAAGTTCTTGTTTATTTGGCGTAAGGCCATTGATATTCCAGGTAGCGATACGTAACGACATCATTGTGGTAATTTGCTGATGAGTGTCATGATGAGGTTCATCATTGTACTGAACTGTGAGATAAGTTGGTCCATTCTTTCAGTTTGTTTTATTATAAGTTCTTCTAGGTAGTAGTACCGATGTTCTTGTGTCTGGCTATAAATTCTATCATTTTTCAAATGATGTGTTCTTTCTGATTCTCGGTCAGCGTGTTTCTTTATATTTGTTCTTTGTGACTCGGTATCGTCAGCGTGTCTTTTTGGTAGAGGTCTTTGTGTTTCTATCGGTTTATCTCTTGGGTGTTTATCCTGTGGTTTATCAATGTGCTCGGTGTTTTCTGAGTAGTTATAAGGCTTTGGCCAGTTTTTAACTACTTCACTGTATTGTTGTAGACTTTCCATAACAGTTAAGTGTTTTCTTTTTGGTTGGGTGGCCCCAGTTTTCTTTACAATTTCTTCAGAAGTACCTGTCTGCTGTTTTTCGGTACCAGATCCTTTTTCTCTTTCTCTAGGGGCGGTTCCTATCTTTGTCTGTAAAGGTCTGTGTCCTGCTAGCTTTCTGGCCATAACCTCTTTGTATGCCTGGCATCCTTTATAACTAGCAGGATGGCTTCCTGAGCATAGAGAACAGACTGCCGGTGTATTTTCATCCATTGTGCACTGGGTTGTCTTATGTGCTCCTGCACATTTCACGCATCTGTATGGCCTCATACAGTTATTTTTACTGTGCCCATATTGTTGGCATCTTTTACATTGAACCACTGAGTTTTCTCTAACTGGGTCTTCTATTTTTACTTTTTGGTTAAAGATAACTTTTATGTCTTTCACCAGTTTATTTTTATCGCCAGGTGCAATATTAACAAAGAAGGTGTTAAGAGGTTCCTTGGTTCCTCGCTTGCGGGCTGTTATTATTTCACCTTGGACCCTATTACCTGTTTGCTCTATTGCTTCTATAATAGCTTCTTTTGGAGTGCTAAAGTGCAGATGTTTGATAACAATCCTCATACATTTCTGGTCTTTTCGGGTAAAGGTGTAGCCTATTAATCCCTTGATTCTTATGTGCTCTATTAAGGTTTTATATTTATCAACTGAATTAGAGGAAATAATCAGTTGATTTTTTGATACTACTTTAAAAGTGTAGTCGTCCTTTTCTATAACTTCTTCTATAAGTTGTGTTAATTTCGTCAAATCATCGACTCCATACAGGATTATCGGTGGTGGTTTGTTTGTCTTTTTGGTTGTCTTTTCTACCTCCTCTACTTCTAGTAGTGAGAAACTGTTGCTTGTTTCTATATCTGGGGCGTTATCATGATCGGTGTTATGTATTCCTCTGTGTTCGTTTACTACTCTTTCTCTTCGTTGTGTTCTTTTGGCTTGGCTCAATTTCTGTTCTTTGTCGTCTTCAGGCGATCGGTTTCTTTTTTGATGCGGTACTCGTTGCCATGGTACACTTGTATTGCACTGGTTTGTTGGGTCTTTTCCTGCTGATTCAGTACTTGCTTTTCTTTGGCTTTTTTCCGTGGCATCGCTAAGAGAAGCTGATCTTTGCCGGTTGAACAGTCCTGGGTGGAAAAGCTGCTGCGTTAGCACTTTAGGCCTGTGTGGCCCTACTCCTTCGTCCGTCTGAGTAAGCAATCCTTTGCCCCCCCCAGAATACGTGGGGCAGCCCGAGCTAAGCTCAGGGAGGGATTCTCCGACATCGCCGGTACCCTCCTGGGGTAGATTCTCTTTAAGTTTTGCTTCCATCTTCGGTGTTATTTTTCTGTTCGGGGTTGTCTTCCCCTAGTCAGTATGTCCGGTTATAGCGCCAGATACTCGCTTTCGCTCTATATACTTAGCTACTGCAGTCCCGAGGTAGATGTTATGTGCGGGACTCGTATTAGACTGCAGCATTGCCCAGGGAGGACGACCCACAGAGGTGTAGCTTGTGGGCCCATCAGTATACCGCGGCGGCGGTATAAAGATGGCGTGGACGTGTATATAGAGCTTTTTGGTGCGCGCCTGATAGCCTATCCTGCACTCCTAGGCGTACGCTACGGCATTCTTAGCATTTTTTAGAACATGTTCCTGACAAGAACATGCTCCACTAAGACCTACACCAAACCAAACCCCCCTTTTTAAACTTTCGTGATTTGGAGATATAATTCTTATTTTAAACAGGGTAAGTATAAGTACCTATAAATCACGAAGGTACCTATTGTTATTCTTTCTTTTTTCCGACGTTTAGGACGCTGTAAAACGTCGGAAAAAAGGGTAGGATAAAGGTACGTGATAAATACCCGGTTTAAAATAAGAATTAATACATGTATCCGAAGTTATGATTTTCCTTGACTTTGGTTAGAACGCCATCTTTATCGCCGAGTTTTCGATTCTTTTTGTTGGTTTTCAAGTAATTACCTAATGTTATTTTATTTTGCTACCTTGCGCGGGTTTCAGGAACCAGCTAGAAACTAAAATATATTTTTTTGGCGTTTATTTTACCTGGTAATTTAGAAGTTTCAGTTGTAACGCAAGTAGATGGCGCTGCTAATTATGACCGATTTCTAGATCGCGCTATCGTTGCGTTTTTGCACCTTAGCTCAAAATTTCTTAGCTCATTTCGTTTGAATAATTATTTCAAAGTTCGCTTTTTCTTTTGGTTGGTGTTTGGATTTTTTTGGATATTATTTACGTTGATTGAAGTCTGTCTGTCTGTTGAACATTATAAAAGATACTAGCTGACCCGCGCAACTTCGTCTGCGCAATATTAGGAACAAAGTAGGTACAGGAGTTTTGAGTGAATCGAGAGTATAATCATATTTTTTTTATATTTATGTTTCTCTCAAAAATCCAATAATAGATAGAGGTAGGTAGGGAAAATCTTATTAAGATTTTAAGATAAGATTTTCCCTACCTCTATCTATTAAGGGATTCTTGAGAGAAACATAAATATAAAAAAAATATTATTATTTTATCAAGCGACGGAGTTTTATATTTTGTATATACCTACTCTCGATTCACTCAAAACTCCTCTACTTTGTTCCTAATAATGCGCAGACGAAGTTGCGCGGGTCAGCTAGTAAACAATAAACATAAAAATTACAAGTTGTACAACTTTTGTTTCAGACCGTTTGGACTACACTATGGATGGTCGATTGAGCATTGGTGATTTAACCAAAAATATTGCATGAATTTATTACATTAGGTATAAAAAGACATACAGACATTTTATTCACCACTTTGGCATACAATACAATCAATAGGTTGAAAAGATTCAAAGTAATAAAAAAAGCATAATAAAAATTTTAAAGTTGGAGACTTGTGATTTTGTGTCACACACACAGAGTAAGTATATCGTCACACACAGCAGTTAAAAGGCCTCGACTCAGCATTATGCCGCGCCGTCGTCCCACTGAGAAGTGGTAAGGCGCTGGTATTCTGCCGAAGCCCTCATAGTCACTGGACCCAGATAGTAACACAAACAACTAGGTTGAGTTGTCTGTTGCTGTTCGCACATTTGTACGCGCCGTACACGCCGCTGTCATTTTTCTATTGTACAAAAAATGCTGATGACTTCAGTTAATGCGGATAGCTTCTGACGTCTCACCATTTCCTTGAATTGACAGTTCAGCGCGGATGGATCGTGTGATGACCACCTTTAATTTAACAACTACAAGCATTTTATTCTTTTGCCAATACTTAATAAAATATTAAAAACGATTTAGATGGTTTCATTTAAACACTAAAACTACCTAGGTACAGTTTCTACGGAAATACTCTAGTGATGAAACCAATTAAGAAGATCATCGCACATTTAGCCGCAACTTACGCGCCGTACGCAAATGCGGCGCGTTTCAAGTCAGCAGCATTTCGTTGTACCTACGGCAGGCTAAATGTGCGATGACCTTAAGTCTATTGAACTCTATCCTTGACCACACATTTTTTGTTTGGAAAGTGAAAGAAAAAAATAAAATAAAAATAATAATGCTGGACTTTTCACACAGCATCATCTAGCCCCAAAATAAGCAGAGCTTATGTTATGGGTACTAAGATGACTGTTAAACTACTTATTTAATTTTTGTTAAATAAATTCTCAAAAGACGGAATGCGGGGAGGACTTTGCCCAGCTGTGGGACACGAACGACTAATAAAAAAATAAGAGAAAGTATATATTTATAGATTTATTAAGTTGCTGCATTATATCGTATTAACGGGGCTTTCTGTATTGTATTAGGTTAGGTAAAAGTAAGTAAGTTCGTATGAGTCAGTGGCCAATTAGTTAGGTAAGCTCTCGTTTTTATTAACTTCCCGCCCTCGTTCGCACGAGCGGTGTGGGTGGCGGTATTTTCAAATGTGTAGGTAGATGTTATGAGTAGTCAATACTTACACTCTCTTAGACTTGTACTCTGTAGTGGCTCTGCGGTTTTCACATTTTTACTGGTTCGGTTCCCATCATTATGTCATTGTCAGTTAGGAACACGGAGTTATGAAGCAGATTGTTTGATTGAGAACAATTAGTTTTCAAACAAGCAAGCAAGCAGAAAGAAAAAGAAGAAGAAGCAAATCACAATTGAATGAAAACATTTTGAGTCCATTTGAGTCCGAGCATTTTGAGAAGCTGTTTGTTGTGTGTGTTGATTTTTCGAATTTTTGATTCCCTTGCCTGCCCGCCGACGACGGCCGAAAAAGATCGTGCCTAGTGTGGTGGTTCTCCTGTGTTGTGTTGTGATACCGTTCATACCGTGCATCAGAACATTTTTGGTTGAACACGGGAGTACAATAGTTTGTTTATCAAGGACTTGGATAACTTCCGGCTTCCACGGTTCCACTTTAGCTCTAAATACACGGTTTTGTTCCATCAGGATGTACTATAGATGCAGTGTACCAGCTTGCTTGTATCCGCGAGAGGACTTTGTAGCGGATGATAAAAGACTCAAAAACTGGCTCGATTCTTTAGAGAGTGATTCTTTGCGGAGCAAGAGTTTGAGCGAGCTTTTAAAGCTACAACTGTGTCAAAAACATTTTGAAGCCCGAATTGCTAATCTTAGTTCAACCAGTCCTCTGAACAAGGCGAATCCTGGAGACGGTTAGATGTTATTTTTATGTTTTACAGTTCAGTTTAGATCACCCCTATTTTTTATTACCAAAAAATTATAGACATGTGTCTGTTACAGATCACGTATGTAGTAGTTAAAACTCAAAAAAAGAAAATTGTAACCTAAAAACGAGACGAGTTGAGAAAGTGTTGAGTTGACGGCTGATAAAGCGGAGTAGAAGAGAAACACCTATTGTGCCGACCCCACATCAAAGTGGGATAAGGGCAGGGAAATGATGATAAATATTGCATCTGGCATGCTGTAGATTGTCTATATAAATAACTTTAACTAGCAAACCCCGTGAACTCCGTTTCGCCATTTTTCCCGCTTTTCTGTTGAAATTTTTCCTGAATTTTCTTTGCTATAAACCTCACGGAGCCCGAGACCTTTCCAACGAATGCAAAACCGTGGAAATCGGTTCGTGCGTTCTGAAGTTATAGCGTCAGGAAGGAAAACCCGACTTATTTTTATATAGTAGATAAAATAAATAATGCTGTACGTTTCTACACAGCATCATCTAGCCCCAAAGTAAGCAGAGCTTGTGTTATATGGGTACTAAGATGACTGATATACTTTTTGTTTGTAACATAACATACATACATATTATACATAGATAGGTCGGCCGATAGGTCTTTTAGCGTCGGCTATTTCTGCCAGTAGAGTTTGTCTTGGCAAACGAGATGAGTCCATCATGGGATCATTTATTTGCAGAAGATGTGGTCGTGGCTGCCACTCCCGTATAGGTCTTTTCAGCCATGAACGAAAATGTTTGAACTCCACATGTGGTGTTACTTGACTGACGTCACCTAAATCATCTTTATTAGATTAAAGGCCAATGATGATGATACATAGAAACACCCAGACCCGAGATAAATATTTGTAGATCATACAAACACTGGTCCCGCTGCGGGGATCGAACCCGCAACCTTTTGCGTCGCAGGAGGGCCTTCACCCACTGCGCTACAGAGGTTCAATTCAATTCAATTCAATTTTATTCATAAAACTTAATACATAAAATTACAATTATTATAAATAATTTACATCGAACCCCGCACTAGGCTAGGCCGTGCGAGTGTAATTATTAAATAAACATATTTATAATAAATACCTTAAGATACATATAAAATATATATATAGATTATATTAAACTAAAATTATCACGACGTTAAATAAAAAAAAAAAACGGTTGGTATAAAGAGTGTTTGTAGAGTGTATGAAGTATGAAAATGGCGTCGATTCTGTTGTTCACTGACTAAACTTAATTAAAACTAAAACTTGCACGTTCTTATTTTGTTCTCCTTAAAGACGAAAACGGCATGTCGTTGAAAGTGACATAACTAAAAGTATAATCAAAATGGCGCCTCTGAGCTTCTTTAGCAGCTGTTTTACACGGCAAGCAAAATGGTCTTGACTAAATCTACCCACAAATACTTCATTTTTACTAAAATTAAGAAATTTTAAGAATGCCACACGAAATAAGAACGAAGCATTTTAGTTTCGTTAACTTTAGTCAGTGATCAACAGAATCGACGCCAATGAGTTTGACCTTTTGAAAATGGCTTATTCCAACAATCCCCGTCAACGGGGATTAGTGAACTTTTTGTTAATTATTCCCCATTACGTTTAAAATAATATCATCCCTTAATGTCAGCATAATCAGCTCGTTGTTTAAATCTACGGGCTTGTTAGTAGTTTGTTTTGTACTAAATTCAAGTTTCGTCAACTCAATCAATGTTTTCTTATCAGTCATTCCAGAAGAGTCCACTAAGAGTGTTCAAGATGGCTCCGTACAGCATCGAAATGAAAATCTGCCAGTACAAGTTAATGAAGATGAGAGTAAGTATATCATAACCATATTTTTTAAACCTTCGTGATTTGGTGACATCAATATTATTTTTAACCGGGTATTTATCACGTACCTATTGTTACTACTAATAAAAAGAAATAGTAACAATAGGTATGTGATAAATACCCGGTTAAAAATAATAAGTATATCATAACCATAGTTTGAAATAAAAATCATAATCTTTATATATGTAAAGAAAGTGAGACTTTGTTCCTCCAAAACTCTGAAATTAAAAGGGCATATTTACCTTAACGACTTGTACGCTCCAGCTGACAACCACTCTGCGCGCCGGCAGCGCCGCAACTGACCAATAGGATTTTGTCGCGCCAATACGTTTGAAAAAACGCTTCAATGTGACAAAGGCACTGTCGCCCTCTGGCGAAATTTGATGGAATTGAACGAGTGTCTTTGTTCCTCCGGGTAAAAATACGTTTTAAAAGCACTTTGGCATACTTAAGTCATTTTTAGAAAATTTGTTAGTTCGGCCCTTGTTCTACCGAAGGTGCGATATAATCATAACGGTAGGTAGCTCATCGCTCCAATGCGTAGTTACTCCTCTAGCCATCAGCGCTGCTTTAAGTGTACGATGAAATCGTTCTATTTGTCCATTTGATTGTGGGTGGAATGCGGTAGTCCTTATTCTTGCAATTCCAAACTTCTTCATGAGAGCATTGAATAGTGATGACTCAAACTGTCTCCCCTGATCAGTAGATATACAGCATAGGAAATTGAGTACATCACATAATGCTAATCCCACTCATATAATAAAGCTGAAAGTTTGTGAGTTTGTTTAGATGTATGTTTGTGTATCAATCACACCTAAACCAGTGAACGGATTTGGATGAAACTTGGAATAGGCGTAGATAGTGACCTGGAATAGCATAAAGGCTATCTAAAATTTTGGTACCATACGGGCGAAGCCGCGCGCATTAGCTAACAATAAATAAAATATTGCTGGATCTTACTTGATTACTTGGATTTTGTTCAAAATTTGGTATTTTTACATGTCTAAAAGCTACAGATCTAAAAACTACATAAGAGCCGTGTTGGCCGAATGGGGTTGTACCTCGACTTTCAATCCGAAGGTCGTGGGATCGAATCCCGGCCGTGCATCAATGGATTTTGCGTTTCGTAAAATTTATATGCGCTTTAACACGAGCTCTGAACGGTGAAGGAAAACATCGTGAGGAAACCAGTCAGTATTCTTATAGGCGGCTATGGGCTTGCAACCTGTCACGTATGGAATACTAACTTCTGCAAGATGTGGTCATGTATCAAATATGTATTTGTACATGCCTCTGACTACCCCCTTAGACATCTTCAAAGGATTTGGAATGTAAAGATCTGAGAGAATGTCTACCGCGCCTTGGGGATACAGTCGTGACCCTGTTTACGTTTACGTTTTGAAAACTACAACAACTTGTTTTTTGTACTTACCGAAAATGACCCGTCGTCAAATTCTTTTTTCGGGCATTCTTTTGACGTGACAACGTCTTATAATTCGATAGAGCCGGCTGCACGCACGAAAAAATGCGGCGTTACCTCGCTCTGAGGCGTTCCATGTAAGGCTTGAAGTGCAAGCGAGAGCGCGGAACGAGCGACAAAGAAGCACAAACGTTGTCACGTTCAACTATCGTCAGTAAACCGACTTTACAGACAACCAATTTTTTGCAATATTATATTGCACATTGCGGCATTGCGACTCGTTTTGACAGTTCTGAAGTTTCAACCGAACTAAACGAAATACGATCTCACTTTTCAAGTGAGGCGATATTTCACGCGGACGGAATTTCAATGCCAATCCTTTATCTATCAATCTTTTATACCCTCTATTTTTCCTCTATTTACAGTGTGTCGGATATGTTTGCGTTCTGAGATTGCAATGGTGGAAGAAGTGGATCCAGCGCTGATCGATTTTCTGGATGAACTGCTCTATTATGATGTAAGTTAAGCGTAATGTAGATTCAAGATTCATTTATTTCATACGATTGGTACAGTCAGCAAAGAAAGTGGTTTACCACTTTGGACAAAAATTTCAGTGAAATCTTACTAGCGCTACGGTTTACTTTTCTAACGGAGAAGAGATGCACAATTATGACGTAATATCCGCTAACTGATATGCCTGACATTTTTGAAGTCACTGGATAATTTGGTTATTTTGAGCTCTATTATCAACGCAATAGCTTGTTTTTTGCAATAATAAATAAAATCTTCATTCAATTAACACAAGTTCGATCTTTTTTGAGAAAAACTTTTTACATCTGAAAAAGAAAATATCTCTGACAAGTGTCACTGTATTACTGTCAACGTAATAAATATTTAAGGTAAAGTGGGGTTATGGCAACTATCGGATAATTTCAACTAATATCACAATTTTCAACAGGCTTGATATAAATAAATAAATTGTTCTCTTATCTCCTAAAATTAGTAAAAATTTAAAGACTCGAAAAGTAGTATTCATTTACTTGTCGAGTTTATAAAATCGCGATAACGTGCCACTATTTGTAGGTAAATAGTTTCAATTACCCGTCCCACTGTTACAAGCATTTTGTGCAAAATAATACTACATATTATATTGTATACTTTATTCTTTACACGCTCTACAGCTTAAGACATTTACCTAAGACGGTAATATATAAACCAGGATGAAATTTGTAAAGATATAGAATTAAAAAGCGATGAAGTTAGAACTCCATGGTAATTGTAACTAATTCGAAACGTAGATACTAAAATTAATTTTAAGTTTGATAATTTTCATAGATGGACAAATTCAGATTTGTCAAAATTTGTGCTGGACGAAATTCATATTGGACAGTATTCGAGTTAGACGAAATCGATATTGGACAAAATTCATGTTGGACAAAATTCGTGTTGGTCATTAGTTCTAGTTTAACATTTGATTTTGGACATTAAATGATAAATGATTTATTTAGACACAAGTAAATACAAGCTTAAAAGTAAATTTACATTAGTAGCGCGAAGGAAAAATTTTAGTCGCAATTACCCCACTTCCTACTATTGAAGTGTATACATAATACTAGCTATTACCCGCGACTTCGTACGCGTTAAAATCGAATATCGCCTTGACTGTGCATCGTCAACAAGTTTGGGCTATCAACGATTGCATCACACGTCATCAGAACCTAGTGTTCCTAGATTACAAAAGTCAATCGAACTTCCCGTCAAAAAGTTCTTACACAAACTTTGAAATCCCTTTAGGGGTTCTTTTGAAAACCCCTGAAACACGTGTCCATTTATTTTATAATAAAATGTATCTAAACCGAGTTTCAAGCCAATAGTTTCCATTCAAAATGTTCCTATACAAACTTTAAAACCCCTTTTAACCCCATTTTAAGGGATGTTTTGAAAAACCCTTAAACACTGTTCAAGCAAATCGATAAACGCACTAAAAAGTTTTATACAAAACGTTTTCAACCCTTTTGGGGGAGATTACCGAAACTGCCATAATGGGTAGTGGGTTATGTTATAAAAGAAAGCTACACCTTCTTTCAGTTTAGCTTCAGCGGTTTCGGCTCCGCAATGATGAGTCAGTCAGGTTAAGCTTTTTTATAGATATAGATTAAATTATAAACAGGGAAATGATAACTGTCATACATAGTTTCTAATTCTTTGCTGACGTAAATAGTATTGCAAGGGAAAATCAACCTTGTTGATTCATGACGTTCATATGAATCTCAACCGTAGGGTGGTAAACCACTTATTTTGCTGACTGTACATGTCAAAAAAACAAAAAATTATATCCAGACAAATAAAAATGGACACAAAAAATCAGATAGGTACGTTTACTTACTAACACTAAGGCTGGCGAACTCATCGAACGAGTAGAACGCCTGCTCGACAAGCCAGCGCTTTAGTCGGGACTTGAAAATGGCAAGGCTAGGAGCCTCTGCAACCGTCCGCGGAATCCGATTATAGACGATCGGACCCATGACATGGGTTAATTTGGCGGACTTCGATAACGAGCAAAGCACCGCCGATAAATGCCCTAGCCGATAGTAGCCAAAGGGTCAAGCTACATTGAATTGGCAACCGCGCGACTTTTAGTTTTATAGCAAGCCATTATATACCTTATGAACAATGGTACAAGATATAGAAACGCTTGTAGAATGAACCGCTCGCGCCGGCGCTTCCCGCTAGATGGCTTTTCAAAATCTCGTTAAGTCTACAAGCGTTTCTATATCTTGTGCTTTTATAGATCAGGTTTATAATGGCTTGCCATAAAACCTAAAAGTCGCTTCGCTTGCCAATTCAATGTGGCTTGACCTAAAGTCTAAGGCTCAATGCACCCTGAATTGGCGGCGACACGCGACGAGACGATCAGTTCTAATCACAAAAAGGATTGATTTGATAGTTTTCCCGTAAAACTCAAAAAATTACCGATCTTCCCGTCAATTGTGGACCTGTCATTTTTGGCGTGTTAACGTCTTTTAATTCGATGGAGCTGGCTGCACGCACGAAAAAACATGACGTCATGCGTCGTTACCTCGCTCTGAGGCGTTCCATGTAAGGCTTGAAGTGCAAGCGAGAGCGCGGAACGAGCGACAAAGAAGCACAAACGTTGTCACGTTCAACTATCGTCAGTAAACCGACTTTACTTTTTTCTGAGGGATTGATAGTTTTCCTGTAAAACTCATAAAACCTCTTCTTCAGAAACGCGCGCCTAAAAGTCATTAATGAATAATGCTGGACATTTCACACAGCATCATCTAGCCCCAAACTAACCAAATCTTGTTCTATGGGAACCAGATAACTGATTATTATTATTATTATTATTTAGCCCGTGTCGTCCCACTGCAGATAACTGATATACTACTTATATACTTTTTGTTTGTAAATACATACATACATATTATACATAGAAACACCCAGACCTGAGATAAATATTTGCAGATTATACAAACATTTATCCCAAGGGATCGAACCCGCAACCTTCTGCGTCACAAGCGGGCTTTCACCCACTGCGCCACAGAGGTCGTCAAGTCATTGAAATAGTTAAAAAAATGGTTGTCTGAAGCCAAAGTCGGTTTACTGACTATAGTTGAACGTGATAACGTTTGTGCTTTTTTTTTTATGACTTTGACTTTGGCTTCGGCTTCGGCTTCGGCTTCGACTTTGACTTTGACTCGGTTTACTGGCGATAGTTGAACGTGACGACGTTTGTGCTTGTTTGTCGCTCGTTCCGCGCTCTCGCTTGCACTTCAAGCCTTACATGGAACGCCTCAGAGCGAGGTAACGACGCATGACGTCATGTTTTTTCGTGCGTGCAGCCAGCTCCATCGAATTATAAGACATTAGCACGTCAAAAAAAACTAAATTATAAAACGTCATTTTGCAGAGCACTGAAGACAATGGAATGTGTAAAGTCTGCGAGCATCAATTACGACGCTTCTATAACTTCCGCCAGAGATGCCGTCGCGCGCACATCCTGCTTAAAACCACCGACAAGGAATCATTGAAGCTGGTACAACACTTTTATTTCTAATATATATATAATAATATAAGATTCTAAATTATACAGGGTTATTTGTAAAACACCGGTAACCTCTCAGGACTGTATTATCCCACTCATATAATAAAGCTGAAAGGTGAGTTTGTTTGGATGTTTAGATGTTTGGATATTTGTATGTTTGTGTATCAATCACGCCTAAACCAGTGTACCGATTTGGATGAAACTTGGTATAGGCGTAAAAAGTGACCTAGAATAGCATAAAGGCTATCCAAAATGTTGGTACCATGCGGGCGAAGTCGCGCGCAGAAGCTAGTGTAATAATATTTCTATTTAGTTAATAACAGAAGAATATATTCACAGGAAAAACTACAGTTGCCTCAACTGTCTCTCGGCATATGCAACTCGAAATCCAAACAGGTTGTAATTGGTATTGCAGCGGCCGAACCAGGCAAAGAAAATAGTTTTGAAAATAACACAAGTGATGACAAAAAAGAACTTTGGTTTATGCTTAAGCCAATAAACCAACCTATGTTTATAAAGATGAATGAAAATCAGAAAGAAAATTTGAACTTAAATGCTGATGAAACATATTGGGATAACGGATCTATTTCTGAAGTTGAAGTCAGCGATTTCGATAATTCAAATCGACCTGTTCAAATCAGAAGCAATGATACACTATGCCATCAAATAGTGGGCAAAGACACCAAAGTTCTACAAATTGTTGGCAAGGATGCTAAAAATCTAAATATTCTTGGCAAAGATGCTAAAAATCTGCAAATTGTTGATGCTAAAAATCAAAAAATTGTGAAGGATGCTAAAACTCTACGAATTGTTGGCAAGGATGCTAAAAATCTAAATATTCTTGGCAAAGATGCTAAAAATCTGCAAATTGTTGATGCTAAAAATCAAAAAATTGTGAAGGATGCTAAAACTCTACGAATTGTTGGCAAGGATGCTAAAAATCTAAATATTCTTGGCAAAGATGCTAAAAATCTGCAAATTGTTGGCAAAGATGCTAAAAAGGTGGGCAAAGGCATTACCAAATTTAGCCTTAAGTACTGGCACGGACGGGCATTAAAGAAATTGACAAAGTTTAAAGTAAGAGTAACGTATCTAATAGATAATGGAGAGTTCTCCCATATCGAAGACCTAGGAACTAAAATGAGCAAGGAGGTATTCCTGAATATTATTGAGAAATGCCCTCGTGCTGTTTTAGAGCATTATGGAGTGCTGAATACCAGGGCAGGTTTGTACGTTTTTATATGAATTCCACTAGTACGAACACGAACTATAGTATTTTTACCCACGACGGAACATTTTTGACATTATTGAAATTTTTTACATTTTTGACGGTGGTTTTTCGCCATTTTAGGAAGAATCACTGCTCTGCCATTTTATTTTCTTTTTTTGTGTTTTACAAGGTTTTATTAAGTAATTTCGGTGGCATTTTACTAATGACGCCTTGGATACGTAACAGGAGATCTGGCAAATGGAATGGGGGAGTATTGAAGATTAATTATTAAATAAACATATTTATAATAAATACCTTAAGATACATATAAAATATATATATGCCGACCCCGCATGAGCGGGATAAGGGCAGGCCAATGAATAGATTATAATAAACTAAAATTATCACGACGTACGAACTGTACGCACAAACGGGGAACTGTACCACCTTAGTACCATTAAAAGAGATACTAGTTTATGCCGTGTATTAAAAACCAGTTTTCTGCCTTCCTTTCAATCCAATTCGTCTTAAGCTGGAAAAAATCGCTTTAAGGCTCAATGCACATTGAATTGGCAAGCGACGCGTCAATTAGTTTTATAGCAAGCCATTATAAACCTTATGAACAATGGTACAATATACAGGGCGTCCCAAACTTATGGGACATGAAGGGGAAGTACCTTAAATATCGTAGATGTGTATTTTGCTTAAAGAAGACTTTATGTTATTTTTAAAACTTAGTAATTCCGCATTCATAGATTTTCTAAAAATTACTTGCTTCGTCTGGGAATCGAACCGACTCAAATGTCAAAAAAAAATCACCCTACTTTTATGATGCCAATCGAAAGAATAGCTAAAAAATAATAACTCTGCTTAGGTAACATTGTATTTTAAAAGAAAGGAACAACGTAAAATTAATCATTTTAATCAACATAAAAACATACATGTAACTGCCGTAGTCAATTAAGTGGGTATTTTTTTGTAAATTAATTAATTAAATGCTCAAAATGTGATCCCTCTTGTCTTACGCAAATCGCCAATCTTTTAATGAGTCCGCTACCTGTTGATTTTCTAATCATTTTATGGTGAACACTCGATGTGATAAGGCACAATTCAGTTTGAACGTCGTCGACGGCAATAAATAACTTTCTTGAAATTTGACTCATTCAAAACTCATTTTACGTTGTTCCTTTCTTTTAAAATACAATGTTACCTAAGCAGAGTTATTATTTTTTAGCTATTCTTTCGATTGGCATCATAAAAGTAGGGTGATTTTTTTTTGACATTTGAGTCGGTTCGATTCCCAGACGAAGCAAGTAATTTTTAGAAAATCTATGAATGCGGAATTACTAAGTTTTAAAAATAACATAAAGTCTTCTTTAAGCAAAATACACTATCTACGATATTTAAGGTACTTCCCCTTCATGTCCCATAAGTTTGGGACGCCCTGTATAGAAACGCTTGTAGAATGAACTAGATCTGGCGACGCCATCTAGCGGGCCGCGCTAGCTCGAGCACTTTCGTGCGGTTCATTCTACAAGCGTTTCTATATCTTGTACCATCCATACTATAATATTACAAATGTGAAAGTAACTCTGTCTGTCTGTCTGTCTGTCTGTCTGTTTGTTACCTTTTCACGCCCAAACCGCTGAACCGATTAAGCTGAAATTTGGCATGGATAAAGAGTATACCCCAGGGATGGACATAGGCTACTTTTTTTTGTCAATTACCATAAGGGGGCGGGAAAATAAGGGTTGGAAGTTTGTATGGGGAAAAAAGTTAAGCAACCCTGGGCGCGGTCATAATAAGGATGGGTGACCGCCCGAAGCCGACTTTTTGCACTCTAAATTTTTTCGTTTTTTTTTGTATTTTGCATAATTAATTATTTTAAAATTAATGATAAACATGTAACATGTGTGTTCCCACCCATCAATATATCAGAACTCCGAAGTTATGATTTTTTGATATTAAAATATTTTTCCTTGGCTATAGTTAGAACGCCATCTATCGGTCTAGAGGTCAAAACTACTTTACACTTTTTTCCTAGGTGGCGTTTTTACTATGGCGGAGATCGAGTATAATTTTCTTTGATTTTGAGTTTTGAAAAGTTAATGGAGATTTTTGCTAAGAGTTTTCGATATTTTTATATTGCTGACGAAGTCGCGGGTAGGTATTGCCGCTCGCTTCGGCAAATCTGACACCAGTTGCCGCTATCGTGTTGTTCTTATAATGCAAGATCTGGGTAAGATTTTCCCTACCTCTATCTAATAAGGGATTCTTGAGAGAAACATAACGCAATATTAGTTAATAATTTTATTTCGAAATTTTAAACCACACAGTTCTTGCTATAAAAAAATACGTTTCGAGTCAATTTCTTCAAAAACTCTCTCTCTCTTCAAAAACTCGCTGCGCTCGCTTCAGCGATTCTGTACCAATTACCGTATTCGTTTTGTTCTTAGCATTGCAAGATCTGGGTAAGATTTTTCCTACCTTTATCTATTAAATGATTCTTGAGAGAAACATATATAAAAAAAATATTATATCATGCGACGGAGTTTTATATTTTGTACTCTCGATTCACTCAAAACTCCTCCACTTTGTTCCTAATAATGCGCAGACGAAGTTGCGCGGGTCAGCTAGTTGTTTATAATGTTTATATAATGGTGCGCTATAAAACTAATTGTCGCAACGCTTGACAATTCAATGTGCATTGAGCCTTAATGTCGTGTTTTTTAATATGTTAAATTATTATGTGGTGCATATTTACTATTCTTAGAAACTAACACAAATATTTATAAAAAAAACACTTATAATTTATACATCGCAAAAACACAAAGTTCCTAGAACAACCAGACATCCGTCGTGTCTAAAAGCCAAGCTCAAAGTGAGAGCGCGCCGCCGCTCCTTTTATGCACCGGCCCACGTGGTCGTTGTGACGTCACCAGGATGTCTCTAACACTATTTTATTTTGTAGCTGTCCGTCAGATCGGAAAGTGTCTTGAGAGAATACTTAGAACGCACAATCCAATTTATGATGAGTTATTTGATATCAAACACTTGCTTACACGCGACGAGCAAGTTGCAGAGTTCATCTCGCGACAGTATTCCAAGGAATATATTGAGGCGCAGAACAGATGCGAATTTTGTTTCAGAGTAAGTTTCAAACCGGCAAACATATTACAGTCAACGAATCTGGCTCAATGCACATTGAATAGGATAATGACAGTATTCGCTTTGCTTAGCTTTGCTTGTGGTCGTGCTTGCTTAGTCGTTCTTGATAGATCGTCGAAGTTAAGCAACGTTCGAAACGGTCTGTAAGTGAATGGGTGACCGCCAGTGGCTTTTTCATCTGAGCGCTTCCGTGCTTCGGAGGGCACGTTAAATTGTCGGTCCCGGCTATTTAAGTCGTTAAGCCATGACTGAGGCCTTAAGGCGGCCTAAAAACTCCGTCACCAGAGTTGGCCACTGACTCATACGAACTTACTTTTTTATCGCTTTGCTGTTGCAGTGGTGAGCTGTGACGTCATAACAGCCGCCATGACACCGACGAGCGTTTTGGCGTGAATTTCAAATTTTAATTTCAAACAAGACTGTTTAAAGTTGTATGGGACGTGGTCTATGAAGCTGTAGCGATTCTGTCTTGGCATTTCAGTAGAGATGCCTCATTATGACAACCTCTGTGGCGCAGTGGGTGAAAGCCCGCTTGGGACGCAGAAGGTTGCGGGTTCGATCCCCGTCGCGGGATAAATGTTTGTATGATCTGCAAATATTTATCTCGGGTCTGGGTGTTTCTATGTATAATATGAATGTATTTACAAACAAAAAAAAGTATATAAGTAATCTGGTTCCCATAGTACAAGCTATGCTTAGTTTGGGGCTAGATGATGCTGTGTGAAATGTCCAGCATTATTTATTTATCTACATCCTTGTGCAAAGGGGCATCAAAATCTGACCGGCCAGTTTTGAGATATAGAGGGTGGATTTTGGAGGTGGGGTAGTAAGGGCAGGTCCTCAACCGTTACATTTCTCAAAGACCATTATAGATGGTCTCTTTGCACAAGGATGTAGTTGAAGTATCTCTACTGAAATACCATAACAGTACCGCTATTGGTTCATTGATCACGCCCCAGACAACTTTAAAACATTTATGGTATTTTAATTTATTGGCCAATTTTTCAAACACAGCCCTAACCTAAGACTAAATATTCGGCCCAAAAATTGGCCCTTGAAGTCAGAAATCGTGGTGGGAAGTATCCGAATATTCATCAAACGAACGAAAAAGGGAACGCGAATACGGTCCCTGGTATTTTGTTTGTTTCGGGCATAAATGCACAAACTGACACCAACCCCCATGGCTCTTTAATAAAATAAATAATGCTGGACATTTCACACAGCATCATCTAGCCCCAAACTAAGCAAAGCTTGTACTGTGGAAACCAGATAACTGATTTACTACTGATATACTTTTTGTTTGTAAATACATACTTATTATACATAGAAACACCTAGACCCGAAATAAATATTTGCAGATCATACAAACATTTATCCTGCGGGATCGAACCCGCAACCTTCTGCGTCACAAGCGGGCTTTCACCCACTGCGCCACAGAGGTCGTCAAATAAGTACAGAATAATTGTTTTTAGCCGTGTTGGCCGAATGGGGTTGTACCTCGACTTTCAATCCGAAGGTCGTGGGATCGAATCCCGGCCGTGCATCAATGGATTTTGCGTTTCGTAAAATTTATATGCGCTTTAACACGAGCTCTGAACGGTGAAAGAAAACATCGTGAGGAAACCAGTTAGTATTCTTACAGGCGGCGATGGGCTTGCAACCTGTCACGTATGGAATACTAACTTCTGCAAGATGTGGGCATGTATCAAATATGTATTTGTACATGCCTCTGACTACCCCCTTAGACATCTTCAAAGGATCTGGAATATAAAGATCTGAGAGAATGTCTACCGCGCCTTGGGGATACAGTCGTGACCCTGTTTACGTTTACGTTTAATTGTTTTTATGTTCACAGATATTTGATTCGCAGGGAGCATTAACTTTTCATCAGAAGTGGCACGATGTAAGTACTCACTCAACTCTTTTAGTACTTGATTATTTGACGTGACAACGTCTTATAATTCGATAGAGCCGGCTGCACGCACGAAAAAATGCGGCGTTACCTCGCTCTGAGGCGTTCCATGTAAGGCTTGAAGTGCAAGCGAGAGCGCGGAACGAGCGACAAAGAAGCACAAACGTCACGTTCAACTATCGTCAGTAAACCGACTTTACAGACAACCAATTTTTGTTAAAAAATTGTTGTGAGCACAACGTGAAACGAAACAAATTCAATGTGTCAGGCATACGTTCCGGCGTGAAAAAGACTATAATATAAAGCTTAAATTGTTGTATGTTTAGATGTTTGTGTTTCAATCACGCCTAAACCAGTGAACCGATTTGGATGAAACTTGGAATAGGCGTGGCGTACCTGGCATATAGGCTATTCAAAATGTTGGTACAGTCACGGACAATAAGATGTATACACTCCATACTTTTAAAATTAATATCACACTAAAACTAATAGATGTAGGTTAAAAACAAAAAGCGGAAATTATCACATTGAACTAGTGGCGAAATCGCTAAAAATACCAGAACATTGTTGGACATGTTGACCTGTACATGGGTTGAAACATTATGGAGTGTATACATCTTATTGCACGTGACTGTAGCACGCGGGTAAAGTTAATGAAATTGTATTGTTTCAGACAAATTTGCGGTATGGATGTGATATCTGTCCTATGCGCTTTATGAGGCCAGGAAATAAGAGCCGCCATCATCGTAATAATCATATGATGGTCTATCAATGCAAACTGTGTGTGTACCTCACATACAACGAGTGAGTAAATAGTTATGGATAACACCCTGCATCCCATCCTAGGCTAAGTAATAAGTATAAGTTTTGATACATCAGCAATGTAATACACATTTTAAGTCCCGTAATAAAATTTAAAAATCAGCAATGTAACTTCTAAGAAATCTATTGTTCTTAGTTCTAAAATCCATTGTTTATTAGTAGCCGCCTTAGTCATTTGATTCTGAATGTAACTTCGGAAAATGAGCATGTGAAACGTGTAGATGGCGCTAACCGGTGCATAACCGATAAATATGAGCTAATCAAAAATTTGGATTGCGACGACTAGGGTTCAGTGGCCGGGCGGTAAGGCACTCCGGCTTTAGGAGGATCGTCTGACCGTTGCGGGTCGAATCCCGGTCGGAATCCAAAATTTTGATAAGACTTTTCATATCCTAATGAAATACCAAGTGTGGATTACCACTATAAAATTACACAATTATGATTTTACTAGCTGACCCGCGCGACTTCGTCTGCGCATTTTTTTCCCCGCTTTTCTGTTGAAATTTTTCCTGAATTTTCTTTGCTATAAACCTCACGGAGCCCGAGACCTTTCCAACGAATGCAAAACCGTGGAAATCGGTTCGTGCGTTCTGGAGTTATAGCGTCAGGAAGGAAAACCCGACTTATTTTTAACCGACTTCAAAAAAAGGAGGAGGTTCTATGTTCGGGTGTATGTATGTTTTTTTTTTTTTTTTTTTTTTTTTTATGTATGTTCATCGATATCTCCATCAGTTATAAACCGATTTCCAAATTTTTTTTTTGTTTGAAAGGGTATGCTCCCATAGTGGTCCCATAAAAATTTTACTCCTGAGGGATTGATAGTTTTCCCGTAATACTCAAAAAATCACCGATCTTTCCGAAAAATGTGGACCGATTTCCAAAATTATTTTTTTTGCTTTAAAGGGTATCCATATCTAGGTGGTCCTCATACTTTTTTTTCCTGAGGGATTGATAGTTTTCCTGTAAATCTCAAAAACCTCATTCTCACTACAAAATCTGAGTCAAACATTGAATAGTTTGACATGTTTAATAAATACGCTCGAGGTGATCCCATATAATTTTATTCCTGAGGGATTCTCACTGTAACTTCTTTAATCTTGATTATTCCAATAACTTACCTAACCCACTATATTATTTACACTAAAAATTGAAAAATAAAAATTTTTGAAAAAAAAATTGAACCGACTTCACATAACACAAATAGACACTAAGAACCTTCTATGTACCTACACTAAAAAGAGAAAAATAAGAATATACACATGCAATTATTGCTTACAGTATTCAAATAATAAACTATTATGTTATATTATGTTTGAAGTCGGTGCCAACTATTCTACTCTAACTACTCCATACAATTATGCACCCAAGTTCTATTGTACTCGTAATTTCTTCTTAGATGTAAATGCATAGGTAGTTGGTACCGACTTCAAACATAATATAACATAATAGTTTATTATTTGAATACTGTAAGCAATAATTGCATGTGTATATTCTTATTTTTCTCTTTTTAGTGTAGGTACATAGAAGGTTCTTAGTGTCTATTTGTGTTATGTGAAGTCGGTTCAATTTTTTTTTCAAAATTTTTTATTATATAGTAGATTCATATTAAA
The DNA here is from genome assembly GCA_963565295.1 of Epirrhoe alternata. Lineage (NCBI taxonomy): Eukaryota > Metazoa > Arthropoda > Insecta > Lepidoptera > Geometridae > Epirrhoe > Epirrhoe alternata. The sequence goes on from OY751403.1 coordinate 2,883,819, forward strand.
ATTAAAATAGGTGGTAAATATTTTCAGAGTGTGTATGCGCGAACACTACATGATACACAAAGGCATCACCTTCGATTGTGACAAGTGCGGCCGCAAGTTTCAGTAAGTTAATGGTGTATTTTAAAAGCTTGAAATGGGAAAAAAAAATTTAACTCGTGGGGTGTCGGCGAGCAGTCCCCTTTTCGAGGCGAATCCAAGAATTTATTTTTATCTCAAAAATGTCCAACGCACGCAAAGGGAGTCCATAGGTGGTCCCATATAAATTTTATTCCTGGGGGTTTGATAGTTTGCCCGTAAAACTCTAAAAACCTTCCCGCCTAGCCATTGTAAATCGAATCGACAGATAAGTCTAAGACTCTTTATGCATTATCAAACTGACGATTTACTAATGCCAGGAACTCACGTGCCGCGAGACTTGACATAAAATGTATGCAAGACGCTGGTGGAGCCTAAGCATTATCTGTCGATTTGATTTCTTTTTCTTATTTCGATTTTTATGGTTGGCTGATTCCCTGAGTAACGCCGCGTTTAGAGTCGAACATTGAAGTCGATTTTTCTTTTAGTTTTAGAACGTAATTATATTTTAATCGATTATTTTCAGAAATAGTCAACCATTAAACAAACACATAAAGAATAAACACAGTAGCCAACGGAATTGTGTTCACTGTGGAGAATACTTCGCGACTTCGGAGAAATACAACACGCACTTCTCCAGTAAACACGCCGTAAGTCTTACTAGCTTCTGCGCGCGGCTTCGCTCGCGTTTTACCAACATTTTTAGCATCTTGGTTTGGGCATGTAGAGAGGATGGATGACAGTCGTTTGCAAAGCAAGTGTATGAGGCGAGTGTGCATGGGACAGCTGGAAGGGGAAGGCCTAGGCGAACCTTCTTGGATCAAATTGGCGACATTTTGGAGAAGGGCCAGGTCAAAAGTACCCTAAACCGACGAGCATGTATGAAGAATGTAATGAGAGTGAATGAGGCGAAAGTTGTGTGTCAGGATCGTAGCGAGTGGAGATCCGTGGTCTCTGCCTACCCCTTTGGGAAAGAGGCGTGACTTTATGTATGTATGTTTTAGCCCATAAGCTAGTAAAAAGCCGTTTTGGCCGAATGGGGTTGTACCTCTTTCAATCCGAAGGTCGTGGGATCGAATCCCGGCATCAATGGATTTTGCGTTTCGTAAAATTTATATGCGCTTTAACACGAGCTCTGAACGGTGAAGGAAAACATCGTGAGGAAACCAGTTAGTATTCTTATAGGCGGCGATGGGCTTGCAACCTGTCACGTATGGAATACTAACTTCTGCAAGATGTGGGCATGTATCAAATATGTATTTGTACATGCCTCTGACTACCCCCTTAGTTAGCAACACTTGAAATTAAAAATAATAATAAATAAATAAATAATGCTGGATTTCATACAGTATCATCTAGCCCCAAACTAAGCCAAGCTTGTACTATGGGAACCAGATAACTGATATACTACTTATATACTTTTTGTTTGTAATACATACATATTATACATGGAAACACCCAGACCCGAGACACATATCTGTAGATCATATATACTATAATTATCATAAAAAATATAATTAAGAAAAAACACTCCCTAACTACCCTAAGTGTTATTACACTACTCGATTGTTAGGGCGATTAGGGAGCAAGGCTTGCCGGGGTCCGTCCGATCGCCCTAGTTAGGGACCCTTACACTCTAACTCTTATTACACTACTCTTAGTTAGGGTAAGGGTCCCTTAAAATTGGGTATCGTAATACCCGCTTTGGGCGTGATTGAAACACAAACATGCAAACATCTAAACATACTCACAAACTTGCAGCTTTATTATATTAGTAACTAGCGACCCACCCAGGCTTCGCACGGGTGTAATGCTGATGCTAAATATTAGGGTTTAGCCAGCGTTTGCAATGTAAGCGCAAAAAATGTATTAGTAATTCACGACATCACATTAGATACCTCTAAAATTATCAGTGTTCCTCTACTGTATTATGCATGTATTATACATATAAACCTTCCTCTTGAATCACTCTATCTATGGAAAACCGCATCAAAATCCGTTGCGTAGTTTTAAAGATTTAAGCATGCATAGGGATATAGGGACAGAAAAAGCGACTTTGTTTTATAACTTTTTAAACTATCATGGTTAACACTATAAACACAATTAACGGTATATTTACCATGATTACATATTGTTTGAGTTTCCCGATATTTCGACGTGGTTGCACACGCCATGATCACGGAGGAACTGGTCATTGCGAGTTGTTTGATGTTTATTGGCAGACGAAACGATCTACCCTCCTTCTAAGTCTTTTATTATTGCGAGATGTTTCGTTAGCACCAGTTTCACTCTCAACCGGGAATCGATTGCGACAAAATACACTCACACTGTCCGGACGAATTGGTTTTGCACTTGTGTTTCGATTTTTACACAAACTCACAACAGGATTCCAGGTTTAACTTTGTTTACTAAACTTTGTTTGTAACTTTGAGCGACTTTGTTTTATACTATGCAGTGAAGATTCTGGTTAGTAAGCCAAGTTTGTTGACAGGACGTGGACGAGACTACCCTCCCGCCGCAGCAATTTAAATGCGAAAAATGTTGTTTGTTCTTCTACAATTACGAAGCGCTTTTAAAGCACGAAGAGAAACACAGAGAGCTAATGGCGAGTGCCGAGTGAGTATGCTGTTCTTTAATAAGTGGATAAAAAAATAATGCTGGACATTTCACACAGCATCATCTAGCCTAAAACTAAGCAAAGCTTGTACTATGGGAACCAGATAACTGATATAATACTTAAGTATATACTTTTTGTTTGTAAATACATACATATTATACATGTAAACACCCAGACCCGAGATAAATATTTGCAGATCATACAAACATTTATCCCGCGGCGGGGATCGAACCCGCAACCTTCTGCGTCCCAAGCGGGCTTTCAGCCACTGCGCCACAGAGGTCGTCGTCAATTGAAATTGACAATAAACTATTTTAACTATTCCTCTCCATCAAAAGGTTGCCTGGAAGAGATTGCATCTCAGCGATAAGGCCGCCCATTGTGCATTGTATTATGGTTCTCTTTTTTGCTGTATTTTGTAGATATAAGGTGTGCATCGCGCAACAAAGTATTTTCATTGAAGCGCTCGTGGTCGTGCTTGCTTCGTCGTTCTTGATAGATCGTCGAAGTTAAGCAACGTTCGAAACGGTCTATAAGTGGATGGGTGACCGCCAGTGGCATTTTCATCTGAGCGCTTCTGTGCTTCGGAGGGCACGTTAAATGGTCGGTCCCGGCTATTTAAGTCGTTAAGCCATGACGGAGGCCTTAAGACGGCCTAAAAACTCCGTCACCAGAGTTGGCCACTGACTCATACGAACTAACTTACTTTTTATTCATTAATTATTTCATTATTTTGTTACAGCGTCTATATGTGTTTCGTCTGTAAAGAGCGTTTCGACAATCCAGGAGAACTTAGGACGCACAAAATGACCGCACAGCATACTCAGATGAAAAAGCCCCGGCTCGAAACTCGAACCTGCACCTTGGTCAGTATACATATCCATAGTAAGATCAAAAATGTGAAAGTAAGTCTGTTTGTTACCTGTTCACGTCCAAACCACTAAACAGATATGGCTGAAAATTGGCATGGATAAAGGTTGTATCCCAGGGAAGGACATAGGCTACTTTTTAACCGACTTCAATAAAGGAGAATTCTATGTTCGGCTGTATGTATGCTTTTTTATGTATGTAAAAAACCGGGTCACGACTGTATCCCCAAGGCGCGGTAGACATTCTCTCAGATCTTTTATATTCCAGATGTCTCAGGGGATAGTCAGAGGTGTGTACAAATACATATTTGATACATGCCCACATCTTGCAGAAGTTATTCCATACGTGACAGGTTGCAAGCCCATCGCCGGCTATAAGAATACTAACTGGTTTCCTCACGATGTTTTCTTTCACCGTTCAGTGCTCGTGTTAAAGCGCATATAAATTTTACGAAACGCAAAATCCATTGATGCCGGGATTCGATCCCACGACCTTCGGATTGAAAGTCGAGGTACAACCCTATTCGGCCAACACGGCTCCATTGGCTTTATACATGTTCACAGATATTTCCGTCAATTGTAAACCGATTTCCAATTTTTTTTGTTTGAAAGATGGTGGTCCTATAAAAGTTTTACTCCTGAGGGATTGATAGTTTCTCGTAAAACTCAAAAAATCTCTTCCTCAGAAACGCATCAAGTCAAACCCTTGAAGTCGGTTTTACATATTACCCGCGATCCCTCGGGAAAACTTCACTTTCGCGGGATAAAATATAGCCTATGTTCATCGGGGATGATGTAGGATTCTAATGATGAAAGAATTTTTCAAATCGGTCCAGTAGTTTCGGAGCCTATTCAATTCAAACAAACAAACAAATATTTCCTTTTTATCATACTTGTAGATCACATTTGTCCTGCGGCGGGGATCGAACCCGCAACCATCTGCGTCGCAATAAGTTATGTTTGTTGCAGTGCTACGAAGAAATAGACTCGAGTCACCCGCGCGCTATGTACCAACACTTCAAGATGGCTCACCCCGCGGCGCCGTTCATAGCTGGCCGCAGTCTGCTCTGCGAACAATGCGGGCAAGCCTTCGCTGTGAGTCACTACACACAAACTTGTACATACATACATACACATACAATTATTGACGTGACAACGTCTTATAATTCGATAGAGCCGGCTGCACGCCCGAAAAAATGCGGCGTTACCTCGCTCTAAGGCGTTCCATGTAAGGCTTGAAGTGCAAGCGAGAGCGCGGAACGAGCGACAAAGAAGCACAAACGTTGTCACGTTCAACTATCGTCAGTAAACCGACTTTACAGACAACCAATTTTTTTTATGATGAGAGTTCCTACTGATCGGCTCTCCACATTTATGGATGGATGGATGATGTTTAGGAAATTCATCGGCAGCCACGAGACACCACGCTTAAAAATAAGTAGTTTAAATGTATCTTTGTATGTATATATTCAAATAAGTTATTTCATAGTAATAGCCCTACATGTAATGTATTTAATTTTACCTTAATAACCATTATAAAAAATCACTAGACTCCCGCGATACAGGCTCGTCCTAGTGCGTTGTCCATAGTAATTAATTCGTCCTATTATTTTATTTACAATGTTTATGAAATAAATTTATCTTATCTTATATATCTTACATACATAAAATCACGCCTCTTTCCCAAAGGGGTAGGCAGAGAGCACGGATCTCCACTCGCTACGATCCTGACACACAACTTTCGCCTCATTCACTCTCATTACATTCTTCATACATGCTCGTCGGTTATTAACTTGTAATTAGCTAAAAAGTGTTTTAGCGCCGTAAATAACGTTGCGTATCCATAGCTCTGTACTGCTCAGACGCCGAACAAATCACACTCGCTGTCCCGCTTACAAAATGGCGTCGTATGGCACACTCTTAAGACATATACTTGTTTTCAGCACATGTCCGAGTACAACGCCCATATGCGTGCTCACAATGGCGATCTTCCCTACGAGTGCAGCGAGTGCGGGAAACGCTTCTCGTTTCGCTCGGTCGCCGCGACACACCTTAGGACACATGCGAAAGAGATAAAGGAAAAACCTGTATGTTTTAGAGTTTTTGAATGAATGAATTAATGAATATTTTTGAGTTAGGCTCAATGCACATTGAATTGGCAAGCGACGCGTCAATTAGTTTTATAGCGCACCATTATAAACCTTATGAACAATGGTACAAGATATAGAAACGCTTGTAGAATGAACCGCACAAAAGTGCTCGAGCCAGCGCGGCCCGCTAGATGGCTTCGCCAGACCTCGTTCATTCTACAAGCGTTTCTATATCTTGTACCATTGTTCATAAGGTTTATAATGGCTTGCTATATAAAAATTTTTGAAAAAAAAATTGAACCGACTTCACATAACACATACAGGTTAAGATAAGAACCTTCTATGTACCTACACTAAAAAGAGAAAAATAAGAATATACACATGCAATTATTACTTACAGTATTCAAATAATAAATTATTATGTTATATTAGATTTGAAGCCGGTGCAAACTATTCTACTCCAACTACTCGATACAATTTTGCACCCAAGTTCTATTGTAGTACTCGTAATTTTTCTTAGATGTAAATGCATAGTTGGCACCGACTTCAAATCTAATATAACATAATAATTTATTATTTCAATACTGTAAGTAATAATTGCATGTGTATATTCTTATTTTTCTCTTTTTAGTGTAGGTACATAGAAGGTTCTTATCTTAACCTGTATGTGTTATGTGAAGTCGGTTCAATTTTTTTTTCAAAAATTTTTATTTTTCAATTTTTAGTGTAAATAAACACTGTGTAAATAAAGTGTAAGTGTAAATAATATAGTAGGTTAGGTTAGATATTGGAATAGTCAAGATTAAAGAAGTTAGAGTGAGAATGAGGTTTTTTGAGTTTTACGGGAAAACTATCAATCCCTCAGGAATAAAATTTATATGGGACCACCTCGAGAGTATAAACATGTCAAACTATTCAACGTTTGACTCAGATTGTGTAGTGAGAATGAGGTTTTTTGAGTTTTACAGGAAAACTATCAATCCCTCAGGAAAAAAAAGTATGAGGACCACCTAGAAATGCATAGCCTTTCAAGCAAAAAAAAAATTTTTGGAAATCGGTCCACATTTTTCGGAAAGTTCGGTGATTTTTTTTATTTTACGGGAAAACTATCCATCCCTCAGGAGTAACATTTTTATGGGACCACTATGGTAACATACCCTTTCAAACAAAAAAATAATTTTGGAAATCGGTTCAGAACTGACGGAGATATCGGTGAACATACATAAAAAAAAAAAAAAAAAAAAAAAAAAAAAACATACATACACCCGAACATAGAACCTCCTCCTTTTTTTGAAGTCAGTTAAAAACTAATTGACGCGTCGCTTGCCAATTCAATGTGTTTTTAGTTTTTATAGCGTAATTATTATTTTATTTTGCAGATAAAAGTAGAAGGAGGCTGGCAGTGCCCTCGGTGCAATAAAGTCTTGTCACAGTACGCCAACCTGAAGCGTCATATGCTGGTAATTATTACTTACTAACTCCGCACGGCTTCGCCCGCGTGGTACCAACATTTTGAATAGCCTAAATATGTAATAGCCTATTCCAGGTCACTATCTACGCCTATACCAAGTTTCATCCAAATCGGTTCACTGGTTTAAGCGTGATTGAAACACAAAAATACGTACTCACAAACTTTCGGCTTTATTATATTAGTGGGAGGATAGACAGACAGTGGAGTCTTAAGTCAAAGTCAAAAAGCATTTATTCAGTAGGACCGCTGGGATCACTTAGAATAGTCTTAGAACTAATTTTACTCCTGTTCTTTCGCGACGAAAACCGTGAAGAATCAGGGCAACAAACACGGTTTGGGGCTTATCATTCTTTTAGGTGATCCATCTTAAAACTAAAAGTCAAAACTAAAGTGACGACCTCTGTGGCGCAGTGGGTGAAAGCCCGCTTGGGACGCATGAGGTTGCGGGTTCGATCCCCGCCGCGAGATAAAGATTTGTATGATCTGCAAATATTTATCTCGGGTCTGGGTGATTATATGTATGTACAAACAAAAAGTATATAAGTAGTATATCAGTTATCTGGTTCCCACAGTACAAGCTTTGCTTAGTTTGGGGCTAGATAAATAAATAAATAAATAAATAATGCTAGACTTTTCACACAGCATCATCTAGCCCCAAAGTAAGCAGAGCTTGTGTTATGGGTACTAAGATGACTGTTATACTACTTATATACTTTTTTTTTGTAAATACATAAATATTATACATAGAAACACCCAGACCCGATCTACAAATATTTGTAGATCATACAAACATTTGTCCCGCCACGGGGATCGAACCCGCCACCTCTTGCGTCGCAGGCGGGCGTTAGCCCACAACGCTACAGAGGTCGTCAAGATGATGCTGTGTGAAATGTCCAGCATTATTTATTTTATTTAAAGTCTTAGTAATACTATTTTATTTATATGTATGTATGTTACAGGTGCACACAGGCGAAAAACCATACGAATGCTCAATTTGTTTGAAACGCTTCAGTCAGTCTAACTCCATGAAATTGCACAAACTGACTGTGCACGAAGGCCAGAAATCCCCTTATATGGATCGAAGGGGAATGAGGGGTAATGTTCCCAAGGGGGGTAAAGTTGGACAGGACAACAGTGACTGGACGGAAATGAATAATGATGAAGAAAACGCGAACAGCATGGAAGAGAAACCAGAGTTGGGTGAATACACCCCAGACTGTGCAGAACCTGATTTGAATGATGAATATTTGAAAGAGGAAATTGTTTATGATAGCTATTCATTTCAGTAACAGAAGCCGTCGTGCGTATAAATAAATAATGCTGGCGCGTTTAGGGGGGAAGGGGTCACAGGGGACATGACCCCCACCCATAGGGGTCGTCAATGCTTGCTTTTCTTAATCGAAGTTAGCAACGTTCTAAACGGTCTGCAAGTGGATGGGTGACCGCCAGTGACCACCATTTAAAGTAATTAAGTTCGTATGAGTCAGTGGCCAACTCTGGTGACGGAGTTTTTAGGCCGCCTTATGGCCTCCGTCATGGCTTAACGACTTAAATAGCCGGGACCGACAATTTAACGTGCCCCCGAAGCACGGAAGCGCTCAGATGAAACGTTAAGTTGTCGGTCCAGGCTATTAAGTCATGATGGAGGCCTAAAAACTAAAATAATCATTTGCAGTTCGAAAATAAGGTGATCTTAGGCCTAATAATGTGAGAGAGGATTAAATCCTTGGGGGTTATCATAATTATCTACACTACTTTTAATTTTAGTGATAGTAAGTACATGAATAACAAAATTAAAAATATACATAATGTTATGTTATTCGATCGAGAAGATTATGATGATTGTTAGAGTGTTGTAAATAAATATTTTTCTATCTGTATTTTTTTTTTATTAGCATGCATCCTTGAGTTGTGGTAACGATAAATGCAGTCAAACCTAATACAATCCCAACAAATACACTGTTGAATCAGTGATGGTGACCAAAGATTGCCACCATGCCAACCCAGGTCGCCTCTTTATCACGTCGGGGTCACCAGTTTAGAAGGGTTCGTAACTTCAGGGTAGGCAGTGAAACGAAGATTCACAAGTCCAGAGTTTATTGTAGCTTTTACATACAACACAGAGAACGAAGAATAGCACAGAAAGTCAAGCACAAGAAGTAGGTATAGTTCAGAAAATAAATAGAAAATAACACAAGCACAGAAAGTAAAATATTGAGATCGCGACGTAAAACGGAATACCGGCGGAGGCACAAGATACATACGTGTCGCGTCGAACAGGTGTCAGTAGCAACTGGCCTGGCGGGGTATGCGCTGCGAGCGGCGCGAGCGCACCGCTAGAATCAGCACTTTTCGCATACTACGGGTATCGCGCGGCTGTGCTTGTGAATTAATTAATTTGTTTAGTGTTGTGAATGTGTGAACTGTATGTGATGTTTGTTAAGTGTAAAAATGATAAATAAATAATGTAAATAATTGTTACGTGTATTTCTTGTGTGTGTTATGATGTTAAATAATAAATACATAAATATAGTAGTGAGGTCACCTACAATCCCACTCATATATTAAAGCTAAATGAATAAAGAACGCGTCTTACCATAGAACGTGACATAAAGTTATTCCACCGAATAAATCAAGAATAACCATACATTTTGACAGTTTACACTCGGGAATAACTTTATGTCACGTTCTATGGTAAGACGCTGTGTTTCAATCACGCCTAAACCAGTGAACCGGTTGGGATGAAACTTGGTATAGATAGATAGATAGATGTTTATTCAATAAAATGTAACATACATATTCAGGTAGATAGTGTCTTTAAACTAGGATAAGTTTGGCTAGACACTATGTTCTCGTTACAAAAATAAGGCGTAGATAGTGACCTGGAATATAGGCACAGACAAGAGCTTAAAGGTTATTTCAATGTGGACAGTCTATTCCTAAAATCACACCTTTTTCATTCAAAAAAACAAATTTCACAAAATAAACATTTATTCAAGTTTCTGTATCGTTTTTAGAAGCTCCGCGTTTTCTTTTTCGATGTGGAGGCATTTTCAAATGCACTGACTGTACGTGCACCTTTAGGGAGTTTGACTGGCTGAAGCATTTCGAACAGACCGGGCAGGAATAGGGCTTCGCCCCCGTGTGTACCTGTACAGAACAAAATATATAACAGTTACCGCCTGCAGTTTTGCTCGCGTGGTACGTTTCGCGACAAACTATGGTACAAGATATAGAAACGCTTGTAGAATGAAACGCACGAAAGTGCTCGAGCCAGCGCGGCCCGCTAGATTACTTCGCCAGACCTCGTTCATTCTACAAGCGTTTTTCTATCTTGTGACATTGTTCATAAGGTTTATAATGGCTTGCTATAAAACTAATTGACGCGTCGCTTGCCAATTCAATGTGCATTGAACCCTATACGTACACGGAACCCTCGGTGAGCGAGTAGGTACGACTCGCACTTGTCCGGTTTTTCTTATTTGTGTAAATCTTATTTATTCTTACAGTAATATTTACCCAACTGTCAAAGGAAGGGTTATGTTTTTTATATACCTACCCTGTAATGCCGATTGAGCGCAGGTTTCTGCGCGAAGCACCGCTGGCACGTGCGGCACGCGTACGGCCGCTCGCCCGAGTGCGTACGAAGATGCACGCGCAACTGGTGCGCGTGCGCAAAGCGGGCCGCACACGAGTTGCACGGGAACGGACGCTCGCCGCGGTGACGCCGTTGATGCGCTCTTAATGCGCCTGCAGACTGAAATGATGATGAAATGACTGAAACTTTTTTCATGTTTTCGGGATAAAAAGAGGCCAGGTCCTTCCCTGGGATACAACCATTATCCATGCCATTCTCACATTAGAGAGAGCCCAGAGAGCAGTGCTTAAAGTAGCTCACTCAAAGCCCTTTCGATACCCAACTACGAAACTCTACACGGACTGCTCAGTGCTCTCTGTAAGGAAACTTTTCATCCTGCAACTTTTACTGAGGCAACACAAATGCAAGCCAGAGGTAAGTGAAAACCGAAGAAGAATGGACAAAATCTTCACCATCAAACGCTGCAGAACCACTTTTGCACAACGCCATTCGTATTTTTTGTCACCATTCATTTACAATAAGCTTAATAAACTTATATCCATACATAAGACACCTTTAACTAAATGCAAATCAGAAATAACATCTTATTTGCTAAGCATAGATTACGACAAAACGGAAGCTCTGCTCCCCAATGATTCTTAGTCCCAATCCTTTCTTATCCCCGAGTTTTCCCAAATCAAAATAAAAAAATATTGATACAATCTTAATCATCACACACAAACATTACACTAATACATCATTACACTAGCACAACATTACATTAACACAACATTACACTAGCACAACATTACATTAACACAACATTACACTTACACAACATTACACTTACACAACATTACACTAGCACAACATTTCATTAACACAACATTACACTTACACAACATTACACTTACACAACATTACACTTACACAACATTACACTAGCACAACATTGCATTAACACAACATTACACTTACACAACATTACACTAACACAACATTACTTTACACAAACTCTACACAACAAAGGCTAAGTGGGTAAAATAAGTACATTATTATAGTAACTTTAATTAGGTTAATGATAATTTGTATAGTAAAGATTTTTACTGCTTAAATCTAGCAAAGATTTAAAATCTTCGATGAATCAAAGTTTGAAATAAACTAAATATAGGTATTCTTAGTATAAGGGAATAAATAAGTCATAATAATAAAGCAGACTCACATCAAGACACAGTGCATAAAGCTGACCGAGATAGCCGAAACAGAATCTCCGCATGTCTACATACAAGTGAAAACTTAGAGTGAGGCGACAATGCTTCAGACTACAAGGTTTATAAATCAAAATCAAAAATGATGTATTTTTAGTTAGTTAATTTTCTTGTACACCTTTTGTAAACCTTTTTGAAAATCAAATATTATATTATATTATTATTATTAACTCACTTAACCCACTGATATAATAAAGCTGATTATTTTTCCGACCCAAATATCGACCAATAGAATTGCACCATTCGACGTCACGTGGTACAACCTACATGGTATTATACTGATAATTTTTTGAAAATTTTCTCTGGTCGTTGCTATATATAAAAAACAAAACATGATCCAGTCAAATTAACCACACGTCAAACTGACAGGTTGAATTCAATTGTGAAAATTGGAGATTTTGCATGAAAATGAAATTAACTGTACATTTCGTCTCATGGTGCAATTCTATTGGCCGACATTTGGGACGGAAAAATAATCCCCCGAATACCACACGAGCTTCAAAATTATCTGGCATTTCCCTCAAGGTTCCCTGCAAACAAATAAAATCGTCAAGTTTTTCAGGAAAAATCACTTTTTTTTTGTTTTGTTATGAAAATCCCGAGAAAATCGATAATGACTATCCTTTCAATTCATTGTTGCTTCCTGTATAATAGTCCATTCGAGCGTGCATGTGTGCGCTCGGATGTAGCCGGGCTGCGATTGCTGGAATATCTGTTCTCCTTGAAAATAATTATGCAACATGTCCTAACGTCTATTTACAACCCAAAAATGAATCCCTGTCAGTTTGTGTAGTTTAAAATGAAAGACCCTGTTTACGCTCTTCAAAATGTTGGTCTCCGAGTTAGACAGATGACTCGGTGACAAGTATAATGTTGCCATCACCGAGTTACGTTACGCCCCAACCAAGTTGAAACCCCGCATGTCGTGCCTGCTTCTAGAAGGGCGTACACCGTATTTATTATAAATAAATAAATAAATAATGCTGGACAATTTCACACAGCATCATCTAGCCCCAAACTAAGCATAGCTTGTACTATGGGAACCAGATAACTGATATACTACTTATATACTTTTTGTTTGTAAATACATACATATTATACATAGAAACACCCAGACCCGAGATAAATATTTGCAGATTATACAAACATTTATCCCGCGGCGGGGATCGAACCCGCAACCTTCTGCGTCTCAAGCGGGCTTTCACCCACTGCGCCACAGAGGTCGTCAGTATTATTTTTTAACTTATGTTTTTTTATTTTTGTTATGTGTAACGTCCAGTTTAGTGGGCCAATAATATCATCATTAGCCCTTATCCCGCTCATGCGGGGTCGGCACAACATGTTCTCCTCTTCCACTCTCCCCTATCACTCGTCATCTCTGTATCAACTCATTTCTATTCCATATAATTTTTCAATATTTTAGTGGGCCAATAATAATAAAAAAAAAAGTTAAACCATGGTACAATACTCACAGTGAACTGCAATCCGCACAGTTCGCAGACGGCATGTCTGTCTGGCCGCTCGCCAAGATGCGAGCGTCGCACGTGCGCCCTCAGCCGCGACCGACAGGAGAATGACGCGCCGCACTGACGACAATGTATAAGGTACACTTCTCTCAGCGGATGGCATTCGTGAAATTAGCCGTTTGTCTGCGCAGAACACAATTTTGTATGAAAGCGTTCACTGCGCAGACAAACTAACTTCATAACAGCGTTTTACCTATAAATAAAACGCTTATTAATACTTACCTTATTTGAAACTTTAGGTTTGAAGAAGGCACTTCCGTTTTCTGCTGTCATTTCTACCTCAGTTTCCTCTCTATATTGCCCTCTCGCTCGCACATCTCTCCATCTCACCTGGCAGAGCGCTGCGGATATGCCGCGCGAGCTTCCATCATTGAGTCGAAAACCCACCCAGGCAGAATTAAAAATGAAAGTTTCAAATAAGGTAAGTATTAATAAGCGTTTTATTTATAGGTAAAACGCTGTTATTAATTCTTGACCGTTATTTGAAACTTTAGGTTTGAAGACGTGTTTGTTATCGCCTGGGGGAGATGGACGCCAATGTGACTGTTTTAACTACAATAGAATGTGTAGGTAAATCCTATAAATATTATAAAGGCGAAAGTTTGTAAGTATGGATGTATGGATGTATGGATGTTTGTTACTCTTTCACGCAAAAACGGCTGGACCGATTTGGTTGAAATTTGGTATGTAGATAGGTGATACCCTGGATTAACACATAGGCTACTTTTTATCCCGATATTCCCGCGGGAACGGGACTTACGCGGGTGAAACCGCGGGGCGCAGCTAGTATTTCATAATACAGACCTATGAAGGTATTCAACAGAAATGTATCTACTTAGTTAGGTATCAAGAAGAGTACCTAAAGGGTATATTAAATAAAGATGTGCGAGAAAAAACTTGTATTTCAATTTAAATAGGTACACATAAGAGTAATCAAACAATTCATACAACTTTTAGAACAAACTTGATAAGTAGGTTACTTAAGACATAATTTAAGTACCTACCTACCTAGACAGGTAGCAAAAATTGTACAATCAAAATAATATGACAAAATACGTAGGTAGCAAAAATTGTGCAATCAAAATTAGGTAGGTTATTTAATTTTAATCTTAATCACACGGAACAAAAGAGCTAGTAATGCTGCTTTGAGTAGGAGCTTTCATAACTTCACGCCTATAAAATTGCCTAAAAGTATTCCCGGATCTCCAATTTCCGCGCGAGAGGATGTCATCAATAGGAACGTTGTTAGCCCAGTTTTTTGACGCAACCGCAGATCGAATACTACCCGGAGAAGCGATGATACCGGCTTCAACTAATAACGTTTTCACCCATCCAGCGATCACTGTCCGAGAAGCAGCTTTAGCTTGACCTCTTAGATGGAGAAATAAGCTTGAGGAGTTTGCTGCCTCACGCTTGTCACGAAGAAGCTCCTTACAGTGGTTTACCCAAAAAACTGGATCTAGCTTCTTTCCTCTTGGGGATTTTAGTAATTTCCACCCCGATTGTCTGTAATCAGAATTATCAGTTTTAGAACCAAAATTTGGCCATAAAACAAGATGATTGTCATGTCTTTCATAATGATCATCATCTACGGCAAGTAAGGTAAGGTCATGCACGCGTCGACCTGAGCATAACAGGAGCAAGACTGCGCAATGTCTGGATATTTGAAACAAATTGTTTTCATCGATATTATATGTTTCTAAGAAAGAAACGAGAACATCAATATTCCAAACCATTTTCTTATGATCTACAGGTTTTATCAAGGAGATTGATTTTAAAACATGCTTAACTAGGACATGTGAGCTTAAATGACCCGATAATTCCGTATTACATAGGGTGGACACAACAGATTTATGTAATAAAACTGTGTTATACGACAACTTTTCTTTTAAATGTAAGTCAGCCAAGAATTTTGCCAAAATAGAACCACTAGGCCTAAACGGATCAACTTTGGAAGTTTTGGCCCAAGTAAGCCATCTGTTCCATGCTGCTTTGTATGTCTTACGTGTGGATGGACGCCAAGACGACAATAATAATTCTAATTGAGAATCATTCCAGCTGGTTAGGTCATTTGACCAGCCCCACATTTCCATACTTCTAAAGTCATTTCCCGTACGTTGGGAGGAGGAAGGCCTGTCGATGTGTCTATCAGGTACCGATCCAGATGATGTATCGTGAATGGAGCTGCCAATGCCCTGGACTTGAGGTCTGACCTCCAAAACACGCGATTCCACCACGGGACTACTAGAAGAAATGTACCCTGAGCTTGGTTGAGATGTGCTAGAACCCTGGGTATTAAGTAAGGTGGAGGAAAAACCCAAGCTAGCTGGTAATGCCATTGGTGGGAAAAGGCATTGTGAAACATTGCTTGACTGTCGCGTTGATCTAAAGAGACATAATTGGCAACTACATGTGCATCTTTCGAGGCAAAAAGATCTATAAAAGGGATTCCGAATTTCCTGAAAATTATTTCTGTACAAGCAGGAACGAGGTGCCATTCTGGAGGTGATCGGTAACGAGATAGATGATCTGCGTGGCCGTTGTACTTGCCCGGTATGTAATGAGCAGAGAGATGGATCTGATGAAGCTCTAATAAGTGAAAAATTTGGAATGTTATTTCCATGAGAGCTGTAGATTTTGTGCCACCTTCGTTCCGAACATATGCAACAGCTGTTCGATTGTCGCTTTGCCACAGAACTGTGGATCGATTCAAGCATCGATGCTGAAGTCGTAGAACTTTCAGTACAGCAAGGAGTTCTTTCTGATTGCAATGCAAGTTTTGTTCTTGATCGGTCCACTGTCCTGAAAGAGCGTGACTGTCCAACTGTGCTCCCCAAGCTAAGTCGGATGCATCGGTCACCAGAAAATGTTTTGGGGGCGGTAAATGAATAAGAGACGGTAGATTGTGGTTTTGGAGCCACCAAAGAAGGTTTTTCAAAGCTTCCTTTGAAAGAGGAATCCAGCTGTTGACTGTCTTTTTGGAAAAGGCATTGAGAAGGTCGAGTAGGGACCGATAGTGAAGCCTCCCTTTGGGAACCACAAAGCTCGAAAAATTGAGAAGGCCGACTAAACTTTGCAGTTCTTTTAGTGCAACCCGGCTGCTGTTCAAAATATTTGTAATCTTTAGAGAGAGACTGAGACCTTTTTCTGATGGTAAAGATTTCTCGTTCTCCCAAGTATCCCATTGGACTCCTAAAAATATGAGTTTTTGCTGGGGTTTTGTTATTGACTTGTCTAGGTTTACTTGCCAACCGAGGTAGCGAAGCCTCTCTAGAACCACTTGTACATGAGATTGCAAGACTTGACGACTCTGGTGGGCCAGGAGAAAGTCGTCCAAATAAACGATAATACGGATCCCTTCCTCTCTCAGCGTTTGTGCCACCCAATTCGTCAGGGAAGCGAACACCTTTGGAGCTGTGCTCAGACCGAAGGGTAGGCAAGACATTTGTAACAATTTGCCTTTGTAAACTAGTCGAAGAAAACGTCTGTGGGACGTACTTATAGGTAGATGGAAATATGCCTGTGACAAATCTATTTTGCACAACCAATCCTTGGACTGAAGAAAATCGGGGACTCTGTAAACGTTTATTAGTCGGAATTTGTCTGTTATTACATAATTGTTGAGTGCCGACAGGTTGAATATGGGTCGGAGAGACCCGTTGCTTTTTGGAACCAGAAACATGCTCGAAATAAAGCTTGGTGCAGGGTTGACTACTTCTAAAACACCCTGATCTAACATTTGTTTTAGAATTATTGTCATTTGTTTTGATGTCGGAGTACAAAACTCTTTGTTTGCTAGATCTGGTATTACCAGAGGCGGTTTTTGGAAAAAGGGTATGCGATACCCCCGGATTATTTTCTGGATATAAGTCGGAGCGCCCAGTTGAGCCCACCGACGGTGAAATAGAAGTAGTCGACCCGCTCTGAATGTTTGATTGTCAAAACTTACGTTTTCTTCCTCTAGAATTGCTCTCTGAAGAGGTCGAGGGACGTTTCGGATAGTTATATTGTCCCTTGTTATTTTCTTGAGGCCTGTTACCGTGGCGGCCCCCTCTTTGACGAAACGAACCTCTGTAGTTATTCGAAGATGCGGGGCGGTTGTCATTGTAGTTTGTATATCTCTGTCCCTGCGAGGGATGAGAGTGGAAATAGCCCTGCGAGGGCTGATTTGTATGGGAAATGCGCCCGGAAGCGCAACATCCATGAGAATGCACATTTCGATTCATCGACCCCTGCGGGGGGTGATGTGTAGGCTTGCTCGGACCAGCTTGCGAAGCGGGAGCATTTGAGCCTTGTTTATTCAGAGGTAAGAAGGCTTTTCGAACGCCACCAGCTTTTTCCAAAACGTTGGTCAGTGACTCGGCTTCAAATAAATGGCGGCAGGAAGGAGGTACTTTCTTCACGGCAACTTTGACTAAAGGATCCCGTAAACAATTTGTTATGCCATCTCGTCTCATCTGAACTACCTCCGCTCGATGACCACAAACGAGTTGTAGTAATTCCGATGAAGTTTTATAAAACTCACCATTTAAAAAGTGTTCATTTATTTTCTCACTAAGCGCTTCATAGGTAATTTCAGAATTTTGGGCCCATTGCAGGAGACCGCGGAGGGTAGTTTGTAAAACCTCACGTTGTTTCAGAACACAAAATGTTATGCCAGCGAATGCTTTATCGGAATGGGCAAGATGCCGCAATGAATCGTACGCTTTAATCTCGTCATTAGCCTCTAGTTCTACGAAACCAGGAGAGTGATTATATGACTTCTGAGTCTCTGCGTAACGAACTTCACACCACTCACTACTTTCGAATCGTTGAATCTCTTTTAATGTCGTTAAATAATTTTGAGGAGTTTTTGGAACTGAGGGTTCCTTAAGCTTTGTTTCAATATCGAATACAAAGTTCGGTTCCGTAGGTGGTTCCGATTGTTTAGGGATCGATTCGATCTCACTACCTTGAAACTCGTTGAAAAGTTCACCACTAACATTACCATCTAATAATTCTTCCGAATTTACATAATTTAAATTTGTTCGTTCTCGAATTTCCTGAATTTCCTGTGTCAATTTATTCAAAAGACGGCGGTCACGTTGACGATGACGATTACGTTTGCCCCCCCTTTTTTTACGTTTATGAGATTTCCTCTTCTTCCGAGAATCGGAGCTAGATGATGAAGAGGAATCGTCTTCGCTTGAAGAGCTCGAGGAGCTACTACTAGAAGGACTACGCCGTCTTTTAGACCTTTTTCTATCGGTACGAGATCCGCCACTGACGGTATTCGTCGTTTGCGATTTCGAAATATTATCGTTATCATGACTTGTGTACTCATGGTTATTGCTAGAGAATTCCCCTTCTTTATCACTCATTTCGAACAATTTAAACACACGACACAGTTATCTAGGGCAATAGAAAAGACCGAAATTAGCACATAAAACATACGAGAATAATTATTATGAAATCTGAAATTTAGTGAGGGTAGATTCGAAATCGAGCAGGAGTCACGATTCTATAAATAGATTTTGTTCGAATCTACAGTTATAAAATATTTCATTTTCTAAAATAAAATCGAACGGTAACACCGTTAAAATATCACAATTATCAGCTTAAAAAATGAGGTAAAAACTCACGTGATAGGTTCACACACAAAGAATGTCGTGTTTTAAGGAGTCTGAACAAGTTAAGTACCAGGTTTGTGATACAAGGTAACAAAAGATGTAATAAAATAATTTTGCACGGTATAGGTATATATACCTATGTATAAGTAGTAGGTAGGTAAGAACTCCTTGAGACACGACTGTGCGTTGCAGAAAACAAGACGCCAATGATGGAAGCTCGCGCGGCATATCCGCAGCGCTCTGCCAGGTGAGATGGAGAGATGTGCGAGCGAGAGGGCAATATAGAGAGGAAACTGAGGTAGAAATGACAGCAGAAAACGGAAGTGCCTTCTTCAAACCTAAAGTTTCAAATAACGGTCAAGAATTAATGAATGCTTAAATCCGTTGGGCGACCTGTACAGTACAGTATTAGCTATACTCAATTCAATTTCAATTTATTCATAAAAACTTGCATAAATATTACAATTATTATAAACTAGCTTCTGCGCGCGGCTTCGCCCGCGTGGTACCAACATTTTGAATAGCCTATATGCTATTCAAAATGCTTATCTACGCCTATTTCAAGTTTCGTTTACAAGCGTTTCTATATCTTGTACCATTGTTTATAATGGCTTGCTATAAAACTAATTGACGCGTCGCTTGCCAATGCAATGTGCATTGAGCCTAAAACTCCGTCACCAGAGTTGGCCACTGACTCATACGAAGTTAATTTACTATAAAATGTCTTACCACATCACAGGGCAATTGCGCTTGCACAGAACTGGGGTCAACGACCGGCGGCGGGTTCAACAACTTCTTTTTATGAATCTGAAAGAAAAAACATTTATTTATAGATAGACTTGTGGGCGTTAGTTCGATTAACTAACTTTCATAGAACATAAATAAATAATGCTGGACAGTTATGCCTTTGCAGTTATGCATGCGCAGTTATGCCTGTGCAGTTATGCCTGCGCAGTTATGCATGCGCAGTTATGCCTGTTCAGTTATGCCTTCGCAGTTATGCATGCGCAGTTATGCCTGTGCAGTTATGCCTGTGCCGTTATGCCTGCGCAGTTATGCCTGTGCAGGTATGCCTGCGCAGGCATGCAAGGCACTCCCGCAGTGCCACTGTTTTTTTATTTACCTTCATATGTTCCACCAATGACCCATGGTCGGGATGACTCTCCTTGCATATAATGCAATCAGTGCTGTAAATAAAAAACGAATCATTTTAGATATAATAACGTTAAAAACTACAAAGAAAATCGAATCCCGCCGAAAGTCACACACACCACATTACCACCAGAAAAGTAAGTTCGTATGAGTCAGTGGCCAACTCTGGTGACGGAGTTTTTAGGCCGCCTTAAGGCCTCCGTCATGGCTGGACCGACAATATAACGTGCCCTCAGAAGCACGGAAGCGCTCAGATGAAAATGCCACTGGCGGTCACCCATACGGACCGTTTAGAACGTTGCTTAACTTCGACGATCTATCAAGAACGACTAAGCACGACTACGAGGGCTGATCGAGGACGATCAAGTTTACCGTCCAGTCTGCCGCGGACTGGATGCGGCGTCCAGTAAACTTGACGGTGTATTGGTATGGGTGTGCATGACAAGCGAAAAAGAACTTTGTTCTGCCGACTTGATCAAGTTTGCAGCGCTGCAAACTGGACGGTAGACTGGATTGTGGGTGGCCGGCATTAGTTTAATGCCCAATAAGCGACCGACAATCAATTTAAGTGCTGTTTGAACTATCCTACTTAATAAATCTCAATGTGTGTATGTTTGTTTCAATCACGCCTAAACCAGTGAACCGATTTGGATGAAACTTGGAATAGGCGTAGATAGAACAGACGTGACCTGGAACAGCATGTAGGCTATTCAAAATGATGTTACCGCGCGGGCGAAGCCGCGCGCAGTAGCTAGTGGATCCATATCCATACCTCATCATCATCATCATCATTGGCCTTTTTCCATCTACTAGAGATGATTTACATGATTATGATTTATCCATACCTACTAATATTATAAATGTGAATGTTACTCTGTCTGTTTGTTGCCTTTTCACGCTTAAACCACTGAACAGATTAGGCTGAAAATTGTCATGGATAAAGGTTGTACCCCAGGGAAGGACATAGGCTACTTTTTATCCCGAAAAAAATGACACACAATTAGTAAATTTGTTAGTAAATATTCTTACTTGTTCTCAGATACGTGTCGAAGCGAACTGAGCAGATGCCTGTGGTAGGCCTCCAGTTTCGCGAACTGAATGTTACAGCTTTTGCAGTTCTTGTCTTCTGACGGTGTCGCATCTTCTTCCTGCAAATTATAATTAATAATAATTTATTATTACCTACCTTATAAAAAATAATAAAAATCCTATAATATAATAAATATTATAAAGGCGAAAGTTTGTAAGTATGGATGTATGGATGTATGGATGTTTGTTACTCTTTCACGCAAAAACGGCTGGACCGATTTGGTTGAAATTTGGTATGTAGATAGGTGATACCCTGGATTAACACATAGGCTACTTTTTATCCCGATATTCCCGCGGGAACGGGACTTACGCGGGTGAAACCGCGGGGCGCAGCTAGTAATAATAATAAATAAGAGCCGTGTTGGCCGAATGGGGTTGTACCTCGACTTTCAATCCGAAGGTCGTGGGATCGAATCCCGGCCGTGCATCAATGGATTTTGCGTTTCGTAAAATTTATATGCGCTTTAACACGAGCTCTGAACGGTGAAGGAAAACATCGTGAGGAAACCAGTTAGTATTCTTATAGGCGGCGATGGGCTTGCAACCTGTCACGTATGGAATACTAACTTCTGCAAGATGTGGGCATGTATCAAATATGTATTTGTACATGCCTCTGACTACCCCCTTAGACATCTTCAAAAGGATCTGGAATATAAAGATCTGAGAGAATGTCTACCGCGCCTTGGGGATACAGTCGTGACCCTGTTTACGTTTTTACGTTTTTTAATAAATAATGCTGGACAATTTCACACAGCATCATCTAGCCCCAAACTAAGCATAGCTTGTACTATGGGAACCAGATAACTGATATACTACTTATATACTTTTTTGTTTGTAAATACATACATTTTATACATAGAAACACCCAGACCCGAGATAAAGATAAATCGACTTCAATATTAGATTTTGACGCGACGTGACTCTGGGCGTTTTTCGAATTTTACGGGGAAACTATCAATCCCTCAGGAATCTCATTTATATGGGAGGACCATCTAGGGAGTAACCCACTAATATAATAAAGCTGAAACTTTGTTAGTTCGTTCGGTTGTTTGTATGTTTGTGTTTCAATCACGCTTAAACCAGTGAACTGATCTAGATTAAACTTGGAATAGGCGTAGATAGTGACCTGGAATAGAAGAAAAAGAAAGAAAACATATAGGCTATTCAAAATTTTGGTACGACGTGAGCGAAGACGCGCGCAGTAGCTATTATAGATTAGTCCTAATTATAATAAACGAACTTGCCTCTACATCTTGTCTGTGTGTTTTACTCTTGTGCAGAAGTAACCCTGTTGTTCCAACAAAGCTGTGTCCACACAGCTCGCACACACTCTCAGTTGGATGTTTCTTACGTGTGTGTGTTAAGTATGATGTTCTTTTCCTAAAACAATCAATGAAACCGTTTCTTAAGTCTTATTATTCCATAATAAGTTAGTTTAATAAACATTTGTTTTGCGCGCGTTAAAAAAACAACGTGGTTTAATACATCACACAGCGATGAAGCGCTCGTGGTCGTGCTTGCTTAAGTCGTTCTTGATAGATCGTCGAAGTGAAGCAATGTTCGCAACGGTCTGTAAGTGGATGGGTGACCGCCAGTGGCATTTTATCTGAGTGCTTCCGTGCTTCGGAGGGCACGTTAAATTGTCGGTCCCGGCTATTTAAGTCGTTAAGCCACGGAGGCTTTAAGGCAGCCTAAAACCTCCGTCACCAGAGTTGGCCACTGACTCATACGAACTTACTTTTTTAGCGATGACAAAAATGTAACAAAAATCTTACGTCTTACTCAGGCGAGAGACGAGACAAAAGTGATTAAAACGCGTTCGTATGAACACTCAAATTGAGAGCGTAAATCCGTCAACGCGGGGTTTCACCGCGACGTATTTTGTACGCCCGTGCGAACGAGCTCTAAGACTTATCACACTAGCGGTTGACGGGCGGATTCAAAGCCGAGGGGCGCGGTTCAAAGCGGAATTTGTTGGGCGACCGCCTGTGTGATAAGGCTGTAAAGCTAGAAACAAATTATCGGACGCGACTGGTAGGTCTGGATAATGATTGTACTGTTGGGAACCTACCTACCTGCCTGCCGGTTGATCGCATAAATACCGGCGCAGACAAGCGCTTGCTCTCTCTCTGCTGCCAACCACATCTCTCGTGGTCCCTCTGATATTTTTCGTTCGTTTAGTAATTTTTGTTGTGATTGTATTTTTGGTCACTATTAGTTTAAATTGTTTCTGTGTTCATTTTGTACTTTTGTAGTCAATGATTAAATCGGTCATTTCTGAATTTTCCTTGGTTTCACTTATGATTCCCAACAGTACAGTCACGTGCAATAAGATGTATACAACAATATTCTGGTATTTTTATTGATTTCGCCACTAGTTCAATGTGAAATCAATTTCGGTTTTTTGTGTTTCCTACATCTATTAGTTTTAGTGGGAGTGTATACATCTTATTGTCCGTGACTGTACACTGAGCTGTGCAAACTATCAGACGTATCCTTAAGCTGACTTTGAGCTTACGGACGTCCGACAAAAATCTGGCGCCTGCTAGTTTGTTTCTAGCTTAACGCGCGCTTAAAAACGCCTAGTGTGTACCAGCTCTTAGAATCAAGATATAGCGCTACAAAGATATCTGGACCGGTGGCCAAAAGAGGAACTAACGACGCCATTTTGAAATGTCAATCTGTCTGCCATTTGTTTCCAGTTGCCATATCCGCCATTGCTTGTATGCTCGGTGTGTTTTGTTTCTTTTTGGGTGCTTTGGTCCGTTGCTTACCCACTTGTGAAATGTTTTTTTTTAGCAACACCAAATGCCATAGACATTTACTTTCTCTACGCCAAATGCGATAGCAGCGCCTCCCTCACCGGAACAGATATCCTTGTGGGACTATACATTAATGATTTGTTCTTCTTCTTTTATAAAATGGCAACTATATAACTAAAATAATGTCTAAATTTACTACATACCTAAATGTTTGGCCGCAGAGTTGACATTCGAATGTAAATCCTTCGTGCCATTTGTCGTGATCGCGCGCTTGGTTTCTGAAAAAAAAATGTGAATAACGTTTTAAAACTAATAATTTTTTGAAAAAAAAAATCAACAAGTATAAGCTTTTAATGGATTACCGTGAGCTGATCGAACTTATCGATGTAAGTACAAAATTTCATTTCAATCATACTATTTTCTGAGGAGTTCGCATCGACGACCTCTATGGCGCAGCGGGTGAAAGCCCGCTTGAGACGCAGGAGGTTGCGGGTTCGATCCCCGCCGCGGGATAAATGTTTGTATGATCTGCAAATATTTATCTCGGGTCTGGGTGTTTCTATGTATAATAAATAAATAAATAAATAAATAATGCTGGACTTTTCACACAGCATCATCTAGCCCCAAACTAAGCAGAGCTTGTGTTATGGGTACTAAGATGACTGATATACTACTTATATACTTTTTGTTTGTAAATACATACATATTATACATAGAATATTATATATATATATTATATATTATTATTATATATATTATATAATATGTATGTATTTACAAACAAAAAAGTATATAAGTAGGATATCAGTTATCCGGTTCCCATAGTACAAGCTTTGCTTAGTTTGGGGCTAGATGATGCAGTGTGAAATGTCAAGCACAATTGTTCATCGCGCGTCGCTTGCCAATTCAATGTGCATCGATCCAAACTCACTTCAATGAACATGCACAATAACAGTCGTATATTATATCTGTAACTCACGTGGTATGGGACACATGTTCGCACTTGTTACATCTGTATCGGCGCGCATGCGCGGTGAGCAGGTGCGTGCGCAGGAGACGCGCGCTGCGGTAGCGTAGCGCGCATACGTCGCACGTGTGCGCCCCACTACTCTGTGAACCAATTATTTATATGTTCGTATGAGTCAGGGCGGTAGTGGAACTGGGCGGGACATCTCCGAGGCACGGAAGAGCTCAGATAATGCCACTGGCGGCACCCATCCATATACTGACAATCCAGAACGAGGAAGCGCTCGTGGTCGTGCTTGCTTAGTCGTTCTTGATAGATCGTCGAAATTAAGCAACGTTCGAAACGGTCTGTAAGCGGATGGGTGACCGCCAGTGGCATTTTCATCTGAGCGCTTCCGTGCTTCGGAGGGCACGTTGAATTGTCGGTCCCGGCTATTTAAGTCGTTAAGCCATGACGGAGGCCTTAAAGCGGCTTAAAAACTCCGTCATCAGAGTTGGCCACTGACTCATACGAACTTACTTACTTACTTTAGAACGAGGATCTATCAAAAACGTAAACAATACAGACAAAATTCGCAGCGGCGCGACGAGAATAAGACATTATAAACCTTATGATCAATGTTACAAGATATAGAAACGCTTGCTCGCGACCGCGCGAGACTGCTCGAGCTAGCGCGAGGCTTCGCCACACCTCTTGCATTCTATATCTTGTGCCAATTCAACCTGCATTGAGCCTAAGATGACTTTCCGTTCTGCGAACTTAAAAATCATTCATATAGCTTGCTTAGTCATTCTTGATAGATCGACATTCTTAGTCGTTCTTGATAGACATCTCAGTACACAACATACAGAGTGTAAAAAGACTGCTACCGAAAACTGAGGGGTTGTAATCAGAGCATGATTCTAAACATATTTAGCGAAAAAAAAAAACGCAAAAATTTTTTTTGACTTAGCTTCGTCAGGCTATGTTATTTTCGGCTATTTACTACTATTACAACATAATAAGACCATACCTACCTAATAATTTCATTTATAAAAGAAAAAAACATTTAAAACTCAAAATCCAGCAACCTACGTAAAAAAACGCGCCCAAAACATACGCAAATAGTAATCTTCAAACGCTGTTTTCTCTGGATATAATGATTATTTCGTAAAATCCTTTTGGATTTGGTTGTGTGTTGGGATGCTGTACCTACCCCTACGGCTCTACGGCTTCGGTAGACGTCTTTTTACACCCTGTATAGTATATTATCCTCACAGGGTCTATTGACTGACCGACGGTTTTCGACAGAATACCAGCGCCTCGCTACCTCGTTGAGGCGATGCATTATGCTGAGTCGAAGCCCGGAAGCTGCTCAAGCACACATAGGTACATGACAGGTTTATTTTTTTGTTTTTGTCTTATTCTTTTCATTTTTTTTTTTCTTCTTTTGTGTTTAGTGTGTGCTTGAGTGGCAAATAAAAAAATGTCTATGTCTATAGATTGTCGGAGTTAAGCAACGTTGTGAGTGGTTACCGAGTGTGACCGTTAGGGTTATCTGAGCGCTTCCGTGCTTCGGAGGGCACGTTCAATCGGTCCCGGCTATAACGCTAACCACAACGGAGGCCTTAAGACGGTCTTTAAACGTCACCAGACTTGGTGCGATCCAGATGACGATATCACCATCGCCAACGGCGAAATGATATCATCTAGTCATGATAGGTAGGTAACTACACACTCTGGCAACAGCCCAAACCGAGTACCTATTAGAGGTGCCCTTGCGCATGTTTTCGTAAATTCTCTCTAGACGTCTCGGCACGTTCAGTGCCCGCCATAGTCCGGTAACACTCGACCTCATAGGCCATTAGTATTATAGACTTTTTCACGCCGGAACGTATGCCTGACACATTGAACTTGTTTCGTTTCACGTTGTGTAGCTCACAGCAATTTTGAAACAAAAAAAATCAAGAAAATACATTAAACGATAAAACATACAAAAAAAAATGTTTATGTCTATTTCCTGTTTAATTATTTCATAAATTATCATAAACGAGCCATAAAATATAAATAAATAAACAATAAACATTTTCTTAAAAACTCCGTCAAATAACAGTAAAATAGTAAAATAGAACGTAACCTATTATAGAGTGCGAAAATGAAAATCGAAACAATCGATAAGTAAAAAAATTATCATTGGATTAGTAATTTTGTCTATGAATGATCCTTGTAATCTATTCAGATGAATTGATAGTAGTGAAACCAAAATCGATTTTGTTAATCTCGATTCAACTTTAGGACATTCCTATTTGGCCGACTTTGACATTATCTCGAAGTGTCACGCATACGTTCCGCCGTGAAAAAGACTATATAGTACATCCAAAAAAAAAGAATCCAGAGTTGGCGACTGACTCATGCAAACTTAGGGTCGATTCACATCTGACGGAAGATCCGTCAGATGTGAATCGACCCTTAAACTGTGTGTATTTAAAAATTAGCCTACCTCATCATGTTTCCTTACATGATTAGTGTAAGTAACTCGATTGACGAAGCCCTTGTAACAAAGTGAGCATTTTAACGGTGAGTTGAGGTAGTTAAGCGAGTCGCGTCTTGCCCAAACTGCACGTAGTTGTTGCTCCTTGGATAGGTAAACTTCGCATGCGTCTATTTTCACATCTGGAAATAATTATTTCATTACTAGCTGACCCGCACAACGTTGTTTGGATATAGAGATTGGACTTCACTTCACAGCTAGGAACAGACCAAAGTGATCGGACCTCATTTCATAGCCAGCAACATTTTGTACTGGAAAACTAAATTATCGTTTTTATTATTTTCTGTTGATTATTATTTATGTTTCTCAACGTTTAAGCCTTCCCTGGACTTTCATGAATATTTCAAGACCAAAATTAACCAAATCGGTTCAGCCGTTCTCGAGTTTTAAGCAGACTAACGAACAGCAATTCATTTTTATTTATATAGATTATTTACTAGCTGTTTATCGCGGTTGTTAGCCGCGGTCCCTCGGGATAACATCACATTCCCACTATAGCCTATGTTCATCAGGGATAATGTAGGATTCTAATAGTGAAATAATTTTTCAAATCGGTCCAGTAGTTTCGGAGCCTATTCAAACCAACAAATCTTTCCTCTTTATTGACCGAGCGAGCGAAGCGTCTCAGTTTCGAGATTGGCCAAAAATGCGTTTGTCCGTCTGTCAGTAATCGCCTACAGGCCGCATTTTTCAACCGATTTTGATGAAAATAGGCACACAGGTTCCTTGACTTATTAAAAAACGATTGTCGATTGCGATTTTTGATTGGAGCGAAAATGGGGGGGAAAGGGGGGAAGTTTGCTGTAGTGTTATTTTATGGACAGATTTAAGTCAAATTTAAAAGGCATATTATGGACTTCATTCTACACAAGTTGTTATGAAAAAAAATCCAAAAGGGGGAGGTGAAAGGGGGGAAAGCGGCTGGATGGATGTTTGTTTTAGCGTTATAAAGGACGTTTTTTCGTAAAATTTATACCTACCTATGTACCTATACCAATCAGACTAAGGAACGCGAGCAATCACTAAAACTTATTCCTCTGTTTTACTTAAAAGTTTACATAGGCATAAGTTAGCCTATTGGAAAATACAAAGCACCTAAATTTCAATTTTGGTCGCGAGGTTTACTGTTCTCACAGAACCACTAGTAATATTAGTAGATTTATTTTATTTATTCATACAACGTGATCCAATTTACATTTTTCAACAAAAAAAAATAAAAGCAAACAACAAATAAATGTAGGTTATTATACAAAGAGGTTATATTAGACCTACGCGAGAGAAGTCAAGGGACAGCTAGTTAATGTAGTACAATTGTTTGGCGAATGGGTGAACCAATTTGGACATCCAGTAATCCAATGCCGATATCCAAATCCAATAATAAAATTAATAAAACAAATGGTTTTTCTGACTTGCAATGAATGATGTCTTGGGAAATCTTGCAGAAAACCGTAACTAAATCGGTCAAACTAGCAGACAAATGAAAATAAATATGTGCATAGCACACAACCCGACGACCTCTGTGGCGCAGTGGGTGAAAGCCCGCTTGAGACAGTGGATTAGCACTATAAAATTAAAAAAATATAGATTCAGCTAAGCGTCACTGAAGCGTCAGCTCATCGATATGTGTATTCTGCCCGTCCTAACCTACGGTGCCCAGTCTTGGTCACTAACCGATACTCAAAAGTCCAAACTCGGGGTTTGCCAAAGAGCAATGGAACGCAGCATCCTAGGTGTGAAAAGAATCGACCGAATCCGGAACACCTGGCTGCGTTCAAAGACTGGTATTGCTGACGTGGGCGTGAAGGCTGCCAAGTTAAAATGAGAGTGGGCAGGTCATGTCACCCGCATGCACCCAGACAGGTGGGCCAGAGTGGTGACTGGTTGGATCCCGGTGGATGGGATCTCCGGGGCAGGCCTAAAAAGCGATGGCGCGATGACCTGGCCTTTGAGAAGGATTGGCGAAAAATCGCAGAAGATCGCGAGGTGTGGAAGGTGACGGGGGAGGCCTTTGCCCAGCAGCGGGACAGTTTAGGCTAATAAAAAAAAAAAAAAAAGATTCAGCTAAAGCAACATCATCATTTGATTCAACATCAACATCGTCATTTGATTCTGAATGTAACTTCGGACAATGAGCATGAGTTCACTAGTGAAAAGTGTAGATGGCGCTTACCGGTGCTTAACCGATAAATATGGATTGCGACGACTAGGGTCCTCTGGCCGAGCGGTAAGGCACTCCGGCTTTAGGATTGTCTGATCTTTGCGGGTTCGAATCCCGTCGGTATCCAAAATTTTGATAAGGACATTGTACAATATTATTACTACTAAGACCTAATCCTAAGCACATATGTTTATGCAAATAAATTGATTTGATTTGAAAATATGGTTGAGTTGGAAGATAAGGTACCTTTTTGATAGCCTCGTTTTTGCCGTTTAACCTTCCCCTCTGCGCTGCTGAGTTTAAGCGCAGTTAATGGTATGTTGTCGTCGGAATCGGACGTGTATTGATCATACTCAAAATCAATCTTAACATCGACTGGATCATCTGAAAATAGGATTTAACAAATAACAATTTGTACTAAATCAATGTAGGCATTTTCTCAGATCTTTTCAACAGCTCTTAATGGTGAAAAAAATCAGGAAATGGTGTAACTTGGGAGTAACAAAAATGTATAATTTTTTTAATTGTAAACTTTAAAACCACACTTAGGTATTTCATTGATAAAGGAAAAGTCTTATCAAAACTTTCGATTCAGACGGGATTCGAACCCGCGACGATCAGATCCTCCTTATGCCGGAATGCCTTTAACCGCTCGGCCACGGAACCACTAGACGTCGCAATCGAAATTTTAGAAAAAAAAAAAGTATTTTGGACCAAAAATGTATGAAACGTGGATTATGTCCTTTATTCTAGGCCTTTTTCTTCCTCGTCTTCCTTCCACTTTTTCTTCCGATTGTCCTAATAAAGCTGTCATGTCATAAAAATGTAACTTCCCTCTTACCTTTCACAACAACACCGGTATCTTTCCCAAGTTCTTCCACTTTTACATTCTCCTCGTCCTTCAAATCGGAGACAGTCTCCGATTCTAAGGAGATTGATTCGATGGGCGTTACAGAGTAACTTCGACTGACACGTTCCAACATGAGAACTGTGTCTTGAGATAACTGTAAATAATGACGTTTTAAAACTAAAAGAAAAACCGACTTCAATGTTCGACTCTACACGCGGCGTATGTATATCGTCAGTTTGACATAATGCATAGAGAGTCTTATCCGGGAAAACTATCAAACCCTCAGGAATAAAATTTATATGGGACCACCTCTGGAGAATACCCTTTCAAACAAAAAAATAATTTAGAAAATCGGTCCACAATTGGCGGAGTAATCGCGTAACAAGATACAAAAAAAAAGAAAAAAAAAAAAAAACATACAGGCGAATTGAGAACCGCCTTCTATTTTTGAAGTCGGTTAAAAATAGAGAAGCTTCTTTCATTCTGAACAGTAAACAGTATGTACTGCTTTTAGCAATAGATAGACATTTATCTTTTTTACCATCACTTTCGTGCAAAATACAACCTGTTATGTATGGTATACTAACTTCTTCAAGATGTGGGCATATGTCAAATATGTATTTGGACATAATAAATAATAATAATAAATAATGCTGGACTTTTCACACAGCATCATCTAGCCCCAAAGTAAGCAGAGCTTGTGTTATGGGTACTACATGACTGATATACTACTTACATACTTTTTGTTTGTAAATACATACATATTATACATAGAAACACCCAGACCCGAGACAAATATTTGTAGATCATACAAACATTGGTCCCGCCATGGGGATCGAACCCGCAACCTTTTGTGTCGCAGGCGGGCTTTCACCCACTGCGCCACAGAGGTCGCCACATGCCTCTGACCACCCCCTTAGGCTCAATACACATTGAATTGGCAAGCGACGCGTCAATTAGTTTTACAGCAAGCCATTATAAACCTTATGAACAATGCTGTCATTATAAACCTTATGAACAGTACAAGATACAGAAACGCTTGTAGAATGAAAGAGGTCTGGCTCATAGCTGTCAATTCAGTGTGCAGTGAGGTAATAGGATAATACATAGAAAAAAAAAGTTACAGTAAGGGCAGTATTTACATACTTCTATCCCACTGTGGTAGAGTTGCATAAGCAGTTTTTCCGATGTCTGTGCCAACTCCGCCAACTTAAGGCAGCGCTGTAGCTGAGCGAGGCAGATGAAACACACAGTGACAGGGCATCCATCTTGAGAGTATAGCTGGAATGGAAACAAAATACATACAGTATGCACAGAAAATAATTAGCTCTGAAGTTAGGTGCACTAAACAATTGCACAGGTTTGGTAGAGCGAGATAGAACGATGCAACAAACTAAGCGAGCAAGCAAGGCAGCTGTACAATGCTGTCTTTTTTTAGGATCAATGCATACTGGCAGGGACGCGACGTAACAAGACATAAACCTTATGAACAATGTAACAAGATAAAGAATGAAAGAGGTGTGGCGAAGCTTCGCGCCGGCTCGAGCAGTCTCGCGTGGTCGCCAGCTATCAAGCGTTTCTAATTCCTGTTACATTGTTCATAAGGTTTACAATGTCTTGTTCTCGTCGCGGTTTCTGGACTACCTAACTATTTTACCTTTATTCTGGTGAGATTTTCATAGATCTCTTGGAGTTGTGTGTTGGCTATCGTATACACTTTTATGTTATCAGCTAGACAAACTCGGCATAAGGAAAAATCAGACATTTCGCTGTTTTGTTCTTGTACATTGATTTCGGGAACAGAAGTTTCGCCAGTGAAAGAGTGATATTGCATCAAACATTGATATAAATCGGCTTAGGAATTTTAACACGGCTGATATTGAAATGGAAATTGGAAAAATCGATAGAATTTGAAGTGAAAACGATGATAAAATTGATAAACAAAACGCTGAACAAAACAAAACAAACACGAGCAAATAGCAATCAATCCATCAAAACCTTTGAAACCACAGATAACGTAAAATACAGATTATATATCGAGTATTGCTGCTTGCTCACGTTATGTAAAATATTGATATCAAGCATCACATAACGTTTCGTGTGTACCAGTCGTTTCCGGTTGTCTCGGCAAATATGGTCTTCTCTCATTCATTCATTTCGTTCATTCAATTTACCAATGCAAAAAACTTCGATATAAAAATAACAACAAAACAAAACAAGCAAAAAGTGAATTTGGTGGTTTTACTCAGATTACAATGTTTATAAAGTGGACGAAGTCTCAATTATAAGGATAATCTCGTCACTCTCAATAAAACAGTGGTAGGTATGAACTTTAGTGTACCCAAAATGAAGGAGGTTTAAGTTGCTAGAAATGAGTCTCGAATGAAACAACTACATCTCACACTAAGAAAAGCATTGTGTTCTCTTCTCTTACGTCTTGGTGTGTCTCCCCGGAAATTGTTAGAATATTTCTACAATTCAATTATCTGAGATCGACAGAAGATATTTTTGAAGCAGCATCAATCAATCAGGATCGTAGAGATCAGGATCCGGTCTGGCTGAGCGGGATGCCTTGATGTGGGATCGAATTTTCGAATTCAGGCCATGCAACAATGGACTTTACAATTCTCACGAGCTCCAAACGGCGAGGGAAAAATCGTGTGCCCCCCCAGTAGTACTACGCCGTTTTAGGCCTATCTTCACCCTTGTCATTTGCATATTTTATCGATGACCTAAAGAAATGATAAAAGCTAGGCAATCAAGTTTCCTTGCTCCTGGTTGCAAGCACAGAATTCTCTAAGACTGAGTTAGATGTGCATCTTCCAGAGTGGCCTACTGCCATGAACAAAACCGGAGGCCTTTGCCCTGCAGTGGGATAATAATAACATGGAGAAATAATAATAACTAGCTACTGTGTGGCTTCGCCCACATGGCACCAACATTTTGAATAGCTTATAAGCTATTCCAGGTCACTACGCCCATTCCAAGTTTCATCCGAATCGGTTCACTGGTTTAGGCATTATTGAAATACAAACATCTAAACAAACTCATAAACTTTCAGCTTTATTATATTAGTGGGATAATAAGAGTATTCTGTGATTCCTGTAATTCTATTCAAGTATGCTTTTCAACATCAATAATAAAAAAGTAAGTAAGTTCGTATGAGTCAGTGGCCAACTCTGGTGACGGAGTTTTTAGGCCGCCTTAAGGCCTCCGTCATGGCTTATCGACTTAAATAGCCGGGACCGACAATTTAACGTGCCCTCGGAAGCGCTCAGATGAAAATGCCACTGGCGGTCACCCATCCACTTACAGACCGTTTCGAAGGTTGCTTAACTTCGACGATCTATCAAGAACGACTAAGCAAGCACGACCACGAGCGCTTCAATAATTAAGTTGTTCTATTTTCAGATAAGACGGTTGTGACCAGAGTAAATATTGGTTGTGACATACACAAGGATTAACAAGATCTAGTTCTGAAGACGTCGAACTCAATTCTGTTGCAATAAGAAATGTGGAAGATTTTATAGTGTCACTTGGATAAAAAAGTGTACCAGACAATGAGAAATGAGTCTAATAGTTTTATCTGCCTCTGATTGGCCATCTTCTTGATATCAGCTGGCATCTGTATCTGTATGATTCAATCAAGAGATGTGAAAGCTACAAGAGAGTAGAAGAAAGATCGACTGACTCTGGTGGTGTCTTGTGAAAAGATTGTAGTTATCAACTGGCTCCGGTGGTGTCTTGTGATAACCATTAACATTCTGTGACCTCTTTGTGTTTGAAAGATTTCCCTTTAACTTGTTATTGACTGTTATTATAAAGTACAATTAAGGTACAATTTAATTTGTAAACAATTATGATGTAGACATTGCTGGTTCTTTGTATTATGAATAGTATAAGTCCCAAGCGACACCCTTGAGTTGTTCCAGTGAATAATCTTTATTATTTGTTAGTATTTGATATCTAACGATAGAAATTAGTTTTAAATAACTGTAAAAATGTCGTTTATGTATCCTAATAGCTTAGATTTTTACTGTGATTATTGTGATCGCGCTTTCTCTAGGAAGAATAACCTCCAAATCCATATAGAAAACAGTCATACCAACTCCTCTTGTAATTGTGAGGTTTGTGGCTACAAATTTGGAAGTCCAGCTGGCTTACTATTGCATTTAACTCGAGGTCATAACAGACACGGACAACCCTTCCCCGAATGCGATATATGCGGAAGGATTTTTTCAAGAAAAATAAACATAACTTCTCATATGATCTACAAGCATCTACAAGGAACAGGACCTGTAATACGTTGCAATATTTGCGAGAAAGTATGCACCACAGAAAGTAATTTAAAAAGTCATATGAATGAACTACATAATACTGACGTAAGTTACCCTAATTGTAATGAGTGTAATATGGTTTTTAAAAGTGAAATTTCTCTGAACATTCATTTAAAGACTTTCCACAATGAGAATGAGAGAATTATACAGTGTGAGCTATGTCAAAAGGTGTATTCTAATAACAGAAATCTTAAGAGACATATTGATAGGTATCATGGTAAAAAAGAGAAGTTTAAATGTGAAATTTGCCCTAAAACCTACACTTCTAACCAGAGTTTAAAACGCCATACTAAAACAATCCATAATGATGCTGACGATCAGAAAACTAATATCAAGTCTTGTATTGACAATGAAAGTGATGGTTTTAGTGATTATAATAGTGTAAAAAACGCGTTATTTTGTGAGACTTGCAAGAAACCATTCTACGACGAAAAACTCCTACGACAGCATATTAAACTTGATCATTCATTTGATACATTCTATGAGTATTGCAAGAATTATTTGAAAAGACAGAGCGAGGTAGCGACGCAGAAAGTTTTCAATTGTGAGTTTTGTTTCTCTGCTTTCCAAAGCGTCTATGAACTAAAAGATCATATGAAAGTGCAGCACGAAATAGATTACTGTCTATCAACTTGCAATGTATGCTTTAACAGGTTTAACAGTAAAGAAACTATGGGAGAACATAAAAAGATCTGTTTGCCACCTCCTGACGTAAATACTTGTGATCACTGCGATAAACTTTTCACTGATGTGTCTAGCTTAGAGTTTCATACGAGAATATTTCATCCTCAATCACAAATAGCTGATTCCTGCATATCTTCGACTAAAAACGATCCGTCAAACATGTGTTCCTACAAATGCCGTCACTGCGATCGAATGTACTACAGTGAAAAATCGCTGAAACACCACGTGAAATTAAAGCACACGAATGTAGAGACAGTTGAATGCGAATACTGTTCGAAGATTTGCAACAACAAATACTATCTCGCATCGCATATAAAGATTGTCCACAACAACGATACTTGGTCGAAATGCGACTACTGCGAGAAAAGATTCAAATCTAAGAAAAATATACGACGGCATATTGAAAACACGCATACGGGTATGCAACGATACAAGTGCATTGAGTGTGAAACTCTTTTCAAAGAAAAGCGCAGCCTACGGAAACACGTTAGAGTAAAGCATCCAAATTCCGCGAGCTTTCCTCAATGTCATATTTGCCACAAAAGATTCGAGTCCGCAAAGTCCTGCAAAATCCATCTAAAGCTGCTTCATTCTTTCAACATGAATACGTACCCTTGCGATCTGTGTTCAGTATCGTGCAGCTCAAAAGAAGCTCTCAAAATCCACTTAGCCACGAAACACTTGGCTAAAGACAAGATTTATAAATGCCAGGACTGTAATCTCGTCTTCAAAGGGTCGCAGAAGTTTGATGAGCACAATGAATCGTGCCATGTGAATTTCGTCTCAAACCCAAAGCAGAAACAACTACCTCGATGCGTTCTTTGCATGAAAGATTTCAGTACACGCAAAACGTTGAAACGGCATATCAAAAAGTTCCATACAGACTTCGAAGTAGAAGAACTGACGAACTACGCAGCAAATGGAGTATCGACTGACTGCGAACAGTGTTTGAAAAGCTTCAGGGAAGACAGCAATCTAAGTACCTTTAACAGAGTCAAAAAGTCTC
The DNA here is from genome assembly GCA_963565295.1 of Epirrhoe alternata. Classification (NCBI taxonomy): domain Eukaryota; kingdom Metazoa; phylum Arthropoda; class Insecta; order Lepidoptera; family Geometridae; genus Epirrhoe; species Epirrhoe alternata. The sequence continues at coordinate 2,920,456 of OY751403.1, forward strand.
GTAATGCCCTAGTCTTTAAATGCGACAGTTGCAAAACCTCTTTCAACACTTTAGAGTTCGCAGTTCAACTGCAGAGGTTCGCACAAGAAAAGTCGATGGTTCTCAGTGAGTTGTGTACCACACACATGAGTGACGAAGATGTCTCGTGCTCTGGTTTTGGCTCGTTGCATGAATATATGGAGCCAGAAAGTACAACGATTGATATCAAACTAGAACCAATAGATTTAGATGATGATGTCAAAACTGAACCTGTTGCACCGTAATGCATTTTCAATGAGATTATTGTTATGTTCCATAAAGACAATTTTTAGTACATATAGCTTTATAAAGATGGAATTAACATTGATACAATAGCTTTATAGATTTAAGATTGGTCAGCGAAAATGAAGTTAGTTCCCGAATTTTGCTTAGATTCACGGTGTTAGTTGAGAAAAAACTGGAATCACACAAAAGCAAATACTACCTTACCTATAGAAACAGCCCTTGCTGTTAATTTTGCTTAAACAAGTGGTGAAGTTCCAAGCTTATGTTGAAATGTAATCTTTATTTTATCGTTTGCTATGATCTCTTCAGCATTTTGTATACTATAAATATAGAAAAATTATGTATGTACAAGTATAACTTGTAGGTAACTACAAATTTCTACAATACCTACGCCGTCATGTATATCTTTGTCGATTCTGTCTTTATTAATTTTACCTTCTGTACCTATAGCAACAATGAAACAATGTTTTAATTCAATCGTATCTCATTTCAAGTCCAAACATGCAGTATTTCGTTCATTTTTGTAGCAATAGAAATGCTTCCATATTTTATTTGCGTTCACTGTAATTGTCACTTTTTGTATAAAATTAAATGAGATTTCACAATGTTTATTTTTTATTCCTGTCAAATGTTAATCTCTCCACTAAGTTTGGTATTAGTCATCATTTAAAAAGCAGACAGCGTTGTAAATTGTCCTTGTTCAAGCTGTTTTCAAATAACTGAGGAAGCTCTAGTGAAAATATTTGCATAGCTTTAGGAAAACTAATTTAGATTATTTATAAATAGGTAGACGGTATTTTTAAGACTTTATTGATTATGTCACTGTAATTAATCCATATTTTATTTCGCGGCACGGACTTCAAATAGCTTGTAGTGCCTAGTAGTTCATTATACGTTTTGTATTCCTTAGAATCGGCGGAGTTGTATCTTTTTTACTAGACATCCGCATCAAATCAATAAGTTGGCTAACCGCGATCGCCTGATTCGCGATCTGCTCATACGCATTGATATGTTCAATCGGCTTCCACTCGTTGTAAAATCTATCCAAAGTAGTAGCTATATCTGTCATAATACTAAATTTATCGGTCACATCACCCATTAGAAAACCTATTTGAAAAGATGTTTCGTTCGTATAGCGATCTTGTATAAGTTCTGCGCGTTGTACTTTTAAATCGCTGTCTCGGACTGTTTCATACATTAGCTTGAATAGTTTCAGTCTCATGTTGTTTTCGTCTGGGCTGATTTCGGTGAGGGCAGTCACTGGGTTTGGTTCCTCCACCTGTCTTCGTAACGCGCTAACCAATGCTTCCATTCCAACTCTTCTAGTTTTCAAGTTTTCTAAAATAATAAGTTCGCATGAGCTAGTGACTAACTCTAGCGCTCGCGGTCGTGCTTGCTTAGTCGTTCTTGATAGATCGTCAAAGTTAAGCAACGTTCGAAACGGTCTGTAAGTGGATGGGTGACCGCTGGTGGCATTTTCATCTGAGCGCTTCCGTGCTTCGGTGCACGTTTGTCGGTTCTGGCTTAACTATTCGATTTAGCGGCTTGTTATTGAAGATATTCCTTTGTTTGAGCATGATGGAGCACAAAACAATTGTAACGCTACGTTAAAATCTTAATCCTTCGATAATTGTCTTACTAAATTTGATGTCCAATTAACTAACGCTCTATTAGATAAAGTTTGGTGAAACTAGCCCCTATTAAGCCCTAACCGACAATTATTAGCCTGAAGCAGAGCACTCCGTCACCCTAGTGTGTCTGCACTGAACGTTGCTTCACTTCGATGATCAAAAACGCTTGCTGAGTCTAGCTAGCTAGGTACACCACACTCAAGCCTACCAACTCTCCTTGCAGCATCATGAACGGGCAATGATTCTTCTGTAGATAATGTTGTAGGTATAGTTGTGGGTGTTGTAGGTGTAGTTGTAGCTTTAGGCTTTACCACTGGCTGATCTTGCAAGATCCTCAACTTGAGCGTCCAAGAGAGCTCGTCAAGGAGATCTTTTAGCTCCAACGATGCTGCGGACCCTGAAGTCAATATAAAAATATTTTTTTAGTAGGACCAGTTTGATACCTTCAAATCCTCAAAACTAGGTGGTTCTACTCCTATTCCGTCGTCACAATTACCGTGAAGAACCGGCAACAAAGACGAAACAAGACTGTTCAAAGTTGTATGGGACGTGGTCTATGAAGCTATAGCGATTCTGTCTTGGTATTTCAGAAGAGATGCCTCTACACCCTTGTGCAAAGGGGCATCAAAATCTGACCGGCCAGTTTTGAGATATAGGTGGATTTTTGAGGCGGGGTAGTAAGGGCGCAGGAAAACGTTCCTAGGAAACCATCCATAACTTTTTGAGATATTCTAAACTACATTCACACATTTTGGAATAATTGTACAGTCAGCGAAAAAATTGCTAAAATATAAAAAAGTTCACTTTATAGCTTGTTTACACGTACCGAGTAGATGGCCGGGACAGTGCTCGTGGCTGAGTGCGCGGCACTAGCCACCATTGAGTTATAATGTACCTACTAATTTATCTCGATGCTAGCCACACACAATATCAAGCGCTCAACGAACACGCTTCTCTCAAAATACTAGTATGATTGTCTTTTCGCTCTTTCTCTACTATAAGTTTAAATAAGTTTATTTAAAAAAAACAATAAGTATTTAATGTGCCATCATCATCATTAAAGGTGAAATATTCCCTTACGAGAAATCATTTCATTCGATTCTAACTCACAAATTTCGATTATTTTGGGTAACATACCTAGTGTCAAAAGAGAACAAGGGTTTACTGACGCAACATTGTAACAACGTTCAGTTCTATTTTATTTATTTATTTTATTTATTTGGCACACAAAACACATTACAACACAAAAAAAATAGTAATTATAAATATGATAGTTTTGACACTATGTTGCAACATAAACATATGTGCGCACAGCTATATAATAATGTTGAACTAAGCAAACGAAAATATTAAACAAAGTAAACAAAATCAAAATAAAGAACAATAGGCTGGTAAATAACCAGACAGGTGGGTAGGTACTAAATACTAAAGTAGGAACAGCTAGATCTGCAAGGGCTAATTATAATTGGCAGCTCCAGATACTCTTGTCAGAGCATCAGGACTACCAGGATCATTGAAGTGGAGGATATCTTTTAGTTTTTTAATGAAACTGTTAATTCTAGGATAAAAAATGTCAAGTTCTCTCGAAAACAGAAATTGTTGTGAAACATAATAATGTTTGGATGGTGTAATAAGGAAATAAATCATAAAATTACCTTCTTTTGTCGTTAAGACAATAAATTATTTAACCGCAATTGAAAAAAGTTAAGCAATTGTGCAGTACTAACTTCGATAAAATAGTAGTATTTTATGCCCGCCGGTACAAAGTTACGTTGTTAAATTTTGATGAAATGTCAAATGTGGCTTATTAAAATGGACCGACTATAACGCAACTGCGGCACGATTTTGGCATTACATGCATACCTATATTTACATAAGTAGGTAGGTAAGTAGGTACATCGATGTAATATGAAATGAAAAATGAATGAAATGAAATGAAAAAAGCTTTATTGCAACAAAATGTAGGTACGTTAGTACCTATAAGTAATGTTAAACCTATAGTAAAGGTTATTACATAGAACCATTGGTTGCAATTGGCGGTCTTATCGCTAGATCGCGATTTCTTCCAGACAACCTTTATAAGTACTAAACTAAGCTACAACTTAAATTTGAACAATAAACATACTGGGCTAATACCTAAGCATTAGCCTATGGGTCCGCCATACTAAAGGTGTCTAGCGATCACCCTACGAGTACAGTATAATAACATTATTTAGGATGCTGTTGAGATTGCCTCGGTACTGCAGCGCATCAGGGATGTTTGCTCAGAACTACACAGATGGTTTTCATGCCATCTGGCGTAAGAAAACCGCATCCTTGATAAGCAGAATCCGGGGTAGTCACAACAGCGTCCTGAACACTGTTGCAGACAGTTACACCTCTCCTTTCTGGAAGTGCCTTGTGCGGAGAGTGATCAAATAGGGATTAGGTACCTTAATTGCTCGCTCTCGGCATACGGCTGTGTTATGCTGTCTCTTTCTGTTATTTAATGTTTTTACTAACCTTAGAAAATAAGCTTTTTTTATTTCCTGTACCTACTAACAAACTATGGACCATTTTGTAGTCTGAAATAAACAAATTTTATTTATTTATTATTAGAGAAGATTACATAACATAATAGGTAGGTACCGGTAACTCGACACCATGGATATCTATATTTTGTACGGAGCCAAAAAGCAAATAAGGTTAGAACGGCAAACCCTCCACTTCCCATCCATAGTCCCAAGGAAAAGGTCCCTTATATCTTTCCGTTGTACCATTCTGTCTATTCTGAAAGTATCTTGACCACTTAAACTTCTTCGTCCTTTTCCCCTTAATACTGTAAGGATTAAATGCCGTTGAACTAGGCCCAGGCCTGCCGATCCAATAATCATCATGAATTCCTCCTTTTCTTTGATATTTCCTTTCAATTTCGTGTGCCATATTAACCAAGTGCTTAATCTCCCAATAATGAAGTTCTATCTCCTCTAGATACAAAACCAACTCCATTACATACAGTCTGGCATTCATATAATCAGAGGTATTATATTTGTCGATCATTTTTCGATATTTTTCTTGAACTGTTTGCACTAAATAGCCAACTTCGAAAGCCGCTGTTCTCATATTGTCTTGTTTGATTTCGTATAAAGAGTGGATTCGTTCATCAGTGTCCTTGATGACATCAGATGAAAGTTGCACAAGACTTGTTGCTGCTTTTAAATCTTCTCCTTGGAGCTGTCGATTGATTGTTTGATGATATATCGTGCCTTGTGTTGCTCGAAACACACCTGGGGGTAATTTAATTATATAATTTAAGCAATATTTCATTGATGTTGATATGGAGTTGTGATCCAAATCGCCTTTGTTGCTTTGTCAATCGCGTTTATAGACTTCTTCACAATCCAGTTTTAACTTTTAGCATCGTGAGCAAACTACGTCTTCGTCTTCTTAGGTTAATTTATGAAAATATTAAAAAGGAAATACTTACCTACTTAGACAAAGAACACAAAAAAATATCAAATGAAGGTGTTCTTTTGCTTGCGCCCCGGTGCTGCTCACGGTTCCAGATTGCCGAGCCTAAGTTGTAGGAGGCTTGGCAGAGGTTAGTAGGTGATTGGGTGGCTTTGGGGTGAGTACTAGTTTTAAGAAACCTTTGTTTGAGAATAGATTAGTGGATTGTTACTATATATTTCCTTACCATTTTTAATATCTTATTTTATCAATATTTAAAAAGTTACTTACTGATCAAACAAAGCCACAGAAAAATTTGCATCATGGAGAATTATTATGAACATGAATGAACCTACTTCAGTTGTAAGTAGGTAAGTAATAATTATTATTTTTAATTAAATTTTCTATTAACTACCTACCTAGTTAGATAGGTAATTAGGTAGGTACCTACTTTTAATTAAAAATGTAATTTGGTAGGTTTACCATATTACATTACTAGCTGTTTCCCGTAACTTCGTTCATGTTGAAATTAACCCAGATAGAGCGACGGGATTCATGATTCATGCAATTTTTCGTACGATTTGCTAAGCTCCGCCCTTTGAACGTGCCGACGAGGGTCGCGCTAACTATGACAAATCGCGTATATGAGCATACGCGAAAAATACACGTGAAAAATTGCCGTGCAATACGATATCGTATGGGTTGAAATCGCAACGTGTAAATGCACCTTTCTAAAAGACCCAAACAAAACCCCAATAGGTGGGGTCGGCACAACATGTTCCTCTCTTCCATTTCCCTCTATCACTCACTCCTTTCACAAACATATCCGCATTCACACAGTCCATCTTTCCTCAGGCCTACCCCTACCGGTATATCCATCCACCTTCATACTCATCACTCGTCGTGTTATATGACTCGCATCCCTCATGACATGCCCATACCACGCCAACCTTCCACTTCTCAATTTGTCAGTCACTGGCGCTACTTTCAAACTTCCCCTGATGTACGCATTCCTTATCTTATCCATTCTACCTACGTAATTACTAGTTAGGTACGGTTATTTAATTCGTACCTACTTACCTACAGTACTTAAAGAAAAGCGAAAATGATAAGGACACATCATCTGTTAATTTGTTTTATAAATTTGTGTTATTTGGTGAGTTAGGTTTGCAAGATACGTTATTTTTAAAAGTTTTTAATTAACTTGCAATGTTTGTATGTTTGTCCGGGTCAAATCTGGCGAGCTCAATTTGACCCACTTCCCGGTGTCCGATTGAGATGAATTTTGGTACACTTAGTCCTCGGTGACAATGCACTATTATGGTGACAGTTAGCCGATGTGATGATGGAGAACGGAACTCCTCAGAAAATAGGTTGATTGAAATGAAATTTTGTACTTACATCGGTGAGTTCAATCAGCTCACGGTAGACTGTTTAGATGAATCACCCAATATTTTTTTTCCCCAATCATTATATTCCTATTCGCCTTTTTCCCCATATTGTTTAATTTCCAGATGTCATTATCACCAGCTTATAATTTCTCACGCTTTTTTATTTCCTATCATATTTTTCGCTTATAAAATGGTGTTGCCACAACAGGCTGACAGACCTGTAGAATAGGTTGCGAGGAGCGTAGCCACGAGCATGGTATCAATAGTGACCAAACCATGCACGAGCCGAGCGAAGCGTGCCGCTGTAGCGGCCGGCGAGTACCAGAACCGACAGCTTCCTACCGTATAAATTTATAAGCGAAAAATATGATAGGAAATAAAAAAGCGTGAGAAATTATAAGCTGGTGATAATGACGTCTTGAAATTAAACAATATGGGGAAAAAGGCGAATAGAAACATAATGATTGGGGGAAAAAAAAATAGGGTGATTCATCTATACAGTCTCACGGTAACCTACTAAAAGCTCGTACTTGTTGAATTTTTTTGCAAAAAAACTTATTTCCATTAGGCCTGCCTGCCTAATTTACCTACCTACGATCAAATTGAGTGACCGGTCCGCCTATATAATTATGTTTTCTGGCCACAGCCACAGCACAGGCGGCGTTAAAGTGAAGCATGATTCGCCGCCATTTTTGTAGGGTTCCGGAGGTACCCGAAGGGTGACAATGGAACCCAGCGCGAGAGCAGGAGTTTGGCAAAAGGTTTTGTCAAGCGTGTACAAATGCGGCTTTATTCTGCGCACCTACCTAATGCTCAACGCACATTGAATTGGCAAGCGACGCATCAATTAGTTTTATAGAAAGCCATTATAAACCTTATGAACAGTACAAGATATAGATATGCTTGTTATGTAAGTACATTAGGTACCTATACTTAATTGAAACCATTCCCACTTTCGTTCCCCATATCTAGTAAGTACCTACCAACATATTAAATAGCTGCACCGTTTCTGATAAAACTGTCTTAGGCTCAATGTTATTAGTTTGAACAATAACATTGAGCATTTTTAGAATGAACGAGATCTGGCGAAGCCATCTAGCGCGCTCTGGCTCGAGCACTTTCGTGTGGTTCATTCTACAAACGTTTCTATATCTTGTACCATTGTTGTTAAGGTTTATAATGGCTTGCTATAGAACAAATTGTCGCGTCGCTTGCCAATTCAATGTGCATTTAGCCTAAAGCTACGTCACGAGAGTGATCTGAAATATACATATATGTGAAATATACCTACATATGTGTATGATGTAGGTACTAGCTGCTGCTCGCGTGGTACCAACATTTTGTGAACATGCTATTCCAGGTCACTATCTACGCATATTCCAAGTTTCATCCAAATCGGTAGTGTTTTAGGCGTGATTGAAACACAAACTATACAAACACCCACACAAACTCACACTCAACTTTCAGCTTTATTAATAAGTGAGATTGATTGATGAATGTTGATGGATTTACGAGTAGAGGTACGCCAAAGAAAAGATGGATGTATTGTGTGAAGGATGACATGAGTAAGAAAGGAGTGAGTGTTGAGGTGACGGCTGATAGAGGAGAATGGAAGAAGAACACATGTTGTGTCGACCCCACGTAATGTGGGAAAAGGGCAGGTAGATGATGATGATGATTGATTGATGCTCTATTCCAGGCTGTGATAGCTAAGGCAGTGGACACGACGACGCATGGGTATTTGGGGTATCCTGCTAATCCGCCTTGGCCAAATTGGGCGGAGGCGATCACTAACTATCACCTCATTAACATGTCTAAGCTGATGATGGCAGGTAACGAAACTTTTGAAAATTGTCTTTTCAAAAACTTTAGCTGTAGGATAGGTATGTATGTAGGTCCTACCACGCGAAGCCGCGCGCAGTAGCTAGTAAGAAATATGTAACAAATTGGCAATGAGTGCATGCAAAATATATATATATACATATATAAATAAAATAAAAAAGCCTTTATTCTACATATTATCTATACCATTTACTTAAACTATCACTAATATTATTTTCTACACTACTGTTTATATATCTAACTAATTCTACTCTTAATATGAAGTCGCCTCAGCGGCGTAGGCCTCCCCCAATTTCTGCCATGTATCCCTCTCTCGAGCCTTCCTCATCCAATCTGGACCACACTGTTGGGTAAAGATGTCCCGCCATCTCTTCTTTGGTCTGCCTTGTTTCCTCTTGGCTTCCAATGGGATCCACTCTGTCACCTTTTTTGTCCATCTGCTATTCTCCATCCTGCAAAATGTTTGCAGGATGGATATACATATATACAGGGTGTAAAAAGACAACTACCGAAAACTGAGGGGTTGCAATCAGACATGATTCTAAACATATTTATCGAAAAAAAACGCAAAAAAAAATGTTTACCTAGTTAGCTTAGTCATTTTATGTTATTTTCGGTTATTTACTACTATTAGAACATAATAATACCATATCTACCTGATAATTTCATTTATAAAAGAAAAAAACAGTTAAAACTAAAAAACCAGCATTCTACGTAAAACAACGCGCCCAGAACATACGCAAACAGCAATCTTCAAACACTGTTTTCTCCGGATATAATGACTAATTCGGAAAATCCTTTTGGATTTGGCTGTGTGTTGGGATGCTGTACCTACCCCTTTCCGCTTCGGTAGACGTCTTTTTACACCCTGTATATATATTCATAGTTTAGTTTAGGCTCTCTGTAAACTTGTACCTTAGAAAACGAAACGAAATGTAGTTTACATTAACTACGAGTATAATAATTGCGTTTTAAAACTAAAAGAAAAACCGACTTCAATGTTCGACTCTACACACGGCGTGACTCAGGGAATCAATAGACCATCCATAAAAAACTAAATAAGAAAAAGAAATCAAATCGACAGATAATGCTTAGGCTCCACCGGCGTCTAATGGCATTAATTACCGAAACTGCATAATACAAAAAAAAAAACATAGGTACAGGCGAATTGAGAACCTCCTCCTTTTTTTGAAGTCGGTTAAAAATAGGTTGGTACTACGACCATGGCGGAGGCTTTAAGGCGGCCTAAAAACTCCGTCACTAGAGTTGACCACTGACTCATACGAACTTATTTAGGTACTTAGACCCCTCGCAGACTACAGACTTTCTATCGGCTGATAGTTGAGACGGAATATAGATACTTCGGCTCGCTATGTACATACCTACTACCTACCTATAGCTGTACATATTCTGTGCCCATAACACACCTAGCCCGTACTAGGGCTCGTATCTACTAAGGAAACTGTAGGCAGGGGCGGACTGGGCGCGGCGCCCCGTTTGGGGCATCGGGGCGGCCGCTCCTGCCTATAGTTTCGACTAGCTAGACCCAACTGCGTCAAAAGGAGGATAATGTTTTTTGTTAACAGATATGAAGGTGAAGCTGGACTTTACGAAAATGTTTCTACAAAAATACAAGTTCTCCATGCAGTATGAATTGGGGATACTTGCGTCTGGCGTTCAAACTCATTTCAGGCACATGCTAGAGGTTACTGCGAAATTGCTGATTTACCTAATGACAAATCCGCAGAAGTCCAAACTTTGTTAGCGAGCTATGGAGCGCAGCATCCTAGGCGTAAAATTAACTGATCGCATCAGAAACAGTGAACTGCGCTCCAAAACAAAAATCGCGGACGTCGGTCAACAAGTTGGCAAACTAAAATGGGATTGGGCGGGCTACGTCTGCCGCATGTCGGATGAGTTGTGGGCTCGAATCACCACAGAGTGGATCCCCAGGGACAGAAAACGACCACGCGGCAGACCACGGCGACGGTGGAGAGACGAACTTGACTCTTACTCTTTACATGGGACAACATTAGCTTACAATAGAGTTGAGTGGAAGAAAGGAAGCGAGGCCTTTGCCCTGCAGTGGGACATCATGGGCTCATAATAATAATAACCTAATGCCGCTCAAGGCCGTTGACAATGCCGTTTCCCGGCGGTAGCGGTACATCAACGAGATTATCGCGATGACAATGCGATGAAGCGGCCAACACTACGCATGTCAGTGTGCACCGTGAGATGAGAGCGCGACAGGAGCGGACATTCACGTTATGCGTTGATGGCACAGACTGATGGGCATTGATGTTGATGTTGACTTTGGTGTGACAGCATTGACGATGCCGTTGGAGTGGCCCCTACCTACATAATACTATTCCTCTCTGTATTCTGTGATAATACGTTGTCCTTGTTTCAGATAGGTATACAAGATTTATTCGAACCTAAATCATTTTAAAAGGCATAAACATAATCGGAACATTTTAATAGACGCCTTTCACGTTATTCGTAAGTTTAATTTATGGGTCTCTATTATAACTTCGAAATATTCTTAATATAATTTTGCTTGGTATAAAAATTTATACCATAATCATCTTTTGGCCGAATATTCACATTCTATAATTTCGAAAGTCCGAATATTGTTTACACTAATATTATAGTCCTTTTCACATAGGAACGGTTCCGTGACAAGGCTCTTTTATGAATTTCTCAAATTATTAAAAGGTAAATAGACAAAATCCTTTTTAATTGAAGTTGTACCTTTTAGTAGGTATTATCACTAGGATTAATTTATTTCAAATTTTTTCTTTGTTGTACAACGTTAAACGTAAAAGTTCTATGTGTCAGGGATACGTTCCTACGTGAAAAATACTATAATACCCATAATGATTAAAAAACTGGATAAATAAATATTTTATCTACCTACATTTCTGGCGCTTCGGCGGGCGCTCCCGCGGCACGCTCGCTTTGCTCGCTCGCCTCGCGCGTAGTTTTTCACTATCCTAACATAACCTAACCAACTGATTTCGATCTAGATAGATAAGTAACTACATCTACCTAATGTACCTATCGTAAAGTCAAATAATTTAAGGCGGCCGCTGCATGATGTAAAAAAAGATATCTCGTGAGCAAAAGTAACAAAATTGTAGGCCCCTTAAGTTACCCCACACCCGATGCAACGATACCTTTTGACATACGTTTGATGACGTCTTTATATGTAACGGGTAAACACTAAATAAAATTTTCGGTATAAGTTACTACTCCTACTAAAAATATTGCTGTGATAGATATCTATCTACAGGCTGATGATGATGGTGATACCGTTCGCGAGATATAGCAGACTCTTTGATTTTTTTTTACATCATGCAGCGGCCGTTTTAAATTATTTGACTTTACGATGGGTAGGTACATTAGGTAGATGAAATGTATCTAGATAGATATAGACACCGTCACCGACACCGATACCGTCATCATTATCATCATCAGCCTATACAGCAGTCCACGTCAAAATCAAGGTCAAAGGTCAAGATGAAACTTCGTTCCACGACACTCACGATTTTTTTTTGTTGTGTCATATTTTATTCGGAATTTTAATTATTATGATTTTTATCAGTATGACATACATGTTTATGTTATCTAAAATTATGGTAAAGATTGATTATGTATTACAAAATTATGAACTAAAATCATTCTACTAAAAAATATGTATGTTATATTTATTAAACATTATGAGATACTAATAATAATGCTTTCGATATTTCGGTGAAACATGTTTTGTCATGTCAAAATTATGGAGAACGTTTTTCGGTGAAACAATGGGATCCCTTAATTTATACCTATCGATCGTAGGACATGTTACATTAGGTAGGAGGTACCGTGGGACAGGAGTGACGTCACGTACGTAGAACATTGACAATAGCTGGCGCGGTCCGAGGGGGGGGGTGGGTCACAGGGGACATGACCCCCCCCCCCCTTAATTCGTACACGTCTACTAATTGAAAAATCTTGTGTATTGTCACGTATTGTGCAATAAAGTCTAACAATAGTTATGAACATTTTTTTTGTGTGGTGACCCCCCCCGCCCCCAAATTTCAGTAGTGACCCCCCAAAAATTTCAGTCTGCGACCGCACCTGCTTTGGATATTGTGTGAGTGGTGAATTATCATTGTAGCACCTAACAAATCTTAAATGAAACGCCGTAAATTCTTATTTCAGAGGGAGACTACAATCAAATTCGTTTTGAGAGAACCCTATTTTACGCAGCCCTAGAACGTCATCAGGCGATTCGAAGAGAGAGATCAAAGAGTCTTCACAAGTACAGCCCTGGAAATCCTTATCATGATGAAATTTTGGCTAAGATGGGCCAAGGTTATAAATATGACCCCAATGAAGGTCGAAGAAGGTCATTTCGCGGGACTGATCAAATGGAAGCGCAGGTACCTAGTAGGTACTGACCACCCACCCGTTACGTAGGTACTACTAGTACCTACGTATGTAGTTACGTACCTGTACCTACTAGTACCGTACTAGTAGGTACAGGTACGTAACTACATAAAAATTATGTAATTTTAAATCATGAAGACACTTCAAGACACTCGCTCGTTCGTAGGTCCAACGCAAAAAAAAGCGTGGCACTCCCTAAGTAGGTACCGAGAGAAGTGAAAACTTGGAACTAAAAAAAAATTAATAATGCATTTTTATTCTCCCGTTTAGTTATAAAATGAGCTTTTAGAAATGTGAAATATTGCGTGGATCATTATCCGATTATTATTATGTTTTCTGTAATTGTTTTATAGTGCTGATCCACACTTGGTAGGTATTTCAATATGAAATGAAAAGTCTTATCATAATTTTGGATTCCGACGGGATTCGAACCCGCATCGATCAGACGATCCTCCTAAAGCCGGAGTGCCTAACCGCTCGGCCACGAAATCCTACTTGTCGGTGTCCAAATCGTTTATTTTTCGGTTGAGCACCGATTAGCGCCATCTACACGTTCACTAGTGAACTCATGCTCATTGTCTGAAATTACATTCAGAATCAAATGACTTAGAGATTACCATTATGACTAAGAGATTATTATTATGTTACCTGTAGTGAAAGTTAATAAAAACTTATCACAGGATGTCTTGAAGCAACCGCAACGTAAGATAAAAGCGGAAATGGGAGGTCTGCCATCTGAGACAAAGCTAAGAAAACCCAAGGCCAAGAAATTGTGGAAGCCCCAAACGAATTCCTTTGTAAAAGAATTTCCCGTGGGTGACTGAATTTGTCCTATTAATATAATAAAGCTGAAATTTTCTTTAGATGTTTGTGTTTCAATCACGCTGCAGTGAACCCATTTGAATGAAACTTTGAACGGATTACTTATGCGTAGAATAAATAAATAATGCTGGACATTTCACACAGTGGCGGCGTAAGGGGGGGGGCGGAGGGGCGGTCCGCCCCGGGTACCAGCCTCCAGGGGGTGCCAAGGAGGCCACGGTAGAAGTAAAGGGGCGCCGCAGGCGCCCCTTTTGCTCCTGCTGGACTTAGGCACCACCGCAGCAGGCAAAGGAAATGATAGTAAGCCGGGCACCTCTTACATTCGACGGCCTCAGGTCGATTTCTTTTAAAAAAATTTGGCTCGCTTCGCTCGCCCATGAAATACCATGTACGCATTACCAAAACTACGAACACTTGCCGAGTTCGCGGCATTGCAAGATCTGTGATTGACTTAGGTACGGTAGGTAATTGGTATTCAAAACCGAAGTAGGTAAGTACCTTAAACGCCAAGAACTAGATGTAGGTATGTATCGTGTTGTTTTTTATAAAAAAAATCGGCTCGCTTCGCTCGCCTATTAAGATGCTTACTATTGCTTTCTTCGCTAGAAGTAGGTAAGTACCTAATACTATCGTCAAGAAATAGATGTATCGTATTGATTTTTTCTAAAAAAAAATCGGCTCGCTACGCTCGCCCATTAAGAAGCTCACTTCGCTAGAAATAGGTAAGTACCTACTACTATCGTGAAGAACTAATGCATCGTATTTCGTTTTTCAAAAAAAAATTCGGTTCGCTTCGCTCGAAAGCTACTCACTTCGCTAGAAAAATACGATGAGGGGGTGCCGTATAACTCTCGTTTAGGGCACTGTTAGTGCTAAAACCGGTCTTATTATCGTCAAGAGCTAGATGAACTAATTGTCTGAAAAAAAATTGGGCTCGCTTCGCTCGCCTATTAAGATGCTTACTATTGCTTTCTTCGCTAGAAGTAGGTAAGTACCTAATACTATCGTCAAGAAATAGATGTATGGTATTGATTTTCTCTAAAAAAATCGGCTCGCTACGCTCGCCCATTAAGAAGCTCACTTCGCTAGAGATAGGTAAGTAACCTACTACTATCGTGAAGAACTAATGCATCGTGTTGAGTTTTTCAAAAAAAAACATTCGGCTCGCTTCGCTCGCCCATAAAGCTAATCAATTCGCTACAAAAATACGATGAGGTGGTGCCGTATAAACCTCGTTTAGGGTACTGTTAGTGCTAAAACCGGTCTTATTATCGCAAGAACTAGATGAACTAATTGTCTGAAAAAAAATAAGGCTCGCTTCGCTCGCCCATTAAGATGCTCACTATTGCTCACTTCGCT
Organism: Epirrhoe alternata; assembly: GCA_963565295.1. Taxonomy (NCBI): domain Eukaryota; kingdom Metazoa; phylum Arthropoda; class Insecta; order Lepidoptera; family Geometridae; genus Epirrhoe; species Epirrhoe alternata. The sequence goes on from OY751403.1 coordinate 2,935,631, forward strand.
AGAAGTAGGTAAGTACCTACTACTATCGTGGAGAAATAATTGTATCGTGTTGAGTTTTTCTAAAAAAAAAGTCAGCTCGCTTTAAGTACCTACCTACTACTATCGTGAAGAACTAATGTATCGTTTTGAGTTTAAAAAAAAAAATTGATACTCACAGAAAATGAAGAAAATCTAAGTTTTCTGGAAAAAAATATTGAGGTTTTTCGTTTGGGGGGGGGGGGGGGGGTGCTTAATTGAAAACCGCCCAGGGTGCCAACCCACCTTACGCCGCCACTGATTTCACACAGCATCATCTAGCCCCAAACTAAGCAAAGCTTGTACTATGGGAACCAGATAACTGATATACTACTTACCTATATACTTTTTTGTAATACATACATATTATACATAGAAACACCCAGACCCGAGATAAATATTGCAGATCATACAAAACCGCAACCTTCTGCGTCTCAAGCGGGCTTTCACCCACTGCGCCACAGAGGTCGTCACAGAAAGTGATGTGGAATAGCATAGGTACCTATCTTCTTCTCAAGTCAGTCGTGTTACTCAGTTCGGGAGTAGTGTCGCTCGCTTCACAATTCTGCGCCATTCTTTGATGGTGGTCTGTCTGGTGCACTCGTTTATGGGTCAGAGATTCCTTGACTTGGTCCGTCCAGCTCATTGGTCATCATCCTCCATTCGCCATTGTACCTACAATGTTTTTATTTTTATGTTTTCCATGTATCATGTTCTTGTGTACAATAAAGAGTTTATCTATCTATCTATCCTCGTGCTCTTGTACCCTCAATCTCTCTCCTTGAACCACAAGACGTTCTATGGGTGGGTATTATCCACGTGCAAAGATCGTGAATACGTGAACGGAATAGCCTATAGCTATAATATGGCTATTCAAAATGAGACAAAATATTGGTACCTACCACGCGAGCAACGCTCTAAATGTTACGAAGTCTATGCGAAACAAAAGAAAGCGATGTACAAAGCGAAGGGAGCGGGGTTAGGGCGGCGGGGGCCGAAATGTGTTCCATGGGACTATGTTTTAGTTAGGGAAACATGTTGAATGTTTGTTTTTGGTAAATGTATTATGTTTTGTTAAAAGTCATAGAACTTTGATGTTTTGATAAAAGTTGTTGTTTATGATGATGGTAATACAGTCCTGAGAGGTTACCGGTGTTTTACAAATAATAGAGCCAGCTTTGTTGAATATCTAAAACATACATTCATCTATACTAATATTATAAAGAGGAAAGATTTGTTTGTTTGAAATGAATAGGCTCCGAAACTACTGGACCGATTTGAAAAATTCTTTCACCAATAGAATCCTACATTATCCCCGATGAACATAGGCTATATTTTATCCCGGGGAAGTGAAGTTTCCCTGAGGGATCGCGGGTAACACCGCGGCGGACAGCTAGTTAGTTATATCTTCTTTATAATGGGTAAACAACTAATCAGACAGTTCACTTTAGAAGAAAAAAACAAGTGCGTAGTTAAAATAACAATTTATTTCATACTTTTCCTCCGTGTAGGAGGTTTGTTAAGAGGAAGTTTCAACTGCGCGATTTTAATACCATTAGACACCACCACATAAGCACCGGCCATCGCCAACTTTGACTGTATAGTCTTTAATGAAGCTTTTGTTATTTTACAGAACTCTTCAAAGTTAAACTTGTAATGATTTATCAAGAGTATAAATACCATTGCATGAATGAGAGTTTTGTCTCTATATTGTATCGGCCTACATCGTTTCCCACTCACATACGTGAAGAAGTGTTGAAGAATATGCTTATTTAATGTCAAAGACTCGTAACATGCTATGAAACCTTTTTTAATGATTTCGTTTGATTTTAAAAAGTATAAATTATATAAGCAGCTTGCGTACAGAGCTATGATTTTCTGCTTTTGAGTCAAATCTTTCTTCACCATTACATTTATGATCGGGTTAAGTTTCTCCATCAGATCACCTTCTGAATTGCTGATTTCATTTGATATAGATTCAAATTGTTCCGGGGTGAGAATTGCATCAATATCGTACACATCAGTTACTGAGGTGGCTTGTCTGTTGATAGGTGGTACGTAGAAGTTGTCGCTCTCAGTGGGATTGTCATAGGAGACATCAAGTTGGTCCTGTGTGAGGTTTTGCGATACATTCGCCATCTGCGCCACAACCGCTTGCTCATTTTGCTTGAGTTTCTCAGTCTGCTCCAGATGCTGCTTGTATTTCTTCGAGCCGAACTTCCTGCCGAGCTCTAGAGCCGAGTTGTCGAGGTTCTGAGTACTATCCAAGTCATTAACGATCATAGGTTTGAGTTCCAAGGAACCAACTTCGATGAGACGAACTTTCCCGGTTTTCTTGTTGCGCGCTAGCACCAAAGTCCTACCCACCGCCTCTTCGGACTCCTCTCCCGTGTATATAGTATGCCCCACATCAGCAGCGACACATTTAGTGCCTTTTTTCTCGTCACTCAACACCAAACAATCTCTAGTCTTGAACTTCTCCGTGGGATAACCATTTTGAAAGTTAACCAGATAAGGGTAAACCTCATCTTTTGAATAAACTGCATCTATGTGTAGCGATGGCATTCTTTATTTATTCCTCAGCTGAGTGAGATCAATTTTATTTTAATTTACACATGTCTTTTTTAAGGTTATGACAGAGTAAACATCAACAACTACTCGCATCGATCGATCGTACCACAGATCGCACCAACCATTCATTGGTTGTTCATTCATTCATTCTACTTACTCCCTCATCATTTAGGTATCATTTAGACGATCAAACTATGGAATCTTTTTGGTACTCTTGGTTATTTTGTTTGGTTGGTACTTGGTGTGTTGACATGACAATAGTGAATGACATGACATTGACAAATTCACAACTTCATTCCCAAATCAAAGTCTAAAAAAGTTGTAAACGATCCGGTGTTATTGTTTTGCTACATTTCAAAGACTTGAAATTACATAATTACAAAAGAAACGACTACAAAATAAGTTCTTACGGGTCCGTCGAAGTACTAATTACGAGTGCATAGTGCTACAGTGAGCTTTTGTGTTACAATCGCCGTGATGAAGACCGATTTATAACCGATGTCAACAACAACTGTTTTGAGATGTTACCGATAGTGCTGTACAATAACATGGAAGGAAATTCTAGCGGGAATCTCAATCTGAATTCAAGTTTCGGCCAATATGAAGATAATGTTATATTGAATTGTGTTCGTAATAGGAAGAAAGTGAGCGAGCTGCCGAATTGTCCGGTATGCAGTTGCACTATTAGGCAAGGAGAGTTAGAGTCTCATATTGCTTTAGAGATCGAAAAACTGCAGAAAATTTCCTCTGGAGGGAGTAAGAGGAAATTGAGTGCGACTTCAAGCCTTGCTTTGCCAGGGCCTAGCACCAGCCCAGATGTTGATATAGCTGATGATCAAGAAGTGGATGTTACTGGGTGTCCAGGTAGTGATGTTTACCAGGTAAGAAATACTTACAAATATTATTATTATTATTTATAATACTCAGAGCTGATAGAGTTCACTGAGGGGGCACTTATCACTGACTCTGGTAACCGGTTCCAGTTGTAAATAGTTGACATACAATTCGCCCAACAGATGTAGACATTCATGAAGTTAACCATTTATCTGTGCAGATTCCTTGGGCCAAGTGTGCCTCATAGTAAAGCCAGTTTCATTATTTTATGAAGTTATATGCCATAAATGAAGTCCCATATCTTTGTTAATGCCCGAAAAAAGAAAGCACACATACAAAAAAAATTAACAAAAACAGACATAAAAATATTCGGCAATTGGGCTGGACTCAGTGCTAATCTACGCACATGGTACGTAGTGCTGGTCAAAGTTATCACCTTCCCTGTGTGTATTTGCCGCTGAGCTATGACCCTGTTGTTCTCACGAAGAGAGTTAAAAGGCACCATCTGAGTAGGCTCGCTCCATCGTAGACCTTATTCTTGCCTATGTGAGTTTCGAGGTCAAGAGCCGACCCATTCATCATAAAAAAAAAGTAAGAAAAGCATTTATTCAGTAAGACCGCTGGGATCAATCCGCTTTAAGTGGATGGGTGACGTCACCTTCCCACTTACTGAGAGTTCCACCTATTGGGGGCTGTTCTGTTGAAAGCTGGCAACCAATGCTTAAACCTGTTCTCATGTACCTGTGTTGTACCTATTCTCTGTTGATGTAATGTACCTGTGTCTGGGATGTCAAATAAAGTTCTATCTATCTATCTATAAACTGGACGAGACACGCAAATTAAACAGATGATTCAAGTAAGCCTATTCCATCTCAAACAATGCCCCAGTAATAAGTTTTTTTGAAAAAATTTCAACAAGTACCAGCTTTTAATGGATGACCGTGACCTGTAATAAGTACAAAATTTCATTTCAATCAACCTATTTTCTGAGGAGTTCCGTTCTGCATCATCAGAACAGCTCGCTGTCACTATATTTTAAAATTTTAGATGTTAATTTTCAATAAAAAATACTATGGCTTGTATATAATATTTCAGAAACTAAGCTACTACAATATGTACATAAAATTACAAAATACAATAGAATCAGTCAAGTTATCTAAGGGTCGTCGTAAAAACGATCTATAGATAGCTCAACTGATCCAGGTCACTGCCAGTCGGAAGCGTGCCCAAAACACTGGCGGCGTTGCCACGCTGAATGGCAATGCTGATACTTTGGGCCAAAAATTCGCCAGCTCTTGAATCACGATGTTAATTGATCTACAAACCGAGTTTCAACTCAATCGGTCAATTATCTGAGGAGTTCCCTCCATCATCAGATCAGCTCGCTGTCACTATATTTTAACATTTTAGATGATACCTACTTGATATACATACAAACCGAGTTTCAACTCAATCGGTCGATTATCTGAGGAGTTCCCTCCATCATCAGATCAGCACGCTGTTACCATATTATTGCATTGTCACCGAGGACTCATAAGTGTACCAAAATTCAGCTCAATCGGACACCGGGAAGTGGGTCAAATTAAGCTTGCAAGATTTGACCCCGACAAACATACAAACATTGCAAGTTAATTAAACTTTTAAAATAAGGCCGTATTTTTAGAGGGTACACGGCAACCGCCTACGACGACTTCGCGCCCGTCGACGTAGCTCGCCGCCGCCGTTAGCGCAAGACGGCGAATGTCCTGTTTGCAATGCGACATTGCCAGTATCTCGACTACAAAGGCACGCGTTACGCTGTTTGAAAAGGACTGGCGCTTCGGTAGATGAGTTATCGGATAGTGAGGAAGAGGGGACGATTGATGTTGAGGTAAGTTTATGAGTGAAGAAGCCAGTAATTTCTTAAGGCTCAATGCACATTGAATTGGCAAACGATGCGACAATTCATTTTATAGGAAGCCACTATTTAAACCTTATGAACAATGGTACAGTCACGGACAATATGATGTATACACTCCATAATGTTTCAACCCATGTACAGGTCAACATGTCCAACAATGTTCTGGTATTTTTATTGATTTCGCCACAAGTTCAATGTGAAATCAATTTTTTGAACTTTCGATATGGTCTGTAAGTGGATGGGTGACCGCCGGGCACGTAAATTGTCGGTCCCGGCTATTTAAGTCGTTAAGCCATGACGGAGGCCTTTAGGCGGCCTAAAAACTCCGTCAACAGAGTTGGCCACTGACTCATACGAACTTACTTAGTGTGATATTAATTTTAAAAGTATGGAGTGTATACATCTTATTGTCCGTGACTGTATAAGATATAGAAACATTTGTAATATATATATATAGATATCTCCATGGGCACTATGTTGATCAAACGTGCCATATAGTTAGTAATTATTTGATCCGTTTTCACTTGTTGATCCGGTTGGAATTTGTTGATCCATTGCCACATCACCGTCCGTATGTGGATCCGAACGGAGCCACAAGTGTCACCATCAGTAATAATAATAATTACGTGCTTTTTATACAAATCCACCTTTTTTGCGTTTTAGCAATTGTTGATCCGATTCAAATGAGCCAATCAGAGCCCACCGAGCTCAGCCATTGGTCGCTTGCGGCCTTAGCCATTTGTTTCACCTAAATCTAACATTTTAATTATTTGATCAGATTGATTCTCTGGTGATTTTTATAATACGTCTCTAGCAGATTTGTTTTAGCATTATAGGTTTGTTTGATAAATTTCATCAAGCAGAATAACAGAACAACTAAAGCGCGGATCCACGCTAGTATTTTTCAAAATTAAAGAACGAGGAGAACGAGCTAGGGTTAGTGAACTAGTTTCATATGCTTAAGGGCCTATAATACGCCAACATTTTGTAAGCGGGACAGCGAGTGTGATTTGTTCGGCGTGTGAGGAGTACAAAGCTATGGATGCGCAGCGTTATTTACGGAGCTAAAACACTTATTAGCTAATTAAAAGTACAAAAACAAAAAATGATCAAAATTCGGAACAACGGGACCACGTAGTGTACTAAGCTGAGTTTAGATACAAAGTTTTACTAGTCTAGCTAAAGTATTTATTGAGTACTTTTGTTTTTAAGTAAAATTCTGAGGGAAGTTTGTGATTATTTTCTATCGAGAAAATATTTAGTAATCATGTTTTCACTACAATGGAGCAACAGTTTATATCCTCAACTATAATATATATTTTTTTCAATAATAATAGTTCAATACTTTTATAGATATGATCCAGAGTAGAAGCAGTTTTGAGGTAGTACGCGCCCTTAAGAATGGATTGCCGCTTTGTTGACATTATTAGGCCCCAATTATGTGTTCTCCTGCAATTAAGACAATTATCAGAAGTAGAGAATTATCACAAAGAAAATAAGTAATTTTAAAAAGGTTTTTGAGAAAGGACAATGGGCAAAAATGTATGGAAGCTGGTACCCGCTCTAATAGCAATAATTTTTATATGGTTGGAAAGGTATTTCTAAGTGTAATAATACCTACTATGGCGCTTGTCTCAAATCTTTGTGGATTCGGAGTTATTTGACTTCGAATATTATTTTTACTGTTCAACAGAACTCCTCAGAAAATAGGCCGATTCAGTTGAAAGTCGGCCTATCGGTCAAGTTTTATCTTCAGTTGAATAATATGATGACAGCGAGCTGACCTGATGATGGAGCCAAGAGCTGTTCAACAGAACTCTTCAGGAAATAAGCCGATTCAGTTGAAAGTCGGCATATCGGTCAAGTTGTATCTCTAATTGAATAATATGATGACAGCGAGCTGACCTGACGATGGAGCCAAGAGCTGTTCAACAGAACTCCTCAGGAAATAGGCCGATTCAGTTGAAAGTCGGCATATCGGTCAAATTGTATCTCTAATTGAATAATATGATGACAGCGAGCTGACCTGATGATGGAGCTAAGAGCTGTTCAACAGAACTCTTCAGGAAATGGGCCGATTCAGTTGAAAGTCGGCATATCGGTCAAGTTGTATCTCCAATAGAATAATATGATGACAGCGAGCTGACCTGATGATGGAGTCAAGAGCTGCTCAACAGAACACCTCAGGAAATAGGCCGATTCAGTTGAAAGTCGGCATAACGGTCAAGTTTTATCCCCAATTGAATAATATGATAACAACGAGCTGACCTGATGATGGAGCCAAGAGTTGTTCAACAGAACTCCTGAGAAAATAGGCCAATTGAGTTGAAAGTCAGCATATCGGTCATGTTTTATTTCTGATTGAATAATATGATGACAACGAGCTGACCTGATGATGAAGCCAAGAGCTGTTCAACAGAACTCCTTAGACACTAGGTCAATTGAGTTGAAAGTCGGCATTTCGGTCAAGTTTTATCTGCAATTGAATAATATGATGACAAGAAGCTGACCTGATGATTGAGCCAAGAGGTGTTCAACAGAACTCTTCAGAAAATAGGCCAATAAGTCAACATATCGATCAAGTTCTTCACATTATAACACTTCTGCACGCGTTTAATAGGACTACGTTTTACTCACTTTGTATAAAAAATTATGGCAGACGTTAGGAATCTACCTAACAAAACTACGAACCAAAACGGAGATTCGGACGAGAGACTCGCAACGTTATTCAATGTATTCAGAATTTGTTCTGGTATAAGCATGTTTTGACTAGAGCGGTTATTAGCTATATTCTACTATAAATATGTATTTGTACATGCCTCTGACTACCGTAGACATCTTCAAAGGATCTGGAATATAGAAGATCTGAGAGAATGTCTACCGCGCCTTGGGGATACAGTCGTGACCCTGTGTCCACTATTCAAGCCTTTTTTTTTTTTTTTGGCGTCGCCTGGAATGGAGGGGGTCTGGGAAACCGGCAGAGCCTTTTCTTCCAGTCCCTCCGGCGATCCCCGCCCTTAAGGCGGGCCTTTCACATCCCTCCTCGTGTTGAGGAGGGACCTGCGGGACGGTCGTGAATGCGCGACCGTCCCGCCCCGCGTCTTGGTGAGCCGTGCAAGGCGGACAAAGGTGCCCCCTTACCTAGCGTCCACTACTCACCACCGGGCGGGAGACGATACGCGACTTCGACTGCCGCCCAGGCGTCCTCGCTTTCCAGAATCCCTCTAACTACGCTGGGAAGCGAGAGGTCCCGCCCGATCGCCGCGACCAAGCTGCGGCGCGGTTCGGACCACGACGAACACACCTTAAGGGTGTGCTGCGCTGTAACCTGCGCCGCGCCACAGTCATGGCACGACGGTCCCTCCTGCCTTCCGATGCGGTGCAGGTACTTGCCGAAGCAGCCGTGCCCCGACAGCACCTGCACCAGGCGGAAGGAGAGGAAGCCATGCGGCCTCTCTAGCGAGTCTTGTAGTACTGGCCCGAGATCGTCAAGCGTCCAGCGACCAAATACGGCGGACGTAAGGTCCTATTCAAGCCTAGGCCAACCATCATGTCAAGTAAAAATGTCAAATGGCCTATTTCCTGAGGAGTTATTTTGAACAGCTCTTGGCTCCATCATCAGGTCAGCTCGCTGTCATCATATTATTCAACTGGAGATAAAACTTGACCGATAGGCCGACTTTCAACTGAATCGGCCTAATTCCTGAGGAGTTCTGTTGACTTTCAACTGAATCGACCTATTTCCTGACGATTTCTGTTGAACAGCTCTTGGCTCCATCATCAGGTCAGCTCGTTTTCATCATATTATTCAATTGGAGATATAACTTGACTGATATGCCGACTTTCAACTCAAATGACCTATTTTCTGAGGAGTTCTGTTGAACAGTAAAAATAACATTCGGAGTCAAATAACTCCGAATCCACAACGACTTGAGACAAGCGCCATAGTAGGTATTATTACACTTAGAAATACCTTTCCAGTCATATAAAAATTATTGCTATTGGAGCGGGTACCAGCTTCCATACATTTTTGCCCATTGTCCAAACTACGTGTAGTTATTGGTTTTTACTGTTGATGTTTTTATGGCTTTTTTTATAAATGTTGTTAATGTAAGTATTTATTTGCATCCATGTTCTATTATGAAGTACTGGTTCCTTTCACAGTACTTGTTCACAATTAGCTTTACCAGGATTCTTTTTCATTACTATGAATTTTTTCAGATGACGCATTACTGCGTCTACTTCATCTTTGCTCCACTTCTTATGAATCGTTTTACGTCTTTTACCTTTATCAACTTGTTCATCCGATTCTGCCCCGGCCCCCGCGCCCTTCACATTTCAAGGCGGATGCAGTAATGTATGGAGCACTGCAAATATTATTTATACGGAGCCAACAAATACTGAAGTTTATGCGAACATTTTTCCTCCGTTTCTTATAGTTTCTTTATGTCGGATCAAATAAAGCGGTAATTTTGAGTATATAAATGGAACAGATCAACATACGACTTATGATTTGGTATATAAAACGGAGTCAAGAAGTGTTTGAGCATTTCAAAATTTGAACCGTTACGGAGTCGAGTTCGTCTAGTCTAGGCGGATTTAGCAATGTATGGAACATTGCACATTATCGTGTACGGAGCCAACAAATACTGTAGTGTTTACGAAAAATTAATCTACGTTACTTAATATACAGTTTCGTTTTGTCGGATCAAATAAAGCTGTAATTTTGATAATATAAATGGATCTGATCAACATACGACTTTGGATTTGGTATATAAAACGGAGCCAACAAGTGTTTATGGGTTTCTGAATTTCGGCCGTTACGGAGTCGATGAAGTTCGAGATCTTAGCAATAAAAATGTTGAGTACATCAATTTCTCCATGAATACGTTTGGCAACGTCGCCCGAAAATTTGCGCCGTTGCCACTCCGGGCAAGATCTATGCAACCGGAGTCGAGTAATATGGGGGAAAAGGTGGAGTCAGGAATGCACGGCAGTCGGGCTGGATCAACTTAGTGCCCAGGTTGGTATTTATATATATATATATATATATATAATATTATAAATGTGAAAGTAACTCTGTCTGTCTGTCTGTCTATCTGTCTGTCTGTCTGTTTGTTACCTTTTCACGCCCAAACCACTGAACAGATTGGGCTGAAAATTGGCATGGATAGAGGATGTATCCCAGGGAAGGACATAGGCTACTTTTTATCCCGAAAAAATCCCGAGGGACCGCGGGTTACACCGCGGGAGCGCAGCTAGTTTGTAATAAAGCTGAAAGTTTGTGAATTTCTTTAGATTTTTGGATATTTGGATGTTTGCTTGTATGTTTGTGTTTTAATCACCCCCAGACCAGTGAACCGATTTGGATGAAACTTGGAATAGGCGTAGATAGTGACCTGGAATAACATAAAGGCTATTCAAAATGTTGGTACCACGCGGGCGAAGCCGCACGCAGAAGCTAGTCATAAATAATTTCATTCTGAACTAACCATATTTGCAGGGCGACGAGCCGGGCTCGTTTGCTGAGTACCAGTGGTGTGGCGAGTGGCGAGTGCGAGCTACTGCCCTGCAAGACAGCGAGGCGAGAGCCGGCACTTGCGTTAGGAGAGCTTCACACGATCAAGCATTGGTATATATAGCGATACTCTTTCTGCCCCCTTGGCACAGCGCTTGTCTAGGTATAGCGCTACTAAGATATCTGGACCGGTGGCCAAAAGAGGAACTAACGACACTGTTTTGAAATGTAAATCTGTCTGCCATTGGTTTCCAGTTGCCATATCCGCCATTGCTTGTTTGCTCGGTGTGTTTTTTTTGGTGCTTTGGTCCCTTGCTTACCCACTTAACTGTGAAATGTTTTTTTTTTTTGGCAACACCAAAAGCCGTAGACATTTACTTTCTCTATGCCAAATGCGATAGCAGCGCCTCCCTCACTGGAACAGATATGCTCGTGGGACTATACCAGAGAATAGATCAAAATGTCAGTAATTACCGTTTTATCCATACATGTAATTCCTGAATTACAAAATTGATTGTAAAAGTTGATTAATGAATGTTGATCTAAATCCGGGTCCACAGCGCCGTGTTTTAGTGTTTTCTAACATGTTAGCATTGAGAACTTATCAAAATTTTCGATTCCGACGGCATTCGAATCCGCAACGATCAGACGATCCTCCTAAAAGCCGGAGAGCCTTACCGCTCGGCCCGAAACCTTCTCCACTGCGCAACAGAGGTCGTCAAATATAATAATGTTGATCTAACCCCTTATTTTTTGTATTCAGGTAGTGGATGATGATGAAGATACAGAACTGTATGGTCCCCCACAATATTCGCCGTCAAGTATAGCAGCCACTGTAAGTATTTAACGCCTTTGGTGTATGAGAATGTACTTAAGTTTTAATCTTAGATAGTTAGCGCTTTGGTGGTTTACTGTAAGCTTTCTATCAAAAACTGTTTTTTTTTTTTTTACCTATGCTGCCCCACTGCTGGGCAAAGGTATCCCACACCATTTTCCAAGACTTGCGGTCGCCAGCTTCGTCCCACCAGTCAGCTCGGAATGCAACGAGATCGTCACGCCAGCGTCTTCGCGGCCTGCCTCGGCGTCGCCGCCCATCGTCAGGCACCCACTGCGTCACGATCTTAGCCCATCTATCGGGATGCATTCGGCTCACGTGGCCCGCCCAATCCCACTTCAGCTTGGCAGACTTATCCCCTACATCGGCGATTCGAGTTGCTGAACGCAGCGTGGTGTTACGGACTCTGTCAGTCCTCTTGACTCCAAGCACGCTGCGCTCCATCGCCCTTTGGCAAACCTTGAGCTTGGACTTTTGAGACTCGGTCAATAACACGTTTGTGCACCATAGGTGAGAACGGGCAAGATACACATGTCGATGAGTTTGCGCTTTAGTGTTAGAGGGAGAGATCCCATAAGAAGCTCTTTCATGGACCAGAAGTTTTTCCAGGCGTTATCGATCCTGCGATCGATCTGAAAACTGTTTTAATAAATAAATAAATGAGCAAAGGCCCACCTGTAACACAAGAGGTGCTGGTTCGATTCCCGCCGCGGGACAAATGTTTGTATGATCTGAAAATATTATTCGCGGGTCAAGTGTTTTCGAGAAGCGCTCGTGGTCGTGCTGGCTTAGTCGTTCTTGATAGATCGTCGAAGTTAAGTTAAGCAATGTTCTAAACGGTCTGTATGTGGATGGGTGACCGCTGATAAATGTTTGTATGATCTGCAAATATTTATCTCGGGTCCGGGTGTTTCTATGTATAATATGTTTTTTTTTTATGATGAATGGGTCGGCTCTTGACCTCGAAACTAACATAGGCAAGAATGAGGTCTACGATAAATAAAAATAAATAAAAATAAATAATGCTGGACAATTTCACACAGCATCATCTAGCCCCAAACTAAGCATAGCTTGTACTATGGGAACCAGATAACTGATATACTACTTAAATACTTTTTGTTCGTAAATACATACATATTATACATAAAACACCCAGACCCAAGATAAATATTTGCAGAGCATACAAACATTTATCCCGCGGCGGGGATCGAACCCGCAACCTTCTGCGTCTCAAGCGGGCTTTCACCCACTGCGCCACAGAGGTCGTCATATGGAGCGAGCCTACCCAGAAGGTGCCTATTAACTCTCTTCTTGTCTTTCAAACAAAGTATATAAGTAGTAAATCAGTTATCTGGTTCCCATAGTACAAGCTTTGCTTAGTTTGGGGCTAGATGATGCTGTGTGAAATGTCCAGCATTATTTATTTATTTAACTTATTTTATTATAGTGTGAAGCACCGCAAGACACAGAGCCGAGCAATGAGATTGATAATGCAGTTGATGAAAAGAAAGATGTCCTGGAAGCTCCTAAACCCAACGGTTTGGTGGAAGCTAGTGCAGAGGTAAATACATTTCTTCTTACGTCGCTATAGGTTGCGGGTTCGATCCCCGCGGTGTTACCCGCGGTCCCTCGGGAAAACTTCACTTTTCCGGGATAAAATCCTATCCTAATCCTAATAATGTAATAAATCTGAAAGTTTTTGAGTATGTTTGGATGCTTGTGTATCAATCACGCCTAAACCAGTGAACCGATTTGGATGAAACTTGGAATAGGCGTAGATAATGACCTGGAATAGCATATAGGCTATTCAAAATGTACCACGCGGGCAACATCGCGCGCTGTAGCTAGTGTATAATATAAATTTACAAACAATAGGTATATCTACACTAATATTATAAAGAGGAAAGATTTGTTTGTTTGAATTGAATATGCTTCGAAATGGACCGATTTGAAAAATTCTTTCACCATTAGAATCCTACATTATCCCTGATGAACAAAGGCTATATTTTATCCCGGGAAGGTGATGTTCTCCCGAGGGACCGCGGGTAACACCGCGACGGACAGCTAGTAATTAGTATATCAGTCATGTAGTACCCATAACACAAGCTCTGCTTACTTTGGGGCTGGATGATGCTGTGTGGAAAGTCCAGCATTATTTATTTATTTTCACATAATATTATTTTTATTTTCAGACGCGAATACAAGCTTTAAAAGCGAAAATAAAAGAGTTGGAGCAGAAGCAAAATGGCGGATCAGAGGTTGGTTAAATGTTATTTTATTCTTCAACAAAAAAAAAAAAAACAGGGTCACGACTGTATCCCCAAGGCGCGGTAGACATTCTCTCAGATCTTTAAATTCCAGATCCTTTGAAGATGTCTAAGGGGGTAGTCAGAGGCATGTACAAATACATATTTGATACATGCCCACATCTTGCAGAAGTATTTTATTCTTCATAAGACCATAATCCGGCTTGTATATTAAATGTCATGACAAAATGAAGAGAAAGATAATGTACAGAAAAATAAAGGAGACCATTCAGGCGCCATACATGGTTGGGCCCAAAAGTCCAAAAGTGCCGGCCAATGAAATTAAAGGCCTCACCACTATTGGGAATGAAATCCAGGTGTTTTTCAGTATGGCACTAAGTCTTCATTGTTGATTTCTTAAGTTGAAAAATCATTTGGAATAGTTGACTTATGCCCGGTTATCCTATATTCAACGGACAGCCGTAGGTAAGAGCTACCATACACTTCCACATATAAAAGTTTGTCTAACTGTTAGCTGTCTAACTTTTGTATGTGGAAACGAGAGATTTGGTGCCATGTTGAAAAATACTCAGATTTACTTCCCCAATAGTAGTGACTGACACATTATTTTACGTTTTCTACTTTTGACTTATGGGCCCATAATGAATGACCTCCTGTATCTACGGCCATGTCTTTCTAACATAACTATTGTACAACAATCGGCACGGTTATTGTGCAACTGCGATAACAAAAATAGCAGAAGTTACTGCTGCGGACAATCAAATAGAAAATAGAAAAAAATAGAAAATATTTATTTCTGTAACAGATTTACAATATAAATTACTAAGGTTGAGACCATCTGTTAAGTAAAAATACTTGTGTTAGAAGGTCCCGCTCTTCCATAGCCATACATTAAGGTTACAGATTGGTAAATACCTAAGTATTTACTAATCTACAACTATTAAAACTACTGGCTTTATATAAGTTTACAAAAATATATACTTATTTTCTTAATATTTATAAATTTACATATTATTATACTAAACGAACACTTAAAAAAAGTTTAAGTTAACTAGAGGATATAGTGCCTGTGCGCGTGTGCGTGTGTGTGCATGTGTGTGTGAGTTTGTGTGTGTGTGTCAAATCGATTACCACTTTAGTTCCAGTGATTGCTACTTGATCGCAGTGGCGCTAGTTCGGCTAGTTTACCTCGGATCGATCAGCAATCGATCGCAGAGCTTTTACAAATCAGTTTTTTTTTTTAATAATTTTTTGTGTTTCAGGCTAAGTGTCTGATATGTTTGGGCGCATATGTTTCTCCAGCTGTCTCAATACAATGCTGGCACGTTTATTGTGAGGTAAGTTATTTAAACATTGTAAATCAATTCATTTCAAATCAAATAGTTTATTTTCCAAAAGTAGGATACATGTTACAATTTAAGAGTGTGCAGGAGCGATTTAAGCAATTTTGTTGTTCGAAATCGTTATTTATCTCAGAATCTGTGAAAGCTACAACCTTCATGTTTAGGTAAATGATACTTCATTGTTTTATCTTGGATTACGTGCTTTAAAAACACGATTGGTGAAAGTTTTCTCGATAAAATATTTTTTTGAAAAACGCATGTTTTGCACACTATTTGCTATTTATCTCAGGAACAGCACACGTTTTTTGGTGGGTTTTTGTTATGTCAAGAAACCTATAAGTATTTCTTTAGTTTTGTCTTTTAATTTTTCGATTGGTTGTTTAAATAACTTGTAATTAGCTAAAAAGTGTTTTACCGCCATAAATAACTTTGCGTATCCATAGCTCTGTACGCCTCACACGCTGAATAAATCACACTCGCTGTCCCGCTTACAAAATGGCGGCGTATGGCACACTCTTAAGATTCAGTGGACCCCGCACTAGGGCTAGCCTGTATTGCGGGCGTCCGACGAGCCAAGTTAACAACGGATGCATTTTATTTATCTATTGGAGAACGTGCGAGACAACATTTGAAAACGACCTTATTTGACCTTTTTTTTTTTGAGGAGCTACACGACCTTATTCCGCCTTCACCGTTCTTTTACAGGGACTTCAGACGCACAGCTGACTATCATCCTCACCTGGTTGATATTCCACTTATTAGAACTAAGCGCTTTCAAAGTTCTTTTATTATGCGCACTGCAAAAATTTGGAATCAGCTTCCCGCGTCTGTATTTCCGCTGAGCTATGACCCTGTTGTTTTCAAGAAGAGAGTTAATAGGCACCTTCTGGGTAGGCTCGCTCCATCGTAGACCTCATTCTTGTTTATGTTAGTTTCGAGGTCAAGAGCCGACCCATTAATCATAAAAAAAAAAAAAAAAAAAAAAATTACAATTAAGTACTGAGTATTTTATTTGTACAAAATTATTGATTAAGTACATAATAACAAAACATGGAGAAACAAAATAAAGATCGATTATTATGGTTCATTCATATTTGATCTATGAATGAACCATAATTAGCGATTGAAATGAATTGTTTTTTTTTACTAAAGCAACAATAATTTTTTTCAATTGTTTGGATTTTAGACGTTGGGTCGACGACATAGTAAAGGTCGTAGGAAATGTTTGGACGCGAGAGGCGCAAGATAGAGGAGACTGGCATAAAAGAAGGGAGGCCTATACCCAGCAGTGGGTGATACCAGGCTGAAATGATGATGATGTTTAGATTTTTCATTTTTGCACTCTCTATTATGTTACGTTCCATTTTACTCAGTACTGTTATCTGACGGTGTATTGAAGAAAATGTTTATTGTTTATTTATTTATAATTTAAAGCTTATTTATGATAATTTATTAAAAAGGGAAAACACAAAAACATTTTTTAATAAAAAAAAATCTTGATTTTTTGTTTCAAAATTGTTGTGAGCTACATACATAACGTGGAACGAAACAAGTTCAATGTGTCAGGCATACGCTCCGGTGTGTAAAAGACATAAAAATATAACTAGCTTATGCGCGCGGCTTCGCCCGCGTGGTCCCAACATTTTGAATAGCCTATATGCTATTCCAGGTCACTATCTATGCCTATTCCAAGTTTCATCCAAATCGTTTCACTGGTTTAGGCGTGATTGAAACACAAACATCCAAACATCTAAACAAACTATCAGCTTATTATATGAGTGGGATGTTATTTTCAGGAATGCTGGCTTCAGTCCCTCCACGCTAAGAAGATATGCCCTCAGTGCAACGCAATCACTTCAACACAACAGCTTCGACGGATCTACATGTGAATCACATTCAATTATGAATCGTGTTCGTTTTTCTTGTCAATGATAACACAATTAGCAAATTTCCGCGATTTTCGCGTTGCGATATGTACTATCACAAAAATATGGCTCAATGCAGACTGAATTATTAGCGAGAAACGCTTGTAGAATGAACGAGGTCTGGCGAAGCCATCTAGCGGGCCGCGCTGGCTCGAGCACTTTCGTGCGGTTAATTCTACAAGCGTATATATCTTGTGCCATTGTTCATAATGGCTTGTTATAAAACTAATTGACGCGTCGCTTGCCAATTCAATGTGCATTGAGCCTAAATCATCAGTTGAAATTCTTGAAATATTGGGAATCTCAAAAAACAGTAAATTATGGTAAATATCCCGTTATTTGTGTTAAAAGCGTTGGTAACCATGATAGTTTAAGTTATAGGACCTTACGTTTAATAATAATTTTGTGTGAATATTTATTTGCTCAATTCAGAGCATTGAGTTAGGGATACTAGAGTCACAATCTCTAACTGACAACACTCAAAAAATGTCCGAGCACCGTTCTTTGATGACATTTGCTCGAATGTAGACGTTATCTCACTTGTATAAGTGTTCAATGTCGCTTGTACGTTAAAACAAAAACTCGGACATTTTATTTGTCAGATTGTAACTATAGTATCCTAGATCAATGATTCAGAGTGATAAAGTCTGATCGTATATCTATTTAGTTGTTTTAGGCCAGTTTATTCTTTCCTGTTTGCTGTGAGATATTTTAAGTAAAACCACAGATTAAATACAGAACCTGACAGTTTTTAGAATACATTAATTCTAAATTAATGCTTAAAACTGTGTGTGTGTAGCTGAGCGCGGCTTCGCGCTCATGGTACCAACATTTTGAATAGCCTATAAGCTATTACATCTTAAAAGGATTTGGAATACATAAAATATATCTGAGAGAATGTCTACCGCGCCTTGGGGATACAGTCCTGTTAACGTTTTTTTACTGATTAAGAATTAACCCTGCGTCTTACGTGGGCGAACTGGACGCGAACGCGAAGCGGAAACAACAAACAGTCGATTTCCTATTGAAGTGTCCTACGTGACCGGTGCGCAGAACGCGGCGCGCATAAGCCGGGTACTCACTTAGCAGTGTAGCACGTAACGTATCAGATACGGTATCAAGTGAGTACGTAGGCACGAGCCCGCTGCGAGCTGCTCGCGCGTGGAGCGCTGTAAGCTCGCAGTGACCCGCCGAGTGGCGATTTCACTGCGAACACAAAGGCGGCTCGCAGTGTGCTCGTGGACGGCGTCACGACCGCTTGTGTAGTGAGTACGTACGCGCGAGCTTCAAACGAACTGAATATGAACGCGGCGTGACGTCGTCGCGAGCACTGCGGATCCGGCAGCTCATAGCTAGATACGCGAGGACTGTGGACGAGCCGTACACACTTGCAGGTTGATACCGTATCTGATACGTTACGTGATACACTGATAGGTGAGTACCCAGCTATAGAACGCGAACAGAATTTTTGCGAATTTTGACACTATTGATTTGACGTAAACTATGTAGGACGATTCGCAAGCACGTAGGACAGACTCGCCGCGCCGCATCGCTTCGCTTCGCAATCGCGTTCGCGTCAAGTCGCCCACGTAAGACGCAGGCTAAGACCGGACTTTTCGGAAGATTTATCTAGAGGTAAGAGAAAATTCAATATCTAGTATTTTAATTAAGAATTAATATTAAGTTCCGATTTTTATTATTCCCCGATGTTTCATGTAAATAATTCTACGTAAGTATACGGCACGTATCAAAATTAATGATGCTTATTTAGTATAGTTTTATAATGAGTAGAATCGTGATCTTACTGTTAAAATAAATAAATATTTATGGTTCATTTCATCCGGAAAAAGACAATAACTGAAGAAAAAAATACGATTTCAATTGTGAGTTCCTCAAATGAATGATCCTGTAATGCTACTGCTCCACTTAAGTCTTAGGGGGGTCGCTTACACGAGCTAGAGTCGAGGCGCACATGCGGCGCGCCGCATCTAAGTCTTCAAGGCAAAAATGATTGTGCGCTCATAGAGTCGCGGCACGGGCGGGGTTCAGGCGGCGCGGAGTCGAGGCGCTACTACCGCCATTTTGTCATTCCGTTTCGTGCGCAGCTACGTTTAGGCTCAATGCACATTGAATTGGCAAGCGACGCGTCAATTAATTTTATAGCAAGCCATTATAAACCTTATGAACAACTAGGTGCGCTCCCGCGGTGTAACCCGCGGTCCCTCGGGATTATTTCGGGATAAAAAGTTGCCTATGTCCTTCTTCGGGATACAACCTTTATCCATGTAAATTTTCAGCCTAATCTGTTCAGCGGTAAAAGGTAACAACCAGAACGCAGCACACAGCTTCAGACAGCTTCGCCGGACCTCGTTAATTCTACAAGCGTTTCTATATCTTGTGTGTTTGTCTTGTTTGTTGTTTTTGTTCATAAGGTTTATAATGGCTTGCTATAAAACGAATTGACGCGTCACTTGCCAATTCAATGTGGTTTGAGCCTTAGACTTGATAGGAAGCATAGCCGCCTGTGCCTCGACTCTACATAGAGACAACGCTTCGAACGCCAGCGCCCGTGCCTCGACTTACCAGTGAATGACGAGCCTAAGTGACATATTTGACAGAAAATGTAGCTTATAATGTCAATGCCGCAGGCGGAGCAGTAAGTAGCATTAAGTAATTAAATGCTGTAAATAGTAATATTAAGAGCTATTTTCTGCTAGTTTTTTTTTCAAATTGCGGCAGTTATTATTTTGTATAACTTGAAAACTAGACAAATACCTATTAAGTATATAATTCATACTTTTAAATAAGTACGGAAATAATCACAGAGGTCTTAAAATGTAGAATTTAAGATAGAATACATAATTATATCAAAATATTAGGTAGGTACAGTGCGCACAACCGAACTTTAAGCTCTCTGAAGTAGCTGCGCAGAACCCATTTTTGATGAAGCCTAAAAGACGAAGACAGCGTTGTATAGCTGCCTCGCTCACTAGCTTAGTTTGTTGCATCGTGCTATCTCGCCTACTCTACCAAACCTGCTCAATCGTTTAGTGCACCTAACATCAGAGAGCTAAAGATTGGTTGTGCCTACTGTACCTTGTTTTTTTTAATTACTGACTTTGAACACATTTTAAAGTTAAATACTTATTACTTTTTAAAATTGTCTATATAGATAATAAAGTGATTATGTAATGGAACGCCTTCTATGAAGATGAACAATAATAGTATTGTAGATAGGTTTAGTGTGTAAATAAAATTATATTTGTCAAAAAATCTGTTTATTAATTCTTAAAAACTGTAAATAATACGGCTAGTTTCGCGGGCGCCAAAGAGACATTATTTAAAGTTCGATTTAGTTCCACAAGTCACCACTGCCGAAATTGTGGCACTGTAGGGCTACACCACAGAGTAAGTATATCGGCTACACTATAGGCACAATGAATTGGCAGCGACGTGATGCGACGAGAGGTAAATAGTACATTGTACCACGAGAGAGCAAAATTAGTTTTTGTTGCGAGTGCTGAGTTTGAAAAGTTTGAAAGCATAAGCAACAAAATGATTTTGCTCTCGTGTGATACATACAACTTTTCACCTTACTAGCGAAAAAATACAAGATGTAAAGGAAAACTAAATCCCGCTATTTGGTTTTTTTTTGCCCCTCCAGTGGCAGGCTAAAGTCCAACAACCAGACACCCTTGGTCGCCGCCACTTCGCCAGGGTGCACGCTGCGGCCTGTAATATTCGATTCTCATTGCTTGCTTGCAGCATTCTAAATTCAAATCACTTTTCCTCAAGTAAGGTGAAAAAGACATTATAAACCTTATGAACAATATAAGAATAGAATGAGCGAGGTCGCGCGTCGTTCATTCTATCAAGCGTTTCTATATCTTGTAACATTGTTCATAAGGTTTATAATGTCTTGGTAGGTCTCGTCGCTTCCAATTCAGTCTGCATTGAGCCTAGGATGATAGCATTGATCACTAGAATACTGATTTATGTATTACAGTGGCACAAACTTATCTGGACCGGTGGCCAAAAGTGGAACTAACGAATTTTACTGTAAAATATTTTTTTTCTGCCAACCAAATGCGATAACAATTCAATTCATTTATTTCCATTAAAACAACACAAAATTGTATGCGGAAAACACCTTAACTTAACCTATAATTAGAATTCGAGTACATAATACATACAATCATAGAAAAGCAAAGCAGTCCAGAAAGCAAACATAAAAGTACAAGAACAAAAAAAAAACATAAAAGTCACAATTCATCAATGGAGTATAGACACTTCTCCAGAAGAAAGATTTTCAATTTATTTTTCAGTCTCTCATAACAATCTTTAATTTAATGTCACATGGAAGCTTAATAAATACATCTACGGCTTGATACCTAGTGCAGTGTTGCATTTTAAGTGTTAAATAAATTTTATTCTTAAGGTTTTTTCCTACTGTTTACCCTTGCCGCGTTCTCCTCTGACGTCTCATATTCATTTAAATATTTTTCAAGAAAATTTATCAACACCTGCACATACAGACTTGGTACCGTCAAAATTCCCAAGAGCTTGAAAAAATTCCTACACGACTCTTGTTTGGGAAATCCTGCGCCTCTCTCACCGGTCCAGATAAGTTTGTAGCACTGTAGTTTAGTTACATAGTAATCAAAATGCCTGGTAGTTGAAAAATACGTCATTTTATTAACAAAGAACTGAACTTCACAACCTACCGCTGCCTGATTTTGATCCTGCCTGTGTACCGTTCGTCATTATAGTTCTCGTACATGAGATCTGGCGTATCCGGCCGCTCTAAAAGGGCCCTATGAAACGTCTGAATGATATTCTGCTTCTCTAAATAATGCCTGTCCTTGTTTGAGGCTTTAGATATCGCTGCGAGTGTGGTGTCAACCCATGCTTCGTAATACGGTTTAGTATGATGGTTGATACAAGATGGCGCCCATTTTGCTACCTCTGTTTGTGGAGATTTGCCCCTCGTGCACAATTCCGGCGAGAGAATGCGTTTTTTCCCGCGCTTTTTAACTTTTTTTACTGGCTTGACATTGACACACACAGACTCTTTGCTCGGTTTCAGTTTTACTTTGAAAGTAGGTTCTTTGTCTTTGGCTTTCTTTTTGTATTCATTGGGTATGTTGATTTGTAGTGGCGTGTGCTGTTTTTGATCGACGAAAGTAACCGCTTTGTACACGCGATTGTCGTTCTTAATTGTGACTGTTTTAATGATCGGTTTCCTCTGGCTGCACGGTGTTTCTTTCGCCAGTTTTTTCTCCGATCTTGGCTCCGTGTAGACAGAGTTCTTCGATGATTCGTTGCCTGTGGCGGCAGTCGATTCGTCGTCAGTCTTTTTCTCTGAAAGAAGGTAGTGCTGCCTTAGATTATACGTTCTTTGTCTTTACCAAATCACCCAATGAGAGAAAACATCTGACTACCCCCATATACAACTTACTTAGACTTAGCCTGTTTTCAAGACTAGAGAGTGGAAGTGAACGGTGCTGAACCCAAGGTGGTATAACTACTAAATTGCATCAGTAGAGATGATTATGACGACCTTGACGACCTCTGTGGCGCAGTGGGTGAAAGCCTGCCTGCGACGCAAAAGGTTGCGGGTTCGATCCCCGCGGCGGGACCAATGTTTGTATGATCTTCAAATATTTGTCTCGGGTCTGGGTTTTTCTATGTATAATATGTATGTATTTACAAACAAAAAAGTATATAAGTAGTATATCAGTCATCTTAGTACCCATAACACAAGCTCTGCTTACTTTGGGGCTAGATGATGCTGTGTGAAAAGTCCAGCATTATTTATTTATTTATTATGTCAAATTAGTGGGGATTTTGAGTAAACTAACCGATTTTATCATTTTCCTTAGTCTCAACTTTGACTTCCGAATTTTTACTCAAATTTTGACTATTCAATCTGAGCGTATATCTTTCCCTGAGACGTTTTCTGCCTTCCAAATCAAGATAAGTTTTGACCGGAACTGGTACATCTTCCTTTTTGTTTGGTTCTTTTTTTGATACATCACTGCTTCGCTTAGCGTCTTCGGGTTTTTTCCTATCAGTGCTTGGTTTGGGAACAGACTTTTGATTCGAAATCTGTGAGTCCCCGCGATCTGGCATGAAACCTTTAAAACCAACACTTTCTCTAGCTTTGATAATATTGTTTTTTCTTAGGTCTCCTCTATCCTTGACTCTTTCTGTCTTCTTCTCGGCATCTTTGCTTGTTTTCTTGTCCATTGTAACTTGTAAATTAGTTAGAAGATTCACTGAAAATTTTGTTTCCATGTTTACCAAAATATGACGTTTTCATGCCATCCTGATTTTTGTCATTTTTGGCTATAGAAAAGTCAAAATAAGTTACGGAACCGGAAGTTTTGATGTTTTTATTTTGATGACCTAGATCGAGGGAGTAATCTCTATGGCTAGAGGACACTGCTCACTTTTCGGCTTTGCTTAGGTTACAAACTAATAGGATGCACCAATGATTGTAAGTTTATAAGATCATTGGGTTGGGATACACGCATTTAGGCTCCACGCTTGAATAGGTTAGTTGAAAGCTCGCAAGTTGAATAGCGATGTACCTTCATTGATCATTTGGATAAATGATCACAGTCACAGATTAATATTTGCGCCAACTCCCGCACGCACAGTAGCAAGACAACAATCTCCCATCTGCCGCGTTCAACATCATCTTATTGAGCTCCTCAAGCTGTACCCAGAAACTGATGTATTTGTAGACAGCTACACCAGTTTGGAAAAAGTAATGTATAGTTATTTTGAAAATATTTAGAAACTACTAGTTTAAACTTTAGAATGTTTACTTAATTTTTGTTATATTTTCTCTTTTAATTTCTTGTGTGCAATATTAATTTTAATATTAATTTTATTTTTATACATTTTACTACGGGTAAATAGATGTAACGTATTGGTACCAACTGTAATGTTACTTCTTATAAATAAATAAATAAATAAAAAAAAAAAAAAAAAATATAGTAGCAAGATCACAGTTATGCATAAATGTTCCAATCCACAGACATGTCAAACTGAGATATTGAGCTTTAAAGGTTTACGCGTGTTTTTTTCGTTAATCTTCTATTAATATGATATAAAATTAATATGTCAGTCTAAAGAATATCAGTATGGGCTTCCAAGAGTATATTCTTTTTTAACAATTCGATATTACATTCTTAGATATCAGCGAAAATAGCCCGCTGGATCGTTTTTGCAAAATAACATTTTGTATGAGAAGGTTCGAAAATTAATTATG
The DNA here is from genome assembly GCA_963565295.1 of Epirrhoe alternata. Classification (NCBI taxonomy): domain Eukaryota; kingdom Metazoa; phylum Arthropoda; class Insecta; order Lepidoptera; family Geometridae; genus Epirrhoe; species Epirrhoe alternata. The sequence continues at coordinate 2,960,118 of OY751403.1, forward strand.
CAGAAATGTTCCAAACTTTTTAAATTTTTAGTTATGCAAGTACATGGCTTCTCTCGTATGATGCTTAAATAATAAGTAGCGAAGTAACTTCTCCAGTTATCGATCTCTATCTATGCTGAATTTTATTTAAATCCATAAAGCCGTTCCCGCGTAAAATAGGTTACAAAACATGAACATTCTATATTGGTAGGTACAGGTGAAACCACATTATCTTTGTCCCATTATACCTACATTAAAATTAATTTTTGTAATATTTTGATGTGTATTTTAATTAAATTACAAATCACGTAATAAAAATATGCCATTTGCAGCATTATGGATAACTTAGTTTTGGAAAAAATACGATAACTCTATACTGATTGCGGAAGTAAGAACCTAAGCAAGTTCGTATGAGTCAGTGACCAACTCTGGTGACGGAGTTTTTAGGCCGCCTTAAGGCCTCCGTCATGGCTTAACGACTTAAATAGCCAGGACCGACAATTTAACGTGCCCACCGAAGCACGGAAGCGCTCAGATGAAAAAGCCACTGGCGGACACCCATCCACTTACAAACCGTTTCGAAAGTTGCTTAACTTCGACGATCTATCAAGAACGACTAAGGAAGCACGACCACGAGCGCTTCTGATTGCGTGGCTCTCTTAAATCAGATTCATTCACGGTTTTGGTTAGGAACAGGAGTAAAATCACCTAGCTCTAGGACGATTCAAAGTAATCACAGCGGTCCTACTGAATAAAGGCCTTTTGACTTTGACTTCATTGAGTTTTTAGCTTCTGTCCGGGGCGGATCGCAGTGTCGAACACGTCCTTCTATGTTTTTATCTAAAAGCCATAATTAACCTGGCTGACTGACTGTATAAATCACAGCCAAGCTGAAGCCGCTGAAGAACTAAAAGCTTTAATTTGAAGTTCCTTTTATTGTATTTTAATCCCACTCATATAATAAAGCTGAAAGTTTGTGAGATTGTTTGGATGTTTGTGTATCAATCACGCCTAAACCAGTGAACCGATTTGGATGAAACTTGGTATAGGCATAGATAGTGAGCTGGACTAGCATATAGGTTATTCAAAAGGTACCACGCGGGCGAAGCCGCGCGCAGAAGCTAGATTATAATAGAGCCGTGTTGGCCAGTGGGATATACTTAATCCTCGACTATGAATCCGGAGGTTGTGGATCCGTATCCCGGCCATGCATCGCGAGTCCTAAACGCTGAAGGGAAACATCGGGAAGTAGGTACGTACATATCTAGTTAAACTAAGTGCTTATTAAACTTTTTAATGCTTCTAACAGATTGCGAGAAACTATATTTGACTATTTTTAAAAAGATGACTTTTGTGATCTAATGCGTATAAAGTTACGGATATCAAGCTAGTAAAAAAACTTTTGCAAAAATAAAACACTCAAAGAAATCGTATGGAGGTAGTTGGATCATTTTGGTTAAATAATTTTCATACTTTGAATTTGCCAAAACCACGGGACAAAACCATCCAAACATTATAGATCACTTCGGCTTTCATGTTTTGAAAGATTTTATTTGTAACAATGATTTAGGTGGCTTGGATCGCTTCTGCGAAAAAATTTTCAACGTGCCCCATACATGTGGGTTGGTATAAATGGCTATTTTTTCGTTTTTGGTAAATATTTTTGAATAGGTGTTTTAACCATAAGAAAATAGATTTAATTTCGAATCGTTCTGCATACTCAACTCAATTTTGAAAATTTTGTGGGTTGAATCATATTTGCATAACACGGTCCAATATGACTTAGAAAATCGGGACAGATTTAGTGCAGATAAGTAGAGGTAATAAATAAAAGTCAAAGATCTTTAAAAACTCATTTATGTTTATGAGGAAAGGGAAACGATTCGTGACACAATGAATTTGTAAAGCGGCTAAATTAAAATTGGGTAAACCTATCGCTTTATTCTCTCATGATGTCAACTATGGACAATTTATGCTTATGAACATAAAATAATAACACGGTCAACATTATACATTTCATTCTAATCATTATTTTCAGCACTGACGAGAGTTTCAACAGCATCACCACCATCAGGCTGAAAAATAAAACAATTTTCGCTTATCAACAAATCTGTTAAACACGTGGTGAAATTGGCCCTTTTAGTAAGACCTACCTGCATATCAGCCACAGTCAAAGGTGGATCATCCTCTCTCAGCACAGTTTCTCCGTCTAACTTCTTCAAGTTTGGCAGACGTCGAGCCGCCTCCGATCTCCACGCTTCCAACTCACAGGCATCGTAGAGAGGGTTACCAACGAATAACAAGTCCTCTAGATGCGGTAGTTCCTGCAGTCATTGCAAGACCAAATGGCATGATTTTGTACTAATAATGGACATATCTTGTTTCAAAGAAAGAACAAAGTTAAGGGATAATATCGTGGTCTAGTCTTGTTGTTGTATGATTCAGTTTTCAGGTCAAAACCCCGATCTTGTATGAAAAATGTAATAAGAGTGAATGAGGCAAAGGATGTGTGTCAGGATCGTAGAAAGTGGAAATTCGTGGTCTCTGGAAAGAGGTCTGAAAGAGGCGTGATTTTATTTAACGCAAATGTGGACTACGTTTGAACTACCAACCATGAATGAGCGGCTTCATAGGTTAGAAAATAATGTCAATAACTTTTACCTGCAGTTTGTTAAACTCACTCCATTCCTTCACCAAGTTGTTGCTCATATAAAGTACTTTTAAACTGCGCAGTACGTGTATGCCTTTCAGTTTCTCCACGAGATTGTAAGATATCCACAACTCCTCTAATGTATCCCCAAGAGACTCCTAAAAAGGCACTTTGTGTTACCATTAAACAACAGGTACCTAATTTTACTTACTGCTTTTTTTATGATGATTAAAAAAAATATCGCTGATGATCTAGTCATCATAGCTGAAAACGTCATTGATCTCCAAACGATGCTTAATGATCTGCATAAAGCCTCTCTTCAAATCGGCCTTAAGATGAACATGTCCAAAACTAAGATCATGGTAAACCGTCCACCCTCACGGATAAACATCACCGTGGATAACTACCACATTGAGGAGGTGGACGAGTACATATACCTCGGACATTGTTTATCTTTCGGCCGATCCTCTCAGGCAAAAGAGATCACAAGACGAGTACAGCTTGAGTGGGCCGCCTTCGGAAAGCTGGAGGACATCTTCAAGTCTAGTATACCACAAAGCCTGAAGACCAAGGCGTATAACCAGTGTGTACTGCCCATATTAACGTATGGATCCGAGACATGGCCGCTTATAAAGGAATCTGTGCATAAAATACGAGTAGCACAGCGGGCCATGGAGCGCGCCATGCTCGGCATCTCTCTCCTCGATCACATACCCAACGTGGAAATACGACGTCGCACCAAGGTCGTTGACGTAGGTATGCGCATCGCAAGTCTCAAGTGGAGATGGGCAGGACACCTGGCTAGACGGAAAGACAGAAGATGGAATACAGTGATTACGGGATGGTGGCCCAGAGATGCTCAAAGACCACAAGGTAGACCACCCGCCCGATGGTCAAATGACATTGTCAATGTGGCTGGGAAAGGACTGCGCAGGACCGAACAGAGTGGCGTTATAAAGAGGAGGCCTATACCCCGCAGTGGGTGCGACCGGGCTGATTAGATAGATAGAGAAAAAAAATAGGTACCTATATCTTGAGCCTACATTAGAGAACCAGTTGATCTAATTGATTCATGTCATCGTCAGTAGGAAGCGAGCTCAAAGATGCGTAAGTCAAAGATAGGAACAGGAATGTGCAATATAACAACAGGTAAAGGAAAGCAAACTCTTTCAGGGTGCATAACTTAGGCCTTTACATCTATTATCAGGTAGATGATATACACAGCGTCAGGTCGAGACAACCTATGCCTACACTGAACGGAACGCTGTAGTGCCTGGGACATTGTTTAAGATGGAATAGGCTTGCCCAAACCATCCTCTCAGCTTAATTGTCCAAAGGAAAGACAACGTCATTACGTGTGGAGCTGACTAAGCTGCGGGTTTCCTCACGATATTTTCCTTCATCGTTACGAGCTTGTGTCATATACATTTTACGGAACGAAAAAACCATTGATGCGCGGCCGGGATTCGAACCCACGACCCCATTCGGCCAATACGGCTCAGGGCGCATAGGTCATTAATAAATTATGATTTCTTTAGGCTAAACAAACATACCATGCCAGCGAATGACTTCAAGTAATTCCTTCCTAGAGAGAGTACACGCAGTTTCTTGAGACTGTTCAATCCAGTCACCTTTTCTATTGTATTCGTTGAAAGGCTCAACTTTCTGCAATCACGCGAAGCATTTTGATCGTACCTACCTATAGGTAGGTATGTACTTACTTACCTAATGTTCATCAAAGTATTTATTTATGTGTTTCTTTCAAACAAATGAGGTGGTAATGGAAGATATCAGTTAGTTATAGGAAAGAGGTTACATTGAATTAAATATGGGGCCCTCAAGAGCACACAAAAATAAAGAACCTAGCTACCTACAACTTCCTATACAATGTTTTTGTATGATGGTTAAACTACGTATTCATTAAACTTACTCGCAGTTAACAAGAGTTGCTAAAGTATTATCCATCTTCTCGATGGGAGGCCACTGGAATATCAGGCTGACTTCAGTGGCCTCAGTAGATTGAAGCCCCGTTTTATCCTCCCATTTTTTGATGGCCTCTTTTATTGTAGTCGCTTTTGGTGCTGCCATTGCTGGTAAGGCTAAGTAAAATAGCTAATACCTGCTCCTTAGCTACAAATTATTGATGTAACAACAATATAATCACAGTCATAAATACGGGTGTAGTACTTGTTTGTGATAATTTACCTTACTTACAATGATATGAATTATTAGGAAATACTCGTAAATTATCTTCATAGGTCATTGGTGAGATCTTAATAACAATCAAATGGACTATCGTGAGTTTCGATCGTAAGCCAAAGCAAAGTTTACTTTAAACTTTGGCGCCAATGATCGCCATTTTATACATGTCTCGTCTACTGTTTATATTTTGTCTATGACAGGTTTGCAGAGGGTTTTTTTTTATTTGAGAGATACCGGAAACTTCGTTTTTTGTTATAAAAATTAAATAATTCATATCTGAATTCACCGAAACGACGGAACCAAATTAACGGCGGCCTTAAAATTATTAAATATAACTTTATTGCTTTGACCGAAGGTTTGATAGCGACTGATGCTGCAAACTAAAGTATTCCCTAATGTGTTTGGTGTAGAGTTTAAATTGGCACAGTAGAATCTGAGTTTTCTCTATGGTTAAACCCTGTGCGCTTACGGCCGGCTGGGGGCGCGCGGATAATATCAATCGAAAATGAAATGGCGTCCCATCGTGCTCAAGCAATCCACGCCTTGCGTAATTTTGACGAAATTGAGTAATCTTTCGTCTATTTCGTGTGAAAAAGTGAATAATTACTGAATATTTCCAGAAAACGATTTGAATATTTTGTGGTCAGTGCTTTTTGACATTTTTCGTGCAGCCATACTTTTTTTCTTTTTTTTTAACCTCTTTTAACCTCCTTTTTACTTTTTAATTAAAAAAAAACAAACGCCAATCTATTCTCAGTGGCAGAAAAGTGATCTTTATTTTGTTGGTAAAGTGCAATAAAGTATTTATCTCTTCCTAATCTGTGAATAAAGTGTTTGTATCTTGGTAAGCAGGCATTGTATTTATACATAGGAAAACTAGTAAGAAGATTAGAAAAATGGTACATACATGAGCTTTTTCAAAACTGGGTCTTTGTCTCGGGTGGTCTCGGGCCATGCCATAGCCAAATTTTTGTTTATAAAAAAAAAATAAAAAAAAGTAATCTTTCGCCCTTCCCGCCGGCTTTTTTTGAAAGTTACCAAATTTTTATCTAAAACTACGTACAAGTACAAGTTTTCTAGGATACACGATCAAAGTAAAATTCCTAAATCATTTACGTACAAGGTTAGGATGTTCTTCACTTGAATTTCCTTGTATCGACTGAATCCAAAATGTTTATTGTTCAAATTTTAGATTCTGCTGAAAAACATTCACAATGTCGGAAGGAGAGCGGTTTTGTTACTTGATATCCCCAAAGAGCATCAGGGTAAGAATGTTTTTCGAACAGGTTATTTCCATAGCTGGTCTAACTCATTTGTATCAGACGACGTGTTCAGGGCACACATTTAAGCTAGATGCATTGTAGCTCAAACCACACTTAAACTTAAGTATTTAGTAGACTACTAGACCTACCTAGACTAGTAGTGAACCCTCTTAGACATCTTCAAAGGATTTGGAATACATAAATTTATTTATATATAAGAAGTAACATTACAGTTGGTACCAATACGTTACATCTATTTACCTGTAGTAAAATGTATAAAAATAAAATTAACGCACACAAGAAATAAATAAAGATCTGAGAGATTGTCTACCGCGCCTTGGGGAAACAGCAGTGAACCTGTCTCTGTTTTTTACCTACCTAGCCACTGCTGGGTATTTTGTGGTACTGGTGCAGTCCTTGGACTGCTTTTTTAACATTATGGGTGGTACCATTTGGTGGGTGAAAGCCTGCTTGGGACGCAGAAGGTTGCGGGTTCGATCCCCGCTGCGGGATAAATGTTTGTATGATCTGCAAATATTTATCTCGGGTCTGGATGTTTCTATGTATAATATGTATGTATTTACAAATAAAAAGTATATAAGTAGTATATCAGTTATCTGGTCCCCATAGTACAAGCTTTGCTTAGTTTGGGGCTAGATGATGCTGTGTGAAATGTCCAGCATTATTTATTATTAAACATAAACAGGGTCACGACTGTATCCCCGAGGCGCGGTAGACATTCTCTCAGATCTTTTATATTCCAGATCCTTTGAAGATGTCTAAGGGGGTAGTCAGAGGCATGTACAAATACATATTTGATACATGCCCACATCTTGCAGAAGTTATTTATTATTATAATATATTTATTACATAGTAGGTATTTATTCTCTTGAAACACCTAGTTTTAAGACGATTCAAAGTGATCCCAGCAGTACGAATAAATGCTTCGACTTTGTAAGTAAAAATTATTTACCAATATTTTCATTTCAGCCGGATATCGAATCGGACAATGAGTTTGAAGTGAACTGCAAACTCTGCAATAAAGCTTTTGCCAACTGTATTGCACTGCAGGTAAATGTTCAAATTATTGCCATTGTTTGACCTCTGTAGCGCAGTGAGCGAAAGCGTGAAGCTACTCAAAAGTTTGCAGGTTCGATCCCCGCTGTGGGACCAATGTTTGTATGATCTACAAATATTTGTTTCCGATCTGGGTGTTTTTATGTATAATATGTATGTATATCAGTCATGTAGTACCCATTTTAAAATTTCCAAAGTTATAGCAATTCCGAAACCTGGCAAATCCAAATTACAACCTGAAAACTATCGCCCAATCGCTCTCTTGAGTTGCACTTTCAAATTGCTGGAAAGGGTCCTTCTGACTAGAATAGAGCCATTTATAGATGCCGTGACTCCTGTTCAACAAGCAGGATTTCGACGAGGTAGAAACTGCACTGACCAAGTATTGGCCCTCACTACTCACATCGAAGCTGGCTTCCAAAGGCAATCAAAAACAACCGCAGTTTTCATAGATCTGACGGCAGCCTATGACACAGTTTGGAAGCAGGGGCTTGTATGCAAACTCCTATCAGCCATTCCGAGCCGAGAAATTGTAAATCTGATATCCAACATGCTGAGCGAAAGAGAGTTCGTGGTGCACTTAGGAAACACCAAAAGCCGCATGCGCAAACTGAACAACGGACTACCTCAGGGATCTGTCATGGCTCCGCAGCTATTCAACCTGTACATTCACGACCTCCCAGCTACTACAGGTACCAAATATATATACGCGGATGACATTGCCCTAGTTGCGCAGAGCACAGATATGAAAACCAACGAAAGCATCTTGACTGCAGATCTTGATATCCTATCAAAATACTTCGAGTCCTGGCGTCTGATACCTAGTCCGAACAAAACGGAGGTAGCATGTTTCCACCTTAACAACAGTCTCGCAAACTACGTGCCTACAGTCGTCTTTAACGGCGAAAATTTAAAATTCAATCCTTTTCCAAAATACCTCGGCGTAACTCTCGACAGATCCCTAACATACAAAGAACACCTAAGCAAAGTATCTCATAAACTCTCATCCCGTAACAACATACTTCACAAACTATGTGGAACAACCTGGGGATCATCTGCTGACTGCCTTCGTACGACTGGCATCGCCCTTGTCTACTCAGCCGCAGAGTATTGCTCGCCAGTGTGGCTAGAAAGCGCTCACGTACACAAGGTGGACACAAAGCTAAATGCCGCCATGCGCTGCATCACTGGAACTGTCAAATCAACACCGCTTCACTGGTTGCCAGCTCTGAGCCATATAGAACCTCCACATCTCCGTCGAAAGCACGCGCTTAAGAGAGAAACCGACAAGATTCACTCACAGCCTGACCTCCCTGTCCACGTTGATTTCTTCAACCCACCACCTCATAGATTAAAATCAAGACGTCCCCCTTACGCTGCTGCCCAACACCTTAATAACTACCAGATAGAAGAAAGTTGGAAAAGTAACTGGTTGGAAAACACAAGAGGCTCGTACGCCCAGTATGTTGACCCCACCTCTAAACACAAGGGCTTCTCCCTGCCCCGCAAACTATGGTGTCGCCTCAACAGGCTTCTCACTGGACACGGCCGATGCAACTACTGTCGGCATAAATGGGGCTGGACAGACTCAGCACTTTGCGAATGCGGTGAAGAAGACCAGACCATGGAGCACATCATCTCACGATGCCCTATACACGCTTACCCAGGACCCTGGACCGACCTAGTAGATCTTCCCCCCGAAGCAGTGGCCTGGCTTGGGAACCTGAACATTGATTTATAGTGTAGATTAAGAATTAGTGTAGTTATTATTTTTAAGTTCAGAATTGTTTTATTTTTTATTTTTATTTTAGTTTTTAACGCCTGTCATACGATTAAATAATAAATAAAAGTACCCATAACACAAGCTCTGCTTACTTTGGCGCTAGATGATGCGGTGTGAAAAGCCCAGCATTATTTATTTATTGTAGGAACTATGTAGTTTTATGCAGACCATGTGTTTCAAAGGCACTCAGTATGTTACAGCTGTATTCAGAGATGTAAAATGGCTGCTTAAGTTATTCCATAGCACAGATTTTCCATCGTAAAAATCTAATTGTGCCTCTCATTGTTCATAAGGTTTATAATGGCTTGCTATAAAACTAATTGACGCGTCGCTTGCCAATTCAATGTGCATTGAGCCTTATTAAGTGCAGCCAATAATGATAATTATTATTATTAGATAAGAGTTTAATTTCCAAATAAAATAAACTAGGTACTTACCTAAATCCTTAATTTCCAGAACCATGCCCGTATGTCCCATGTGGAAGCATTTCAGACCGGCGACTCTAAAGTCTGGACTGATGATGTAGTGGTAAGTTTTAAAGTTTAATTGACTTACTGTTTGGGACAACTTCATTTTCTGTAGGTAAGTATAATAACTCTCGAGTGGAGGCCACGCACCAGAAATCGCAGTAGAGGAGGGCCCCCCACTAGGTGGAAAGACGATTTTGTAAGGGTTGCTGGGAGCTGTTGGGTGCAGGCTGCACAAGATCGATCACTGTTGAAATCAAGGGGAGGCCGATGGAGGGATCAATGTTCAGCAGTGGACACTAGATATCTGACATGACATCTATGATGTCTGGTATGTGGTAGCAACAGTCATGTATTACATAAGCTCTGCTTTGTGGCTTGATGCTGTGTGAAAAAATCCAACATTGTTTTTTCAGGTTTCAGCGGAACCATCACCTAAGAAAATCAAATTAACTCTACCAACAAAAACAGAGGACATTCTGTCTACAATGAAGACAACAGACATCACAGCTCTGGCGTCTCAGAATGTTAGCTACATCATCTTCAAGGCAGAAGACGGAGAGGAGATCAAGAAGCCTAAGAAGGAGAAGCAGAGGGAGAAGAAGACTGAGACGAAAGAGCCTGAGGCGATAACGTGAGTGATATTGCCCTCGTGTTCATGCTTAGTCGTTCTTGATAGACCGTCGAAGTTAAGCAGTTCTAAACGAACTACAAAATTGCATAGATTCTGCTCACTCAAGCCATGACGGAGGCAGGAGGACTCAAACAGGCTTAAAAACTCCGTTACCAGAGTTTGTTACTAACTCATTACTATTATAGGGGTCCATTTGAATGTCTGGAAGCGTCAACATTCGGCGCAGATGGGAGTTGTCATCAGATGTTCTTCTCTTGCTGCGAATATTCAGAACATCAGCTGACTGAACACACGCGGCTTAGAAGGCGAGCTGCGCGCTGTCAGGTATTTAACTGGAAACTATACAGGGTGCACAAAGACATCTACCGAAGCCGCAAGGGGTGGGTACAGCATCCCAACACAACCAAATCCAAAAGGATTTTCCGAAAAAATTCTATCCGGAGAAAACAGCGTTTGAAGAGTACTGTGTGCTTATGTAGATTGCTGGATTTTGAGTTTTAACTGTTTTTTTTTTATAAATGAAATTATTCGGTCTTATTATGTTGTAATAGTAGTAAATAACATAAAATGACTACGCTAAGACAAAATAATTTTTGCGTTTTTTCTCGGTAAATATGTGATAGAATCATGGTCTGATTGCAACCCCTCAGTTTTCGGTAGTTGTCTTTTTACACTCTGTATAGTTTTAAGATGGATCACCTAAAGAAAACTAAGCTCCAAACCGTGTTTGTTGCCGGTTCTTCACGGTATTGGTCGCGAAGGAACAGGAGTAAAATCACCTAGTTTTAAGACAATCTAGTGATCCCAGCGGTCCTATTGAATAAATGCTTTTTTACTTCAATTTTGACACTAGCTTAACTTGCGACTTCGTTATCATGTAATTTCGTTGTATTTTTCCGGATTTTTGACGTGACAACGTCTTATAATTCGATAGAGCCGGCTGCACGCACGATAAAACATGACGTCATGCGGCGTTTTCTCGCTCTGAGGCGTTCCATGTAAGGCTTGAAGTGCAAGCGAGAGCGCGTGACGCGGCGCGGGCGCGGCGGACGCGGCGCAAACGTTGTCACGTTCAACTATCGTCAGTAAACCGACTTTACAGACAACCAATTTTTTTCCTCATTAATCCCAATCCCGCAGTAATTCTGGGATAAAAAGTAGCATACAATTGGATCATGTATATTCCAGTGGAAGCCGTTCCAGATATTATTCCGGACAAACAGAAAGATAGTCAAACAAATTGAACAGCCAACATTTTTGACTAACTTTCTTCATGATTACCTAAGTAACTGTAGTACCTAAGCCTACAATTTTTTCTAAAGTTATATATAAAAAAAAATTTCAGGTTTGCGAGCGACCATTGTCGCAATTGCATCAGATTGGCACCAAAGACTTCACATGCGAGGTATTTAAAGTATTAATTTATTAAATGTAAATTAATTAAGTAAATTAATTATTTATTTAAAAGCACGCTATTATTAGTCGGAGCTATCTGTATTAAAAAAGTATATAAACTCTAGATAGATCGTCGAATTTAAGCAATTTCATGCACTCACAAAGTTGCATATCAACTGAGCGCTTCCGTGCTTCGGAGGGCACGTTCAATTGTCGGTCCCTGCTACGGAGGCGTTAAGGCGGCCTAAAAACTCCGTCACCAGAGTTGGCCACTGGCTTGACTTTTAGTTTTATTATCACCTAAAAGAATGCTAGGCCCCAGACCGTGTTTGTTGCCCTGATTCTTCACGGTATTGGTCGCGAAAGAACAGGAGTAAAATTACAATTAGTTCTAAGACTATTGTAACTAAGTGATCCCAAGCGCTCGTGGTCGTGCTTGCTTAGTCGTTCTCAATAGATCGTCGCAGTTAAGCAACGTTCGAAACGGTCTGTAAGTGGATGGGTGACCGTCAGTGGCATTTTCATCTGAGCGCTTCCGTGCTTCGGAGGGCACGTTAAATTGTCGGTCCCGGCTATTTAAGCCGTTAAGCTATGACGGAGGCCTTAAGGCGGCCTAAAAACTCCGTCACCAGAGTTGGCCACTGACTCATACGAACTTACTTAGTGATCCCAGCGGTCCTACTGAATAAATGCTATTTGACTTTGACTCATACACTATTATTTTCAGCAATGTAGTGAAGGCTTTGATACTGTGGACGATCTGATCCAACACAAAAACATGTTCCACTCCCAGAAGAAGCGTTTTGAATGCTCCATTTGTCAGAAGAGATTTTCTGCCCAGGTCAGTTCTAGTAAATAATGCTGGACATTTCACAGCGTCATCTAGCCCCAAACTAAGCAAAACTTGTACTATGGGAACCAGATATACTCGTACTACTTACATTTTGTTTGTAAATACATACATATTATAGAAACACCCAGACCCGAGATAAATATTTGCAGATCAAACATTTATCCAGCGGCGGGGATCGAACCCGCAACCTTCTGCGTCTGAAGCGGGCTTTCACCCACTGCGCCACAGAGGTTTATGTGCTATTCCTGACTGTAATCTATCACTGTTCCAACATCCAAATCCAAATCAATGTTCGTTTCTGGCCATCCAAAGGTTGTCTGGAAGAAATCGCTTCTAAGCGATAAGACCGCCCATTGTACATTGTCTCGTTGGGTTCTATTGATTCATATGTGTATGTTTTGTAGTTATTGTGTACAATAAAGAGTTTTTCATTCATTCATCATCATCTCCCTGCCCTTTTTTTTCTCCCACATTATGTGGGGTCGGCACAACATAATGTGTTCTTCCATTCTCCTCTATAAGCCGTCATCTCAACACTCCTTTCTTACTCATGTCATCAAAAATAACCAATTAAAATTAATAATTATAAATATCTAAGGACAGTCTACAAAAAGCGCCTATTAAAAGCGGAATATACAGAAGTTATTATTACAGGGTGGCGTTGTTCAGCACATGCGAATGCATACGGGTGACCGGCCGTACGTTTGTACTTTCTGCCCCAAAGCATTCACACAGAAGTCTGGGCTAGAACAACATATACGCACGCACACTAAGGTAGGTAAAGTTGCTGTAAAATTAAAAAAAAAAACCGGACAAGTGAGTCGGACTCGCGCACGAAGGGTTCCGTACCATTATCTATACTAATATTATAAAGAGTAAAAGATTTGTTTGTTTGTATGTTTGAATTGAATAGGCTCCGAAACTACTGGACCGATTCGAAAAATTCTTTCATCATTAGAATCCTACATTATCCCTGATGAACATAGGCTATATTTTATCCCGGGAAAGTGAAGTTTTCCCGAGGGACCGCGGGTAACACTGCGACGAACAGCTAGTCTATAATAATCTAAATATTTATTTTATTCTGTTTTAGTATTTGTTGTAATTATTGTTATAGCGGCAACAGAAATACATCATCTGTGAAAATTTCAACTGTCTTACTATCACGGTTCATGAGATACAGCCTGGTGAGACAGCGGAGTCCTAGTAATAGGGTCCCGGAACCAAAAAAAACCATGAAAAAAATCTTTATTCTCTGTTACAGGTGAAACCGTTCGAGTGTGTGCTTTGTCGCAAACGTTTTGTGCAAACAGTGCATTTGCGACAACATATGAGAACGCACACCAATGTCGCGCCTTTCCAATGTGTCGTCTGCGATAAACGGTTCAAGGTAATTTACCATAGTCAATCTGACTTCATCTACTACTGGGTATACGGTATACCTCTATATGCTTGCCATCCTAGGCTCAAGCCACATTGAATTGGCAAGCGACGCATCAATTAGTTTTATGCAAGCCATTATAAACCTTATGAACAATGTTACAAGATATAGAAACGCTTGATACGCGCGCGCGAGACTGTTCGAGCCGGCGCGAAGCTTCTCCACAGCTCGCTCATTCTATATCTTGTTCATAAGGTTTATAATGTCTAATTACGTCGCGTTGCTGCCAATTCAAAAATCTTGAAATTTAAAAATCCCATGTAATTATCTTTTCTTTTTATCATTCCAGCAATCCAGTCATCTTAACTATCATCTCAAGAATCATCCGGCGAATATGACAGACGAGCAAAAGGAGAAATATTATCGCATCGTTGAAAGTATGCGTCGTGACGATACCGAGACAGCAGTGGCTGAACATAGCATACGAGAGGAGCAGCCTAGAGTCATCACTTGTCAGTTAGACCAGTGAAAGGGACAGTGATCCTTACAGTGACCGTTTTTTGTGCGACAGTGATCCTGACACCGTTTTTTGTAGTAAACTTTTGTAGGCGCATTGGGCATTTTTGAGATGGGATAATTAGTCAGACTGACAGTGTTACCGACACCGTCAGCGCCATCTAGTTTTGAACTCCGTAACTAACACTAGAATCTTTATGGCTCAATGCACATTGAATTAGCAAGCGACGCGACTATCAGTTTTATAGCAAGCCATTATAAACCTTATGAACAATGGTACAAGATATAGAAACGCTTGTAGAATGAACCGCACGAAAGTGGTCGAGTCAGCGCGGCCCGCTAGATGGCTTCGCCAGACCTCGTTCATTCTACAAGCGTTTCTATATCTTGTATCACTCTTCATAAGGTTTATAATGGCTTGCTATAAACTGATAGTAACTAATTGACGCGTCTCTTGCCAATTCAATGTGCATTGAGCCTAAATAGGACATTAGATAGAATAGAGATGCCAAAAGCAAAGAAAACAAACGAAATGTTTTGTCCAGCTATTACAAGCAATCTACATACGGTTGCTGGTTAGTAGTCATTCTTTTATAATTGTAATTAGGTAAATAGCTAACTGCAGACTGTACCAATTATCCGTGAACAATTGAATTGAAAGTTCTTCCAGCATCCTATGTGAGATGGGTATGTAAAATGTATGTATATTGGCGTCGATTCTGTTGTTCACTGACTAAACTTAATTAAAACTGAAACTGGCACGTTCTTATTTGGTTCTTACTAAAGACGAAAATCGCATGTCGTTGAAAGTGACATAACTAAAAGTATAATCAAAATGGCGCCTCTGAGCTTCTTTAGCAGCTGTTTTACACGGCAAGCAAAAAGGTCTTGACTAAATCTACCCACAAATACTTAATTTTTACTAAAATTAAGAAATTTTAAGAATGCCACTGTAATAATCATTCCATTTTGGACTTTATCGTAAACGAAATAAGAATGAAGCATTTTAGTTTAATTAACTTTAGTCAGTGAACAACAGAATCGGGGCCATTGGCTATGTAAAATGCTTCTCCAAGCCAGGTACGGTCGCAGCCTAAATTGGGAGGGGGGTCAATACACTAATAACGAGTAAAATTAGACTTTATGGCACAATACTCAATATTGTTCTATTTGACGTGTACGATTTTGGGGGGGTCATGTCCGCTGTGACACCCCCCCCTTTCGTACCGCGCCTGCTCAAAGCTGGATGTCGTGAAATGTGTAAAGTTGTAGTCATTTTGCCTATAAAAATGTCACACAATTTGCTACGTATCTTGTTTAGGTATATATTACGATATTCATTTGATAATGAAAGTATCTGTATTATGTAGATTATTAAATATAATTTAATGTTCCTTTTAAATTTACATTTTGTATTTTTGAGTTAAGATTTTTGTAACTACCCTGTAAATTATAATTCTTTGTAATATTGTTTTGGTTTTATTCCAGCCAGAGAACGCAGAGTGGATCATAATAATGAATGAATAGATACATGATAGGCGTAAGTGGAAACATCCCCTTAGTCCTTTTCACATAGGAACGGTTCCGTGACAAGGCTCTTTAATGTTAATTTCTCAAATTATTAATAAAGAAATAGGCAAAATCCTTTTTAATTGAAGTTGTACCTTTTAGTATTATCACTATAATTCATTTATTTCAAAATTTTTCATTGTTGTACAGCGTAAAACGTAAAAGTTCTATGTGTCAGGGATATGTTCGTGCTACGTTAAAAATACTATAGTAAATAAATAATGCTGGACTTTTCACACAGCATCATCTAGCCCCAAAGTAAGCAGAGTTTGTGTTATGGGTACTAAATGACTAATATACTACTTATATACTTTTTGTTTGTAAATACAGTGTAGTAATTTAGTGGATCAGAGTGGAATAGGGCAAATAACTACATAACGACTGTTATATTAAACAGTCGTTATATAGTTATTTGTTGTAGTTCCCTAACATCAAAGCTTTCAAAGAAATTATACTTTTTTGCCCTATTCCATTCTGATCCACTAATCACTGGTAATAATAGGATAACCCAGTAGTTCTGTCAACAGAAGAGAGTAAACGATAAATAATAATAAAAATACTAGAAGACAATAAATGGGTCATTATTTCAGCCCATTTGCGTTGCCCAGGCGTTATAGATAGGTGGACTAACTGGGCTATCTAAAACCCAATTTCATCCAGGATTTAGGAGTGACAGGTGACGGGGAAGGCCTTTGCCCAACTGTGGGTCAAAATAGGCTAATAAAAAAAAGATTTAAGACAAAAATACAGTTTAATTCCAGAGTTTATTCAGTAAAAAGTTGCACAGTATTATGTTGTCTTGTAAGTGGTAACGCGGCAATTCTTGCCCGTGGGTCACCGAGCCAGTCGTAAGGGCCGCGGGCGCAAACAAGTCGCGCGACTAGCCACCTCATGAGCTCTAACTTGCTGACTAGAACGGTCAGTTTGCTGTAACAAAATAAACAAGATTACGATTAAACTTTTTAAGCTCGCGTGCCGCGATACTTGACATAAAATGTATGCAGTTTTGGTTGAAGCGCTCGTGGTCGTGCTTGCTAAGTCGTTCTTGATAGATAATCGAAGTTAAGCAACGTTCGAAACGGTCTGTAAGTGGATGGGTGACCGCCAGTGGCATTTTCATCTGAGCGCTTCCGTGCTTCGGAGGGCACGATAAATTGTCGGTCCCGGCTATTTAAGTCGTTAAGCCATGACGGAGGCCTTAAGGCTGCCTAAAAACTCCGTCACCAGAGTTGGCCACTGACTCATACGAACTTACTTTTTTTTAGTTTTGGGTTATGCCATTAGGTGTTATCTGTTCATATTTGGAACATGGGGGGTCGGCTGTTATATGATCCTTCAAAAAATTCCTTTCAATTTTCCTGTAGGGTTAGGCTTTTCTTCTTTTTAACCGACTTCAAAAAACGGAGGAGGTTCTATGTTCGGGTGTATGTATGTTTTTTTTTGTTTTTTGGATGTATGTTCATCGATATCTCCGTCAGTTGTAAACCGATTTCTAAAGTTTTTTTTTGTTTGAAAGGGTATGCTACCATAGTGGTCCAATAAAAATTTTACTCCTGAGGGATTGATAGTTTTCCCGTAATACTCAAAAAATCACCGATCTTTCCGAAAAATGTGGACGGATTTATTATTATTATTATTATTATTTATAATACACAGGCAGCTCTCAGAGCTGATGCGTGTATATCTTAGTCCTTGTCAGTGCGCTTTAAATATTTGTCCAGTCTATTCTTGAAAGAGTTCACTGAGGGGGCACTTATCACTGACTCTGGTAACCGGTTCCAGTTGTGCACGACGCGATTGGGCAATATGTGCTCTCTGGGATTGCTGGTACTTGGCCCACGATGCAGCTTTAGTGATTCCAAAATTTTTTTTTTTTGCTTGGAAGGGTATCCATATCTAGGTGGTCCTCATACTTTTTTTTCCTGAGGGATTGATAGTTTTCCTGTAAATCTCAAAAAACCTCATTCTCACTACAAAATCTGAGTCAAACATTGAATAGTTTGACATGTTTAAATACGCTCGAGGTGATCCCATATAATTTTATTCCTGAGGGATTCTCACTCTAACTTCTTTGATCTTGACTATTCCAATATTTAACCTAACCTACTTTATTATTTACACAAAAAATTGAAAAATAAAAATTTTTGAAAAAAAAATTGAACCGACTTCACATAACACAAATAGACACTAAGAACCTTCTATGTACTTACACTAAAAAGAGAAAAATAAGAATATACACATGCAATTATTACTTACAGTATTCAAATAATAAATTATTATGTTATATTATATTTGAAGTCGGTGCCAACTATTCTACTCTAACTACTCCATACAATTTTGCACCCAAGTTCTATTGTACTCGTAATTTCTTCTTAGATGTAAATGCATAGGTAGTTGGCACCGACTTCAAATATAATATAACATAATAATTTATTATTTGAATACTGTAAGTAATAATTGCATGTGTATATTCTTATTTTTCTCTTTTTAGTGTAAGTACATAGAAGGTTCTTAGTGTCTATTTGTGTTATGTGAAGTCGGTTCAATTTTTTTTTCAAAAATTTTTTTGATTTTCACTTGCTTGCTACATGCTATCTTTATACATGTATGTCGGTTTAAACTTTAAACACATAATTGGCACTGTTGGCACAGAACAATGGCCATAATCTGTCCATGCACAATGACATGTGTCTCCTTCAGTCACATTATAAAAGAGAAAAAAACAGTGTTATTCGTTTTGTTTCTTTACGGTATTGGTCACGAAGGAATATGAGTATAATCATCTAGTTCTAAGACCTAAGTGATCCCAGCGGTCTTACTGAATGAATGATTTTAGATACTTACTCATAGAGTAAGCTGGGTTTGTATTGGTCGCCGCTTTCCCGTCGCGCTCTCGTATCACGTAATGTTGCTAATGCGTGGTCCCATTGCGCCCGTAAATCATTATGCACCTTCTCTTTTTCTTTGAGAATTGTGTTCAAATGACGCAACTTGCACTCAGTGTGTCTGAATTGTGTAAGGCTCTCGACAATTGCCCTGAAAATAAAGTTAATATTTATAACAGGGTCACGACTGTATCCCCAAGGCGCGGTAGACATTCTCTCAGATCTTTATATTCCAGATCCTTTGAAGATGTCTAAGGGGGTAGTCAAGGCATAGGCGGATCTAGACCCCCCCCCCAGACGATGTTTTTGTGTACCTACTAACTACGAAAAATTAATAAATTGTGAAATTTTTGTCAGTTTTTGTTTCTTGTGCCCCCCCCCAGAAAAAAATCCTGGATCCGCCCATGGTCAGAGGCATGTACAAATACATATTTGATACATGCCCACATCTTGCAGAAGTTAGTATTCCATACGTGACAGGTTGCAAACCCATCGCCGCCTATATGAATACTAACTGGTTTCCTCACGATGTTTTCCTTCACCGTTCAGAGCTCGTGTTAAAGCGCATATAAATTTTACGAAACGCAAAATTCATTGATGCACGGCCGGGATTCGATCCCACGGCTTTCGGATTGAAAGTCGAGGTACAACCCCATTCGGCCAACACGGCTCTAGTTAATATTTATAGATTATGTTTAATAAGAACGCTGTATTTTTTTATCAGTTCCCAAGGATAATGCTGCCCTTCTCAATCTGATAGCAGGAAATTTTAAGCAACAAACAACAGACAAATATAGTATAATCAATAATGCTGGACTTTTCATACAGCATCATCTAGCCTCAAAGTAAGTAGAGCTTGTGTTATGGGTACTACATACTTTTTATTTGTAAATACATATTATATGTAGTAACACCCAGACCCGAGATAAATATTTGCAGATCATACAAACATTTATCCCGCGGTGGGGATCGAACTAGCAACCTTCTGCGTCACAATAAACAAATAAGTGAAGTATAGAAATACCTACACTTTTCTCTCCACAAGTTCCTCATCAAGATCACTGTCTGGAGTGGTGATCAATGCTTTTACAGCGTGTGACTGCGTTAAGGATTTAGCCGTGACTTGTTCAAGCACTTTCCAAACAGCAGTATCACCATATGCATCTATTGCATTCTCGGTAGTTTGTTCTTGAATTTGTGGTGTTACTGAAAAAGATAAAAAGGAAATCTTTGGTCAAAACAAGGACATGAACATCAGGACAAAAGAATCAGTACCGTATCCACGTTCCTTATATGGCGCGAACACCCCAGGTTCTTCTTAGTCGTTTCACTCTTGCAGTGGTCGTCAGTTCGGGAGTAGTGTGACAAGAGAGTGTGAGTAGTGTGGATTCTGTCTGCGCCATTCGTCTCTGTGGTATTTCTGGTGCACTCGGTGGGTCTGTTCAGTTTTGAGTTAAGATTAAATATAGTCTCAAATACTTACAAGAGAGTGGCTTCGCTTTCAGCAACTTTAGTTTTGATGAAAATAAAGTTAGATCTTTTAGTTTCATAGCAATCACGTCGTCAAACTTGTGTCCTATCTTGGCTGAAAATAGTTCAGCCGAAACCAGCCGTAAGTCATGTTCAAAGCTATTGCTCACGTCTCGAAGCGATTTGAATGCGGACATTTTTTGGTATTTTTAATGAGGAAAAGTTCTGTTACACTTTGTTTTTGTTTACAATTACAAATTGTTTGATTTGAATGAAACAAAACTTTTGAATGAGTTATTTTTATTAGGTTGGCAGTTCCTGACGGTCTCCCTAGCAAAAATTAGACACCAAAGTTAATTGTTTTGTCTGGTTCTTTTACCAACTCGGTCTGCCTATTTGTGTTATCTGTACGATCTGTACAGGCTTATGTCAAATGTCATTTTTTTTCTATTACGTCTATGGTCTTGTGTGTGCTTGCTTGCTACTTACAGTGCCACAAACTTATCTGATTCGGTGAGAGAGGCGCTGTTATCGCTTAATAGGCAAAATGGAATAGACGAGTTTAGGACACAATTCCTCCTTCAACATTTTCTGCCGGTTTTTGCGTGGGACGAGGTAGCACACAAACGCATTTTACGCACATATATGCATAAAAAATTACAATTATGACACCCTCATCTTACGCACACTTGCAAATTACGTATTAAAAAGACGTACGCAATACCTACAAGATGTACATGATTCGGAATCGTGTACATTTTGGCAGAGGGGAAATTAAATACAAGGTAATGGCTCATCCCGTCATAATGATCTAAGGCAGAATTTTTTTTTTTTTTAATTTTTCTCGTTTGGCTACCGTTCCAGATAAGTTTTTGGCACTGTACCAGGGCCGTGTGTCAGTGTCAGTCACTTCGTGTCCGTCACTGCCTGTCGGTCGGTCGCACGCTCGGTCGGCAAGGCAAATCTTTCGGCTTTTCGCGAAACTCGTACAATTTTGTATTTCCACAATTCGCGTCGCAAAAAAATAAACAATCTGACTAATCATGAATCTCTACCTAAGCTATCTCTAAATATGAACCAACAAACATAAAAAAATACATTTTGACTAAGATAGAAACAAAATAATTCAAATGGCAGACAGCGAAACCCCGGGCAGCGAGGCGAGCCTCAGTATGCTGCCGACTGAGATATTCTTCACTCTCTTCACATTCGTACCACCGAAAGATATGGTCCGTTGCCGCCAAGTATGCACTAAATGGCGCGATGTTATCGACGCAATCTTGAAGGACGACAATCTTTGGAAGAGGTTTTGCAATCGCGACTATAGCAAGATTTACGAGAATGCGATGTGGAAGTCCCCAAATATCACTAGCTGGTTCGAAATGTACCGTAGCCTCTCTCTCTGGGGCCAGTTACCATTAGCCAGAGAGAATATAGATGAGTTCTGTCACAGTGATACAATTGATGAGGAAATGAGAAGTGCTATTGTTCAGGAGAAAGGTCAAATTATAGTACACAAAAGAACTAGAGTTGTATACCATGATATTATAACGTTGGAGACAATAAAACGAAAAGGTTTCTCCGGCCAGTACATTTCTCTGGTTGAGCTTGAAGATGTTGTGGTTATGCTGGGTTTGAATGCTCAAATGCATGTCGTCAACAAGCCGAAACACGACTGGCATTCAAATCTGTCGTTGAACACCAATGAAGATGATGAAATTGTGTTCAACGATGTTAAATTCTTCATAATCGGAGATAGGACAGTCTTCTTCACCACCTATCGACAAGAGCTGTATGCGTTCCATTTGGATAACGACAAAACTCCAATATTGATCAATCTCCCTGAACAACTCTCGCAGGGGATCCCCGATGGACTAGGAGCCTTGGGATATGGCCATGGGTATTTATACATTCTAACAATGTCACAGAATATGTACATGTATGCGAATAATCGTTGTGTTCTGAAGTTTTCTTTGAGAGCGATGCCGAATTTGATGGACTGTATATACCGACACAATATGGTGGAAACGATTGACTGGCGGCATTACTATATACTACAATCACGGATGCATCGAGAGCCCCACACAGGTTTACTGCGGTACATCAGCAAAATGCAGGTCTACGGTGATGATATTTTCTTCGTTGGCACCCAAAGTGGTATTGTCCTTGTGTACTACAAACCAATCTTCGAAGGCCAGCTCGATTTAACCCGTTTCAGACCAATCAAGAAATACAACTTCTCATTACGCATTGATATCCCAATTCTTTCCGTTTACCCGATATTAAATATTGAGGTTACTGAGACTAAAGATGGTCATATAGTGTTGGTTTGTATGCCTCGTAAGATATTAGTTATAACATACAAATATGAATTTCAACGGCCTATGTCGAAAGCTGTGCTCCCTTATGTAGCTATGGAAGGCATAAGTTCTTGATACTTTGATGCTAATGGTCTATAATGCTTTGATACTTGGTCTTACTACAGAAAAGTTTAACATCTGTTACACACCACATTGACATGTGTCAAAACAAAACTTGTTACCACAAAAAAGTGTTTTAAGTACAAGATAGTTTTTTAGTCAGTGCTTTGCTGAATGGTTTATATTTTTTGTAGTAAGAGATTGATAAGGGATAAAGTTGGTCCACTTTTATAAAGAGTAGTCAAAATCAAAATAAAAATCAGTATTATAGTTCGTAATGCATGTTTTATTTAAGCTGAAAGATGAATTAAAAACAATTTTTTTTTATTTACTCATGTGTCAAGTCAAGTAAAAATTGATTTTGAATTGGATCACATAGTTCACAAAAACTTTTATGCTAAGAATAGA
Organism: Epirrhoe alternata; assembly: GCA_963565295.1. NCBI lineage: Eukaryota > Metazoa > Arthropoda > Insecta > Lepidoptera > Geometridae > Epirrhoe > Epirrhoe alternata. The sequence continues at coordinate 2,983,069 of OY751403.1, forward strand.
AAGAGCTTGAAACTCTATACTTTCTTACTAAAAAAAAAACAATCCTTAAGGAGAAAAAAATATCCACAGTTTAAATTGATTAACACGTTCACTGTCCATGCCCCACATGTGGGTCATTTTGGGTTTGAACGAGACGTCCGTGCCATAACTGTGGGTCACTGCTCACTTCGAACTTAATGGGCTCTTACTTCGTGGACGTAACAGAAACTTACTAGTATTCTACTTAGACGTATGTATGATTGTATCGGTAAAATATAAATCCAATGAGCCAACGAGTTTTTTTATTTATTTAGGATTGACATTACTTTGAACATTGAACTTAAAAATAACCAATTATGAGTAATATTAGTCTAATGAGTTTCATTAAAACATGCAAGACACATAGGTTTTTTGCAGAATTGGCATTGTGTGTCAGTCTTTTTTGATTTTGTACGTGCATCAGCAACTGAACGACTTTCTTTCAGTTTTTTGTAGCAACCAGCGCACCTCTTTCTATAGATTTTGCCAAAAACAAAGTTTGAAAAAAAGTAGGGTAAACAAACAAAACTTTTTTTCTGGGTGGCTAATGAGTGGTAAATCTGGCCGTAAATCCTTTTCTACCCACAGATAACGCATTTTTTTTTATAATTTTTACCTCCTACGTCCATGACATACGAGTGGGTCACTGAATTTTTCAAAGGTTCAATGCTAAATCCATGGAATTTTTAGCTTGTACGTTCGTGACATACATGTGGGTCATTCTAAAAATGGGGGTTACAGGGTTCCCTCCCCCTTTTTATAGCATTTATGGACCTGAGGTGGCATGAAGGCAAGTACCTCAGTACATAGGAATGAAAAAGTAAATTGGACTTGACAGTTAATTTCGGAATTTTGGCTGGACAGTGAACGTGTTAATCTCCCTTTAGGCTGTATTTTATATCTCACTATTAAAATGATCTCATATTTTAGTCATGTTAAAACCAAATTATTCGGGATTTTGTTGAATTTGACCCAAGCATTGGAACCAAAATTTGCAAAATGTAAGTTAAGTCACTTTGTGTATTAAAATAATTCATATTTATACTGACAATGTTTCGATTTCTATATGGAAATCACTTACACAATTTAAATTGGTAGAATACAGGGTTATTTGTAAAACACCGGTAACCTCTCAGGACTACCATCATAAACAACAACTTTTGTTCTATGACTACAAAAAATAATACATTTACCAAAAATAAACCTTCAAGATTTCGTTGTCCAGTGGGGGCCGAAATGTGTTAGATAACACATTTCGGCCCCCACCGTCCTAACCCCGCTCCCCCCGCTATTGTACAATCTCTTTCTTTTGCTTCGCATAGACTTCGTAACATTTAGAGCGTTCAATTTAAATATTTTAATTTTTGTATGAAAATCTGATGAACTAAAATATGATGAATATTTAAAAGTCATAGAACAAAAGTTGTTGTTTATGATGATAGTAATACAGTCCTGAGAGGTTACCGGTGTTTTACAAATAACCATGTATAATTGTGTATGTTCTTGTCACCTAGTACCGCCTACAGGAAAAATAATAGAAGTTATTTTAACGTAATTTTTAAGCTATTTTTTAAGTATCTTACAATCGAATTTTTCGATCAATGCACATTATGCAACCTACCACATTTGCCAAGTTCTCAATAAGTTATTTATTGTTATTCTTTTAGTTATAGGGGCATACAATTTTATGTAAGTATTTTTACAGACGAGTCTATTCTATGCAATAGCCGCGTACTGACTGAGCGACCTCGCGAGGCAGCCGCGCGACTCGGGCGAGGCACTTCCTGACTGAAGATTTGCCTCGCGAGGCTGCTCGCACAGTCAGTATGCGGCAGGTTCGCTATTGATTTAAGATGTGTGTTCCTATACTAAATCCTTGATTTTAAGCTATGCGAATTGCCAAGCATTTTTTACGGAAGTCCGCGCCACGTAAAAGTCACTAGTATTCTACGCGAGAATATAATTGCACCACTCTGTCTGGCACACAAAGCTGGGATCACTTTGAATCGTCTTTAAATCGTCTTAACAACCTCGCCGAGGTTGCACTTCAATAGAGCACAATTGGCACTGGTCGCGCGCTCTTTGTCATTAGTTCCGCAAAAATCCGCATGACTTATGTGGCGCGGTCTCTACACAATTACTTTGTGCCAATCTTGCTAATTGCTATTGATTAATCTGTTTAAGGCTAACCACTGCCGATAAAGGGGTTTATGTTAAGCCCAACTATAGAATAAAGGTGCATTTACACGATGCGATTTTTAGTACGATTTGCTAAGCTCCGCCCATTCAACGTGCTGACGAGCGTCGCGCTAATTCAAAGTCAAAGTCAAAAAGCATTTATTCAGTAGGACCGCTGGGATCACTTTGAAACGTCTTAAAACTAGGTGATTTTACTCCTGTTCCTTCGCGACCAATACCGTGAAGAATCAGGGCAACAAACACGGTTTGGGGCCTAGCTTTCTTTTAGGTGATCCATCTTAAATCTAAACTTATGATAACTTAGGTGGTACCTACTATCGAATTATCGAGGATATCGCATACGATAAGCGTTTATTTGCATTGTTTTTCGTGAGTAATTATTGTATACTTTGTATTGGTTGAAATCACATCGTGTAAATGCAACTCAAGTTGCATGAAGTGGCCCCCATTTTGAAAATAATATGGCGACCGATTATAATATTCAGAACACAAATTGTTCAGTTAATTCTAGTGGTATATATTGTTTTATATATATTAGGAGGTGGTTTTCTATAATTATAATCACTATAAAATATCGGTGTGGTAGCTATAGATTATTTTGTACTGTGTTTAACGCGTTGGCTGCCATGCAAATATATATTGGTAGTAAAAATCCTATACCTACCTATTGCCATCCATACAAAATCATAATCCCGAGTATATACGTACCTGGCAGCACACATTGGTTATCTCTACGAATATGTTTGTAGTTTGGCAGCGAACGTGTTAAGAACTTAGGCTCAATGTAAACTGTATTGACAGCTACGCGACGAGATGTAAAAAGACATTATAGACCTTATGAAACGCTCGATAGAATCTATTATATTATCTGGCATAGAATGAACGACGCGCGTCAGAATCTGCTCGAGCCGGCGCGAGCCTTCGCCACACCTCGTTCATTCTATATCTTGTTACATTGTTCATAGGGTTTATAATGTTTTGTTACTTCTCGTCGCGTCGCGTCACCAATTCAGCGTGCATTGAGCAAACGGTGTTAAGCATTTTTTTCTAAGAATCAACAGATTTTTAAATAATAGTGAGTTGCTGCCACTTTTGTGTAAGTATATACTAATATACTTACACAAAAGTGGCAGCAAGTAGGTATTGTGTCTGTGCCTAATGCGGCTTGGACATGAGGGTAGGACAGTGGGGGCAGCACCAATAGGGATAAAACAAATATCGAGCTGCCTGATAAAGCATGCTGTTTGCTGCTTGCTTATTGATACTGCCCTCTCTGTCCTGCCCTCGTTGTGCAAGCCGCATAACATTTCGTAAGTCAGAGAACATAGAAGCTTGCATTGAATTGGACTTCAAAAGATCTCATAATTATGACAACGCGTGCCCATAAAATTCTGTTTCATCACTCAAATTGCAACAAGAAATTGTATTTAATATTTTAATCTAGGACAAAGCTGGATTTCGTGACGTAGCCTAGGGCTGTGAGTTTTTTAATTTTAATTGTTTTTTTACGCCGATGATGTTACCTTTCATAGAGTAATGTAATTTTTGTATGTAATCCGAATATGTGTGACATAGTATTTTATAAAAAAACCCAAAGACCAAAAAGATGTCTCAGTTATATTAAGTACCTTGAAATTAATTATTTAAGTAGATATCAAATCGTGCATGCAACGTTCTAAAATTCAAATTAATGAATTTTTAATTTTCCCTTAAACTGGGTCTACAGCGCCGTGTTTTAGTGTTTTCTAACATGTTAACATTGTTTCCCACCAATGGCACGCGCCTATTCGGTTAGTCTATTCTAACCGGTCTATTCTATTCGGTTCTATTCGGTTTCGGTTGACCTATGTTCAGCAGTGGACACTAGATGGCTGAGATGATGATGATGATGATTCGGTTAGTAACATGTTGGAAACACGAAAACACGGAGCTGTAGACCCGGCTTTTAAGTTCTTATCATAGAATTTTACAAACTTTTACTTACCGTTGCTAGTTCTTTGAGACATCTTGTAAGTGTCACAAAGTAAATGTATTAAATTTTGTAAAACATTTTAATATAATACACTGATGTTGTACATTATCATTGTTTTAGTTATGTAACCTACAGATATTAGAGCCTAGTTTTTTTTTTTTTTTTTATTCAACCTATCTCGTCCCACTGCTGGGCAAAGGTCTCCCCCAAACTCCTCCAATGGTCTCTATCCCCTGCCACGTTCCAAACTAGTTTTGTTAACACGGAAGAATTTCAACCGATTCGATCGCATTGCAATTTTTTACGTGAAAACGCCTTTATGAATCCAAATCATAACTCATAGTCAGTGCGATGGTTGCTCGGCCGCTAATTAGCATCGTCTTAGCAAAACGAGACAAAAATCAAATCTTGGGCATCGAAAGCAAAGGCACTAGTCCGTCCGCAAGCGAGTTAGCGATAAACGATCAACTATTATATCGCTAATAGATTCCGTGTTAATAAAAGAAACAAAATATTAAAGTTCAACGCCAGCCGTTCACACTGCTGGCGTCAACTAGTTTTGTCAAACAAAACTTTCAAAATTCAGTCGCTTAGCGTTACACGCGTGGCGTTCATAAATGTTGAATTTTGTATCAAACTTCACGCCGAGCGATGAACTAATCATAGCCCAGCGATAGAACTGGTAATCGCTTCAACGCTCAACGATAAACGCTCGCGGTGGAACAACTTATACCTATTGGGAGTTCTTATTGAAATAATGAAAATCATATCAAGTTATTCAATTTTTTTATTACGCCTCATTCAGTTACCTTCAACTATCCATCGTATTCCTATAATCCCTAATCGTACTGCTACTGTCTTCTGTAAACTTCAACATGTCTTCTCCATCACTGTTCTCCGCAGAAGAGTGGTACGTCATAAAAACTTCTTTCCTCTTCTCTTCTTTACGTTTCTTATAAGGAACCTCATAATCAAAACCATACACTTCCAACGAATGATTTGATTCATCATAGCTTCCATACTTATACCCACTCACTTCAGAGAACTTGTGAGAGATAGAACCAGTTGATCGTATATATTCACTGTCATATTTTGCGGTGGATTTGTTGCTGGGTGATATAATTTTGCGTCGTTTCAACATACACTCTGGCGGCTTGTAACCTGGTTTGGTGTTAGCTGTACTATCAAAGCGTATTGTCTTACGTTTATTCTTGGCCATGACTCTCAATGCTTGGTACAGATTCTGCGGCTCTTCGAAAGATACATGGTCCATCCTGAGTTGCTCTTTCAGAATGTTCAAAAGATCTTCCTTCTTGTTTTTTCTGTAGAAGGATTTGCGTTGGGTTACAACAACACTTTTGGATTGAGGTGGGGAAATTCTACTTCTTGTATACGCGAAGGACTCTGTCAATCTTCGTCGTTTTCCTGGAGACTTCAAAGGCAATTCATTGATGCGCTTTGTTGTAGACGGGGTTGATTGGAAATAGTCTATCAAATTCTTGTCGTTCCAATTATTGTTGTCGTTTCTGATGCAATGGAAGTGTTTTGAAGGTTTCTGTGTCACGTCATCATACATTTCTGTGCCGACATTTAGTTTTCTTGCTACTGATTCGTCTATTTCTAGCGCGATGTTTGAAGACTTGGCACTAGTCATTGGGGCTGCGTCATATTCAGCCTTTACGTTGTAAACACTGAAGGTAGTTTCCAACAGGTCAACAAAGAAGTTATACAATCTCTTATCGTCTTTGTGTTCAGAGACAAGCGTCGCTGGTTCTTCAATCTTTACCTTTTTCTCTTTAAGTTTTTTCCCTTCTGTTACTTCTCTAACCAGATTGTTTACTGTAGTCAATTTGATCTCCTCTTCGTCTGGTTTAACTAGTCTTGGCAAATCAGACCATTTGATGTCTTCTTTGTAACTCCTCTCGGAATATACAGAGGGAGTTTGAACAATCTCTTTCTTTGATTGGAGCACTTCGAATTTGTCTATTTGATTTTTGTTATCATTGAGAACTTTGGATCTGTATTTTGGTTTCTTTTTGTCTTTCTTCTCGTCTTCTGTTTCAGGGCTTTTTGTGGTCTTCTTTTTCTTCTTCTTGCCATCTGCTGCGTCAGGGTATTGAGTGCCAGTGGTTGACTTTGAAAGAATTGTCAAGACTGAAGCAAGGAACCGTTTGCTGCCTGGTTTTGGTCTTTTAGGTGGCTTGACGGGCTGGATCTCGTCAATTTTAGTTTCAGTTGCTGAAATCGGAATAAATTTAGTTATTTATAATAATTTTATTGAAATCCGTTGCCATTTCATCATGAAGGAGCTTTAGGCCTTTACATCAAGGTACCTTCTCTTATACAGCGTCAGCATGCAATCTATGCCTACATTCAACGGGACGCTGTAGTTCCTAGGATATTGTTCGAGATGGTATAGGCTTGCCCAGCACCTAAACTATCCCCTCAGCATAATTGATTTAAATATGTTTAATTTAAATATAATTAATGTATGATCAGCTCTACATCCAAACTTCGCATGTTATAGGTAGGTAAGGTACGTAACTAACCACAGACTGCTAAACCTCGCTTATTTTCAACGTAAACGCCTCTTTTCTTCGCTGCAAGCGTTTGGAATTCAGCATTGCTTTTGCTCTTCTTTCTATTTTGGCTCCGTTTTTCGCATTTCGTTACAATGGCAGTGTTCGAAGACCTTGACTTTATCACCTTGAAAGTCACAAGAGTATCAGAAGATCAGCATATCACCAAAAAGGTCAACATAATATGAGTCTCAGATGAAAAGGCGGATAAATAAAGGCATAAATAATTGAAATGCATTCAATTCGGAGGTACCTAGGTATTTCTCCAAAATGTGTCTTTCTCGAATCGAATAGTTTTTTTTTCATAATTGGTAAATCGTATAATATAAATACCTAATACGTAGGTCAAGAAAGCAGTCTTGGAAAGAGCTAGATGGAGAGGGATTCATCAGTTGTGTACACAAGGAGTAAATACTTAAATTATTAGTAGGTATCGGATCGAAACTTAACATAAAAATTCGAAATAACAGCTGTTTAATTAGATAATCAGATAGGATTCATTCTTACGAAGATCTGCCAGCTACATGAATGACATTGTAGCCATACAAGAACTTAGTGCAAAAGCATTAGGATTGAAATGGCGACTTTGAACGCCCTTAGACATCTGCAAGGGATCTACAATACGTAAGAACTAAGCGCTTTCAAAGTTCTTTTCTAATGCGCACTGCAATTTGGAATCAGCTTCCAACGCCTGTATTTCCGCTGAGCTACGACCCTGTTGTTTTCAAGAAGAGAGTTAATAGGCACCTGGCTAGGCTCGCTCCAGCGTAGACCTCATTCTTGCTTAGGTTAGTTTCGAGTTCATCATAAAAAAACGTAATAAGTAGATCTGGGAGAATGTCACGCCTCACAGTGTAGTTGTGCCCCTATTTGTGGTTGCGTTTGAACAGGGAGGCTATGCTCACTATGCCCAGCGGTGGGTAACAAAACCAGCTAAATAATTCTTCGACTAATCAAATCCAAGTCCCGTTATTAATAGTTTACCTTAGACTTGGGGTTGTCCATGATGAATGAGGCGTTATATCATTTTTTTTGGAAATTATGTTGCTTGCATAGTTTGCTAAAATTTTGGGTTTTGAAGTATGAAGTTATCTTGACAGTTGACCATCGCGCTTGGATGAAGTTTATCGCAGGTTGGTTATGCAGACCAAAGACTAAAGGGTTATGCCATTTGCAGAAACATAAAAAAACCGGAGAAGTGCGAGTCGGACTCGCCCACCGAGGGTTCCGTACAATTATTAAAAATCAGTTTAAGCTTGTGCTAATGAAGCCCTTTCATACGATACCCAACATGACACGGACAACATACTCTCTTTAAAATTTCAGCCCCATTCCTTAGAATAGAATAGAATAGAATTTATTTTGCATTAGGCCCTGTTTTTTTTGTGATTTTTCCCTGTAGGTAGGAGGTACTTGTAGTCTGACCCCCGGTTTCTATATTTAACGGACAGTCGTAGGTAAGAGTTACGACTCGTTTCCACTTACAAAAGTTTGACAGATAAATAGAAACCGTAGGTAGGTAAGTTAGCTGTCAAACTTTTATTATGTAGAAACGAGTCTTAAGCCGGGTCCGCAGCGACTTGTTTTTGTGTTTTTGTACAAAATAAAAACATAACCGCCCGTCCTCTGCGCCTATTTGTAGTTATTGTTTTTATTTACATTTCAAAAATGAGTTCCGACGCAGAAGACATGAAAACTGTTTTATCCATATAAAAATAGGATGTATCAAAGAGGTACCATGCTAAATAAAGGTTTTAGTTTTTTTGATTTAGTTTTTTTCTTTAGTCTTTCAACGTAAAATCCCAAAGCACCGTTCTTACTCCTAACAGTTGTATTTAAAGCAAAGTTTTTTCTTTAGTCCACTGCATTTCCACAATAATGGTCGCTGTTAATGGTCACCTTCTTGAAGTTGTCTCGCAGTACACATACCTCGGGCAGATTTTGCCGTTAGGTAGAAGCAACTTTGAGAAGGAGTCCAAGAGAAGGATTCAGCTGGGTTGGGCAGCATTTGAAAAACTACGTCGAGTCTTCTCGTCACCCATACCGCGATGTTTGAAAACGAAAGTCTTCTCAGTGCGTCTGTCATTTAAGGGAAGGCCTATGTCCAGTAGTGATATAGGCCGATGATGAGATGATGAAAATCTAAGCGCTAAACCAATAATTCAAGACGTTCCAGACCATGAATTTAGCATGGTACCTCTTTGGTACACTATTTATCTTAGTTCCAGACCAAAAAAATTTACACATTTGACATTGACTTCTTCAACACAAACCATTTTCCCTCCCCGCAGGCAAATGCGGGGGATGTTATCCATTCTTCTCGGAAAACATTTTGTTGTTATTTTTGTCTATGCCAAGCCCGAATTGACAGGTTATTTTGTACAAAAACACGAAAACACGTCGCTGCGGACCCGGCTTTAGCTCTTACCTACGAATGTTCGTTGAATATAGAAACCGGGGGTAAGAAGATACTACTTCTTTCATAGTTCTAGGTCAACTGGAAGTACCTACCCTATGAATTTTGATTTACCTATTGAGTGTCGGAACGAAATATACGTTTTTTTTTGCGGAATAAACTGTCACGTATGGAATACTAACTTCTGCAAGATGTGGGCATGTATCAAATACCTATGTATTTGTACATGCCTCTGACTACCCCCTTAGACATCTTCAAAGGATCTGGAATATAAAGATCTAAGAAAATGTCTACCACGCCTTGGGGATACAGTCCTGACCCTGTTTTTTTTTTTAAACTTAGGAATTTGATTTTTTCACAGCATAAGCCGTAGACTTGAGTATACCTACGGTTTTAATTTCAACTCGATACCTCCAACCTACATGTATAAATACATGCGACGGGGCTATTTCTGCGAACCAAATTGATTAACTTAAGTATTTATTTGGCCCACTTCACTAGTAGAGCGTGGACTAGGCCTTTGCTATTCTAGGTTATTGATCTGCTGTATGACCCAGTATTATATTATCATCTGGGTATGTATGACTGGGTATGACCTAGAGCTAATTCTGTATTATCAAAGAAGGATGTTCTTTTGACGACCTCAGTGGCGCAGTGGGTAAAAGCCTGCCTATGATCCCGCCGCGGGATAAATGTTTGTATGATCTGCAAATATTTATCTCGGGTCTGGATGTTTCTATGTATAATTTGTATGTATTTACAAACAAAAAGTATTTATGTAGCGTATCAGTTATCTGGTTCCCATAGTACAAGCTTTACTTAGTTTGGGGCTAGATGATGCTGTGTGAAATGTCCAGTATTATTTATTTATTTACGTTCGGCAGTACCTAGGTACTCGTAGGTGTCGTACGGTAGGTAGGTATACGTATGACTACCTGAGCCTTTGTAAAAAAATTCACTTTCTTCCTCTTATTAATAGGCGCCAAATTGGCGATTTATTATTCTTATTAAAAATTACCTCCAGTAATAGCCCTGATTTGCTTGGTAAAGTAGTTTTGAATGTTTTAAAACGTAGGTTAAAAATAAAATTGTTTTTAAGCACAACCATTATTTATTCGGAATTATTGTAACTCTTAAATTCAAGCTTATAATATGTAACATTCCTATAACTTAGTAGGTAGGTAATGTAAAAGTAAAAAATAAAAAAAATACCTAGCTAGGTATCGTATGGTAAGTTTTATGATACAAACATCAATTATATCTATTGTACGAAGACGACTGGTAGCCAGAAGAACTCATCGGAGGTCGGTTCTGGCTCAAGGGGCGATGCGTGCTGATTGGACGACGGGTTGCTTCGGCACCGTCTTCACAAACAGTCCCTGCTATCAACTCCTTTACGTTAGCCCTGAAAGATCGTATGAGTCAACTCAGGTGACGAAGCTTAAATAAGCGCCACCAATTGTTATTGGTAACCTAATGAGACGTGGTCCCTCACTATGGGCCTCGAAGGCTCAAGGTCGCTCAACGAGCTATAGAAAGGGCATGCTTCGTGTCTCTATGAGATCGAATCAGGAATGAAGAGATCCGTAGACGCACTAAAGTCACCGATAGCTCACAGGATTAGCAAGTTGAAGAGGCAGTGGGCGGGGCACATAGCTCGTAGAACTGACGGCCGTTGGGGCAGAAAAGCTCTCGAGTGGAGGCCACGCACCGGAAATCACAGTAGATACAATATTGTCTTATCTTGTCACTTCTTTCGAACAAGTGCAGTGAATTGTATGCCCCAAAGAAACTCCTTTCCAATTCAAGAATCAATTTTGACAACAACTCACTTGTAGATATAGAAATTGTACTCGTTCGGGTCGAGCCGTGAGTAGCCGAACTTGGGTAACGTGTTCGTGATCACCCAAACCTCGTCTCCCGTCACGTGGATATCTGGAACAAAAATCATGTTTAGGAATAGAAACTAAAAAGAAAACCGATTTCAATGGACTCGGATCGAAAGTTACGTTACGAGTAGGGATGATGTTTTTTGAGTTTATTTATTTATTTATTAGGCAACACCAACAGCATACATAATACACATTTGTAGGAACATTTTAAATTAGTCACTCTATCGAATGTACACCCATTACAGGCATGCACAACATTTACAATAAGTATTAGGAACTGACAACAGCTAAAAAGCTAATATAAGTTAAAGATGAAAGATTAATTAAAATCTCAAGTTTTACGGGTAACAAAAATCTTACAACGTGCGTCTAGAGCTAGGTAAGTTTGCACATATTATTATCGGACGCGGCTTACGGACGCGGTTGACAGCTGCGTCTGATAGGTAGTTAGGCACAGTACAAAAACATCCAGCGCGCCAAATCATTGTCGGACGTCCGAAAGCTCCTACACGTCCGCAACTTACGTCTGATAGTTTGCACAGCTCAGTGTACAATCCAGATCGCGTCAGCTGCGTCCGTAAGCCGCGTTCGATAGTATGTTTCTAGCTTAACGCGCGCTTAAAAACGCGTCACAGCTCTTGTCGTTAAAACATACCAGCAGGATAGCTCAGTCTCTGCACATCACTGGCCAGCAGATGGTATGACTGTGGATACAGCGCGCGGCGTGTGTTCCAACACCCAACACCATCCGAGCCTACATCAGCGTAGAACAACACCCCTGATGAATGCATGTCGTGCATCGTGGATTGGGAGTTGGCACCGCGCTCGCCTACTATCTGTGAATGAAAGAGTATTAACACGATTCATTTGTCTCTTTTGGCTCAAGACAGATTGAATTGGCAAGCGACGCGTCAATTAGTTTTATAGCAAGCCATTATAAACCTCATGAACAATGGTACAAGATATAGAAACGCTTGTAGAACGAACGAGTTTTGGCGAAGCCATCTAGCGGGCCTACAAGCGTTTCTATATCTTGTACCATTGTTCATGAGGTTTATAATGGCTTGCTATACCTAAAACTAATTGACGCGTCGCTTGCCAATTCAATGTGCATTGAGCCTTTTGCTAAGCCGCCATGTTAGCTGACGCAGCTTTTTATATTTGACTGCAAACTATGCAATACATTATAATATGAATAATCATCTCCAGTGAATTGCACTTCCCCCACCCCCCGCCGTAGTTTACCTCATATCTCGTCCAGTATTCAGAGTCAGTGTGCGCTGTGCTGTTGTTGAGAGTGCACGTGTTCACTGAGAACTCTTGCGTGCTGATCAACGGATGGAAGTAAGCAGTGCGGCAGCCAGAGCCAGGCGCTAACGCTATGCTGAATATACCATCGCTCCATTGGAAACGTTGACCTGTTTAGTAGATAAATAAGTAAAACAAAAAGAAGAAGAAGAATAACCATTAGTAACATACATAGCTTAATACCCCTCGCAGGCTACAGACTTTCTATCGGCCGATAGTTGAGACGGAATATACTTCAACTCGTAATGCGTATGGAGAAGTATAGCCCGTTTCAACTATCGGCCGATAGAAAGTCTGTAGTCTGCGAGGGGTCTTATTCTTACCAGCTATATTCAAATTGACAGCAGCCGGGTTGAAGTGGAAGTAGCTATGGGTGACTCGCCAGCTTTTATTGTCCTTGAGCGAGAACACCACTATGCCGAAGGTGGTCAAGTCGGGGATGTACGCGAAGGCATTTGCACAGCCTTTGCTGGTGTCTACTGTTATTGAGGCTAGACCTGGAATGTTAAGTTATTTAGTGCTATCCGAACGGTCTACCTACTCAATCAATCAATCATTTATTTATTGTTTAACATAGGTGAAATATACAGATCTTATAAATAGGTCGATGTAGTGGGCCTCTATGTTACCAATTTAGGTTGGTGTACAATAAATTTTTCCTAACTATTAAGTTATACCTATTAAGTAGCATGCAATAACAATTATTTTAGCATTTAACATTTTATATGAAGTCAATGAAGTCAATCGTCCGTAGCTATCGATCTGCGTTCCGCGTTTCAACTCAATCAGCTTATTTTCTGAGAAATCTTGACTCCATCATCAGATCAGCTTGCTATCTCCATATTTCATCTTCATTAAGACATGCACAGCATAATGTGACAATTGTCACATGCTCATCTTATGTGTTCGAAAATTCAGCTCAATTGGACTCCGGGGAAGTGGGTCAAATTCACCTTGCAACTTGCAAGATATGTCACAAACATAGGTACATAAAAGCTTGTAAAAAAGGCATGCTACCTGTAGGTGTGTTGTTGGCTGGCACATCGGACTCCTTCAATTGGTAGCGCAGGATTTGACGGTCAGTTTGCAGGTCAAACACAACTATGGAAGGCTGTTGAATTTGCCTCGGGTTTACTGTTGGCAATACAAATTCTATGAGCACCCACCCCTATTCTTTAGATTCAGTATAGCGTTGATGGGTGGGATGTAAAATGTAGCATTTTATTATGTCAATGTCGCAGGCAACTGGTTTAATCAGCCATTCAATTAACGCCTATAATAACTAGTTATCCCACTACTTTATTTAACACTAGAACACAAATACAATAAAACTGAAAGTTTGTGTTTCAATCACGCCTAAACCAGTGAACCAATTTGGATGAAACTTGGAATAGGCGTAGATAGTGACATGAAATAACGTATATGCTATCCAAAATGTTGGTATCACGCGCGCAATTTTAAGTGCACCTCAAAAAGGGTCTTTTCTTCTCTTGGCACATATTTCATAAGTGACCCTAAGTTAAACGAGACGACTTATGAGTGAAGACTATATATAACATCGTGAGACACAGGAGAGAATGAATGGCGTAGGACCTACGTTTAAATCCTTCCTTCTGTTTACCTACGGCTTTAGATTAAAGATTAAAGACTGCGGATAATAATGCCGATGAAATCATACCAGGCAGCTCCAGAAGTCCAGTGTCGACAGCCCACAATCTACCACAGTTGTCCGCGCGAGTTCGGTATACTGACACGAGTCCACTTGACTCACGCAGAGAGGGGTAGGGCTTCAGAGCTGGCGAGCGCGATGTGTCACTTAGGTCTATGTAGTTTAGGGTTGCTGGGATACCTGGGAGATAACATATTTTTTTAAATATCGACCTCCCGTGTCGGATCTGACAAAATAAAATTTGGTTACTTAAGAGCCCGAATCTGGGAGTTGCAAAGCCTCTAGTTAAGACTTTCTATCGGCCGATAGTTAAGACGGAATATACTTCGGCTTGTAATCAGTATGGAGAAGTATAGCCCGTCTCAAATATCGGCCGATAGAAAGACTGCAGACTTTCTATCGGCTGATAGTTGAGACGGAATATACCCACCTACTTCGGTTCGTAATGAGTATGGAGAAGTATAGCCCGTCTCAACTATCGGCCGATAGAAAGTTTGCAGTCTGCGAGGGGGCTAACTGATTTATTTGTACATTTTGAATGAATGAATGAATGAATGAACACTTTATTGTACACCAAAACAACAACGAAAACAATACATTAGAGACATTTACAAGTTCATTAGTACAATGGGCGGCCTCATTTTGTAGGTATGACTCACCATATCTTCTCCTTGGCAAAGCGACGAACAACCGCTCGCCGACCTTCTCAGCACCCATCGGCACATTGTTGTACCGGATGAAGAAATTATCAGATTTTTCTGGAAATCGAAAAACAATGTTGCATTTAATTATTTTTTTTAATTTCATTTTTGTTTCTCTACAATACAGAAGTACACGAAATCAGGTAGTAAAACCAGGACCCTTTGCTTCAGCAGCTCCAGCTGGTCCAGCACTAGCTGCGACACGCGTCTTATCGCTTAAAAGTAGGTAAATATTTAGGTTAGGTAGTAGAATTAGGAGTAGTACCTACTGTACAAGTACAAATAAAACACGCCATAGACATTTCACACAGCATCATCTGTCCCAAGCAGCCATAGAATGGGTAGGAATTGAGCATGACATTTGAATCTACTCCGGAGGTACCTAAATAGCAGAGAAGATGCCTTTTCCTCAAATTAAAGTTTAGTCTACTTTACCGTAAAGTACCTACCTAAAATTAAGCTTGTAATGAGTGAATGAATGAATGATTTTAAGGGTTTAATGATTTTAATGAAGTTAATTATTTTAATGACTCTAGGACACATGAGCTAGTCATTAAAATAATTAATTAAAATAATAAAATAAAGACGGGGCCGCGCCCATGCCGCGACTTTCCTACCAGTGACGGGCCTTAGTTCAAATCATTACATTTATGACTCACCATCTAGTTTTGGGGTGCTGGCCGTGGTGGGGTTTCCATTGGTGTTCAAATTAGGCGCTTGTCCGTTGATGTTATCGTCAGGGTAACCTGGAAATAAACAAGAGGTAATACCTACTTCTTACGGGTTTCCTCACGATGTTTTCCATCGCCGTTTAGAGCACGTATTTTTGTGAAACGAAAAATCTATTGATGTCCGGGATTAAAACCACACGATCTTCGGATTTAGCCTCCTCGCAGACTGCAGACTTTCTATCGGCCGATAGTTGAGACGGAACATACTTTGGCTCGTAATAAGTATGGAGAAGTAAGCCGAAGTATGTTCCGTCTCAACTATCGGCTGATAGAAAGTCTGCAGTCTGCGAGGGGTCTTAAAGAGGCACAACCCCATTCGGACAATACTGCTCTCAGTACTCCAACACGCTCATAGACCTACTACTGTAACACTTCTCCTATTTACTTCTATACTACGGATATTACTTAGTCATCATTTGACTAGGTAGGTATCAACAAAATAAAATAAGTACAGTACCTAAACGGACTTCGATCATAGGTATAGCGTGACGTGCAAAATCAAAGCTAAATTCTGTTCGCGTGACCAAAAAAGTTTTAAGTTTTACCGAATTCGACCATAAGCAACTAGTATTATAGTCATAAATCCTCAAAACATTATCATAAACTTACGATCATTCATCAAGAAAAACGTCCAAATGATAAACAAAATAACGGTGCGAGCTGTTATACCTGATGTTTTTGGTTTATTAACTCACGTATATTCCAATCTCTTTCCTCTTCCGGTGAGCTGTTGAAGTACACAGCATCGCTGTTGATCTGGCTGTTGTAGCTCTGCCTCTTGCTGCGAAGACCATCCGCGGTGGCCCGGTCTTGGTTCACTATAACATAAAATGTCTCTTACATTCTTCTTTTTGTAAGAACTACAAGCGTGGTGAAAAGACCTGTCGACATTCGCCTTCCTTCACTCACTCACCCACCCACCCATAAAAGAATGAACGAATGAATGAGCGAATAAACGAGAGAACGAACAAACAAGTGAACGAACGGATGAAAAATGAATGACTGATGTTCAACGAATGAACGAGTGAACGAATGAACGTTCTAGGTAGGGTATCCATTATGTTCGCGCACTTCTTGCGCTCTGCGTTCTTGCAACTGCTCCAATAGTATACGTTCACGCTTGTAGCGCTGAGCGCGGAGTGCGCACAGTTGCACGCTCCGCGCTCAGCGCTCAGCCCAAAAACCCACCAACAATTGTTGGTGGTTTTTGGGCGAACACAAAGGAAAGCTCAGTCTGTTCGTGGACGCTTCTGGAGACGCGCGTATCGTCTCCATCAGAGCAGTTGCAGATGCACGGAGCACAGCTGGTGCGCGAACATAATGGATATGACGTTCGTGATTGGAAGACTCTCTAGCTAGACTAAAGTATCTAGAAATTTATTTTGGTGGACTTACCAATATTTCCATCGATGTTGTACGTAATTTGTTTCCAAGCGTACACTTCAGTGAATTTACCCACTCGTCGTTGCTGTGAGTGTACGCAAACAACCACTCCAAGTATTATAAGAATAAGCTTCATTTTGTTTCACTGTGAACAAAAACAAGTTCCTATTTAACCTAAAAAACATGTTCACGACTGGCTGTATGCACAGTTATTTCGTGTATTCCAAATCCTTTGAAGATGTCTAAGGGGGTAGTCAGAGGCATGTCGTAATAAATTAACAATATGTTTTCTAAAATTACATGAGGTAATTAGATAATAATATAATAATGATTTTTTTTGTTTTGTTATGAAAATCTCGAGAAAATCGATAAAGACTATCCTTTTAATTGATTGTTGCTTCTTGCATAACTTAGTCCATTCGAGCGTGCGACGTGATGTTGCTGCACTGCAATTGGTCAACGTCTGTTCTCCTTGAAAATGTTATTCAACATGTCATAAAAAATAAATAAAAACTTTTTGAAGTGAAAACTAAAATCGGCTTAGGAATTCAATTGGTACGGTCAAACGTCTATTTACAACCCAAAAATGAAGCCAGTTTGTGGAGTTTAAAATGAGAGACTCATTATAGTTTATTTTAGGCCACTTAAGTACAAAGATGATAAGTAAGTAAGTTCGTATGAGTCAGTGGCCAACTCTGGTGACGGAGTTTTTAGGCCGCCTTAAGGCCTCCGTCATGGCTTAACGACTTAAATAGCCGGGACCGACAATTTAACGTGCCCTCCGAAGCACGGAAGCGCTCAGATGAAAATGCCACTGGCGGTCACCCATCCACTTACAGGCCGTTTCGAACGTTGCTTAACTTCGACGATCTATCAAGAACGACTGAGCAAGCACGACCACGAGCGCTTCAAAGATGATAAAAACAATAAATACCTTAAACCTAAAAATACATAAGTACCTATAAGATAAGGTAAATAATTTAGCACAAACAGGATATTGACGTCCCTAAAATAATAATCAATTTTGTTTTGATGCTTTTAACTTGTAGCACCAAGTTACAGGAAAGTCATACAAAAATAATTTGTTGTTCATCGTATACTCGTATTAGGTATCTACATATTGGTAAAGTAACCTACCAGCGAAAACTTCGTTTGATATTCAGACTACCCGTTTTCTAAAATGCCGTTATGTTAATCATCATCATCAGTATGTGCAGGGGCTATCGCGATCTCTCCCAGACCCATTGTGACGTCCTCTGACGCAGTGGGCGAAGGCCCGCCTGCGACGCAAGAGGTTGCGGGTTCGATTCTCGCGGCGGGACCAACGTTTATGATCTACAAATATTTGTCTCGGGTCTGGGTGTAACTGTGTATAATATATTACAAACAAAAATTACAGGCATAACTCTTTCGTTATTAGGGCATGTGACTCTTTTAACTCCTTGGTTAAAGTAGATGTTGATATAGACTTATTTACCACACCTATACGTAAGTTACAAACTATCCTTGCTTCTGATTTTTTTGATGTAGATGACTAACTCTTTGTAATTAGTATTTAAGACTATCTTCTTATTTCATTTTAGATAATAATGTAGGTGCCTATTCTAATCTAGTTTTTCTTTCTTTTGGCTTGTGTCAAGTAGGTACATACCTATTTGGTTTTATTATTTTGCTTTCTTTCATATTGTGTTATTTCCGTCGTCTAATGTACTTATTTTCACATAAACAAACAGTTGCCTATCTGTGGGAACTTGTAATTGGCCATCAGCACACAATATATGCTTTGCATGTATTTTTAAACAGTAACCCATAATTGTACCTAGCTGTAAGTTCTCCTAAAACTCTTAAAATAAAATAAAATAAAATAAAAAGTGTATAAGTAGTTTAGGGTTCCCATAGTACAAGCTTTGCTTACTTTGGGGCTAGATGATGCTGTGTGGAAAGTCCAGCATTATTTAAGTATTTATTTATTTATATACCTAGGCATAGCCCATAGGCCTTTTACAGATGTATTTGCCTAATTAAAAAAACTTGACTCACCTCCAAAGACAAGAGATAAAGTTGTGTACCTAACTACCTAATAAATAAATATATAAATAAAATAAATAAGAACTTTATTGAGGAACCATTTACATACCTTAGCGACTTAGGTGCTAGGTTTAGATAGGGATAGGTCCTGCAATCGGCGGTCTTATCGCTCGAGGCGATGTCTTTCAGACAACCGTTTTTGTAAACTAAAAGTATAAGAGTAATCTACGATTAAGAATTAATCTACGGTTTTAATTTACTTACATTCCACTCTTATAAAATAAAAATGTCTTTAAAATACAGCCTTGTTCATCAATGACAAAAAATTTAACATCTAAGGACGATTAGAATAATCTAATGTGTTTTGAAATTTCATAAATTTTCACATATATTTTGACTTCCACTTGAATAACAATGACTAGATTATTTTTACATGAACATGGAAAAATACGCAAAGTTTTAACACTTATAACGTCTTACTCAAATCATTATGAACTTGTAACTGTGTGATGACCTGCTCGATCGATGTATGTTAGTTATAGTATTTTTATGTTAATCTGTGGCTTAGAAACGGTTATTAGTAGATTATTCACCAAGGGGATAAAACAGTTAATAATAAGTCACGGGCGCCATATTGAATCCCAAGCGCATCGAAGGATTCTTGAGTTCCCGACTTCTGAGCGATAGCGAGGGTGTTTATAGCTAACTCCCGACGGATTCAAGAGCGCAATAACTTTAACCTTTACTCTACTTTTCACTAATACTGCGAGAAACTCAGTGACAAAATACACCCAGAAAAAATAGGTATAAAAATATAGGTATAATATACATAGGTATATAATATACCTATGTACAATAATAATAAGTAATTTATTTGTTTCTTCTCAAAAGATACGTTTTGCATAATAAAGTTTTTAAATTCGGTTCTGTCTGTCTATTATCAAATTCTATAATAATGTCAAGATCTAAGTTATTTTTTTTATATTATTGAATAAAGTCAGTCAGTTATGTAATGAAGGAAAATACCTAAGCACAAGATTAACATAAAGGTCACTCACCTCTCGCAGTCACAAGTTGTCCCGATACATGCAATTCAGAAAATGACAAAATACTCAA
This sequence comes from Epirrhoe alternata, assembly GCA_963565295.1. Classification (NCBI taxonomy): domain Eukaryota; kingdom Metazoa; phylum Arthropoda; class Insecta; order Lepidoptera; family Geometridae; genus Epirrhoe; species Epirrhoe alternata. The sequence goes on from OY751403.1 coordinate 3,003,081, forward strand.
AAAAATGCATTAATTAGCTCCATAGACGCGATAGCCCCGATTGACCTCAACTGATTTTTAGGGTTCCGTACCGGGACCCTATTTCTAAGACTCCTTTTTCTTCTTCTTTTCTAAGACTCCGCTGTCCGTTCGTCTATCTCTTAGAATTTGTCCGAGGTCTATCTGTATGTACGTCTAGGTCTCAGTCAGTGTCCAGGCCAGGCTGTCACGTCACCGGTATTCACAAACATTACTATGAGGTCTCACAGTGCACCCGGACGCACAGGGTCCCAAAAACCTATTTATTTTGTCTAGTGCGTCACTGTGTGACGTCATAGTAATGTTTGTGAATACCGATGAGTATCTCATGAACCGTGATAGTTAGACAGTTGAAATTTTCACAGATGATGTATTTCTGTTGCCGCTATAACAACAAATACAAAAAAAACAATAAAATAAATATTTAAGGGGGCTCCTATACTTACAACAAACGATTTTTTTTGCCGTTTTTATGGATAATGGTACGGAACCCTTCGTGCGCGAGTCAGACTCGCACTTGACCGGTTTTTGATATCTATGAACTGGGTATTACCTAGTACTTATTATTTATCTCGGGTATTACCGACCCTGATATTGACAAGTTTAACAACATAGTAATCTAGGTACCTACCTAATGAATTTATCAATAGTTGTGTACATTACGCACAACCGATCTTTAGCTCTCTGAAGTCCAATTATGAAAAATGACAAACGGTCTAAAAATATCCATTCATAAAAATGTCCAATCATAATAATGTCCATTTATAATAATGTCTGGATGCGTCGTGCTGAGGGTGTGCTGAGGACAGGGCGCAACGGTGCTCATTAGGGGAGGCCAATGTACCGCAGTGGACTGCTATAGGCTGATGATGATAATAATAAAAATGTTCAATCATAATAATGTCCATTAATAATAATGTTCAATCATACTAATGTCCATTCATAATAATGTAATAGGTAATGCCGGAAATTTCACATAGCATCTAGGCATAGGCGGATCCAGAGGGGGGGGGGGGGGGGGGGCACGGGGGCATGTGCCCCCCAGAAGATATTTTTGTGTACTTATTAACTACGAAAAATTAATAAATTGTGAAATTTTTGTCAGTTTTTGTTTCTTGTGCCCCCCCAGAAAAAAATCCTGGATCCGCCCATGCATCTAGCCCCACCAAACTTTGCCCAAACTAAGCAAAGCTTGTACCTACTTACTATACATATAAAAAAAATACAGGCGTAGGGTCGTGTCCATCCATAACCATAAGATGACCTTTGTACCAAATTAATCTTAAGAACTTAAATAAATATTCATTATTATCCATCCATAGAGAAAAATACTTACTTACCTATGCTACCTATCTAAAGTCGTGTCTTCCGACAGGATTATGGTTCTGTGGTCGTGTCGATGGTAGCGGGCAGCCAAGCCTAGAGATTGTTACGTTTCTTGTTGGTACAGTCACGGACAATAAGATGTATAATGTTTCAACCCATGTACAGGTCAACGTGTCCAACAATGTTCTGGTATTTTTATTGATTTCGCCACTAGTTCAATGTGAAATCAATTTCCGCTTTTTGTTTTTAACCTACATCTATAAGTTTTAGTGTGATATTAATTTTAAAAGTATGGGGTGTATACATCTTATTGTCCGTGACTGTACGCACGTAAGTTATTATTACAAAATTATTAGAGAATTTTGCAAATAATGTCGACTACGGGTGGAAATGTACAGTACAGTCCACATGAGCGAAGCCATGGGTGGGCTGCTAGTTAATACATAACTTCAATGTTATTACTTAGATGTTCTCAGAAGGTAATTTCGTATTTTTACGATGTTTTCCTTGTCTGAGATGACCACATAATGATGTACCTAGGTATTGGCTGACCTTCAATTCACTGCACGCTGCGCGCGGATAAGTGCGAATTAGCCAATTTCGACAATCGATATCGAAATAGAAAGTGTTTGTTTAATTTTTCAAAACTTCCGGGTTCGATTCCCGAGCCTACAAGTTTTTCTAAATGTGTTAATGCAGTTTTTCTTTTTACTAAAATCGATGACATATTATGGTTCCTTCCTACGAATATATCTTCGTATGTCATAAAGTTTCAGACTTTGCCATGAATGAATGTATGAAAATACTTTATTGCACATAAAAAAAGACAGAAAACAAAAGAAAAAATAAGATAAATATGTACAATGGGCGGCCTTATCGCTAAGAAGCGATCTCTTCCAGGCCATGCTGACCGTTCTAAACACCCTGTATATGTTTAGGTAAAAAATGCGGCCGGGTGTAGAATTGGGTCTATATCCCGTTAGCCCCACGGATCTAACTGCCATAATTTAACAAAATTGTAGTCAAACTGCTATTTTTTACCTGTGCTAGTAGCGTAGGATAATTTAAATTATACGGTTCTTCGTCATAAAAAAACCTCTTTTTGCTATAAAATAGCACATTTTGGAACTGAAAACTTCTTTAGGCGCGTTTGGCAGTTTTGAGATGAGAAAAATTCTTGGATTCGCCTCGAAAAGGTCACGTGCGAGTCACGTGAATGCTCACCGACACCGGGTTATTGGTCAAGTTTTAGAACCTTTCAAGTTTTCACTTCTGCCGGCACTCTTGGAGTACCACTGTTTTTTTATGACAAGGCCCAGGTATGTACGTACCTACCTACATTAGAAATCTTTAATTACTAACTTAGTTTTATTAGGTAGATACTTATTATTATTATTTTCAGCCGTTAGTGTCCCACTGCTGGGCAAAGGCCTCCCCCCACTCCCTCCAGACATCTCGGTCCCAGCAACATCCCTCCAGACCGTCAGAAACTAGGTATACCTACTAACTTAAAATAAAATGATTAAACCATGCATGTTACACATATTTTATTCAAAAGTACTTGCTATACCTAGTCTTTTTCACGTAGGAACGGTTAGGGCGCTTTTATGTAAATATCTGAAATAATTTAAAAGGAAATAGACAAAATCCTTTTTTATTGAAGTTGTATCTTTTAGTATTATCACTAGATTTCATTTATTTCTAAATTTTACATTGTTGTACAGCGTAAAACGTAAAAGTTATATGTGTCAGGGATACGTTCCTACGTGAAAAATACTATAATTGATTATTCGCTAATACAAAAGACTGAAAAATCGTTCCTACTCTCAACTTAATCTATATTTAAGTAATTGAGTTTCCATAAATCATTTATTGATGTATCTTCTAAGCTTCGCAAGGAGTGTCCTTAATCAACTTGGTGATATTGCCTCTGAAACGAACAAAATTACATAATGTTGTAGAGAATTTAGACCTTTCGCAGAATACAGACTTTCTATCGGCCGATAGTTGAGACGGAATATACTTCGGCTCGTAATGAGTATGGAGAAGTATAGCCCGTCTCAACTATCGGCCGATAGAAAGTCTGTTATTTACTCTTCAAATACGGAGCATTCCCTTAGAGGGATCAACCTTACACTTTTCGTGTTTTCTATGGACAATACGGATAATATAATACTCACTTAAAAACATAAAAGTTTGTTTCTTCCGGATTAAGGGTAGAGTAGACGAAACGCGGCATTTGGTTGACAAGCACCCAAACTTCATCCTTCACGATTTTTAAATCTGTAAAGAATTTATTGATCCTTATTCTGCACTATTTTTATTTTGAGGTCAATGCAGCAGTTAGGTCAAGGTGAGGGTGAAATTCAGGATCAACGTCAGGGTTAAAGCTAACCAGATGTTTCTGTATATCCAACTTTTGATTAAACGGCGCCGTTCAACTAGCGCCCTGAATGATATTAGGCAAATGGCTTGGAGCTATTACGTTTAACCACTTGCCTAGCCAACTCATTTCTTAGGTAATAAAGATAACATTATTCAATTTCTGGCACTGCGGGGCTCGCTGCGCTCGCTCGCCCTGGGCGTAGTTTTTCACTAGCCTAACATAACCTGACCAACTGACTTTGATCTTAGATCGTCTACACCAAAATGGCGGATGCTACACACTCGATAATTATAAACTATACTGAATAAATGCTTTTTGACTTTGATCAAATGAGCGCTTCCGTGCTTAGGGCACGTTCAATTGTCGGTCCCACTTCCCAGCTAATAAGTCATTATGCCATGACGAAAGAAGAATGCATGAATAATAATAATTATGATGGCTTACTTTCCCCGTATTTATTTTACCTTTACCTATATTTATTTTTTACATCAACCTAAAACGTATCTCTTCCTTTTTATTGATTGCTGTATTGTTTTTTCTGTGTATGTGTGCTTATGCAGTAAATATATGAATGTCTATGTCTACCTATGTCTTAAATACCCGTTACCGGCTCAAGGTCAACAAACCAGATATGTAGACAAGTTTCTCATGGTCCTGTGCTGCGATGCCAACATTCTCTGGTGTGAGCGGTTTGGCGACGTTCCAGCAGAGGATGGCGTCTTGCGCTACGCCAGCAAAGAAGAGGGTGTTGGTGCCGGCGTGGTAGGCGTGCGAGCCGCTCTGTGTGTTCGGGCCCTTATCGCCTTCCAACTGAAATAAAAAAAATTGTGAAATTGTTGCCAAAAACTTTTTGGAAAATAATACCTATTATTTTCGCGAAATTAATGGTATTTTTTCGAGTTGATCACGTGGGTCACGTTTATCAGTCACACATTAAATGTTTGCAGTCTAGTAGGTACCTTTCTCAGGTTAATTTATGTGGGAATAGGTAGGTTATCTATCCCCGAGCCCCTTGACATGCATGAAGACTGGCCACGCGTCAGTTTTTATTCGGTGAGAGTACGACTAACCCTTCCGCTGTCCCCACGCGGGTAGGGTATCCATAATGGATTTTCTGACACAATAAAAAAAATAGCTAGGTAAGTAATCAAAGGAGCGTGCTTGGAGCGTACCATGCTAGGCATTTCACTGGTTGACCGAGTGCCCAACGTCGAAATACGACGAAAAACCAAGGTCGTAGATGTAGGTAGGAGGATTAATAAGTTAAAGTGGAGATGGGCAGGACACTTGGCAAGGCGGGAAGACGGTAGATGGACAAAGGCGGTTACCGAGTGGTGGCCACGCGAGGGTCATAGAACACCAGGCAGACCACCAGCCAGATGGTCTGATGATATTGTCGCGGTAGCGGGAAGGCAATGGATTCGACTGGCGCAGGATCGGAAAGAGTGGCGTGAAAATGAGGAGGCCTATGTGGAGTGGGTAGATGTGGGCTGATTAGATAGATCATCATCATCATCATCATCTCAGCCATCTGGTGTCCACTGCTGAACATAGGCCTCCCCCATAGATTTCCACAGCGATCGATCTTGTGCAGCCTGCACCCAACGGCTCCCAGCAACCCTTACAAGATCGTCTTTCCATCTGGTGGGGGGCCGTCCTCTGCTGCGGTTTCCGGATAGATAGATAGAAGTAATCTTAAAGCAAAATCAGGTATCTTGGTGTTTTGAAGCTCAAAATAGGTCATCTTTTGTTGGCGAAAGTGGAGGCAACACAAGCTGAACAAATAACTTACCATAACATTCAACTTGTTCCCCTTCACCTTCAGCTCGTCAGTGTACACGGAGAACTCCTTGGTGGCTGTCAGAGCGTGGAAGTACAGCTTCCTTCTACCAGTGTCGGCGCCAAGAGCCGTACTGAAGATGCCATCACGCCACGGTATTATATGACCTATAAGTGTGCTAGAAGGTTTAAATTCGTTCGAGTTCGGATTTGTAATCGGAAACTACCCACAAATTAAATAATAAATAATGAATGAATGAATGAAAATTCTTTATTGCACACCATTAATACAATTAAAACAAACAAAAACAAAAGAAAACCAGATAAAAATGTACAATAGGCTAATAATGCAGGCAATTAGGCATTAAATTTACAAAATACTAGGCTCGCTAAGCCCCCTCGCAGACTGCAGACTTTCTATCGGCCGATAGTTGAGACGGGCTATACTTCTCCATACTCATTACGAGCCGAAGTATATTCCGTCTCAACTATTGGCCGATAGAAAGTCTGCAGTCTGCGAGGGGGCTTATGGTACCCACTGACGATACAATAAGTTCCTGTACGTCAGTTTGACATAATGCCAGGAACTCACATGTTGCACCGTAACATGGCAAGTTACTGCCAGGAAGCATGCCCAAAACATTGTACATAATAACTTTTTTTTTATGATGAATGGGTCGGCTCTTGACCTCGAAACTAACAAAGGCAAGAATGAGATCTACGATGGAGCGAGGTGCCTATTAATTAAACTAACTACTCTAACTGGTGAGAACCTTACCAGCAACAGCGAAGTTCAAAGCATTGGGATCATGCTTGAAGGCGGGATCGCTGAAGGACCAACTGTCTTTATCCTTCAGAGAGAATACGATCAGGGTCTCCGTGGCCAGGTCGTTGATGTACGCGTACGCATCGTCGCAGGAGTGCTGGGATACCTCCACTGATAGAGATGTAAGACCTGGAAACAACATTCAATTCTTGTATTGCTATGAAACGTTGGACGTCCGGCAGTGAGTTAGGCAGATGATTAACCAAGGGTCAGGAGTAACCGTCATAGATGAGTCACCGTAAGCCTCCTCGCAGACTGCAGACTTTCTATCGGCCGATAGTTGAGACGGAATATACTTCGGCTCCTAATGAGTATGGAGAAGTATCATCCATTCTCACGGGCACGTCTTCTTCACGGGCTATAGCCCGTCTCAAGTAGTAGTAGTAAGGTATTTGTGTTGTTTGTAATTTATGTTGTTTATTATCTATGTTCTATGTAATTTCATTGTCGCCTTGGTGTCCGCACTGTAAAGACAATGTAATTGTTCTCTCTATATAAATAAATAAAAAAATAAATAAATAAATAAAGTATCGGCCGATAGAAAGTCTGCAGTCTGCGAGGGGTCTAAGACTAGCACAGGATCGTGTTGTGGCACAAACAATGGCAGGCCTAGCAGTGGGCTTAATCGTGATGTGAATGATGATGTTGATTAATTTAATTGACCGCGTTTTACCAGTAACCAGCACTACGTACTATGTGCGTAGATTAGCGCTGAGTCCAGCCCAATTGTGGAATATTTTTATGTCTGTATTTAATTTTTGTATGTATGCTCTTTTTTCTGGCAATAAATGTATTTGTATTTTCACCTGCAAGAAAGCATTCACGAGAAACGTCCGTCAGCAGAACTCCTGTAAAATATCTGTACATTTGAACACAGAACGCTTCTTTGGTTTCCTGACATTACCTCCACTAGTCCTATTGTTCACCAGAACAGTTGGCTTGAGCTCGTACTTCTTCATGGTGCCTTCATTTGAATCCAGGTCTATGGTCACTATGGACGGAGGCTGGACTTGCTTGCGAGCATCTGGAATTATAGTAGATAGTATAGATTAGAAGCCGTTTACACCATGCCATTAGGTACCATTCTTGCCTCTTGCTTTCTCAAACTCAATAGAGTTCTCTCTCTCTCTCTTCCCGACTATTCATCCCACATGGTGGTGGGGTCAGCCTTCCTAAAACTATTCCTCCACTTCACCCTATCCGAAATGGGAAACGTTGCATGCCTTCATGTCTCGTTCCAACACAGCTGTCCAGGTTGTTTTTGGTCTCCCTCTAGTTCTTTTACCGGAGATGGACAATCCCAGTACCTGGTTGCCAACGTAATCGGGTGATCTTCTTTTGACATGTCCATACCATCTTATTCTGTTCTCCTGTCAATGTCGCGGACTCCCAGACTACCAAACACATACTCATTCTGGATCTTATCCAGTCTGGTTACGCCGCACATCCACCTCAACATCTTCATTTCTGCTACATAGATGGTATGGATATGCCCCTATGTGACTATAGATATATTAGGTACCTACCGCTATTTCCACTAGCATGAGTGAGTATGTATGATGAATGAGTAGAATCTATAGAATTATTACCTGGTACTTCTAGCACCCCGGTATCTACCATCCACAATCTCCTGCAGCGGTCTATAGTTGGCCGGTATACGGATACCAAGTCTTCGTACCGCGGTGGTTCCGGTACCGGCGTCAAGAACGGCGACTGACTCCGGTGGCCAGATACCGAGTTCACTGTTGCTATTATTCCTGAAAGATATTTTATAATTATAAACAATTTTATCGGAACGTTGGACGTCCGGCAGTGGCAGATGACATAATCATGGTCGTGGGTTGTAGATGGATCGTGTTGGATGGCACAAACAAATGGAAGGCCTATGCCCAGTGGGCCAAATGGCAAATGGCAAAAAAAAAAAAAGTTTTATATAATTTTTGTTGCTTTTATGGGTAAATTTTATTTTATTTTATTTGTTTAAATTTTAATTTCTCTAAATACACAACTGTATCTTTAGCTTACTTAGTTTAAACGCATGTAATCGCAGCGTCTATCGCGCGCTCGCATCTGGTGCCACATAATACCAGCGCTTGTGCAGGGGAGGTATCCTTCTCTGCACTTGCACGATGCTGAGTGGTTACCTTTTTTGCTAATAACATGAATGTAACTTGTACCTTGTAACTTGTACCTACCACAAATTTAGCAAAATAAACTTTTACTTTACTTTACTTTACTTTTAAATCGGGCTGTGGATGATGATTTTAATGTAATGAGAGTGAATGAGGCAAATAAAGTGTCAGGCAGGAACAGGTTTTATAAGTAGGGGACACGTTAGAGAGTTATTAGGAGTTCCAACTCTGGTGATAAAGATTTAGCCTCCTCGCACACTGCAGACCTTCTATCGGCCGATAGTTGAGACGGAACATACTTCGGCTCGTAACGAGTATAGAGAAGTTAGCCGAAGTATTTCATTATGAAATGAAAATTCTTATATATGGCTTTAGGAGGATCGTCTGATCGATGCGGGTTCGAATCCCGTCGGAATCCAAAATTTTGATAAGACTTTTAATTTCATAATGAAATACCAAGTATGGATCAGCACTATAAAACAATTACAAAAATTATAAGCCGAAGTATGTTCCGTCTCAACTATCGGCCGATAGAAAGTCTGTAGTCCGCGAGGGGTCTTAGCCTGAAGGCCCCAAAGACAATACCAGGAACCAACAATAACGTGCACTCCGAAACACAGAACACAAGAAAAGTTTCTCGCACGCGTGTCGTATGCGATTATCCCTCGGAAAAACTCGCCATTCGAGTCTCACCTGCGGTTGTTTACGAGACAGAAACTCGTATTACTCGATTCTCGAATGCGAGTATGACATGCGAGGGGCGAGACTCGAAGCATTTGTTTACACTAGGCGAGCATATTACTGCCTAGAAGAAATCGCCGCTCGCATGCGAGAAACTCTCCTTATATTATACTCCTTACACTAGCCATTAGCCATCTCTCTTCTTTGCGACCGCAGGCCTCAATTCGACGATGAAAAACGACAGCTACACCTCTGAGTTTTCTGTCTTCTTCTTGTCATAATAGTCTTTTCCAACAGTGTGGTAAGTTCGTAAGAGTCAGTGGCCAGCTCCAGCGACGGAGTTTTTTTTAGGCCTCCTTGCATTACGAGATCTATCAGATCTCTTGCAGGACTTTTGTATTGTGCGTTGACTATAATCGTGTTGTTTCACTCCTCGCGGGAGGCGCGGAACGTGTAAAGTTCTTTAAGTATGAGTAAGACAAATATACATATTTGCTTCCTATTTAAAGGTGAATTCAAGGACTTTCAAAACTGTATTTTTAGGAGACTCATTTGGTCTCAAACGCACCAAAGGGATCTTTTAGGTCTCCAAAGCACCAGCTGAAAGTTTTTTGAAAATGATGGCGCAGTGAACGTGTTAAAGCCACCGACGACGAAAGCTTAACGACTTAAATAGCCGGGACAACTTTGTGTAGAAAGGACAAGATAAAACACTGGGGTTCGAACACAATCGTTCGGATTTAATGAGCTAACATGACTTGGAAATGCTCACCATATCGTCTCCTGGGTACAGTAATGATCAGACCCGGAACTTTATCATCCACAGCTAAGCCAAGAGGCAAGTTGTTGTATTGTATGAAGTATTTCTCGCTCTCATTCAAATCTTGCTTGAAGATTATCGGACCGGCCTTTTTTTTGTAGTCTGAGTCCTTTGTGTCTAAAAAACAATATGTCTTTTTTGGTAGATTCACTTTTGTACCTGGCATGTTCCAATCATGAATGTAGTTACAGATAAAATGGGGTACCTACACACTGCGAGCAAATACTTGCTTCATCATCTCCCTGCCCTTTTCCCACATTATGTGGGGTCGGCACAACTTATACGTTCTTCTGCCATTCTCCTCTATCAGCCGTCATCTCAACACTCACTCCTTTCTTACTCATGTCATTCTTCACACAATCCATCCATCTTTTCTTTGGAATACCTCTACTTGTAAATCCATCAATAATACTTGAGGCTTGCCTATCTATTACTATCTGGCTCTCTGTGGGCAGACCCTCTCTGCTTAGGTAGGGAACTTAGTCTGTCCACAAAGAGCGAGATTTTAAGTAAGTACCTACCTAATAGATGAACAGGCTTCCATTCTCAGGTTCCGTACCTCAAAAGGAAAAAACGTAACCCTCTGTGACTTTCAAGGTTCGAATCGATGATTAATTTCCTCTGTTCCAATATTTCGTAGTCCAAATCGAATCCATGCATGATTGCCATGGCAAAAAACATGTTACCTACACACACATGTTTGTCCAGTGATTTTTATCTTTGAATGCGGTACCTATACCTAGTTCCTATACTGGACTTGCATAGGTACTTGTTAGGGAAAATAAACAACAAAATCTCCTGAACGCAAAATAACTTACATTTGAGGTTATAAACATCGTATTTAATTTGATTCCATGAGAAATACTCCTCCATGTCCTCCATTTTACTTTTCGCCACATTTCTAACAAATTGTATTACAAAACACAAGCACAATAATAATAACAATAACACAGTAATCTTGACATAATATTTCTTAATCCATGTACTTAAATTATATATTGCACGCCCTGACATGGCAGAATGCAATGGACGTACTATGAAAAACAAAATTTTTGTAACATGTCGGTATCTCTTGCAATAAATTCTACTTTACAAAATTTTAAACATCTTCGATTCAAGTTGAACTTCTCACTGGCGTATAAAATGGTACTGACTGGTTTTAAACAAGTTACAAAACAACCCACACAAACAACGTCATCAACTTAAGGTGTGTCCTGACTAAGCCGGGTACTCAGTAGTCGCTGTAACTGTAACCGTTGCATGTGCTGTAACCAAAAACCATAGCTACATAAAGGGTATTTCATTTTAAACTAGCTATATTCAGGAATTGGGTTCAACAAATAAATTAAAAAATATTTATGTAATGATTTTTTTTGTTTTGTTATGAAAATCTCGAAAAAATCGATGAAGACTATCCTTATAATTGATTGTTGCTTCTTGTATAACTTAGTCCATTCGAGCGTTCGACGTGATGTTGCTGCGCTGATTGGTCAACGTCTGTTCTCCTTGAAAATGTTATGCAACATATCATAAAAAATCATTAAAAGATACTTTTTGAAGTGAAAACTAAAATCGGCATAGGAATTAAATTGATACGGTCAAACGTCTATTTACAACCCAAAAATGAAGCCCTGTCAGTTTGTGTAGTTTAAAATGAAAGACCCTGTATACACTATGATTTTCGGCTATATACTGCACATGCAACGGTTACAGTTACAGCTCGCTAATGAGTACCCGGCTGAACATTTCGCCGAACCGAACACCGTGTCATCGTCGCGAACTTGTTATGCATAATGTGGACGAATTAAAGTTTGCATCGAACCAACCACGGTACTTGATGCCTACTTTGAATTCACATCGGGTGGCACTTTGAGTAAATGGGTACTTGAGGCTTGCCTATCTATCTCGCTCTCTGTGGACAGACCTAGGCCCAATAATCATACGGAGCCTAAGCTCCGTATGATTATTGGTCCATACGGAGCTAGGCTCCGTGAGATAGACAAAGATACATGACTAGGTACTAGGTTTTTACACAGATAAAAGAGCGGTAACGTCGCTGGCTCTGTCCAGTATGATTCTTGGTCCGATCCGAGGGGCAGACCCTCTCTGCTTAGGTAGGTTGGATGGAGGTACAGTTCGCCCAACAGACCTAGGCATTCGTGAAGTTAGCCGTTCGTTTGCGCAGATCATGCGCAGCCAAACGGGTAACCTCACGAATGCCTAGATTCGTTGGGCGAAGTGAACCTAGCTTCTATACTGAATTTGCATACTTGTTAAGGAAAATAAACAATAAAATCTCCTGGCACTCCTAGCCATGTCACAAATCGCAATAGAATAGAAATCGAATCGACAGATAACGCTGAGACTCCAGCAGCGTCAAATGGCATTAATTGACAAAACTGCATACATTTTATGAGACTCCAGCAGCGTCAAATGGCATTAATTGACAAAACTGCATACATTTTAAGTATGCAGTTTTGACGAGGCACCTGAGTTCCTGGCATTATGTCAAACTGACGATTTACATAGAGTCAGGTACTCACGTGCCGCAATACTTGACATAAAATGTATGTTTTTTTTTAGAAATTACCTAATGCCGTAAGACCACAAAACAATAATAGTGTTATGGCTAGGGGGGCTGCAATATTAACTTACATTTCACATTATAAACATCGTATTTAATTTGTTTCCATGAGAAATACTCCTCCATTTTACATTTCGCCACATTTTCAACGAATTGTAGCACAAAACACAAGCACAAAGCTTTGAACAACATTGTCCATCCAAGTTGGACTGCTCACTGGCGTAGGTACTATATAATAGTTTTTTTGTTACCGACTGGTTTTAACTCAAAACAACCCACGCAAACAATGTCATCAACTTACCTACTTGATAAGATTCAGCTAATGTAGGTTAGGTATCTAGGTATACTCTTTTGCATAAATTCTATTTATTGGTTTTACAAGTATTTAGTACTAGCTTCTGCGCGCGGCTTCGCCCGCGTAGTACTAACTTTTTGAATACCTATCCATTGAAGATTTGAACATTGAAATTCTGCTTGCAAAACCCAGACAAACATTGCAAGTTATAAAAAACTTTTTACCCCGGCGCCAGACCGAGCTTCAAATGTTTGAACAAATGTTTGAACACATGTGTGGCACAAGACTTTTTGGGGGTGGATGGAGTTCCCCCAATTATATCCAGAGGTAGAGCTCCCCTCTACCAGGTCGGCCCATCTGGCCCACTTATATGGCTGGCCTTACGGCCAATGGTTGAAGTTGAATAGTTCTTTTTAATACAGTTGCTCAAAAAGTGGCGTATTGCAGGGACGTATAGCGTTCGGGATGTGGGCTATTACACACGCGTGCTTTTTTTTTACCTTTCCCGCACTCGTGCGTTTTCTTTCCCAACTGTCACGGCAAAGGAAAACATCCTGAGTAAAACCAGTTGATAGTGATGATGACAGATAGGAGCGCGCCGCCACCTGGCGCGGAGCAGGCGAACCATGAGGCTAATGATATTTGTTTTTTAATATAATTTCAATGTATATGTGAATTATAACTTTTATAAGAAATAAATGTTAAGTTAGTTGAGTTTATTGTGTTTTTATTATTTTATTAAATTGTTTCATTTTTTCGCAGCTGTATTAAAAATAGTCGTTCAGTACACGTGCGGAACCGTCATTGCAACTTGTTCCGACTGTCAACCCTCGCCTTCGGCTGCGCCTCGGCTCGGGTAGACATTTGTCGGAACTCTTTGCAATGACAGCCTTTCCGCACTTGTAATGAAATATACTAATACATGTTAGTTGTGCTTGAATACTTCGTAATCGCGATCTAGGATTCAGTACAAATTTTGTCATTTGTATGGGAATTTGCTTATCTTTGATCTCAGCGCCATCTAGTGATACTGATACTGAAGTAATTACTCTTTTAGCTAGGTGGTATAGTTCGTTTATGTGGCGATATCGGATAGAGGTCCCTACTACTTTGACTACAAACTCTCGTGCCACACTATCTGTTCAAATATTTGCTCAAACATTTGAAGCAAGTCTGCCGCCGGCTTTATATTGTAAAAATGGCTTAGCCTGAGAGGTTCCCCGGGATAATTATGTAGGAACATGAATCAATAAAAGTTTTGATTTTGAACCTTCTACGGGACCCTTTGGATATACATATACGGTACCCTAGCAAAACTATTTTTTTTATTAGCGGCATCATAAATTTCTCATCTTATAAGGAAAATCATTAAAATATCCAAGTTTATATTTATTGTGATGGGAATTCCTTTTGCCGATTCTGCACGTAGGTACCTATCGTTTTGTGATTACCTACCTACTATGCACTTACAACTACTTAGTAACCTACGTACCTACTTACTTTGGATGACAAAAAAAAATGGTTGTCTGTAAAGTCGGTTTACTGACGATAGTTGAACGTGATAACGTTTGTGCTTTTTTTTTTACCTTGACCTTGACTTTGACCTTGACCTTGACTTTGACTTTGACTTTGACTTTGACTTTTGATCGGTTTACTGACGATAGTTGAACGTGACAACGTTTGTGCTTCTTTGTCGCTCGTTCCGCGCTCTCGCTTGCACTTCAAGCCTTACATGGAACGCCTCAGAGCTAGGTAACGACGCATGACGTCATGTTTTTTCGTGCGTGCAGCCGGCTCCATCGAATTATAAGACGTTAACACGTCAAAAAAGCTTGGGACTTGCTCCAATTCAATGGATCCATGGATCACCTAAAAGAATGATAGGCCCCAGACCGTGTTTGTTGCCCTGATTCTTCACGATATTGGTCGCGAAAGAACAGGAGTAAAATTAGTTTTAAGACTATTCTAAGTGATCCCTGCGGTCCTACTGAATAAATGATTTTTGACTTTGACTTAGGTTAGGTACTAGTGCATACCTCTGCCCCCTAGCTATGTTTCAAATCGCAATAGAATAGAGAACGAATCGACAGATAACGCTGAGACTTCACCTGCGTCTTACGGCATTTTTTATTGCATTACATTTTCGTGAGTTCCTGGCTCTAGAAGAGTAAGGGTCGATTCACATCTGACCGAAGATCCGTCGCGGATTATCGGTCGCGGAACGCCAGAACTGACAAATGTATAGAAAAACACTCGACGGATGATACGTTAGTCCGTCGAGTGTGAACGGTCGAGTGTTTTTCTATACATTTGTCAGTTCTGGCGTTCCGCGACCGATAATCCGCGACGGATCTTCCGTCAGATGTGAATCGACCCTTAATCGTCAAGTTTGACATTATGCCAAGAACTCACGTGCCGCGACACCTGACATAAAATGTAGGCAGTTTTTGAAAATAATGCCATTAGGCGCAGGTAGTCTCAGCGTTATCTGTCGATTCGATTTCTATTCTATTTCTATTTGTAACTTGGCTAGGGGGGCAGATCTGAGAGAATTTTCAGCCGCGCCATGGGGTGACATTGTGTACTATACCTACCTACTAACTAGGTAGTAGGTACTACGTCAGAGTACCTAGGTACACCGGTATAATTTACTTGTTTATTGATGAGTTGCATTATATAACTTTCGTCTCCTTACTAAATAAATGTAGTACTCAATTTAGGCATATAAATATTTATTTATTTCTTACAAAACATTCATAATTTGTTCACAATTTATAAAAGGTAAAATAAAAAAAAAATATTACAAAATATTTGGAATTAATCTCGAAATGGCACTGGTTTTCGGCGATTTCTTGATAAGTCACCTGAAAAAAGAAAAGTTTACTTAAATGTTTCTAAAGGTTGTCTGGAAGAGATCGCTCTCTCTTTAGCGATAAACTCGCCCATCATCATCTAGAAAGATGATGGTGTGTGGTATATGTGGTGATAGTGTGGGGGGTAGAAACCCCCCCCACACTATGTGGGTGGGGTCGGCACAACATGACAACATAATTTCTTAAATCAGTTTTTAAAAGCTTTTAATTAACTAGCAATGTTTGTATGTTTGTATTGGTTGATTGAGTTGAAACTCACTACATCGGTCAAGTTTCATCTACTAATTTGAAATATGATGACTGCGAGCTGATCCGATGATGGAGAACGGAACTCCTCAGAAAATAGGTTGATTGAAATGAAATTTTGTACTTACATCGGTGAGTTCAATCAGATCACGGTAATCCATTAAAAGCTTGTACTTGTTAAATTTTTTTTTAAACTTATTTTATTATTTTCATTCATTCAATAATTCACAGTATTTTGATTGGTAAAATAAGTACATTTACCTAATTCATTAAACCAGGCGGTTGTGTGCCATGCCAACATCACGCCAAGTGGAGAAGTATTGCTTGAAGATAGCTGGCTCTGTGTTCTGGAGAATCTTCTCCACCTTTACCTGTTGATCAAGATTTTAGTAAATTTTATTGTCGGTTTTATCAATTTTATAAACTACTAGCTGTCCGTCGCGGTGCTACCCGCGGTCCCTCGGGAAAACATCACTTTCCCGGGACAAAATATAGCCTATGTTCATCAGAGATAATGTAGGATTCTAATGCTGAAAGAATTATTCAAATCGATCCAGTAGTTTCGGAGCCAATTAAAACAAACAAACAAAATCTTTCCTCTATGTTTCCCGTGTAGATTTAGATCGAAATGAATCATTTAAAATTAGCAAATCTTATTATTAGATGATCCACAGTCCAAAATATCCCATTATGTAGGTACTGGGCGTTCCTTTCCTGTGCCATCAAAGCTATGGTCTCTTTGATGTAGACCCATCTCGTACCTAGCTGGGCTATGATTAATTGACATCTATGTTGATTACATAAAACTCCAAGCGTTCTACGGGTAATACATGAATGTTACTCGCTTCGCTTCTAGTAAATGAGTAGCTCGCTTCGCTTACCCAAGCGGGGTATTTCTTAGCACTGTAGTACTCTTGCGCTTTGGCCATAGCTTCAGTCTTCTCCTTATCGGTGGCTTGCTTGCCGACCCACACGTAGATTCTTCCACTGATCGTGTCCAGAATGTAAGCCTCCTGAGAATAAAATAAGTGTATCTCTGTGTATCTTTTACGGCAATATTATTACATTTCTAAAAGCTCATTTTATAACTAAACGGGTGAAGTCATTATCTTGCGATATTTTTAGATTTCCTGACGATTCAAAAACACACTAGGCACCTAAAATTCTATATTGTGCGTATGTGCGTACCTAGTCATCTGGAGTACGCATCTCAAGTCTGGAATCCATGTTACGACGTCTATTCCTCACGGTTGGAGCGCATTCAAAAAAGATTTCTGCGCCATTTGCAGTTTCGAGCAAAAGTGTTTCTACCCGATTACATGGCTAGATGTCGTAAGTTCCATTTTCTCCCTCTTTATGAACGACGGAGTATCGCAGACATGGTATATCTGATGAACGTCGCGAATGGCACTGTGGACTGCTGTGAGCTGCTGGAGCTGTTGGGACTGCGTACAAATACTGGTAGTTTGAGGAGGCCTAACATTTTATATGTTCCACATAGCAGAACAAATTACAGACAAAATGCATTCATGATCCGCGCAAGCAACTTATTTAACGCCTTGATTAACGCAAACATTGATATTGATATATTTAATACGCCAACGAGCAAGCTAAAGCGCTTGCTCTCTGACAATTTTTTCTTAAACTAGAGCACCAGTGAGTTTTTCTTTTTTTTTCGTTGTGTGAGTAGATTTAAATACATAAGTACTTGTTCCTATAACTTTGTATTGTTCGTCCACATACTGTTATAGCATACCTACTTAGATTTATGACTATCAGTGTAAACTTTTAATTGGCCCTATGCTTGCATGTGTTACCTTACATGTGTTATTTTAATGTTTTATAAATTTACCTAGCTGTTAGTTTACCGAAAATTCAAAAATAAAATAAAATAAAATAAAATAGTTGTTCAAGTTTTAACTTCTCACACTGTTAACTCTACATACTGTTAACTTTTGTTTTCCTTCTTTTTTTTGCACTTTGTGTTATTTTACTGTTTAGGACTTTTTTTTTGTTTTGTGCTCTTTGTAGATTGTATGTAGGTGAGTAGGTTCCTAATAACTCTGTACTACTTACTTCACTTACCTACTTTTGTTTTTTTTTTTGTATGTACCGGTTCTCTGTTGATGTAATGTGCCTGTGTCTTGTCAAATAAAGTTATATCTATCTATTTCTATCTTCTCTCGGCACTCCTGGGTGTGCTACGGTTTTTAGAGCCCAGCATGAGTTAGAAAACTTACCGTCTGTTTCAGCTGCTCCTGCCTGTAAGGACGAGAAAGTGGAGTGACCTTCACTCTCCCGGTGCTGTCCGATACTTCGGAGAGTAGGACCGATGTCTCTTCATTCTTCTCGAAGGCCTGCGAAGAGATAGGGCTTAGATTTTGTCTCATTAAAAGTTAGAGCAGACATTATGGGTGGTGCGGTAGGATGGATACGTTGTCTTTCTTGTGGACAAGCAAGGCTGATTATACTGAAAGGTTTCATTGCTACAAGCCATTCCATCTCAAACGATGTGCTAGGCACAACTAGTCTGTGTGTAGGTCAGTGTGTAGGCCTAATCATAGCAGGCGCGGTCGCAGCCTGAAATTTTGGATGGGTCACTACTGAAATTTTGGGGAGGATCACTACACTTAATTAGACTTTATTGCTTAAAAAAACACAAGATTTTACTATATACTACATAGGTGTTCCATTTGTCATCCCAATAGAGCTCAACCAATGACACAATACGAAAATGACGATTGAAGTCCAGGCTAGGTTTCAAATGACAAATTGAAGCCGATGTCCATTGCCAGTTGATTTACACAATAGGGCCCCTGCAGCCTTATTGTCTAACTTTAAATCCCAGTTATCATCCCAATTGAGCTCAACCAATCACACAATACGAAAATGACGAGTTTTGTCGTTTTCGTGTTATGTGATTGGTCGAGCTCAATCGGGATGATAACTCAAAAATGGAAATGGATCTCAAGTTAGACAGTAAGGCCCCTCATAGAACGTTACCTGGTCATCACCACCAGCAGATTCTTCAGGCACGAGGTCCTTAGCACCAGAGCCGAGGGTTGTGAAGAACTTTTGGTATTCCACATCGTTGGCGTATACATCTGTAAAAACAATTTTCAATACCATTGTGGCATACCATTTTTGCTTGTCACAGAATTTTGCTCTTGCTTTACCATTTTTGCTCTTGCTCCGTTGAGTTTGAAGAAGCAAGAGGCAAGCATGGTATGGTATCGTGTAAACATCCTTTTAGATTTTAAACTTACCAATAATTTCCACCCGTCCACGGCCTCTGTGATCCTGGTCCCTAATCTGATTAGCGATGGAAATTCCCTTCAACTTCTCTACATTCTTGGCCTTCTCGCCGACGTATACAAGAATATCGTTGTCCTTGTCTAGGATGAACACGTCTCCCTTGTTCATAGATGAGATGAGTGGGTCCACCTGAAAGAGGAGTGATAAATTTATCCTACTTTCAAGTGAGCCACAGTGCCGTAGCTAGGTAACCAAGGGCCCTGGTGCAAAAGAAACTGGAGCTCTAATTGGTTGATTTCGTTCTTAGAAAACTATAGGTATTTCTTTGTTCATTTTTTTTCAAAAATACAAAAATGCAGATGTTTTTATTTTCAAAATGAACATACCAATAGTTTCCTATGAATAGGTTTCCGAGCCCTCGGGCTTTGACTCAGAGTCCGAGGGCCCCTTGAGCTTGGGGGCCCCGGGCCCCAAATTCTTTCTTTTTGTTTTCTCTCACAAACTGAAGATAGTTTATGCTAAGTAACCTGTTTTGCAAGAGAACTGGTGCCTGTGGTAAAAAATAATGCTGGACTTTTCACACAGCATCATCTAGCCCCAACGTAAGCAGAGCTTGTGTTATGCGTAGGTAGGTACTACATGACTGACTACTTATATACTTTTTGTTTGTAAATACATACATATTATACATAGAAAACACCCAGACCCGAGACAAATAAATAATAAATAAATAATAATAATGCTGGACAATTTCACACAGCATCATTTAGCCCCAAACTAAGCAAAGCTTGTACTAGGTATGGGAACCAGATAACTGATATCCATATCCATACTTAATATTATAAATGTGAAAGTAACTCTGTCTGTCTGCCTGTCTGTCTGTCTGTCTGTCTGTCTGTCTGTCTGTCTGTTTGTTACCTTTTCACGCCCAAACCGCTGAACCGATTAAGCTGAAATTTGGCATGGATAAAGAGTATACCCCAGGGATGGACATAGGCTACTTTTTTTTGTCAATTACCATAAGGGGGCGGGAAAATAAGGGTTGGAAGTTTGTATGGGGAAAAAAGTTAAGCAACCCTGGGCGCGGTCATAATAAGGATGGGTGACCGCCCGAAGCCACTTTTTGCTCTCTAAATTTTTTCGTTTTTTTTTGTATTTTGCATAATAAATTATTTTAAAATTAATGATAAACATGTAACATGTGTGTTCCCACCCATCAATATATCCGAACTCCGAAGTTATGATTTTTTGATATTAAAATATTTTTCCTTGGCTATAGTTAGAACGCCATCTATCGGTCTAGAGGTCAAAACTACTTTACACTTTTTTCCTAGGTGGCGTTTTTACTATGGCGGAGATCGAGTATAATTTTCTTTGATTTTGAGTTTTGAAAAGTTAATGGAGATTTTTGCTAAGAGTTTTCGATATTTTTATATTGCTGACGAAGTCGCGGGTAGGTATTGCCGCTCGCTTCGGCAAATCTGACACCAGTTGCCGCTATCGTGTTGTTCTTAACATTGCAAGATCTGGGTAAGATTTTCCCTACCTCTATCTATTAAGGGATTCTTGAGAGAAACATAACGCAATATCCATACTAATATTATAAATGTGAAAGTAACTCTGTCTGTCTGTCTGTCTATCTGTCTGTCTGTCTGTCTGTTTGTTACCTTTTCACGCCCAAACCACTGAACAGATTAGGCTGAAAATTGGCATGGATAAAGGTTGTATCCCAGGGAAGGACATAGGCTACTTTTTATCCCGAAAAAATCCCGAGGGACCGCGGGTTACACCGCGGGAGCGCAGCTAGTTAGTTAATAATTTTATTTCGAAATTTTAAACCACACAGTTCTTGCTAGAAAAAAATACGTTTCGAGTCAATTTCTTCAAAAACTCTCTCTCTCTTCAAAAACTCGCTGCGCTCACTTCAGCGATTCTGTACCAATTACCGTATTCGTTTTGTTCTTAGCATTGCAAGATCTGGGTAAGATTTTTCCTACCTTTATCTATTAAATGATTCTTGAGAGAAACATATATAAAAAAAAATATTATATCATGCGACGGAGTTTTATATTTTGTACTCTCGATTCACTCAAAACTCCTCCACTTTGTTCCTAATAATGCGCAGACGAAGTTGCGCGGGTCAGCTAGTACTACTTATATGCTTTTTGTGTGTACATATACAGGGTGTAAAAAGACTGCTACCGAAAACTGAGGGGTTGCAATCAGACCATGACTAAACATATTTAGCGAAAAAAAAACGCAAATTTTTTTTTTGACTTAGCTACGTCATGTTATGTTATTTTCGGTTATTTACTACTAGTACGACATAATAAGAACATACCTACTTAATAATTGCATTTATAAAAGAAAAAAACAATTAAAACTCAAAATCCAGCAATCTACGTAAAAAAACGCGCCCAAAACATACGCAAACAGCACTCTTCAAACGCTGTTTTCTCCGGATGTAATGATTTTTTCGGAAAATCCTTTTGGATTTGGTTGTGTGTTGGGATGCTGTACCTACCCCTTTCGGCTTCGGTAGACGTCTTTTTACACCCTGTATATTACATACATAGAAACATAAATATACATAGAATATATATAAATATACATAGGGTATACATAGAAACACCCAGACCCGAGATAAATACTTGTAGATCATACAAAAATTTGTCCCGCGGCGAACCCGCAACCTTCTGCGTCGCAAGCGCTACGTTCGTCTTGATACTGACCTCACGTACTCTTACGTTCCTCTTGCCCTTGACTTGCAGAAGACGTTTGGTAGCGCCCGCGTTGGTCACCACTTGTTTAAAACCTGATGGGTTTCCTCCCGCCATGTATGTGAGAGCTGGAAATAACGATGAATCATTATTGAAAAGCGCTTAACGTGTTGTGCTTTTACCATGGTGTATACTTAGGCCTTTAGATCTATATTAGATGATTTATACAGCTTCAGGAGGCACCACTGTCTACACTTAGACCCCTCGCAGACTGCAGACTTTCTATCGGCCGATAGTTGAGACGGAACTTTGGCTTACTCCTCCATACTCATTACGAGCCGACCCGATTGTCTGGTGGACAATTCCACCATACCTAATATTGTCCACCACCTACAGTTATACAAAGCAAGTCAATTTGTTCGAAGTGTCTCCCATCATCACTACATTCATGGAGATCACAAGCATGTTGACTTAATCATGATGACGTCACCATTTGCTAGTGCCAATACGGGCCTCAATGCTTTAGATCATCTAACGAATACTAATTGATCAAGGACACAGTATTTCACATCCATTGAACTACACAAGGAACTGAGCAATAAAGTTGTTTGCGTTCATTCTTCTAGTACCTAATTAGGAGTTTTATGGGCGTTGTAAAGCCTTGTTCTAGGCTCGCGCGAGTCGGTGTAAAATGTTAAAAATGTTAATATTTACCAACACTTTCTACAAATTTTATCAAAACAGACAGAACTTTTTTTGAGATACGAAAAAATCCTTGTTTATCGAAAAAGTAGTATTTTTGGTAGAATAGGCATGATGACAGTAATCAAGTTTCGCCAAAATGTGTAACTGGTCTAATTAAATAGGATTCAAGGATTGAGAAAAGTGCATTTAATGTCCTAATAATGTCGAGATTATTAAATTATTTAACAAAATAAATCTACAAAATACAACAATCCGCCATGATAGCTGAACACCAATCAGAGCGCGCGACGTCATTACTCAATTTAGACCAAAACTGCGCCTTTTGTTTCCTTTGAGGTGTACCTATACGCACGTAGTTTTTGCTATTGACGTGGTGAGCAGTGACGTCAAAACAGCCGCCATGACACCGACGAGCGTTTTGGCGTGAAATTCAAATTTTAGTTTTAAATTTGATTTTTATGTTTGAAAAGCATTATTTTCTACTGAAATATGATATTTTTTTCACATAACAAATCATTTTGAACAACATAAAACAGATTTTGAAAAATTGTCCTCATGCCTGCTGCGTTTAATTTAAAGTGCCTTCATTGTATAAATAACAAATAGAAAATTTATCACCAAAGTTTGTACCATTTCTACCGTTTTATACCTAATAAGATTCACAAAAATTACGCCATTGTCTAGTCTCTATTTATCTATGGACGTAAATCCCCAAATTTAAAAAATGAAATAAACATGAAGTGGCTTAAATCTATCTTATCTATGGGTTAGAACTTATCGGTCAGTTTCACTGCTTGTAAAAATTCCCTCACCTCTTTGCTCCTGAATTAATCAGGTAGGTAGGTGAGAATAATAATCTATGCCAGCCAATGATGTTTTAATAGTAGATTGTATCATAAGGGAGCAAAATAATATTTTTAGGGCGAGGGCGGTTTCTTGAATCCAGAGCGAAGTGAGGGATTCTAGAGTAGAATCCCTCGCTACGCTCGGGATTCTTTAGTAGAATCCTGAACATAGCGAGGGATTCAAAGTACTTCGCCCGAGCCAAAAATATATTTTTGCGCCCGAGTGATACACTCTACTTTTCATCACCCTCTATGAGAAAATAAAAGGCAACTAAATTAAAATTAAATCGTATTTAATAATAAAACAACTAAAAACTTATATTTAAAACCATGAATTTCTAACAATCCATGAAAATTGACGAAAACGCGGGCTGTAGTTCGCGCGTTTTTGGGTTTGATTTTTTTTATTCAGAAGTCAAGCCAGTCTTTATTCAAAAAAATTGCGTTCGAATTCTTTGGCGCAGAACACTAAGATGTTCCAAATTCAAAAAGTGCGCGGCAAAGATAATTGCGGCGCACTTAAAGAGGAATAAAAACTCATTACTGCCCGCTCAAAGTTTCTTATAGAAAACACCACCTTTGGGTGCACATAAAGGCGAACCAAGTCGTCCTTTTCGAATAGATGGGATGAAAACTATATGTAAAGTATAGAATTCTGTGATGCCAGCTTTTAACTTCACAAACTAGTCCTTTCTTGACCTAGAATTTTTATTTTATTTATTTATTCATAACAGTTTTTGATAGAAAGCTTACAGTAGAACACCAAAACGCTAACTATCTAAAAAAAAAACTTAAGTACAGTCACGGACAATAAGATGTATACACTCCATACTTTTAAAATCACACTAAAACTAATAGATGTACCTAGGTTAAAAACAAAAAGCGGAAATTGATTTCACATTGAACTAGTGGCAAAATCAATAAAAATACCAGAACATTCTTGGACATGTTGACCTGTACATGGGTTGAATGAAACATTATGGAGTGTATACATCTTATTGAGCGTGACTGTACATTCTCAAGGTGTTAAAAATAATGGAGAGATTGCCATTGAAAATGTCGACATGGTGAAGTACGCTCTGGCTTGAGGTCTGCGTGAGGTGTGCTGGCCGGCCCGCGCCCTTTTACACTGAACGTTATTTATAAATGTATTTTTTGCAATAAAATAATTCCGTAATCCTCTACCGTTTTTATTAGGGATCACGTAGACGAAATTTCATTATAAAAATTTAAACAACCAGCAAATGAAACTGCTCTGTGATTTTTTTCTATCGAGTCAAATTAAGTCAATCGTGTTTCGACTCCCATATCTAATAAGCAAATATCCTATACTATTTATAGTCATCAAAAAAATATACAAAAATCGGTGTTTGTATGCCTTAAAAGTGACTTGACGTACAGTGAGTTTTGCGACATACATCACCTTATGCAATGTGAGAGCCCTCAAAGTTGGAGCATTGTTCGCATAACTGTTACGCGGCGTATATCCTGTCCTTTCTCTTAGGTACCCACTGTGTTCCAAAATAAATGTTTTCTTTCTTTCTTTCTATGTAGGTACTTACGTGCTGAGAAGTATCCCAAAAACAGCGGGCTTTCATATCCTTCAGTCTCCCGCCTTTGCGTAGCGGCCCCTCCGAACTTGTCATCGAGTCCTACACTCAAGATGGCGGCTGCGCCCGACTCGTCTTGAGTCGACTCACTACCGATCCAGAAATGAATGTCCCAGGAGAAATTGTTCTTTTTATCTTTGTTAGTCTGGAATTTAAAACAATTAAATTCAAAATAATAATCGTTGCTTTGGGCACGAGTCAATCCCGGCTATTTAAGCCATGAGGGAGGACTCAAGGCGGTCTAAAAACTCCGTCACCAGAGTTGGCCACTGACTCATACGAACTTAGTGGGGAGCGCTCGTGGTCTTGCTTAGTCGTTCTTGTTAACGAAGCTAAAAGTTTAGATAAGCATTGATTATTTTAGTAGGTAGGTAGGTATATTAAAGTTTAGGTAGGTACCTTAAGTACGATGTAGGAGTCACCCTTGTGGAACTTTCCGAAATCCTTAGCTGGCACAGGAATGGGTTCGAATTTCTAGAAAATAAAGTAAAGCAAGTTAATATAAAAAAGATGCTCAACGACCAAGAATGGTCGGGTGATATTATCAATATTGAAGGTTTGGGGATAGATGGAATCCCCCTAATCTGTGGCAAAGAGGGATTACCTACTCGCCTCAATAAGGTTGACGCCATCTGGTCCACTTACCTTAGGGCCTTTCGGTCGACAGTTAATGTCGGATAGTTCTATAATGTTAGATGTGTTTGAAAACATCGTAAGTGGTACAGCTCTGAAGTAGGTCGCTGTAGTTATTCCGATGGCTGTTCTCTTTATTGGCAACTCTCTTACGATGCCCTTGTAGTTCAAGCGATCGCAGTTAGAGATAGTCACAAAAGCAAGGTTGAAAGGGACTGCACAGGGGTTCAAAATAGTGGGCTAATGATACTCAAATTATACGGCCTTGTCCACAGGAAAGATAAAGTCAATAAATAAGAATGTTTTAAGTAGGTGTTACAAGCCTGACACAAGGACATTGTTTGAGGTGGAATACCTACCTACCTCAAACAATGTCCTTGGCACTACAGCCTCCCGTTGAGTGTGTAGGCATAGGTTGCTTCCTGAGGCTGTATTAATCTTCTATCTGGTTGTACCTAGGTATTAAGTAAAGGTCTATGTTTTTCTGATGATTATACTCACATTGATTCTCCAGATTTCTACTCCGGGCTGTCTTCCCGCGTTGGCAAAAGCTGGATGAACTCTGGCTTTGCTCCGCGCATCCTGAAAATTTATAGTAGGTAAAGTTACTGACTTTCAAAGTCAAAGTAAAAATCATTTATGCAGTAGGACCGCTGGGATCTTAAGAATAGTCTTAAAACTAGATGAAAAAATGGACGAACGAATGTATGAACGTATGAATGAACGAATAAATGAACGAATGAATGAAATAATGAATGAACCAACTAACGAACGCATGAACGAACGAATGAACGTACGGCTGCACGAACACGAATGAATGAATATTTTTTCTGAATGAATGAATGAACGTACGAATGAATTAACGAATGGATGAACGAAAAAAATTACGAATGAATTAATGAATGAGTGAATGTATCTTACCTTGTCAGTGAGCGATGTGATCGGTCCCGAGATGGACGGTTGTCGCACTGTGGTGCGCGCGACAGCACACGCCACAAATGCCAGAAGCACCAACAATTTTAGATGTGCCATTCTGAAAAAAAACATTATAATCCACATGTACTTAGGCCTATGTAGGATGTCTTGAGTCAAACCGAAGGCTGCGAGTTTTTACCTACATACAGTTTTATTTAATAGTAGGTACCTATTTACTACGTAACTACTGGGTCATTGCCCTTGTTTATGTCTAGGATACATTTTGAGGTTGATCATAATCTTGATATACATAAATTACCGGTGTAATACTTTACATCGTTAAGTTACATATAAGTTCCTGTGTAATCTATTTTTTTTCCTTATAAAAATGACTCAGACACAAATAACAAAGAAATCAAGGTAAGTCATTCAATGAACCAAGCCATTATTATTCTATTATTGTGTATACCTAGATACCTACAATTCCCACAATGAGTAAGATTGATCGAGCATTGTAGGCACAGACCAGACGTGATTGTAGGTATAGGATGTGGTATAGTTTACTAGGCCTTTGAAGATAGGTAAACAAACAGGTTACCTATAGGTATCAATGAATATTCTAACTGAATCATCTCCATGGATTCATGTACACCTAAAAGAATGATAGGCTAGAAGGTTGCCCTGATTCTTCACGGTACTGGTCGCGAAAGAACAGGAGTAAAATTAGTTACAAGACTATTCTAAGTGATCCCTGCGGTCCTACTGAATGCTTTTTGACTTTGACTGGCTTGCTGTTTTTGCGATAGGCAGAACTCACAGCTCTGTTATTAAATAAACAATGCTGGACATTTCACATAGAGTTATCTAGGACAATAAAAGTAATGCTAGGCCATTGTAAGTAATTTAAAATGAGGGTAGTCTAGCTCCATCTTAGACCTCACCGACATTATTGTTCTGTGGACCTCAGTACTGCTAAGTAATATTAATTCGAGATGTTTTAATTCTCTCTATGGCTGTATTTATGTATCATTATGTATGTATTATGCTGAAATAAATAAATTGAATTGAATTAACATCAGGCAGAGAGCCTTCTGGGTAGGCTCGCTCCATCGTAGACCTCATTCTTGCCTATGTAAGTTTCGAGGTCAAGAGTCGACCCATTCATCATAAAAAAAAAACTCGAGCTACGCCACTGGATCTGCTATAGCCACCGTGTAGGTACCACTTGATGACTTGACCCTACCTAATCATCTCCTAGGCGCATAGAGCAAGAGTCAAAAAAACATTTACTACTTTTAATAGGTACTGATCGAGACTCTTGTTGCTCATCATGAGGGCGGCGACACTGTTAGGCAGGTGTCGTCGTGAGCTCCACAGCCGCGTGTGTGGGTGCCGGGCGTGGCTGTGGGTGCCATTACCGGGATTGTGCTCAAGGCAAAATGCGAGAGGGGCACCGCGTGCGTTCCGTAGGAACTCCCGGGGCCCTTCGTTATGCATAGAGGCCGGCCATCGAGTAGTTTTTAGTGGGTCGTCGAGCGCTCACAACCCCACACACCCCAATTACGTTCCCTCAAGGTAATTGGATGTCTGTGAGCAGATTTTCTATCCGTAAAAAAAAGGTACTGATCGACAGACTTTCGCATTGATTGTTAATAATATAGTGATTTCTTAATAATGATTTACTACGACAAACATCAATTTACGTTATCAGTTATTAAGAAATAGATAAATAGTTGAAAGGTTACGTTTATGCTCATAAATAGAGATAAAACGATGATTAGGTATTTAAGCTTGCACTACACTAGCTTACCATCAGCCTATGTCTACGGTAGAGTTAAATTATAGAAATAGAAACAGAAACTTTTTTATTTTGTGCCACAGACAGAAGAATTATTACATAATATTAACCTACATTTATGAAAAAAAAAATGAGTTTAGACTTGGGTAGGTAATTTTTAGGGTTCCGTACCCAAAGGGTTAAACGGGACCCTATAACTAAGACTCTGTATTCTGTGCTAAGACTCAGCTGTCCGTCTGTCACCGGCTGTAGGTATCTCATGAACTGCGATAGTTAGGCAGTTGAAATTTTCACAGATGATGTATTTCTGATAAAAGGTGGTAGATAAACACTGGAGAGGTAAATAAACACTTTGAATTTGAATTCTGTTGCCGCTATAACAACAAATAAAAAACTATAAAATAAACATTTAAGGGGGCTCTCATACAACAGACATGATTTTTTTGCCGTTTTTATAGATACGGAATCCTTCGTGCGCGAGTCCGACTCGCACTTGGCCGGTTTTTTAGTTTAAGCGCGGTGCAAAAACTGTTGCTAAAACTGAAATGACGACCTCTGTGGTGCAGTGGGTGAAAGCCCGCTTGTGACGCCGAAGGTTGCGGCTTCGATCCCCGCCGTGGGATAAAATATGTTTGTATGATCTGCAAATATTTATCTCGGGTCTGGGTGTTTCTATGTATAAAATGTATGTATTTAAAAACAAAAAGTAGGTATATAAGTAGTATATCAGTTATCTGGTTCCCATAGTACAAGCTTTGCTTAGTCTGGGGCTAGATGACGCTGTGTGAAATGTCCAGCATTATTTATTTATTTAAAAATCTTACAACTTACTTACCTAAACTACAAATTACAACTTACATGAACAATTTATTATGCTAATTTAAATCGGCTCATGACCTAGACTAGTCAAACTCAAAGAGAATCAAATTAATATTCAATAGGATTAGTTTCATCACTTAAAACTGCTTAGAACCATCTTAAAACTTAAATCTTTATGTTCCTTACCGTGAACCAGTCAAAACCACTGTTTGCGGCCTAGATTTTTTGGTTATCATCATTGAAATGCCAGTTTCAGCTTCAAATCAACTTTAAAGGGCTTAACCTAGACCTACCTCTAAAAAACAATAAATACATTTTTACTTTACTTTACTTACCTACCTCTGTAGGTAAGTAAAGTAAAAAACAACAACACTTTGATGTTTTGATTTATCATCCTCGGAAGTTCGGACCACATCAAAAAATTTGCTTTTGTCCTACATCGTATGCCGTATTCGGCCCATAACATATTTTATTCAAAAAAATCTAGATTCATCCCACTTTTTAGCTCCACATTTACGAATCGAAATATTTCAAAAATCTGTATCATTATGATCAAAATTTTGACAATTATTCGAAGATGAAGTCTCTCAACTACGAGTATTTGCTCAGACAAAGTAATTTTTTCTTAGAAAATAAATGTTCGTTGCCCATGCTCACTGTACACGCTTCGTTCAATGGATTTAGGCATTCTTGAAGTTAGGGGTTTGTCTGCGCAGAACACAATTTTGTATGAAAAAGCGGTCAATGCGCAGGCAAACGGCTAACTTCCCGAATGACTAAGTAAATCCGTTGTAAGAAGTGTAATAGTCATTAAAATATGATAAATATCAAGCTAAGTAAGTATTCAAAAACCTTTGGTTTAAAACTAATATGATCTAGATGAGTCAACAAAAAAATAAGAAACTCACGTGTTATCGACCACTCACGCTCACGTCTCGCACACAACTGACCAATGTCGATTAGTTTGTGTCATAATTGAGCGAGTTTTTATAGTAGTTTGTGAGAATAACCTGCGCACGCGGTTTTGTTCGACCCCGATGCATTGAATCCTAATAATACTTCTTATATTTTGTAAAGCCAAGAAGCGCTCGAGGATAAGGATGGGTGACCGCTAGGCATTATCATCTGAGCGCTTCCGTGCTGCAGAGGGCACGTTAAATTGTCGGTCCCGGCTATTATGTCGTTAAGCCATGACAGGCCAGCGTGATCTTCTTATTCTTTACTAGCTTCTGCGCGCGGATTCGCTCGCGTGGTACTAACATTTTGAATATGCTATTCCAGGTCACTATCTACACCTATTCCAAGTTTCATCCAAATCGGTTCACTGGTTTAGGCGTGATTGAAACACAAACATACAAACATCGAAACAAACTCGGTGTCGGTTTTTAGCTCACATCAAAGGTTCAAAGTTTGTGTTCAAACATTTGTTCAAAGCTTTGCAAAGTCTCGCAAAGATGTGCAAATGTTTGCGCACATTTCTGGCGCCGGGGTTAAACAGAAACACAATTATG
Source organism: Epirrhoe alternata (assembly GCA_963565295.1). Taxonomy (NCBI): domain Eukaryota; kingdom Metazoa; phylum Arthropoda; class Insecta; order Lepidoptera; family Geometridae; genus Epirrhoe; species Epirrhoe alternata. The sequence goes on from OY751403.1 coordinate 3,033,858, forward strand.
ACCATGCCGCCTTCGTCAAATAGAAAAACGACACACCCTACTCGGTACCTACTCGGTTTGTACACCCCCTGCCATACCTTCAATATGTTCGTTTCTTTCCATCCAAAGGTTGTCTGGAAGAAATCGCTTCTAAGCGATAAGACCGCCCATTGTACATTGTCTCGTTGGGTTTAATTGATTGTGTATGTTTTGTAATATTGTGTACAATAAAGAGTTTTTCATTCATTCATTAAAAAACGAATACCTTTGTTTACGCTACTGAGATCTACAAATAAAACTAATTATTCATAGAAGTAATTTGTGAAATGATTAACAAGAAAATTTATTGAAAACAGATTGGCATTCTCGCAACTAACGGATAAGAAAACAGTATCTGTACCTATTCTGTGGCTCAGTCGTGCATCAATGTTTTTTTCGTTTGTAGTAAAATTAAAAAGACGAATGCCAACGTTCACGAACGTGCATTCGCCTGTCATCGTCTTCCCAAATAATAGTTCGGCGATTATGTAGAGTGACCTTTAATAAAACGTGTATATGATCATCACCATTTTATCTTCCTGTTTTTCTCACATGTGGGGTCGGTAAAACATTTGTGTTCTTCTCATTATTTTCTTACTCGGTTTTTGCCTTTGTGATTCTAAGACAGGCGCGGTCGCAGCCTGAAATTTTGAGGGGGGTCACTACTGTAATTTTGGGGGGGGTCACTAGACTAATATTAGACTTTATTGCACAATAAACAAGATTTTACTATTAGATGTGTACGATTTTGGGGGGTGTCATGTCCCCTGTGACCATCCCCCTCGGACCGCGCCTGTTCTAAGAGAGCCGTGTTGGCCGAGTAGGGTTGTGCCTTGACTTTCAATCTGAAGGTCGTGGGTTCGAAACCCGGCCGTGCATCAATGGATTTTTCGTTTCGTAAAAATATGCACTTTAACACGAGCTCTTAACGGTGAAGGAAAACATCGTGAGAAAACCCGCAGCGTAGTAAGCTCCACACGTATTGACGTTGTCTTTCCTGTGGATAAGGGGGATGTTTTAGGTTCTACAAGCCTATTCCATCTCAAACAATGTCCCAGGCACTACAGCGTCCCGTTGAGTGTAGGCAAAGGTTGCCTCCTGACGCTGTATAAATCCTAATATATTATATAGGATTTATACAGCGTGTATACATATATATTATATATCCAGCATTATAGGTATATTTAATCTGAAAGTTTGTGAGTACCTATGTTTGGATGTTTAGATGTTTGGATGTTTGTATGTTTGTGTAACAATCACGCCTAAGCCAGTGAACCGATTTGGATGAAACTTGGAATAGGCGTAGATAATGACCTGGAATAGCATAAAGGCTATTAAAAATGTTGGTACCATGCGGGCGAAGCCGCGCGCAGAAGCTAGTCATCTAATATAGATGTAAAGGCCTAAGTTTTTTTTCTGTGGTATTATCTTTCATCTTTAACGTTGTGGGTTCGAATCTAGGGTAATTATCTACCACCAGCTTCTGCGTGCGGCTTCGCTCCCGTACCAACATTGAATAGCGTACATGCTATTCCAAGCCCTTGATTCAGGCTTCAGCGGAACGCATTCGGATCGGAATCGGTCAGCTCTACAACCTACCGCAACCAATCACAGTGCAGGAATTGATTCAAAACTGACATTTCCCAAAACTAAGCAAAGCAGAGAGGTACTAGGTAGGTAAGGTAGGTACTACCAGGGAACCAGATAACTGATAATTATACCTACTACTTATACACCCCTATTTTTTAATTACCAAAAAAATTTTGAACATGGTCTCGGTGTCTGTTACTGATCACATTTATGTAGTTAAAACTCAAAAAAAGAGAAAAAAAAAATTATAACCTCAAAAGGAGACGAGACGAGTCAGACATGGATTAATGATAGCTACTGCGGTTTTACTGACTGGAGATGATACGAGAACATAGTTACAATGAGAGTCTGTACGCGATTGTTGTCTGTAGTACTTATTTGTACAGTTTTAATAAAATTTTGTTCGGTTTTGGTTGACTACAATCCTCGATAACTTTGAGATAGTTAAATAAAAAAAAGTTCTGACCATGCCATTATCATATTCTGCATCTGCTGCAGCTGACCTTAAATTTTTTTTGGTAGTCATAAAATAGCGGTGTATACTTTTTATATGAAAATACATAATATTATAACGACATGGAAACACCCAGACCCGAGATAAATATTTGCAGATCATTCAAACATTTATCCCGCGGCGGGGATCGAACCCGCAACCTTCTGCGTCCCAAGCGAGCTTTCACCCACTGCGCCACAGAGGTCGTCAGTAGGTTGCTTATAAATTTCTCAAAAGATAGCACATTTTTAAAAACCATTAATTTAATAAATGTAAGTACTTACATACCAACTATACCTACCTAAGTACCAACGTAAGTAAACAATAATAAAGTACCTATTCGTTGTTAATAAGTATTCTTCGAATACGATAAGTTGGGTTCTTGTAACTATAAATATTGTATAACAATAAATTGTTTGTTTATTTAATTTAACCAACAACAATTATAGGTACAGCCAGCAAATTAAATTGGCAAGCGACGCGTCAATTAGTTTTATAGCAAGCCATTATAAACCTTATGAACAATGGTACAAGATATAGAAACGCTTGTAGGATGAACCGCACGAAAGTGCTCGAGCCAGCGCGGCCCGCTAGATGGCTTTGCCAGGCTGCCAGACCTCGTTAATTCTACAAGCGTTTCTATTAGGTACCTATGTGCACGATGGGAGGAGTAAACAAAAAAATTGAAACTTATTTTTTAGAATACTTTATTCGAGTTGTGCGAGGGAGAAAATTAATAAAAATTACAATTATGTAAGTACAAATATTAGGTGGATAGCCTTGACAAAAAAAAAAAATCTTCAGTTCCAATCATCGAAATACTGTATGAAGGCAGTGGGTTCCGCATCTTCCGGGATTTTTGATACATGGACCTGAAAAAATATATTTTAGTAGGTAAGTATTCCTGCATAGCGATTCACTCAACGGAACGCATTCGCGTCGAAGCCATTCCGCTGTACAACCGACCGCAACCAATCGAAGGAAACGTCAAGGGCCGTATTTCGCGTTCGATTGATGAATATTCGGATGCTTCCGACCACGATTTCCGTGTGCTTAGTATGAATTTTATTAACCATTTGGTATCGACGTAAACGTGGATTTGCACTGGTTTTCATTAGTAATGAGCGAGTACCAAAAGATGGCGCTGCTATTTTCCCATACAAATCTGCGTTTACGGCGTCGATACCGAACGCGTAAAGCTTTAGGCACTCCGACTCCAAGGGCCAATTTTTCGGTTTGGATTTGGTCCTAGGTAAACCGTGTTTTAACGTTGATTTTATCCACCGAATACAATGTAGCTCGTATAAAAAACATCCGAATATTCATCGAACGAGAATAATTCTCGTTCGATGAATATTCGGAATTCGTTCTGAAATTGGTAGGTTAATTATTAACCTCCCAATTTCAGAACGAATTCCACGGAACGGATACGTCGCGGATGCGTTCCTGCTGAAAAATGAATCGCTATATAAAGGATCTTTTGGTCATTTCGCAGAAGATAGAATATCCATACGTGACAGCTTGCAAGCTCATCGCCGCCTATAATTCTAACTGGCTTCCAGACGATGTTTTTCTTCACCGTTTAGAGCACGTGTCAATGGCAAAATCCATTGAAACCAGGCGCGGTCGCAGCCTCAGATTTTGGGGGGGTCACTACTGAAATTTTGGGGGGGTCACTACACTAATATTAGACTTTATTGCACAATAAACAAGATTACTATTAGACGTGTATGATTTTGGGGTGGAGTCATGTCCCCCATGCGCCTGATTGAAGCACGGCCGGGATGAATTTTGACCTGAAAAGTTATGAACGTACCCATGGAGGATACTCGCTTTTTTTCAAATATTCCTTTGCCCTTTTCATAGCTTCTGCCTTTTCCTGTAAACAACATGCAATTTATCAAGTAATGTTTGCAAATAATTCCAAGTATTAATTGCAATTTGTAATTTACTTAGCAAATAACATTGATAACTTAAAAACAAAGACTACCTATAATTGAAACGTTAGTTATTATCAAAATGACTAATATATTTGTTCTAAAATATAATTTTATAATAATAAATAATGCTGGACTTTTCACACAGCATCATCTAGCCCCAAAAAGAGAAAGAGGTAAGCAGAGCTTGTGTTATGGGTACCTACTAAGATGTTTTTTTTTTTTTTTTTCCCAGCAGTGGGACGACGTAGGTTGATTAAAAAAAAATAAAAATAAAAAAAAATAATGCTGGACATTTCACACAGCATCATCTAGCCCCAAACTAAGCCAAGCTTGTACTATGGGAACCAGATAACTGATATACTACGTATATACTTTTTGTTTGTAAATACATACATATTATACATAGAAACACCCAGACCCGAGATAAATATTTGCAGATCATACAAACATTTATCCCACGGCGGGGATCGAACCCGCAACCTTCTGCGTCCTAAGCGGGCTTTCACCCACTGCGCCACAGAGGTGATTATTTAATTATTTGATTATTATATAATTATTTAGCACCCCGCAAGTTCTCCTTTTTGGGCATAGGTTAGTAACGTAAAACAGGGTCACAACTGTATCTCCAAGGCGCGGTAGACATTCTCTGATCTTTTATGTATTCCAGATCCTTTGAAGATGTCTAAGGTAGTCAGAGGCATGTCCAAAACACACAATATGTACATAAAATTACAAAATACTATAGAATCAGTCAAGCTATCTAAGGATCGTCGTAAAAACGATCTATAGATAGCTCAACTGATCCAGGTCATTGCCAGTCGGAAGCGTGCCCAAAATACTGGCGGCATTGCACATTACACAGATTTATTTTACCTTTTCGTTCGAGTTTCGCCCAACCCACACATAAATGCCGCTGTAGCTACCTGTGTCCAAGACGTAGCATTCCTGAAAATAATCTTCATATTATATAAAAATGAATTGCTGTTCGTCTGCTTAAAAATCGAGAACGGCTGAACCGATTTGGTTAATTTTGTTCTTGAAATATTCATGAAAGTCCAGGGAAGGTTTAAAAGGTGAGAAAAATAAATAATAAGTAAGAGAAAATAATAAAAACGACAATTTAGTTTTCCAATACAAAATGTTTCTAGCCGTGAAAGGTTTGATCACTTTGGTCTGTTCCTTTCCTTCCTAGCTCTGAAATGCTCTTTGGTCTGTTTTGTTTCAGAAATAAAAAAAAATCACTCTTCTACCATCCTTATTTTTTAATAGTGATATTAATACTTATACTATGGCAAAACAACGTTTGCTGCGGGTCAGCTAGTATAGGTATATTTTTTCAAAATAAACTTTTAAAAATTGAGGCTAAAAGTGAAACAGCTCCTGACTCATCTGCTCCCCTAGCCATGGAATAGATATCGAATCGACCTATAACGCTGAGACTCCACCTGCGTCTTACGGCAATAATTTTCAAAAATTCATAGTACATTCTGTGTCTATCGAGGCAAGAAGTACCTGGCTCTATGTAAATCATCAGTTTGACATAATGCCAGGAACTCACGTGCCTCCACATAAAATGTAATGCAGTTTTGACAATAAATAAATAAATAATGCTGGACTTTTCACACAGCATCATCTAGCCCCAAAGTAAGCATCGCTTGTGTTATGGGTACTTAGATGACTGATATACTACTTATATACTTTTTGTTTGTAAATACATACATATTATACATAGAAACACCCAGACCCGAGACAAATATTTTGTAGATCATACAAACATTGGTCCCCCCACTGAGTGCAGTGGGCGAAGGTCCGCCTGCGATGCAAAAGGTTGCGGGTTCGATCCCCGCGGCGGGACCAATGTTTGTATGATCTACAAAATATTTGTCTCGGGTCTCGGGGACCAGAGGTCGTCAATTAATGCCATTTGACGCTGGTGGAGTCACAGCGTTATCTGTCGATTCGATTTCTATTCCATTTCGATAATTTGTAACATGACTTGAGGGGCTGATCATTAGATCGGCCCATCTGGCCCACTTATTTAGCTGGCCTTACGGCCAACGATTGAAGTTGGATAGTTCTATATAAGTTAGTTGTGCTTGAAAACTTCGTAATCGCGATCTAGGATTCAGTTCAAATTTTGTCATTTGTATAGGAATTTGCTTATCTGTGATCTCAGCGCCATCTACTGATACTGATACTGAAGTAAGTATTCTTTAAGCTAGGTGGTATAGCTAGTTTATGTGGCGATATCGGATAGAGGTTGCTACAGAACAATCTTATTTTAATTTTTTTTTTGTTTGTTTTTTATTTTCAGCATGTATTTAACCAATGCCAACGGAATTTTATTTATGTCAAGTTTTAAATATAGATATATAGTCAAGTCACTCAGTCAAGTCCTGTCGATGGTTTGAACAAAACATGGCGGCTTGTTTTCTTCAAAACTCAAACAGAAATTTTTCGTCAAATGACAAATCTTCTTCAATACTCCCCCATTTTCCAGATCTCCTGTTTCAAATCCAAGGCTTCATTAGTAAAATGCCACCGAAATTACATAATAAAACCTAGTAGGTAAAACACAAGAAAAAGAAAATAAAATAGCAGAGCAGTGCTTCTTCCTAAAATGGCGAAAACCCACCCACCTTTATTTATTTTTACCTTGTTCTAACTTACCTTTGTATGAAGTTGTTCCCGTGACAATGGCTGCGGCAGTTTTTTGATTGTGACACTTCCCGAGCTGTCAGAGATCTCAGAGAGTGACACCTCTTTGCTCTCCTCTCTCTCGAACTCCTGTAAATGCTGTGAGTTATGATTGGTCATTTGGTAAGCATGCATTATTATTGAAGCGGAAAACAGATGCCTTTTAGATACTACTGGTGACACACAACAAATTAGATCGCGCTATTGTTGCCTACACACATTCACTAACTTTCAGGGTTAAAAATTAATAGGATAGGTTTTTTTTAAACGTAACTCAAGCAGTAGGAGCAAAAATATGAATAAATCATCTGCACTGAACAATTCCTGACTTAAGTACCTACCTATTATTGTAGGTAGGTAATCAGAAAATGCTGCTGACGTCAGAAGCAAGCCGCATCTTCTGACGTCATCAGGTTTTTGACGTGACAACGTCTTATAATTCGATAGAGCCGGCTGCACGCACGAAAAAATGCGGCGTTACCTCGCTCTGAGGCGTCCCATGTAAGGCTTGAAGTGCAAGCGAGAGCGCGGAACGAGCGACAAAGAAGCACAAACGTTGTCACGTTCAACTATCGTCAGTAAACCGACTTTACAGACAACCAATTTTTTTTGTATAGAAAAATGACTGGGTTTGATTTGAAACTTTGAGAGAAAATTAGATAAAAGCTTGTTAAAATAAAAGATATGCCACATCGTCACCTCATCGTCTCCCCCGTCGATAGCATCAGCAACTGACTCCTGGTCTCCAGCGCCGAGGGCCCTGAAGAACTTCACCAGGTCCGATTCGCTTGAATCTTGGTCTGAAATTGTTTAATTACTTGTAGGTTTAATAGCGCCATCTATTGGCACGTAAGTGCAGATTAATTTATATGAGAACAACGCCATCTATTGGGATTCGTTCATAACATAACTAATGACTAATACAAATATGAATATTTATTTAGTTAGGCTCAATGCACATTGAATTGGCAAGCGACGCGAGAATGAACGAGGTCTGGCGAAGCCATCTAGCGGACCGCGCTGGCTCGAGCACTTTCTTGCGATTCATTCTACAAGCGTTTCTATTCTATAACTTGTATCATTTTGTTCATAAGGTTTATAGACTTGCTATAAAACTAATTGACGCGTCGCTTGCCAATTCAATGTGCATTGAGCCTTAGTCAGCCAATTAGTGAGTCAGTTAGACGGTCCGTCACTTTATCAGTCTATCAGTCCGTCAGTCCACCAGTCCATCAGTTTTACCTATTATCTCGATGTGTGCGCGTCCGTTGTGGTCTTGATCACGAATTTGATTCGCTACTGTTATCGCCTTCAGTCGCTCTATACTTTTCGCCTGAAATAAATCAAAACAGAAAGTAATAAGTATACCTACCTATAAGTGTGTAGCTTGCTTAGTGGTTCTTGATAGATCGTCGATGTTAAAAAAAAATAATAATTAAGAATTAAGTTAAGAATTCGTCGCCGTGTGCTCACAATACCTAGTACCTATAGATGACCGCTAGTAGCATTCTCTGAGCGCTTGTGCTTCGGAGGGCACGTTAAATAGTCGGTCCCACCAGACGGCCTCAAAACTCCGTCACCATAGTTTGCCATTACCTTTTGGGGGTAGATGGAATTCCCCCAAATAAGTCCAAAGAGGTAGAGCTCCCCTCACCAGATCGGCACATCTCGCCCACTTATCTGGCTTGGCCTTGCGGCCGAAGGTCGAAGTTGAATAGTTCTGTTGTGCTTGAATACTTCGTTATCGCGATCTAGGATTCAGTACAAACTTTGTAATTTGTATGGGAATTTGCTTATTATTGATCTCAGCGCCATCTAGTGATACTGATACTGAAGTAAGTTCTCTTTTAGCAAGGTATAGCTAGTTTATGTAGCGATGGATAGAGGTCGCTACAACCTCATAAGAACTCACTAAACAAAAAAAATAGTTTTTGCACAGAAACAGTAAAATAGTTACCTTTTCGCCGACATAGAGGTAGATCTGATGACCCACGTCCAGTACAAAGCAGTCACCTTTGTTCAGAGTTTCGAAAATAGGTTTCACCTGAAGAAAATAGAAATCCACGTTAGAAAGTAATGTTTTATTTAAAAAGTTTTTACCGTGAAACCGTTCCGCTGTTCAACTACGACGTCCACGGAACGGATTCGTTTCGGATGCGTTCCGTTGAAGTATGAATCGTGCTGGAGGGGTATTTTAGTTCATTGAAAATGGTTGTGCATTGGACCCTACGGATTGCGAAAAGCCGGGTACTCATTAGCGAACCGTTACTGTAGTTGCATTGCAACCTTGACAGTTTTCGATAAAGAAATCGATCGCCTCTGACATTTAAAATTGGTTGAAAGTAGAGATGATTCGGTCGGTTGATTTTCGCCATTTTAGGAAGAAGCACTGCTCTGCTATTTTATTTTCTTTTTCTTGTGTCTAGGTTTTTTATGTAATTACGATTTACGGTGGCATTTTACTAATGAAGCCTGGATTCGTAACAGGAGATCTGGCAAATGGAATGAGGGAGTATTGAAGAAGATTTCTCACAATAATTATGTCACCAAATCACGAAAGTTTAAAAAGTTTAACTAAAAATAAGACTAGGCAAGTACTTAATTGCCATTTTTGAGTTGGTTTTGGTGACCAATCATAAAATGTTTGTTCAATTTTCTCTTAAAAGTAGGTAAATATGGAGTCACCAAACAGATCCAAGTCTGTAACTTTATTATTAATCAGATTGTAGTCTTTACAAATGCGGGTAAGAGGAGAGTTGAGACCGATGTTGAAATTTGAGAAAGGGGCGTTGAAGATTCTATTAATGGGTTTTCTAGGGTAATTATAAGGAACAGTCAGAGAAATGCGGTTGATCAAGCTACTGTATCCAGTTAGGCCATTTATGATTTTGTGTAAGAAACTTAAATCAAGTACCTATCCAACGTCGATTTCTAAGTGTGATCATATTGAAATGACTCAATCGTTCAGAATATGGTGTTTTGTGGAAGACTCCTGGGGTGATAAATGCTAAATGTCTGGTGAAATTTCTTTGTAAGTTTTCGATTCTTTGGGAATGTACAACATAAAAGGGATTCCACACAACAGATGAAAATTCAAGGTGACTGCGCACAAGAGTATTGAATAGTACTTTCTTAGTAATGTATGTAAATCCCTTTGTATTTCTTTTAATAAAGCCAATCATTTGAGCAGATTTTGAGCAGATTTTTTACTTTTTAATGCTTTTTAGACTAACCTGCTTTACTCTGACATCACGTTTCCCTTTCACCTGGAACAGCCGCTTCTCAGCACCAGCATTGATCATCACATGATGGAAGCCAGACGCGTGACCACCGTCCAAGTATCTGATTGCTGAAACAATCAAATTGTAGCTCGCTGCGCTTATTTGCTTGCTTACTATAGATAAAACGCTCTCTCGAAAATATTATGATCGGGGCCTTCGTCCAAACATATTTCGCTTCGCTTACCAGGTTTAGAATAGCTTAGGAACTGTTTAGGAAGACTTAAACCATTTAAAATGGTATTCTCATGGTATGAGTACGCTGCGCTCGATAAAAATAGAGCTGCGGACAGACTACTCGTTCCGCTACGAGCTCCCGCATGCCACGCTCGCGCGAGTCGATGTAAAATGTCAATAGGCACAGCTACTACCACAGTATAGGTACTATAAGCATTGCTGGAGGCTATGCATAGCCTGGAACGCGAGAACGAGTAGCCTGGGAACGCGTCGTCCGTACCGTACAAAGCTTGAGAGGCCTTTGTTCAAACATATTTCGCTTCGCTTACCAGGTTCAAATTAGTTTAAGAACTGTCTAAAAAGGTCTAATCTATTTGAATCATACCTCAGATCATATGAGTAGAATCTACTAACTCAAACGCTTCGCTCACTCTTCACTCGAGGGCTCTGTTCAAACACATTTCGCTTCGCTCACCAGGCTCAAAGTAATTCAGGAACTGCTTAGACTCGTAGTACTGCAGTTCTCTGTGCTGTACCGCGGCTCCTTGGAACAGCTGGTCGTCCAGGTTGACTGTGAGGATGGCTGCTGTACCGGATTCATCTTGAGACGTCTTCGCACCCAGCCAGAAGTGAATGTCCCAGGAACGACGGGATTGATCGCCAGCTGTCTGTGAAGTTTGGAAAATAACACTTATTACGAATAAACCTTTTCTTCAATGGATCAGATTAGCACAGCATGCACTGTGCATTGTGCATGCTGTGTGCAACCTGAAGCGAGCTGATTACAGTGCAACCGTACGATTATCGTACGATAATTTTGTGCCTGCGTACGATCTAAAATAGCGTCAAACTATGATTCTAATACCATAATTTTTATCTAGACGCAAAGAGAATTTTGCTGAATTTTGAGCCATTTTCATGCTCTATAATATGGACAAATTCGGTTTCATTCATTTATTGTGTCAATGTGCTCGTATCGCAAGCCTTCGTGAAAAGATCAACTGTATTGATTAGGTGGCCAGTGACGTCACTATGGTGCCATTATGGCGTTTGTCTGACCTTGTCACAAGCGGCCCCTTTAGGTATTTAGGTATTTATCAGGAACGAGTATATTAGAGGAAGTTTGAAAGTTGCGCCAGTGACGGATAAGTTGAGGAGTAATAGGTTGTCGTGGTATGGGCATGTTATGAGGTGGGAAGAGAGTCATGTAACGAGAAGAATGTTAGGTTTGAATGTGGAAGGATGTAGCAGAAGAGGCAAACCAAAGAAAAGATGGATGGACTGTGTGAAGGTCTGTTGTTCTCGTGGTAGCGGCCTCGCTGTTCTATTCTGGTCGTTGGTTCGAATCCCGCCGTGTAGGTTAGGTACCTACTAATGAGTTTTTCCGCCAAAATACAATCAATTTTAATTCCTAAGTCGATTTAAGTTTTCACTTCAAAATCTATTGATTTTATAGGAGCAGGCGCGGTCCGAGGGGGGTGGTCACAGGGGACATGTCCCCCCCCCCCCCCCAAATCGTACACGTCTAATAGTTAAATTTTGTATAATGTGCAACATGGGCGGATCCAGGATTTTTTTCTGGGGGGGGCACAAGGAACAAAAATTGACAAAAATTTCACAACTTATTAATTTTTCGTAGTTAGTAGGTACACAAAAATATCGTCTGGGGGGGGGCACGTGCCCCCGTGCCCCCCCCCCTGGATCCGCCTATGATGTGCAATAAAGTCTAAAGTGACCCCCCCCCCCCCCCAAATTTCAGTTGAGACCTGACCACCCCCAAAATTTCAGGCTGCGACCGCGCCTAGGATTAGGACCGCGCCTCAATATTTTCAAGGAGACGTTTCACCAATCGCAGCGCATCTACACGTCACACGCTCGAATGGACTAAGTTAAATAAATGCATCAATAAAAATGTAGGGTACTTGTTAGGTGGGTAAGTACCTACTTACTTTTAGCACAATATATGAGTCTCCTGTGTAAAAGTTGCCAAAGTGTGAAGAGGGAACAGGTACCGGTTCAAAGTCCTGAAAACAGAAAAAAAAAATTGTAGCTTCGGCACACAATTAAGACTTGATTTCAGAAGAACATCGCGTAAATTAAATAGCCTAAATAAATATCGTTGCTACATTTTTCTAAAGGAGAATGCTCAAAAGAAACCCAGACATAAGAAGAATTTATTTACTCATTCTTGCGAAAGAACACGGTTTTTTTTTACAAAGAACGGAACGTTGTTTTATTAATTATTCGCGCAAATATTAAAAGTGGGCCATAAAATGCCCTGGGCCTTAGGCTGTGTCCCCAGTAGGCAAACTGTTAGCGGCCGAGTACTGAGATAGTCGGCGCGCGTAACGCTGCAAACTGCGTACAGTGAGCGCAAAACTAGCAAACTGTGGACACTCCATTTCAAATATTACGCCGCGCCGCAAACGCAGTCGGCCGCTAACAGTTTGCCTACTGAGGACACAGCCTTAATCACCTCAGGTTCCTTATTATCTGTATGTAAAACTTTACTTAGTTTTTCCCTCGGGTTTTCCCAGGTAGCAGCATAAAATATAGCCTTTAATTAATCAAATTGGAAGTGTATTCTAATAATGTAATGTATTAATGTCTAATAATGACGACCTCTGTGGCGCAGAGGGTGAAAGCCCACTTGGGACGCAGAAGGTTGCCGGTTCGATCTCCGCCGCGAGATAAATGTTTGTATGATCTGCAAATATTTATCTCGGGTCTGGGTGTTTCTATCTATAATATGTTTGCATTTACAAACAAAAAGTATATACCTACCTAAGTAGTAACTATATCAGTTTTCTGGTTCCCAAAGTACAAGCTTCCTATAGTGCTGTGTGAAATGTCCAGCTTTATTTATTTAATAGATATTTTATTTATGAGATTTTTAAAATGCGTAAAGGTAGAGCATAGAATCTAGATTTTTAGTTTTATTTTCTTTAAACTTTGTTCTTAATCTGATTGAATCTCTTTTGTGAATTTAAATAAATAAACAAAAATAATAATATTATTATTATTTCGGCTGGAACGATTGGAAAATTAAACTGAAATCTGCCTAAAACTTTATATTTTCGATAATAATAATGTACCTAGGTACCTTCAATACAATTAGGTATTGATCAAATACAGCTAGATGTGCGATAGGTAGGTAGGTAGATGACCGATAATATATTTTTAATTAGGCAATTTACATAATCAGGGTTCTAATTTTGCAAATTAGTAAATAATATTATGATAAGCTATCGACCGAATACAAATTAATTATTTTTTTTGTCTACACTACTACCAATTATAACACAGGCTATATTTTATCCGTAAAGTTTTCCCGAGTGACCGCGGGTGACACCGCGACGGACAGCTAGTAAAAAAATAAATAAGTAAATGAAAATTTATTTTCATAATTTCCATCTACTTACACGAATTAGGTATGTCCCTCACTTATTCGTCCTGAGTTTTTTCAACAAACATTTTAAATTAGGATTTAAAAACTTTATAAGTATTATAACCTAACTCTGGTTTCTCTCATCACTCGTAAGATTCAAGTATGTAGGTAGGTTAGGTACCTAAACCTTTCACATCTTAAAATAAACTGGATCTCAGTTCGAACCTCGTAAACGTACACTGCCACAAACTTATCTGGACCGGCGAGAGAGGCGCTGTTATCGCATCTGGTGTGGACAGAAAAATAAATTTACAGTCAGATTCGTTAGTTCCTCTTTTGGCCACCGGTGAAGATATGCTTGTGGCACTTTAAGGTAGGTCTGTAGTTTATAGCTATGCAATAAAAACTGTTTTTTTCACGAAAATAGATTTGTTTACCTACCAATAATATCGTGTAAGTAGCTCCGTGTTTATTTAGAAGATGCTATATGGGTAAGTATTCTGTTTTAAAATCTCAAGTTAATCAACGTTCTGAACGGTCAAAGTGGATGGGTGACTAGTGGACCTATCAACTGAAAGCCCAATAGCTTATGAAAATACGAACACTCTTTTTAAAAAACCTCGTGTAACCTTAAATTCGTGGTTTTAATGTAGATAACATTAAAACCACGGATTTAAAGGTTTTAACAACTATAGGAAGAGAGTGTGTATTGTTGGGCAATTTTGAGGAAAAATCTATTGAACTCAGACTGAGTGTTACCGACACCACCGTCAGCGCCATCTAGTTTTGAACTCCGTAACTAAACGCGGTAAACCTTTGTCACGGCGTTTCCCACCACGCGCTCGGTGAAGATTCAAAAATACACACGTACCTAAGTAGGTAGGTAGTACCTACCTACTTAGGTACGTGTGTATTTTTTGAAGACCTACTACCCACTAGGTACCTACTAGGTACTACATATTGTTCAAGTTTTCACTTCTGTCGGCACTCCCGGTTATTTTGTATGTCTGTTTATAGTTTTCAGGGTAACAAGTCTGTGAATGATGATGATAATTTAACTGTACTTATTCATAAACCTTCGCCCACACTTGTACTTTGAACTGTCAAATAAAGGCCATGCGTTAAAATGGTCCCAAAATAAGTAATCCGACAATTGTTTAAAACACAATTCGAATGGTAGTATAACTGAAACACAACATTGACTCAGCTTGTTTGTTTTGGCGGAACGGAGATAATATTTTGGATGTAAGGCATTTTACACGTCAGTGGAAACATTCCTGCAAGCAATATTTTAGCTTTTACACGTGGCCTTGCGAATCAATTCAGTTTGACCGTCGGAAACTGTAAAAAAACCGGCCAAGTGCGAGTTGGACTCGCTCACGAAGGATTCCGTACCATTATCTATAAAAAACGTAAACAGGGTCACGACTGCATTCCCGAGGCGCGGTAGACATTCTCTCAGATCTTTTATATTCCAGATCCTTTGAAGATGTCTAAGGGGATAGTCAGGGGCATGTACAAATACATATTGGATACATGCCCACATCTTGCAGAAGTTAGTATTCCATACGTGACAGGTTGCAAACCCATCGCCGCCTATAAGAATAACTAACTGGTTTCCTCACGATGTTTTCCTTCACCGTTCAGAGCTCATGTAAAAGCGCATATAAATTTTACGAAACGCAAAATCCATTGATGCACGGCCGGGATTCGATCCCACGACCAAAATCTTTTCGATCTATAAAAATGCCAATAAAAACTCATGTTGCATTTGATTTTTATTATCTCCTGTTTTTTTTATTGGAATTTATTTTATTTTTGACGAGGCGCTTAATAATGTAGCACCTAATTTGATCTTCTGTTTTTTCTGTTTTGACTTGTATCCAGCGCTAACGCTAGATTATGCTAGTTAGTGTAATTGGTCTGATATAACCGTGCTAATAAGTTTAAATAAATAAATGGGAAACCCCTTATATTTATAGTAACTTGTTGTTCTAGCGGCAACAGAAATACATCATCTGTGAAAATTTCAACTGTCTAACTATCACGGTGCATGAGGTGACCGACAGACAGACAGACAGCGAAGTCTTAGGCTGTGTCCCCAGTAGGCAAACTGTTAGCGGCAGACTGAGTACGCCCTTCCATATTATTTGAAATGGAGTGTCCACAGTTTGCTAGTTTTGCGCTCACTGTACGCAGTTTGCAGCGTTACGCGCGCTCTTTGTTTTACTCAGTCGGCCGCTAACAGTTTGCCTACTGGGGACACAGCCTTAGTAATAGGGTCCCGTTTTACCCTTTGGGTACGAAACGAACCCTAAAAATTGCCGAGAAAAAGCTTTTTCTACTGGGTTGTTTTGAAAAGGTCGTCTGTCGTGCTAGTTATCCATTCATTCTCATCGCTTGACGCGTAAACATGACTAATGTACCTAGGTACTTTAGTTGTCTATTTATACGTGCATTAAAATAATCTGAAGCCCACTTGAAAACGGTGAGTAGGTAGGTATAGGTAGGTACTTTACTTATGTATCCTATCAAAATGCATCGATCAGACGATCCTCCTAAAGCCGGAGTGCCTAACCGCTCGGCCACGAAATCCTACTTGTCGGTGTCCAAATTTTCGATAATTCTCATATTTTTCGGTTGAAAATTTTGAAAATTTTGATAAGACTTTTCATTTATTATTATCTTAGTATAGAACCAGCTGTCCGCCGCGGTGTGACCCGCGATCCCTCGGGAAAACTTCACTTCCCCGGGATCAAATAGCCTATGTTCGTCGGGGATAATGTAGGATTCTAATGGTGAAAGAATTTTTCAAATCAGTCCTGTAGTTTTGGAGCCTATTCATTTCAAACAAACAAATCTTTCCTCTTTATAATATTAGTATACAAGTATAGATTAGGTAGGTACCTCTATCCTCCATACTTCCAAGCCAGCTTTCTCTCCAGCATTCACGAACGCTTGATGTAACTCTGGCATATCTGTGGACAAAATATTTTTAGTAGAAAATAAACTTTTTAAAACAAGTCAAGTTAAAGTCAATTAAATTCAATTCAATTCAATAATAATAATTACGTTTTAAAACTAAAAGAAAAACCGACTTCAATGTTCGACTCTACACGCGGCGTGTCTATAACGTCAGTTTGACATAATGCATAGAGAGTCTTAGACTTATCTGTCGATTCGATTTACAAGGGAAGGTTTTTAGAGTTTTAAGGGAAAACTATCAAACCCTCAGGAATAAAATTTATATGGGACCACCTCTGGAGCATACCCTTTCAAACAAAAAAATAATTTTCAAAATCGGTCCACAATTGGCGGAGTAATCGCGTAACAAGATACAAAAAAAAAAAAAAACATACAGACGAATTGAGAACCTCCTCCTTTTTTTGAAGTCGGTTAAAAAAGCAAAAGTATTCAAAGTAAAAGTCAAAAAGCATTTAAAAGGACCACTGGGATCACTTTGAATCGTCATTCTACCCCTGTTCCTTCGGCCAATACCGCGAAGAACCGAGGGCAACAAACATGGTTTGGGGCCTATAGCTTTCTCATAAGAATCTTCTAATACCACTTGCCTCCTCGCAGACTGCAGACTTCCTATAGGCTTCTTTCTAGACTGAACATACTTCGGCTCGTAATGAGTATGGAGAAGTATAGCCCGTTTCAACTATCGGCCGATATAAAGTTTGCAGTCTGCGAGTGGTCTTAACTACGTTCCCTGAACGTATAGTTGGATGTCTGGGAGTAGATTTTCCAACTCATTAGGCTTGTAACGCCTAAACTAATTCACAGAATACAGAAATGTGACCAATCTCTCAGCTTAATCGAGCCACATTGGCGTTTCTGCGATGTTACAACGGATAAATTAATGCAATTTAGCAATACGAAAACAATTACGATTACTGGCACAGATCCAAAAATACGCACTCTCCTTTATTCGGTCAAAGACTGCAAGAATGCGAATACGTAAACAAGTAAACAGTATTATAATAATAAGTTCTCTTACAACCTGTCAATGGAGTGCTAAATGCAAAATGTGCACCAAAATGTGTGCCAAATGTGTAGGTAATGTAGGTAATCGACTTCGAGCCCAAGTTGGTCGCTGCCGCCAAAATCTAGCCAAGTGGTGCTACATCGACCCATCCCGGAGCGGGTATAACTGTAAAGCGTCCTCCCAAAGTATGGCACACCTACTTTCATGCCCACTTTGTCCAACCGCCTGCACTCGGGAGGACTTATACAAGGCCACAGATAGGGGAGTAAGAGTCGCAAATTACGGGCTAAAAAGATTTAAGGTCAAGCCATTGACACGAGAGAAGAAGAAGGTAATGCAGGTATATAAATAGCTGCGCTCCGCATTGCTACCACAGAATACACATAGGTGCTACTTCACTTTTCCTGGTTATAAAGTAGAGATTTGAGTGCTCAGACTACTCTTAGCATAGTTACTACTCTTAGCATAGTTCATAGCACAACAATATCGCGCACTAGGTATAATCTTTTTGTAGTATGGCATTTATTAATTTTATTAAAACGGCTTTTATTACTCTAACTAAATCACAATACTATTAAGAATAAATAATAAATAATGCTGGAAAATTTCACACAGCATCATCTAGCCCCAAACTAAGCAAAGCTTGTACTATGGGAACCAGCGTGGGAACCAGATAACTGATGTACGTACTACTTTTATACTTTTTGTTTGTAAATACATACATATTATACATAGAAACACCCAGACCCGAGACAAATATTTGTAGATCATACAAACATTTGTCCCACGGCGGGGATCGAACCCGCAACCTACTGCGTCGCAAGCGGACCTTCGTCCACTAAGCTACAGAGGTCGTCAAACTAATAACTATTAAGAATAATAATTACAAAAAATCAATTTACGTTACCTAATCAAAAAAGGCCAAGCTTATAAACAAAAATACAAATATTTATGTCGTACAGTGTGAACGCGTCCTTAATAAATATATAGTTAAAAAGATCTATTCGTCTCTTTATCACATCCTGTGTTAGAAAGAGACGACAATCAGACATTCATTGAGCTTGACCCTGTGGCTTGACCAGACCAGTTGTCCTTGGATATGCTCAATTTACGAAGCAAAAACAGAAAAAATATCTTTACCTAAACGGTGAAGGAAAACATCGTGAGGAAACCAGTTAGTAGTCTGCGGCGATGGACTTGTAGATAAAATATCACGTAGCGTGGAACATCCAACATCATTGAAGCAAGACGGCCTTGCCAGGACAGACGACTTATTGTTGTTGTTGGGAAACAGAATAAATAAATAAATAAATAATGCTGGACTATTCACACAGCATCATCTAAGCCCCAAAGTAAGCAGAGCTTGTGTTATGGGTACTAAGATGACTGATATATTACTTATATACTTTTTGTTTGTAAATACATACATATTATACATAGAAACACCCAGACCCAAGACAAATATTTGTAGATCATACAAACATTGGTCCCGCCGCGGGGATCGAACCCGCAACCTTTTGCGTCGCAGGCGGGCCTTCGCCCACCAGAATGTAGACGCCATTTAAGGTATAGGTTTTTTCTAAGACTAATTAACTGTCCAATCAACGCCATACCGATTGTCCTTCAGTTTCGTCTATGTGGGAAAATTGAATATTTTTTCACAAATAACGGTGCAATGCAAAACAACAATTTTGGTAACAATCCTACGAGAAACAATAACTCCGAAAATAAATGTTTAAAAAAAAATCTAAGTAATTAAGTAACTAGGTATAGTCACGAGCAATAAGATGTACTTATACACTCCACAATTATTCAGCTCATGTAGGTACAGGTATGCTTTCTTTTTCTCGTCTGGTTTCACTCAAGACCAAAATATCCAGATTGGATGAGAGGCTCGAGAGAGGGACACATGGCAGAAATTGGGGGAGGCCTACGCCGCTGAGGCGACTTCATATTAGAATAGAATAGTTAGGTATATAACAGTAGTGTAGAAAATAAGTATTAGTGATAGTTTAAAAAACAAAAAACAAAAAAAAACAGGCGCGGTAGACATTCTCTCAGATCTTTTTATATTCCAGATCCTTTTGAAAATGTCTAAGGGGGTAGTCAGAGGCATGTACAAATACATATTTGATACATGCCCACATCTTGCAGAAGTTAAGTATTCCATACGTGACAGGTTAATATAATATATAATAGTTAATATACAGGGCGTCCCAAACTTATGGGACATGAAGGGGAAGTACCTTAAATATCGTAGATAGTGTATTTTGCTTAAAGAAGACTTTATGTTATTTTTAAAACTTAGTTATTCCGCATTCATAGATTTTCTAAAAATTACTTGCTTCGTCTGGGAATCGAACCGACTCAAATGTCAAAAAAAAATCACCCTACTTTTATGATGCCAATCGAAAGAATAGCTAAAAAATAATAACTCTGCTTAGGTAACATTGTATTTTAAAAGAAAGGAACAACGTAAAATTAATCATTTTAATCAACATAAAAACATACATGTAACTGCCGTAGTCAATTAAGTGGGTATTTTTTTGTAAATTAATTAATTAAATGCTCAAAATGTGATCCCTCTTGTCTTACGCAAATCGCCAATCTTTTAATGAGTCCGCTACCTGTTGATTTTCTTATCATTTTATGGTGAACACTCGATGTGATATGGCACAATTCAGTTTGAACGTCGTCGACGGCAATAAATAACTTTCTTGAAATTTGACTCATTCAAAACTCATTTTACGTTGTTCCTTTCTTTTAAAATACAATGTTACCTAAGCAGAGTTATTATTTTTTAGCTATTCTTTCGATTGGCATCATAAAAGTAGGGTGATTTTTTTTTGACATTTGAGTCGGTTCGATTCCCAGACGAAGCAAGTAATTTTTAGAAAATCTATGAATGCGGAATTACTAAGTTTTAAAAATAACATAAAGTCTTCTTTAAGCAAAATACACTATCTACGATATTTAAGGTACTTCCCCTTCATGTCCCATAAGTTTGGGACGCCCTGTATAATGTGATAGTTTAAGTTTAAGTAAATGGTATAGGTAATATGTAGAATAAAGTCTTTTTTTTTATTTGATTAGGTACCTACAGTTTGTGTTCAACAATGCTATGATATTTTTATTGATTTCTAGTTTGATGTGGAATCAATTTCCGTTTTTCGTTTGAAAACTACATCTATTCGTTTTAGTCTTTCCTGTGGACCAGGCTGATTAAGCTGAGAGGATGGTTTAGGAACAAGCCTATTCAATCTCAAACAATGTCCCAGGCACTACAGCGTCCCGTTGATTGTAGGCATGGATTGCCTCCTGACGCTGTATACATTCTCTAATATAGATGTAAAGCAGAAGTTTAAGAGGGGTCGCAGACTACAGACTTTCTATCGACCGATAGTTGAGACGGAATATACCTACTTCGGCTCGTAATGAGTATGGAGAAGTATAGCCCGTCTCAACTATCGGCCGATAGAAAGTCTGTAGTCTGCGAGGAGTCGATTAAAAGTATGGAGTGAATACATCATACACGTGACTTTACCTATAATGTTTTTCCCAAATACGAGTAGGTACCTAACTAATGGCAAAAAACTACTTTGGTTACATTTAGATTTCTGCGAGCTTCAAAGATTTTCTGCGAGCTCCAAAGATAAAACAGGGTCACGACTGTATCCCCGAGGCGCGGTAGACATTCTCTCAGATCTTTTATATTCCAGATCCTTTGAAGATGTCTAAGGGGGAGTCAGAGGCATGTACAAATAGGTACATATTTGATACATGCCCACATCTTGCAGAAGTTAGTATTCCATACGTGACAGGTTGCAAGCCCATCGCCGCCTATAAGAATAACTAACTAACCAAACTAACCAGAGATAAACATGATTTAAAAAAAAATAATGAACTTTTGCTGACCGTAATAAACAAAAATATCAAGAAACTAGCTTCTGCGCGCGGCTTTGCCCGCGTGGTAGGTAGCTAACATTTTGAATAGAGATTTTGATTTACTTTCAGAGGAGGGCGTTGTTGTCTGCGACACAGCTTTTATGAGCTACTTCAGGCATCATCGCTTTCAAATGCTTTTGTGCACATTGTTTGTATTCCTTAATAAATATTTTTGATTTTGAAAAAAAGAAAAAATACTATTCCAGATATCTACGCCTATACCAAGTTTCATCCAAATCGGTTCTCTGGTTTAGGCGTGATTGATACACAAACATACAAACATCCAAACATCTAAACAAACTTACAAAATTTCAGCTTTATTTTAAGTGGGATAATACAACTTACCGAATACGTCTGACTCACACAAACGCGAGACACCAACTGAACTGACTGATCAGTAACGGTAACACAACACAACACAACACAAACAATGACAGTTTCACTGTGAGTGTGGAGATATACAACGCGGTATATGCTATGTAGGCTGGGCTAGCGTCGCGTGACGTCATTCTTGATAAAAGATTGCTCTAGATTATGGTGGTGTAAGAATTTCGCTTAAATACTAATTTTAAAGCTATAATGGGAGAAACTTTTTTATCAGAATCAATTAAATGACGACCTCTGTAGCGCAGTGGGCGAAAGTCCGCTTGCAGAAGGTTGCGGGTTCGATCCCCGCCGCGGGACAAATATTTGTATGATCTACAGTTATTTGTCTCGGGTCTGGGTGTTTCTATGTATAATATGTAGGTATGTATTTCCAAAAAAAAGTATACTTATAAGTAGTTTATCAGTTATCTGGTTCGTACAAGATTTGCTTAGTTTGGGGCTAGATGATGCTGTGTGAAAAGTCCAGCATTATTTATTCATTTAATTTATAATATAAGTAACACTTGACGACCTCTGTGCAGTGGGCGAAGGTCCAACGTTACCGATTCGATAACCGCCGCGGGACAAATATTTGTATTATCCGCAAATATTTGCGTTGGGTCTGGATGTTTTCTGTGTACACTGTAGGTATAAATGTACCTAACCTACTTACACAAAATCATGTTGTAGCAGATATCCTAGGGTTCTTCAAGGGTTGTAGAAAATGATGGAAGGCCAAGATTGATATAAACTTGCGTGTAATTAGAAATTAGGAATACCTACAGAGTTGTGTTCACGGTAAGTAACGAGTAACAAAATAGGTACTAAGTATACTTACCTAAGTAGTACCGTACCTAGTCTACCTATAACAGACATATAACACAAGCTAGGTACTAAGCTAGATGCTTTGGGACCAGATGATGCAGTGTCCGGCGTCCAGCAATATTTATTTTTTTAAGTTCTACTATAACGCCTCAATAAACCATACCTACCGCGTTCATAAGTCCACACAACCAGTTAATCTCGCACAAGGAAAACCGTCCACTATCAGCAGATTGCAATTAGCGTTGCTCAGCTAGCTACACTCCAATAAACATACCTAGATTTAGATTCAGATTTTTATTGATAACGTCAATGGTAACACGTCATAAATTAAATTGTAAATTACTTTCTAATGTATACCTCAATACATAGTAAAAATCTATTGAATTAAATTAAGTGCCGTGAAATACGCCAACATTGCCACCAAGGATAATTTTGCCCGAATATCAATTTTTAAGCAAATCTTTAGAGTGCAAAAATATCTGAATACTATGGTAACATTCAGTGACTTTAGTAGAAAATAGGTGGCTAGGAAGTAGTTATCGTAGGGCTAGGCGGTGCTGAGTGCCGGGGCCCCCAAGCTCAAGGGGCCCTCGGACTCGTGGGCTTTGTGAAAAAAATTTAAAAAAGAAATGCCTACTTAAACCTATAGGCGCCTACTAATAAACTTGATATAAAGAAAGTTATTCCTGTAATCTGTCAAAATGTATGGTTATTCTTGGTTTATTCCGAGAAATAACTTTGTGTCATGTTTTATGGCAAGGCTGTTAGTTTCTGCGTACTACAAAAGAAAATTAGCTGTCCTCAATGTTGTAATTTTTTTCCACACTGCATGTAATTACATTTTGACTTGAATATACCTAAACCGTTCAGTTAGGCCCCAGTTTTGCCCTTGGCTACCTAGCTACGGCACTGTACCTACCTAGGTACAGTTGTTCTATCTCATGAAGGCTTGTGTGTGTATTTGTTCCTGTGTGCATAAGTGAGAGCGCTCATTTCATTCGTCCATGGAGCTGGAAGGGCAAGACTTAGGCGAACATACTTGGATCAAATTGGTGACATTTTGGAAATACCTACCATGATAGTTTTGAAAAGTTGTACCTTTAAATAAAGTTACTACAATCTGTTCCAACTTAAGATCTACAGCAACTCCAAGTTTCATCCAAATCAGTCCATCATCAATGTTAGTTACCCCCTTTCTATCAACGATAGTCTCAACACAGTGGGAAAGAGATTGCATTTGGCAATCTGCCATTTTGTTTTGTATTAAGTTACTGCTATAAATATTTACTTTCCGCATTGTAAACTAATATTATTTAATTAGGTTTAAACAGAGTTTTCCTTTTATTAACCATATTTTTTCCTAGCTATTTTAGATTAGGTTATTTTCAGGATTCCGTAACGCACTTAGGTAGATACTTTACCAACTATAGAGTTTATAACTTTAGAAAAACATAGAACTCAAAAAAACTCACAAGATATGCGCGAAAAACATAACCCTTCCTTTGGCAGTCGGGTAAAAAGTCAGGTGACGTTTTTGAGATAAGTGGGAAAATTATCAATTGTAATTTTTTTTTCTTTTTTTACGAGATATCAATTCCTCAGTCATTATTTAGATAGGTAAGTACCTTTTTGGGATCCACCTCTGTGAAGTAACAAAAAACAGAATTTTCCAAATTCGTCCAGGCGTCTTCGACAAAAAACCCGACGAATTGAGAACCTCCTTTTTTGAAGTCGGTTAAAAATAATAAATAATGCTGGACATTTCGCACAGCATCATCTAACCCCAAACTAAGCAAAGCTTGTACTATGGGAACCAGGTAACTGATAAATATACTACCTACTACCTTTTGTTTGTAAATACATACATATTATACCTACCTAGAAACACCCAGACCCGAGATAAATATTTGCAGATCATACAAACATTTATCCCGCGGCAGGGATCGAACCCTCAACCTTCTGCGTCCCAAGCGGGCTTTTACCCACTGCGCCCCAGAGGTCGTCGAAAAATAGGTTTCACATTACGGATATTTCGAAAGAACGGTGTTCTGACGCCACAATTCGCCTAAATTAAACCATGACATCTAGCTATAAATAACAGCTTGATGCGGGTATCACCCATATTTTATACCATGGCCCTTGGTACAGTCGGTGACGAATTTCACGAACTGACTGAGCCTACGCCAAAGAATGCTAGGCCCTAAACCGTGTTTTTTTTTAATCTTTTATTTTTATTTCATTATTAGCTGACCCGCAAAACGTTGTTTGGCTATAGAGATTGGACTTCACTTTACAGCTAGGAACTGACCAAAGTGATCGGACCTCATTTCATAGCCAGAAACAACTAAATTTTAGTTTTTATTATTTTCTGTTAATTATTATTTATGTTTCTCAACGTTTAAACCTTCCCTGGACTTTCATGAATATTTCAATACCAAAATTAACCAAATCGGTTTAGCCGTTCTCGAGTTTTAAGCAGACTAACGAACAGCAATTCATTTTTATTTATATACTAGATTAAGGTGGCGCTGGGCCGGACACTTGGCCAGATTTGGTGATGGCAAAGTCAAAGTCAAAAATCATCAGTAGGACCGCTGGAATCACTTAGAATAGATAGTCTTAGAACTAATTTTACTCCTGTTCTTACGCGACCAATACGGCAGGTGGTGTAAAGCTCTGACCGAGTGGTGCCCAAGGTGAAGCTTTAGGAGCCGGGCTAGACCAGCCAGATGGGTGGACGACATCGAGGCCTTAAAGGGAAAGACTTGGATAAGATCAGCACAGGGTCGATGGAGTGGCGTTTGTGGGAGGAGGCTTATGTCCAGCTGTGGGCTATCATTTGAGCTGCCAATGATGATGTTGATAATAAAAGAGTTTGTTCTATAGAGAACATGTCATGTCATGATGAATGACCTAAAAGAATGCTAGGCCCCAAACCGTGTTTGTTGCCCTGATTCTTCACGGTATTGGTCGCGAAAGAACAGGAGTTAAATTAGTTTTAAGACTATTCTAAATGATCCCCGCGGTCTGGATAAATGCTTTTTGACTTTGTTGGAAGAGTCTGCATATAGGGCGCTATTTTCTACGCTAAAGACAAGGTAGGCAGAGTTCTAAACGGTGAAGGATCGTGAGGATACCCGCAGCTTAGTCAGCTCCACAAGTAACATTTAACATTGTATTTCCTATGGACAAGGATGACATGAGTAAGAAAGGAGTGAGTGTTGAGATGACGGCTGATAGAGGAGAATGGAAGAACACATGTTGTGCCGACCCCACGTAATGTGGGAAAAGGGCAGGGAGATGATGATGACGGCCGATTCAGCTGAGAGTATGGTTCAGGTGCTACAAGCCTATTCTATCTTACAGCCACTCTACACATTCGCCGAACTATTAATTGGATAGATAGACGATGACAGGCGAATACAGACGATGAAGCCCTCTACACGTTCGTGACCGTCGGCATTCGTCATCATCGGCGAATATGTAGAGGGCCGATTGAACAATGTCCCAGACACTACAGCGTCCCGTTGAGTGAAAATATTATTATTATTTTTTATTTACACTAGCTGTCCGCCGCGGTGTTACCCGCGATCCCTCGGGAAAACTTCACTTCCCCGGGATAAAATATAGCTTATGTTCATCGGGGATAATGTAGCATTCTATTGGTGAAAGAATTTTTCAAATCGGTCCAGTAGTTTCGGAGCCTATTCATTTCAAACAAACAAACAAATATTTCCTCTTTATTAGTATAGAAATCAATTAAGTAGGTAATAAAATAAAACAATAATAAAATTAACACAAATGAAAAATTACTGTTGAAATGGCAACTACTCAGCAAATTGCCTAGATCCAGGTATCAGGCGCTGTTTTTCAGTGTCGCCTTAGAGGGAGGGGTGAGGGGAAGGGGGACGGTGTGCTGTAACTGTAATGTCCCGGTAAGACAAGTCTGTTGAGAGCCAGGGTTACACAGGGTAGACATAGGTTGCCTTCTGACGCTGTGTAAATAGATATACTAACAGAATATAGCCTAGGTATTATTACCCTTAGGCCATATTCTATCATTTACATGATGACTCCTGTTTGTATAATAATAATAATGCTGGACATTTCACACAGCATCATCTAGCCCCTAACTAAGCAAAGCTTCTTGGGAACCAGATAACTACTTTATATACTTTTTGTTTTGTAAATACATACATATTATACATATAACATAGATAAATATCTATCATACAAACATTTATCCCACGGCGGGGATTGAACCCGCAACCTGCGTCCCAAGCGGGCTTTCACCCACTGCGCCACAGGAGGTCGTCATTCGTCGTATTTAGAACAGTTTAATAGTCTTCTAAATATTTACATAGAGAGGTTTCCTAATAAAATTAGATCTGCAAATAACCAGAGAAACCAGATGTTTTAATCTGGTTTCCCTATGCACAGTACTAAAATAGAGGAATAAGTACCTACTAGGTATATTAAAGAGGTGTATTATACCTACTTATACATACCTGGTCTACCTACTGTTAATAGGGTGAGAGCCAGCGACCGGCAGACCTTCATCATTTTATAAAGGCTGAGAGTTTGTCTGTGTGTAGTCCCAGTATGGTTATGTACGATCCCCAAATATGAAGTTTGGGTCCGGGTGGCTTTGGGAGATATGAGGCATCAAAGGTGTCCAAAATAGCACCCAAGATTCGTCATTTTATAAAGGCTGAATTTTATATATGATAAATAAGGACCTATAAAAAGAGGTTTCCCAAGCGGGCAGACACCTGCGATGGTTCCTTCATCATGTCAGTCAGCCTCAAAGTATGGAAAATTACGAGTCAACATTCGTCATTTTATAAAGGCTGAATTTTATATACTTAGGTATGTTTCTTAAAGAGCTATAAAAAGAGGTTTCCCAAGCGGGCAGACACCTGCGATGGTTGATACGAATCTTGGGTGCTATTTTGGGCACCTTTGATGCCTCATATCTCCCAAAGCCACCCGGACCCAAACTTCATATTTGGGGATCGTACATAACCATACTGGGACTACACACAGACAAACTCTCAGCTTTTATAAAATGACGAAGGTCTGCCGGTCGCTGGCTCTTAGGCTATAATCAATATTGTTAATTCACAGGGGAGAAACATACCTTAAAACTAAACACAGTGGATCGCCCTTGAGAGTTACTCCCGTTAGTTTTTTCGTTTGTTTGATGAATATTCGGATGTTCCTTTCTAGCTACATTCAGTCGATTAGGTACATAAGACGTAAACTGGTAGGTAATCTAAAGTTTCTCTGTCTGCGAGTGCCTGTAGGACATAGATAGAAAATACTTTAGTGTAGGTACACCTACCACCAACTAGTCATTTATTATTATTATTAATGATACACCTTACCTACCTACAGTGCCACATATTATCTGGACCGGTGGCCAAAAGAGGAACTATTTAACGAATATTACGCTAACTGCCAACACCAAATGCGTAGCGACTCTCATCGGTCCAGTTAAGGTTGTGGCACTGTACCTACTTACATTTTAACAAAAGTTTAATCAATAGATTGATGAAACTTTATGTCAATGTACCTAGGTACTCCTGTAAACCTTGAAATATTGCCAAATTATTACATGGTTGGTTCAACTATGACGTCATCGGATGAATTTTCAGAAACTTCTAAGAAATCGGTGTAAAATTGTAAGCAACAATTTTTACTCGTAATCTTTTGAGGAAAAATAACGATGATCTAACTAATAGATCATTTTCCTTTCCCCGTACAGAAGCATACCTATGTTGATCTGACGCACATTGGGCATGGGCAATTAAGATGTTTTTCGTAAAAAAAAAAAACTCTGGTCAGCATCGCCAACTGGTAACCCCCTTGTACCTACGAGGCTCGCAGGATCAAACTGCCAGTGAATTGTTATAGGTACCTACTAGTAGATCCCTAGTAACAAGTAGTATCCCAACCCAATTCACTGGAACTGCTTACATTATCTTTTCCAGAATCCATCTAAATGCGAATAGGAACACTCCACAGTGGCGCCACCTATCACGAGCTTTCCGTGTTTAACCGACGGATTTAGCATGGTACCTTTTTTTTAGGTTTAGGACATACTGCTACGACTTTGACATCATCTCGAAGTGAAGTGTCAGACGTCACTCATGCTACGCTTGCTACGTCTATTGCCTGTCTGTGCTGTCAGTCAAGTCAAGGGCCAGCCAGCCAGTATCCCTAGGTATGCCACTTCCGGTTTGGCGGGAAACTGGAAAGCGCGAATTTTTAAAAGAAAAAAATATAATTTCAAATTTTTAACAAAAAGTTAGCTTTTTTGTTAGAGAAAAGAGTGGGATGGAATCCGAGAGCGACGGGGAAGGTTTTAGGCCGGTGGGACCGAGCAAAACCAAGAAAAAACGAAAAATGGAGGAGGCGCAGGCGGCCCAAGGTGGTAATGAACCGAATGACCAAGATAAGTATGGTAACTTTATAAAACCAGGCTACAAAAGAAGCTACCCTGATAGTAGCTCTGGGACAGAGTTCCCAGTATTTGTTGAGGCAATAAATAAAACAGAACGACTAGGAAATAAAAATCCACTGGCAATATCCAAAATATTCGAAAAAGTAAAGGGGATTCAAGAGCAAAGAAGAGTAAATGCCAACAAAATAATGTTAGTCTTCAAACAATCTGCTGCAGCTAACGATTTCCTAAGTAACAAATGCTTGGAAGAAAATGAAATTAGAGCTTATATACCTGCATCGTCAGTAGAAAGAGTAGGTGTAGTGCGGTTCATCCCAAAAGAAGCTAGCAATGAAGAACTTTATAACAAACTTTCTTCGGAGCAAGAAATAGTAGGAATTAGACGATTCAAGAAAAAAGTTGGTGATGAGGTAGCAATTTTAAACACCATCAGTGTGACATTTGTAGGAACGATCCTACCACAGTATATATACTTAGACAATTGGAGATACAGAGTGTTTCAGTATGTTCCACCAGTAATGCAGTGTTTCCGCTGCATGAAATTTAATCATGCAGCAGCTATTTGCAGAAATGAACAGGTGTGCTCGCGCTGCGCGGGCGACCACAACTACAAGGACTGTACAGAGGAGTTGTTGAAATGTGTAAACTGTGGAGGCGCCCATTTGGCGATTTCAAGGGACTGTCCCTTTAAACAAATGAAAATTGAAAATAATAAGAGAACATATGCAAGCGTTGCCAATCTTGATAAGAGACACTTTCCAGCTCTGGCTACACCGGCTTCGGTGGTCTCGCCGGCGCCATCAATGATGGCCAAGCCGGTGTCTGCCGCCAAACAATCTCCTGCTCCTGTAGCGGTGGCTCGCCCGCCCAGAGTGAGCACTCCTGTTGTAAAACCTACTTCAGTAAGCATGTCGAGAATTGGTGAGTTGATCAATGACGATAAGTTCATTGATATAATTGTAAAAACATTAGTTAATCTAGGAAACTCCAACACGGCTACAACAGTCTCTCATATAAGAGAGGCTTTTTTAAAGAACTGCAAAATATAATGCGTTTACGCATTGCGGTACATAATATTCAAAGTATTAACAATAAAAAACCTCTTTTAAAAACCTTCATGTTTAATAATAATATTGACATTTGTTTACTAAATGAAACGTGGCTTAAAGATGCCTCTTCAGTTCTAAAAATTCCAGGATACAATTATGTAGGAAAAACTGCTGACAATGATCATGGGGGGGTGGGGATTTTGATAAAGAATGATATTAAATTTAAAACAATAAAAACTAGTTTTTATCAGGATATTCAAAATGTTGCTATATCCGTTGAAACTGAAGTAGGTTTATTGACAATACTTTGTGTTTATTGTCCACCTGCAAATGAAAACAGAGGAAATAGAATTAAAATAAATAAGTTAAAAAATATTATAAGGAAATTGCCGCTTCCATGTTTAATTTCAGGAGATTTTAATGCTCATCACATTGGTTTTGGTTGTCAAGAAACAAAAGCTAGGGGAAAAGATTTGTTTGATCTGTTTGATGAACTGAATTTCTGTCTTCTTAATGATGGAAGTTCGACAAAGGTACAGAATCCTAATCAAAATGCATCAGCTATTGACATCACCTATGTTAGTCCAGTAATAGCTCCACTTTGTGAATGGAAGGTGGTACATGACCCGTTGGGCAGTGATCATTATCCAATTTTCATAGATATTACAACGTCAGCTTTAACATATAATATTAATACCAATGTCCATAAGTTTGCATACAGTAAAGCTGATTGGGCAAGTTTCTGTATTGAATCTGAAAGTAAATTTAAAGAATTTTTAGTAAATTCCTATGAATCTAACAACCCCTTATGTACATATGATAAATTTTTTGAAATAATTAATGAGCTTAAAAACAACTTTGTACCTAAAAAGAAAGTAACTAGAACATTTATTAAACCTCCAGCTCCTTGGTGGAATGAAGAGTGTAATGATGCAGTTCAAAAGTCAAGAGAAGCTTTAGTCAGATACAGAGCTGAATTTACTATAGAAGCCTATATTCAATATAAGAAAGTTGATGCGCAGAAAAAACTAATTTTAAAAGAATGTAGAAAAAATAGCTGGCAAAATCTTTGTAGTACCTTAAATAGATATACACCTATTTCAAAGATCTGGAATCACATTAGAATGTTCAAACGAATACATGTTGGAAATCCGGAAAAAACTGATGTATTTATTCCTGGATTTTTAAGTAAGCTCTCTCAGTCAGTTGATAATTATTTGAATTTAGAAGGTATTTTTGAGTCAAAAAATGAAACAGAGTTTGCAAATTTCATGATGAAGCCTTTTGTTTGGAGTGAGTTTTGTTTCTCTTTGAATGATAGGAAGAACACTGCACCAGGATTAGATGATTTTCCATACATGGTATTAAAGAGGATTCATATTTCAGGTCAAAAGATCTTGTTGAATATATTAAATGACCTATGGTTGCAACAGTTGATTCCAGAATCATGGAAAATGCAATGTGTAATACCTATTTTAAAAGCCAATAAACCTGTAGAGGATCCTAATTCTTATAGACCTATATCTTTAGCTTCATGTATCGGAAAGTTATTAGAGCAAATGGTTAAAGTTAGATTAGACTTTTATGTTGAAAGAAATAGTATATTACCTTCAATTCAATTTGGATTTCGTAAGGGCAAAAGTTCTTCAGAGAGTTTTGTGTCTTTAGTTGCCGACTTAAAGAAATATCAATTGTCCAAAAGTACTACTGCATGTGTCTTCCTGGATGTTCAAGGGGCATATGACAATGTTGATCTTCATATGCTATCACTGGTTTTGGCAAAGTTGGAGTTTCCTGGAAAATTTATTAAATGGATTATTAACTATTATTTTGAACGTCAACTTTATATCAAATACAATAACATAACACATGGACCAGTTGTGGTTAAAAGGGGTTTGATGCAGGGTTCATCCCTCTCGCCAATTCTCTACAATTTATATACATCTGAAATTCTAAGCTATGTTAAGTCTGATGTCAAAGTATTACAATTTGCAGATGATGTCTTATTTTATTACAGCAATAGAAACATTACTCTCCTCAATAACAAATTAAATGATGCTCTGAATCAACTTCTCAATTACTACTCAAATACTTTAAAGTTAAATATTAATAGTGAAAAAAGTTCTTGTCTTGTTATTGGCAATAACAAACAACTTGTAAATGTGTACTATAATAATGAAGTAATACCAAAGGTTAAGGAAAAGAAGTTTTTAGGAGTTATACTAGATGATAAGTTAAACTTCCATAGTCACATTAATTACATAAGCAAAAATGCTCTCAGAGGTATTAATATTTTAAGATCATTAGCAGGTACTTTTTGGGGATCTGACCCAAAAATATTAGCCATGTTGTATAAAAGTATTGTTCGCAGTCATTTTGATTATAGTTGTTTGGCCTATTTAAATGCCAGCCCCAATTTATTAAAAAAATTAGACACCATACAAAATATAGGGTTAAGAATTATAACAGGTGCAATGAAAACTACTCCTATAAATGTAATGGAAGCAGAGTCATGTATTGAACCTCTTGCTATACGAAGGCTTATTACAGCTCAAAGATTTTCTTTAAAAATTCTGCCACAAAATAATTCCTTTTTGATTAACCAATTGTGTTTACCGGATGTATTAAGCAGTTCGATACAAGATCTATCTGTCAAACCATCAGATATAATGGCCAATAGACTCCCAGTTATGAATACAATAATAACCAAAATTAAAGAAAATTCTATAGATATGTATAAATCTAATTTGTGGCCAGTCTATGAATGTGCTTTTGATGCTCTTATGTTCTACAATTTAAGAATTGACATACGTAAAATAGAGGATAAGTTTATGTACTATGAACAAATAGAAGAAATGGGAAATATATATAAGGTATATACAGATGGATCAAAATCTCTTATGCAAGTTACAAGTGCTTATTATGATCCTCATTTAGGTATTACTAGAACATATCAAATTAGTTCAAACTGTAGTATTTTTACTGCTGAAGCTTATGCTATTTATTTAGCACTAATTCACATTAACAGTATTAATTCAAACCATAAATTTGTAATTCTATCTGATAGCCTTAGTGTTTTGTTAAGTTTAAAAGAACCAAACCTTTCTTATAAGCAGAATTATTTAATATTTAAGGTGAGGTCATTATTATTACTGATTAGTTCCACTAAGAGTATAGAATTTAAATGGGTTCCATCACATGAAGGCATTCAGGGCAATGAGATAGTCGACAAAGCAGCTAATTCAAAACCAGATGAAGACCACACAGATATAATGAGAGTACCTTTCACTTACTATCGGGTTATCTACTCTGACCATGGAAGAGAATTGTGGAAGAATTATTGGATAGAAACCAGTAAACACAAAGGACAATGGTATTATACAATCCAAAAGGAATTGCCCGTTAAGCCTTGGTACAACAAACACAGAGATATTTCGGAAAGAAAGTTTATCACCATAATCAATAGAATGCGTTTTGGCCACTGCCTCACTCCTGCTCATCTACAAAGAATGAATATAATAAGAACTAAACAATGCCAACATTGTGGTTGTGAAAATGCAGACTTACACCATTTAGTTTTGGAGTGCAAATCCTTCTCTTTGCAGAGACTAATATTGGTAGCAAAATTAGTCGAAATATTTCCTGAAGTACCCCGCCGCCTACAAGACATATTAGCTAACTCTAACAGTTTTGGTCCGCTCTTTGATTACGTTGTAAATACTGTTCAGACTCTGTAAAGGAATATTAAGTGATGTGTGTGAATCTCTGAGGTAAAACTATTTCATTAAAACGAACAACAAAGTGAAAGCAAACATTGATGAAAGAAACTATAAGTGCTGAGACAATGACATAAAGTGACAATGTGAACAGTGACAATGAGTGATAACAATCAATTCAATGAACAAATTGAGTTGTAATTGTCTGGCTAAAAGGACTTGGTATCCAAAGCCATTAATAAAAAAAAAAAAAAAAAAAAAAAACCCTAGGTATGCCTGTGGGTGGGCCAGCCAAGCCAACCCAGCCAATTTTTTTGTACATTAAATAATTCGATTAATCATTTCATTCATTTTTTTTACAATGGCGGCGTTGCTCGAGTAATTTAGCAGCTTATGCAGCCTTTAATAAACCATGGCATCTGTGTGGTGCAGAGTATGCTTAGTGGGCGACGCTAAAATTTATTCCCTCGATAACCACACTTTGGACATCTATGAGAAACTCACGAATGTTCAGGTAAGGTACCTTACCTTTCTAGCTTGTATATCGTTGAGCTAACATAACTACCTGCCGAAATTCTTTGAGCTCCACCCACGCTCCACCAAACTCCCCGGGGCGTCAGTCCAGTCTAAAGCTAGAAACATATTATCGGACGCGGTTTACGGGCGCGGCTGACTGACCTTGAGCTTTCGGACGTCCGACAACGATCTGGTGCGCGGCTGATAATATGTTTCTACCTTTACTGAGCTGTCCAATCGGCGTGTTTCAGCTGAGCGCGCGCGGGCCGCGGGCAGTGTGCTACATCTGCCACTCGCTGCTGCAGAGATGCCACAGGTTCGCCGAGATGGCTCTCTGCTCCGAGAACACACTCCAAGATATGCTAGACAAAGGCATTGAGGTAAATTTCATAAGACAATCTCATAAAAGTTTCTGCCATATAAGATCTTGCAAAGATAATATGTAAGTAAGGGCTTTGTCGGAGGCACAATAAAACAATATACATGTTAACGCCAGAAATTACATTAAATTAGCATTCGAAGAGCATACAATCGCCTAGTACCATTACCAAACATGGAACAGGATGTTCCAATGCTGGGACGTTGTCAACGCCAGCTTGTACGTACTTCCTACCTACTTAAACTTCACGATGCCTGCCGATGACATTGGATTAACGAAACGGTGCAAGCTGTCTCTCTACGGCTCGCACGCAACTTCAAAGATCTCTAACACACGTCACTGTAGATTCATAAGCTTTACTCAAAAATCAGAGTTGTTTTAAAAGCCAAATTATCAATACAGTATTATAAATGTTGTCTCGCCTTCTCATTTATAACATACATCTGGTATGATGAAGGATTAATGTTGTGGTCCTAATAAATGGTTGAAGCACAACACAGTACATAGTAGCCTCTCGAGGCAGGAAAGCACACCAGCCTGAGTAGCGATTCAGAGTTCAGCGGAATGTATTTGGTTCGGAATAGGCCAGCTGTTCAACCGACCGCAACCAATCACAGTGCAGGAAATATCAATTTGGGAACAACTCCTGCACTGTCACCTGCCTGAAGCTATACTAATGCTCCAAGCCTTAATACTTTCAAAACAAAATTAAAATCTAATCTATTGGTCAAGAATATTGACATTATTTAATCTTGTATTATTTTTACATGGAAATTCTGAACTTATTATTTAATTAAATATAATATAAAATGTAAATATTGCATGCGCAAGACGTTGATTATGGCTGACCGTTACTGTATCACTAACACCTGTTACATATCTACCCATAGTAATAAAACAATTTGATTTGAACAGCTGTCTTATTCCGAACCGGATGCAATCCGCTGAACTCTGAATCACTTCCCAGATCCTTTCATTATGCCAAAACACTAATGTAAGGTTTTTTTTTTTTTTTTTTTTTTTTTTTTTTTTTTTTTTTTCCTCTCTATCTGCTATCGGCTCGTTAGCCATGATCAGATTTGTTCCGGGGGGACGAGATTTAGGAGCAGCTCCATTGAGCTGCCCTAATAATTGTGGTTGAACTTTTCAGTTTCTTTGGTCTAGGTTGAGTATGTCCCATCTCTTGAGGCGTTTTGTGCCTTGGTCATTCAGTAGGTTTTTAGCCAATACGTTAGTGTGCTTGTTTAGTCTTTCCTTATATTTTGTGCAGTAGTGGTTAACTTCTTCTTTGACTGTTGGCATCTCGAGGTACTCGTGGATTTCCAAGTTTTTCACAAACCAATGTGCACTGGAGACAGTTCTCAAAGCGATGTTCTGAAATCTTTGGAGTATCTCGAGGTTGGAATTGCTAGCCGATCCCCAGAGCTCTATGCCATAGGTCCAGATTGGCTTTATGATTGCCTTGTAGACCATCAGTTTGTTGTTGAGTGAGAGACGGGACTGCCGTCCTAGGAGCCAGGAGAGACCTCTGAGTTGCAAGTTGGCTTCGGTTCTTTTGGCTTTTATATGGTTAGCCCAAGTTAGTCTCCTGTCCAGGTGCAGTCCCAGGTATTTGACGGTGTTATTGCTTGGTAGCGTTTTGTCTTCCATACAAACTGGTGGACAGTCCCCTTTCCGGAGTGTGTAGGTAACTTGTGTTGATTTTGTCACATTAGGTTTGATTCTCCACTTTTTTAGCCACGAGTCTATTTTGTACAGCTGTTCCTGTAGGCTCTGCGAGGCTTTATTTGGGTCTTTGTCACTAGCGAGACATGCGGTATCGTCTGCATATGTTGCCGTTACAACGTTGTCTGTTTCTGGTAGGTCTGCAGTGAATATTGAGTAAAGTACCGGGCCAAGTACCGATCCCTGCGGGACTGAGGCCGTTATATCGTACAGGTTCGAATAGTCTTCCTCATACTTGACCTGGAATTTTCTCTGGGTCAGGTAGGACTTTATGATCATGTAGAATGAGTTCGGTAATAAGGTTTTTACTTTGTAAATGAGTCCTTTATGCCAGACTTTATCAAACGCCTGTTGGATGTCTAAGAACACTGCTGAGCAGTACTCTTTCTTCTCTAGTGACTGCCTGATTTTGTGGACCACTCGGTGTACTTGTTCTACAGTCGCATGTTTTTCTCTAAACCCGAACTGATGATCAGGTATGATTTTAGATTCCTCCAGTACTGGTTTAAGTCTGGTCAGTAATATTTTCTCAAATACTTTTGACAGTAATGGTAGTAGACTTATGGGTCTATAAGAGCCGGGTTCTGTAGGTGGTTTCCCAGGTTTCGCGATCATACAAATTTGGGATATTTTCCAGAGTTTTGGGAAGTAGTGTATTCTGAGAATGGCGTTAAACAGTATTGTCAGGAATACTATGACTTTTTTTGGGAGTTGTTTGAGGACTTCAGCTGTTATTAAGTCGAATCCAGGGGCTTTTTTGTTTTTGAGGTTTCGTACAATCTTTGCAAGTTCCTTAGGGGTGACAAGTGTCAACAATGGAGAAAGCTGTTGGTCACTATTGATAATTCGATCCACTTCTTCTTCGAACTCTACCATTGTGGACTGATTAGGAGTAAAGACGTCGCTTAGGTGTTTGGCAAATAGTTCTGCTTTTTCAACTCCCGTTCTAGCCCAACGGTCTTCGGGAGACTTCCGAATCGGTGGAACGTGGGCATTTGGCCTTTTAAAGTTCTTAGTTATTTTCCATAACGAGTAGTTATCTCTTTTATAAGTTGATAATGTTGATAATTTCTGCTGGAATGTTGTATTATTGTTCTCTGCAATCATTTCTTTAAGTTCTCTAGATATTTTGTTGTACGCCGTCCTATCAGCGTCAGACCTACTCTCATGTAATCGTCTTCGTGTTTTGCGTTTTTCTTCTAGCTTGTATCGTATGTCCATTGGTATATTATTACTACTTTGTGTTAAGGAGCTTATCGAGGGAGTAGAACGCCACGCAGCCACTTGTATAAGGTTTGTGATATAGAAGGTTGCTTCATCTATATCTTCTTCGGTCTTGAGTTTAATCTTCAGATTTGTTTCTTCCTCTAGGTATTCTGCAAAAGCTTCCCAGTCTGTTTTACGGTTGTATAATGAAGCTCTTTGAGTTCGGTGTATTGCGGTCACGCTAAATGTAGCTATGATCGGTGTGTGGTCGGAAACACTGTCAAGTGATGATTGGATGTCAAAGTAGATCTCGGATAAGCCTTTTATGATGAAAAAGTCTAAGAGATCGGGTATTCGGTTCGCATCGGTTGGCCAATAAGTCGGTTTGTTGGTTCCTAGAGTAGTGAGTTTGAATTTGTCAACGCTTTTCTTGAGTTCCCTTCCTTTAGTGGTGGTCAGTCGTGATCCCCAATAAGTATGTTTACAGTTCCAGTCGCCTCCACTTATAAATCTGTTTCCCAGGCTGTGGAAGTAGCGGTCGAACATATGTTGCTTCGGGTTATGTTTAGGTGGGCAATATATGGCGCTTATGTTAATAGGCCCCATATTGTGCTCGTTTATGGTGATAGTGGTGGCCTGCATCCAGTCTTCCTGAAGCACGCTATGTATGTGGTGTTTAATGTTGTTCTTAATTATTATCGCAGACCCTCCATGTGATGTGCTGTCTGGGTGGTTGGCATTATAAAAGCAATAGTTATCAAATCTAATACCAGTTCGATCGTTGAGGTGAGTTTCCGAAATTAGTGCAATATCCACTTTGTTAGCTTTTAGCAGTATTTCAAGTTCTTGTTTATTTGGCGTAAGGCCATTGATATTCCAGGTAGCGATACGTAACGACATCATTGTGGTAATTTGCTGATGAGTGTCATGATGAGGTTCATCATTGTACTGAACTGTGAGATAAGTTGGTCCATTCTTTCAGTTTGTTTTATTATAAGTTCTTCTAGGTAGTAGTACCGATGTTCTTGTGTCTGGCTATAAATTCTATCATTTTTCAAATGATGTGTTCTTTCTGATTCTCGGTCAGCGTGTTTCTTTATATTTGTTCTTTGTGACTCGGTATCGTCAGCGTGTCTTTTTGGTAGAGGTCTTTGTGTTTCTATCGGTTTATCTCTTGGGTGTTTATCCTGTGGTTTATCAATGTGCTCGGTGTTTTCTGAGTAGTTATAAGGCTTTGGCCAGTTTTTAACTACTTCACTGTATTGTTGTAGACTTTCCATAACAGTTAAGTGTTTTCTTTTTGGTTGGGTGGCCCCAGTTTTCTTTACAATTTCTTCAGAAGTACCTGTCTGCTGTTTTTCGGTACCAGATCCTTTTTCTCTTTCTCTAGGGGCGGTTCCTATCTTTGTCTGTAAAGGTCTGTGTCCTGCTAGCTTTCTGGCCATAACCTCTTTGTATACCTGGCATCCTTTATAACTAGCAGGATGGCTTCCTGAGCATAGAGAACAGACTGCCGGTGTGTTTTCATCCATTGTGCACTGGGTTGTCTTATGTGCTCCAGCACATTTCACGCATCTGTATGGCCTCATACAGTTATTTTTACTGTGCCCATATTGTTGGCATCTTTTACATTGAACCACTGAGTTTTCTCTAACTGGGTCTTCTATTTTTACTTTTTGGTTAAAGATAACTTTTATGTCTTTCACCAGTTTATTTTTATCGCCTAATGTAAGGTTAGAGATATTTATATCTCAACTAGGTGTCCTTCGCGTTGTTACCCGCGGTCCTTCGGGAAAACTTCACTTTCCCGAGATAAAATATAGCCTATGTTCATCAGGCATAATGTAGGATTCTAATGGTGAAAGAATTTTTCAAATCGGTCCAGTAGTTTTGGAACCTATTCAATTCAAACAAACAAATAAATCTTTCCTCATTATAATATTAGTATAGATTAAATCTATCTTGTTTATTTTCAGGTCACACATGAAAATATCCTCAAGCTCAGCCCCACAATCCAGAGTAGGCTGTCTGCACCCTGTATGCAGATCATTGCTCCTAATAATATCACGAATAGGGTTGATTTTCCTAATATCAAAGAAGAATTAGTCACCTCTGAAGAAGAATATGTTGTGCAAGAAGAATTTGTCACTAGTGAGGAAGAATTAGTTGTAAAAGAAGAATTTACAGAGGAGGAGCCAGTAGTTACAGCAGTAGACTTCACAGATGTGGTAGACCCACCCATTGACAGTCATCAACCAACAGAGTTCTCGTCCTCGAGCACAGAAGAAACAAACCACAAAGATAGCAGGGCGGGCAGGTGTTGCTTAAAATCCCAGAATGTGAAGAGTTTGGCATCATATAAAATTATTGATAAAAAAATTAGAACTCACACTGGAGAAAGTCCATATACCTGCCATGTATGTGATAAGAGTTTTGCACAAAAGTCTAACTTGACTACACACATGAGAACTCACACTGGAGAAAGGCCATATGCCTGCGATGTATGTGATGAGAGTTTTGCACAAAAGTCTCACTTGACTACACACATAAGAACTCACACTGGAGAGAGGCCATATGCCTGCGATGTATGTGATGAGAGTTTTGCATATAAGT
Source organism: Epirrhoe alternata (assembly GCA_963565295.1). Classification (NCBI taxonomy): domain Eukaryota; kingdom Metazoa; phylum Arthropoda; class Insecta; order Lepidoptera; family Geometridae; genus Epirrhoe; species Epirrhoe alternata. Next base: position 3,074,236 of record OY751403.1, read on the forward strand.
CTAAATTGACTGTACATATGAGAACTCACACTGGAGAAAGTCCATATACCTGCCATGTATGTGATAAGAGTTTTGCACAAAGGTCTAACTTGACTACACACATGAGAACTCACACTGGAGAGAGGCCATATGCCTGCGATGTATGTAATAAGAGATTTTCAGATAAGTCTAAATTGACTGTACACATGAGAACTCACACTGGAGAAAGTCCATATACCTGCCATGTATGTGATAAGAGTTTTGCACAAAAGTCTAACTTGACTACACACATGAGAACTCACACTGGAGAGAGGCCATATGCCTGCGATGTATGTGATGAGAGTTTTGCATATAAGTTTAAATTGACTGCACATATGAGAACTCACACTGGAGAAAGTCCATATACCTGCCATGTATGTGATAAGAGTTTTGCACAAAAGTCTAACTTGACTACACACATGAGAACTCACACTGGAGAAAGGCCATATGCCTGCGATGTATGTGATGAGAGTTTTGCATATAAGTCTAAATTGACTGTACATATGAGAACTCACACTGGAGAAAGTCCATATACCTGCCATGTATGTGATAAGAGTTTTTCAGATAAGGCTACATTGACAGCACATTTGAGAACTCACACTGGAGAAAGGCCATATGCCTGCAATGTATGTGATAACAGTTTTTCACTAAAGTCTCACTTGACTGTACATCTGAGAACTCACACTGGAGAAAGGCCATATGCCTGCGATGTATGTGATGAGAGTTTTGCATATAAGTCTAAATTGACTGTACATATGAGAACTCACACTGGAGAAAGTCCATATACCTGCCATGTATGTGATAAGAGTTTTGCACAAAAGTCTAACTTGACTACACACATGAGAACTCACACTGGAGAAAGGCCATATGCCTGCAATGTATGTGATAACAGTTTTTCACAAAAGTCTCACTTGAGTGCACATATGAGAACTCACACTGGAGAAAGACCATAATTATGCCTGCGATGTATGTGATGAGAGTTTTGCATATAAGTTTAAATTGACTGCACATATGAGAACTCACACTGGAGTAAGGTCATAAATCATAATGCCTGTGATGATGTAAGAGTTTTTCTTCTAAGCCTCAATTGACTTATCAATATTACTTTTTTATATACAGGGTGTAAAAAGACATCTACCGAAGCCGAAAGGGGTAGGTACAGCATCCCAAAACACAACCAAATCCAAAAGGATTTTAGGATAAAATCATTAAATGAGAAAACAGCGTTAAGACAGGTATGGTCTTATTATGCTGTACTAGTAGTAAATAACCGAAAATGACTAAGCTAAGTCAAAAAAAGATTTTCGTTTCTTTGGATGTTACGGATCATGGTCTGATTGCAACCCCTCAGTTTTCGGTAGTTGTCTTATTACACCCTGTATTATTTTGAACCAGCTGTGCAGGCGACTTTGTTCGCGTGTGTTCGTTTTTCCCGCGTGAATCCCGATCCAGTGAAAATTTCCTTGGCCCCCAAGCTCAAGGGGCCCCCGGACTAGTTTTCTAACAAAATCTTCTCACTACAAAAGAAAAGTCTTGCTCTGTCTTAAATCTTGTAAAATTTTACAATTTTGTAAAAAGATGTGACGTACTTAATAGTGTCCTGAGGGCTTAGTATGAGTGTCACCACGTTCGACTTCACCGAAGCCGTAAACGCGGATTTGTACTGTTTTTCATTAGGAATGAGCGAGAACCAAAAGATGGCGCTGCTATTTTCCCATACAAATTTGCGTTTACGGCGTCGATACCGAACGCGTGTAAAAAACTAATACTAGGCACCCTGATGGGGCCCCCATCATGGGGGTAGGACAGATGGAATGGAAAGAGAAATGAATGGAGTGCGTACGAGATTAACATTACGTAGTACTATCCTAGTATTTTCCAGTACTGTGTCCATAAAATTATGCAGGATTTTCGCTGAAATTAATCCTCGATAATTTTGTGATAGTTAAATAAAAAAAAGTTATGACCATTCTATTATCATTTTCTGCATCTGCTGCAACTGTCCTTAAATTTTTTTTGGTAGTCATAAAATAGCGGTGTAAGTAGGTATATAATTTATTCTGTTTTTAGTAAGAAAGTATTTGTTGTTACAGCGGCAACATAAATAGGTAAGTACATCATCTGTGAATACAACTGTCTTACTATCACGGTTAATGAGATACAGCTTGGTGACAGACGGACGGACAGGCGAGTCTTAGTAGTAGGTTCCCGTTTTACCCTTTGGGTACGGAACCCTAAAAATGACAATATCAAGGCACCCAAGAAAATCTCTGAGCAAAGCGCACCTCATAAAATAACTCTTACTCGTACTAGGTGCATACCTACACGTAACGTGCTTTGGAGGGCACGTAAATTTTAGGTCCCGGCTAAAACATCGTTATGCCATGCATGACGGACAGTCGAGTAATCTTCAGCTGCCCAGCCTCAGAGAGCTGCCAGTCGCCATTTTAGAAAGAAGCACTGCTCTACTATTTTATTTTCTTGTATTTTAAAAAGTTTTATTAAGTAATTTCGGTGGCATTTTACTAATAATAATAATAACCATTTATTTCAGGCAACACATAACAAATTATACAATAACATGCCATTGGCCCATATTTATACATACCTTACAGACTAACATACATAAAAATATGTTAGTCTAATGAAGCCTTGGATTCGTAACAGAAAATTCTGGCAAATAGAATGGGGGAGTAGCTCGGACGAAATATAAAGGGGACGTCTGATTGAAGGAAGTCCTCATACAAAATTTTCTGTCAATTTTTGCGGGGGACGAGGTAGCACACTAACGCATTTTACACACACATACGCATTTCGTTTTTGTATCGCTACACAAGCACACTACATAAAAAATACAACACCCTCTCATTTTTACACACACTATTGCAAATTTCGTATAAACATAATGTAGCGACGTAAAACAGAAAGTAGCACACATCAAGAAAATTAGGGAAGGGAACGTCAATAATATTATCGTTATCGATTATATGCGTGAATGAGTGAATGATGACAAATTATTTCTTCCATTTCTCAGTTTCTATTAATCGTATATTTTGCATTGTGAATCAAATTAACTTAACAATGCTTTACAATGTAGTAGATAAGTTAATAACAAGTAAAAATCGGTTAGACCGTAAAATTTAATTGTACAGTGCCACCAAAATATCGAATTTCGAAACTATTAATGTGTGTAAGCTATCGGTCTATTGATGTCGTCCCACTAGTTCTTTCGAACCAGTGTGGCGAAAGGATTTCAAGTGCGCCCCAAAGAGGCGTCTTTATACGTTGACGATGACGAGTTTACATAGGTAGGAACTTATATTTTCTGAATACTTAGGTACTGTAAAACTAGTTTATTTAAATCTAATAGCCTTGAACCTTCATTACAATTATAGCTACTTCTGCCTTATGTAAGTATATACAGGATGTTGTAGGGAGTGTTGGAGCTGCTTTCTTCTTAGGGAGACTGGAGATGATTGAAAGACCAGAGTGCGATTTGAACTTTGAACTGATTTTATTTCGGGTTTTCTCCTACTTTTATACAATTTTGAATGTGTCACGTGACCAGTGAAAAGTGTGTGAAAGAGATAGAATGATAGAGCGGGGTGAGGCTAGCGCGGGGGAAACGCGCGGACCCCCCTTGGCGAGGCAATACCTAAAGGAGAACGTTTTCGCTTATTCTAATTTACTAGCCTACCTATTTACAATTTATTACCTAATTACCTACTATGATAAATAAAACAACAATACCTAAGAACATTTATTAAAACTGAACCTATTCTATGCGCTACCTAATGCTACCTAACTCCTATCTAGCTACCTATCTATGTACACTACATTACCCCCCTTCAAGTGAATCGTACCGAACGATGAACTACTCTGCCATGCCGGGTAACGTAGGGTGTCTTCTGCGGCTGCTGCTGCTGAAGACTCGGTGCTGGAGTGGTGTCAGCTGCAGTGGGCTCGTCCCTTGTAGTTGTAGTACTTGTAGTCTCATCGTCGGCGTCGTAGATGTAGGCTGGTTTCAGGCGATCCAAAGACACAACTGTAGTGCGCGTAGGTAGTTGTATCTTGAAACATTTTTCCATTCTTTCCAAGACTTTGTAGGGTCCTTCATAAGGAGGAGTGAGTGGCTTTTTGACCAAATCCACGCGAAGAAATACATGTGTACACGTAGCTAGGTCCTTGTGTACGAATGGAGTGTGATGTTGTTTCTGCTTTTGTCCGTGTGGCGCTAGTGATGCCATTGTCTCGGATAATTTTCTCACGAACTCTTGATCATTTTCCTTCTCATTGGGTGTGGGCGTGAAAAAATCAGCTGGTAGTCTTAGCGTAGATCCGTAGGTAAGCAGGGCAGGACTGAGATCTGTGTTCTTGTGTAGAGATGCGCGTAATCCGAATAAAATAGTGTGAATTTCTTGCGACCAGTTGCTTGTAGCTCCGCGTGCCATTAAAGCTGCTTTCATTGTCCGGTGCCAACGTTCGATTTGCCCGTTGGATTGAGGGTGGTAGCTTGACGTGCGTAGGCGTTCCACTCCCAATCGTTTCATCAGAGTCCGAAATAGCGTAGACTCGAATTGGCGTCCTTGGTCCGTAGTGATTCGTAGAGGGCAACCGAATCTACAAATCCAATTTTCGTAGATAACTCTAGCGACTGTTTCTGCGGTGATGTTTGGCACAGGTATAGCTTCAGGCCACTTTGTTCGTCGATCCATCATGGTTACTACGTAGTGATTTTCTTCAGATGGTAGTAGTGGTCCCACGATGTCTACATGAACATGCTCGAATCTTCCTGAGTCTTGAAATTGTCCCAGTGGTGTAACAGTGTGGCGCGTAACTTTGCTTCTCTGGCAAGCGATGCAAGTTCTCGTCCAATCAGCGACGTCCGTGTTCATACTAGGCCAAAAGTAGCGTGACGTCATCTGTTTTCTTGTGCTTCGTATACCGGGGTGACTTAATTCGTGAAGTGCTTTGAATGCGGCTTTTCGAATTGAAGTAGGTAGGTACGGTCTAGGTTTTCCTGTGTTCATCTCGCATGTGATAGGTAGTGTGACGCCGGGTAGATTGATCGTAGCGAATTTCAAGTGAGGTTTGTTCTTCAGTGCTCTAAGTTCGGAGTCAGTTTCTTGATCTTGTGCCAGTTGATTGTAGTCGATCGTAGAAGGAATTGTGATCTCTTCGATTCTTGAAAGTGTGTCGGCGACTGTGTTTTCTTCTCCTTTTATGTACTTGATTTCCGTGCAGAACTGGCTGATGAATTGCAGTTGGCGTTCTCTTCTCGGTGTGTCGCTGTTGCTCGGTGGTTTTTTCAGTGCATACGTGAGTGGTCTGTGGTCTGTGTAGACAATGACTTCAAGTCCTTCGATGTAGCGACGAAAATGTTTTACTGCAGTGTAGATCGCTAGGAGTTCGCGATCGTACACGCTGTATTTTTGTTGAGCTTCACTTAGCGTCTTCGAATAAAATGCGATTGGTTTCCATGCATTTTCTTGTTTCTGTTGCAGTACTGCGCCCATACATTTGTCCGACGCGTCCGACATAATGTACAAAGGCGCTCCGGGGATCGGGTGAGACAATGTAGCCGCTTCCTTGATGCTGTCGCGACATTGTTCAAACGCTTCGTCCGCCTCCGCTGTCCAAGTAATCGGTGTGCGATCCTTCTTCTTTGTGTTATGTAGGTACTTGTTGAGTTCTCGTTGTTTATCCGCTTGTTTAGGTAGAGCGTCGCGGTAAAAATTGAGCATCCCCAGGAATCTTCTTAATTCTTCAATTGTCTTCGGTTTCGGAAATGTTGAAATGGCTTCGGTCTTGTCTTCAGGTGGTTGTATGCCTTTTTCCGATACGACGTAGCCGAGAAAATTGAGACTTTTCTTCCCAAACTCGCATTTTTCTGTGTTTATGCTCAGGCCATATTCATCCAACCTCTTGAAAACTTCGTGTAGATGGCGCTTGTGTTCTTCATCGTTGTTTGAGAAAATCAGTAGGTCATCGACGTAGGCGAAAGAAAAGTCGTCCGTGCCTCGAAGTACTTGGTGCATAAACCGTTGAAATGTCTGTGCAGCGTTTCTGAGCCCAAAGGTCATTGACCTGAACTCCCATAATCCGAACGGAGTGGTTATCGCTGTCTTCTGTATATCTTCTTTGCTAGCCATTGGTATCCAGTAGTAAGCCTTCCTTATGTCGATTTTTGAGAATATCTTCTTTCCATGAAGCCGGAATGTGAAATCTTGTATCCTCGGGATGGGGTATCGGTCGGGAGTTGTCATAGCGTTTAAGCGGCGATAATCTCCACAAACTCGCAGTTGTCCGTCTTTCTTCTTCACTATGTGCATAGGGTTTGCCCACGGACTGCTTGATGGTTGACATATACCCATCTCTGTCATGCGCTCGAACTCTTTCTTCGCTTCTATGTATCTGTCCGGTGGTAGTGGTCTTGGCTTCACATGTATTGGCGGTCCAGTGGTTTCAAGGTGATGAGTGACGCCGTGAGTTGGAGGTTTCTTCAATGACATAGGTTTCTGTATATCCGGATATTGCTTCAAGATGTCGGCGAATGGGTGATTTTTGTTGATGACATGTACTGTTGATTCTTCGCTGCTGTGGGTGGAGATGGTCTTGATGGATAGCTTGGTCAGCCCGTCGATCAGTCTTTCTCCCTTCAGGTCCACGAGGATGTTGTGATGTCGCAGGAAGTCGGCTCCGATGATAGATCGTTTGACGTCGGCGATGACGAAAGTCCACACGTAATTACGCCGTAAACCCAAGTTCAATGGAAGGGTCTTCTCTCCGTAGGTATGTATGCAACTTCCGTTTGCCGCGTAGAGCTTGAGTTCTGCAGGCTGAGATTTCTTATACTTCGCTGCGATGACTGAGATTTCAGCGCCTGTGTCGATGAGGAAACGTTCACCACTTTGCCGGTCGGTGACGCTTAGGCGGTTGATTCTGTATGAGTCGACATCGTTGCCCGCCGTCCTCGATGCCTCTTCTAGTTTTCCGACGGCTGTTGGGTCTTCTTCCACGCGCACGGTGCCTCGCAGTTTCTTGCATCTTGCCGGAATCGGTAGTGAAAACGGCACAACCAATCAGCGTCGGCGGTCGACTTTCGTTCGCGTCTGTGGTTTGACTTTGAACGAGAGCGACCGCGCCAAGCGGGACGGCGATAGTGTTGTCTCCCTCGTAGCTCTGCGACTTCCAGTGTGAGTTTCTCGATCTGCTTGGACAGAAGTTCCACGTGCGGGTCTCTCGTGGTGGACGACGTGGATACAGTGGCGATCTGCTGGGTTGGTTCCATGTGCTCCGTCATCTTGTCCGCCATGGTAGCCAGTGTGTTGAGCGACGATTCTTCGTTGACTGACAGTACCGCTCGAACTGCCGTGGGTAGCTGGTTCAACCATAGTACTCGGAGGGCGTCGTCCTGGACCATGCTGCCGCCGAGATGTCTCATTCTTCGCAGTAGTTGACTCGGTTTCTGATCGCCTAGCTCTTGTCCGCTGAGTAGTTTCTGTAGCTGCTTCGATTCAGATTCTTGATAGACGGAGAGTAGCCGTTCCTTCACTGCGTTGTATTTTCCCGACGCCGGTGGCTTGAGCAGGATGTCTCCAATTTGCTGGACATCGGTCTGTTGTAGGACGCTTAACACGTAGCTAAACTTCTTGTCGTCTCCAATCTTCGAAGGCTCGATGAGTGCTTCGAACTGCGCGAACCATAATCGTGGATGTTCCCTCCAGAAAGGTAGTATCCTCGATTGGATGGACACGGGGAAAATGTCAGCTCCAATCCCAAGCATCTTCTGTTGTTCACTTGTTGCTTCAGCGTTCGGGGTCACCATTGTAGGGAGTGTTGGAGCTGCTTTCTTCTTAGGGAGACTGGAGATGATTGAAAGACCAGAGTGCGATTTGAACTTTGAACTGATTTTATTTCGGGTTTTCTCCTACTTTTATACAATTTTGAATGTGTCACGTGACCAGTGAAAAGTGTGTGAAAGAGATAGAATGATAGAGCGGGGTGAGGCTAGCGCGGGGGAAACGCGCGGACCCCCCTTGGCGAGGCAATACCTAAAGGAGAACGTTTTCGCTTATTCTAATTTACTAGCCTACCTATTTACAATTTATTACCTAATTACCTACTATGATAAATAAAACAACAATACCTAAGAACATTTATTAAAACTGAACCTATTCTATGCGCTACCTAATGCTACCTAACTCCTATCTAGCTACCTATCTATGTACACTACAATGTCATAGGAACGACAGTCAAGCGGAGGTCCAGTGATGCAGGACCACTGTTGCTGCAATGTGTAGCAATGTGTCTGTTGCTGCAACAAAAACATGAATAACTTCTAAACTACAAAAAATCGTTGAACATACATGGGGGTGATTTGGGTAGCCCTTGGGGTGTTGCATCACTAGACTTTTGCTTGACAGTCGTTTCTGTAGGGATGTTTGTTGCTTTTGTAGTACTTAAACCTCAAATGGTCCCATAGGCTTTTTCGATCCTTACATGAAACTGAATCGATTTTAGTACAAAAAGTATAGGAAAAGTTTTTGACAATTTCTGAATTTTCTAGTACTCAAACGACCCCATAAAGTCTTTTGATGTTTACCTGAAACTGAATAGATTGGAATCAATTTTTTTTCCTTTTGCCATTTTTGTCGCTGTCTGTACATTTTTTCAAAATCTGCGAATGCAGTTTAAAATATCTCAAAAAGATAGGGAAGGTCTTCTAATAGCGTTTTCTTGTAGCTACAATGGTTAAGGTACCTGCTCTCCATGGCCCATCTCAAAAATCCACCTGTATAGTCCGAGTAGGCGTCCAGGATGGATGTCTATTGCATGTTTGTTTCCATTTTTCTTTAATAATCTCTTGGGAACATAAAATCAACAAGCAAAGAAAAGTAGGTACATACAAAACTTTTAAAAATGTTCATCTTCCGTTCATTCATTTAAATCATCGATATCAATACCACTGCACTATAGACCATTTCAACTAGTCAAGTTAGGGTTGTCATCAATTTGAAATAATTAATTCAAATTCAAAGTATTTATTGCATTCATGTGTGTGTACAATAGGTCTTAAAATAAAGGTGTACTAAGTTACTAACACATGAGTCCTGGAAGGACATCGCAAAAATAATGAGTAACATAAAATTGTGTTTGTTACACAAACATTAAAATTTCTTACGCTATGATGAGATCTTTTATTTAAAATCTTAGGAATTACTATGTTTTATTATTACTATGTTTTAAAATAAATTACCTATAATTATTTTGCGTGGTTTCATTTTATTTTTAATTCACAATATATTTAATGATTAAACGAACTTACCCTGTACGTGAAGTTCTATCATAATTATACGAAGTGCTTAGTCTGAAAAGATTAGTACATTAGAATATTATAGAACACAATGTAGTTTCGCATAATAAGTAACTCCACTTCCACTAAAGTTTAGAAAAATTGTTGGCAATGTCAACAATACAGGCTTTTTTTTTTTTTTTTTTTTGTGGGTAGGTACCTCCGTGTAGCTCATTTTCTTGCTACCGCTGGCTCTTCATTTAGTTTAGATAATAATTAACACTACGATATTTTCAAGACCACTTGGGTGATGGGGAGGGTGGGTTTTGGTACTAATCTTTTCAGACTAAGCACTTCGTATAATTATGATAGAACTTCACGTACAGGGTAAGTTCGTTTAATCGTTAATTATACTTGTGCTTAGTCTTCAAGATTAGTACATTAGAATATTATAGAACACAATGTAGATGTTGAGAGAGTAGGTATGAGAAAATATCGTCAATAAAAATAATGAATAAATATTTAGAAGTATTACTTTATTCATTGATATCAACCAAATGTTTTAATTAAGTTTTAAACTTAGAATCATTTTAAACAACATAAGTAATCTATCTTATTGCCTACTTATGTATCTATTCGATTACAACAATGTTATTAATCAGTCAGAGCATTAGAACAGATTGTTCTTGCCAATTTCATGTTATCCTCATTGCGGATAACAGGCCTATTATAAAATTTGGCAAAGGTAGTAGAGTTGTCGTGCCACCCTGCTGTTTGTCTTATTAAGTCTATATTAACTCCTAGTTTATGAGCCTTAGAAGTCGCAGCGTGGCGAGTGCTATGAGAAGAAAACACAGACACGTCAATTCCACTATCTTTCAATGTACATTTAACCCATCTACTGAGTGTTTGCGTGGAAACACATTTGTATGGTTTACGGCTACTAATAAAGAGTTCGTTAGATTTACGTATGTCTTTAGTTTTATTCATGTAAGTGATAAGGGTCACTGCTGGGCAAATACCAGGTCGCTCGTTGAAGAAAGGCAAGTATAGTGTCGGTTGTTTGGATCCGATTTTAGAAGTTTTAATCAAATCTGTTATTCTTATAATAATATGATTGTTTAAAACTACTATTTGGTCAGTTTTGATTTTAGACAGTGTTTGTATCCTATGAGCTGTCACAAGTGCAAGCAATGTAACACACTTTTTTGAAAGTTGATCGAGAGAAAGAGTTTCATTGGGATATAATGATTCTAGGTAGTCTAGAACCACATTGACATCCCAAGTAGCGTTATAACGTGGTAGTGGTGGTCTTAACCTATAAACACCCTTGCAAAATCTGGATATTCTGTCATCATCTGATATGTTTCCTACAATGAGAGAAAGTGCACATCTGTGCGTATTTATAGTCCCATATTGACCATCTTCATTAAATAATTTTGTCAAAAATTCTATAATCATGGGTACAGATGGTTTGTACATATTAATATCATTTTGATTGCAAAAAACAAACCATCGTTTGAGACAAACATCATATTGTTTTAGAGTATTATCAGATAGGGAGGCCAGTACGATGTCTAGGGCGGAAGGAGGAATGAGTCGTTGCAGCATCGCCGTCCGCACAATACTCCGGCAACCAGGGTAGTTTGCTGTATGTTCCGGTTGCTGCAATTAGGAATTATGACATCACAGAAATTTAATTTAATTAAATTTGTCGAAAGCATTCGCATAAAGAGTGGGTACCATGGTTGCGCGGGCCAAAAGGGTACAACGACGATACCTTTAGCTTTATCAGAAATTATTTTGCGTAAAGTTTTGAGCACAATTGCTATTGGAGGAAAAGCATAGAATGAATGTTTGGACCAATCTAATGTGAATGCATCGATAGCGTAAGCATCGGGATCTCTGTACTGTGACACAAATCTGGGACATTTTTTATTATTGCGTGTAGCGAATAAATCAATTTGAGGCATTGTGAAGTTATCAATTATTTTTTGAAAACCAGATTCCGATATTTGCCATTCTGTGTCGGGATGAATTCGTCTAGATTCTCTATCGGCATAAACATTTTCTGACGATTTAATGTATGAAGCTACTACAAATATTTTACGAGCTTCGCACCACTGCCATATATCCTTTGTTACCTTGGTCAAGTGGGGGTATTGAATACCCCCCATTCGGTTTATATAACTGATGGCAGTGGTGTTATCAACTCTCAGTAATATTTGACAGTTGTAAAGATCTTTTGCAAATACTTTTAGGGCAAAATACGCTGCCAAAAGCTCGAGAAGGTTTATGTGCAATAAAACTTCGCTATCTGACCACTGACCACTAGCTGTTTGTTCGTGGCATGCTGCTCCCCACCCAGTAGTTGAGGCGTCAGAGAATATCTCTAACACATAATTGTCATTTCTAATTTTATGGACCGAATGATCAATGGCAGTTAGCCACCAGTTTATGTCTGGTAATAGTGACCTAGGTAAAGTCATATATTTCTCATAATCTTCAATACCTTGTAAATTAAGGAATTTGTATCGTTCAAATTGCTTGGTGTAAAGCCATCCATATTCTATGGCGGGGCAGGCTGAAATTAATAGACCTATAACTTGGCCAAATTTCCTAATTTTGCAACGCTTTAGATTTTTGATGTTTATTAGCTCTGATTTTATACGCTCTCTCTTATCTGAGGGTAATTTTAATTGCCATTTATGTGTGTCTATGATATACCCCAAATATTTGCAAGTCATTGATGGAATTGTGACACTTTTTTCATAATTGATTATAAAACCTAGTGTTTCTAATAAACCTTGGGTAGTTTTGATATTTTGCAAACATTCTTGGTAGGTAAAAAAGTATTCAAAAATAAATCGTCTAAATAAATCGACGATAAATAGCCACAAGAACGTAGTAACTGAATAACCGGTTTCATTAGCTTTGTAAATATGTATGGGGCTGTACATATACCGAATGGGAGTACATTAAATTCATATAATTTTTCATTTATATAAAACCGAAGGTATTTTCTAGAATCTGGATGGATTTTAATGAGAAAATACGCATCTTTTAAATCTAGAGTGGCTATATAACAGTCCTTCATTATAAGCTTAAGAGATGTGCGAATGTCTTCTAGCTTAAAATGTTGCGTTTTAATAAATTGATTTAAGCTCTTTAAATTTAAGATAAAACGCATCTTGCCGTTCGGTTTCGGTATTAGAAATACACGCGATACATATTGCCCGTCGCAAGGTTCACATTCAGAAATGGCACCGATAGATAATAAGTTTTGAATACTTTTTACAATGTGAATTTTTTTACAATCTGAAAACTTATTTGGAGGCGGTAGAACAGATTGCAGGACAGGGCGGACAAATTTAATTTTGTACCCATTTATCCATGACAAGATAGAAATATCTTGGGTTATTAAGGTCCAATACTTATAGTAGTGGGCAAGTCTGCCAGCATATCGTACCGGGTCTACTGGCGGCGGGTCTGCTTCGGTCGCTGCCTGTAGCTGTGCGACGAGGTCCCGCGCTGCTGCGTGTTCTGAGGGGCAGACGGCTGGTGGTGGCGTGGCGGCTGGGCTGGCGGCTGTCTGCGAGCCGGGGCCCTCGCCTTCCAGTTTAAATATCTGGCCGTTGTGTTAGTTGCAGGTGTCTTAGATTTCTTTTCCGCTTCCGGCTTAAGGTCAGCAGAAGATTTCGATACGGCTTTGGCGGTTTTTAGAGTTTCGGTAAAATTGCTTCCGAAAAGGTATTTGTCAATTTTAGTTTTAGACAATTGTTCTTTTAATTCCTTTTAAACAGTATAGAGCGTAAAATTACGCCTAGTTTCTGATTCAGAATGCTGGATGTCGCAAAATATGCGACCTACCTCCATAAGATCTTTGATCAGGGCATTGTTTTTGTCTTTGGTAAGGAGTTGATCGGATATTATTTTTCCCAGGGCGGAAATACCAGCTGCCATCTGCTTCTGGCGAGATTCAATGGCCTTGTCTCTTTTAACTACCGGTTCAGTAAGGGCCGCTTTAATTTCTAGATTAAGCTGCGGTGCATCGATATTTGTGCAGTTACTCGGTACCAAGTATTTTTTGATAAGGTCTTTTCGAGTTTCCTTGTCTAATCCAGACGTAGCAATGTGAGCAAATCTGCTAGCTACTTCCTTGTTTATGTCAGGACCATATTCTTGGGTAACCGACGGGTCGGCTCCCAATATCTCTAATAATTCTGAGTTTATTGTGGAATCTTCCAAATCACATGGAGTCATCACATTATTCATATCCGCTGACGGATTTGTTTCCTTATCTTGTGTCAAGGAATTTTCTGTATTACCCTCTGGGGGTAGTTCAATAATTTCGATATCCGATACATCGGCTTGTACAGTGATTTCTTCTAAGTCTAGACAAAGGAAAACAATAGGGTAATTCCAATATGATGTGATGGTACAAAAATACCTACTAAGATTTTTTATTCAAATGACTAAAATGTGGCGAGATAATCCCTCAGATTACTCTGTTACATTAAAATCAAGCATGGCCTTTGGCAGCCGTTCATTCAATGCGGCGAGATAGTCCCGCAGACTACTCTGATGCATACAATCAATTTAGGTTATGTCATAACCATCAGTCTAATGCGGCGAGATAACCCTATAGGTTACTCTGATGCACTTTTAAACTAGGTAGGTAGGTACCTAGTTATTTTTCTACCGTTGGGTATAAAATAATTGCGGCGAAACAGTCCCTCAGACTGCTCTGGTGCAATTTGTAGATAGACAGTTTTATATCACTCATTAGGATGGTAAGTGGTACTTACTGTTCGGGGACTGACGAGGTTCCGGTGATGGTGTCCTTGATGTATGTGAAGAACTCGAGGATGATGAGGATGAACTTGTCGGAACACAGTTACTTGTTGGATGACGCGATCGTTTTACTTGTTTTTCCAATTTACGTAATTTGTTAACAATATAATCTAGCTTATTTTCACTAGCACGTTTCGGCATGGTAACTGTTTAGTGTGATATTCCGGGAACAAAGTGAAGTGGATGAGCACTAAAAAGCGAATGAAGAGCCAGCGGTAGCAAGAAAATGAGCTACACGGAGGTACCTACCCACAAAAAAAAAAAAAAAAAAAAAGCCTGTATTGTTGACATTGCCAACAATTTTTCTAAACTTTAGTGGAAGTGGAGTTACTTATTATGCGAAACTACATTGTGTTCTATAATATTCTAATGTACTAATCTTTTCAGACTAAGCACAAGTATAATCATAGTTATTATGTCGGATTGGGGGAGGGGGGATCAAAGTTCCCACTTTTGGGCTTTTCGCTTATATTCCGATAGCGGTGCGTCGTATGACAAAAAGTTTGTAAATTAAATGAAAGATCATATAATTCTCTACGACTTTTGTAATATACTATTCCGAATTTTCATCAGGTTTTGCGGTTTTGAGACACACGCTCCGGAAAAAGGCAAGCTACATGCTCCGGAAGAATAAAAGGAAGCTACATTCCTTTTCAGCTTTATAACTTCAGAACCAGTCATGTTAAGCTACAAAGGTTAAAAAAACCTAACTTAAAGATAAAAAAGAAAATTTTTACGGAGCTTGAAAACGGTTGGAAATTCTGGAAAAGGGTATGGAGTTGAAGAAAATTTTATGATCTTTCATTTAGCATAAGTAAATTAATTTGGCATAATAATTGCATTGAAACGCACCGTTTTTGATAAATTAGTCAACTCCCTCCCACTCCGGCTCACCTCCTAGACATCAGTACTTTTAGTATGTTCACTTCCTAAGCACCCAGAACAAGTTTCTTAAGGAACCGCATATATACCAGCTCACGCATTCTACAACTCTCTTTTAATAACTGAACTGGCAGTTTATTAAATGTTAAAAATTATGGAACACATTATAGAAACGCAATTAAAATGTAACTAGATTAAAATAAACGTGTTTTGATTTTGAAAAAACTTAGTGACATCCCTGACTCGCTACATAGATTATTACATAGTATTGTAGTCACGTGAATAGACTTATTCATTCATTCTTATGGCGGAAAATTCAAATTACTCAAATATAAATATCATAAATTCATAAGGAAATTAATAGTTATGTTACAAATTAAATACTCACAAATGAAAAGAGATGCCGTCGCTTTTGAAATTTGATGTTGCCGACTTGTTTCGATAACAAAATACAGCACAAATAGGCATTTTATGGCAGCTATGTTCTCGCTCAGGTTCAGAAGTATTGTGTCAAAATGGCTACCGAAGTAGTTTTTATAAACTGAAACGACTCGGAGTCGTGTACATTTGACAGAGGGGAAATACAAGTTATGGCGCATCCCTACCTTAATGATCGAAGGGGAGTAGGTACTGAAGATTTCTCATGTGATGAAAAATTTCCGTTTGAGTTTAGAAGAAAACAAGCCGCCTGTGTTTTGTTTGTTCTAAACCAGTGACAGGACTAACTGACTGACATGTTATCAATTTATATTTAGAACCTGACATCTTGACATTGGCAGAATTATAACCGTTATTGCCATTTTAAAAAAGAAGAAGAAGTTAACCAATTTTTTTGAAGACATATTTCTTTTATTCATTTCATTCATTTATTTACTATAGCGGCGTTGCTCGCGTAATTTAGCAGCCTTTATTAAACCATGGCATCTGTGTGGTGCAGAGTATGCTTAGTGGGCGACGCTAAAATGTATTCCCTCGATAACCACACTTTGGAAATCTATGAGAAACTCACGAATGTTCAGGTAGGGTACCTTACCTTTCTAGCTTGTATATCGTTGACCTAACATAACTACCTGCCGAAATTCTTTGAGCTCCACCCACGCTCCACCAAACTACCCGGGGCGTCAGTCCAGTCTAAAGCTAGAAACATATTATCGGACGCGGTTTACGGGCGCGGCTGACTGACCTTGAGCTTTCGGAAGTCCGACAACGATCTGGTGCGCGGCTGATAATATGTTTCTACCTTTACTGAGCTGTCCAATCGGCGTGTTTCAGCTGAGCGCGCGCGGGCCGCAGGCAGTGTGCTACATCTGCCACTCGCTGCTGCAGAGATGCCACAGGTTCGCCGAGATGGCTCTCCGCTCCGAGAACACATTCCAAGATATGCTAGACAAAGGCATTGAGGTAAATTTCTTAAGACAATCTCTTAAAAGTTTCTGCCATATAAGATCTTGCAAAGATAATATAAGGGCTTTGTCCGAGGCACAATAAAACAATATACATCTGGTATGATGAAGGACTGGTGTTATGGACCTAATAAATGGTTGGAGCACAACACAACAGGAACACAGTACATAAGTAGCCTCTTGAGGCAGGAAAGCACACCAGCTGGAGTAGCGATTCAGAGTACAGCAGAATGCATTCGGTTCAGAATAGGCCAGCTGTTCAACCCACTGCAACCAATCACAGTGCAGGAAACATAAATTTGGATGAATTCCTGCACTGTGATTGGTTGCGGTGGTAGAACAGCTGACCTATTCCTGAACTCTGAATCGCTACCCAGATCCTTTCATTACGCCAAAACATTAAACCTATCGTGCTTATTTTCAGGTCACACATGAAAATATCCTCAAGCGCAGCCCCACAATCCGGAGTAGCCTGTCTGCACCCTGTATGCAGATCATTGCTCTTAATAATATCAAGAATAGGGTTGATTTACCTAATATCAAAGAAGAATTAGTCACCAATGAAGAAGAATATGTCATACAAGAAGAATTTGTCAGTAGTGAGGAAGAATTAGGTGTAAAAAAAGAATTTACAGAGGAGGAGCCAGTAGTTACAGCAGTAGACTTCACAGATGTGGTAGACCCACCCATTGACAGTCATCAACCAACAGAGTCCTCGTCAAGCACAGAAGAAACTAACCACAAAGACAGCAGGGCGGGCAGGTGTTGCTTAACATCGGAGAATATGAAAAGTTCGGCATCATATAAAATTATTGGTAAAAAAATTAGAACTCACACTGGAGAAAGGCCATACGCCTGTGATGTATGTGATAAGAGATTTTCACAAAAGTCTCACTTGAGTGCACATATGAGAACTCACACTGGAGAAAGGCCATACGCCTGTGATGTATGTGATAAGAGTTTTTCACAAAAGTCTCACTTGACTAAACACATGAGAACTCACACTGGAGAAAGGCCATATGCCTGCAATGTATGTGATAACAGTTTTTCACTAAAGTCTAACTTGGCTTTACATATGAGAACTCACACTGGAGAAAGGCCATACGCCTGTGATGTATGTGATAAGAGTTTTTCACAAAAGTCTCACTTGACTAAACACATGAGAACTCACACTGGAGAAAGGCCATACATCTGTGATGTATGTGATGAGAGTTTTGCATATAAGTCTAAATGGACTGTACATATGAGAACTCACACTGGAGAAAGGCCATATGCCTGCCATGTATGTGATAAGAGTTTTTCAGTTATGGCTACATTGACAGCACATATGAGAACTCACACTGGAGAAAGGCCATATGCCTGCAATGTATGTGATAACAGTTTTTCACTAAAGTCTCACTTGACTGTACATATGAGAACTCACACTGGAGAAAGGCCATACGCCTGTGATGTATGTGATAAGAGTTTTTCACAAAAGTCTCACTTGACTAAACACATGAGAACTCACACTGGAGAAAGGCCAAATGCCTGCCATGTATGTGATAAGAGTTTTTCAGATAAGGCTACATTGACAGCACATATGAGAACTCACACTGGGGAAAGGCCATATTCCTGCAACATATGTGATAAGAGATTTTATGCTAGGTTACATCTGACTTCACACTTGAGAATTCACTCTGGAGAAAGGCCATATGCCTGTGATGTATGTGATAAGAGTTTTACACAAAAGTCTCACTTGACTGCACACCTGAGAACTCACACTAGAGAAAGGCCATACATCTGTGATGTATGTGATGAGAGTTTTGCGTTTAAGTCTAAATGGACTGTACATATGAGAACTCACACTGGAGAAAGACCATAATTATGCCTGCCATGTATGTGATAAGAGTTTTTCCCTTATAGATATTTAGTTTAAACATTTTTGGTTCAAGTACAATTAACATAAATATTTAGTAGCTGAGTTTACTTTTATTAAATCTTTTATTGTCATCTAGATAATCTTGAATACTGTAATAACTTTTTTCTATGAGGTAAGATTTTAATTTTTTGTTAAATATTGTATTTTCTTCTATGTTTTGTAGTTCTGAGGGTAAATTATTATAAATTTGGATTGACATGTTATACATAATGTTCCTGATTTAACTATTTCTAATTTTGTGTAAGGTAGGGCTATTTTATTTTTGTTTCTCAAGTTGTGCGGTTTGGTGTGTTGATCTTTAGATAATTTATAGGAAGTTTTATGTGTTCTTACATATTTACAGATTTCATAGATATACAGGGTGTAAAAAGACAACTATCGAAAACTGAGGGGTTGCAATCAGACCATGATTCTAAACATATTAAGCGAAAAAAAAACGCATTTTTTTTTTACTTAGCTTAGTCATGTTATTTTCGGTTATTTACTACTATTACAACATAAAAATACCATACCTACCTAATAATTTCATTTATAAAAGAAAAGAACAGTTCAAACTCAAAATCTAGGAATCTACGTCAAACAACGCGCCCATAACATACGCAAACAGTACTCTTCAAACGCTGTTTTCTCCGAATATAATGAATTTTTCGGAAAATACTTTTGGATTTGGTTGTGTGTTGGGATGCTGTACCTACCCCTTTCGGCTTCGGTAGACGTCTTATTACACCCTGTATATTGAAGATAGGGTTAGGATTTTAAGTTTACTAAAATGGATTTTACAGCTCTCTCTTTCTGAAATATTGACGAAGATTCTGATACATCTTTTTTGTAAGACAAATAACTTATTTGACTCAGAGCTATTGCTTATTGAATAAATGAACGTGAACTTGAACTCATGGTCTGTTTGCAACCCCTCAGTTTTCGGTAGTTGTCTTATTACACCCTGTATTATTTTTAACCAGCTGTGCAGGCGACTTTGTTCGCGTGTGTTCGTTTTTCCCGCGTGAATCCCAATCCAGTGAAAATTTCCTTGGCCCCAAGCTCAAGGGGCCCCCGGACTATGAGTCAGAGCCCGAGGGCCCGGAAGGATTTGTTCGTAGGAAACTATAGGGTTTATTTTGAAAATAAATACAACTGCATTTTTGGATTTATGAATTTTAATTTTCTAACAAGTCTTGCTCTGTCTTCTAAATCTTGTAAACGCGGATTTCTAATGAGCGAGTGCCAAGATGGCGCTGCTATTTTTCCATACAAATCTGCGTTTACGGCGTCGATACCGAACGCGTAAAAAACTAATACTAGGCACCCTGATGGGGCCCCCATCATAGGGTAGGACAGATGGAATGGAAAGAGAAATGAATGGAGTGCGTACGAGATAAACATTACGTAGTACTATCGTAGTATTTTCCAGTACTGTGCATTGAGTTATAATGTACTAACGTACTAGAGAACGCACCTCTACTCGATTGTTTGTAACACCTTGTTAGAGTTTACGCACTCCGACTCACTTAGTCTAGTCTGTGCCAAGCGCTTGCTGCAGCGTGACATGTCTAATGATGTGTGTAAAGTTTTGTTCCTTAGAATATACCTTTGTGTGCATTGAGATATTGCACAAACAACTCCAGACACATAAGTAAAAGTCAAGGAGTGCCTTTACACCAGTCAGTTCAACATAATTACTTTTATTTTAATTATAATTTTTCAATTGCAACGCGTCACCGCGGCGGTGGTGGCGGCCATGTTTACGTGAATGTCAAAGAGTAAAACATTTATGCACAGACTAGACACTATCGACGTACAGTAGTCACAACGCATCTTTAGCTCTTTGGAGTAGCTGCGCAGAACCCATTTTTGATGACGCCTAAAAGACGAAGACAGCGTTGTATAGCTGCCTCGCTCACTCGCTTAGTTGTTGCATCGTCCTATCTCGCTTACTCTACACACGCAATGTACTACATGCGCACATCTGCGCAATCGTTTAGTAACTTTAGAGAGCTAAAGATTGGTTGTGCTTACTGTAAAATTTTATATAATTATGGGCTATAAAATATTAAGAAATAAACTAAACTTATATAATTTAAAGGAAATTTAAATATTGTTACAGTTTCAATACTCTTATTTATTCTCTGAGTAAGTACCTACCTACACACACGAACAATATTAAGTAGGCAGAATAATAAAATTATGTCGCATCTGCGCGCATTGATTGTTATCTATGACAACATAACACCCCCCCGCTTGCCCCGCGCATGCCCCGCTGTCATCAGTCCGCGCGCTAATCTTGTTTGAAATAGCGTCTCTATTCATTTTATCTCAATGGTACTGTGTCCATAAAATTATGCAGGATTTTCGCTGAAATTAATCTTCGATAATTTTGTGATAGATAAATAAAAAAAAGTTATGACTATGCCATTATCATTTTCTGCATCTGCTGCAACTGTCCTTAAATTTTTTTTGGTACCTAGGTAGTCATAAAATAGCGGTGTAAGTATATAAATTATTTTGTTTTTAGTAAGAAAGTATCTGTTACAGCGGTAACATAAATAGGTACTTAAGTACATGATCTGTGAAAACAACTGTCTAACTATCACGGTTCATGAGATACAGCCTGGTGACAGACGGACGGACAGCCGAGTCTTAGTAATATGTTCCCGTTTTACCCTTTGGGTACGGAACCCTAAAAATGACAATAACAAGGCACCTAAGAAAATCTCTGAGCAAAGCGCACCTCATGAAATAACTCTTACTCGTACTAGGTGCTAATATGTACCTGGGCGATTCCGAGAAAAAATGACCCACTCAAAAATGGCCTGTCACACAACTTTCGACTGATATTCTGCAGGCTATTGATAATTAAACAAGGATTTTTTAACAACATCGTACAACATAATTCAAAAACTGATTAATTAAATAACAAAAAGCTCATAAATACGTTTTTTTCGCAAAAATATTGGCAAAATAAGATCTCGGGAGGCTGTTTTTTCGAGTGTCACACCCAACTTTTGAAATTTCCGAAGGCAAAATTTTATAGCTAGCCTGCTTTTTGCATGTAAATTTTATGCTTTTTAGAAAGATCTTATGCACGAAATGCAATTTTATACCCTGAATACAACGTTTATGAGCTCAAAATACTAAAAAAATACTATTTTGTCTTGAGACTAAAATCGGTACCGGTGGAAAATTCCGGTTACGCTACGATCATAAATCGATATTTAGAGAATAATATCGATTTTTAACGGTTGTTTTAGGATTATGGCAACATTTTAGACCATAGACAAATATCAAATTAGATTTTTAGGCGCAGTAGCGCCTGTGACATCGTGTAGAAAGATCGTGCGTCACGATGTTCCCTTTTTGATTTCCACAACGTACTTGGATTTTCTTGGTAAGTAGTATTCGTTAGACATACAACTTTTAAAGACTAATTACTTTATCTATCTAGATTTTGATTTAATGCAATATTCAGTAGAAATGTAATAAACAACTACGTTATTTGAGTTTGTTTATTGACCGGCATCATTACGTTACGTCCGCAACGCGACGTGATGTATAAGCGGAAAGCAAAATGTGACGTATTGGAACTATTAAGCATGGTTTACATTGTGCCTGCAATAATATCGCCTACTATTATATTATTATTCGACTTATTGATGCTTATAATGCATTTCGAATAGAATAAAATAATGCTGGTAAAAGTTTGTTTGTATGAAGATGGTAATCACCAAAAGAACTCCCTGTGATTTCAAAATAACTGTTTTCTCAGTCTGTGTAGTTATCGACACGATACTTAAACACAAACAAACATTATTAATTTTTTTGTCTATCTGTCTGGTGTCCCGGGCTAATCACTGGAGTGGCTGAACTGATTTGAATGGGACTTTCAGTGAAAGATAATTTAAACGTAAATTTACTTAGCTACGTCATTTTATGTTATTTTCTAGTTATTTACTACGAGAACAACATAATATACAAATTACAGCAATCTATGTAAAACAACGCGCCTAATAGCGCTCATCCAGCTGGGCGATTTTGGATTTCGTTGAGTGTTGGGATGCTGTACCTACCCTTTTGGCTTCGGTAGACGTCTTTTTACACCCAGTATATTTTTTTCTTTTTTCGATTTTTTGGATGCTCTATAATAATAACAAACAATATATAGTATATACTAATATTATAAAGAGGAAAGATTTGTTTGTTTGTTTGAATTGAATAGGCTCCGAAACTACTGGACTGATTTGAAAAATTCTTTCACCATTAGAATCCTACATTATCTCTGATGATTATAGGCTATATTTTATCACGGGAAAGTGAAGTTTTCCCAAGGGACCGCGGGTAACACCGCGACGGATATCTAGTCATCAATAAATGCGAAAAATACCAGAGTGCGGTCTCAAAAACTCATCATGTATAGCTAAACAATATTTTTCGGCTACTAATATTTGTGATTTCGGTACCTAAATACCTAATAATTAAAATTACAATTGTTAATTTTTATTAAATTTGTTGGAGTGGCTGACAATATATATATCTTGCTGGTAAAATATTTTATAAAATTTTTTCATGTGCAAATCTCTCTTGATTGATTCAAAATCATGGGCATAATTATTATAATTGGTCTTTAAGGCTATCAGACAAATTATTATGTTAGTGGTGGTACTGACCCAGCTGACCCTTTGTTCATGTAAGCCCTGCCTTATAATTCCGAAACGTGACGTCTTTTCCACTAACGTCACTTGTCACATATTATTGTGATGTTAGATTTAACTTAATTTTATTCATTTGCAAATTAGAACGCTCAAATTTAAGACTAATAAGTAGTGTAATAACTAAAGTTTCGTTTAAATTTAAAATGACATAATTATCATACATAATACCAAAGTTAAGACAAAAAATGTGCAATTGAACTTACCATAAAGTAGCGTTTAGGAATTGTTTTGTTACATATTATGTTTGTTTTATGTTATTTCCTACGTGAATTACGTATTAATTGAAGGCTGATTGGTTTATAAGGTACTTAAATAAATGGTTAACTTGAATTCCCACTGCATTTTATTTAAATCATATCTAAACTTTGTGACGTTACGGAAATTTTGATGGCCCATATTTCATTCAAACATAAATTTCTTACTTATTCAAAACATTTTCTTTGAAACTTTAGTATTTTTTTAAAGATAGATATATTGTACATCAAATGATCACAGTTATGCATAAATGTTCCAATCCACAGACATGTCAAACTGAGATATTGAGCTCTAAAGGTTTACGCGTGTTTTTTTCGTTAATCGTCTATTAGTAAGTTATAAAATTAATATGTCAGTCTAAAGAATATCAGTATGGGCTTCCATGAGTATATTCTTTTAAAAAAAATCGATATTACATTCTTAGATATCAGCGAAAATAGCCCACTAGATCGTTTTTGCAAAATAACATTTTGTATGAGAAGGTTCTAAAATTAATTATGCAGAAATGTTCCAAACTTTTGAAATTTTTAGTTATGCAAGTTTACATGACTTCTCTCGTATGATGCTTAAATAATAAGTAGCGAAGTAACTTCTCCAGTTATCGATCTCTATCTATGCTGAATTTTATTTAAATCCATAAAGCCGTTCCCGCGTAAAATAGGTTACAAAACATGAGCATACTTTAATACAGGTGAAACCACATTATCTTTGTCCCATTATACCTACATAAAAATTGATTTTTGGAATATTTTGATGTGTATTTTAATTAAATTACAAATCACATAATAAAAATATGCCATTTGCAGCAATATGGATAACTTAGTTTTGGAAAAAATACGATAACTCTATACTGACGGCAATTCTGATGGTGACATAACTGGCTAAATGAATGATTACGTAAGTAAGAACCTAAGCAAATTCGTATGAGTCAGTGGCCAACTCTGGTGACGAAGTTTTAGGCCGCCTTAAGGCCTCCGTCATGGCTTAACGACTTAAATAGCCGGGACCGACAATTTAACGTGCCCTCCGTAGCACGGAAGCGCTCAGATGACAATGCCACTGGCGGCGGTCACCCATCCACTTACAAACCGTTTCGAAAGTTGCTTAACTTCGATGATCTATCAAGAACGACTAAGGAAGCACGACCACGAGCGCTTCTGATTGCGTGGCTCTCTTAAATCAGATTCATTCACGGTTTTGGTCGCGAAGGAACAGGAGTAAAATCACCTAGCTCTAGGACGATTCAAAGTGATCTCAGCGGTCCTACTGAATAACTTTTTGACCTTGACTACATTGAGTTTTTAGCTTCTGTCCGGGGCGGATCGCAGTGTCGAACACGTCTTTCTATGTTTATATCTAAAAGCCTTAACCTGACTGACTGACTGTTTAAATCATAGCCAAGTCGACTGAATCCGGAGGTTGTGGATCCGTAGGTATCCCGGCTATGCATCACGAGTCCTAAACGCTGAAGGGAAAACATCGGGAAGTAGGTACCTACCTACATAACTAGTTAAACTGAGTACTTAGTACCTAAGTATTCAATAGATGAAAATGGGCTTGCAGCCTGTCATGGATCCTGTATGGAGGGCTAACTTCTGCAAAACGTGGGCATGAGCCAAATGTGTATTTGAACATTGTATCTCATTAACACCTTAGATATCTTGAAAGGGTCAATAACATGAATCTCAATGGAAAACCCCAACAGATATGTAGGTAAGGGGTGAAAACGGTTGTATTAAACTTTGTACCTAATACTTATAACAGTTTGCGAGAAACTAGATTTGGCTATTTTTAAAACGATGACTTTTGTATTCTAATGCGTATAAAGTTACGGGTATCAAGCTAGTAAAAAAAACTTGTGCAAAAATAAAACATTCAAAGAAATCGTAATGTAGTTGGATCATTTTGGTTAAAATAATTTTCATACTTGGAATTTGCCAAAACCACGGGACAAAACGATCCAAACATCATAGATCACTTCGGCTTTCATGTTTTGAAAGATTTTAATTATTGTAACAATGATTTAAGTGGCTTGGATCGCTTCTGCGAAAAAAATTTCAACGTGCCCCATACATGTGGGTTGGTATACATGCCTATTTTTTCGTTTTTGGTAAATATTTTTGAATGGGTGTTTTAACCATAAGAAAATAGATTTAATTTCGAATCGTTCTGCATACTCAACTCAATTTTGAAAATTTTGTGGGTTGAATCATATTTGCATAACACGGTCCAAATAAGATAAGATTCGATACATTTTAATTTTTTTTTCCGGGTGGAAATCCATTACGTTACGGTCACTTTTTCTCGGAATCGCCCACCTACACGTTACGTGCTTTGGAGGGCACGTAATATTTTAGGTCCCGGCTAAAACATCGTAAGCCATGCATGAAGGACAGTCGAATAATCTTCAGCTGCCCAGCCTCAGAGAGCTGCCCGTCGCCATTTTAGAAAGAAGCACTGCTCTACTATTTTATTTTCTTGTATTATAAGTTTTATTAAGTAATTTC
Source organism: Epirrhoe alternata (assembly GCA_963565295.1). Classification (NCBI taxonomy): domain Eukaryota; kingdom Metazoa; phylum Arthropoda; class Insecta; order Lepidoptera; family Geometridae; genus Epirrhoe; species Epirrhoe alternata. The sequence goes on from OY751403.1 coordinate 3,100,074, forward strand.
GGTGGCATTTTACTAATGAAGCCTTGGAATCTTAACAGGAGATCTGGCAAATAGAATGGGGGAGTTGGTACTGAAGATTTCTCATGTGATGAAAAATTTCCGTTTTGAGTTTAGAAGAAAACAAGCCGCCCTTTGTTTTGTTCTAAACCAGTGACAGGACTGACTGACTGACATGTTATCAATTTATATTTAGAACCTGACATCTTGACATTGGCAGAATTATATCCTTAAGTTGTTGCCATTTTAAAAAAGAAGAAGAAGTTAACCAATTTTTTTGAAGACATATTTCTTTTATTCATTTCATTCATTTATTTACTATAGCGGCGTTGCTCGCGTAATTTAGCAGCCTTTATTAAACCATGGCATCTGTGTGGTGCAGAGTATGCTTAGTGGGCGACGCTAAAATGTATTCCCTCGATAACCACACTTTGGAAATCTATGAGAAACTCACGAATGTTCAGGTAAGGTACCTTACCTTTCTAGCTTGTATATCGTTGACCTAACATAACTACCTGCCGAAATTCTTTGAGCTCCACCCACGCTCCACCAAACTCCCCGGGGCGTCAGTCCAGTCTAAAGCTAGAAACATATTATCGGACGCGGTTTACGGGCGCGGCTGACTGACCTTGAGCTTTCGGACGTCCGACAACGATCTGGTGCGCGGCTGATAATATGTTTCTACCTTTACTGAGCTGTCCAATCGGCGTGTTTCAGCTGAGCGCGCGCGGGCCGCAGGCAGTGTGCTACATCTGCCACTCGCTGCTGCAGAGATGCCACAGGTTCGCCGAGATGGCTCTCCGCTCCGAGAACACACTCCAAGATATGCTAGACAAAGGCATTGAGGTAAATTTCTTAAGACAATCTCTTAAAAGTTTCTGCCATATAAGATCTTGCAAAGATAATATAAGGGCTTTGTCAGAGGCACAATAAAACAATATACATCTGGTATGATGAAGGACTGGTGTTGTGGACCTAATAAATGGTTGGAGCACAACACAACAGGAACACAGTACATAAGTAGCCTCTTGAGGCAGGAAAGCACACCAGCTGGAGTAGCGATTCAGAGTTCAGCAGAATGCATTCGGTTCAGAATAGGCCAGCTGTTCAACCCACTGCAACCAATCACAGTGCAGGAAACATAAATTTGGATCAATTCCTGCACTGTGATTGGTTGCGGTGGTAGAACAGCTGACCTATTCCTGAACTCTGAATCGCTACCCAGATCCTTTCATTATGCCAAAACATTAAACCTATCGTGCTTATTTTCAGGTCACACATGAAAATATCCTCAAGCGCAGCCCCACAATCCGGAGTAGCCTGTCTGCACCCTGTATGCAGATCATTGCTCTTAATAATATCAAGAATATGGTTGATTTTACTAATATCAAAGAAGAATTAGTCACCTATGAAGAAGAATATGTCGTACAAGAAGAAATTGTCAGTAGCGAGGAAGAATTAGTTGTAAAAAAAGAATTTACAGAGGAGCAGCTAGTAGTTACAGCAGTAGACTTCACAGATGTGGTAGACCCACCCATTGACAGTCATCAACCAACAGAGTCCTCGTCCTCGAGCACAGAAGAAACAAACCACAAAGACAGCAGGGCGGGCAGGTGTTCCTTAACATCCGAGAATGTAAATAGTTTGGCATCATATAAAATTATTGATAAAAAAATTAGAACTCACACTGGAGAAAGGCCATACGCTTGTGATTTATGTGATAAGAGTTTTTCACAAAAGTCTCACTTGACTGTACATATGAGAACTCACACTGGAGAAAGGCCATACGCCTGTGATGTATGTGATAAGAGTTTTTCACAAAAGTCTCCCTTGACTGCACATATGAGAACTCACACTGGAGAAAGGCCATACGCCTGTGATGTATGTGATAAGAGTTTTTCACATAAGTCTCACTTGACTAAACACATGAGAACTCACCCTGGAGAAAGGCCATATGCCTGCAACATATGTGATAAGAGATTTTATGTTAGGTTACATTTGACTTCACACTTGAGAACTCACACTGGAGAAAGGCCATACGCCTGTGATGTATGTGATCAGAGTTTTTCACATAAGTCTCACTTGACTGAACACATCAGAACTCACACTGAAAAAAGGCCATATGCCTGCAACATATGTGATAAGAGATTTTATGCTAGGTTACATTTGACTTCACACTTGAGAATTCACTCTGGAGAAAGGCCATATGCCTGTGATGTATGTGATAAGAGTTTTACACAAAAGTCTCACTTGACTGCACATATGAGAACTCACACTGGAGAAAGGCCATATACCTGCAATGTATGTGATGAGAGTTTTGCATATAAGTCTAAATTGACTGTACATATGAGAACTCACACTGGAGAAAGGCCATATGCCTGCAATGTATGTGATAACAGTTTTTCACAAAAGTCTTCCTTGACTGTACATATGAGAACTCACACTGGAGTAAGGCCATATGCCTGCAACATATGTGATAAGAGATTTTATGCTAGGTTACATTTGACTTACCACTTGAGAACTCACTCTGGAGAAAGGCCATACGCCTGTGATGTATGTGATAAGAGTTTTTCACAAAAGTCTCTCTTGCCTGCACATATGAGAACTCACACTGGAGAAAGGCCATATGCCTGCAATGTATGTGATTACAGTTTTTCACAAAAGTCTTCCTTGACTGTACATACTATGAGATGTCACACTAGAGAAAGACCATATGCCTGCGATGTATGTGATGAGAGTTTTGCATATAAGTCTAAATTGACTGTACATATGAGAACTCACACTGGAGTAAGGCCATATGCCTGCGATGTATGTGATAAGAGTTTTGCACATAAGACTAAATTGACTGTACATATAAGAACTCACACTGGAGAAAGGCCATATGCCTGCGATGTATGTGATAAGAGTTTTTTAAAAAAGTATTACTTGACTACACACATGAGAACTCACACTGGTGAAAGACCATATGCCTGCGATGTATGTGATAAGAGTTTCTCACAAAAGTCTCACTTGACTGTACATAATATGAGAACTCACACTGGAGAAAGGTCATAAATCATAATGCCTGTGATGATGTAATAGATTTTCTTCTAAGCTTTTCTTCAATTGACTATCAATATTACTATTTTATAAACAGGGTGTAAAAAGACATCTAACGAAGCCGAAAGGGGTAGGTACAGCATTCAACACAACCAAATCCTTGAAAATTTCCTTGGCCCCCTTGGTCCAGGGGCCCCTGGACTATGAGTCAGAGCCCGAGGACCCAGTTCTAGTTTCGTTACTGTTCCTAAATAAACTTGATTTGATTTGAGTTATGTATGGATTTTAGAAATGTAGGTAGGTAGGGTAGGTGGGTATAAAAGTTAGTGTAGTACCTACACTAACTTATATACCTACTTACCCACCTACCCATAACTAAAGTAATTTTCTAAAGTTCTTTCCAATAGAGGTAGGCCCATCTTGACACACTATCGCCTAAAGGAGAATGGGCATCCCCGCCCAAATCAAAAAACTATCGCCCGCAGAGTGGGCGTATGGTGGAATGGGTAGACCTTCAAAAACACTCCATTTCATTGTATGACAGCTAAAAAATCCATCCTACAGAAATCGAGATATTTGCAGTTAAATGTGGTGACTCTTACCATCATGTTTTTTGACTTACAGGCTTCCCGCAGATAAGCCACTATGGGCATTCGATAGAACTTTAGAAGCACTACATTTCATTGTATGACAGCTAAAAAATCCATCCTGCAGAAATCGAGTTATTTGCAGTTAAAGGTGGAGACCATCATGTTTTTTGACTTACAGGCTTCCCGCAGATAAGCCACTATGCGCATTCGATAGAACTTTAGAAGCACTACATTTCATTGTATGACAGCTAAAAAATCCATCCTGCAGAAATCGAGTTATTTGCAGTTAAAGGTGGTGACCATCATGTTTTTTGACTTACAGGCTTCCCGCAGATAAGCCACTATGGGCATTCGATAGAACTTTAGAAGCACTACATTTCATTGTATGACAGCTAAAAAATCCATCCTGCAGAAATCGAGATATTTGCAGTTAAAGGTGGTGACTTTAACCATCATACGAGTATTTTTTGACTAACAGGCTTCCCGCAGACAAGCAACTATGGGCATTCGATAGAACTTTAGAAGCACGACATTTCATTGTATTACAGCTAAAAATCCATCCTGCAGAAATCTAGATATCTTACAATCAAATGTAGTGCTTCTAAAGTTCTATCGAATGCCCATAGTAGCTTGTCTGCGGGAAGCCTGTAAGTCAAAAAATACTCGTATGATGGTAAAAGTCACCACCTTTGACTGCAAATATCTCGACTTCTGCAGGATGGATTTTTTTTAGCTGTTATACAATGAAATGTAGTGCTTCTAAAGTTCTATCGAATGCCCATAGTGGCTTATCTGCGGGAAGCCTGTAAGTCAAAAAACATGATGGTCACCACCTTTAACTGCAAATAACTCGATTTCTGCAGGATGGATTTTTTAGCTGTCATACAATGAAATGTAGTGCTTCTAAAGTTCTATCGAATGCCTATAGTGGCTTGTCTGCGGGAAGCCTGTAAGTCAATAAATATGATTGTAAAAGTCACCACCTTTAACTGCAAATATCTCGACTTCTGCAGGATGGATTTTTTAGCTGTCATACAATAAAATGTAGTGCTTCTAAAGTTCTATCGAATGCCCATAGTGGCTTGTCTGCGGGAAGCCTGTAAGTCAATAAATATGATTGTAAAAGTCACCACCTTTAACTGCAAATATCTCAATTTCTGTAGGATGGATTTTTTTGCTGTCATACAATGAAATGTAGTGCTTCTAAAGTTCTATCGAATGCCCATAGTGGCTTATCTGCGGGAAGCCTGTTAGTCAAAAAACATGATGGTCACCACCTTTAGCTGCAAATAACTCGATTTCTGCTGGATGGATTTTTTAGCTGTCATACAATGAAATGTAGTGCTTCTAAAGTTCTATCGAATGCCCATAGTGGCTTATCTGCAGGAAGCCTGTAAGTCAAAAAACATGATGGTCACCACCTTTAACTGCAAATAACTCGATTTCTGCAGGATGGATTTTTTAGCTGTCATACAATGAAATGTAGTGCTTCTAAAGTTCTATCGAATGCGCATAGTGGCTTATCTGCGGGAAGCCTGTAAGTCAAAAAACATGATGGTCACCACCTTTAACTGCAAATAACTCGATTTCTGCAGGATGGATTTTTTAGCTGTCATACAATGAAATGTAGTGCTTCTAAAGTTCTATCGAATGCCCATAGTGGCTTATCTGCGGGAAGCCTGTAAGTCAAAAAACATGATGGTAAGAGTCACCACATTTAACTGCAAATATCTCGATTTCTGTAGGATGGATTTTTTTGCTGTCATACAATGAAATGTAGTGCTTCTAAAGTTCTATCGAATGCCCATAGTGGCTTATCTGCGGGAAGCCTGTTAGTCAAAAAACATGATGGTCACCACCTTTAACTGCAAATAACTCGATTTCTGCAGGATGGATTTTTTAGCTGTCATACAATGAAATGTAGAATAGAATAGAATAAACATTTATTTATGTAGTGCTTCTAAAGTTCTATCGAATGCCCATAGTGGCTTGTCTGCGGGAAGCCTGTAAGTCAATAAATATAATTGTAAAAGTCACCACCTTTAACTGCAAATATCTCGACTTCTGCAGGATGGATTTTTTAGCTGTCATAAAATCGAATGTAGTGCTTTTAAAGTTCTATCGAATGCCCATAATGGCTTATCTGCGGGAAGCCTGTAAGTCAAAAAACATGATGGTCACCACATTTAACTGCAAATAACTCGATTTCTGCAGGATGGATTTTTTAGCTGTCATACAATGAAATGTAGTGCTTCTAAAGTTCTATCGAATGCCCATAGTGGCTTATCTGCGGGAAGCCTGTAAGTCAAAACACATGATGTTCACCACCTTTAACTGCAAATAACTCGATTTCTGCAGGATGGATTTTTTAGCTGTCATACAATGAAATGTAGTGCTTCTAAAGTTCTATCGAATGCCCATAGTGGCTTGTCTGCGGGAAGCCTGTAAGTCAATAAATATGATTGTAAAAGTCACCACCTTTAACTGCAAATATCTCGACTTCTGCAGGATGGATTTTTTAGCTGTTATACAATCGAATGGAGTGCTTTTAAAGTTCTATCGAATGCCTATAATGGCTTATCTGCGGGAAGCCTGTAAGTTAAAAAAGATGATGGTTAAAGTCACCACCTTTAACTGCAAATATCTCGACTTCTGCAGGATGGATTTTTTAGCTGTCATACAATGAAATGTAGTGCTTCTAAAGTTCTATCGAATGCCTATAGTGGCTTGTCTGCGGGAAGCCTGTAAGTCAATAAATATGATTGTAAAAGTCACCACCTTTAACTGCAAATATAACTTTTTAAACTATCATGGTTGACACTATAAACACAATTAACGGGATATTTACCATGATTACATATTATTTGAGTTTCCCGATATTTCGACGTGGTTGCACACGCCATGATCACGGAGGAACTGGTCATTGCGAGTTGTTTGAGGTTTATTGGCAGACGAAACGATCTACCCTCCTTCTAAGTCTTTTATTATTGCGAGATGTTTCGTTAGCACCAGTTTCACTCTCAACCGGGAATCGATTGCGACAAAACACACTCACACTGTTTTAACTGCAAATATCTCGACTTCTGCAGGATGGATTTTTTAGCTGTCATACAATCGAATGTAGTGCTTTTAAAGTTCTATCGAATGCCCATAATGGCTTATCTGCGGGAAGCCTGTAAGTTAAAAAAGATGATGGTAAAAGTCACCACCTTTAACTGCAAATATCTCGACTTCTGCAGGATGGATTTTTTAGCTGTCATAAAATGAAATGTAGTGCTTCTAAAGTTCTATCGAATGCCCATAGTGGCTTGTCTGCGGGAAGCCTGTAAGTCAATAAATATGATTGTAAAAGTCACCACCTTTAACTGCAAATATCTCAATTTCTGTAGGATGGATTTTTTTGCTGTCATACAATGAAATGTAGTGTTTTAGAAGGTCTACCCATTCCACTATACGTCCACTCTGCGGGCGATCGTTTTTTGACTTGGGCGGCGCTTCATACATGCCTGCCCGTTCTCCTTTATTAATATCAGTAATTCTTTGTAATTCTTTATTGTACACAAAATAGTAACAAATACAATATGTTTAAAAGTACATGTACAAAGGCGAGCTTAACCCTAAAAGAGTTTTCTACCAGCAAACCTTTGGGTCTAGGGAGAAGCCATAAACAAATGTGGATGCGCTGTGTACATACCTACCAGTAGAAAAGAAATAATAATTATATACCTACTAACGAATTTACTAATGAAATACCTATACAATATATATATATATATATATAAACAAATACATATAATATATATACTTACACACATAATATATATCATATATCAGTAGGTAGGTAGGTACTCTGTTTTTCCAAAAAGTACTTTAAAGGGTCTTCAAATCGAGAGTAAATAGGTTTCTTCTGGGCCCAGGCTTCTATGTAAGCATGCTTCAAGTGGCGACCTCTAACTACGATCTCCTGAAGTACAAGGGCTTCGTAATAGAGTTGACAATACAGCGACTAGCTACTTCACCGCCTCACCGCTAGATGGCGCTGGCGCGCTACCAACTGCCGCGATTTGAATTCTAGAACGCGCAAGCAACATTATACTTGGCAATTACGCTATAATTACGTTTTAGATAACTACCTACATTATTGTGTTCGATGTCTTTGTAAGTAATCAAACTCAAACTTTGTACCTACATCATAATTTTGTTACTGTAAACGAGAACGTAGTGTTTAGACAAACCTAATATAGGCTTACAAACACTACTAACTAAAAATTGTTAACTTTTGAAAAATAAATATATCTATCTATCTAATTAGCCTATATAGAACTATCCGACATAAACTGTCGGCTGAAAGGCCCTAAGGTATGTGGACCAGATGGTGTCGACCTTAGCGAGGTTAGTACTACCCTTCTGGTCTGTGGTACTCTTCGCCATGAAATGGGAGAATACCACTTATCCCCAAATTAGTTTCTCAGAGTCAGGTTAAATGCCATCGACACGGTGGCTTATCGGTTCCAAACTCGGCGTACGATGCGGCATGCTGTTGGATCGTATCCCACAGACTAGGCAATATACTTTTTGCATTTTCGAAGTTTCGAACCGATAACCGCTGGGGTAAACGAGTTCTTGAGTGGAGACCGCGACTCGGCAAACGTAGTGTAGGACGCCCTCCGGCCAGGTGGCGCTGCAGGGACGCCCTCCGGCCAGGTGGCGGTGCAGGGACGCCCTCCGGCCAGGTGGCGGTGGAGTGACGATCTGCTCTGGTTGCTGGCAGAAGCTGGATGCGTTGAGCTGAGGACAGGGCGCAATGGCGCTTATTAGGGGAGGCCTATGTCCAGCAGTGGACTGCTATAGGCTGATGATTATGATGATGATGATTATGATTTTCGAAGTGAAAACTTCTTTAGGTGCGTTGGGTATTTTTGAGATTGGAAAAAACCATCCAAGTCAAAAAGCATTTATTCAGTAGGACCGCTGGGATCACTTAGAACTAATTTTACTCTTGTTCTTTCGCGACCAATACCGTGAAGAATCAGGGCAACAAACACGGTTTGGGGCCTTGCATTTTTTTAGGTGATCCATCTTACTAAAAGTCAAGCTCCAGTGGGGGCTCCCCACTGGAGCTTGACTTGACTTTTCGAGTCAAAGACCGTTACCGACACCATCTCTGACCGTTCCCTTCGGCAAGGATTGAAAAACTAGTTCCTAGTTTCGTCAAACAACACAAGCATGGATGGCGGTGAGTGAATGGAGCTCTACTTTGAGAGACAACCGCGAGTTCAAGTCCCCAGTAGGTACTGCACTGTTTTTTTGAAGTTTCGAATCGCTACCGACAACTCGTTCGTCTCGTTCAGGTTTTCACTTCTGTCGGCACTCCGTGTCACCTGTTTTTTTTGTCTGTAAACAAACAAGCAGAGGTCCAACCTGGCGGTCTGCCAGAGAGCAATGGAGCGCAGTATCCTAGGATTTAGACCCCTCGCAGACTGCAGACTTTCTATCGGCCGATAGTTGAGACGGACCATACTTCGGCTCGTAATGAGTATGAAGAAGTAAGCCGAAGTATGATCCGTCTCAACTATCGGCCGATAGAAAGTCTGCAGTCTACGAAGGGTCTTAGATTAACAGACCGAGTTAGGAACACCGTACTGCGCTCACAAACAAACAATAATGATGTCAATCAGAAAGTCGCCACATTAAACTGGGACTGGGCTGGACACGTTTGCCGTATGCAGGATAACCGGTGGGCTAAAACAACCACAGAGTGGTTCCCACAAGGTGCAAGACGGCCTCGTGGTCGGCCCAGACGGAGATGGCGCGACCAACTTGACGGGCACTGCACAAATTGGCAAACCGAGGCTTTGAACCGGGAGGAATTAAAGAAAAGACGCGAGGCTTTTGCCCAGCAGTGGGCTCCAATGGGCTGATAAAAAAACAAGTGAAATTCAAATTAGGTATAATCTAGAACATCGTACCTAGGTAGCGAACTGACGTCAGTCCTAGACTATAAAAACACAAGCAGTCTAGACCGACATTTAATAAAAACTATTGAATTAAAATGTGAATGAAAAACTATCATCAGTAAACGGAGGTAACCTTGCCATGTGTATGCGCATATATAATTTAACTGACCTACCACAATCGTGTAAAAATAACTTTGGAATATATTTTATACTCGTCCAGAGATGGCGCTACTAGTAGGCAAAACAACTAGCATTACAGTCTTCGTGAAATTAGGCTTTCCTAGATAAAATTAAATAAATAATGCTGGACATTTCACACAGCATCACCTAGCCCCAAACTAAGCAAAGCTTGTACTATGGGAACCAGATAACTGATATATATACTACTTATATACTTTTTGTTTGTAAATACATACATATTAGAAACACCAGACCCAAGAACAAACATTACACGGGATTTTTTCCCTTATTAAAATCACCCGAGCTCGATCCTACGGTAAACTTTGAGGCTGACCGACATGATGAAGGAACCATCGCAGGTGTCTGCCCGCTTGGGAAACCTCTTTTTATAGCTCCCTAAGTAACATATATTATATCAAATTCAGCCTTGGTAAAATGACGAAAGTTGACTCGTAATTTTCCATACTTTGAGGCTGACCGACATGATGAAGGAACCATCGCAGGTGTCTGCCCGCTTGGGAAACCTCTTTTTATAGCTCCCTAAGTAACATATATCAAATTCAGCCTTGGTAAAATGACGAAAGTTGACTCGTAATTTTCCATACTTTGAGGCTGACCGACATGATGAAGGAACCATCGCAGGTGTCTGCCCGCTTGGGAAACCTCTTTTTATAGCTCCCTAAGTAACATATATCAAATTCAGCCTTGGTAAAATGACGAAAGTTGACTCGTAATTTTCCATACTTTGAGGCTGACCGACATGATGAAGGAACCATCGCAGGTGTCTGCCCGCTTGGGGAACCTCTTTATATAGCTCCCTAAGTAACATATATCAAATTCAGCCTTGGTAAAATGACGGATCTTGGGTGCTATTTTGGGCACCTTTGATGCCTCATATCTCCCAAAGCCACCCGGACCCAAACTTCATTTTGGGGATCTTACATAACTATACTGGGACTACACATAGACTAACTCTCAGCCTTGGTAAAATGACGAAGGTCTGCCGGTCGCTGGCTCTTAGGTAATACATACAATAGCGTTTACCTACACGTAAGACAGGCGCGGATACAGCTCTCAAAAAAGGTTGTGGGCACAGCCACCCAAATGGCTATGTGCGAGTCGGAGGTTGAACTCGCTCCTAATCAATTGAAATGCCTACTTACTTTAGTCTAGGACCGGTTCTCAGTTTCAGTCGATTTGCCGCAGAAACTCAAAAAACCGAAACGGTCTACCTACTTAGTGCATAGGTTATTCTCCCCGGCAAGTAAAAATTTAGGTAAGGAAATCAAGGAACTCGTGTTCTTTTTCGCAAAAATCGTTTAAAAGGACCTGTGTATTCCATTTAGACTGACCGACAGACAACACATTTTTTTGACCAATCTCGAAACTTCGGTCAACTAAGGTTGTGGGCATGCCCACAGTGCCCATAACGGTGGATCCGCGACACGCATTCCAATCCGCAGATCGATCTGTGCCTTTTGAAACGCTGATAAAACTGTCAAGTACCTACGGATCGTATTGCAGGATAGGAGTAATATAATCCGATCTTTGTATATTTGCCAGACTTTTAGCTCGTCTTTGAAAAGGGCAGAGAAGTATAAAATAACGTATTATTCATTAATTCAAACAATACAGCATTTTCCTTGCATAAAACATCATCCGTGTGATATGAAATTCAATTTATTGTAATTTTACGAAGCAAAAAGTGAATACGTAAGCTCCTTTCGTCTATAAAATGATTTAAGTTTAAAAGCATCTGTTATGATTTTCCTACTCGACGATAGATGGCGCTCTATGAGATATATTTTATGTGAGCAAAGATAAAACACTTTGTGATATTTATTTACTTAAATATACCTTTCTACTTTACTATTATGAGGTATACAGGGTGTAAAAAGACAACTACCGAAAACTGAGGAGTTGCAATCAGACCATGACTCTAAACATAATTAGCGAAAAAAAACGCAAATTTTTTTTTTTGACTTGGCTTAGTCATTTTATGTTATTTTCAGTTATTTACTACTAGTGCAACATAATAAGACCACACCTACCTAATAATTTCATTAATAAAAGAAAAAAACACTTAAAACTCAAATTTCAGCAATCTACGTAAAACAACGCGCCCAGAACTTGCGCAAATAGTAGGTACCTACTCTTTAAACGCTGTTTTCTCAGGATATAATGATTTTTTCGGAAAATCCTTTTGGATTTGGTTATTTGTTGGGATGCTGTACCTACCCCTTTCGGCTTCGGTAGACGTCTTTTTACACCCTGTATATGTACCCTAATTTAGCTATACTTATTATCTGGGAAATTGTAGAAACCAGCAGCTAGTCTTCTCTTCGATGCCTGTACTCCGTAGGTTTGCAACCAAACCAAAACTTTTACTTCCTTGAAAATAGGTATTCCTACATAGCATGAAAGAAAATGGAACATTAAATTCTCAAAATGTTTATAGGTTTTTATGGCTGACCAAAATAAGTCTCTACAGGAGTGCATCCCTGAAATTGAAAGATTATTTATTTTCCTTGGTTGCTAAGCAAGAAAAGAAATTATAATTTTGCTATTCGACGCTAGATGGCGCTAGCCGTCTTTTGACTCTAGTCTAAATAAGTTATTTTTTAATAGATTTTTATAGGTTGCCGAGAGCCACGTGTGTTTGGGCTGCCCAAATAAAAGATATACTGTTAATCGCTGAGGAATTCCATTAAACAGCTCCTGGCTCCATCATCAGATCAGCTCACTGTCAGCATACGTACCTACTTATAAATTTTAGACGAAACTCGACGGATGTGCCGAGTTTCAATTCAATCAGCTTATTTTCCGAGGAGTTCCTTCGAGCAGCTTCTGCTCCTATAGTCAGAACAGCTCACTGTCACCATATTATTGCAATACCTACGCTTCCGCGGTGTGATCCACGGTTCTTCGGGACTTCAGAACCTATTTTATCCCAAAAAATTGGGATAAAAAGTAGCCTACGCACCGCCAAATTGTGGAACTCATTTCCGGGCTCTGTATTTTCCGAAAGTACAATTTAGGTGTCTTCAAATCAAGAGTAAATAGGTTCCTTCTAGGTAAGCATGCTCAATCTTAGACCTCACTACTGCTTAACATCAGGCAGAGTGAGGTCAAATGCTGACCTATTTAATTAAAAAAAAAAAAGCCTATATCCTTCGCATACAACCAGTAGCGGGCGGCGTAGCTATCGGAGGGCTAGGCGGTGCTATGCACTGGGGCCCCCAAGCTCAAAGGGCCCTCGGACTTAAAAGTTTTATGAAAAAAAAAAGAAATAGATATAAACCTATAGTTTTCTAAAAACAAAATCTTCTAGCTACAAAAGAAAAGTAACTTATACTTATCAGCTTAGGAATGAAATTGATACGGTCTAACATCTATTTACAACTCAAAAATGAAGCCCTGTCTGTTTGTGTAGTTTAAAATGAAGGACTAGGTATTTTTATATAGTTCGCTCTTACTTAGTACAGTACTCTTAAGTTCCTTAAATTTTTTGCACCCGTTCAATCTTCCATGCATTCTCCATCCAAAGGTCGCCTGGAAGAGATCGCGTCTCAGCGAAAAGGCCGCCCATTGTGCATTGTGTTATGGTTCTCTTTTCCACTGTATTTTGTAGGTGTGCATTGTGCAATAAAGTATTTTATTAGTAGTTATTAGCCGCACACTTGGGGATATCTAAAGAAGAAATTTGCAACGATACGGGATTTGAATTCACGTTCTTACCCATCCGTAGTAATGCTTTACTAAGACTAATTATGATAAATGGACATCCAACGTGATTCTTCACGGTATTGGTTGCGCAGGAACAGGAGTAAAATCACCTAGTTTTAAGACGTTTCAAAGTGATCCCAGCGGTCCTACTGAATAAATGCTTTTTGACTTTGACTTTGACTTTGATGAGTGACAATATCTGGCTATACTATACAGCATTGCAGCATGGGATGCATTTAAAATCGTATTCCAGATCGTAAGGTTGTCTGTAATAAATCGCTCACAGCGATAAGACGGCCCGTTGTACTTCGCTTTAAATGTTTTCTTGTATCTATTTGTATTTTGTAATGTCCATGTGGTGTACAATAAAGTATTTTCTTACTTCTATCTATCCTTTGAAGATGTCTAAGGGGGTAGCCAAAGGCATGTCCAGATACATTTGGCTTATGCCCACATTTTGCATAAGCATTTTGCACAACTGCATACGTGACAGGCTGAAAGCTCATCATCGCCTAACATTACTGTTTTCCTTTACCGTTTATGATTGAAAAACTCTTTTGTTTTTAAGAAGCAGCTGTAGTCACAATGAAGTAGCTGAAAACCCATTTTTGATGACGCCTAAAACATGAAAAAAGCGTTGTATAGCTGCCTCGCTCACTCGCTTAGTTTGTTACATCGTCCTATCTCGCCTACTCTACATAGAATACGTAATGTAGGGCGAACCTGCGCAATCGTTTATTGCACCTAACTTCAGAGAGCTAAAGATTGCTTGTGCTTTGTGTGTGTAAAAGTACTTTCTTTAATACTTTATTTGGAGATATTGAAACGAGTAGATATATTAAGAAGTAGGTACATAAAATGAAAGACCCTGTCTTTCATTTTAAACTACACAAACTGACAGGGCTTTATTTTTGGGTTGTAAATAGACGTTTGACCGTATCAATTTAATTTCTAAGCCGATTTTAGTTTTCACTCCAAAAAGTACCTATCTATAATTGATTTTTATGAAATGTTGCATATCATTTTCAAGGAGAACAGACGTTGACCAATCACAGCGCAGCAACATCACGTTGCACGCTCGAATGACTAAGTTATACAAGAAGCAACAATCAATGAATAGGCTAGTCTTTATCGATTTTCTCGAGATTTTCATAACAAAACAAAAAAATCATAATATAATATTTTTTCATTTATTTGTTGAACCCAATTCCTGAATATAGTTAGTTTAAAATGAAAGACACTGTTATATTCTACAGATCCTACCTACTAGGTATTCAGAAGATTCAAGTGATGGGTTTATTTCTTTGATCAACAATATTATAGGATTGAGGATTTGAGGTCGTTATTTTGTGTAGCATTTGACGTTTTTCGTGATGTATGATCGTAAGTTTATGATCATGTTTTGAGGATTTGTGACTTTATTACTAGGTGCAAAAGGCGTAATTCGGTTAAACTTAAAACTCTTTTGGCATTGATTTTGTACGTCACGCTATCTATAATATTGTTGATCGAAGGTTTATTTAAAATAAAACACAAATAAAATTGCAAATTAAGAACTATAATTTCAGATTCTATAAAAAAAACATCTACAGATCACAATTATTTCTAGCTACTTATAACTAACATATTAAAGTCAAGGGATTGCCGTGTCAGCCATATTGGAAAAACAATGAGAAAATGGCGGGAAAATCACTCGTCGAAATGTATGTAGAGACAAATCTATTATGAAAAACTGCGCCAACGGCTAATAACGAATGAAAGACGAACTAAAATGATTGAAAACATAACCCTTCCTTTGACAGTCGGGTAAAAACGAGGACATTGATAAAAAAATACGAAAATAAATTTTGAATTTGAAAAAACAAAACATTAATTGAAGTTTGAGAAGTTTGTAATGAGTGATTTTGAAGCCTAATTGTTTCCTTCTATGGTTTTAATTAAAAAATACCTATAAAAATGCGTAAGTCCAATTCTTAATACCTAGGTATACAAATATTTTATTTCTATATAATTTTATTGAAGCCCCTTACAAAATAAATTGTCACTCTACTGAAAAACAAGTCTGATTACATAATTTTCTAGTCGTAAAAAAATACACACATTCACACAAGACCAAAGAAATACTTTAATACAAAATTGCTACAAAACTAAATTTGACCTGACAATAAACAGAGGAAAAAATGGGGCACAAAAGAGGATGTTTTTTTCATTTGCTTAAAAAAATATTTTTAATAATAATTTTTCTAACCCCCTTGGTGGTTTTTTTACTGCAAAAAATGGGGCTAAACTATCATATTTAAGTATAGTATAAAAAAATACTACATTGTAAAGAAATATAGAAAACTAGCTGCGCTCCCGCGGTGTAACCCGCGGTCCCTCGGGATTTTTTCGGGATAAAAAGTAGCCTATGTCCGTTCCTGGGATACCACCTTTATCCGTGCCAATTTTCAGCCTAATCTGTTCAGTGGTTTGGGCGTGAAAAGGTAACAAACAGACAGACAGAGTTACTTTCACATTTATAATATTAGTAAGTATAAGTATAAGTATTGCAGACGAAAACCGGCGCGATTTTATAAATTTGAAATAAAATAGGTTACTACTTTAGAAGTACATAATTTGTTTTTTCCTGTGTACCTTTTCTTTGGTCTTTTACAAACAGCCATAGACATTAAAAAACCATGATTTTTTTATTGTCTTAATAGTAGTAAAAGTATTTTTTTAATAAATGCACTACAAATACTTTTTTTATCAAGAGGGAAAACAAAAAAAGGGGAAAAAATAAAATGTCTACATTTGGCACGCAGGTATTCAACAAAATATTATAGTTTTTATAACTAATAACTTTACTCGTAAACAGTCTCGATTCTTTGTTGAATATTTTTTTAAATAACTTATTTGATTTAATGAGAAAATAAATAAGTTTGAGCCATCGCCCAAGCGGTGTGCGATTCCCAGAAAAAAAAACAAAGTAAGTACCTAAGAGTAAAAAAGTTAAATTACTAATTGAAAAAATATAATTGAGGATCATTTGCATTAACTAGTTTAACTCTAGCAAAACAAAATCATTCTGAAAAACAATTTTTTCGGGGTTAAAAAAACGGTAAGTTTGTAGGCAAGGCTATCAACTTGCCAAATAAGAAAACTAACTAAGAAAATAAATAGAAAATAAAAAATCCACAAAAAAATCTAACTACGAGCTAAAAATAACCTAAAAAAATCGGCACACCGCAAGCAGACATCTAAAATTTTTTTTGTTTTATTTTCTCGGTACCAAATGTAAACTGTACGTATCTTTGGGGAGAGCTACACACGCTGGTTTCTGCCTCAAATCCTTCTCATCATCAGCCCTTACATCAAACTCTTGCATCATATTCGCAAACATGACAAAACTCATTGTTGTTACCAAAGTTTGTCCGATACACGTCCGCTTGCCTATGCTGAAGGGGAGGAAATGAGGGATGTTACGTTTAACCGATAGCACCTCTCTTTCTGCCTCGGATATTTTCGTGCTCGGCCCATTTTTCTCGCTGTCAGACTCCATACCTGAATCGCATTGGGAATTTCTTCTTGTACGAACCTTATTCTTCTCCAAAAACCTGCTTGGGTCGAATTTCTCCGGCTCGCTCCAGTATTGATCAGACATGTTCAGTTCGTAGTTGTTTATGAAAACTATTGTGCCCTTTTCGATACCAAAACCAGAGACAGCTGCGTTTTCTGTTGCTACGTGCGGAACGATTGGTGATGAGGAGTATCTGAGACATTCTAGGACAGTCGCTTCTGTGTATGGCAAGCTGCTTCTATCAGTGAGGGAGATAGCACGCTTTCCCTTCGTTGCTGCTTCAATCTCGCTACGGATTCTCCTCCCGACCTCTGGATCTCTTGCTACCGCTGTAAGACACAGCATAACCAAATTACCAACAGACGAATGACCTCCAAGGAAATCTTCAAGCATGAATATAATTGTGTTCCTGTCTACTGTTGGGTCATCGTGCAAAACTCTAAGCAGGCCATCGAGGAAGTCCTTTTCAGGTGCGTCGACGTCCAAATCATGCTCTCTCTGTTCAACGATACGGGAGAGAATGAAAGAGCGAATGTCGGTAGACCATTGAGAGAGTTTGTCCATATGCTTACTGTAGAACGGCGATAACCAAGGCAAGAAATCAACAGCGTACCCCTGGTTTATCTCCCAGAAAATCTCATCGAAATGTTCAACGATTTTTTTGAATTGAGAATCTTCCTCTGAATCAAAACGAACGCTGCACATGTAGTGAGTGAACATGTTCATAGCTGATGACATGAGGAAAGGTTTGACTGCAATAGCACCATCTGTAGCTCTCACTCTCTCCTTCAGGGTTTGTACGAGCTCGATAGCTTCAAACGTAGCGACGGATCCGATGCGTGTGAAGTTGTCTGTGTGCTGCTTGGGTCCACAATGGCGCCTAGCGAGGTTTCGCCGCCGTGTTTGGAGAGTGGACCAATCACAGAGCGCCAAAGCTGGGGACAAGGAGAAAGGAAAATTTAGTTGCCAGCTACAAGTGAATAATTTGGCCGAATTTAAGAAAATTTCAGGAAAACATGATGTAAGTACACTTTTATTCAAATAACTTACAGTGTGTTTTACAACAAGTTAGAAGGCCTAATAAACTTGATATAAAGTTAACCATACAAATTAGTTTATGCATGACATACTTAACTTTATGTCAAGTTTATTAGTATGGGCCTCAATTTTATACATGTACCTAATTATCTTGATCAACTTTTTATTAAATATCTATAATTATAAAAATTCTAGCAATAGTGCTGGTTGATACTTGATACTGGCCATATATAAAAAAAGTTTCAAGTCGCCATTTTTTTCTTCTCGCCATCTTATTTTTGCTGCACGCTCTGATAAATTCTTGTATAATTAATATGTTTTCAATTTCTACGATATTTCTTTGTTGTTTATCCCAAACGCAGTCTACCGTGCTAGACTCTAGAAAAAGCACAGTAGACTTTCTTCTAAAACAAGATCATAGAATTGCTATTTATAAAACTGAAGACTGACGCAGTAGATATTTTCTCAACCTTGGGACGCAGGTTGCGGGTTCGATCCCCGCCGTGGGACAAATGTTTATATGATCTGCAAATATTTATCTCGGGTCTGGGTGTTTCTATGTATTATTATTATTATAATGCTGGACATTTCACACAGCATCATCTAGCCCAAAACTAAGCAAAGCTTGTATTATGGGAACCAGATAACTGATATACCTACTACTTATATACTTTTTGTGTGTGTATGGGACAGCTGGAAGGGGAAGGCCTAGGTGAACCTTTTTGGATCAAATTGGCGACATTTTGGAGAAGGGCCAGGTAAAAAGTACCCTAAACCGACGAGCATGTATGAAGAATGTAATGAGAGTTAATGAGGCGAAAGTTGTGTGTCAGGATCGTAGCGACTGGAGATCCGTGGTCTCTGCCTACCCCTTTGGGAAAGAGGCGTGATTTTATGTATGTACGTATGTATGTAAACAAAAAAAACGTATGTATGTACCTATACTTTTTATTTGTATAATATGTATGTATTTACAAACAAAAAGTACCTTTTCAACACACTTGCTCATAAAGTGGCTCTATGGTCACTGCAATTAGGCACATAATGACACCCATAATCAAACTGTGACTTTTTCATTATTTTATCTCACTAGTGAGTTATAGATTTTTTTTTAAATTTTATTGGTTGAGTTGCTTTGTTCTTAAAAAAGTTTTTATTAAAAAAAAGATCGTGTTCAATAGAACAAATAAATTAATGTTCCTATTGCTTGCTCATTTCATGCAACTTCTTATTTAAATAGATAATTTTAACTCGTACGTGTTTAATAAATAAAACTTTCACTCAAATATGACTTTTGTTTTCTCTGTAATAAAAGAAAATGTTAAATTCCCCATTTTGTACATACGTGGCAGAATAGGCGCGGAAAAAAAACCCTCATGCCTTTATTTAGTCTGTGGCCGATCGCAATGCGCGCGCATAGGAAAACTGATTAATTTTTCCCTTCTTCTTCTTCTTCTATTAATTGCAAATCATTTTTCACAACTCGTTTTCACTGTTGAAAATGAGTTTTTATTGTTATTTTATTCACAAATGTGTTGAAAAACGTCGTATGATACACGTGTGTATTGATGATTACCGTCCTCGGCTCTCTTAAGACCCTCGCCTACGGCTCGGGTCTCAATGGCGCCTCGGCGGTAATCACCAATGTTACACACTAGTACCATAATGTACTATTACCAGTTATCTGGTTCCCTAATACAAGCTTTGCTTAGTTTGGGGCTAGATGATGCTGTGTGAAATGTCCAGCATTATTTATTTAATTACGTGTGTGTTTTATGAATCGTCAAGAAATATTTTTGAATCGTCACCGGGCCGGGAAATACCGTGATAAAGTTTCTATGCCGTGTTTAGTTACGGAGATAACTAGATGGCGCTGGCTGGTGGTGTCGGTAACACTGTCAGTCTGAGTTCAATGATTTTCTCCCATCTCAAAATGCCCAACGTGCCTAAAAATGTTTTCACTTCAATAATAAACCTTTTATAAATTCGGTTAGGTTAGTACTTATAAAATTAGCGATAAACTAAACTACAAATTTTGCCTTTTACGATCTTAGTTGACGTTATACACAGTTATAAAAAGGATGGGTGACCACTAATAGCTCAATCATACTGAAAATATTGTTTAAATTCCATGGAGGCCTTCAAGTGGCCTAGAAACTCGTGTTAACCATTAATAAGTAGGTAATTAAGTGTTGGGTTCAAAATGTGACCATGACCTATCTAATATAGACTTTAATGGTCTAATCTGAAACTTTAGATGCTACAGTTACCGGCCATTGTTGTGGCACAATATGCACAAAAGTAAGAAAATGAAAATATAGGACAACTTCAGGATTATACCCTATCAAACAAAAAAAACCATACTGTACAATATTATTAATGTGAAAGTAACTCTGTCTGTCTATCTGTCTGTCTGTTTGTAACCTTTTCACGCCCAAACCATTGAACAGATTAGGCTGAAAATTGGCATGGATAAAGGCATCCCAGGGAATGACATAGGCTACTTATTATACCGAAAAACTGAAAAAAACCTGAGGAACCGCGGGTCACACTGCGGGAGCGAAACTAGCAAATTATAAATTTCGATCCACAGTGTACGGAGATATCGACCATTAAAAATCTGCATTTTTCGAATTCGGGTAAAAATTTAATAAGTAACATGACTGTACGCATCCCACTATCCCGCTAATATTAAGCTGAAAGTTTGTGAGTTTGTTTAGATGTTTGTGTTTCAATCACGCCTAAACCAGTGAACCGATTTGGATGAAACTTGTACTAGGCTTAAATAGTGACTTGGAATAGCATTGGCTTTTAAATGTTTGTACCACGCCTAAATAAAAATATTTATAACTCAAATCATCCACTACTAACCGTTTAGAATGTTGCTTAACTACGACAATCTATCAAGAACGACTTTATGTCCGGTTTCTATATTCAACGGACATTCGTAGGTTTCTACGACTCGTTTTCACATACAAATTTTGACAGCTAACTTACCGCCGGTTTCTAGCTGTCAAACTTTTACCTACGACTCTCCGTTGAATATAGAAACCGGGGGTAAGCAAGCACCACGAGCGCATCAACGAAAAGTCAACGATGTGCCATAGCAATAGCCGTGAACTGTAATATCATGATAATCTGGTAATTTTACTCTACATTAATTAATATTAGTAGTTAATTCTTGTCATCTGAGTGTTACTCGACTGTAAGATAAAGGAGGGTTATGTGAATAGCAACACTGCAACACTAGTATCTCAAGACGGTATCTCTCCTAAGATCGCAGGTTCGATTCCCATCCAGGCCCTTGATTCAAACTTCAGCGGAACACATTCTGGGGCAATATTGTGTAACTCAATTGGCAATGGACATCGGCTTCATTTGGACATTTGAACCTAGCCTGAACTTCAATTGTCATTTTCGTATTGTGTGATTAAATAAATAAATAATAATGCTGGACTTTTCACACAGCATCATCTAGCCCCAGAGTAAGCAAAGCTTGTGTTATGGGTCCTAGATGAGTAATATATCTACTACATAATATACTTTTTGTTTGTAAATATATACATATTATACATAGAAACACCCAGACCCGAGACAAATACTTGTAGATTAACAAACATTTGTCCAACGGCGGGGATCGAACCCGCAACCTACTGCGTCGCAAGCGGACCTTCGCCTACTGCGCTACAGAGGTAGTCGTGCGAGCCTATCGCCGCCTATTAGGCTCAATGCACATTGAATTGGCAAGCGACGCGTCAATTAGTTTTATAGCAAGCCATAATAAACCTTATGAATAGTACAAGATATATAAACGCTTGTAGAATGAACGAGATCTGGCGCAGCCATCTAGCGGGCCGCGCTGGCTCGAGCACTTTCGTACGGTTCATTCTACAAGCGTTTCTATACCTCGTATAAAAACGCTTTTCGTTTATATATCTTGTACTATTCATAAGGTTTATAATGGCTTACTATAAAACTAATTGACGCGTCGCTTGCCAATTCAATGTGCATTGAGCCTTAGACCTACATTTTGTGCATTTTCCAAAATGATACCTAAATCTATGCATGACCAGGATTCGAACACATGACCAGCCTTATCTAACTTGAAATCCATTTCCAGTTGTCATCCCAATAGAGCTCAACCAATCACACAATACGAAAATGACAATTGAAGTCCAGGCTAGGTTTCGAATGTCAAAATGACGCCGATGTCCATTGTCAATTGAGTTACACATGGCTTGAAATCGATTCATATTTTTTTACAATTATATAGGTAACCTACCTCAAAAACGTATTATTATTCATCAAAAACGTATTATTATTCAATAGAAAAAGAACCAGGCCATGTTTTTCTTTAAACTACGCAAGATGATATTCGTGAATTTCGTATTAAAGCTGACATTGTGAATTTCGTACAATACCTATGACCGTAATTCGTGAAAAACCGCTGACTTTTCAAAAATGGAATCGTTGAGTCAAAACTTTTTAGAGGCCACGTAAAAATGAATGATTAAAGGGGTGATGTATTTGTGATTATAACCGCTGGTAATGAACGATTTACCTACTGTGGAAAAATATAATTTTTAAATAACCGACTGCCATGAATTTATCTTTATTTTTAGCTTTAAAATAAATAAACCTTAAGCGAATTTTTTGTAAGAAAACAAAAAAATATAACAAAACAGATAAAAGGTATCAAACTATCCCTAGATATTCTCTCAAATCTATAGTAGTCCAAAATCCTTTGAAGATGTTTATGTTGGTAGTGAAAGGTAAATACTACCTATGTCCAAAAATATAATTACTATCTGGACTATATTTTTGCAAAAGTAAGTTTGCTATAGGTAATTAATAAATATAATAAGTATGCCTTATATCCATAGCATTATAATTATATTATGTAATGTCCAACTCGCTATTTAAGTCATTTAATATACCCTATATACCTACCTACCTACCAGTCAGCGATTTTACTCCCCAGTGGATCACTCCGTTAATATTGAATGAAAGAAAAGAACAACATTTTTTAAATTTTTTGAATTTAGAATACCTAAGCACGTTCTATTTTCGTAATTTAAAATATTAACGCATCTGTTTATATTTTTCATCGGAATAAAAATGAAGGAAATGCGTATTTACATACATAATGACGTCTCTTGTGACTATGAAGATTCCTTTTGGGAGTCATTTCTATATAATATAACGGGAACATTCCCGGGGTATAAGACTGGAGTTGACATTAATGAACAACCGAATTGAACTTATCAAATTAATCAAAGTAACGATTACGTTCGAATTTCAATCACTGGGCACACGCTTAAACGGTGAAATTTAGAGTTGCCAGTAACAAAAATAACCCTAAAATTAAGTAAAGTTTTCCCATTATTTCGGTTGAAAAAATCGGCAAAATTAAAAAGGCTCACGAATCTTTCTTTGGGGTTAGTCAAAGGCCAATCTATCCTTGTATAGTACATTACGATATTAGTGCGTAAAGATGGTTATAACATGCGAGGCGGAATTTCAGCCCGAGCCGCAGGCGAGGGCGTAATTGAGCCGAGCATGTTATAACCAATACGCACGTATATCGTACGACGTTTTTTAACACATTTGCGAGGAAACAGAAAAAAAATCATTTTAATTATACTCAATCTGTGAATGCACACTGTTGCTTTCCCGCCATTTTAACAGCGCGCTAGCGCTGCCTACTGACTGGCGCCGCGCGGCGATTAGTTGAAAGAAATTTGAATAGCAACAGCGCGCTGCTCACTAGCTGGAGGCACGAATCCAGCTCGGCGGCGACCAGTTCCATATTTGAAATGGCAAATAATGCTGTTATGGAATTTGTATGGACTATAACATAACTATTTGCTTTGATAACACACGCGTTTGTTATGACCCGCTTTACATATTTAAAACCGGTGGAATTACATCAGCTTTACGAGCAAGGGTGTTAAAAATTACCTTAACTAATAGGCAATTCTGAGTACTTACCTACTAACAACTAACGGTATTAAGAATGGTTAGGTGCTCTTATCAAAGAAAAATAATAATTGTTACTTGCAATAACTAGCACTTAGTAAGTAAAAACCACGGGATTTTCATATCTCACTTCCCAGTCATTATAAGCTGAAAGTTGGTGAGTTTGTTTAGATGTTTGTATGTTTGTTTCAATCACGCCTAAACCAGTGAACCGATTTGGATGAAACTTGGAATAGGCGTAGTGACCTGACATATAGGCTTTTCAAAATGTTGGTACTTCGCAGGTAGTAAAGAAATAAACTAACAAAAAGTGTGTGACAATGACATGCAACTACAGAAGCCAATTCTGTAGTAGCATGTCATAAAAGCTGACCTAAGTAAAAGTAGGTCCTACTTATTTTAAAAAGAAATGTTTAAAGTTACAAAAATATTTGAACTAGTGGTAAGAAAAAAGAAGAAAAAGTAAAAAATACTCACAGTTATTCCTGTCACCAGCAAACAGCTTGTGAAATCTCAAGAAGTCTGGTCTCCCGCCAAAAAACTTGCCATTCTGATTCAAAACCTCCCGAATCAATTCCAGATTATTGACTACAACGCACTTCGATGCTCCCAACTTCAAACTGAAGATATTGCCATACTCCTTAGCCAATTCCGTGAACGCCTGAAACGGCGACTCATGCTTGCCCAAAAGATGTAAATTACCAATAATTGGTAGGGACACTGGTCCCGGCGCGGTTTTAAGAACCTTTCCTACATTTTTACTGGTCAGCATCACGGTGTTCCTCTTATAGAGTTTATACACCGCTAGCAAAGCGACCAAAATAAGGAGGACTGCACTCATTTTTCTAAAAGAATTTTTTTGAGTGGCCACACCGGTTTGACTGGAGTGTTGGCGGGAACGTGCGCTCGCCGTCTAGCACTGTGCCGTTTGAACCGACGACCGCCATTTTATACCCTTTGTTTACATCTCGCATTCAATTTTCGAACGCAACTTTAATTCTACACTCGCAGATTCATTTTGAACTTTATTGCATTGCAATAAGTGCAGTGCTATTTACAAATCCAGATTTGCAACGGATATTTTTCTAGATGGAGTAGAAAGCTTTAGTTGACCTTAAAATTTGTTTTTTCCATGTAACTTACTAACGCAGGTTTGGTTTAGGTCATTGACATACCCTAAATCTGAGAATTTTCGGGATTATTTATTTATTTATAAGTGGAAGTGTGTTCTCAGCCTTCAAGGAGGCGTGATTGTATAGTAACTCGGTTCAATCTATGTCAGGAGTCCTACAGAGCACGTGCGCCTCGGCAATTTTCATCTATCTTCAAATTCAAATTCAAAGTATTCATTGCATTCATGTGTGTGTACAATAGGTCTTAAAATAAAGGTGTACTAAGTTACTAACACATGAGTCCTGGAAGGACATCGCAAAAGTAGTGAGTAACATAAAATTGTGTTTGTTACACAAACATTAAAAAAAAGTAAGTTCGTATGAGTCAGTGGCCAACTCTGGTGACGGAGTTTTTAGGCCGCCTTAAGGCCTCCGTCATGGCTTAACGACTTAAATAGCCGGGACCGACAATTTAACGTGCCCTCCGAAGCACGGAAGCGCTCAGATGAAAATGCCACTGGCGGTCACCCATCCACTTACAGACCGTTTCGAACGTTGCTTAACTTCGACGATCTATCAAGAACGACTAAGCAAGCACGACCACGAGCGCTTCAGACACAAACATTAAAATTTCTTACGCTATGATGAGATCTTTTATTTAAAACTAGCAAACCCAGCGAACTCCGTTTCGCCACCAGATGCCACCAGATTTTTCCTGAATTTTCTTTGCTATAAACCTCACGGAGCCCGAGACCTTTCCAACGAATGCAAAACCGTGGAAATCGGTTCGTGCGTTCTGGAGTTATAGCGTCAGGAAGGAAAACCCGACTTATTTTTATATAGTAGATTTATTCTTCTGAAATCCATACTAGGTAATATTTTAAATGTGAAAGTAACTCTGTCTGTTTGTTACCTTTTCACGACCAAACCGCTAAACAGATTAAGCTGAAATTTGGCGGAAGGTTGTATCCCAAGGAAGGACATTTTATCCCGAAAAAAGAAGGCTACTTTTTATCCCGAAAAAATGAAATAATCCTGAGGGACTGCGGGTCACACGGGTCACAAAATTGCCGTGCGATACGATAACTTATAGGTTGAAATCGCATCGTGTAAATGCACCTTAAGACCTTTGGTTTAAAGAATTTATTCTCAAAAAGACAAAGTCACTTACATGAGAACACTTATTTAGCTTATAGTTAGGGTATACAAAGTAGTAAGTAATCGTCGATCTGTTACAATATAGGTAGATAATAGTTCGGTGTGTACACAGTAGGTACAGAGTAGGTAGGTACAGACTACAGACCTCTCGCAGACTACAGACTTTCTATCGGCCGATAGTTGCTTGAAACGGAATATGCTTCGGCTCGTAATGAGTATGGAGAAGTATAGCCCGTCTCAACTATCGGCCGATAGAAAGTCTTCTGCGAGGGGTCTAAGACCTCAGATTCAATTTCAGAAATTACCCCTTAAACAAGTGTCTTAAATGCCATCAAATTCGTTATTAACGGATAGTGAATTCTACGTATTAAAAGACCCCTCTTAGTGTTTATTTATTTATTTATTTAGATCGAACTTAACTATGACATTACAGAAATTCCAGATCATCATAGTTAATAAATATGTGTACACATAAAAAAAAAAAAAAAAAATGCTGGACTTTTTCACACAGCATCATCTAGCCCCAAAGTATATTGTAGTAGCTTGTGTATAAATTTAGACAAAACAATTGAAAACAATTTACTACAACTATTATACGAGTATAACAAAAATTAACTTTAAAAACTTTCACAAAACTCTAGGCACAACCGTTCTATCTCCTTCCAGCCATCCGCAAACACGTCTAACTGAGGATGTACAACTATGAGCTCGTTAGCCATGCGCAAGAATTATTGTTACTAAGTGGTATTGCCATGCGCAAACTGTAGTTTTCCACTGAAGGGTCACTCCCTTGAGTTCATGAAAGTAGGCTAAACATTTGAATATAGAATGGCGACTTGGCGCCATCTCGATATTTGAATACAACGTCATAGATTTGTTCTCTGTCAACAAAGGAGATTAATTTTCAGTTAAAATAAGTTTTTTTGAAAAAAAAAATCAACAAGTACAAGCTTTTAATAGGTTACCGTGAGCTGATTGAACTCACCGATGTAAGTACAAAATTTCATTTCAATCAACCTATTCTGAGGAGTTCCGTTCTCCATCATCAGCTCGCAGTCATCATATTTCAAAATTTTAGATGATACTTAATCTACAAACCGAGTTTCAACTCAATCGGCCTATTAACTGAGGAGTTCCGTTCTCCATCATCAGATCAGCTCGCTGTCACCATATTTTAAAATTTTAGATGTATGAAATAAATAAATAAACAATAAACTTGATCTACAAACCGAGTTTCAACTAAATCGGCCTATTTTCTGAGGAGTTCCCTGGAACAGCTCATTACTCCATCATCAGATCAGCTCGCTGTTATCTGGGGGCACGGTAGTGCCCCCGCCAAGACGAGCCAAGCGAAGCGCAAGCGCAAGGGCACTACCTACCTTTTCTCGAAGCGCTTCGTCGTATTTTTGAACCTTCATAACTTGAGTTTGGGTTATACCAGATAAACAAAATTTTCAGGATATAATGTCAGTGGTAGACTTAATAAACCTCTAAAGTTTCAATTGCATAGCTCTTATACTTTAGATTTTATTGATATCTAAAATACCCCGATTTCGTCACTCACTCACTGATGATCAACAAAATTCTTAAGGTACTTCCTGAAGTCCTAGAAAACTGAAATTTGGTATGTAAGCTAGTATTAGTACCCAAACAACAAAAAAATCCTAAAACTTGGAACTTTTACCCCCCAACCCCTTAAACTAGGGGGTGAAAGTTTGTTCGAGACTTCCGCAACTTTTGACGCTAGAGGTCTGAATGCGGCCGCGGAGGGGTAAAAATCTGAAATAGGGAAACTTAATTCCCTATTTCCTGCTTGAGATCTGAAAATTATACACAAGTACATAGAACACAAACTTTTCATCAAATCAAAACATTATCCTACCCATAAGTACTTAGATATGAATAATATTACTACACTTCACTTCGGTAAGTGTTTATTAATCAACCTATACTTTTGAACATAAGCATCGTAAGTATAGTATGCGCCAACGCCCGCCGCCTGCCCCCTCGTCCCCGCGCAGTAGCTAAAAATAATCGGCCCGTCAGCGAGCGCGGCACCCGAACGCGGGCAGACGCGCGAGGGCAGACGTCGTTGACGGTTGTCTCGTTGAATGAAAAATTTTCGGAATATTTCGGTGATTTAAAAGTTTGCTATCGCGGAGAAAAAAACCATTTGCCTAATATTTAATTGTTAGTAGTTTAGTAGGTAAAGGTTTAGATACTAGTGTTTTAATTTTCATTGATAAAAAGTATTAGCATTACGTTTGCAATTTTCTCACAAATTTAATGAAGAAATTCAAAGATTGAATAAGTAGGTATTTGCAATTAAGTAGTATAGGTTAGTAGGTATAATATGTTTATAGTTGTTTATGTAGGTACGACTGATAGATGAAAAAAGAAAGAAAAAATGAGCGACAAAAAAATACTTGTATTTGTCGCTCATTTTATCTTTCTATCATAAGCAACCTACAAAAAGAAATGAAATCCCACAAAAACATTTCATGTTAAATGTTGCCAAGACGAGACCATATAGCTCGCACTGTCAAAAAGTAATCAGATCCCGTGTAGAGCCAAGTTTCTAACCCTACATGCCCAGACCTAAATCGATAAGCCCTAATTTCACACTCAAGTTACGGGGAAATTCTACAGCCATAGCTCGTACTGCGTTGTTCGTAGCGCGTAGCAGAGTTTTTACGCTATAATCTCGTAGGCGTGCAAACCTTGGACGTAACTGGCGAGTCGGCCGCACGGACTTTTTGCTATTCGTCATATGGGCTTGAGCTTAAAAATCTATTCAATCTTCTAAACTCTTTCCGTGCGGCCATCTCGCCAGTTACGTCCAAGGTTTGCACGCCTACGAGATTATAGCGTAAAAACTCTGCTACGCGCTACGAACAACGCAGTACGAGCTATGGCTGTAGAATTTCCCCGTAACTTGAGTGTGAAATTAGGGCTTATCGATTTAGGTCTGGGCATGTAGGGTTAGAAACTTGGCTCTACACGGGATCTGATTACTTTTTGACAGTGCGAGCTATATGGTCTCGTCTTGGCAACATTTAACATGAAATGTTTTTGTGGGATCATATTATTGCAATGAAGCGCTCGTGGTCGTGCTTGCTTAGTCGTTCTTGATAGATCGTCGAAGTTAAGCAACGTTCGAAACGGTCTGTAAGTGGATGGGTGACCGCCAGTGGCATTTTCATCTGAGCGCTTCCGTGCTTCGGAGGGCACGTTAAATGGTCGGTAGTCCCGGCTATTTAAGTCGTTAAGCCATGACGGAGGCCTTAAGGCGGCCTAAAAACTCCGTCATCAGAGTTGGCCACTGACTCATACGAACTTACTTACTTAATGTCATGTGTTTTGGTACACTTAAGAGTCCTCGGTGATTCAGTTCAATCCGACACCGGGAAGTTTGTCCGGGTCAAATCTTGCAAGCTTAATTTGACCCGGACAAACATACAAACAGACAAACATTAAACGCTTTTAAAATGATATACGCGTTGCTGAAGGCTACGCCTAGTCTGTACGCAGCTTAGAATCCTCATTCCATAGCATAGTCAGGGCAAATGAAGTCCTGCTGAAATCACTAGGTATTACTCGTATTGTAAATCAAACTTAAACTGAATTCCAATTTTAAAATAATCGAGTTCCATTTTTAAATTTCTAGAATTAATAAGATTCGTGTTTCGCACGTCATATCCCGACTTCAGATCTCCATAGATTAATAAACGGGTAAGTGCGAGTCAGTTTTGACTTTTGGGTTCCGTATAAATGCTGTACAAAAATACTGGGCCTATGTTTTTTGTGATTTGTATGAAATTTGGAATAGTTGTAGATTGTACGTAGCCTGTTATAACATACATTACCTATAGGCTATTCAAATTTTTGAAGTGAAAACTTATTCAGGCACGTTGGACATTTTTGAGATGAGAATAAATTCTTAGATTCGCCTTGAAAAGGTCACGTGCGAGTCACGATTGCTCAGCGACCGACACCTACCAGTAGTGCCATCTAGTTCTGTACACGGTAAACTTTTACGGCAATATTTTTACATTTCTAAAAGCTCATTTTGTAAGTAAACGGGTGAAGTCGTTACCTGTCGATATTTTTCGATTTCCTGACTTTTCAAAAAATACACTAGGCACTTATTTGTTCAAGTTTTCACTTCTCTCGGCACTCCCGGGAGTGCCGTTTTTTGGTACTTACCTTTTTTTTGTATCAGAAAATCCATTATGGATACCCTACGGCCGTGGGGACAGCGGAAGGGGTCGGACTCTTACTGACTAAAAACTGACGCGTGACTGGCCATGCATGTCAAGGCGCTGATCGGGGCGGGATCTCCTAAGGACTGTCCCGGGAATGGCACCCACAGCCACGCCCGGCACCCTCGCGGTGCTTACGGCGGCGCCATTTTATCTTTCGTACTCAATACCATTTTAGGTACTTACCACACGATCGAAGCTGTATCTTATTTTTGTTTACTGAATAATATAACATACGTCAATGGATTAGAAAATCAATGGAAAAAACCTAATTTGTATAATTTTAAAGTCGGGCGAAAGGACAACATTGTTCTGGATATTTTAACATATTTACCGCTTCTCAAGTTTATACAGGGTGTAAAAAGACGTCTACCGAAGCCGAAAGGTGTAGGTACAGCATCCCTATAGACAACCAAATCCAAAAGGATTTTCCGAAATACCCACTAAATCCGGACAAAACAGCGTTTTAAGAGTACTGTTTGCGTATGTTTTGGGCGCGTTTTTTTACGTAGATTGCTGGATGTTCCATAGCGGAACAGAGTTATAATGTTTTCGTTAAAATTTCTTGTTTCATTTTGTAATGTGGGTGGCATAATACAGAAAACACAATCTTGAGGGTAGGTCAAACCTATCTTTTTACAATTCTATTGGCTGCTTTGGAGTGATGCCTAGTTTTTGATTTCGAAACGGCGACAAGTAGCCAGTCTGGTTCGACGTCTTACGGGCTACACGCGCGCGCAATTATTCGTGTCTCCGCACAAGTGCCGTGTTAGTGATCCCATACTCTTAAGATCTCCTTTTGAACCTACATCCAAAGACACATAATCTATGAACCTGCAGTGACAGCACCCTATGGACCTAAGTTACGGTGATTTCTCAGTGCAATCAGGAGGCAAATCTTGGACCCGGCTAGATTGATGAGACCAAGGTTAGTTGCTCTATACAGCCGACTGAAACTCCCGTACACTGGATTTTGAGTTTTAAAGGTTTTTTTCTTTTATAAATGAAATTATTAGGTAGGTATGGTCTTATTATGTTGTAATAGTAGTAAATAGCCGGAAATAACATAGCATGACGAAGCTAAGTCAAAAAAAAATTTGCGTTTTTTTTCGCTAAATATGTTTAGAATCATGGTCTGATTACAACCCCTCAGTTTTCGGTAGCAGTCTTTTTACACCCTTCGACTTTGTGTGGACTACATAAGTCATTCTAGCACATGGCTTCAGGAACTCCTCTTCAATTATGTGATGACTGAAACCAAACAAAAGAAAATAATGTTTTTTATTTCATAAAGACATTTTGGAGAAGGGCCACCCTAAGCCGACGAGCATGTATGAAGAATGTAATGAGAGTGAATGAGGCAGTTGTGTGTCAGGATCGTAGCTAGTGGAGATCCGTGCTCTCTGCCTACCCCTTTGGGAAAGAGGTGTGACTTTATGTATGTTATTTCATAAAATGTTCGCCGATGATAGACAAATGCCGACGTTCACGAACGTGTAGAGGGCCTCATCGTCTCTATTCGCGTGTCATTCCTGTATTTCCCGAAAAGTACAATATGGGGGTCTTCAAATCAGTAAATAGGTTCCTTCTAAATAAGCATGCTCCATCTTAGACCTCACTACTGCTTAACATCAGGCAGTGAGCTCAAATGCTGACCTATTTAATTAAAAAAAAAATTGGTTGTCTGTAAAGTCGGTTGTGGCGATAGTTGAACGTGACAACGTTTGTGCTTCTTTGTCGCTCGTTCCGCGCTCTCGCTTGCACTTCAAGCCTTACATGGAACGCCTCAGAGCGAGGTAACGCCGCATTTTTTCGTGCGTGCAGCCGGCTCTATCGAATTATAAGACGTTGTCACGTCAAAAAAGTCATATCTTGTATCCAAATAATAGTTCGGCGAATGTGAAGAGTGGCCGATACAAAGAGGTGCTCTACCTTTTAGGGTGTTACACGATACGATTTCAACACATACGATATCGTATCGCGCGGCAATTTTTCACGCGTAAACGCTCATCGTACGTGATTTGTCATAGCGCGACGCTAAGCTCCAACTCAATGGATCCATGGATCACCTAAAAGAATGCTAGGCCCCAGACCGTGTTTGTTGCCCTGATTCTTCACGGTATTGGTCGCGAAAGAACAGGAGTAAAATTAGTTTTAAGACTATTCTAAGTGATCCCTGCGGTCCTACTGAATAAATGATTTTTGAATTTTGCTCGTCGGCACGTTCAAATCGTACGATTTGGCATAGCGCGACGCTCGTCGGCACGTTCAAGCCTCTCGTACGAAAAATCGCATCGTGTAAATTCACTTTTAAGCTCTACAACGGCTCCGGACCGGTGTCGTTGCGTATGCGTGCCGACGAAGTATAAATCTGTGATCAACATCGAAATATCCAAACTATTGCATTTACTTAATGACGTCAGAATTATGTCAGAGAGCATGATGAATAATGCTCTCCTAAGCTAAAAATAAAATGGGTTTTACGTCAATGAAATCTACTTAGTATAACAGAATAGCTGAATTTTTATACTTAGTACTAGAAAAATTTGTAAAGTACGTTCGTGTGAGTCAGTGGCCAACTCTGGCGACGGTTTTTAGGCCGCCTTAAGGCCTCCGAAATCGTACGAAAAATCGCATCTTGTAAGAGAGATCCTGTGGACAAAAGCGTGTTCCTAAAATCGATCACTTGTCTACATTTGGGGCGATTTCACCAGAGACAAAGAACGATTTGGGGCACAAACATTAAAAAACATTGACACCAATAGGACTATCTTGGAACGTGGAGGAACTGAGGACAGTCAGCCTGGGTCGACAAAACTCTGCATGAGGAGCATTTAATAGCTTCTTAGTGATAAGGCCGACCATTGTCCCTCATGTCTATAGGTATTACAAGTAGATAATACTTAGTTAGAGTGAGGAGTCCATGTCAAGACTTTACAAGTTAAGGTGACAAATCCTTCTTATATGTACCTACTTAACCTTTTTAGTTTAAGTCACTTAAAACCAGATTGTAAAGACTTTTTTTGGAAATAAATATATATATTGTACATTTTTATCTGGAACTAGCTGACCCGCGCAACTTCGTCTGCGCATTATTGAACAAAGTAGAGGAGTTTTGAGTGAATCGAGAGTAGGTATATACAAAATATAAAACTCCGTCGCTTGATATACCTAATAATAATATTTTTTCTATATTTATGTTTCTCTCAAGAATCCCATAATAGATAGAGGTAGGGAAAATCTTACCCAGATCTTGCTAAGAACAAAACGAATACGCTAAATTGGTATAGAATCGCTGAAGCGAGCGGCAATTTTTTTGAAGAACTACTCGAAACGTATTTTCGACGTGACCACGTCTTATAATTCGATGGAGCCGGCTGCACGCCCCAAAAAATGAGGCGTTACCACGTCGTTACCTCGCTCTGAGGCGTTCCATGTAAGGCTTGAAGTGCAAGCGAGAGCGCGGAACGAGCGACAAAGAAGCACAAACGTTGTCACGTTCAACTATCGTCAGTAAACCGACTTTACAGACAACCAATTTTTTTGGAATTTTTTTATAGTGCTAATCCATACTTGGTATTTCATTAAGAAATAGGAGCGCTCGTGGTCGTGCTTGCTTAGTCGTCCTTGATAGATCGTCGAAGTTAAGCAACGTTCGAAACGGTCTGTAAGTGGATGGGTGACCGCCAGTGGCGTTTTCATCTGAGCGCTTCCGTGCTTCGGAGGGCACGTTAAATTGTCGGTCCCGGCTATTTAAGTCGTTAAGCCATGACGGAGGCCTTAAGGCGGCCTAAAAACTCCGTCACCAGAGTTGGCCACTGACTCATATACGAACTTACATATTAAGAAATGAAAAGTCTCATCAAAATTTTGGATTCCGACGGGATTCGAACCCGCAAGATCAGACGATCCTCCTAAAGCAGGAGTGCCTTACCAAAATTTTGACAAGACTTTTAATTTCTTAATGGTTTTTCTTTTGCTTTTTTTTGATATTAATGCTGTGCAATAAAGAATTTTCATTCATTTTTCATTCATTCATATAATTGGGAAGAATTGGATCAAATTCAATACATAATTATGTAGGTACCTTGAAAAGAATAATTATCGTCTGCCCCCACAAACTGCCCCACGCGGTGGCAGACGGTAACACTATCCACCCCCGAGGGCGTTAGATTCTACTACCACAATTCATCGGGTAGTTTCCGAAAACAAATCCGAAGGCATTTTCAACAATTTTAAATAAATATATATTCTAATTAATATTCTAATTATTCTATTTTAATATAATTTTTAATATTATTTTAGTATTCTAATAGGCGGCGATGGGCTTGCAACCTGTCACGTATGGAATACTAACTTCTGCAAGATGTGGGCATGTATCAAATATGTATTTGTACATGCCTCTGACTACCCCCTTAGACATCTTCAAAGGATCTGGAATATAAAAGATCTGAGAGAATGTCTACCGCGCCTTGAGGATACAGTCGTGACCCTGTTTTTTAAATACCTCCTCTTTATGTACGAGTATAAACAGTGCCACGAACTATCTGGACCGGTCGCCAAAAGAGGAACTAACGAGTTTAATATTTAAATGTATTTTACTGCCAACACCGAATGCGATAACAGCGCCTCTCTCACCGGTTCAGATAAAATTGTTGCACTGTATTAGATGACCGCTCGCAGCTTCGCTCACGTGGTCTGCCAACAATATAGATAAGATAGATAAAAAATATATTTGGGAAAACACACACAGACGAACATAACTAGGTACATAGTAAACTGACACAGCAAAAAAAATGTAAGTATTAGATCTACTACCTACACACAAAACAAAAAAAAATATTAAATATATTAAATTACAAACAAAGACATAAAAGTATGAAAAGAAAACAAAAAAAAGAAAATAACGAGGCAGGTGAAGGACGTCTGTGTTGGTGCAGTCCAAAAAGGAACAATCTCAGCTTTGTGCTGCTCTGCACCGGGGAGGTACAGAGAAACGCTGGTTTTCAGACTGCTCCTAGGACTACCTCGAAGGTACATGGCAAACTACAGTGCAAAACGGCCGTTTATCGCTGAGAAAGTTGCAAAACCGTTCGCCACGAAAACCCTATTGTTCTAGGTTTGACGGGATAACTTTGTTCATTTTCATCCTACATTCCCAACCAATACAATGTAAATCTTTGGTATCACGTGAAATATAGACAGCCAGCAGCCCTGGTGGGCATAACCGGGCGAACCAGGCGAAGCCGGACGCTTCAACAAGGCTGCTTGCAAGCTTTTCGTCCGCTGATTTTAAGTAAGAGCCTACCTGAGTAAGTCAAAGTCAAAAAGCATTTATTCAGTAGGACCGCTAGGATAACCTAGAACTAATTTTACTCCTGTTCTTTCGCGACCAATACCGTAAGTACCTTCGTAAACTAGCAAAATTATTCTTCAGCCCATCTTTTGAAATAAAACGCATTCAATATTTCCATTCCCAACGACCCCACTAACCTCCTCTAAGTACCTTTGATTGGTGAAAGATTTTTTGAAAACAGAAGCATTATTTGAAAATGGATTATAAAATTATTTTTGTTTTCTGTTCCATTTTTAAATTACTTTGCTGAATTCAAAAAAAGAACGTCACATAAAAAACCTATGATTGGTTTTTCAATGTACAGTCGCGTAGGTATGTATATCAGCGATTTGTATGTTATATAAAACAACGCTGACCCAATTTATTTAGATTTCTACCGAAAATTGCAAAACATTACCTACATTGACTTGATGTAGTGTCACGGTTTTTTCATCGGGTTCCGTCGGAAAGTCATAAAAAAGTCATTGAAAAAATGCAACGTCGAAGCATTTTTTCAATGACTTTTTTATGACGATTTTGAATATAATACCTAACATATTTTTTCAAATTAATTATATATTTTGAAAATTCGACGCTGCGTCAACGAAATTCAGCTATGAAAAATGCTCAAGCTCATGATTCCCCCTCATGGCCCCTATTTCTGAACGTAATTAAATTTAATGTTAATATGTTCATCTGTGTGTGTTTTTATAAATAAATTATCCATCTACCTACACTTACAATAAAAATAATTGAAAAAAAAAATTGGTTGTCTGTAAAGTCGGTTTACTGACGATAGTTGAACGTGACAACGTTTGTGCTTCTTTGTCGCTCGTTTCGCGCTCTCGCTTGCACTTCAAGCCTTACATGGAACGCCTCAGAGCGAGGTAACGCCGCATTTTTTCGTGCGTGCAGCCGGCTCTATCGAATTATAAGACGTTGTCACGTCAAAAACAATTTAGTTCAAATAATGCGTTCCACGGGACCACGGGAGACGTCTTCACACTTTCGACAATCGACATCAATAATTTTGATCGCGACGTACGAACTAATTTCGCGTGAACTTGCGATGATTCTATTATGATGACACGCCATAAGCTGATCAAGAACGAAAAGAGGCACGTGAGTACGGCCCTGACGTCTCAGCATTTCCTCTATTGAATTGACAGTGGAGATGGATGAATACCGTGATGAGCTCTATGCAATATTTAAATAAATAAATAAATAATGCTGGACATTTCACACAGCATCATCTAGCCCCAAACTAAGTCAAGCTTGTACTATGGGAACCAGATAACTGATATACTACGTATATACTTTTTGTTCGTAAATACATACATATTATACATAGAAACACCCAGACCCGAGATAAATATTTGCAGATCATACAAACATTTATCCCGCGGCGGGGATCGAACCCGCAACCTTCTGCGTCCCAAGCGGGCTTTCACCCACTGCGCTACAGAGGAGTCATTTTTGAAGATTGCATCTTTTGCCCGAGGATCCCTGAAAGCACGTTGCGGAAACGACTTTATATTTATCGATGCAAAATATTCTGACCTTCCAAAAATATTTTAAATTCATGAAAAAACTGCCGAAATGCTTTTTGTGTTATTATTCAGCTTTTTTCTGTTGCCAGACTTCCTGGGGGTAACCCGCAGTGATGAAAATGTATGTAGGTATTTACAAAAAAAAAGTACTGTGTCAGTTTTGACATTGACATTTTTGTCATATTTGCGCAGCACTTTGCCCACAGACCTGATAAACATAGCCCACTTTTAGCATACTGTTTTTTTACGAATGTACTTACTTGATTTACATATACATTTTTACTAAGTAATCATAGAAACGCTCGTCCGTAAGAATAATGTAACAATCTATGGACTGTTTCACGTCTGCACGCCTCATGACGTGACACAAAAATCTAATATTTTTTTGACGTGACAACGTCTTATAATTCGATAGAGCCGGCTGCACGCACGAAAAAATGCGGCGTTACCTCGCTCTGAGGCGTTCCATGTAGTGCAAGCGAGAGCGCGGAACGAGCGACAAAGAAGCACAAACGTTGTCACGTTCAACTATCGTCAGTAAACCGACTTTACAGACAACCAATTTTTTTTCATCTAGCCCCCATCCGACACTGTCCGAAAAGGAACTTCGTTCTAAAATGCATAATGCAGTACCTACCTACGTAGTCACTTATTTACCTTGCAGTCATGTAGGTATGGTGTTTCCCATAACACAAGCTCTTACTTTGGGGCTAGATGTAACCAGCCTGCAATATTTATGTAAGTAATTTATTTTACTAGCTACTGCTCTTCGCGATGTTTTCCTTCACCGATACGAAAAATCATTTTTTTTATGATGAATGGGTCGACTATTGACCTCGAAACTTACATAGGCAAGAATGAGGTCTACGATGGAGTGAGCCTTCTCAGAAGGTGCCTATTAACTCTCTTCTTAAACAACAGGGTCGTAGCTCAGCGGAAATACAGACGCGGGAAGCTGATTCCAAATTTTTGCAGTGCGCTTAATAAAAGAACTTTGAAAGCGCTTAGTTCTAATAAGTGGAATATAAACCAGGTGAGGATGATAATGAGCTGTGCGTCTGAAGCCATTGATGCACGACCGAGATTCGAACCTACGACCTTCGAAATTCGAGCTACAACCCCATTCGGCCAACACTTCTTGTCTTTCCAGATAGGCCGATTGATCTGAGAGGATGATTTAGGTGCTGGGCTGCATTCCATCTCAAACAATGTCCCAGGCACTACAGCGTCCCGTTCAGTGTAGGCATAGGTTGCCTCCTGACGCTGTATAAACATGTAAGTAGTAAAAATGTAGCGCGTTGGGAATTTTTGAGATGGGAAAAAACCATCGAACTCGTTACCGACAAAATCTCTCAGTTCTCTTCGGCAAAGATCGGCAAACTTATTCCTAACGTCAAACATTGTATCATAGATGGCGGTGAGTGTAGTTCAAATCCCAAAGTTTTTGTGCTTTTTTAAGATTAGAACTTTAGAACCGAAATCTTTTAAGTTTTCTATTCTTTTTCTTCAACTAACTAAAGGATGTTATGGTTTGCCTTTATGTATTACCTATTTGAGTAAAAATTGTAAGGCTTCGTAGATAAAATCACTTTTTAAATCACTCCAAAATCAAAAAATCACGGTCATCAATTTCGCAATCGGTGCCAGTCGACAGATGTAAAACTATTCAAATTTAGAAGTGAGGAGATGTTTGACGCACGTGCATTAATGTATTGGGGCGAGCGTAT
Source organism: Epirrhoe alternata (assembly GCA_963565295.1). NCBI lineage: Eukaryota > Metazoa > Arthropoda > Insecta > Lepidoptera > Geometridae > Epirrhoe > Epirrhoe alternata. Next base: position 3,139,283 of record OY751403.1, read on the forward strand.
AATGCGAGGAGCGTTCTGAAACGTGCCTGTTTTAATAGAAATAGGCGAAAATAAATACTGGCTGGTAAACTTTTCAAATTTTGAATTTAGAACACAAAATCCGTACGTATAAAAACGGCAAAAAAAATCACGTTTGTTGTATAGGAGCCCTGGTGACCGGTGGACGGACAGACAGACAGCGAAATCTTAGTAATACGGTCCCTTTGGGTACGGAACCCTAAAAATGAGTTTTTTTTTAAATGTCTGTCCTATCTATTTGTCCGGTCCCGAACCGATTTGATTGAGACTTTCACTAGCTAGAAGATAAGTGGAGTTTATCGAACAAGAATCTATACACCCCTATTTTATGACTACCAAAAAAAATTTAAGGACAGTTGCAGCAGATGCAGAAAATGATAATGGCATGGTCAGAACTTTTTTTTATTTAACTATCACAAAATTATAGAGGATTCTAGTCAACCAAAACCGAACAAAAATTTATGAAAACTGTACAAATAAGTACTATAAACAACAATCGTGTACAGACTTTCATTCGAACTATGTTCTCGTATCACCCCCAGTCAGTAAAACCGCAGTAGCTATCATAAATCCATGTCTGACTCGTCTCGTCTCCTTTTGAGGTTATAATTTTTTTTTCTCCTTTTTTGAGTTTTAACTACATAAATGTGATCAGTAACAGACACCGAGACCATGTTTAAAATTTTTTTGGTAATTACAAAATAGGGGTGTAGATATTAGTAGGTATATAAGGTAGTAGTTAGTAGGCCATTTTATCCCAGAATTCCCGCGGGATCGGGAACGAAGTCGCGGTAACACAGCTAGTTTGCAAAACTGTAAAATGCATTTTCCCGCCTGAACGCTCCCAAATTCAAGATGGCGGCTAACGGTCACAAAAACAGTGTCAAATTGAATTTAAAATTCAAAAGTTCATGTATGCAGACGGCTTACGGTTTTAGACGAATTAATAATGTTGTTTGAAAACAAAATAGGTAACTTATAAAAGCCATTTTATTAAGAAATGAAAAGTCTTATCAAAATTTTGCATTCCGACGGCATTCGAACCCGCAACGATCAGACGATCCTCCTAAAGCTTAACCGATATATGAGCTTATCAATTTGGATTGCGACGACTAGGGTTCTGTGGCCAAGCGGTAAGGCACTCCGGCTTTAGGAGGATCGTCTGATCGTTGCGGGTTCGAATGCCGTCGGAATGCAAAATTTTGATAAGACTTTTCATTTCTTATTGAAATATCAATTGTGGAATAACACTACAAATTACAAAAAAATTAAGCAGTTTTAGCCGATCCAACTTTTAATCTGAAGGGTGTTCGTACCTTCGTACGTCGGCTGAGCATGAATTTTCGTTTCGAAAAACGTAAAGGTGCATTTACACAGTACGATTTCAACCTTGATATACGGTATCATATCGCACGGCAGTTTTTCACGTGTAAGCGCTCATCGTATGTAATTTGTCATAGCGCGACGCTCGTCGGCATGTTCAATGGGCGGGACTTAGCAAGATGAAAAATCGCATCGTGTAAATGCACCTTAACGAGTACCTTTTTTTTTATAACGTCAGAAAATCCATTATGGATACCCGACCGCCCTGGGGACAGCGGAAGGATTATGTCGGACGCTCAAAGACTAAAAACTGACGCGTGACCGGCCTCCATGCATGTCAAGGGGCTCCGAGACCTACGGAACACACTGGTGCCCCTCTCGCATTTTGCCTAAGCACTGTCCCGGGAATGGCACCCACAGCCACGCCCGGCACCCTCGCGGTGTTCACGGTCGCGCTCGCCACAGAGCGCCACTGCCCTCCCTGGGTCCGCACAATGGACAGTTGAAGTCCCCACTTCGACGCGGAAGTGCCCTGTTTGAGGGACCCGGAAAGTCCCCTGTTTGAGGGGGATACCACTCCGCCCCCCTCAGGGGGGGGGGCAGACGGTGCGGGGCGGCCGTTAGCGCCCCGCCTCCGCCTTCGTCTCTGAGCGAGATATCCTACCTACTAAAACGAGCTCTAAGCGATGGTGAAAAACATCGTGAGGAACGAACGAACGAAAAAACGAACGGGAATAACCCCCAGTTAGTACCCCCAGTTCTGATAGATTTATTTATACAGAGTCTAAAACTTTGTTTAACGTGCTTTCCGAAGCACGAAAGCGCAAATGATAATGCCACTGGAGGTCACCCATCGACTGACCGTTTCGAACGTTGCTTATCTTCGACGATCAAGAACGACCATGAGCTTCCACATCAGTGAAAACCGCATTCAATAAGGTGATTCGTTCTCAGCGCTCAAACATTCAAACAAAATTTTGTTGCAATCTATCGATGCAGTGGTTTTGAGTTTATTCATGACAAATGAAATCTTTTCTATAATTAGAACACAATAGTAGTGCGTAGATATACCTACGAGTAGACTAAATAATATGCTAACATAGTTATATCGTTGTTTTCTTAGTTGCCATCTAAAATTCTAAGAAAATTCTATTTGCGTCATAGAACTAAAATTTTCAATAATCAAAAACACAAGACATTCGAAATTTAAATTTGAATTTATTTAGTCATTTTATTTATTCTGTGGTTCTAGTTTTCTCTGTTCAGTTTTGAAAGTGTTGGTTTAGTGGAATAGTGACCTTGACTCGGAGGCTGTAGGTTCAAATTGCCGTGTAATGGATTTTTCTTTTTTTATTTTGGAAATTCAAATGTGTGTAACCAGCGGACCAGCAGGCCATAGACGGTAGGTTTTTTTTTCGCGGTAGACGTCGCTCTAGGTCGAAAAAAAGAATTTCAAAAACGTCACGAATCAAAAATATGCATATTTTGAGGTGATAACAGTAGAGTTGTTATCGCATTTATTGTTAGCAGAAAAATAAATTTTCATATTAAATTCGTTACTTCCTCTTTTGGCCACCAGTCCAGATAAGTTGGTGACACTATAATGAAGAATGTATCGTCAAAAAAGAATAGAATAAAATTGTATTTTGTCCACAATACAAAAAAAATACACGAATGAGCTTTACAAATCACACCAATATAAGGGACGTAAACTTCATGGAATTCGTTTAAAAATCTAATTTAGGTAGATACTTACATAAAAACATCTTTATTCATCTAACATTTTTCACACTTTTTCCTTGACTATAAAACTGGTATAGTGAGTTCGTCTCCTCACCGCTAGATGGCGTGAGCCCGTGAGCTTTCCTGAAAACCGTGCTACCACTTTCCACCGAAGCAAGGCGCTATAGGACGCTAAGGCGTCGGTCTTTCGTGCGGTGACGTTTTCTAGTACTAAATCGGTCATAAATCACTATGAATGAATGAAGAGTGTGAATGAAAATTCTAAAAAGTTTTGTTACATGCATACAAAAAATCACACCTCTTCTCTTTCCCAAAGGGGTAGGCAGAGAGCACGGATCTCCACTCGCTACTATCCTGACACACAACTGCCTCATTCACTCTCATTACATTCTTCATACATGCTCATGTTTAGGGTACCTACTTTTGTCCTGGCCCTTCTCCAAAATGTCGCAAAAAAAAAGTTTTGTTATTTCTAACGAAGTCCTAGCGTGTTATATAGGCAATTAAGTAAATTAATAATAATAATCATTAAAATTATACAATGTCAGTTAGCCTAAAGTCACATTAAAATAAAAAATAATTAATAACAATAATTAAGAGTTACAAATGCAATCTGCAGCAGTGATTGACATATGCGTTGTCAAGCCTCTCTGCAAGCGTGGCCAGCAAGCTGTTAAGCATTTCAAATTAAACATTTCAAATAAAAATACCAAAATGTATTTCGTTTTTAATTTATTACGAAAACAATCAGCCATAAATATAACATAAAGAAACTATTGATCATATTTAGGTTCTCATCATGTGGATTATATGCAATCATTCATTCTTCCGGCATAACATGATCGACACTCCAAGACTGATCGTAGATAAGTATTCTCTCAGATATCAGTCCGTAGGTATAGGTACCTACCTGTATAAGTTTCTTTATATTATGTGTTTTCGTCTTTTTTTTTCATTTACTTTTGTACCTATTTTTTAAGTTGTTTTATTATTAAGTTCCGCTCTGTGTTGTTTTCGTGCTTCTCAAATACTTAAATAATATTTTATTCTATATCCATGCGAAAAACGCATCTCGAATTTATCTTAAATGTTATCAGTTGATATCAATACAAAAATATTTGTAGATAAGTATAGCTTAACGACTTAGGCGACCTCTGTGGGGCAGTGGGTGAAAGCCCGAGACGCAGAAGGTTGCAGGTTCGATCCCCGCCGCGGGATACATTTTTGTATCATCTGCAAAAATGTATCTAGGGTCTGGGTGTTTTCTTGTATAAATGAGTGTATTTACTAACAAAAAGTATATAAAGTAGTATATCAGTTATCTGGTTCCCATCATAGTACAAGCTTTGCTTAGTTTAGGGCTAGACGGTGCTGTGTGAAATCTCCAGCATTATTTATTTATTTATTTAAAAGCATTTCTACAGTAGGACCGCTGGGATCGCCCATTCCTTTGCGACTAGAGGATATGATTCCGAGATCCCTAGGTCGTATTTTAGTCCCGACATTTCATCATCATCAGCCTATGACAGTCCATTGCTGGACATAGGCCTCCCCTAATAAGCGCCATTGCGCCCTGTCCTTCGCTCGACGGGGCTCGACGCATCTAGCTACCTTTCGCAGATCGTCACTCCACCTCCCGGAGGGCGTCCTCCATTCAAGAAATTATTGAGATCCCGAAATTACGGGATATTACAAATCTCGGGATTTTGGGGATTAAACAATTTTTTTAATCATTTACAGAATTGCATTTTAAGTAGAAGTTTGATGCTGGTGCTAGTGGTAGCAGCCCCGAAAAAAGGACCCTCTAATCGCGACCAATACCGTGAACCAGGGCAACAAACACGGTTTGAGGCCTAGCTTTTAGGATCCACAACCACCAATGGGTATTATCATGCTGAATGTATCCAAAGTCAAAGTGAAAAAGCATTTATTCAGTAGGACCGCTGGGATCACTTTGAATCGACTTAAAACTAGGTCATTTTACTCCTGTTCCTCCGCGACCAATACCGTGAATGTTTACAATACAATACAATACAATATATCTTTATTGTAAAACATAAAACAAACAATAACAAAGAAAAAAAATATGAATTACAATGGGCGGCCTTATCGCTAAAAGCGATCTCTTCCAGGCAGCCTTTGGATGGACAGGACATATTATGTTTAGATGTTTATTCAATAAAAAGTAACATACATATCAGGGCATCAAACACGGTTTGGGGCCTGGCTTTCTTTTAGGTGATCCAGCTTACTTAGGTGGTTCCTCTCTGAATTTCTATTAGGTAATAGATAGAAGAAAAAAAGGCCACCTTATCAAACAAGAAAATATCGATTAAAATTAATCAACAAAATTGACAGAGATATCGGTGAACATACAAAACATTTTTCATTTATTTCATATTATTTCATACACATAAAAATGTACAACGGACCCCGCACTCGGCCAACCCTGTATTTCGGTAGTCCGAGTAAAAAGGTTTTTATAAAAATTACAATTAAAGACCCTTTTTTTGATGTCGGTTATAAAAAAACAAGCTCTCATCCTAAACTTGTCTTCCGTTCATTCATTTTCCGTTCACTAGGTAAAAATTTTTTTGTTGAAAGTAATCATGTCAATTGACATTGGACTCAGGTTTTCGGACCTCCCTCACATTAGAATATAAGTTTTATTAGATAAACAAAAGTATACATTATGTAATTGTACCTACATATTAATGGCTGCATACTATATGGGCACCAGTGTAGTCTTTCGCCTCGGGCTGAATGAACGTATACATGTCGCCGCCTTATAAAAAAGTTACGATATTTCGCGCGCTTTTACCAAAACATTGATGAAACTCTATGGTAAGTTTATTTATAAACTATTATCTACCATTTTGAAAATGGAAGCATTGCAAAATTCAAAATAGCACGTAAACTCAGAATTTTAAAAATGGAAAAGCTTTGGCCAAAAACTAAATGAAAGGTTTTTTTCTTGTACATTGTGACCAAATTGAAGATCTAACGGTGAATGATAAAAAATAATGAACATTACAAACTGGAAATGACATTTTAATAGAAATTAATTATGAAATCTCGGGTCGTAAGGGATTTTATCCGTAATTATTATTAAGAAGAGGAAAGATTTGTTTATTTCTAGGTTTGTTTGTTTGAATTGAATAGGCTCCGAAACTACTGGACCGATTTGAAAAATTCTTTCAACATTAGAATCCTACTTTATCCCTGATGAGTGATGAACATAGGCTATATTTTATCCCGGGAAAGTGAATTTTTCCTGAGGGACCGCGGATAACACCGCGACGGACAGCTAGTATTTTATAAAGGTTTAGTGATTTAAAGTCATTATTTCCCGCGCTCCCGTGGTGTGACCCTCGGTCCCTCGGGATTTTTTCGGAATAAAAAGTAGCCTATGTCCTTTCCTGGGATACTCCCATATCCATGCTAATTTTCAGCCTAATCTTCATTGGTTTGGGCGTGAAAAGGTAACAAACAGACAGATGGAGTTACTTTCACATCCTAATATCCTAATCCTAATAATAAAATAAATCAGAAAGTTTGTGAGTATGTTAAGATGTTTGTGTATTAATCACGCCTAAACCAGTGAACCGATTTGGATGAAACTTGGAATAGGCGTAGATAGTGACCTGGAATAGCATATAGGCTATTCAAAATGTTGGTACCACGCGGGCGAAGCCGCGCGCAGAAGCTAGTTTATAATACTTATGTGTTGTATGGATATAGTAAGTATGGATTTTAACACGGTACTCGTGCGATTTCAATGCCAAAGGCATTAGATACTTATTGCAACGTGTATCATTTCCCACGAGCTTTCCAACAGTCCCTTTTAAACATCGACCGTCACATGACGTCAAAGAATCTATCGGCCGATTCGGCCACTACACATTCGCCGAAGATATTCAGATAGATAGATAAATAAATTATTTGGGAAAACACACACACATACGAACATAACTAGGTACAGAGTAAAGTGACACAGCAAGAAAACATGTATAATAGATCTAATACAAACAAAGACAGAAAAGTATGAAAAGAAAAAAGAAAATATGTTAAGAGTGAGACGACAATAAATAAATAAATAAATAATAATAATAAATAATAATGCTGGACTTTTCACACAGCATCATCTAGCCCCAAAGTAAGCAGAGCTTCAGGTTACAAGGTTTATCAAAAATGATGTATTTTTAGTTTGTTAATTTTCTTGTACACCTTTTGTAAACCTTTTTGAAAATAAAATATTATATTATATGTTTAATTGGATATATACCTAAGGAGTGAGTGTTGAGATGACGGCTGATAGAGCGGAGTGGAAGAGGAAAACCTGTTGTGCCGACCCCACATGAAAGTGGGATAAGGGCAGGATAGAAGATGACAGGCGAATAGACCCTCTCTAAGTTCGTCACCGTCGGCATTCGTGTCTTCGCTGAATGTAGAGGCAGGCGCGGATCCACCGTTATGGGCACTGTGGGCATGCCCACAACCTTAGTTAACGGAAGTTTCGAGATTGGTCAAAAAATGTGTTGTCTGTCGGTCAGTCTGAATGTTCTTGTAAGAACCAATTTTTGCGAAAATGGGCACATAAAGTTCCTTGATTTCTTCAAACAATTTAAAGAAATCAAGGAACTCGCTCTCCGCGGGCGCGGATCTAGGCGCGGTCGCACCCTGCAATTTGGGGGGGGTCACTACTAAAGTTTTGGGGGGGGGGGGGGACTACACTAATATTAGACTTTATTGCACAATAGGCATGATGACTATTTTTCAAAATCTGTTCTATGTTATTCAGAATGATTTGTTATATGGAAAAAATATCATATTTCAGTAGAAAATAAAGGTTTTCAAACATAAAAATCAAAATTTAAATTGAAATTTCAAATTAACGCCAAAACGCTCGTCGGTGTCATGGCGGCTGTTGTGACGTCACAGCTCACCACGCCAATAGCAAAAACTATGTGCATAGACACCTCAAAGGAAACAAAAGGCGCAGTTTTGGTCTAATAAATTGAGTAATGACGTCACGCGCTCTGATTGGTGTACAGCTATCATGGCGGATTGTTGTATTTTGTAGGTTTATTTTATTAAATTATTTAATAATCTCGACATTATTAGGACAATAAATGCATTTTTCTCAATCCTTGAATCCTATTTAATTAGACCAATTAAATATTTTGGCGAAACTTGATTACTGTCATCATGCCTATTACACAAGATTTTACTATTGGACGTGTACGATTTTGGAGCATGGCCCCTGTGACCCACCCCCCCCCCCCCTCAGACCGCGCCTGCGCGGATCTACTATAGTGGGCACTATGGGCATGCCCACAACCCTAGTGACCGAGTGAGTGAGCGAAGCAAGATGGCCAAAAAATGTTGTTTACTGTTCTCGCCTACATGTCGCATTTTTCAACCGATTTAACCAAAGTTAGCACATGAGTTCTTTAATTTATTAAATAAAAATCACTATAGATACTCAATTACATTAATAGATCATGAGCGAGTACATGTTCCGACTCACACTTGGCCGGTTTTTGCCCACAACTTTTTTTGAGTGCGCGCCTGCAGCAAAACCATTGCAAGCGAAATAAATGCTTGTGTCAATCTCCTGCAACGTTTTAGGAACTCCACTGCAAAACAGGTGGAAGATAATAAGTTAGTACTTTGTAAATATACTTTGTCCTTGTAGTACAAACTATCGGCGATTTCAATTGTATACCTAATTGCCTACATCGTCATCGGTGGTTCAATTCAATTCTGATTTTTCTTTTGTTTTCTGTATTTATTAATGGTGTGCAATAAAGAATTTTCATTCATTCATTCAAGAGTGAGTTGACTATTGAATTGAACTCATTAATCGTCTCACTAAGCGTTTCCATGCTTCTTGCCGTAGTTGTTCAAACCAGTACGCCTCAAAGATGCTCCTGTCGCTTCGGATTCTACAAAGTCAAAAAGTATTTTATTCAGTAGGACCGCTGGGATCACTTAGAATAGTATACTCTTATAACTAAGACGTGATTGTACTCCTGCCCTCCTAGCCATGTCACAAATCGCAATAGAATAGAAATCGAATCGACAGATAACGCCGAGACTCCTGCGTCTTACGGCATTAATTGCCAAAACTGCATACATTTTATAAAGTTATGGCGGCACGTGAGTTCCTGGCTATGTTCGTCAGTTTGACATAATGCCAAGAACTCACGTGCCGCGATACTTGACATAAAATGTAGGCAGTTTTTGAAATGAATGCCATTAGGCGCAGGGTAGTCTCAGCGTTATCTGTCGATTCGATTTCTATTCCATTTGTATTTGTAACATGACTAGGGGGGCAGCCCCCCTGTTTCTTCGCCAATACCGTGAACCGGGGTGGCCTCGCTTTCTTTTAGTGATCCATAGTTATCATTACCTTACAGTCATAACTCCGTCACCAGAGTTGACCGCGTGCGTTGACGCGCCTCTCCGTAAACGGACAAAACGTTGAACACGCCGCATGAAGCCCCGCGTCTCCGTAAACGAGGCCAAATATCTCATACGAACTAACCTATTTTCGGAGGGATAGTATTTGCATGTGTCTGTAATATTTGTTCCGGGTCTGGGTGTCGTAGCAACATGGTACCTACTTCTAGATTGATCCTGCACACACAGCACATCCTAGTGTAGTCTCTGCATGTGACAGAGTTTTTTTGAAGTGAAAAATCTATAGAACTCAGACTGACAGTGTTACCGACACCACCGTCAGCGCCATCTAGTTTGAACTGCGTAACTAAACTCGGTAAAACTCTTATCACGGTGATTCCCGCCGTGCGCCCGTTGACAATTCAAAAAATACACGTAATTGCTTAAGTTACTTCTGTCAGCACTCACGGAGTGCCACTCGGGAGTGCCGACTGTTTTTTTTTTAATTTTTCAACATTGCATGCATTAAATTTAAATTTGCCATATTCCATAAGAGTCTTATCTTTACCTATTACTTATTATCAATAGGGTAATAACTGGATCATCGCAAACTTGATACACTGATAAAAATATCGAAATTCCGTAGAATTAGATATTACCTAATAGATATCATGAACGAATTCATCCCGCATTTTTTGCGTAATAGAGAACACACATTCATAAACTACCTACATCCATCCCACTTTCACATCTAAGCATTGATTCTTCCCTAGCGTTAGTTTTTTTATGATGAATGGGTCGGCTCTTGACCTCGAAACTAACACAGGCAAGAATGAGGTCTACGATGGAGCGAGCCTACCCAGAAGGTGCCTATTAACTCTCGTCTTGAAAACAACAGGGTCATAGCTCAGTGGAAATACAGACGCTGGAAGCTAATTCCAAATTTTTACAGTGCGCTAAATTAAAGAACTTTGAAATCGCTTAGTTCTAATAAGTGGAATATCAACCAGGTGTGGATGATAATGAGCTGTGCGTCTGAAGTCCCCGTAAAAGAAAGGTGAAGGCGGAATAATGTCGTGTAGCTCCTGGGCACACTCACCGTAGTACAATCTGTAGAAGACTGACAAACTCTCTACCTCACGATCGCTTAGACTGTCGAGTTTTGCTTCGGCAAGATAGTCTTCACCTGACCATATGAGTCTTTTTTTAGTATTAGGAAGTTACACATACCTATTCGCTTTTTTCCTTTTGGATTTTCAATGTTTACTTTCCTTAAAAATAGCTTCAGATAATCATGATAATGTATCTCTATGATTCAGCTTTCAAGTACGTTGCATTTACTACTATCTGAGTGAGTAATATTGTACCAACAATCCGCCGGGCACCGATTGTATTTGAGATCGAATGCTGTCGCTCGTTGATTGTTGGACCACTGGAATAAAGTAGCAATCACTGGAACTAAAGGTCCGATTTCCAACATTTTTTTTTTGTTTGAAAGGGTATCCATCTCGAGGTGGTCCCATATAAATACTCCTGATGGATTGATAGTTTTCTTCTAAAACTCAAAAAAACTCTTTCTCAGAAACGTCGCGCCCTACAAGTCAAATAATGAAGTCGGTTTTTTTTTTAGTTTTTAAAAAACGTCATTATGAATAGGTAAGAAAAGATATGATTTTTGCAAGAACACACTTCCTAACTAAGTACCTAGGTTTAGCAAGGGTATACAATCCCGATATAATATCAATAAGGATGTCAACTTTATCTATGCGTAGATAAGATAAAATAACTGAATGTTATCTAATACTATCTGTATATTAAAAAGAAAATTGCGAATTTTGTATGTATATAGGTATTATTTTATCTGTGCATGTAGATAACCACAGAAACACTGCACCCAACCATAAAGTGCATTTACAGTACCACAAACTTATCTGGACCGGTGGCCAAAAGAGGAACTAACGAATTTTACTGTAAAATTTACTTTTCTGCCAACACCAAATGCGATAACAGCGCCTCTCTCACTAGTTCAGTTAAGTTAGTGTCAGTGTACACGATGTGATTTTTCGTTTACGATTCGCTAACCGCCCACTGAACGTGCCGACGCGCTAACTATGACAAATAGGTTGAAATGCACCTTTACTAAGTAGAAACGCATAAATTTTTTACGCATAATTTTACGAACGCTTTTTAATTATGTAAGAATGTATGAATTTTTGTTACATTTTCACCTATGTTACTAATAAACCCAGCCAAAAATGAAACATCACCTTAGAGGAAAAACGTTATTTTAAACATAATTTATAACCAATTTTAGAGTTCTGTAAGAATTGCAAATTCTTTGAATCCTATAAATTATTTACGAGAATTCGGAGAATTACATAAACAATTAATTTTTGGGCCAGCACATGGTTTCGTATTTCTCCTTCCTCGTGTGAATTGCACACATAGCAGAATTCCCGCCAACTCGCGACCTTGTCTTAGCTGTCAAAATGTAATGACAGCAAAAAATAAATGTTGAGATTTTAAAATTCGAATTTACAAGAAACAACAAAATTACTACAAACTATAGGCTTTACCACAACATGTTAAAATAAGTTTCAAAATTTTGAGTGCGTTCGACTGTCAAAATATGATTGTTCTAACTTCGTTCTAGGATTTAGTTAATTTAATTTTTGGAAAGGGAACAGTAAGGGTCGATTCACATCTGACGGAAGATCCGTCGCGGATTATCGGTCGCGGAACGCCAGAACTGACAAATGTATAGAAAAACACTCGACCGTTCACACTGTGAATCGACCCTTACCCTTGTAGCTTTTCTTTTTAATAATTTTTCTTTTGTTTGTTTACAGATGATTCAAAATAATACCGCAACGTCCTACATGAAGGGCGCTGAACCAAAAAACCTAATCGATCATGGATGCGATGCCTTGGATTCGAAATTCAAAAGTGATGTTTTGTTTTTAAATGCGAATGTGGTATATGCCCTCCATTCTGCCGCAGACTTTCTACTAATCTATGGATCTGTGATTATTTTATCTGTGACATTAGTTTTCTTAATTTACTTGCTTTACAAAAGTTATGTGAAGCCTATATCATATGTGAAGGTGAGTAAATAGTAAATAGTAAATTTTATTTCCAAAAGTACTTATAGTCACAGTCACACAGGTATGGCAATGGGCTCCGCACTGGGTCAGGCCTGTGTCGCGGAAACCCGAACAAGTTTCACAAAAACGTTTAACAAAGAGAACGTGATGCGAGGCAGTTACAAATAATTCATGGACTTACATTAATGAAATACAAACGTTACTTAATTAAGTTAAAGTAAATCAAAACAATATTAAGAGTGTTGGTCTATTATCATAATAGTACCTATTAATTTCTTCAAATAATGTAGTTTTCCAACCAGTCAATACATTTCATTACCCCTCTGCCCACTACCCCACTTTACACACCCCCACCAGGCTTTCAAAACATTTATACCGTAATGTTATGTTAAGTGTACCTAAGTTAAATAAATAAATAAATCTATTTGCCACATTTAGGAACTACCTAAATAAATAAGGGCATTCCTGAAGTTAGCCATCTCGCATATGCAATTTGTATGAGAAAACTATTGCACATCGGAATGATGATACCTACATACTAAAATGATAATTATTTTGGTGTTTAGGTACCTACCTACGTACGCTTATATCTACGAGCATAAATATATAAAAAATTCTTAGATAATAAACATAAACTACAAGTAGGTAATAATAAGTTAGGTATTTAATAACGGGTGTTATAATGCAATATTGCATTTTATTATCACACGTAGGTAGATAGCGCCGCTCATAAAAGAATTTCTATAAAAGTATTGGCGGGAACTTTATTGAATGAATGAACATAATGAATTGAAACATTTCATAGACAATTTTTTATTTTAGGAGCTAAACCAAGTTGGTTTCGACCACATTGCGCCAGGACAAGGTCGCGTTCAGAGAATTGCACGTGCCCAAGCCACAAGACGAGTGGGGAACAAAATACCGCCTCCATACCCAAATGGTTGGTTCGCGGTAGCGGAAACCAAGGACCTCAAAACGGGAGGGGTGTTGTCTGCTGATGTATTAGGTAAGGCCATCTAGCGGCGAATAGCAGAAGCTAGTTCTCGTAAAATTGTGAACCTTGGTGGTTTTCTAGGTGGGGTTTATCTTCGTATGTATTAAATAAAGCTTAGTCAAACTAGTAGATAACGTTTTTACATTTTTAATGTGTTTTTTCGTTAGGAGAAGAAACTTTTCATTGGGTTTTCTCAGATATGACTATGACATCTAGCGGCGAGTAGCAAAAGTATTCATATTTATTATTATATTTTTTGTCGTTTATTTCGTATGTAAATCTTTTATTCCCTAAAATAACTTGCTCATTTAATTGTTAGGAATTTACAAAAATATAAACAAAAGTTCCACTTCACTACTGTAATATTTTATCAGTGGTGACATCAACTTTATTATCTGCTCAACTAGATAGCGCTTTACAAAATTTTCAGAAACATTCTCATAACTCCCGCTAGATGGCGCTAAACTAAATTTTCGTCACCAGGTCACAACCTCTGTGTTTACCGCGGGGAAGACGGTACAGCGAGATGCGTAGACGCGTATTGTCCACACCTCGGCGCAAATCTTGCTATCGGTGGAAGCGTTTGTGGCAACTGTATAGAGTGCCCCTTCCATAAGTGGGCGTTTGATGAGAAAGGAGTCTGTGTTTCTGTGCCAGGCCAGAATCAAGGTAAGCCTCATCTATAGTCATTATTAATATTATCATTGCTTATTGAGTGTGAAATAAAGTACTCGTATTCATCAAATTATATTTCTCAGCACCAAAAGGTGTATCAATCCGGACTTGGCACACAGTGGAGGCAGATGGCGCTGTGTTCGTTTGGCACGACGCGGAACAGAGGGCGCCACTGTGGCCGTTGGAAGATGCGCCGGAGTGTAAACAGTGGGGTTATCGAGGGATGAATGCTTTCACTGTCAGTGCCCATATACAGGTAAGAAAACTAAATTACAGTAATGATTGTTAAGAAACAATTTTTTTTCTGGATCTGGAGATGACTTGCTATATCTTTGTTTGGAGATGGAGAACGGATGAATGAATGAAAATGCTTTATATGCTGCATACATTGAATAATCCTAATATCCTATCCTTATATCCTAATCCTTCCTAATCCTAATTATCCGAATATAATATAATAAATCTGAAAGTTTGTGAGTATGTTTGGATGCTTGTATGTTTGTGTATAAATCACGCCTAAACCAGTGAACCGATTTGGATGAAACTTGGTATAGGCATAGATAGTGACCTGGAACAGCATATATGCTATTCAATATGTTGGTACCACGCGGGCGAAGCAGCGCGCAGAAGCAAATGTTAAACATAAAACAAATGTATTTAACTACCAATAACCTCTTTGTTGGATGATAAACCTGATCGCACACTTGTCTGCGCCGTACGCACCGCAGTCATTTTTCCATACCTAAAACCTCATAGTAAATGCAATTTTATGTTATTTAATTTGCAAACTCATCGGAATTCTTCTTTTATTTTTAAAATGTAAGAAATATTCTTGTTTATAGCATTGATAGATGATTGCTCTGAGGTTTGTAGATTGATTATATTTTTCAGGAAATACCAGAAAATGGCGCGGACGTAGCCCATTTGAACGCGGTACACGCCACATCTCTACTGTCATCTCTCGGCGAAAAATATCCATTCTTTAACGTATTAGTCGGTAAGATGGATCCTCGATTCAATTTCTTTATTGCTTCAAGTGCGTTTAAGACCCCTCGCAGACTGCAGACTTTCTATCGGCCGATAGTTGAGACGGAATATACTTCGGCTCGTAATAAGTATGGAGAAGTAGGTATATTCCGTCTCAACTATCGGCCGATAATAAGTCTGCAGTCTGCGAGGGGGTTTAGTGTACTACGACCATGAAAAGTGACAATAACGGTACCTACCGCAAATCATAACTTCAGTCATAGTCCCTGATTTAAACAAATGGTGCGATGACCTGGATGCATTTCGAAAGGATATGAAATCATTTCTTTACTAGAAGCATGGCAAAGTGATTGTGGAAGCTTTTGCCCAGCAGTGGAACAGCATAGGCTGAATCGACACCGGGCGCACGGAGCCGAAACGCCGATAAAGGTCCTTTACCGTGTTTAGTTACGGAGTTTAAACTAGATGGTGCTGACGGTGGTGTCGGTAACACACCCATCTCAAAAATGCCTAACGCACCTTAATAAATGTTCACTTCAATAAGTAAAGATTTATGAACTCCTAATGCAGAAGGAATACATAGATAGGTTCTGCAGTTTTACCATGACGTGGAGAAGAATAAACATTTGACTTAGACAATCGCATATTTTCAACACTCATTCTTCTAGGTCAGCATGTATGGACAGCTACGTGGGATCGCAACGACGACCATACGGCAACAATGAACCTGAAACACCACTACGGTATACTCGGGCTAAAAATAGCGCATCTAGAACTCAATGTTACACAGGTAAGTTGATAAGATGGCTGCTTGGTAGGTATAATAATAATAATGCTGGACAATATCACACAGCATCTAGCCCAAAACTAAGCAAAGCTTGTACTATGGGAACCAGATAACTGATATACTACTTATATACTTTTTGTTTGTAAATACATACATATTATACATAGAAACACCCAGACCCGAGATACAATTTTTATTATGTAGATAACTTAGCATTTTACGCACAATTCTTGTTTTTGGCTGCCTCTACAAAACAATAAAACCTATGTCCTAGTAGGATTGAAATTTCCTTGGTTTCTTTCACATTACAATTTTAGTTCCAGTGATCGCTACTTTATCGCAGTGGGGCTAGTTCCGCCTCTTGATTACGAATCCTATGATAGGGGTTATCTCGCAATCACCGCTGTCAAATTTGTACTAAACGGACGTAGATATATATACCTACGACTTTAACCAATCCACACTCATGTCAAAATAGAATTAAATTTTAACTTAAGCAAGATTCGTAATCAGGGGGCCGCTATAGAATAACCAATGAGCAATCAGCAATCGATCGCTTGCTTGTTGATACTTTTTGACTTTGATGAAAACTTATATCATTACAGACAGGACCAGGTTTAGTCCGTCTACGAATGACAACACCATTCGGTCCGTTCCTGTTCTCCCAAACCGTGACGCCAATGGGACCAATGTTACAACGAGTCACACATCGACTGTACTCGCCGACGTGCAACGCGATACTGAGCATTCCTATCATTTTAGGCGAAGGAATGATGGTTAGTATTTTACTCGATAGATGGTGCTGTTTTCATTTAATACTAAGGCCAATCAAAGTCAATGGATCTTGGAGTTCGTGAATTTATCTGTGTAGTAGTTTTAGTATGAAAAGCTACTTGTTTAGTACTATTGCTCGTTAGATGGCGCTCTTTTCAACATTTTTATTTAGGTACAAGTTAGCTGCTTGGATAAATGTAGGTAAAATTCAGACCTGAATCTGATTTTATCGATTCTATCCAAATCCACAATCTAATTGCTTCAGTGTCGCCATCTATTTATAGTTTTAAATCAAATAGCGCAAAATGCAACTTTTTTATCGAATGCGTCTATTTTATTAATTTCTATTCTAATTGATAAGTCCCCATTTCGTATTCTAATAATTCCTTTGTTCTAAGATCTGGTTAAGTGTCGCCATCTATTGTTGGTTTAAAAGAAAATAGAGCGAAACGCAACTTTTCCTCTATCCAAAATGCAATTTTATTTTGTAGGAATGTGTCGCCATCTTGTATTCTATAGTGCCACAAACTTATTTGAACCGGTGGCAAAAAGAGAAACTAACGAATTTTACTGTAAAATTTATTTTTCTGCCATCACCAGATGCGATAACAGCTCCTCTCTCACCGGTTCAGATAAGTTTGTGGCACTGTATTACTATTTGTTTTCAGATCGAGCGAGACATAGCAATATGGAATAGCAAACGGTTTGTCGGCGCGCCGGCATACGTCAAAGCTGACAGAACAATACGCGCGTTCAGAAGTTGGTACTCGCAATTCTACTCAGAAAACAGCATTAGTTTTAGAGATTCACTCAATCATCCTTTAGATTGGTAATAATGTTAAGACAGTACAGTGCCACAAACTTATCTGGACCGGTGGCCAAATGAGGAACTAACGAATTTAATTAAGAAATGAAGTCTTATCAAAATGTTGAATTCCGACGGGATTCGAACCCGCATCGATCAGACGATCCTCCTTAAGCTGGAGTGCCTTACCGCTCGGCTACAGAACCCTAATCGTCAGAATTAAAATTTTTGATAACGAATTTAATATTCAATCTTATTTTTCTGCCAACACCAAATACGATAACAGCACCTCACCGGTCAAACAAGTTTGTGGCACTGTACATAAGATAGTAATGTAAATGTTCGGTATTTAAATGTTTTTTATTATTGTTCAATATTACAAAATGTTGTACGAACTAATTTGTTGTATAGCGCCATCTAGTATTGTATAAGATTACTACTTTTCTCGTTGTTGTGTTGCAAAATACACAATCGCAATTTCAGAAATCAAACTAGAATGATTTATTCACAGTGACTAAACTCCCTTATTCTAAGCCGTAACTCCGATTCATCTTTCACTCAACCTTGACTGAGCATTACTTATCGGAGCGATATGATTTGCGGTAATACTAGTAGTGACATCTAGTGTCGAGTAGCTGAACTAAATACATTTTTTTATTAAAGAATACAAAAAAAACGATTAAAAATTGTAAGTAATAAAATTATAGACTTTATTAAGACTTTTTTGGTCGAAGTTACAAGTTATATAATGGGTGTAAGGCTCAATGCACATTGAATTGGCAAGCGACGCGTCAATTAGTTTTATAGCAAGCCATTATAATCTAAACTATGGTAGAAGTTATAGAAACGCTTGTAGAATTAACGAGATCTGGCGAAGCCATCTAGCGGGCCGCGCTGGCTCGAGCACTTTCGTGCGGTTCATTCTACAAGTGTTTCTATATCTTGAACCATTGTTCATAAGGTTTATAATAATAATAATAATAAATCTTTATTCAACACCTTAGGGCTACACGTTACAGAAAATATAATTATTATTATACTACGTATAATACTTATTACAATTAAACATAGGTAACAGAATACAATGTGCCTGAACTAGGCGAACCTGTGTCTCAGGCTGGAAAAGGCTAACAATATTCATTAGGCAGGTCAATAAACAGTATAATCTATAAACTTAGTGATAAAATAAACAAAAAGCAACTAAAATGACATTATAAAATAAACTAAATTAAAATGACCACTTTTATACAATTAATTACTTACTTTACTACAATTAATAGTTTCTCAGTTTCCTCGTAAGATAAATTAGATAAGGCAAGTTGTAGGGTTTTCTTACAGATAGTATAATTCATTTCATAAATGCCTAATTTGCGATTGAGTCTGTTATACACGAGCGGCCCTAAGAACACAAAAAATTTAGATGCGAAAGCATGTTTTAGTTGAGTGATGTTAGTGCGGATATCTTTACGTCTGTTGTTAATAGCTTCTGCACAAAAAGGAAGAGATCTATGTTGTCTTAATGCGGTGTATAGTATAAATAGCTGTCGAACAGTTAGCACTTTACAAGTCATATATAAAAGGTTAGTTGGAAAACGATAAGGGCGAAAAGTTGCTACCTTTAATATTGCCCTTTGAGCTCTTTCTATAGTTAATATGTTAGTTTTACCCACTCCACCCCATGATGTAATACAGTACTGAATTACTGACTGACATAGGGCATAATATATTTTAAGAACTAATTGTGAATCTGCAAAACATCGCAACGTCTTAAATACATAGATTAATTTACGTACTCTATTGCTCAAGACCTCAATATGCAAGTTAAACGATAGAGTTTCGTCTATTATAACGCCAAGGTACTTGATATTATCGGCCTTTGAGATGACAGGGCAGTTACATAAATTGTAATTTGTAAATTGGTGATTGCATTGGTGTGCATATATTGTGCTACTTAATTGTGCTAGTTGCGATTTCCGCATCGTGAACTTAAGGTATTTTGTTTTGTCAGCATTTAACGTTAGTAAGTGACCTTGGAGCCAGTTATTTACAATATTGAAGCCGTGTTGTGCATATTCATGTACTTCCGAGTCCGAACTAGCTGAAAAAAGTAGGGCAGTGTCGTCGGCATATGAAATAATTTTTCCGTGCTCTAATTGTAAGTTACATAGGTCATTTATGTAAGTTAAAAACAATGTAGGACCTAAAATACTTCCTTGGGGGACCCCAAAAGAAGTGTTTTCTAATTCTAAACTGACGACATTATCTATTCTAACGCATTGGCTTCGACCGCTCAAATAGCTGGTAAGCAAATTGAGTTGTGTGCCTCGTATTCCCATATTTTCTAACTTGTTGAGTAAAATAGGGATAGACACAGTGTCGAATGCTTTGGCTAGGTCTAAAAATATACCGATTATCTTATTTCCTTGGTCGAGTTCTTTAACAATAAAATCAGTAAGATGGTGAACTGCATCAGCAGTAGAAAGTTTAGACCTAAACCCAAATTGAGTATTTGACAAGAGTGCATTACTTTCTAAATAATGAACAAGTCTATTGTTTATTAATTTCTCTAATATCTTAGAAATTGAGGAAAGCACGGAAATTGGTCTATAGTTTGATACTTCTGTCTTACTACCAGACTTATACACAGGCACTACAATAGCTTTTTTAAGACACTTAGGAAATACTCCCTCGTGCAGGCATTTTTGGATGGCAAATGTTAGAGGTGGAGCAAGTATATGTTTGTATTGCTTGAGTATTGTGGTCGGTATATTATCCCAGCCTGTAGCACATTCGTTTTTTAGCCCCATTATAATACTTTCAATTTCCTGTATGTTAGTATCCAAAAACACAAAAGACTTGCAATGAGAGTTCCTGCTGACTGGTTTGAGGCCGATATGATGAACCTTTTCTGCTAGTTTTTTCCCTACATTTACAAAAAATTCGTTTGCATGGTTGGCTGCCAAAAGCGGGGAGTGGTGTGAGTTTAACAAATTTGAAGTCGAATCTCGTTGTTTCGAAATGCAGGTGACATTTTTTACTATTTTCCAAACTTTTTTACTATCAGTACCAGCCTTCTCTAATGATGCTTTATCATAGTCGCACTTTACTTTTTTAAGGAGATCATTACAAAAATTGCGATACCTTTTGTAAGTAGTTTGGGCTATTAAATTATTAGGTTTAGATTTGGCATTCATATGTAACTTATCTCGATGTCTCATACACCGAAGGAGCCCTGGGGTAACCCATGGCTTAATATTGATATTTCTTCTGCTAATTTTCACAATTTTTGTGTTGGCACGTATTACTGTCTGGATGGTGTTCACTAAGCGTGTCATACAAGATTCTGCGTCAGCTGAATTGTAAATTGAATCAAAGCTAATTTTACATAGGTCGTTTTTTAATTTATCATAATCCAGTTTAGAAGTTAATCTTGAGTGTATGTAAGTATGCTGTTTTAGGCTAAGTGTCAGTAAAACAGCTTTATGATCGGTAACGGAGGAATTTGTCACTAGGGTGATTGCTGGTAGATTAGATTTAAGCATGACATGATCCATGCAGGACCCACTTTGAAATGTTTGTAGAGTGTGTGTTGGAAGCAAGCCGTGAAACGAGCATCGGTTTAGGTACTCCTGCGCCGACGCATCACAAAAACCCGGGCGGATGTTAATATTTATGTCACCAACTACAACGATGTTTTTAAATGACGATAGTGATTGGAGATGAGAGTGCAGTGAATCAAGGAATGAGTCTGTATTATAAAACGAAGGAGATCTATACACAGCTAGAATTGCTAAATTGATATCTATTTTTACTAAAAGACTGGTGCAATCCTTTATGTTTAATTCTTCGACGGTAACGTGATTTAGAGTATTTCTAGCGTAAATGACTACTCCATCGTTTTGGTTATAATTTGTTTTGGTGCAATGAGTTCTATAACCTTCCAAAATAGGCAGGTTATTCATATGTATAGCAAGCCAACATTCAGTTAGGATGATTATGTCGCATTCGATATTAAGCCTTTGCAAAAAAATGCTGAAATTGTTAAAATTTTTATTAATACTGCGAATATTTTGTGTTAGTAATTTTATTGAGTTGCAGTAGGCAGAAATATACTGTTTGCAGTTTTCAACATCGCATGACCTTGACTCGGAAACCGAGAAATTGTCGAGGTCGTTAATTAATATTTCAGTCATGATAATAAAAAAATAAGGTAAGACTTAACTTTTAACACGGCGCTCTTAGGCGCCTTCATAATCTATAGAATTTATGTACCTTTGCTCGGCCAATTTTTTCGCAGGGCAGTCCAAATCACCTGTCTTGTGATTGCTAGGTTTATTGAAGCGTAGGCAGGTTGCACATTTTGCTGGTGACGCTGTCTTTGGACACTCTTTGGACTGATGACCCAGATCGCCGCAATGTCCGCAAGTGTAGGCCTCCGCTTTGCATGTCTTAGCTGCATGTCCGTATTGTTGGCACTTGAAGCACCTGGTTACCAAAGTGAAGTCTCTTACCGGACAGGAAGACCAATTTATGAAGACGCGATCTTGCGATATGAGGGCCTTACGAATGGTGGCAGACACTTCAACGATGTAGTTGCAGGTTTCAGCGCCCTTCCTTCCTGATTTATGGCTAAGCTTGATAGAACCCAGGAAATCTTCTTTGGTCATATTTGTGAGTGTATTGGTCACATTCTGCTCATAAAGGCATTTGTAGAACTCCTGTTCCTGCATAATTGATGGAACACCAATGATCACTATACGTGGCTTGCGCTTGTGTGGTTCGTCCATAGTTAGTTCAGCTGTGGTGAGGTGTACAGACTTTTTTAGTTTCTCGAGGTCATCTTTGGTGTCTGTGCTGATGATGACACCCCCATTTCTGGTCTTACGTAGTCCTCTCACGTGCAATTTCAGTTCCTCAGGGCAGATAATTTTTTGTACCAAGTTTTTGGTGTCGTCACTGGTCTTTAGCTTATCTTTTGGATAGATTGCGACAGAGCTAAGATTCGAAGGGCGGATAAAGGTGTTGGCACTCTTTTTAACCATGTCAGCAAACGAGGTCTTAGGAGTCGGTTGTGATGACTCCCTGATGCTTT
The DNA here is from genome assembly GCA_963565295.1 of Epirrhoe alternata. Lineage (NCBI taxonomy): Eukaryota > Metazoa > Arthropoda > Insecta > Lepidoptera > Geometridae > Epirrhoe > Epirrhoe alternata. The sequence continues at coordinate 3,161,990 of OY751403.1, forward strand.
GTTGTAGGCCTTGCAGGCAGCCCGATAGGTTTTGGTTTTCTCTGAGGAATGTGATATATGTTTGGGCTTGAACAGTTTTTACCTTTAGTGATTCATATTGAACTGCTAATTGGGATGATGAATGGGATATTGTTCGGCATAAGTTGCTAATCCGCTGTTTCTGCTCGGAATTTAGCTTTCCTTCACATGCAATGGAGGTCACTTCACCAAGGCACTGTTCAATATAGCCCATCCACTTTTGAATTTCCGCCGTAGCTTGATATGTGACCTCTTCATGTCTTGGTTCTGGTCGCGGTGGAGACGACGGCCTTGACATCGGTTGGGGTGTAGGCGGAGGGCTGCGCACCACTTTATTACTTCGGTTAAAGGGGCTGTCCATGATGTTTTAAGTCAAACACTGACATAACTTAGCACGACAGCTGAATCAAAACTAGGTCAGAGTTTTGTTTATTAACTAGCACTAATTGTTAGGCACGTCCGATCTCGGCGAGTGCAAAATATGAATTCGAATAATGGCTCGAAATAATGGCTTGCTATATAACTAATTGACACGTCGCTTGCCAATTCAATATGGCTTGAGCCTAAGACCCCTATTCAATTTTGTTGTAAATAGCACGAAAGGCGGATTGGTCTTGTGTAGATGCACAATACACATATAAAGTTGTTTCTGTGTGCGTAAGTTTGGGAATGCTCCATGGAGTTAGAACTGTTACTGCTTATTTATTTTGTGTGTGATGTCTCGATGTATAGTTCCTACTATTCGTACCTTTAGGCTCAATGCACATTGAATTGGCAAGCGACGTGTCAATTCGTTTTATAGCGAGCCATTATAAACCTTATGAACAATGGTACAAGATATAGAAACGCTTGTAGAATGAACCGCTCGAGCCAGTGCGGCCCGCTAGATGGCTTCGCCAGACCTCGTTCATTCTACAGCGTCTTATAATTCGATGGAGCCGGCTGCACGCACGAAAAAACATGACGTCATGCGTCGTTATCTGACGTCATGAGGCGTTCCATGCAAGGCTTGAAGTGCAAGCGAGAGCGCGGCACGAGCGACAAAGAAGCACAAACGTCGTCACGTTCAACTATCGTCAGTAAACCGAGTCAAAGTCGAAGTCGAAGCCGAAGCCGAAGCCAAAGCCAAGGTCGACCTCGACCTCGACCTCGAGGTCAAGGTCAAGGTCAAGGTCAAGAAAAAAAAGCACAAACGTTAACACGTTCAACTATCGTCAGTAAACAGACTTTACAGACAACCATTTTTATTTTTTTTTCGTTTGGTGCTTTGTGGGTGCTTTGGTCCCTTGCTTACCCACTTTACTGTGAAATGTTTTTTTTTTGGCAACACCAAATGCCATAGACATTTACTTTCTCTATGCCAAATGCGATAGCGCCTCCCTCACCGGAACAGATATCCTTGTGGGACTATACTTCAGAGAGAAGATCGATCCTACTGTATATTTTACTATAATCTATTAGTAAGTACGGGTACATAATGTAATTTAAATTAAACTGTGAGTTAAATTTAATTGTTTGTTTTTATAAGCCCAAACAGATGTTGTTGTAATACATTGATGCGCAGTAGACGCTTTTTATAACGTTTAACGTTTAAACGAGAACCTAGTGTTAAGGTTTATTATTACTACTAATGCCCGATTTCTATATTCAACGGACATTCGTAGGTAAGAGCTACGACTCGTTTCCACATACAAAGTTTGACAGCTAACTTACCGCAGGTTTCTAGCTGTCAAACTTTTGTATGTGGAAACATGGATTTAGCATTGAACCTTTTTGGTACACTTATTTATCTTTGTGTGGAAACGAGTCGTAGCTCTTACCTACGACTGTCCGTTGAATATAGAAACCGGGGGTAATCAAACTTGTACTGTCATTTACATGGTTAAAATAAATAAATAAATAAATATACAACACTGTCTACTGCGCACCGCAACGGGTACCGTCAAATGAAACACTTTAATAATACATATGATTTATTGCAGAAATACTTAATCTATTTTAATTATGCATCTTAAATACAGATTAAATAATGTTTTTCATAACTTATTTGTAAAATTAAATTAAAAAAGTGACACTCCCGGAGGTGCCGACAGAAGTGATTTAAAACTGTTCGTTAATTAAATTAAGAGCGGACAACCAGTCATATTAAAAGCTTTTAATTAACTTGCAATGTTTGTATGCTTGTCTGTTTGTATGTTTGTCCAGGTCAAATCTTGCAAGCTTAATTTGACCCACTTCCCGGTGTCCGATTGAACTGAATTTTGGTACACTTGTGAGTCCTCGGTGACAATGCCATAATATGGTAACAGCGAGCTGATCTGATGATGGAGTCAAGAGCTGCTCCAGAAACTCCTCAGACAATAGGCCGATTGAGGTTGAAACTCGGTTCGTAGATTAAGTATCATCAAAAATTTTCAAAAATGTTGACACTGAGCTGATCTGATGATGGATAACGGAACTCCTCAGATAATCGACCGATTGAGTTGAAAATCGGTTTGTAGATCAAGTACCATCTAAAATTTTAAAAATGTGACAGCGAGCTGATCTGATGATGGATAACGGAACTCCTCAGAAAATAGGTTGATTGAAATGAAATTTTGAACTTACATCGGTGAGTTTAATCAGCTCACGGTAACCTATTAAAAGCTTGTAGGTACTTATTGAAATTAAAAAAAAAAACTTATTTTAACTGAAAATTAATCTCCTTTGTTGACAGAGAACAAATCTATGACGTTGTATTCAAATATCGAGATGGCGCCAAGTCGCCATTCTATATTCAAATGGTGGAAAACTACAGTTTGCGCATGGCAATACCACTTAGTAACAATAGCTCTTGCGCATGGCTAACGAGCTCATAGTTGTACATCCTCAGTTAGACGTGTTTGCGGATGGCTGGAAGGAGATAGAACGGTTGTGCCTAGGGTTTTGTGAAAGTTTTTAAAGTTAATTTTAGTTATACTATAGTTGTATAGGTTGATTGAGTTGGCCACTGACTCATACGAACTCTACAGTTCAGTGTTATAGCCAGTTTCAGTGTATACAGGTAAAGAGGTCGTTGTAAGAGATATTTCTAGAGGCTCATCAATCTTCATACACGGAACATATCTCTTTGATTTCATATTTAGATGTACCTGGAATGAGAGAAAATCAATTTCATAAATTTTCATCAAAATTGTGATATGTTGACAGTAACAGAGTTGAAGCGCTCGTGGTCGTGCTTGCTTAGTCGTTCCTGATAGATCGTCGAAGTTAAGCAACGTTCGAAACGGTCTGTAAGTGGATGGGTGACCGCCAGTGGCATTTTCATCTGAGCGCTTCCGTGCTTCGGAGGGCACGTTAAATTGTCGGTCCAGGCTATTTAAGTCGTTAACCCATGACGGAGGCCTTAAGGCGGCCTAAAAACTCCGTCACTAGAATTGGCCACTGACTCATACGAACTTACTTACAGTAACACGAGTAAACTAGATTTCGCCAGCAGCTTCACTCGCTTTGTACCAACGTTTTGCTCTTCCATGTCACTATCTACATCTTTTTTTTTATGATGAATGGGTCGACTCTTGACCATGAAAGACCATAGGCAAGAATGGTGTCTACGATGGAATCATATGACAGTGAGCTGATCTGATGATGGAATCAGGACCTGTTCAATGTAACTTCTAGAATAACAGTTGTTATTTCAATGAGCTCACGGTAACCTTTTAAACCCATGTACCCATGTTTTTCAGTAAAAAGACTTATTTTACTTTATTGTTAGAGATCTTAAAAAATATATATTCTGTAATGAAATATTGTTTTAAATAAAGTTTTGAACAAGGCTAAATTCTAGTTAAGGGTCGATTCACATCTGACCGAAGATCCGTCGCGTATTATCGGTCGCGGAACGCCAGAACTGACAAATGTATAGAAAAACACTCGACCGTTCACACTCAACCGATGATACGTTAGTCCGTCGAGTGTGAACGGTCGAGTGTTTTTCTATTTCTTCCGTTAGATATGAACCGACCCTAAATATTATTTATTATTTTGACGACCTCTGTGGCGCAGTGGGTGAAAGCCCGCTTGGCACGCAGCAGGTTGCGGGTTCGATCCTAGCGGCGGGATAAATATTTGTATAATAAATATTTATCTCGGGTCTGGGTGTTTCTATATGTATGTATTTACAAACAAAAAGTATATAAGTAGTATATCAGTTATCTGGTTTCCTTAGTACAACCTTTGTTTAGTTTGGTGCTACATGATGCTGTGTGAAATGTCCAGTGTTATTTATTATTTACTAGCTGACCCGCAGAACGTTGTTTGGCTATAGAGATTGGACTTCACTTCACAGCTAGGAACAGACCAAAGTGATCGGACCTCATTTCATAGCCAGCAACATTTTGTACTGGAAAACTAAATTGTCGTTTTTATTATTTTCTGTTAATTATTATTTATGTTTCTCAACGTTTAAACCTTCCCTGGACTTTCATGAATATTTCAAGACCAAAATAACCAAATCGGTTCAGCCGTTCTCGGGTTTAAAGCAGACTAACGAACAGCAATTCATTTTTATTTATATAGATATAGATAGATTACCTGTCGGTTATGTTTGTAGAGGTTGGATTGCTGTGAGAATGTTGTCGGACAGTATTCACATATAAATGGTCTCTCGCCTGTGTGAGTGCGTATATGACTTTCCATCTGTACTTTAGTCTAGAACAAAATAAACAGATTATTGGGTCAATCAACTATTTTACTCACACAATTCTGTCCCCCAACATATTTTCTTGAGTTCTTGGTGGACTGGCAACTTGACGACACAACCAGAGGACACCACCACCGCGCCATGCGAGCGAAAGCAAAAATAAAAGAAGCCAATTACGGTAAAAGGTGCCATCTAAGTGTTTCCAGTTGCAATTTATGAAGGTAACTCAGCATACAAATTCTAGGATGTCCTATCAATATTCGTATGCTGAGTTAGTTACCCTCTTAAATATCGACTGGACAGACTTAAATGGCACCTTTTACCATAATTAGCTTCTTTTGTCTTTGCTTTCGCTCGCATGGCGCGGTGGTATCCATAGGTTGTGTCTTCAAGTTGCCAGCCCGCGAAGAACGATCTAATAAAAGTGCTCGATGACAGAATTGTGTGGGTAAAATAGTTGATTGACCCTATTACAACGTTTTAAACGGCCTGTATGTGGATGGGTGACCGCCAGTGGCATTTTCATCTGAGCGCTTCCGTGCTTCGGAGGGCACGCTATGTCGGTCCCGGCTTAAGCTATGACGGAGGCCTTAAGGCGGCCTAAAAACTCCGTCACCAGAGTTGGCCACTGACTCATACGAACTAAGATGGATCACCTAAAAGAATGCTCGGCCCTTTTTCTTTCGTTGCCCTGATTCTTCACGGTATTGGTCGCGCAAGAACAGGAGTAAAATTAGTTCTAAGACTATTCTAAGTGATCCCAGCGGTCCTACTGAATAAATGCTTTTTTACTTTAACTTAAAACTTATTTTTTTTTTGTTGAAATGAAGCAACTTTCAATGTTCAGTGTCAATTGGGTCCAGTGTTTTTTTTTATTTTAAACTAGCGACCCGCCCCGGCTTCGCACGAGTGTAATGCTGATGCTAAAATTAGGGTTTAGCCAGCGTTTGCAATGTAAGCGCAAAAAATGTATTATTCACGACCTCACATTAGATACCTCTAAAATTATCAGTGTTCCTCTACTATATTATGCATGTATTATACATATAAACCTTCCTCTTGAATCACTCTATCTATGGAAAACCGCATCAAAATCCGTTGCGTAGTTTTAAAGATTTAAGCATACATAGGGACATAGGGACAGAGAAAGCGACTTTGTTTTATACTATGTAGTGATATGTGACTTACCGGAAATCCTTTTCCACAATGATGACACATTTTATTGTTAGGTCTGCCTTTGTGGACGTTCCTAATGTGCTGCTCCAATCCCACTCGGTTTTTTGACGTCTGAAGACAAAATGAACATTTTAATAATATAAAAATAAATATAAATAATGCTGGACATTTCACACAGCATCATCTAGCCCCAAACTAAGCAAAGCTTGTACTATGGGAACCAGATAACTGATATACTACTTATATACTTTTTGTTTGTAAATACATACATATACAGTTCACCATAAGGTTGTCTGGAAGAAATCGCTCACAGCGATAAGGCCCATGTGGTGTACAATAAAGTATTTTCTATCTTCTATCTATCTATCTATCTACATATTATACATAGAAACACCCAGACTCTGTTTGTATGTTTAGATGTATGTGTTTCAATCACGCCTAAACCAGTGAACCGATTTGCATGAAACTTGGTATAGGCGTAGATAGTGACCTGGAATAGCATATAGGCTATTCATAATGTTGGTACCACACGGGCGAAGCCGCGCGCATCTATAAAAGCGGCAATAATATCACTATTGTTGTATGGGAGCCCCCCTAAATATATTATTGTCTTTTAGTATTTGTTGTTATGGCGGCAACAGAAATTTCAACTGTCTAACTATCACGGTTCATGAGATACAGACTGAGGTTGTTTTTCGCCATTTTAGGAAGAAGCACTGCTCTGCTATTTTATTTTATTTTCCTTGTTTTACTAAATTTTATTAAGTAATTTCGGTGGCATTTTACTTATGAAGCCTTGGATTTGAAACAGGAGATCTGGCAAATGGAATGGGGGAGTATTGAAGAAGATTTCTCCCTTGACGAAAAATTTCCGTTGGAGTTTTGAAGAAAACAAGCCGCCGTGTTTTGTTCAAACCAGTGACAGGACTGACTCAAAGTCAAAGTCAAAGTCAAAAATCATTTATTCAGTAGGACCGCTGGGATCACTTTGAGACGTCTTAAAACTAGGTGATTTTACTCCTGTTCCTTCGCGACCAATACCGTGAAGAATCAGGGCAACAAACACGGTTTGGGGTCTAGCTTTCTTTTAGGTGATCCATCTTAAATCTAAACTTATGATAACTTAGGTGGTACCTACCATCATCTCCCTGCCCTTTTCCCACATTATGCGGGGTCGGCACAACATGTGTTCTTCCATTCTCTTCTATCAGCCGTCATCTCAACACTCACTCCTTTCTTACTCATGTCATCCTTCACACAATCCATCCATCTTGGCCTACCTCTACTCGTAAATCCATCAACATTCATACCAAGTACTCTTCTAGTTACATGACATTCTTCCCTTCTCATTACATGCCCATACCACGCTAGCCTGTTGCTCCTCATCTTTTCATTCACTGGCGCCACTTTCACACTTCCTCTTATGTACTCATTCCTTACTCTGTCCATTCGCGTCACTCCACACATCCATCTCAGCATTCGCATCTCAGCCACGTGCACCTTTTGTTCATCCGTCCCTTTTGTTGCCCAACACTCAGACTGACATGACATAAATCTATATTTAAAACTTGACATTGGCATTAAATAAAAGAAGAAGGGATACAGCCTGATTACAGACTAGGCTTGTGCTTGCTCGGTCAGTACAGAGAGCGCTCCGTACTAGTACGATCGTTGTGAAGAACTAGATCGGACTTCTAGTACTATTAGTACATCTAGTACAGTAGATCTTCGGTTCTATAATGAGTCGCTCGGTCGGTCGGTCGGTCCTGAACTACATACTAGCTTTGTGTTTTGTAGGACATGAACGATGTTCGTACTAAACTAAAGATCGAATGAAACGCCCGCCACCGTGATATCTCTGTCTCTTTTATTACCGCTTACTCGCCTAATGAGTCTATCTCTGTCTGCGCTTGACAAACCAATCAGACACTGACATGTGAATACATTTCTAACAGTTCTTTTTCCGAACGATCGAATGAACTAGAGTCCTAATAGGATCGTGTAGTTCTTTTCATTCCGTCCTAGTACAAGGGTAGATACGCATGCCGATTTGAACCCTATTACAGTGCAGGAAGGCGCAGTTATGATAATTTCCTTAACGAAACGATCGAATGAACTAGTGTACTAGAGTACTAATAGTCCTATTAGGACCGAGATAAGTGAACTAGCTCAACTAGTACACTTGTGGGAATGAATTCCTATTAGTACTTAGTTCAGGAACTACACAAGCCTATTACAGACAGACAACGGAGTCTTAGTAATAGGGTTCCCGTTTTACCTTTTGGATACGGAGCCCTAAAAATTACCTTCATACAGATGTTGCATTGAAAAGTCTTGTGCAGATGTTTCTCCTCGATATGATTCCTCAGTTTGGTTTTATCGGCGAATTTCTTGTTGCAGTGATCACAGACGAATCTAAAAAATAACATGCATATCAATTTATAATTTATTCATAGAAAGGGGGGTAGTCAGAGGCATGTACAAATACATATTTGATACATGCCCACATCTTGCAGAAGTTAGTATTCCATACGTGACAGGTTGCAAGCCCATCGCCGCCTATAAGAGTACTAACTGGTTTCCTCACGATGTTTTCCTTCACCGTTCAGAGCTCGTGTTAAAGCGCATATAAATTTTACGAAACGCAAAATCCATTGATGCACGGCCGGGATTCGATCCCACGACCTTCGGATTGAACATCTTCAAAGGATCTGTAATATCTGAGAGAATGTCTACCGCGCCTTAGGGATACAGTAGTGACCCTGTTTTTTATTCATAGAAATAAATATTCCTGGACTTTTCACACAGCATCATCTAGCCCCAAAGTAAGCAGAGCTCGTGTTATGTACTACATAACTGATATACTACTTATATACTTTTTGTTTGTAAATACATACATATTATATAGAGACACCCAGACCCGAGATAAATATCTGTAGATCACACAAACATTATGTCCCGCGGCGGGGATCGAACCCGAAAAAAAATGAATGAATGATACGTTTATTTGGCACATTCATAAAATTACTTAAATTCGAGTACCGGTCACGGGTTCGATTCCCATCCAGACATCTTGAAATAATCTGTAACATACTGAGAGAATGTCTACCGCGCCTTAGAGACAGTCGTAATGCTGTAAGAAATGTCCGCCGCGGTGTCACCCGCGATCCCTCGGGAAAACTTCACTTCCCCGGGATAAAAAAATATATATATATATATATAGCCTATGTTCATCGGGGATAATGTGGGATTCTATTGGTGAAAGAATTTTTCAGATCGGTCCAGTAGTTTCGGAGCCTATTCATTTCAAACATACAAACAAACAAATAATACAAACAACAACATACAAAAAAAGAGTGGAACAAGTGAAAGAGTTTGTGTATCTGGGGACATTGTTTACAAGAGATGGGAAGTACGATGAGGATATCGAAAGGAGCGTGAATGAGGCGAATGAATGGGGCCGAGTGAATGGGGCTCTCCATGATTTTATGAGCAGCCGGAAAGTGTCCGACAAGGCACGACTGGCAGTTCATAGAGGAGTGTTGGTACCGACATTAATGTATGGAAGTGAAAGTTGGGTGTGGCAGAAAAAACATCAGAGTAGGGTGAATGCTGTTGAAATGAGAGCGTTGCGTAGTATGTGTGGGGTAACGTTGAATGATAGAGTGAGAAATAGTGTGATAAGGGAACAGTGTGGAGTTAAAGAAGATGTAGTGTTGAGGATCGAGAAAGGTATGTTAAGATGGTTTGGGCATGTAGAGAGGATGGATGACAGTCTTTTGACAAAGCAAGTGTATGAGGCAAGTGTGTATGGGACAGCTGGAAGGGGAAGGCCTAGGCGAACCTTCTTGGATCAAATTGGCGACATTTTGGAGAAGGGCCAGGTCAAAAGTACCCTAAACCGACGAGCATGTATGAAGAATGTAATGAGAGTGAATGAGGCGAAAGTTGTGTGTCAGGATCGTAGCGACTGGAGATCCGTCGTCTCTGCCTACCCCTTTGGGAAAGAGGCGTGACTTTATGTATGTATGTATGTATGTATGTAAACAAACAAATATTTCCTCTTTATAATAAGATATAAAGTTTATTTTGCACCCTTTGTAGCATAAAAGGTTTTTAAATTCTTATATGTAGATTCTAATGTAACTGTACAGGCTTAAAGGTAGGTAAAGGAACAATTTTAGTGAACTTACTAATACCTAAACTAAGATAACTTAATATCTTGTATTATAGGTACTAGTGCCCACCCTCTTATACATAGGAATGATGTTTTTTAGATAGGTAAACAGATAATATTAGTATAGTTGTATTAAAAGCTTGTTTTGAGAACATTATATTACCTGAGTTGGTCCTTAGTTATATGCTTAAGACTGTTGTTCATGTGACGCTGGTACGAACACATCGACGAGAAGTTGATACCACAGAGAGCGCAATACGCAGCCGCTGGCAACGATTTCTGCCAACATTCAAATTAATACACATCGTATGCATAAACACAACTATTAAAAAACTCACTCACTATCTTTACCACTGACTCACTCACTCGTTCCCTCACTCTCTCACTAGTTCACTCACTCGTTAATTTATTCACTCGACATCACATCAATCAATACAAAGCCCCCCCCCCCCACTCGTTCACTACCCTATTCGTTCAATACATCATTCATTCACTCACTCATCTACTCCATAATTCTCAAATCTCTCATTACATTTCACTCACTCGTTCTCTCCCTCATTCATTCAACACTGTGTGTGATCGTTCAATAAGTGTGTATTCTTGATCTTGACTTGTCCTCCATTTAAAAACCTTATCACTAACGTTGCAGGGGAAATTGTTTCTTATTCGTTTACACACACACTCCATTCGTTCATTCACTCACTCCATTCGTTCATTCAATCACTCCATCATGCACTCATTCTCTCCCAGCTGATCATTCGAAGTTGGATCGGTCAATAAAACCAACATTCAAACCAACATTCATTTTCTCACTCACTCCCTCATTCGTTCTATCATTCACTCCATCATTCGTTCGTTACTAACCTTATTTTCGTGTGTATCTTGATGCCGTCGCAAACTCGTCCTCCATTTGAAAACCTTATCACAAACGTTGCAGGGGAACTTGTTTTTGTATTCGTGTACGGCGCTGAAATATAATACTTACTTATTGGAAAACCAACAGCTATTACATGTTGTCCCTAATAATTACAATAGAAATAGTGAGCCAATTACAGGTCCTCGCTAATAGTAGTAGAATAGCTAGAAAAAATGTGAACACTGTGACAAACATGGACGGTTCCAGGATTTTTTCGGATTTTTCTGGGAGGGGCACAAGAAACAAAAACTGACAAAAAAATTTTGGAAAAAAAATTGAACCGACTTCACCATAACACATACAGACACTAAGAACCTTCTATGTACCTACACTAAAAAGAGAAAAATAAGAATATACACATGTAATTATTATTTACAGTATTCAATTAATAAATTATTATGTTATATATGTATTTGAAGTCGGTGCCAAAAACATACATACACCCGAACATAGAACCTCCTCCTTTTTTTGAAGTCGGTTAAAAATTTCACAATTTATTAATTTTCCGTCGTTAGTAGGTACACAAAAATATCGTCTGGGGGGGTGCACGTGCCCCCGTGCCCCCCCCCCCCCCCCCCCCCCATCCGCCTATGATGACAAATCATATGTTCACATTTTTATCGCATACGATGAGCGTTCACACGTGAAAAATTGCCGTGCGATAGGATATCGTCTTGATTGGTATCGCATCGTGTAAATGCACCTTTAGCGCTCGTCGGCACGCTCAATGAGCGGAGCTTAGCAAATCGGACGAAAAATCGCATAGTTTAAAAAAATCTTAACTAAAATTTTTTCCATCGCCGCCTTTATGAATACTAACTGGTTTCCTCACAATGTTTCCCTTCACCGTTTAGAGCATAAAGCGCATATAAATTTTACGAAACGCAAAATCCATTGATAAATAATAATAAATAAATAAATAATGCTGGACATTTCACACAGCATCATCTAGCCCCAAACTAAGCAAAGCTTGTACTATGGGAACCAGATAACTGATATATGTACTACTTAAATACTTTTTGTTTGTAAATACATACATATTATACATAGAAACACCCAGACCCGAGATAAATATTTGCAGATCATACAAACATTTATCCCGCGGCGGGAATCGAACCCGCAATCTTCTGCGTCCCGAGCGGGCTTTCACCCACTGCGCCACAGAGGTCGTCACGCACGCAAGAGGTCGTCACGCACGCAAGAGGTCGTGATGCACGACGATTCGAACCCACGACCTTCGGATTGAAAGTCGAGGTACAACCCCATTTGGCCAACACGGCTACTTCAAATCTACTGTGCAAAACGACTAATTTTACTTATAATATAACTAATTGTTTAAAAAAAAACTTACAGTCTATGGTTCAATAGTCCGGCTCGATGTCGGAAAGTCTTGTCGCATTCTGGACATTCCAGCCTTCCCTTGTGTGATTGTCTGTGGTATCTATGCGTGTCTATAGAGCTAAAACAACACGGATATTAAGGGTCTGGACAGACAGACAGATAACAGAATGATCCTATAAGGGTTCCGTTTTTTCCTTTTAGGTACGGAACCCCAGTTTGAATAGCCTATATGCTATTCCAGGTCATCTACGCTTATTCCAAGTTTTATCCAAATCGGTTCACTGTTTTAGGCGTGATTGAAACACAAACATTCAAACAAACTTTCAGCTTTATTTTAAACTACACAAACTGACAGGGCTTCATTTTTGGGTTGTAAATAGACGTTTGACCGTATCAATTTCATTCCTAAGCCGATATAAGGTTTCACTTCAAAATGTATCTTTTACTGATTTTGCATAATGATTTTCAAGGAGAACAGACATTCCACCAATCACAGCCCGGCTACATCCGAGAGCACACACATGCACGCTCGAATGGACTAAGTTATACAGGCAGCAACAATGAATTGAAAGGATTGTCATTATCAATTTTCGCAGGATTTTCATTTTTTTTTTTTTTTTTAATTAGCCTAAACTGTCCCACTGCTGGGCAAAGGCCTCCCCCGTCACCATCCACACCTCGCGATCTTTGCGATTTTTCGCCAATCCTTCTCAAAGGCGTCCAGGTCATCGCGCCATCGCTTTTTAGGCCTGCCCCGGAGTCGCCTGCCATCCACCGGGATCCAACCAGTCACCACTTTGGCCCACCTGTCTGAATGCATGCGGGTGACATGACCTGCCCACTCCCATTTCAACTTGGCAGCCTATACGCAGGATTTTCATAACAAATCAAAAAAAAAATCAATACATAAATATTTTTTAATTTAATTGTTGAATCCAATTCCTGAATTAAGTTAGTTTGAAATGAAAGACCCTATACGAGTGGGATGTAAAATACTTACTTGGATATGAATCCACAGTCAATACATTTGTATTGTTTCAGAGTTATCTCATGTGTTGAATAATAATGTTGTTGCATCACTTTTGAATCCATAGTACGTTTGCAGCATATACTGCATTCATATCTAAAAAAAACATAAAAAAATCATTAAAAAAAAATGGCACGGTGCTAAACTTCAAAAATATTCCAAAAGTATATTGCCTCTCTGAGAATGACGACCTCACACTCTGTGGCGCAGTGGGTGAAAGCCCGCTTGGGACGCAGAAGGTTGCGGGTTCGATCCCGCGGGATAAATTTTTGTATGATCTGCAAATATTTATCTCGGGTCTGGGTGTTTCTATGTATAATATGTATGTATTTACAAAACAGTATATGTATAAGTAGTATATCAGTTATCTGGTACCCATAGAACAAGCTTTGCTTAGTTTGGGGCTAGATGATGCTGTGTGAAATGTCCAGCATTATTTATTTTATTTATTTATTTATCTCCATACCCTTTTCCCACATTATGTGGGGTCGATACAACATGTTTAAAGTTAATAACCATGATATACATTTTTACCTTTTTAAAGCTAGTTTCATGAATTATACAGGGTCACGACTGTATCCCCAAGGCGCGGTAGACATTCTCTCAGATCTTTATATTCCAGATCCTTTGAAGATGTCCAAGGTAGTCAGATGCATTTACAAATACATATTTGATACATGCCCACATCTTGCAGAAGTTATTATTCCATACGTGACAGGTTGCAAGCCCATCGCCGCCTATGAGATTACTAACTGGTTTCCTCACGATGTTTCCCTTCACCGTTCAGAGCTCGTGTTGAAGCGCATATAAATTTTACGAAACGCAAAATCCATTGATGCACGGCCGGGATTCGATCCCACGACCTTCGGATTAAAAGTCGAGGTACAACCCCATTCGCCCAACACGGCAAATGAAATATAGGTTTGTTAAAGCTTACCTCCTCATATGACGTTTATAGTGTGAAGTAAATGAGTCCACAGTCGCAAATACGGTTCTACAAACTGGACATTTATAATCGCCAATACTCTGCAAATAAATAAATAAATAATAATAAATAAATAGCCTATATGCTAGTCCAGGTCCACTATCTATATCTATTCCAAGTTTCATCCAAATCGGTTCACTGGTTTAGGCGTGATTGATACACAAACATACTATCCAAACATCTAAACAAACTCACAAACTTTCAGCTTTATTGTACGAGTATATGAGTGGGATAAGTAGGATGTATTAAAGAATATATTACAATGTCACGGCAGGAATCGAACCCGCTACCTATCAGTTCGTTATTTTTTAACTTACTGGATCATGTCTCCGTGTTAGATGTGTTTTGTGAGATTTCTCATATTTAAATCCCATTATACATGAATCACATTTATACTCCGATTTCGTATATGTGTCTTTGGACATCTCTTTGTCTCTTTCTAGCATCATCTCGTCGTACGAAAGTTCTATACACCTGATTTTTGAGCTCGGATCTTTTGTCTCTTTCTTTTCCTGTAACAAAATATATAGTTTTAGTTCACTTGTATTTCAGAAGCGAGCGTAGCTATAAATAAATAATGCTGGACATTTCACACAGCATCATCTAGCCCCAAACTAAGCAAAGCTTGTACTATGGGAACCAGATAACTGATATACTACTTGAATACTTATTATACATAGAAACACCCAGACCCGAGATAAATATTTGCAGATCATACAAACATTTATCCCAGGGAGGGGATCAAACCCGTAACCATCTGCATCCCAAGCGGGCTTTCATTGCGCAACAGAGGTCACCAAAAGATGATATGCCAATTCTTGTCTTTTATTTTTATGAAATAAAACTTACTCTCAATTTCTTCTTCTCTTTCTTAGTTCTCTTCTCTTTAGTCCCCTTCTTGGTCTTCTTCTTCTTGCTATTGTCTATCATCAACTCATGTTCATAATCTATATCATTGTCGTCATCGAATTCGCCAGTTGAATGTTCCCCAAAATCTACGAAAAATATAGATATTAAAATACATAACATACACACACACACACACACACACACACACACACACACACACACACACACACACACTTCTCCCGCTTAGTAGCCTTTACAAGTTGGCTATCCTGTTGTCCAGACTTGTAATAGACAAGCCTAACTACAGGGTGTAAAAAGACGTCTACCGAAGCCGAAAGGGGTAGGTACAGCATCCCAACACTCAACCAAATCCAAAAGGATTTTCCAAAAAAAAAATTATATCCGGAGAAAATAGCGTTTGAAGATTTTTATTTATTTCGTCAGCCAGCAATGTACGCATCGCACGCGATAGCTTCGGCAGTGCCTACCTACTATCTACGTGCGTAGCAATTTGATTATTGATATACCTACGTACTTACCTAATTCCGCTGTAACCTCAAACTAAGCATATGCTCGTTCAACAAGCACAGCTGAGCTTGCCTGGCTGTAGGTAAGGTAGGTACCCAAGGTTCTCCCACAGAGAACCAAGACCTGCTCTTCTACCCGCTGATCAAAGCCTCCAGAGCTCTTGAGACTATGGGACGAGGCTCTCTCGCTGTTAGGCAGCCGTTATGCTCATCGAAGGGTTGGTGTTGGTTCGGTAACATCGCATTTATGCGCGAGGACCATAACATTAAACGCATTTTCACGATCACAATAATAAGCATTTTTTACTGAACACACTCGCACTAAACAAACAGTCAGGTAGCATAGGTAGGTATGTACTTCTCTAAAAAATACCTTACACTTTAATTTTATTTACAAAACACACTAGAAACTCATTCGCGACAGTAATACGGTAACGCAATTTGTATGCTGCGCGAGTGTCCAATACGTACTTTACGGTCGAATATTGAACTTCAACTAATAAATAAAATCAAACAAAACGAGTCGAGAAATTAGAAAGAAAATGTAGCGAAATAGAAATTTGAACCTTATTGTAATTAATTTAGAAGACTATTTCTTAATAGTGATTAATTCTCTTTGACAAATGCCGCCGATGTGCAACTTTGCTAAGCATGTTTCACACTACTCGAGAGGTTGAAATCGTGTTTGAAAACTGATGATAGTCTGACTACAGTGCCACAAACTTACTTATACTACTTACTTATCTGAACCGGTGAGAGAGGCGCTACTGTCGCATTTCTTGTTGGCAGAAAAATATTTCTTTCAGTAAAATTCGTTAGTTCCTCTTTTGGCCACCGGTCCAGATAAGTTTGTGGCACTGTACATTATTGTAGTGATATTTGATACAATAAACTGATGATCGTATCAACCATTGATCTTATTATTTGTTTACTTAGGTACTTATTATTTGTTTATGTAGTGAACAGTTGATCTAGTACCTAGTGTTGTTAGTGTAAACTTTGACATAATTAATGTGTATTCCGAATTCCCGATCGAAGTTAAAGATTCAAAAGTTAAAGGAACTTGAAGCGTCCTCGCGGTGTAGTATACCTTGAGAACTCAGTCTTAATTCGCAAACAATGTAAATGCAGCTTTACACAAGCGGTATTTCAAAGGATTCAGTCTTAGTCTTAGCGAAATAGAAATTGGAACCTTATTTCAATCAGATTAGAGTATTTTGATAGAACTTAGCCGCCGACACGTGACGAGGTTGGATGGCTATTACAAAGCGTAATAGTTTTCAATGCTATTGAAATACGGTCGAGTTTTGTATCTCAGTAATTTTTTTTTTGAAGTGAACCTTAATTTCGCAAACTTTGGTAAAGTCATGGTAGCCTAGGAGAATCAAACATTGACTGCCATGCGAGAGGGCCGAGTTCAAATCCCAGCGTATGTCCGTATACTTTAATTTTTTGTTTTTTTTGTACTTATTTTTTTTTTAGTTTAAAACCATTACCGAAAATTCATTCAAGTTTTCCTTACTCACGATTTTGTTTAAGAACATAATAATGAAACATTTTTATGTAATAACGCTGAAATAAAGCCAGCCAAAAGCGAGTTAAAATGTTTAATTTTTCTAGTTTACGTAACTAAGATTTTGTTTATAGCACTAGAACTTAGGCATAGGCTGACATAGGTTTAGTAGACAAATACGCGAGAGTGGGGCGAGCGCGCGCCCGCGCGGCTGCGATGGCCGACCGCCCGGCCCGTAGTACGTATTCTGTATGTTATGGCGGTCGTCGGCCGCGCGCGCGTGCGCTGACCTCGCGCAGCTGGGCGCGCGGTTGTACTAAGGCGCGTTGTTTTACTTAGATTGCTGTATTTTGAGTTTTAATTGTTTTTTTCTTTTATAAATGAAATTATTAGGTAGGCATGGTCTTATTATGTTGTACTTGTAGTAAATAACTGGAAAATGACATAAAATTACGTAGCTAAGTGAAATTTTTTTTTGCGTTTTTTTTTCGATAAATTTGTTTAGAATCATGGTCTGAATGCAACCCCTCAGTTTTCGGTAGTAGTCTTTTTACACCCTGTATAATAATCGTACTATAAAGTAGAGATAGGTATAACTTAAGAACAAGCGTACTAATATAAGTTTCATCATTTCATCATTCATTTGACGTCCTCTGAGGCGAAGTGGGTGAAAGCCCGCTTGGGATGCAGAAGGTTACGGGTTCGATTCCCGCGAGGACCAATGTTTGTATGATATGATCTGCAAATATTTATCTCGGGTCTGGGTGTTTCTATGTATAATATGTATGTATTTACAAACAAAAAGTGTATAAGTAGTATCAGTCATGTAGTACATAACAAGCTCTGCTTACTTTGGGGCTAGATGATGCTGTGTGAAAAGTCCAACATTCTTTATTTTATTTATTTAAAATTGTATTATCACATACTTATATTATTTTCAATCTTCAAATCATCTTTTAGGTATATCTGTTGGGTGTCAGGCTGATCTGCAGCCTCTATCGTGTCTGAAAGTAAATAAAATAAGTAAATAGAGTTTAAAAACCGCGGCACTCCCGGGAGTTCCGAGAGAAGTAAATAAGTAAGTTCGTATGAGTCAGTGGCCAACTCTGGTGACGGAGTTTTTAGGCCGCCTAAAGGCCTCCGTCATGGCTTAACGACTTAAATAGCCGGGACCGACAATTTAACGTGCCCTCCGGAGAACAGAAGCGCTCAGATGAAAATGCCACTGGCGGTCACCCATCCACTTACAGACTGTTTCGAACGTTGCTTAACTTCGACGATTTATCAAGAACGACTAAGCGAGCACGACCACGAGCGCTTCAGTCCAGTGTCTTAAAAATATGTTTGTGAATAGTTTCGGAGATATGACATCTCCTTGTCTCACTCCTCTGTGCAGTTGAATGGGCTTAGACTGCTGGTCTTGTACTCGGATACTCATGGTGGCGACTTCATACAGACATCTCATATCCTCGATATAACGATAGTCCACTTGGCATCGCTGCAAGGCTTCCAAAACAGCCCAGGTGTCGACAGAGTCAAAGGCTTTCTCATAGTCCACAAAAGCCTGATTCAGGGGCTAATTACACTCTTCGGACTTCGGTATAATCTAAATCACTGTGTGAAGCGGTCTATGGTGCCGTATCCTCCGCGAAACCCGGTCTGTTCCGCCGGCTGGAACTCGTCGCATCTTCTGCCGAGACGATTCGTAATAACCCGAGAGAACAGCTTATAAACGTAGCTAGATGGGCCTGTAGTTTTTAAGAAGAGTCTTCTTTCCCTTCTTAAAAAACAGAACCACCAAGCTCTCGTTCCACGCCTTTGGAGTTCTCCCTTGATTATACTGTCCACGCCGATTACGCCGATTACGCCGCCGCCGCCGACTGATTTAAAGCCGGCGTCCGCCGCCGGTCAAGATGGCATCGGCGCACACCTCTAGTAGGTACCTAGTGTGTTTTTGCATCGTCAGTAAATCGAAAGATAATGACTCCACCCGTTTAGTTATAAAATGAGCTTTTAAACATCCCACTCATATAATAAAGCTGAAACTTTGCGAGTTAGTTTAGATGTTTGTGTTTCAATCACGACTAAACCAGTGAACCGATTTGGATGAAACTTGGAATAGGCGTAGATAGTGACCTGGAATAGCATATAGGATATTCAAAATGTTGGTACCACGCGGGCGAAGACACGCGCAGGAGCTACTATATGAGAAATATGAGAAATTGACATGCAATTCAAAAACAGCCAGGTAACAAGAAACTCACCTAAATCATATGTGATGGCAAATGCTGTGGCTGATGATGATGACTGTTTACCCCTGTCACTTTCCCAGTCCATCTTCAGCTCATTTTTAACGAACGGCTCAATCTCCAAAACATTTTCTTCAGGGGATATGTTTATAGAATTGTTTTTCTTCAACTGGAGTCGAGGAGTGCGGGAGACCAGCGATAGGAAACTTTCTTGGAGGTACTGTAAGAAGAAAATATTGGTGTAAAACTGGCATTTAAAGAACTTTTTGTATCAAAAGTGGACAAACGAATTGTAGGTATCAAGTGACACATCAACTAACATTACTGTCCGTCGCGGTGTTACCCGCGGTCCCTCGGGAAAACGTCACTTTCCCTTTAAAATATAGCCTATGTTTATCAGGCATAATGTAGGATTCTAATGGTGAAAGAATTTTACAAACATCGTCGCGGGTTCGAATTCCGTCAGAATCGTAAATGATAAGACTTTTCATTTCATAATGAAATACCAAGTGTGGATTAACACTATAAAAATTACATAAAAATTATATTAAGATGATTACCTCATTAGAATATTTGAGTAGGACCTCATAGGAGTCCTTTACTTGCTTCTTGAAGGATATAGCCCTCTTCAGTAGAGCTTCGCAGTCCAAGCACAGCACTGGAGTGATATTGTTAATGCTGTTTTGCTGAAACATTTTTGTTCATATTAACATAATTCATGTCATCCCATAGGGGTAGGCATGAAGCGCTTTTGGTCGTGCTTGCTTAGTCATTCTTAGATTGTTAAAGTTAGGCACCGTTCTAACTGTCTGCAAGATGATGGGTGATGGCCAGTGGCATTTCATCAGAGCGCTCTCTAAAAACTCATCACCATAGTTGGTCACTGATATATACGAACTTACTTATCAGGTAGGGACACAGATAAACTCTTCCTTCATTGTGTCACTAGATCTTGAGGATTTTGAGTGAAAGAGACAGGGCTATAAACGAGACAATGATCCAAGGAGTAAGAAAGAAAGAAAAATATTTATATGCAACATACACATTAATACAAAAAAAAAAACAAAAAAGATAATGAGTGTCTCGCAATCGTCCAAGTCTGCTGCTACAAATTGGTTTCCGACTCAGCATTATGTTATGTTGGACATAATAAATAACCACTGTAAAATAAAATATACCCATATAAAAAATTATATGAGTACACTTTTTCTACATTATCTCAGATCTATAGAGCCTGAGATGGGAAAATAAGAGCCATTGAAGGCGTCTGAGGTGCTTATTAGAGGAACACTGCTTTGGAAAGTAGTTGTTCCAAGTAATTTCAGGTAATCAATGTGTAAAAATACTTACAGGAATTTCATTCAGGGCTTCCAAGTAGAAGTGCTTCAGTCTTGCGTCTGTGATGAGATTGAGAGCCTGCCCAACGCAGAGACATGCATTGCAGAGCAATTTGTAGGAAACCTCATGTTTTCCCAATAGCTCACTGTGTTTTCCGGACATGTTCACGTACTAAACTATTTTTCAGTAATAAACGACTGTAGTGTTGAGGTAATTGGCTCGTATTAAAGATTACATGTCGAGCTATGCGTGTTTTTCTCTTTTTTGTTACATTTCTAATAATTGATGAAACTTTCACTGATCAAACAAACTCGCAGGAAATCCCTACTGTAAACTTGAATAAAATTGTGTTTTGTGAATGAAGACTGTGTCTAGCTATATAAATATAGACAAGGACCGTAATTCCCGTTTTAATAACACTATTAATTCAAGAAAGTGCTAATTTATATAAAGTGTTTTAGTCGTTTTCATTTCAGCCGAACACAACAAAACCTAAACAAAACAATTCAACGCCATTTTGTATTATTAGTGTTGTGCTGAGCAATCAATTACATTATAATTGATTGGAACAAACAATAATAACTATTACGAAAACCGGTAAACTTGCGTATAATCTTGAGGTTTCGTCCACAAAATATAATGATACCAGTATACTAAGTTTCCTGAATTATTGGTATAATTTAAAATCTCCTTTTGAGGAATCCACGAAGTTCCACATGTAGACAACTCTAAAGTAATACTAGATTTTTTAAATTAACTTGGAAGCATTTGATCCAGTCTTAAAACTAAGTCCAAAGATAAAACTGAACAATTCTAAAAAAAGCTTTTTTCATTATTGGGTAAAATGTTTTTTGTACTACAACACCAGCCATTTTGTGGTGTCGTAGCCGAGTTGAATATCCTCTAGCAATTTCGTCTATTTTACATGGGAGTATTACTTTTTGTTGTGATTTCAAAAGGAATGAAAACAAAATTCAGTTCGGACAAGTAATTCCTAGAATTTAATTCCTAAAAAAATGGAACAGGACGTAGAAAATGAGTATCGGACAGTGTGCTCCACTTGTCTGAGCAGTGACCGCGATTTGTTCGCACTGAACAACGTAAATGTGCCCCAAGCCTTTCAAATATTCAAACTTTTGATGTACGATTTCGCGGGCGATCGCGTAAGTTACAAAACTTTTATTTTGGAACTTTGTATTGCTCTAAAATTCATGTCAACTCCAGTATGTTCAGCAGTATTACGCAAGCACGTACTAGCTATTTAAACATTACCATCAACAACTGTAGTTGACTGAAAGATTATCAATCAATAGATTAATCGATTCTATGTGTTTGGACGTGTCTCTGACCACCCCTTTGATCATCTCCAAAAGATCGTGTGTGACTAGTTTTGAGAGAATTTCTACCATGCTTTGAAGATACAGCCGTGAGCCTGATTTCAGTTAAAGTTTTTGTATTGATAGTTTCTGTTTTGTTATTAATTTTACAGTAAATCTATTTTTGCACACCAGTCCGGCTATCGGCTGACAATTAGGCCTCCTCTAACTGTTTCCATCCTTTTCCGTTCCCTGCCACTCGCAGCCACAGTGGTCCGGCAATCTTTTTGATGTCATCAGACCATCTTTTCAGTTGCCTTCCTCTCTTTTGGTATTGTACAGTTCTTCCAATGGATCTAGGCAATCGTGAAGTTATCCGTTTCTCTGTGCAAAACACAATTTAGTATGTAAAAGCCACGGATTTCTTCTGGTCTGTGGTAAAAGCGTTCACTGCGCAGACAATCGGCTAACTTCACGAATGCTTAGAACTGTTGGGTGAACTGTATCTTGGGGTCCATTCTGTCATGATTGACCATTTTTATGTTGTTGACGAAGCAGACACTAGTTTCTTCAATCTTTCAGCTAGGAGAAATGGCGGAAATATCTCATCTTATATGCTGGGAGTGTTTGGCGTTGCTGAAGAGGTTCTACAAGTTTAAATGGCAAGTGCACAATGCACAGGAGCATATAAGAGTTCTAGCATTGAGCCAAGAGGTAAAATTAAAATTATGGTTGCTAGATAAATGTTTTTACTCTCATAATGAAATAAATTAGTTTGTCAAAATGAAATGTTACATCTTTTAATGATATAATTAATTAATCATTAAAAGATGCAACATGAATTAATGGAATGCTTGCCACACACACAAACTATATTTTAAAATGTTAATTGCTAAAATTTATTGACCTATATATAACATTGTAATTTTACCTATGTTAAACAATAAATAAATGATTGATTGATATACTTTTTTTTATGTCAATAAATCACTTTTTTCTTTACTTTACCTAAATGAACACAAGTACTTTTATTTATTTATTTATTCACACATTACAACCACATTCTATTCATAAAAACTAGGTAGGTACATATCAGATCTAGATTGTGACGTAAAAACTTGTGCGTACTTAAATACCAAGTACAAGTGTGTAAATGTGTTATTAAAGAATCTGACTCAGCCTCAAAACTTGTTTCATCCTCAGACAATGGATCACACATACATGTCCCAATCTCTATCAACACTGGTGGTAGAGACTAAAACTGACTATGACAAGATATTCTTCGACTATGCTATCCCTGACTGCCAGTATATCGTCTCCGATGGACTGGATGTGAAGAGCGAGCAGTTCATCAGCCTGAAGGATACCATGGGAATGGATGTGGAGGAACATATTTTGGATGGTAGGAAAGTAATCTTTCTAGCCAGCCTGCTTACCACAAATGAAATAATAAATAAATAATGCTGGACTTTTCACACAGCATCACCTAGCCCCAAAGTAAGCAGAGCTTGTGTTATGGGTACTACATGACTGATATACTACTTATATACTTTTTGTTCGTAAATACATACATATTATACCTAGAAAACACCCAGACCCGAGACAAATATTTGTAGATCATACAAACATTTGTCCCGCGGCGGGGATCAAACCCGCAACCTTCTGCGTCGCAAGCGGACCTTCGCCCACTGCGCCACAGAGGTCGTCGAAGATAGGATTATAAGCATCAATATCATCCACAGTACCAGAGATAGTGCTGGACAGCAGCAGCCAAGTCTTCTCTCATGTGGTGCTCGGAGCAAATACTCTAATATCCACTACGGACGCGTATGGAAATGTGAAGGCAGAATCTATGCCCAGTCTTACTATCACGTAAGTATTAAAAGCAATTCATTATCATCATCATTAGCCTCGTGGTCGTGCTTGCTTAGTCGTTCTTGATAGATCGTGGAAGTTAAGCAACGTTCGAAACGGTCTGTAAGTGGATGCGTGACCGCCAGTGGCATTTTCATCTGAGCGCTTCCGTGCTTCGGAGGGCACGCTATGTCGGTCCCCGTTTAAGTCGTTAAGCCATGACGGAGGCCTTAAGGCGGCCTAAAAACTTCGTCACCAGAGTTGGCCGCTGACTCATACGAACTTACTTATCATTAGCCTTTTTTCCATAAACTAGAGATGATTTAGGTGGCGTCAGTCTGATCAGGGTACACTCAGCTCTCCTAGCCATGATATAAATCGCAATAGAATAGAAATCGAATCGACAGATAACGCTGAGACTTCACCTGCGTCTTACGGCATTTAATTGCCAAAACTGCATATTAAGCATTCTAAAATTTTGTTGCGTTCCTCTAATTATGTCCATAAGTGTAATTGTAGATAGGAGGAATAGCATAAGCCCCCTCGCAGACTACAGACTTTCTATCGGCCGATAGTTGAGACGGGCTATACTTCTCCATACTCATTACGAGCCGAAGTATATTCCGTCTCAACTATCGGCCGATAGAAAGTCTGCAGTCTGGGAGGGGGCTAAACACTATTCAAAATGTTGGTACCACGCAAGCGAAGCAGCGCACAGAAGCTAGTAATAAATAATGCCGGATTTTTCACACGGCATCGTCTAGCCCCAAAGTAAGCAGAGCTTGTGTTATGGGTACATGACTGATACTACACTACTTATTACTTATTGTAATACATGCATATTTTACATAGAAAACACCAAAATTTCTAATCATATGACCGTTCAGCTATTATATGAAATTATATGAAATAAATAAATAAATAAAAGATTAATATTCACAGGCCCATGACAACAGCTAATCTCGAAGCAGGAACTGTGATCCTCTCAAAGCAACCGACCAAACAAGAGACAGATGCCAAACCTGGCTACACAACTGAATTTATGACCGAAGCTGATATGCTAGCCAGCCGGTAAGTATTTAACAATTTTTTTTTATATACAGGGTGTAAAAAGACAACTACCGAAAACTGAGTGGTTGCAATCAGACCATGATTCTACGGCGACCTCTAACCGCGATCGCCTGAACTACAGGGGCATCGTAACAAAGTTGCCGACCTATCTGCTACAGAGCTTCACCGCATTATCACTAGATGGCGTTCGGATCAAATATTATAAAAAGTGCACCGAGTTCTACATCGCGCAAGTGACATTATCTTGGCAAATGAACTTATATAGAACTATCCGACATTAACTGTCGGCTGAAAGGCCCTAAGTGGACCAGTTGGCGTCGATCTTAGTAAAGGTAGTACTACCTCCTTATGAAGCGCTCGTGGTCGTGCATGAAGCGCTCGTGGTCGTGCTTGCTTAGTCGTTCTTGATAGATCGTCAAAGTTAAGCAACGTTCGAAACGGTCTGTAAGTGGATGGGTGACCGCCAGTGGCATTTTCATCTGAGCGCTTCCGTGCTTCGGAGGGCACGTTAAATTGTCGGTCCCGGCTATTTAAGTCGTTAAGCCATGACGGAGGCCTTAAGGCTGCCTAAAAACTCCGTCACCAGAGTTGGCCACTGACTCATACGAACTTACTTACTTACTACCTCTTTGCCAGGGATTGGGCGAATAACACCTACCCCCAAAATGGGTGATCATCATCATCACCCATAATTCTAAACATATTAAGCGAAAGAAAACACAAAAAAATAAATGCATACGTGACCAGCCATGAAGCGCAACTAGTGCCCGATTTTGACCGAACGAGCTTAGGCTTGATGTTGCAACGCGGGCCACGCCGCCATAGCCTGTCCTCTCATTTCTTTAAACCCGTGGATCTGGCCCTTCTCCAATATGTCGCCAATTTTATCCAAGAAGGTTCGCCTAGGCCTTCCCCTACCAGCCTGTATCATCATCATCTGCAGCTTGTTGTCACCCACTGCTGGGCATAAAACCTCCCCGCTCAAACGCCACTTCACTCGGTCCTGTGCCTCTTTCATCCAGTTTTTCCCTTTCATGGTCACAATGTCGTCCATCCATCTGGCTGCTGGTCTGCCTAAACTTCTCGTATGCCCTCTTGGCCACCATTCCGTCAGGACCTTACTCCACCTACCATCACCTAAGTGTCCTGCCCAGCCCGTTTACATATTTGCAAATATTATTTTCTCCCGATCCTGTATTATTTTGATTGTTACAGAGAGGAAGCAAAGAAAAAGGTTTCATACGCGAGTTCTGTGTACAAATGCGAGCTATGTGCAATCGGCTTCTATACACAACAGCAAGTTGAGCATCACTTTGAATCGCAACATAGACCGGTCAGTATATTTGTTCTAACCCCCTCCACTGGACTTTACTCCAGCAACGTCCCTCCAGGTTTGCCCTTTCAGGTTTAAGATGCATTTATTTCTCATAAGAATTTACAAATTCACTTAGGTACATGAGATTATATTTAATACAAAGTTTTAGGGCTGATCGTAGGTATTTCCTTAGATAAAAACAACTTAGTAAGTAGTAGGCAGTAAACTAATGTAAAATTTTAAATGGTATGCTATGTGTAACTTTTTTTTTTTTTTTTTTTTTTTGTTTGCCCTTTCAATTTGTTATCTACTTAATCTGTGGATAACGGGGCTGGTTACATTCATAGAACCTAAGTACTAGCTATACAATATTGTTAATATGCGAATGTAATTGTTTGTTACCCTCAATAAATAAAAATAAATAAATAAATAAACGTCTCCCCTCTGGCCACGGTCTGCAGTGGCTGACTTGGAAGTCGCTCAACAGACTCCGTCAAGTTGTTCGCTAGATAATCAGATAAACAATTTATTGGTAATCAAATCATTACAGGCCAGGGATAAATCAATATATAAATTATTATTGATTAATTATTGACGACCTCTGTGGCGCTGTGGGTGAAAGCCCGCTTGAGACGCAGAAGGTTGCGGGTTCGATCCCCGCGGCGGGATAAATGTTTGTATGATCTGCAAATATTTATCTCGGGTCTGGGTGTTTCTATGTATAATATGTATGTATTTACAAACAAAAAGTATATACCTAAGTAGTATATCAGTTACTTGGTTCCCATAGTACAAGCTATGCTTAGTTTGGGACTAGATGATGCTGTGTGAAATGTCCAGCATTATTTATTTATTTATATTATAATTAAATTAATTCGATTTAAAATCTAATAAATTAATTATTTAAACAATTACATTCAGATAGATAGAAAATACTTTATTGCACACCACATAATTAAAATAAACAAAAATAGAAAACTAAACAAAAAAACACAATGACAATCGGCGGTCTTATCGCTTAATAGCGATCTCTGCCAGACAACGAATGAATGATAGCGCAGTGGGCGACGGTCCGCTGCGGTAGGTTGCGGGTTCGATCCCCGCCGGATAAGGCTCAATGCAAATTGAATTGGCAAGCGACGCGTCAATTAGTTTTATAGCAAGCCATTGGTCCAGATTCTGTTGTTCACTGACTAAAGTTAACTAAACTAAAATGCTTCGTTCTTATTTCGTTAACGATAAAGTCCAAAATGGAATGACTATTACAGTGGTATTTTTAAAATTTCTTAATTTTAGTAAAAATGAAGTATTTCTGGGTAGATTTAGTCGAGACCATTTTGCTTGCCGTGTAAAACAGCTGCTAAAGAAGCTCAGAGGCGCCATTTTGATTATACTTTTAGTTATGTCACTTTCAACGACATGCCGTTTTCGTCTTTAGTGAGAACAAAATAAGAACGTGCCAGTTTTAGTTTTAATTAAGTTTAGTCAGTGAACAACAGAATCGACGCCATCATAAACCTTATGAACAATGGTACAAGCTATAGAAACGCTTGTAGAATGAACGAGGTCTGGCGAAGCCACCTTTTTTTTTTTTTTTTTTTATAACTTCAGAAAATCCATTATGGATACCCGACCGCCGTGGGAACAGCGGAAGGGTTATGTCGGACTCTCACCGACTAAACTGACGCGTGTCCGGCCTCCATGCTTGTCGAGGGGCTCCGCGATAGCGGGCTGTGCTGGCTCGAGCACTTTCGTACGGTTCATCTATATATATTTACTAGCTGACCCGCGCAACTTCGTCTGCGCATTATTAGGAACAAAGTAGAGGAGTTTTGAGTGAATCGAGAGTAGGTATATACAAAATATAAAACTCCGTCGCTTGATATAATAATAATATTTTTTTTATATTTATGTTTCTCTCAAGAATCCCAAGATAGAGGTAGGGAAAATCTTACCCAGATGTTGCAATGCTAAGAACAAAACGAATACGGTAATTGGTATAGAATCCCTGAAGCGAGCGGCAATTTTTTTGAAGAAATTGACTCGAAACATATTTTTTTTTTGAATACTTAGCAAGTACTGTATGGTGTTGAATTTCGAAATAAAACGATTAACTAATATTACCTACCCGCGACTTCGTCAGCAATATAAAAATATCGAAAACTCTAAGCAAAAATCTCCATTAACTTTTCAAAACTCAAAATCAAAGAAAATTATACTCCTTCGTATTTCGATCTCCGCTAGAAACGCCACCTAGGAGAAAAAGTGTAAAGTAGTTTTGACCTCTAGACCGATAGATGGCGTTCTAACTATGGCCAAGGAAAAAATATTTTAATATCAAAAAATCATAACTTCGGAGTTCGGATATTATTGATGGGTGGGAATACACATGTTACATGTTTATCATTAATTTTAAAATAATTTATTATGCAAAATACAAAAAAAAAGTAAAATCTAGAGTGCAAAAAGTGGCTGGCGGCGGTCACCCATCCTTTTTATGACCGCGCCCAGGGTTGCTTAACTTTTTTCCCCATACAAACTTCCAACCCTTATTTTCCCGCCCCCTTATGGTAATTGACAAAAAAAAGTAGCCTATGTCCATCCCTGGGGTATACTCTTTATCCATGCCAAATTTCAGCTTAATCGGTTCAGCGGTTTGGGCGTGAAAAGGTAACAAACAGACAGACAGACAGACAGACAGAGTTACTTTCACATTTATAATATTAGTATGGACTAGCTGTCCGCCGAGGTGTTACCCGCGATCCCTCGAGAAAACTTCACTTCCCCGGGATAAAATATAGCCTATGTTCATCGGGGATAATGTAGCATTCTATTGGTGCAAGAATTTTTCAAATCGCTCCAATAGTTTTGGAGCATTTCAAACAAACAAACAAATCTTTCCTCTTTATAATATTAGTATAGATTTATTATTATGTAGATTTTGTACAATAACAATAACTAGAAGACTTTACAAATCTTATTCACTTTAAGAAATTCTAAAATTTTGTCACGTTCCTCTAAATCAGTCCCTGAGTGTATATACACTGAGAAACACAGTTAATTGGAAATCACAGACAGACACTTCAATTTTATTTATATGTATACTAGCGACCCGCCCCGGCTTTGCACGGGTGTAATGCTGATGCTAAATATTAGGGTTTAGCCAGCGTTTGCAATGTAAGCGCAATAAAAATTTTTGAAAAAAAAAATTGAACCGACTTCACAATACACAAACAGACACTAAGAACCTACACTAAAAAGAGAAAAATAAGAATATACACATGCAATTATTATTTACAGTATTCAATTAATAAATTATTATGTTACCTATATTATATTTGAAGTCGGTGCCAACTATGCATTTACAACTATCTAAGAAGAAATTACGAGTACAATTAGAACTTGGGTGCAAAATTGTATCGAGTAGTTAGAATAGAATAGTTGTCACCGACTTCAAATATAATATAGGTAACATAATAATTTATTAATTGAATACTGTAAATAATAATTGCATGTGTATATTCTTATTTTTCTCTTTTTAGTGTAGGTTCTTAGTGTCTGTTTGTGTATTGTGAAGTCGGTTCAATTTTTTTTTTCAAAAATTTTTATTTTTCCATTTTTAGTGTAAAGTGTAAGTGTAAATAATATAGTAGGTTAGGTTAGTAAGTAATTACTTACTTAGTAGGTTAGGTTAGATATTACAATAGTCAAGATTAAAGAAGTTAGAGTGAGGATGAGGTTTTTTGAGTTTTACGGGAAAACTATCAATCCCTCAGGAATAAAATTTATATGGGACCACCTCGAGAGTCTAAATATGTCAAACTAATCAATGTTTGACTCAGATTGTGTAGTGAGAATGATGTTTTTTGAGTTTTACAGGAAAACTATCAATTCCTCAGGAAAAAAAAGTATGAGGACCACCTCGAGATGGACAACCTTTCAAGCTAAAAAAAAAATTTTGGAAATCGGTCCACATTTTTCGGAAAGATCGGTGATTTTTTGAGTTTTACGGGAAAACTATCAATCCCTCAGGAGTAAAATTTTTATGGGACCACTATGGTAGCATACCCTTTCAAACAAAAAAATAATTTTGGAAATCGGTTCACAACTGACGGAGATATCGATGAACATACATCTAAAAAAAAAAAAAAAAAAAAAACATACATACAACCGAACATAGAACCTCCTCCTTTTTTTGAAGTCGGTTAAAAAATGTATTATTCACGACCTCACATTAGATACCTCTAAAATTATCAGTGTTCCTCTACTATATTATGCATGCATTATACATATAAACCTTCCTCTTGAATCACTCTATCTATGAAAAAAACCGCATCAAAATCCGTTGCGTAGTTTTAAAGATTGAAGCATACATAGGGATATAGGGACACAGAAAGCGACTTTGTTTTATACTATGTAGTGATGATGGATCTCTTTCAGAAACCGGGTTTAGTAGCATGCAAGCTATGTTACCTTTACATACAAGAATCGTCATTGGCCTCTCACGTGAGACAGCACTACATGAAATACACATGCAAGATGTGTTCCCACATCGAGTACAGCCAGCGCTTGATGCAGATTCACACCAAAACGCATCTTATGAAGGCAACGCCCAATGCTGTCATCAAAATCGAGGGGAATGATACTAAAAAGGTGATTTTTTTGTGATTTTTATAGTGATAATCCACACTTGGTATTTAATTAAGAAATGAAAAGTGCTAACAAATAAATATGAACTTATCAAGAATTTCGAATCTGACGTCAGTGGTTCTGTGGCCGAGTGGTTGAAGGCACTCCGGCTTTAGAAGGGTTCCCGTCAGAATTGAAAATTTTGATAAGACTTTTTATTTCTTAATAAAAAGGTGATTTTAAAAAGTATTGATAAATGTTTTAACCGACTTCAAAAATGGATTCTCAATTCGACTATGTTTTTGAAGTGAAAATTTCTCTAGGAGCGTTGGGCATTTTTGAGATGGGAAAAAATATTTGGACTCGCGTCGAGTCACGTGACCTGTTACCGCCACCGGCTTAAATAACTTGGAATTGATTGTAATCCCAATAGAGCTCCAATCACAATATGAAAATGACAATTGAAATCGCTAAGTTTCAAACATGGATTAAATTTAATACCTTTTTGGGTTTCAAATGTCAAAATGAAGTCGATGTCGATTTGCAGTTGAGTTACACATTGAAGTTGGTTTTCATTTTAGTCAATTAAGTCAAGGCTTAATGCACATTGACTTGGCAAGCGACGCGTCAATTAGTTTTATAGCAAGCCATTATAAACCTTATGAACAATGGTACAAGATATTATAAACGCTTGTAGAATAAACGAGGTGTGGCGAAGCCATCTAGCGGGCCGCGCTGGCTCGAGCGGTTCATTCTACAAGCGTTTCTATATCTTGTACCATTGTTCATAATGTTTATAATGGCTTGCTATAAAGCTAATTGACGCGTCGCTTGCCAATTCAATGTGCATTGAGTCTTGAACGTTATTATTAATATATATTTATTTTTCAGAGTAAAAAGAAGAAAAACGCTAAACAGATGGAAGCTCCACCCAAACCGGGCGATCTTAGAAAACTGTTATCCAAAACAACTATCGAAGGATATAAGTGCCTTGAATGTGATATGTTCTTTAAGTAAGTCTGCCCCTATTATTTCATTACCAAAAAAAATTTAAACATGATCTCGGTGTTTGTTACTGATCACATTTCTGTAGTTAAAACTCGAAAAAAGAGAAAAAAAAAATTATAACCTCAAAAGGAGACGAGACGAGTCAGACATGGATTTATGATAGCTACTGCGGTTTTACTGACTGGGGATGATACGAGAACATAGTTCGAATGAGAGTCTGTACGCGATTGTTGTCTGTAGTACTTATTTGTACAGTTTTTATAAAATTTTGTTCGGTTTTGGTTGACTACAATCCGATAACTTTGTGATAGTTAAATGAAAAAAAGTTCGAGTTCTGACCATGCCATTATCATTTTCTGCATCTGCTGCAACTGTCCTTAAATTTTTTTTGGTAGTCATAAAATAGCGGTGTATATTTTGATCCATCTGTAAACACTAGGCAGGCATCAAGCCTACTTATTTTAAGTTGTTGTTTTACGCATGTTGTGATACCCTGTAATGATGGGAACACTAGGGTTAAGACACTTTGTTTTTGTTTTGGAATGTGAGGTGTATACCCGTGTTGGGTGTCCTTTTTAAAGAAATAAAAAAAAAACAATCAATGCATCAATGGATTTTGCGTTTCGTAAAATTTATATGCGCTTTAACACGAGCTCTGAACGGTGAAGGAAAACATCGTGAGGAAACCAGTTAGTATTATAGGCGGCGATGGGCTTGCAACCTGACACGTATGGAATACTAACTTCTGCAAGATGTGGGCATGTATCAAATATGTATTTGTACATGCCTCTGACTACCTTAGACATCTTCAAAGGATCTGGAATATAAAGATCTGAGAGAATGTCTACCGCGCCTTGGGGATACAGTCGTGACCCGTTACGTTTGTGTAAAAAAAAAAAATCGTCAAGTCGCCAGTCACAAAAGTGAGACTCGTCAAAGTTTAGATGCTCTTAAAGCTTATTCAATGCATTTCAGGAACTCTCGCGCTCGCAAGAACCACGTCGCGAGGTTCCACAGAGAAGGGTTACAATGTGATCATTGCAAGAAACGCTTCGTCAACAGAACCACGCTCGCGACGCATTTAAGGTATGAAGAATTCAATTTATTCATAACTAGCTGTCCGTCGCGGTATTCCCTCGGGAAAACTATACTTTCCCGGGATAAAATAAAGCCTATGTTCATCAGGGATAATGCAGGATTCTAATGGTGAAAGAATTTTTCAAATCGCTCCTGTAGTTTCGGAGCCTATTCATTTCAAACAAACAAACAAATCTTTCCTCTTTATAATATTAGTATAGATAGTATAGACTAGGTAATGCGCGCGGCTTCGCCCGCGTTGTACCGACATTTGGAATAGCCTATGCTATTCCAGGTCATTATCTACGCCTATTCCAAGTTTCATCCAAATCGGTTCACTGGTTTAGGCGTGATTGTTACACAAACATCTTAACAAACTTTCAGCTTTATTATATGAGTGGGATAAGTGGATAGCTTAGCCAGGTGCGGTCGCAGCCTGAAATTTTGGGGGGGACAGCCTGAATTTGGGGGGGGGGGGGGTCACTACACTAAAATTAGACTTTATTGCACAATACACAAAATGTTCCAATTTCATTTAATTCTCTCTATGGCTGTAATTAACATTATGTACCTATGAATAATGCTGAAATAAATAAATTGAATTGAATTGACGACCTCTGTGGCGCAGTGGGTGAAAGCCCGCTTGGGACGCCGAAGGTTGCGGGTTCGATCCCCGCGGCGGGATAATTGTTTGAATGATCTGCAAATATTTATCTAGGGTCTGGGTGTTTCTATGTATAATATGTATGTATTTACAAACAGAAGATTAAAAGTAGTACCTATATCAGTTATCTGGTTCCCATAATACAAGCTTTATATATATATATATATACAAGCACGACAGGCGATATTTATTTATAATTGGACGTTTACGATTTGGGGGGGGGGGATCAGGGGATAGGTTTTCAGTTAGACTCGGTCCTGTCCTGGAAGAACCACATAGTAAACACAACAAAAAAAATGGCAACAGGAATATATGCTTTAAAACAACTCAAGCCTATAACAACAGAAAAAAACCTAAAAGAGACCTATTACTCTTATGTTCACTCAATTATGAGCTATGGTATTATTCTATGGGGAAACTCAACAGATTATGAGCGCATACTTAAGATGCAAAAACGTGCTATACGCGTACTGTCTAATGCTCACTATAGAGATCTATTCAAAAACCTTCGGATACTTACATCTGTGTCTGTATATATTTTAGAAATTATTAAATATGTTAGAATAAACATTAAAAGCTATACCACTAGAGGGGATAGCAATAGTCGTCTTAGGAATCCAATACATCTAATATAAATAAGTCATAGGTTGAATATGTCTAAAAAACTTCCCAAATTAATGGGAATTACATTATATAACAAGCTTCCCCTACAGATTAAGACAATTGAAAATTACAACAGTTTCATCAATAGAGTGAAACTCCTCCTATTGGACAAAACATTGTACACCATAAAAGAGTATTTAGAAAACGACTACACTCAGTTAGACCTGAGTACCTATGTAATAGACAAAAATGACGCCCATTTACAGCGTGCTAGGATATAAATAAGTTCCTAGACTATAATTACTTTTAAGGTATAACTAGATACAATATTTTACTACTGTCCACGAATTGTACCTACTGTATTAATTTATTACTAAAAAATGACTAGGCAGAATTTGTTCTAATTATCAATTTATTTATAAAATGTTAATGTGTATCATCTTTGCCAATAAATTATTCTGATTCTGATTCTTCTGATCATGTCCCCTGTAACCCCCCCTTCGGACCGCGCCTGAGCTCAGCTTAAATTTTCTTTCAGATTACACGAAGGGCCATTACCGAGAGAAGAATGCCCGATATGCCACAAGCTAGTGCGTACCATTCAATTGAAATACCACATCCAACGTCACGAGAGTAAAGGAAGGCACGAGTGTGTCGATTGTCGCAAGGTGTTCTCGCATCTTGCGACCTACCACGCGCATCTTAAGTACTCGCGGGCGCACGCGGATGATAATGTGTTCAAGTTAGTAAAATTAAAAAAATATTATCTACTATATAAAAATAAGTCGGGTTTTCCTTCCTGACGCTATAACTCCAGAACGCACGAACCGATTTCCACGGTTTTGCATTCGTTGGAAAGGTCTCGGGCTCTGTGAGGTTTATAGCAAAGAAAATTCAGGAAAAATCTGGTGGCGAAACGGAGTTCGCTGGGTTTGCTTGTTCAAGATAAAAAAAATATGCAAAAAGTTGTGCTCGGTGGGATTTGAACTCGCAAGCTCTGTATTACCTTAGATGGTTTAGGATCGTACAATTCAGGTTAGTGTATTTGATGATAATGTATTCAAGTTAGTAAAATTAAAAAAAAAACTTATTCAAGATACTTGAAATAATAAAAAAATAAATGCAAAAAGTTGGGCTCGATGGGATTTGAACTCGCAAGCTCTGTCTTACCTTAGATGGTTTAGGATCGTATTCAATTCACGTCTAGTGTATTTGATGTGTTCAAGTTTGTAAAATTAAAAAAAAAACTTATTCAAGATACTTGAAATAATAAAAAAATAAATACAAAAAGTTGGGCTCGATGGGATTTGAACTCGCAAGCTCTGTCTTACCTTAGATGGTTTAGGATCGTATTCAATTCACGTCTAGTGTATTTGATGATGTGTTCAATTTAGTAAAATTAAAAAAAAACTTATTCAATAGTTGAAAAAATAAACAATATACGCAAAAAGTTGGGTTCGATGGGATTTGAACTCGCAAGTCACCTTAGATGGTTTAGGAGCTCGAACAAAATTACAATTTAGATTTTTCTGAAAATTACTGATACTAGAAGTTGACGAGTCTTGATAATTTTTAAATAGAGTGGTAAGACCCATACATGAAATATAATCTATTGGCATAAATAAAACTAATTTGTTAGGTATTTTAAGCTATAGTTTTTCAAATAAATTGTGCTATTTGGAAAAAAATATATACTTTGTACTTGTAGTAATTTAGTGTTAATTTTCACAGATTTCCATGTCCGATGTGCAACAAAGGCTATCCCACTAAAGAGGCGATGCAAGACCATTTTAACTACCAACATCTCGGCAAGACTGCGCATAAGTGTCCCATTTGTGATAAGGTAAGCTCTTTTATTATGCGCACTGCAAAAATGTGGAATTAGCTTCCCGCGTCTGTATTTCCGCTGAGCTACGACCCTGTTGTTTTTAACATACATACATACATACATAAAGTCACGCCTCTTTCCCAAAGGGGTAGGCAGAGAGCACGGATCTCCACTCGCTACGATCCTGACACACAACTGCCTCATTCACTCTCATTACATTCTTCATACATGCTCGTCGGTTTAGGGTACTTTTGTCCTGGCCCTTCTCCAAAATGTCGCCAATTTGATCCAAGTTGTTTTTAAGAAGAGAGTTAATAGGCACCTTCTGTAGGCTCGCTCCATCGTAGACCTCATTCTTGCCTATGTACCTAAGTTTCGAGGTCAAGAGTCGACCCATTCATCATAAAAAAAAGTATATATATTTTTGCGAGAATATAGGTAGGTACTTTTACAAGTTTGGTTGCCAATTTACATCTGTATGACGTAACTCACTTAGTTCAACTGGCAACCCAGTGGAGCTTAACCCATTAAACGCCGCCCTAGAAAGTAGCGACCCCTTGCCGGCATGTGAGCCAAGAACTCCATCCCGCCGATCGGCGGGCTCGGCACTGAAAGAGTTAACTAACCTAGGAACATGAGTTCACCTAGTTTCTACAAATAATGCTGGTCTTTTTCACACAGCATCATTTTGCACTAAAGTAAGCAGAGCTTGTGTTGGGTTATACATTTGTTTGTAAATAAATACATAATTACTCATACATAAAAACACCCAGAGCCGACACAAATATCTGTAGATCATATATTTGTCCCGCCGCGAGGATCGAACCCTCAACCTTTTGCGTCGCAGGCCTTCGCCCACTGCGCCACGGAGGTCGTAAAGTGGCCAACTCTCGTAAAATGCCTTTTTTTAACATAAGTAAGTTCGTGTGAGTCAGTGGCCAACTCTGGTGACGGAGTTTTTAGGCCGCCTTAAGGCCTCCGTCATGGTTTAACGACTTTAATAGCCGGGACCGACAATTTAACGTGCCCTCCGAATCACGGAAGCGCTCAGATGAAAATGTCACTGGCGGTCACCCATCCACTTACAGACCCTTTCGAACGTTGCTTAACTTCGACGATCTATCAAGAACGTCTAAGCAAGCACGACCACGAGCGCTTCCTAACGCGACTTTTAACATTGAATTTGATGTATTTTGTTTCAGCCGATAGCGTCCCGAGCCAACGTAGAGAAGCATATAGCACGGGTTCATGCAGAAAGGAAGCCGCGCGCAAGGAACCATCAATGCCAGAGTTGTGGAAAAGCATTCACGGTCAGTACTAATACTTTTGAACGTTGCTTAACTTCGACGATCTATCAAGAACGACTAAGCGAGCACGACCGCGAGC
Source organism: Epirrhoe alternata (assembly GCA_963565295.1). NCBI lineage: Eukaryota > Metazoa > Arthropoda > Insecta > Lepidoptera > Geometridae > Epirrhoe > Epirrhoe alternata. The sequence goes on from OY751403.1 coordinate 3,199,538, forward strand.
GTTTCGGTCTGTAAGTGGATGGGTGACCGCCAGTGGCATTTTCATCTGAGCGCTTCCGTGCTTCGGAGGGCACGTTAAATTTTCGGTCCCAGCTATTTAAGTCGTTAAGCCATGACGGAGGCCATAAGGTGGCCTAAAAACTCCGTCACCAGAGTTGGCCACTGACTTACACCCATCCACTTACAGACCGTTTCGAACGTTGCTTAACTTCGACGATCTATCAAGAACGACTAAGCAAGCACGACCACGAGCGCTTCAATCTCTCATTTCATTTCTCAATGAAACCTAAGCTAAATTCAAATTTACCTAATTATGTTCGTCTGTGTGCTTTTCTTCCAAATAAATTATCTATCTTTAAGTAGCTGAGTGTGACAATGATGATGATAATTTGTCCCCAGGATAAGAAAGCGTTAACCCAGCACGAGGTGATACATTCAGGTGCCCGGCCACTCTCCTGCGACATCTGCCAGCAAACATTCAAACAGAAGGCATCATTATACACGCACAGGAAGAAAGTACACAAAGTATACCCTGCTAAGAAACAGGTCCATTATATGGACGACCTACCTGCAACGTAAAAGAAAACTAAAACAAAGTGATCTTAGGCTCAATGCACATTGAATTGGGAAGCGACGCGTCAATTTGTTTTATAGCAAGCCATTATAAACCTTATGAACAATGGTACAAGATATAGAAACGCTTGTAGAATTAACGAGATCTGGCGAAGCCATCTAGCGGGGCGCGCTGGCTCGAGCGTTTCATTCTACAAGCATTGTTCATAAGGTTTATAATGGCTTGCTATAAAACTAATTGACGCGTCGCTTGCCAATTCAATGTGCATTGAGCCTATAAATGCAGACAAAGCTGTCGATTGATAATGTAAATTAATATGTGTATCCTACGATAAAAACGAATTATTACCGTCTGCCCCCATGCGGTGGCAATATTTCGTTAAAACAGTTATGGCTATCCACCTTCATGTATGAAAAATGGGGGCACACAGTAATAAAATATTACTGGCCACCACTGCGTCTAAACCGTGTACTTAGTACTAGTTTGTACTTAGGTTGTTACTGTTTTCTTGTGAGATTAACTTTTGTACACCGCTGTATTTCTGTATTCGACTATCCTGTCCATACAAATGGTTGCCAGGAAGAAATCGCTTTTAGCGATATCGCCGCCCATTGTACAATGTCTATTTTTATGTATTCTCTGTATTATGTTTTTGTGTACAATAAAGCGTTTATCTATCTAAACCCCAGGTGGCAGACGGGAATTATTATAGCCATAAGTGTGCCCCCACGCGGTGGCAGACGGTAATAATTCAATCTAGAAAATGTTGAGTTTTAAGAAAGAAGGCACAACTAAAAAAGTCCAGTAATCTCTGCTTGAGCCTTGAATGTTTCAATTCTATTCTTAATTGAGGCCCCATTTTATAAGGCCAGCGAAAAATAGTACATTGTACCACAAGAGAGCAAAATTAGTTTTTGCTGCGAGTGCAGAGTTTGAATCCCGAACAAACGAGGGATTCTATATTTGAATCACGAGCGTAGCGAGTGATTCTAAGTTAGAATCCTGAGTGTAGTGAGGGATTCAAAAGCACAAGCAACAAAATATTTTGCTCTCGTGTGATACATACAACTTTTCACCTTACTAGCGAAAAAATACAAGATGTAAGGAAAACCGATTCCCGCTATTATTATTTTTTTGCCCCTCAAGTGGCAGGCTAAAGGCCTGCCATCAGACCACCTCGGCCGCCGCCGCCTGGCCGGGCGCACGCTGCGGCCTGTAATATTCGATTCTCATTGGTTGCTTGCAGCATTCTAAATTCAAATCACTTTTCCTCATAGTGTGAGCAAAGTAGAGTTTTGCTCACTGTTTTTACGCGGCAAAAGCGCCCTTTTTGAGCTAGTAAGGTGAAAAGGTAATAATTTGACAATTAAAAAATTTATAAGCAATAATTTTTAAATGTAAATGATTGGGAATACCTACTACGGAAATGATGGTATTAAAATACATGTATTAGTGAATTTTATTAAATAAATAATTTTTAACATATAATTTTGTTTTATTTATTAGCAATCGAAGACAAAAACTTTGTTTACTTCATAAGGCACAATTTATTGCTTTTGTACATAACAATAGGTAATTAAATAATTCACTAATTATAATACCACAGAAATGCAATTAACAATCTAAATTCTCACATTTAAATGCTGCCATTAAAATATAATTGGATGAAAGTTTTTTGAACACAAATTATTGTACAACCATAGACAAAACTTAATAATTGCTATTCCTAAAACAAACCATTTAAATATACTACGAGTACAGTAATCACAACCAATCTTGAGCTCTCTGAAGTTAGGTGCACTAAAGGATTGCGCAGTTTTGCGCATGTAGTACATTGCATGAAGAGTAAGCGAGATAGGAGGATGCAACAAACTAAGCGAGTGAGCGAGGCAGCTATACAATGCTGTCTTCATCTTCATGTGTCATCAAAAATGGGATGCAGCTACTTCAGAAAGCCAAAGATCCCTTGACTATACTATTGATGTGGTCCACTCAATAATACAATTTAAGAATTATAAAACTATGCACTATAATTATAATAAGCGTTTTACATTTTCTAGCACACTAATCAATAATAAACTTAGTTTTCTCAATTTGTAAGACCCTACGCAGACTACAGACTTTCTGTCGGCCGATAGTTGAGACTGACTATACTTTGGCTCGTAATGAGTATGGAAAAGTATAATTACGTATTAATTAAACGGGATTTATCGCGAAAGTTTAAGAAAGACTATTGGAAAAGTATAGCCCGTCTCAACTATCGGCACCGATGGGACCAGCATGCTCGAAAATCGATCAAGGTCCCTAAACTAAAAAAAAAAAAAGATTAAAAAAAAAAACTATCGGCCGATAGAATGTCTGTAGTCTGCGAGGAACAAAACTGGCGGGATTTTATTCACCAACTCAGCTTTAGGTAATCATAAATATGTTGACACGCTCAACACGCAAAACTCCACTTTAGACAAACTTGAACTAGTAAATGTATCTAAAATTTTTTAAACTCTCAGAATATTCCTATCTTAACTTTGTATTAGATAATCATTTGCACCCTGTTTTACTTATGACTAAAGTTAAAATCTAATTGGAATTACTTAATACATTTTGTACAATACATTTCAGTTTCTATATTGCAATAGTCTGACTACTAAGAGAGCTACCTTCATACTTTAATTTGAAAATAAAATGCATCATTACTTTTCTTACAAACTAAATTTTTTACACACTTATCTCACTGCCACTCAACTGCTTGACACTTCCCGCACAGTATGGCGGCTGAAGAGAAGGGACATACTATGAGAGAGGAGAAAGGGCATGGGCCTCTTCACTCTTAATGTCACCGGAATCAAGCAATCCGCTTATGGTCAGAAGACTGATCGCAGATGAACGTAAAAAACGTAAACAGGGTCACGACTGTATCCCCAAGGCGCGGTAGACATTCTCTCAGATCGTTATACTCCAGATCCTTTGAAGATGTCTAAGGGGGTAGTCAGAGGCATGTACAAATACATATTTGATACATGCCCACATCTTGCAGAAGTTAGTATTCCATAAGTGACAGGTTGCAAGCCCCGCCGCAGATGAAAATGGAGAAAAAAAAACTTATCTAATTCTAGGCTATATTATTTCTATTAACCATTACTTGTACTACAGTTAGGACAACCCCGCTCCAACTGAGCCAGTCGTTTTTGTAAGTGCTCTATCGTTGCATCTCGTTGCCTAACTTGCGTTTTAAGAGCACTTATTGAATCCTCTAACGCTCCACACACAGCCTGTACTTCAGGCTGATAACAAAACACCTGCGGCGGTTCATCCAAGCAAAAAAACTCTCTAACAACCGGATGATTGGGTAACTTCTTCAAAATTGCATTTACGAAAATCTGTAAGCCCTGTACTCTTTCCTCTAAGAAGGCCGGTTCAAAGTTATCACGGAACCATCGTTTTCCAGGTAACGGCAACATGGCGTTGGGTAACTCGGCCTTGATTCTTGTGAACAGTCGAACAAAGTCTGTGTATCTTCTGAACACAAGCCATGATTGATCGCTTTTGTCATCTTCGACTTTGAGTTTGTAAATAGTGAACCTAGCTCTTTCCTCCATCACTTCATACCCTACTATAGGTATTTGGAGAGTATCATATTTCTTGTTTGTGAGTTCTACATCGCTGATACTGTTCTGCATGCTGTTTTTGTATGCCTCGTTGATGTTGCCCAAGCTTTTGTAGTGTCTGGGTAGAGGACGCCGGTTAGATTCATTGTCGGAGGATGGCTCAGTGTATCTTGATTTGTAGACTTTCTTTATAACAGGCCGGCGCGTTTCTTCTGATGATGTGGAGGATACTTCGTTGTTCATGTCGTCGCGTTTTCCGTTTTGTACTCTCTCCATTTTTGTACTGTAGGATAAGAAAAAGGGCTTTAAAACTTGTTGAAATACATAGAAAATTATGTAAACTGCCTAATGAAAAATTTTATATATACTTATAGCTCTATGAAGGTTCTACCTCTCTCTAAATTATATCTTTCTCAGACTATGACATCTTCAAATGAAGATCGACATAAGTTTTACGAAACAATAGGTACTAAGACTGTGTTCAATCATGATTTACACATAGTCACTGCGAGTCGTGACGCAAGCGACTAATAATTATCACATAAAAGGACTACCATGCGATAAATAGAAGTAACCTTCGAAGAAAATCAGACGTAGGTACCTTGGTAAATGTTGACAAAGCAGGTCACGTTAATTTACACAGGTGTCATGGCTTTAAATAGCTCAAACTTGTTCAATTTTTGCCTAGGTCTCCACTGACATACGTTTGAATGCCGAATTGTGAGCCCTACGCGTTAGAGATGGCATTGCTTACGAAATAAACACGTCAACTATAATTTTGTATTTCATCAAAGCATGAAGTGAAATTAACTTTTTCTAACAGTAAAATTATTCACTACACGCGTTCTGTGTCCTACATATGTAGCCAAAAAATTTAAAAACCGTAATAATTAAAACCAAACAATTGAAGCGAAACCAAGCGAAATCAAAACAACTGAGGCAAGGAAACTTTCTTTGACAACAATAAACAAAAATGGCCGACCAAAACTTTTGCCTGCCGGTGCTGCCACTCAATTATTTATTCTCCCTTAATTTCACTGAATCCAAACAGTATTATGTGTCGAATTATTTATTTCGAAGTGAAAATCTTGTGCGATCAAAAAAGCCTCAACATAATCGGTTGGATTGTTATTACATTCATTCAAATCAAAAGTTCATTGGTTTAGTTGGAAAACCGGCGAAAATTATTTTTTGCCAATAGGAACAAGTCTATTGCATGTATGGCGGTAATTTTAAATTTACAAACTTTACAAAGTTGAGTTGGTGCTTGCATTACAGTACAATCATAATGAAAAATATAAAAAAAAAAACATGCTCTTAATCATTGATGTAGTTAAATAGTTACGCCTCTATTTCTGAGCAGTGTTTGTTTTATGTATAAAAATAAAAAACAGAAATACAGTTTGGATATTATTTTTTATTCATCATTTGGCTTTATTCCCCACAGCTTGATTTCATCTTCACATGCAGATAATAATGAGCTGTCTAATGGATGATGGCTTAGTGAAACAACAGGCTTATTCCTTGTATGAACCAATTTCTGTGTCACAGAACTGCTAATTAGATCCCAGTATAGTATCTCTCCAGATGCAGAACCTGATATTACATGACTATCTTTCTCATTAACTGTATTCTCTAACATGTAATCTTTACATTCATGCCCAGAAAAGGTATTCAGCATCTCACCGGAGTCTTTGTCGAATAATTTGACAGTATTATCATTACAGCTTAGTACATAGCATTGCCCGTCGTGAGTCATGCTACCATAAGTTACTATATGACCTATGAAATCTGAGGTCATCTTCCCTAGCCTTATATCATACAATCTCACATGGCAATCTACAGAACAAGTCATAATCTCATGATCAGTCACTTGTATGGATGTTATAGTGTCTTTAGCGTCTTTTAGAATCTGTATGGGCTCTTGTCTGCGGCTGTTCATGTCCCAGAAGCATACTGTGTTGTCTACAGACCCAGATATAGCCATTGTGGACTCTTCATTATACTTTATACATGTAACAGAGCTCGCATGGCCTCGAAAGCGACGAATAGGTTGTCCTGTGGTCACATCCCATAATATTACGGATTTGTCGGTACTACACGATACTATGTGACTGCTATCACACGATCCTGCAGCGTCTAAGACCTCGTTTGCGTGTCCCCCGTAAGTTTTAAGCAAAAGTTGGCGACTAGGGTTCCAGAGTTTTATCTTTTTGTCAGCACCGCAAGTGAGACAATAAGTACCGTCGACGTTGAACCGAACTGCGCGGACCACCTGTTGCTTGCATTTTATTGTAGCTAAAGTAATGTATTCAGTCATTTTTCATATTCTACGAGAGTTGAACAACACAAAAACACAATCAAAACAAACCTTCAGGAAAGAAAAAAAACAAACGCGTTGCTTTACTTTGGCAAATAGCTGAAATGAAACTGTAAAACGTAGTAACTGCCAATGTCAAAATGTTAATGGCCGAGCGAGTACGTATAACGGAACGTAGTGGGGTGTTCCATGAAAGTGTGGTTAAGGTTGGTTAGATGTGGATACGTGTGAAGAGCCCCAAATATTTTTCTAGATTTCTTTGTCTATGGAAAATTATTAATTTTATGAGCAATTAATCAAGCAAGTTGCAACACTAAACGTCAAAAAAAAGAAAAATAAGCCGAAAGGGCTGTGTATTTTTATTTTTACAAATTTTATTGTTATTGTTTTCTGCGAATAACTCTAGTTGAGTGCTTCAACCATTATTTTATCTAGTCCTATACTTACGTTATATAATTTAGACTTGCAATCCCAAAGCCTGACTGTTTTATAGTGCCATAAATTTGTTGTTAATCGTTCCTTTGTGTTGAAACCGTGTGTTCAGAAGCTGTAGCGCTGAAAGAAGCCTGCATAGCGTGAATATAACCAGTGAACTGGCATCCACGCCTTGTTTAGCGAAGCCCAGGGCCTCGGAAGTGTTGTAAAAACCTTGAATTATCCGTAGTTCTGTACAGAATTTCGCAACATATTTTCGTTGATAACGTGTAACATTATGGCTTTGCTGCTCAATTATTGCTCAGAAATTGTACCTTCCGTGTCAAAGAAGATGAAAATGACGATAATTATCGTATAAGAATCTGCTAAGCCACACTTTCATCATGTCGACGTTAGATACTACCCAAAGAGATTGGACCAACATTTCTGATCAGAAGCTGGACTCGAAGTACGAGAAATGTCGTAATATCACTGAGGAAATATACAAGAGGATCAACATCACGTTTCAGATTAAGAAACTTGAAGCTGTCCAGAGCGAACTCTCTGATAACAGGTAAAACCTTTTTTATTTTTTTACTAGCTTCGCTCGCGTGGTAACAACATTTTGAATATCCTATAAGCTATTCCAGGTCTTCTAAGTTTCGTCCCAATCGGTTTAGGCGTGATTGAAACACAAACATACAAACATCTAAGCAAACTCACAAACTTTCAGCTTTATTATATGAGTGGGATATCAAATACTCTGTTGTTTGTACAATCACTAAATTTACAATAAGTTTAACTGAAGTATCTTTACTCCACATTAGACGTTACAGACTGACAGACAATGATTTTGTGGTACTCTTTTGTATAAGAAAATCTATATATGAATCAACTTTCTATAGTTAAGAGTGGATGAAAATGTCATGAGGAAAACAGTTATTAGGTATTCAAATAATTGATGGGCTTGCATCCTCCTAACTTTACTATTTTAAACCATTTTATTCAACCTATATGTCATCCCTCTGTTATGTCCATGTTTCATACATTTTTGGATGATGTCCCTTCTCTCCCAAGTCTTTCCAACCATCTCTCTCCTTTGATAAGTTCCACTTATTTAATACCAGATTATCTACACATTTTTTTTTCTTAGTGTTTTATAAGTCAGGAAGACGATGATGAGCAAATATTTTAAATGCTAGAATAAATTAACATTTCTAGACAAATTGAGCTTCAAGGTCGCATGCCAACTAAATTTAAATTTACACATTGAAATCATTATGTTAATTGAGTACGTAGCAATGATATTTTAAATTAACTATAGATACGTTATGTTCATAGATATTTCTTTATTTTATTTATTTATAGGAAAACCAACAGCTATAATAAATAAATAAATAAATAATGCTGGACATTTCACACAGCATCATCTAGCCCCAAACTAAGCAAAGCTTGTACTATGGGAACCAGATAACTGATATACTACTTATATACTTTTTTTGTTTGTAAATACATACATATTATACATAGAAACACCCAGACCCGAGATAAATATTTGCAGATCATACAAACATTTATCCCGCGGCGGGGATCGAACCCGCAACCTTCTGCGTCCCAAGCGGGCTTTCACCCACTGCGCCACAGAGGTCGTCAATAACTATAATATAATAAGTAATAGAACACGCTTAGATAGAAGAAAGCCAATAACAAGTTTTCATGTATTAGAAACAATTTAGGATACAGTGAAGCCTGGACGCTAACAAAAAACAACTAAGTACCGATACATTTGAATACTAATAACACAACCGATAACAAAGTTTAAAATCCGGGCTTGGAACATGACTGTCACTGACAAAAATGTTGCTCTGCTTGACGTAAACGGAAGTAAAAATTGTCTAATATGACAATTTTGAGTCTTCAATTTCCCTGCGCTTGTAACCTAATGTTATGCTTAGTTTCTAAAATAAATTTTTTAGGCCTCTCAAAGACCCCAGTTAAACCTTAAAATATTTATAACGGGGACAATTTAATGTGCCTTTTGAAGCACCGAAGCTCTCTGTTATTAATGCCACAAGCTCTAGTTAAGTCACCCATCAACTTTGTGACAATTACTAAGCAAGCTCATGAAGAATCAAGCCAACAAACATGGTTTGATGCTTATAGTCCTTTTCACGTAGGAACAGTTCCGTGACAAGGCGCTTTTATGTTAATATCTGAAATAATTAAAAAGGAAATAGACAAAATCATTTTTTATTGAAGTTGTATCTGTGTGTATTATCACTAGATTTCATTTATTTCATAATTATTCATTGTTGTACAGAGTAAAACGTAAAAGTTATAGTGTCAGGGATACGTTCCTACGTGAAAAATACTATAGCATTTTTAGGTGATGCTCTTGATAAAAAAAAACATAGCTATTTAGTCAAAGTCAAAAAGCATTTATTCAATAGGACCGCTGGGATCACTTAGTCTTTTGGGGTCTATCATTCTTTTAGGTGATTCATCTTAAAACTAAAAAGTCAAGCTCCAGTGGGGAGCCAGTCAAACAAAAATTGAGGCTTGTTAAATAAGTTTAGATGTTTTAAGTATAGATGCTCATAAAATACAAAGAACCTCAACAACTTACTTCGTCTGGCCGTCAAGCTTTGCTTAGTTTGGAGCTAGATGATGCTGTGTGACATGTCAAGCATTATTACATCCAAATATTTACCTAGGCACAACACCACATTTTTTTTAAGTTAGCTTAGCACTCAATCTAAACTGAAGCGCTCGTGCTCGTGCTTGCTTAGTCGTTCGTGATAGATCGTCGAAGTTAAGCAACGTTCTAAACCGTCTGTTAGTGGATGGGTGACCGCCAGTGGCATTTTCATCTGAGCGCTTCCGTGCTTCGGAGGGCACGTTAAATTGTCGATCCCGGCTAATTAAGTCGTTAAGCCATGACGGAGGCCCACTCATACGAACTTACTTTTTTTTTTACGAAGCCGCCCAGCTGAAGTGGGATTGGGCCGGCCATGCGTCTGTCGCATGTTGGACGACTTGTGGGCAAAGACCGCAACCAAATGGGTGCCCAACGCAAGACGTCCAGACCACCACGGAGATGGCGGGACGAGTTAGATGTGCATTTTCCCGATTGGCTCACTGCAGCCATGGATTGGAAAAAAGGCAGGGAGGCCTTTGCCCTGCAGTGGGACAATATAGGCTAAAATAAATAGTAAATCCATACTATACTATACTATATACTATATATACTATATACTATACTATATACTATACTATATACTATACTATATACTATACTATATACTATACTATATACTATACTATATACTATCCATACTAATATTATAAATGTGAAAGTAACTCTGTCTGTCTGTCTGTCTGTTTGTTACCTTTTCACGCCCAAACCGCTGAACCGATTAAGCTGAAATTTGGCATGGATAAAGAGTATACCCCAGGGATGGACATAGGCTACTTTTTTTTTGTCAATTACCATAAGGGGGCGGGAAAATAAGGGTTGGAAGTTTGTATGGGGAAAAAAGTTAAGCAACCCTGGGCGCGGTCATAATAAGGATGGGTGACCGCCCGAAGGCCACTTTTTGCACTCTAAATTTTTTCGTTTTTTTTTGTATTTTGCATAATAAATTATTTTAAAATTAATGATAAACATGTAACATGTGTGTTCCCACCCATCAATATATCCGAACTCCGAAGTTATGATTTTTTGATATTAAAATATTTTTCCTTGGCTATAGTTAGAACGCCATCTATCGGTCTAGAGGTCAAAACTACTTTACACTTTTTTCCTAGGTGGCGTTTTTACTTACTTTTTACTTTTGCTAAGAGTTTTCGATATTTTTATATTGCTGACGAAGTCGCGGGGGGTAGGTATTGCCGCTCGCTTCGGCAAATCTGACACCAGTTGCCGCTATCGTGTTGTTCTTAACATTGCAAGATCTGGGTAAGATTTTCCCTACCTCTATCTATTAAGGGATTCTTGAGAGAAACATAACGCAATATTAGTTAATAATTTTATTTCGAAATTTTAAACCACACAGTTCTTGCTATAAAAAAATACGTTTCGAGTCAATTTCTTCAAAAAATCTCTCTCTCTTCAAAAACTCGCTGCGCTCGCTTCAGCGATTCTGTACCAATTACCGTATTCGTTTTGTTCTTAGCATTGCAAGATCTGGGTAAGATTTTTCCTACCTTTATCTATTATGATTCTTGAGAGAAACATATATAAAAAAAAATATTATATCATGCGACGGAGTTTTATATTTTGTACTCTCGATTCACTCAAAACTCCTCCACTTTCTTCCTAATAATGCGCAGACGAAGTTGCGCGGGTCAGCTAGTAATATTATAAATGTGAAAGTAACTCTGTCTGTCTATCTGTCTGTCTGTCTGTTTGTTACCTTTTCACGCCCAAACTACTGAACAGATTATGCTGAAAATTGTCATGGATAAAGGTTGTATCCCAGGGAAGGACATAGGCTACTTTTTATCCCGAAAAAATCCCGAGGGACCGCGGGTTACACCGCGGGAGCGCAGCTAGTAAATAAATAAATGTAAATATTCATCTATTTCTATTCCAGTGATCAAATAGATAGCAACGAGCTAAGCAATGAGACGGATCTGTTTGCCTGTGACAAGAGCGACCTTACATCGAGCAGTGAGGCGGAGAAGCCGACCACAGACTGTGGGAAGTTTATCAACATCAACAATAATGAGGAGAAGAATAAACTTGCTCCGGCGCCAAAACGCCCAAAGAAGAGGTAGGTTTTTATCTATCTAACTACTGCGCGCGGCTTCGCTCGCGTACAGTCACACATTTGACGTTTGTCAGTTTGAGCTTTAAAGTGAGGTGACCTTCTTAAAAACTTCGATTATACTTGGAGTCCATAACGATTCATTCATGAATCAATATAATGCTGATGCTAAATATTAGGGTTTAGCCGGCGTTTGCAATGTAAGCGCAAAAAATGTATTAGCAATTCACGACATCACATTAGATACCTCTAAAATTATCAGTGTTCCTCTACTGTATTATGCATGTATTATACATATAAACCTTCCTCTTGAATCACTCTATCTATGGAAAAAAACCGCATCAAAATCCGTTGCGTAGTTTTAAAGATTTATGCATACATAGGGACAGAGAAAGCGACTTTGTTTTATACTATGTAGTGACGACGTAATAATTACGTTTTATAGACGGGCTTCATTCATATTATAGGTTGAGGAAACGCGTGAAGAAGCGCCAAGTACGCGCTAGAAGTGACAGTGAGGGCTCGAGTGATGAGGCACCGTTAAGTCGCATTGCCGATGCTCCCAGCTCACTTATACTACAGGCTGATACAGGTGAATATTAAGCATGTTGCCTGCCACTCATGTAAGGGTACTGATAGTACATTGCGGTGGTGAACGCCAGTGACATTATTAACTGAGCGCTTCCGTACTTCGGGCAAATTAAATTGTCGCTCCCGGCTATTAAGTCGTTAAGGTCGACGAAGGTCTTGAGGCCATCATGAATATTTTTATAATCGTATGAGTAAAGATATTTGATTTAACATTATTTTAGATTTTAATTTCTGCATGCAATTTTTACTTTTATATATTTTACTATAATTTTATTAATGAATGATTTTTTTTTGTATAAATTTGAAAAATTGCACGCCACACTGGCAGAATACATTGTTTTCGGATTGAGTTTTTATAACAAAATACCACAATGTACATGTATTTCACGCAATAAATCTTTACTTTACTTTAGTAGTGTTGGAGATTCCTCGAACAAACTTTACCCCATCGGAGATTAATCAAATCTTCTACACTAGTACAAGTAGTAATAGTAATAATTATTTTTTCAGCATTGAAGTCAAAACTAGACAAGAAACCAATAAAAAAGGATACCACAAAGAAATCCGCCGCGAAAACTCCACAAAAGAAGTTTCCATTACTAGCCACAGATAAGAAAAACATAGATCTGTCAAATAAAAGCCTTTCTGTGAGAATAGACAAGATTCCCATCCACGATGTCATGTTATCTATGAACGATAACTTATCCGTGAAAAACTATAGATCATACATGAAGGACAATAAGTTGACTATAAAAAATGAGACGCCTAAAGATATTTTCGCGAAAAATCCGCCTAAAGATGACAAGTTGTCTATGAAAACTGACAAGTTGTCTTTGAAAACTGACAAGTTGTCTATGAAGGAGGAGAAAGAGGTGCGAAAAAGCTGCAGTTTATGCTCGCTGACTTTTCGTGGAGAGAGAGGATTGAGGTAATTATTGGTACATCGTAAAAACCGCAGGTACATGGGCAAGACTGGCTTAGGATAGGGGCGAGTAGCAAAAGCGAAGAGAGGCATTGTTGAACACAGCGCCATCTGTGTCAACGGCTGTATTTGATATCCAGCTATCATACTAACGAGAAGTGATTATAATAATTTTGACCGATAGATACCTTTGCAAATTAGTTCGGACAGTCGCCACAGTGGCGCTGTCCAGTTACGCTGTCTGAGCTGAACTTCCGTCTCTTTTCCATTCAACACATACCTGACCTGTACAATACCGACTTGATTTAATAAACCCTGATTTCTGTTTTTTTTTTTTTGCAAATCCAGCAGTGGAATGAGAAGGCTGATGATGATGATGATTGGTAGCAATTCTGTTGTTCCCTTTTATCTAAAAATTCGTAAAAAAAAATATGTACTTATTAAATATATATTTTAGATCAAAATTCCCATAGTATACGTTTTGTGTGTCGATACATATTGCTAGCTTATAAGCTATTGCAGGTCACTATCTATGCCTTTTCCAAGTTTCATCCAAATCGGTTCACTGGTTTAGGCGTGATTGATACACAAACATACAAACATCTAAACAAACTCACAAACTTTCAGCTTTATTATATGGGTGGGATTTTAATTAAGTATTTCTTTTTCAGGCGTCACATGTCGATGTCGCATATATTGCCAGAGGACTGCAAGTGAATACAACGATTTGGATTACCCGATTCCTTTACAAGTATGTCTGTGAAGATATTTTACAATGTCTAGAAGGTTTGTTAAAGTTTCATACCCTCTTAAAACATGAGAACTTGATGTTCACTGAGTTTTTACTACTAAATATGACATCCACTTCTTTAAAAGAATTCCCTTTTATGTGACTTGTGTAGGGCTCAATGCACATTGAATTGGCAAGCGTTGCGTCAATTAGTTTTATAGCCAGCCATTATAAACCTTATGAACAATGGTACAAGATATAGAAACGCTTGTAGAATAAACGTGGTCTGGCAAACATCTAGCGGGCCGCGCACTTTCGTGCGGTTCATTCTACAAGTGTTTCTATATCTTGTACCATTGTTCATAAGGTTCATAATGGCTTGCTATAAAACTAATTGACGCGTCGCTTGCCAATTCGATGTGCATTGAGCCTAAAGGTAATCCACATGATTTTTGTTTAGTTGGAGCTAGATTCGGTTATTATGAGAAATTTAATGTTTAGAGAATGTGAAATTGATGGAAAGTATTGAATGTAGATGGTTGAAGTTTCTCACTGTTGCTGTACTTACAAAAACTAATTATTTAATTTATTATTATTGATGCAATGATAACCAGCCTAGTCCGTATACGGCTAAGAATAAAAGAAGTAATTTGCAAAATTTTTAGAAAAAAAAACATGTTGAAACAAAATTAAGATCGTCTGTCAAATTCGCGATCGATTGCTAGGTCATTGCTGAGCTAGCGCCACCGCGATAAAGTAGCAAACGCTGGAACTAAACTGGTAATGTGAAACAAAGACGACCTCTGTGGCGCAGTGGGTGAAAGCCCGCTTGGGACGCAGAAGGTTGCGGGTTCGATCCCCGCGGCGGGATAAATGTTTGTATGATCTGCAAAATATTTATCTCGGGTCTGGGTGTTTCTATGTATAATATGTATGTATTTACAAACAAAAAGTATATAAGTAGTATATCAGTCATCTGGTTCCCATAGTACAAGCTTTGCTTAGTTTGGGGCTAGATGATGCTGTGTGAAATGTCCAGCATTATTTATTTAAAGGTAATTTCAAACCTATTACGTTGGTAATAGGTTTAATTGTCCTATAGAGGCAGCATTGGAAAAATATGCTTTGTTCGCTATTAAATAAGATCCCGGCGGATAGCAAATTTACTTTTGAATGTACTAATAAACAAATACGATAATGTCTACATAGACCCCGTCGCACGCAAATGGCTAAGAAATGAAAAGTTTTATCAAAATTTTTTGGATTCCGACGGGATTCGAACCCGCATCGATCAGACGATCTTACTTGCTTAGTTTGGGGCTAGATGATGCTGTGTGAAATGTCCAGTTATTTAAGAATTAAAAAAAGATATAGGAATAGAAACCATGTTATAGTATACAGCAACAGTGAGATTTAAAGGCAGGGTGATATAATCTGTGATCTGTTTGGCATATTGTGATTGTGGAGCGGTTGCCTGCTCTGTTTGTCCGTCTGTATGCATTCTAGCTATATTCTATATCTGGAAAATAACTAAGCCACAAGCTTTTAATAACGGAAGAATAAATAAAAAATAAATTGATTAAAAAAAATTACAGTAATGTTGCGCATTTTAAAATTATCAATAATTATCAGCTTCCAGCGTCTGTATTTCCGCTGAGCTACGACCCTGATGTTTTCAAGAAGAGAGTTAATAGGCACCTTCTAGGTTCGCTCCATCGTAGACCTCATTCTTGCCTATGTTAGTTTCGAGGTCAAGAGCCGACCCATCTATATAAAAAAACTAAAATATGGATATATGAGTTCTGTTGAACAGCTTTTTACTCCAAATAACCATTTTATTGCATTGTCATCGACGTTAGGTTGCCAAAATACAGCACGACTGGACACTGGGATCATGGGCTATTAATATTTAACCCGGACAATAAAAAACAAATAGAAACCTGTATCCCTAAGGCATGATAGACATTATCTATGATCTACATAGATCCTTGGAAGAAGGAGGTAGTCCATGGCAAGATATTTTTGTAATTCTTCCTAGAAATACTTAATAATCTATAGACGGACGCTAGAGCAGGATGCGTTAGGAATGGCTACAAACGCAGTGTAAACTTACTTTTTTTTAATTTAATTAAATTAAAAATTTTATTAAATTTTTTAAAAAGGAGAATGGGCATCCCCGCCCAAATCAAAAAACTATCGCCCGCAGAGTGGGCGTATGGTGGAATGGGTAGACCTTCAAAAACACTCCATTTCATTGTACGACAGCTAAAAAATCTATCCTACAGAAATCGAGATATTTGTAGTTAAATGTGGTGACTCTTACCATCATGTTTTTTGACTTACAGGCTTCCCGCAGATAAGCCACTATAGGCATTCGATAGAACTTTAGAAGCACTACATTTCATTGTATGACAGCTAAAAAATCCATCCTGCAGAAATCGAGTTATTTGCAGTTAAAAGTGGTGACCATCATGTTTTTTGACTTACAGGGTTCCCGCAGATAAGCCACTATGGGCATTCGATAGAACTTTAGAAGCACTACATTTCATTGTATGACAGCTAAAAAATTCATCCTGCAGAAATCGAAATATTTGCAGTTAAAGGTGGTGACTTTAACCATCATACGAGTATTTTTTGACTTACAGGCTTCCCGCAAACAAGCCACTATGGGCATTCGATAGAACTTTAGAAGCACTACATTTGATTGTATGACAGCTAAAAAATCCATCCTGCAGAAATCGAGTTATTTGCAGTTAAAGGTGGTGACTTTTACCATCATGTTTTTTGACTTACAGCCTTCCCGCAGATAAGCCACTATGGGCATTCGATAGAACTTTAAAAGCACTACATTTAATTGCATGACAGCTAAAAAATCCATCCTGCAGAAATCGAGATATTTGCAGTTAAATGTGGTGACTTTTACCATCATGTTTTTTGACTTACAGCCGTCCCGCAGATAAGCCACTATAAGCATTCGATAGAACTTTAGAAGCACTACATTTAATTGTATGACAGCTAAAAAATCCATCCTGCAGAAATCGAGTTATTTGCAGTTAAAGGTGGTGACTTTTACCATCATGTTTTTTGACTTACAGCCTTCCCGCAGATAAGCCACTATGGGCATTCGATAGAACTTTAGAAGCACTACATTTCATTGTATGACAGCTAAAAAATCCATCCTGCAGAAATCGAGATATTTGCAGTTAAAGGTTACATTTAAAAATTGTTATGGTGTACAGCTGCGAATAAACTTACGTCTTTTACCATCATATTTTTTGACTTTATTTCTGATTAGATTTCTGGCTATTCGGGACACACATGGTCCAGAATAGCCAGATCAAGAGAAGCGTGGAAATCGTTGGAAGAGGCCTTTGCCAAATTGGGCAAACAGATACAGCTATCGACTAGTTCAGTAGTGTTTTTAGTTATAAGTCAAACTGTAGTATAATTAAATCTGAATAAAGGCTTTTATTATAATTATTATGAGATTTCTGCATTATGGATTTTGTTTCTGTCATACAATGAAATGTAGTGCTTCTAAAGTTCTATCGAATGCCCTTGTGGCTTATCTGCGGGAAGGCTGTAAGTCAAAAAACATGATGGTCACCACCTTAAACTGCAAATATCTCGATTTCTGCAGGATGGATTTTTTAGCTGTCATACAATCAAATGTAGTGCTTTTAAAGTTCTATCGAATGCTTATAGTGGCTTATCTGCGGGAAGCCTGTAAGTAAAAAAAGATGATGGTAAACGTCACCAGCTTTAACTGCAAATATCTCAACTTCTGCAGGATGGATTTTTTAGCAGTCATTCAATCAAATGTAGTGCTTCTAAAGTTCTATCGAATGCTTATAGTGGCTTGTCTGCGGGAAGCCTGTAAGTCAAAAAATACTCGTATGATGGTTAAAGTCACCACCTTTAACTGCAAATATCTCGATTTCTGCAGGGTGGATTTTTTAGCTGTCATACAATTAAATGTAGTGCTTTTAAAGTTCTATCGAATGCCTATAGTGGCTTATCTGCGGGAAGGCTGTAAGTCAAAAAACATGATGGTAAAAGTCACCACATTTAACTGCAAATATCTCGATTTCTGCAGGATGGATTTTTTAGCTGTCATACAATTAAATGTAGTGCTTTTAAAGTTATATCGAATGCCTATAGTGGCTTATCTGCGGGAAGGCTGTAAGTCAAAAAAAATGATGGTAAAAGTCACCACATTTAACTGCAAATATCTCGATTTCTGCAGGATGGATTTTTTAGCTGTCATACAATTAAATGTAGTGCTTTTAAAGTCCTATCGAATGTCCATAGTGGCTTATCTGCGGGAAGGCTGTAAGTCAAAAAACATGATGGTAAAAGTCACCACCTTTAACTGCAAATAACTCGATTTCTGCAGGATGGATTTTTTAGCTGTCATACAATGAAATGTAGTGCTTCTAAAGTTCTATCGAATGCCCATAGTGGCTTATCTGCGGGAAGGCTGTAAGTCAAAAAACATGATGGTAAAAGTCACCACATTTAACTGCAAATATTTCGATTTCTGCAGGATGGATTTTTTTGCTGTCATAAAATGAAATGTAGTGCTTCTAAAGTTCTATCGAATGCTCATAGTGGCTTATCTGCGGGAAGGCTGTAAGTCAAAAAACATGATGGTAAAAGTCACCACATTTAACTGCAAGTAGCTCGATTTCTGCAGGATGGATTTTATAGCTGTGATACAATCAAATGTAGTGCTTCTAAAGTTCTATTAAATGCCCATAGTGACTTATCTGCGGGAAGGCTGTAAGTCAAAAAACATGATGGTAAAAGTCACCACATTTAACTGCAAATATTTCGATTTCTGCAGGATGGATTTTTTAGCTGTCATACAATGAAATGTAGTGCTTCTAAAGTTTTATCGAATGCCCATAGTGGCTTATCTGCGGGAAGGCTGTAAGTCAAAAAACATGATGGTAAAAGTCACCACATTTAACTGCAAATAGCTCGATTTCTGCAGGATGGATTTTATAGCTGTGATACAATCAAATGTAGTGCTTCTAAAGTTCTATCAAATGCCCATAGTGACTTATCTGCGGGAAGGCTGTAAGTCAAAAAACATGATGGTAAAAGTCACCACATTTAACTGCAAATATTTCGATTTCTGCAGGATGGATTTTTTAGCTGTCATACAATGAAATGTAGTGCTTCTAAAGTTCTATCGAATGCCCATAGTGGCTTATCTGCGGGAAGGCTGTAAGTCAAAAAACATGATGGTAAAAGTCACCACATTTAACTGCAAATAGCTCGATTTCTGCAGGATGGATTTTATAGCTGTGATACAATCAAATGTAGTGCTTCTAAAGTTCTATCAAATGCCCATAGTGACTTATCTGCGGGAAGTCTGTAAGTCAAAAAACATTATGGTAAAAGTCACCACATTTAACTGCAAATATTTCGATTTCTGCAGGATGGATTTTTTAGCTGTCATACAATGAAATGTAGTGCTTCTAAAGTTATATCGAATGCCCATAGTGGCTTATCTGCGGGAAGGCTGTAAGTCAAAAAACATGATGGTAAAAGTCACCACATTTAACTGCAAATATCTCGATTTCTGCAGGATGGATTTTTTAGCTGTCATACAATCAAATGTAGTGCTTCTAAAGTTCTATCGAATGCCCATAGTGGCTTATCTGCGGGAAGGCTGTAAGTCAAAAAGCATGATGGTAAATGTCACCACATTTAACTGCAAATATTTTGATTTCTGCAGGATGGATTTTTTAGCTGTCATACAATGAAATGTAGTGCTTCTAAAGTTCTATCGAATGCCCATAGTGGCTTGTCTGCGGGAAGCCTGTAAGTCAATAAATATGATTGTAAAAGTCACCACCTTTAACTGTAAATATCTCGATTTCTGTAGGATGGATTTTTTTGCTGTGATACAATCAAATGTAGTGTTTTAGAAGGTCTACTCATTCCACTATACGTCCATTCTGCGGGCGATCGTTTTTTGACTTGGGCGGCGCTTCATACATGCCTGCCCGTTCTCCTTTATTAAATTTTTAAAAAATTAATTTAATTTAAATACGGTTGAGGTACAGATTTTCGTTTAAAAGGTGAGTTTACACAGTTTAAGAGAAGTGTTTCGGCCGTTTTGAGTACAAAATTATATTTTATAAAATAAAAAATAATTAATGTTTTAGATAAATAGTTTTTGTCCTAGCTGTAAGTTTTTGAAGTCAATGTTTGTTCTATAGATGTTACAACAGTGTCTTAAGGAGATTCTGAAAGTTTATAGTGACTGGTGACGGAGTTTTAGGCCGCCTGTAGGCCTCCGCCATGGCCTAAAGTCTAGCCTGGATTACAATTTGAAAGGAAGCGCTAAGGTGACTAACCCCCGGTTTCTATATTCAACGGACAGTCGTATGTAAGGCTGTGTCCCCAGTAGGCAAACTGTTAGCGGCCGACTCTGTAAAACAAAGAGCGCGCGTAACGCTGCAAACTGCGTACAGTGAGCTCAAAACTAGCAAACTGTGGACACTCCATTTCAAATATATGGAAGGGCGTACTAAATCGATACGCCGCAAACTCAGTTGGCCGCTAACAGTTTGCCTACTGGGGACACAGCCTAAGAGTTACGACTCGTTTCCACATACAAAAGTTTGACAGCTAGAAACCGGCGGTAAGTTAGCTGTCAAACTTTGTATGTAGAAACGAGTCGTAGCTCTTACCTACGAATGTCCGTTAAGTAAGTTTGTATGAGTCAGTGGCCAACTCTGGTGACGGAGTTTTTAGGCCGCCTTAAGGCCTCCGTCATGGCTTAACGACTTAAATAGATTATAACTACTATTAAAACAATTTAACGTGCCCTCCGAAGCACGGAAGCGCTCAGATGAAAATGCCACTGGCGGTCACCCATCCACGTACAGACCGTTTCGAACGTTGCTTAACTTCGACGATCTATCAAGAACGACTAAGCAAGCACGACCACGAGCGCTTCACAATGTCCGTTGAATATAGAAACCGAGCTCGACCTCATCTCAATTTGACACTGTAAACATCTCTAAACTAGTTAAATCTAAGGGTGTTGCAATATTAAAAAAAAAAGTTTATTTTTTAATTGCGGTGCTACTTTTCAGTAAGTTACATTTTTTTTGTCATAGAGATATTATTTACATAGATATATGATAAGTTGGCGAATGTTATATTTAAGCTAGTCACAGTGAAATGTTCCTACGTTTTGTGGCAGATATATTGTTCGTTAGTGCACGTTAAGTTAATTCATACATAAAGACGCGACGGTTAATTGAACTAGCAATAGAAAATAGAACTTATTTAAACAATACGGTGCATAGTGATGCGCCATTTTGCATGTCTAATAATTTATGAAAAGGCATCAATTCGATTGTTCACTGACTAAACTAAAACTTTATTGAGAAATGAAAAGTCTTATAAAATTTTTCGATTCCGACGGGATTCGAACCCGAAGACGATCCTCCTAAAGCCGAATCACTGACATCACAATCGAAATTTTTGATAAGCTCATATTTGATGATATCTACTTTATATACGTAGCATTCATAATAGAATTCCAGCTAAAAACTTATTGTGTAAATTTTTGATCACATGAAAAATTAGAAATTTCTACCTACATTTAGCCAATATCATACATACATACATAAAGTCACGCCTCTTTCCCAAAGGGGTAGGCAGAGACCACGGATCTCCAGTCGCTACGATCCTGACACACAACTTTCGCCTCATTCACTCTCATTACATTCAAATCAATATCAATCTCAATTTAGCCAATATCAATCTCTAAAATTATTAAGTACCTAATTATTAATTTTTGAAGTGTCGCGCATTTGTATTTTTTAACTTTAGCTAGTATATGGACGTTTTTTTTGTAATTTTAGTTAGTGATTAACCGAAGAAAGTTATTTTATTGCTAATTTAAAAGGCGTCGCGTCAGGATCTTAAGGTTTTATTATTATTGATCTCTTAATGTGTCATCTTCTTTCCGTTGCAGTTAATACTTTCAAATAAATGTGCAATTTGTCATCAATTATTTTATTATTGGTGTCGATTCTGATGTCGGAGTTTCTAAATTAAAGATTTTTTTTACATTTTGTTCATGTTAGAGACCACAACAGATAGACAGATTTTTGTGAGCAAAATTAGTTAAGACTATAATGTTTTGGTCTGAACCTATTTGAAAAGACAATTTTTTTTATAATTCACCTTTGAATTTCATGCCGTTGTTGTCTTCAGTATGAGTACGAATTTTACTTTAATTTAAGCAAACAGAATCACCTCCCAGTTAAATGTTTGCACACAATAAATGATAGATTTATTTCATTGTTAATAGATTCCATGTCGCATTTCTATCGCAGATAACAGTTTTTTATAGGTTGATACATCACGCGCACATGAATTGACCAATCACAAAGTAGAACGACAAGAAATCCATTTCTGGAATATCTGTTCGAGCTTTCTGATTGGTTGATTTATTATGAATCGTATCAATCCAAACTGAAAATTAGTTTTAGTGTATAAGTTTTGTTGTATTTGTACACACACATTCGCATACGTTCCGTTGCTCAAAACGATTGCAGAATGTAATTATTGTACATTTAATTGTTTTCTTAGGGAAAATATTGGAATCTTGTACCTAAGTCTGTTTAGATGAGAGTTTTTTTTTTTTCAAGATAAGAGAAGTGTTCGCTATGGCATCATAATTATTGATCGAAGTTTAGTTCTATAGTGTTGACCACTTTTTCAAACAAATCGCGACACTATTTTAGGTTTATTATGCCTAAATTAGCAATGACAATTGAAAAATATTGAATGAAATTAATATTCAGAAATAAACAATTATTATTATCAAAGTTAGATGGACAATGAATCGATGCCACTGACCTCTAATAATACAAGCACCCGTAGTATTATCGTCACTGTCCCATCTCTATTTTTAGTTCCAAGTACGCTCGTTGCTGCTCTCAGCGCCAAAATGGCGATTTTCAAATGGCCTCATTTTTAGTGTCTCAAAATCTACTTGTATTATTAAAAATCAGTGATCGATGCCCTGAGAACATGTATAGTTAATCGATTAACAATCGATTTTATTTGAAACGAAAACTATTTGAATTTATCGGTTTGGAAAGAGCGTATGCGACGCTCCACTGTGCAGGCGTGTACGCGCACTGTAATTAATTTTACGATTTTCTAGTCTAAATTGTTCATTAGTGAATAATTCGGTTATCGGTGTGCTTTCAAAGTTTATTGAAAATTAATATTACAACAGACACCTTTTAGATAGTAATTAAATTGTAATTCAAAATTCGCAAATGAAATTGATGTTAAATGTTGTGAGCACTCGATTATTGGAAGCGTTTTTTTTTTGATCAAAATTACGAGTTTACATTCGATTTTTAAATCGAGTGATTGTCTTTTTTTGTTAAATTCAATCGGACCCCATCACTACCATCCCGGTGTTATTGAAAAGGGCGCCAATTTTTTGTAAATAAAAATATTATTTCCAAGAAACGCTTCCAAAATGTTGAAAATAAATGTGGATCACTAAATACCGTGATGAAAATGAAAAGCACACAATGGTTACATAGATTTTATATTTATTTAAGTTTTTGTTTTTCAATAATATCAATAGATAGGTAATTTCTAATGAATAGGTAGATTCTCTTGCCATATGTAAATTGCAGTAATTTAAGAAACTGTAGGATAAACAGATACCGAGGTACATTAAAAAAGGTTTTTTTAAATATTTAGAAATATTTTTTTAATTTCTGGGACCGTAAAAGTTACTTTATTATCTGTTTATTCAATAGTAAATTGATTAAAATTTATAATATAAGCACTTTCGGCCAAGCCCATGCATTGTTGATTCAATGTCAAAATCGGTTCAAAACCATTTGTGATGGAATTTTTTGGAAATAAAATTCAATTTATCATTATAGTTTGTTTTATTACACATTCATTTATTAATTCATAGTCAACTTTAGCAGTAATTGAAATAGGTATCTCACAAAGGCGCCACATGCACATAGTTTCTGTGTTGAAACGCTCCGTGGAAAAATGAGCAGTCGCTTACACACAATAGGCATGATGACAATTTCTCTAAATCTGTTCTATGTTGTTCCGAATGAAAATATATCATATTTCAGTAGAAAATAAAGGTTTTCAAACAGAACAATCAAATTAAAACGCTCGTCGGTGTCATGGCGGCTGTTATGACGTCGCAGCTCACCACGGCAACAGCAAAACCTACGTGATTTAAGGTTTTAAGGTTTGTTTGTTTTAAAATAGCGTAACATAAAAAAATACGGTCGTCACATATAAAATCGTAGGTGAAGCCGCCGGTCGCTACTAGTTTATTTGATCCACACTAAAAAAATGTTTTTACCGCTGGATTTTCTCTTTGAGTTCTCTTGACACTGAACTCTTAGTGAAATTTGTTTGTTTACCTTTTTGTCCTCGAATTATTATTAAAAATCAGACTATAGATACACTAATGACTAAAGCTTAAAGGAAACAAAAGGCGCAGATTTGGTCTTTTATTGAGTGATGACGTCACGCGCTCTGATTGCTATCATGGCGGATTGTTGTATTTTGTAGATTTATTTTACTAAATAATTTAATAATCTCGACATTATTAGGACAATAAATGCATTTTTCTCAATCCTGGAATCCTATTTTATTGGACCAGTTAAATATTTTGGTGAAACTTGATTATTGTCATCATGCCTATATAAACCAACCCACTATTTTGAGTAAAGCAACTGTAACAACATATTTTATACCTAATCAGAGTCCTCCCTGTTATACTGTATTCTATTCGACTTGATCTGATGATAAATTAGGAAGAAATCTGATGTCGGGGCCAATGCTCCTTTCCCCACCCACGACTTTAACGTCTCAGACACATCCTCACTCTTCAAGGTTACACTTAGATTAATATTCTTATCCAATTTAGATTTATCGAAGAACATTCTTGTACTTCTTATGTTGAGGTCAGTGAGTAATGGAGGATTCGAGCCGAGGAGTCGGTCGACATATTCTTCGTCATAAGTTTTGTTGGTGTAGTCGATACCATTGGCAAGTAAAGTTGGTGTAGGTTGATATTCAGGCGGTGATGATAAGTTCTCTGCGTCAGCTGACCAAGCAGGATCTGCGATGCGTAAGAGAGATGGAATATCTTTTCCGTATAGCTGTAGTATCTCATAGTGTGTGAAGCCTAGACCTGCAAACAAAAAAAACTTATATTAGCAGACTACTCGATAATTTACCCCACATTTTTAGCAGTTTTACCCAATTTTATGAGTTTAGAACGTTGAGTAATTTACCCAATTTAAGATAATTTACCTAATCAAATTAAAATTCTTTGTTGCATCACTACATAGTATAAAACAAAGTCGCTTTCTCTGTCCCTATGTATGCCTAAGGGTCGGTTCATATCTAACGGAAGATCCGTCGCGTATTATCGGTCGCGGAACGCCAGAACTGACAAATGTATAGAAAAACACTCGACCGTTCACACTCGACGGACTAACGTATCATCGGTCGAGTGTGAACGGTCGAGTGTCCGCCCCCCCTCCCCCTCAACAAAATCGTAACATTCGTGAAAAATAAAGTGATCTACACTATATTAGGATTGACTGAAATAGCAGCGTTGAAAGCGGAAGTTATCCCATAAACATCAATAATGTTAGTAGTCAATCAATCGGGTAAATTACCTAAGGTTTATAATGTCTTGTTACGTCTCAACGCTGCCAATTCAGTCTGCAGTGAGCCTTAGGGTAATTTACCCGATTGATTACATACATACATACATACATAAAGTCACGCCTCTTTCCCAAAGGGGTAGGCAGAGACCACGGATCTCCAGTCGCTACGATCCTGACATACAACTTTCAACCCGATTGATTGACTACTAATATTATTGATGTTTATTTTATGGGATAACTTCCGCTTTCCTGTTCAATCCATACTAATATTATAAATGTGAAAGTAACTCTGTCTGTCTGTCTGTTTGTTACCTTTTCACGCCCAAACCGCTGAACCGATTAAGCTGAAATTTGGCATGGATAAAGAGTATATCCATGCCAAATTTCAGCCCAGGGATGGACATAGGCTACTTTTTTTTTCAATTACCATAAGGGGGCGGGAAAATAAGGGTTGGAAGTTTGTATGGGGAAAAAAGTTAAGCAACCCTGGGCGCGGTCATAAAAAGGATGGGTGACCGCCGCCAGCCACTTTTTGCACTCTAGATTTTTTTACTTTTTTTTGTATTTTTCATAATAAATTATTTTAAAATTAATGATAAACATGTAACATGTGTATTCCCACCCATCAATATATCCGAACTCCGAAGTTATGATTTTTTGATATTAAAATATTTTTCCTTGGCCATAGTTAGAACGCCATCTATCGGTCTAGAGGTCAAAACTACTTTACACTTTTTCTCCTAGGTGGCGTTTCTAGCGGAGATCGAAATACGAAGGAGTATAATTTTCTTTGATTTTGAGTTTTGAAAAGTTAATGGAGATTTTTGCTTAGAGTTTTCGATATTTTTATATTGCTGACGAAGTCGCGGGTAGGTAATATTAGTTAATCGTTTTATTTCGAAATTCAACACCATACAGTAGATACTTGCTATTCAAAAAAAATTATGTTTCGAGTCAATTTCTTCAAAAAAATAGCCGCTCGCTTCAGCGATTCTATACCAATTACCGTATTCGTTTTGTTCTTAGCATTGCAACATCTGGGTAAGATTTTCCCTACCTCTATCTATTAAGGGATTCTTGAGAGAAACATAAATATAAAAAAAATATTATTATTATATCAAGCGACGGAGTTTTATATTTTGTATATACCTACTCTCGATTCACTCAAAACTCCTCTACTTTGTTCCTAATAATGCGCAGACGAAGTTGCGCGGCGCGGGTCAGCTAGTGTAAATTATAAATCCTGTAACTTGCTCTTTAAATTAGGTAATTTACCCAGTTGGAAGGTAGATAATCTAACCTTGCGCCTTACGTGGGCGATCGCGAAGCGGCGCGGAAACAAAAATCAGTCGATTTACTATTGAAGTGTCAATACGCGCCGCGCCCCGCTCACGTAGGAGCACTTCAACAGTACATCAACTGTTTGTTGTTTCTGCGCCGCACCACGCCGCTTCGCGTTCGCGTCCAGATCGCCCTCGTAAGACGCAGCCTAACTCAGTTTAGGATAATACCTACCCAGTTTTGGGGTAATGTACCCCATTTTTAACACAGAGGACACACATAGTGGAACTTTTCCATTGGATAACAAAAACTAGAACCTAAATACGAACCTTTAGTAACCCCCTTAAGAAGTGCAGTCGATGTGACAGAAGACGTTAAAACCAGCGGAGATCCTGGAGGCCAGCAAACGTATAGGGCTGCGCCCTCGCGACTCTTCGAGACGAGTTGTACGGATAGGTACATTAGCTCACCTAGCGTAACGCATTGTACCTGTCGATCAAAATTAAAAAAATTTATAACTTAATGTTGACATAAATATGTAAGTACCTACTTAAAATTAAAAAAAACAGTTGATAAAGTACCTGATAAATAAATAAATAAATAATGCTGGATATATTCACACAGCATCATCTAGCACCAAATTAAGCAAATCTTGTACTATGGGAACCAGATAACTGATATACTACTTATATACTTTTTGTTTGTAAATACATATTATACATAGAAACACCCAGACCCGAGATAGAAAGATAGGCGTGTCTAGTAGTAGCATTAAATATGTTGTTCCAGGCCAGAATTAACATGTTGTGATCCAGTGCGCGACTTCGTCTGCGCATTTCCCATAGAAACGTACATTTAAAAATTCGAAAATAAGATTTAAGCCTATGTGCTATTACAGAATATAAACTATCTAAATTCAAAACTTAATCACAATCGGTTTAGTCTTCACGGATATACGTGGCGACAAACATATTTAATAATCCGAAATAATAAAGCTGAAAGTTTGCGAGTTTGTTTACGTGTTTGTGTTTCAATCACTCCTAAACCAGTGAACCAATGAGTGTGGTTGTCTGGTAGAGATCGCTATTTAGCGATAAGACCGCCGATTGTATGTCATTGTGTTTTTTCTATTTTTGTTTATTTTTATTATATGGTGTGCAATAAAGTATTGTCTATCTATCTTTTCTATCTGAACCGATTTGGATGAAACTTGGTAGAGGCGTAGATAGTGACCTGGAATAGCATATAGGTTATTCAAAATATTGGTACCACGGTTAAGCCGCGCGCAGCAGCTAGTTATAAATAATGCTGGACTTTTCACACAGCATCATCTAGCCCCTTAGGCCAACCTCACCTGCGGCCTCATGTTCCTGTGCTTCCCGTTACTCAGAGCCGTCAGCACTCGATGTGGCACTGTCCTCATCAGCACAGCAATAGATTCTTCAGTCGTCGGCTCTGAGAGTCGCAATGCATGCCAAGTGCGGGTTTGTGTTGCTACCACTGAAAACCAACAGCGGATAAGAACAGTTGCGACACCGCGGAGTTGTGACATCCCGGAGAACACTCCACTTTTACAGGATAAAAAATAGCCTATGAATCAGAATCAGAATAATTTTATTGTACCACGTATCCATACTAATATTATAAATGTGAAAGTAACTCTGTCTGTCTGTCTGTCTGTCTGTTTGTTACCTTTTCACGCCCAAACCGCTGAACCGATTAAGCTGAAATTTGGCATGGATAAAGAGTATACCCCAGGGATGGACATAGGCTACTTTTTTTTGTCAATTACCATAAGGGGGCGGGAAAATAAGGGTTGGAAGTTTGTATGGGGAAAAAAGTTAAGCAACCCTGGGCGCGGTCATAATAAGGATGGGTGACCGCCCGAAGCCACTTTTTGCACTCTAAATTTTTTCGTTTTTTTTTGTATTTTGCGTAATAAATTATTTTAAAATTAATGATAAACATGTAACATGTGTGTTCCCACCCATCAATATATCCGAACTCCGAAGTTATGATTTTTTGATATTAAAATATTTTTCCTTGGCTATAGTTAGAACGCCATCTATCGGTCTAGAGGTCAAAACTACTTTACACTTTTTTCCTAGGTGGCGTTTTTACTATATGGCGGAGATCGAGTATAATTTTCTTTGATTTTGAGTTTTGAAAAGTTAATGGAGATTTTTGCTAAGAGTTTTCGATATTTTTATATTGCTGACGAAGTCGCGGGTAGGTATTGCCGCTCGCTTCGGCAAATCTGACACCAATTGCCGCTATCGTGTTGTTCTTAACATTGCAAGATCTGGGTAAGATTTTCCCTACCTCTATCTATTAAGGGATTCTTGAGAGAAACATAACGCAATATTAGTTAATAATTTTATTTCGAAATTTTAAACCACACAGTTCTTGCTATAAAAAAATACGTTTCGAGTCAATTTCTTCAAAAACTAGAGCCGTGTTGGCTGAATGGGGTTGTACCTCGACTTTCAATCCGAAGGTCGTGGGATCGAATCCCGGCCGTGCATCAATGGATTTTGCGTTTCGTAAAATGTATATGCGCTTTAACACGAGCTCTGAACGGTGAAGGAAAAACATCGTGAGGAAACCAGTTATAGTCGGTCCAACATAATAGGCCACATTTGACGTTTGTCAGTTTGAGCTTTCTAGTGAGGTGACCTTCTTAAAAACTTCGATTATGTTCGAAGTCCGTATCGATTCATTCACATGAATTAAAATTTATCGCCAGGTAAACCGTAAACTAAGAGTAGGTAAGATCAGTTAAAAAAAACCGGGACTGAAAAAAATAGCACACCAAGAACGCAAAGTCACTTTGCACAACGATCAAGACTGCGTCACAACCCCATTACTTATTTATTTTGATAAAAATTGTTCAAAAGTTTATGGTTGTCATGTCAAACAGAGAAAAAAAGTTTTTATGCGATATTCCCGTTGTCCTTTTACAAAAGTACTTTTTGGTATTTAGTAACGTTTTTCGGGATAAATACCTAAGTTTATTTAAAAAAAAAAACAATGAGTATTTAATGCGCCATCATCATCATTAAAGGTGAAATATTCCCTTACGAGAAATCATTTCATTCGATTCCAACTCTCAAATTTCGATTATTTTGGGTAACATACCTAGTGTCAAAAGAGAACAAGGGTTTACTGACGCAACATTGTAACAACGTTCAGTTCTCTCGAAAACAGAAATTGTTCTGAAACATAATATGTTTGGATGGTGTAATAAGGAAATAAATCATAAAATTACCTTCTTTTGTCGTTAAGACAAATAAATTATTTAACCGGAATTTAAAAAAAGTTAAGCAATTGTGCAGTACTAACTTCGATAAAATAGTAGTATTTTATGCCCGCCGGTACAAAGTTACGTTGTTAAATTTTGATGAAATGTCAAATGTGGCTTATTAAAATGGACCGACTATAGTATTCTTATAAGCGGCGATGGGCTTGCAACCTGTCACGTATGGAATACTAACTTCTGCAAGATGTGGGCATGTATCAAATATGTATTTGTACATTCCTCTGACTACCCCCTTAGACATCTTCAAAGGATGTGGAATATAAAGATCTGAGAGAATGTCTACCGCGCCTTGGGGATACAGTCGTGACCCTGTTTTTTTTTTTTTTTTTTTTTCTTCAAAAACTCTCTCTCTCTTCAAAAACTCGCTGCGCTCGCTTCAGCGATTCTGTACCAATTACCGTATTCGTTTTGTTCTTAGCATTGCAAGATCTGGGTAAGATTTTTCCTACCTTTATCTATTAAATGATTCTTGAGAGAAACATATATAAAAAAAATATTATATCATGCGACGGAGTTTTATATTTTGTACTCTCGATTCACTCAAAACTCCTCCACTTTGTTCCTAATAATGCGCAGACGAAGTTGCGCGGGTCAGCTAGTATGTAATATTCCAGACTGTTATCTTTGTCTGTGCAAATTTTTTATCCAAATCTATGCAATATGTTTTGTCCGGAAAGAATACAAGATCCATATACATTTATACTTATTTATTAATAATGTTTTGTTTAAAAAAAAAAAAAAAAAAAATGTTTTGTTTGACATAATTTAGGGCTTTTGTTTTCGGAATTTTAGTAATGAGATTGGGTGTGAATATTTCAGATCAGATTGTATAAATAATTTAAAACCTAAATCTACTTGCATGCTGTGAAACTAATTATAATATCAATTTTAATTATTACATACATACATACATACATAAAGTCACGCCTCTTTCCCAAAGGGGTAGGCAGAGACCACGGATCTCCAGTCGCTACGATCCTGACACACAACTTTCGCCTCATTCACTCTCATTACATTCTTCATACATGCTCGTCGGTTTAGGGTACCTTTGACCTGGCCCTTCTCCAAAATGTCGCCAATTTGATCCAAGAAGGTTCGCCTAGGTCTTCCCCTTCCAGCTGTCCCATGCACACTCGCCTCATACACTTTTAATTATTACTTAGAAAATTTACCTATTATGACCATGGCAAATAAATTTCATTTTATTATTATGTCCAAACAGTTAAAAGCAGAGTAAGATTGGCTCCCCACTAAAGCTTAACCATAGATTACCTAAAAAAATAGGCTCCAAACTGTGTTTGTTGTATGGTATTTGTCACAGTCACAAAGGAACAGGCAGGAGTAGAACTATCTAGATTTAAAACTATTCTAAGTGATCCCAGCGGTCCTACTGAATAAATGCTTCCATCTCAAAGACTCAAGAGTTTCAAAGATTACCTTACATAGAGACCAAGCTAATAAAGCGTGAGTATCAACCACACCTGGCATATCTTACAGTTTACATAGTAGTAGTATTTATACCAAACGATCCGACTTGTGAAATACTTGCCCATTTTAAAAAATTTAGTTAAATAACATTACCTTTCATTGTCAATTTAACTTCTACTGTGAACATCATAATAATTTCTTATTCCTGTTTCCATTCTTACTTATTTTATCTATGTAGGTATAATACGTATCTTAATGTACGTATTTATGTATAATATTTAGGTAATATTTTGTACTTATGTTTATTCATATTTATTGTAAGTAGATAAGTACATAAATTCCACAGATTAGTAGGTAGTTCAATGCATATTTTTCGAATAACTTATTAAATTCTACTGTCCTATTCTTTCAAATATGTCCTGTCCATACAAAGATTACCTGAAAGAAATCGCTTTTAGGGATAAGGCCGCCCATTGTAATTTATTTTTATTGTGCCTATACTTATTCATTCTTTGTTATTGTTTGATTTATGTTTTACAATAAAGATTTATTGTATTGTATTGTATTGATCAAAGAGGTTTGTACAACAAAGTACTCACATTTAAGCCTCAACCGGCCCAGAATATCTTCCAACTCTTCACCCGGTAAAGTCTTGGCGGCATGACGACAAAGCACCCTCGCTACACTTGCAGGCAGCATGGGAAGACGAGCGTTACGCACAGCTTGTGATACGTCCCTCCACTTTACACTAAACTCGGGGATCACGGAGACACAGCATGCTTCGAGCGACATCTTCGAGATGATTGTCTGAAGCTCCTGTATATCTGGAAGTTTTGAGGATGGTAAGAGACGAAAGCGAGTATCGGATACTTACACTTCTTTGGCAACAGAGTTCACAATTGGAATGCACTACCAAATGACTGAATGAAATGAATTCGAGCTATAATGTAGGCCTACGTACGTAGTACATTATACGTAGTAGGTACATTATTACAACCATATTAATAAATAATAATAATATCTTGCACATAAATAGTTTGAACTAAACGAATTCTAGTAAATATTTTTGAATTTGAGTAGGTAATTCAATTAAAAATAAATGTACGTACTGTTTCTTGAAGCCTGCATGATTGATCCTTAAATAAAGCTTCAAGAAGTCTGATCAAATTGTGCCTTTCACGTAATGGTTACTTTGCACAGCCCAAAATAACAATGCTATTTCTTAACAATGTTCACGTTCAACGATATTACATTTTATTTGTGCAGATTGAAACAAATTGATTATATTCACTTCACTTCACAAATAATCACATTTTCACGAATTATCAAAACAAAAACAAATTGTAACCGTTGGTTGCGTTTTGAATTGAACTTTTGACGTTGTTGAAGTTTCTTTTTTTTTAATATACCAGGGAGCGCTGTTGAGATTCTACCAATTTATTGTTCTACAATCATGGAATTCAGTTAATTCTAGCTATTTTTTCATAGAATCATGTAAAATGGATTGGCCGTTCCATGCTTAAAGAAAGTTATCTACGTTCCATGGTTCATTCCATTTCCATGGCTGTTTTCCTTGCAACAAGCAGAGTGCGAGATTGATCAGTAGGCGACATCATTGAGTAGGAGCTCAGAGTAAATATATAATGAGGCACGGAGTAGGCGTCTTTAATTTGTCTATGATCTATCCGAAATCCCACAGAGTAACGAAATCCCACCGAAATCCTCACTCACGAAGAATAATCCTTTATTTACTCTGTAGTCTGTGATCCGAACGAACGAAAGAAAGTGCGTGTGTGTTCAATTCCCATTGCATCGCATTTTATTTTGAAATCCTAGCATTAATTTTATGTATTCAAATGTTGTCTCTTTTTAAAATGCTGATACTTTCTCATGAGCGATCTGACAGAAAACCGTGAGGCAATGGAACAAACTCGCCGTAGTCGACGTTTACACGATACCGATAGTTTTCAAACGAATGTTTTGACCCAGAAAAGTGATAAAAAACCTGAAATGGGTTCTAAAACCCCAAGTACTAAAGGAAAGCAGCAGACAAACGCGTGCGACTTGTGCGATTCTAAATTCAATACGGCACAGGCTCTGCGTGTTCACAAAAAGTCGCACTCTGACGTGAAAAGGGAATCGTCTCCTGAAACTCACTCGAAAGCTACGCCTAAAAATACTGCTGTGATGTCGCGCGCCAGTAAACGATTACGGCTGAAGAAAGGCAAGACTTCAGATGAAAGCGACTCTGAAGATGTTGAAGAAAAGAATAAAATTGCTTTTTCTTGTCCAAAATGTACTAAAACATTTACCATTTACTTCCAAGCTCTCAAACATATTCAGAAAAGGCACTGTGTGGATATTGATGGGAAACCAGTGTAAGTGTTACTCAGTTACATACCTGTGATGTCTCTATCTATCTATCTAATCAGCCCGGTTGCACCCACTGTTGGGTATAGGCTTCCTCTTTATAACACCACTCTGTTCGGTCCTGCGCAGTCCTTTCCCACGCTTGTGATGTCTCACTCAGACAAAATTTATTGTTTCTCTATTATGACGACCTCTGGCGCAGTGGGTGAAAGCCCGCTTGGGATGCAGAAGGTTGCGGGTTTGATCCCCGCCGTGGGATAAATGTTTGTATGATCTTCAAATATATCTCGGATCTGGGTGTTTCTATGTATAAGTATGTATTTACAAACAAAAAGTATGTAAGTAATATATCAGTTATCTGGTTCCCATCAAGCTTAACTTAGTTTAGGGCTAGATGATGCTGTGTGAAATGTCCAGCATTATTATTATCTTCATAGCCATAATATCAACTATAATGCAGTAGATGTGCCCAATTTATGACTCAGTATTTAGTCAGATCATTGAAAAACTCCATTTATTATGAATTTTTAATGTACACAGACAGTATGTGTTAGACAAAATGTTATTTAGTAACAGTCAGTAATGAAAGTAAATTAACATTTGTTCTCATGTTTTACAATCTCAATATTTCCGTAATTCGTAACAACGTGACCAAAATTGTGACTAATATTTCAAGATAGTCTTAGTTCCATTAAGAAATGAAAAGTCTTTTCCCAAGAATCCCGTTGGAATCCAAAATTTTGATAAGACTTTTCATTTCTTAATGAAATACCAAGTGTGGATTAGCACTTTAAAATTACAAAAAATATATTTTTAGTTCGTAATAATTTCCCAAGAAAATGATTTTTTCTTAGTTATTGAAAACAAAAGCCTCTTGAAAAAGTCCAACTGTTAATCGACTTCGGTATCTGACTGGACCATCATGTATTCAACTTATGCCCGGTTTCTATATTCAACAGACATTCGTAGGTAAGAGCTACAACTCGTTTCCACATACAAAACTAAAGTTAGACAACTAATAGTTAGCTGTCAAGCTTTTGTATATGGAAACAAGTCGTAGCTCTTAGAGTGCCACAAACTTATCTGGACCGGTGGCCAAAAGAGGAACTAACAAAAATTTGAAAATTTATTTTTCTGCCAACACCAAATGCGATAACAGCGCCTCTCACCGGTTCAGATAAGTTTGTGGCACTCTACCTATGACTGTCCGTTGAATATAGAAACTGGGGATTAGTAGTTTGATCTTTCAAATTCGCAGGTCACCAGACTCTCCATATATCATCAAACCACTGACAGTTGATGATAACAAACCGTGCAACAACACTGCGATCAAGTCGCCCAACTCCATCGACACGGAAATAAGTCCGGAACAGTACAACAATGTCCTCTTCTGCCTTGGTTGTGACCAGCAGTTTAAAAGTGTTGTTATGTTCAACCGACATGCTTCTTTAATTCACCGAGAGGATGTCGATAGCATGTTTTTCAAAACTTTAAAAGGTATCAATCACACAACACAGGGAACTCTATCCCCAAAGCGGAAAGACATTCTCTCAGATCTTTTATGTATTCCAGATCCTTTAAATCTTTAAAGACATCTTAGGTAGTCAGAAAGTCCAAATACATTATTTGATACTTGCCCACATCTTGGAGAAGTTATTAATCATCCGTACTATCCTGTATAGTACGGATGATTAATAACTTCTGTAACTGGGTTTTGTAGAGGGCCCTCTGAGAGGACAATCTAAATGGCTATAGTTATGGAAAAATGTAAACACGACGGTCACGACTGTATCCCCAAGGCGCGGTAGACATTCTCTCAGATGTTTTACATTCCAGATCCTTTGAAGATGTCTAAGGTAGTCAAAGGCATGTCCAAATACATATTTGATACATGCCCACATCTTGCAGAAGTTAGTATTCCATACGTGACAGGTTGCAAGCCCATCGCCGCCTATAAGAATACTAACTGGTTTCCTCACGATGTTTTCCTTCACGTTCAGAGCTTGTGTTAAAGCGCATATCAATTTCCGTTGATGCACGGCTGGGATTCGATCCCACGATCTTCGGATTGAAATTCGAGGTACAACCCCATTTTACCAACACAGCATGGAAAAATGTTGTTAGTATAAAAGAAGTGACCTAAACATAACAGAATTTAAGTACAAAATGTTATGCTCCTAATAAAAAAAAGGTTTATTTTTATGCTCCTTCAGAATTCAATATGTGGAAACAAATGATGGAGGCTCAGGTGAAAATCAAATACTTATCACTCAAACAACAAAATCCCCAAAAATTCTACCACTGCAATTACGTGTCGCCAAGTAACGAGTTTGATAAAACATATCTGTGCCCATCTATAATAGAATTGAAAGAATTACAAACGGGATTCCAGATTCATTACAGTAAAGTACACTTTGGGCATACCTGTCCCGAGTACCTATTACCAGAAGAATTCCTTCAATATCTCACCAGCAATAAGGATGTGAAAGTTGAGGCGGATCAGTTCGATTCTCTGTATGTTAAATTGAGAGAGCTGTTGGAGAATATAACCGATGAGGCAGGAAAATCAAGTTATACACATCTACAGCATGTGTATAACTCAGCAATGAAAATGAGGAGTTGGCTGAGCAATGAAAGAGAAAAAGATGAGAAAATAAACAACAGAAGTTTTCATACATTTAAATATATGAGCGATGATCAAATTACAGATGCATTGGAAGGTAAAAGATCATCAGCTCGGCTCAAACGTAAGAGTGAGTCCGTGTCAGTTGATGCTAAGAAGAAAAAGGATGACAAATCAGATGATGAATTGAAATCTATTAAGAATGATGTCAAGAATACGAAGGAGAATAAAATTGAGATAATTACAAGATCACCTATGCTGTCACCTACCTTCAATGATACCTATAAGCAATTCATAGGTTCGCCGACTACAGAGCTTAAAACCAAAAATACTAAACGCAAAGATGTTGTTAAAACAAAAATGGGTCAATTCAGCCCCAAAAAGAAGGAGGAAACTATAGATAAGAAACCTAATATCCTTAAGCCATCGAAAATGAACACTGTTGGTAAAATACTGAAATATGAAGTGAGAGAACAAGAAAATGATTGTAATATTCTTGTACTAAAGATTTAAAAAATTTAAATCCATTTTAGGTCTAGATTGATTACAGGAGATGAGGCCCTCTACATGTATAGTCCCACAAGGATATATGTTCCGGTGAGGGAGGCGCTGCTATCGCATTTGGCATAGAGAAAGTAAATGTCTATCACCTTTGGTGTTGCCGAAAAAAAATCATTTCACAGTAAAGTGGGTAAGCAAAGCACCCACAAATCACCAAACAAAAAAAAACAACGTGCAAACAAGCAATGGCGGATATGGCAACTGGAAACGATTGGCAGACAGATTGACATTTCAAAATGGCGTCGTTAGTTACTCTTTTGGCCACCAGTCCAGATATCTTTGTAGCGCGATTAAGTAGAGGGCCCACAAATAGACAGTGGTGCCAATTCTGCTGTTCACTGACTAAAACATTTTATATAAAGAATTTAAGCTAATATAAACAAAATACACTTTATTCAGTTAGCAAACTATGCATCCTTTAAACAATATTTATAGCTCAAATTATCCAATTCACTGACTTTAGAAACTAAAATTCCAATATTAGTATTTTCACACTAGGTGGCGCTATTGTCGGTACTGTCTCACCACTGTACATTACATGCAATTAAAAAAATTGTTTTAATGTACATGTAATTGTAATTGATACATGTATCAATCATTTGTGCATATGAAACAAAACACATGCTGTAATTCTAAAACTAACATAATTATTAAGTAGATTCAATTTGAGTAGATACTTGAAAAGACTGAAACTCGATAATCTAATTTCTGATTTTCTATTTATTTGACATGTCTTTTTCTGTTATCTACCAAAGCTTATCATAACTACTGAAACAGTTTTTGATGTTATATTTTTAAGCCATTTTGTTTAGTTGTTCAAGTATTTAACTAAATTCAGTAGCCTAAAATTAAGTCTTTGATTTAAATTCAAAAAGAATGTTACATTTAAACCTAAGAAAATATATTAAGAAAATTTAGTTAGTTTTTAAACAACAGAATTACTACTTTATTAAGTTGTCACTCCAACTAAATGCATGGAATGTCATAAAATATGAATACTAGAATTAAGATATTATTTCTGTTTGATGTCAAATTGTATTTTAAAACCTACTGTAAAGTAATTAGATAAGTCGTTCATAAGAATATACCTATTAAAGGTGACAGGTTACATCGAGTTTGAAGGTACCTATTGTTTTTAATAAAGACGATGAATTTAATAGTAATAAGTCTTATTCCCAACCCCCCATACCTTCCTTATGTTTTTTTTCTCAGTGTTGATCTGCAATCAGTCTGCGGATGTGTTGTCAGTTGTCAAACTACAACAACTAACAACACATGGAGTCGCGCTCCAAAAGTGGAGCACAACAGGCATTTGCTAACTTCTTTGGTGTAGCGTTTGGATGTCTTGTCTCTTTCGTCTTTTTTGGTAGCTCTGTTGAAGCAGCTGGGCTGCTTCCTCATGTTAATACAGGTTTTTAAATAATGAATAATTAGTTTTCACTGCCAGGTGATGCAGAAGAGCTTCCTATCGAATGGACTGTAGAAAGTCTAGGCACATGATTTACATATGAACCCGAGGTCTACGAAGGTGTTGTGTTGTAGGAGAAGGGTTTAGGTGCCTTAGACTTTCAGTATCTCCAAAGGAACTTTTACTGTGCCTTTGTGACGACTTGCTGGGCTTCGATTGGAATGGTGTGCAAGTACAATTAAACATAATAACACCAAACCATTTGCCTAATATCATTCAAGCCGCCGAACGGCGTCGTTTAATCAAATGGCTAGTTAACGGTACGGCTGATTAAACAGTTGGCTGCGAGTTTTAGAAGAATAAAAAAAGGCTCCTTACACGTTAGCAGTAATTAATCGAAATCATTAAGTAATGATTCAGTTTAGGCCCAGCCTAATGATTCATAAGAGCGCAAGTGAATTGCTAGTCAACCTGCCTGCCTCTACATCTTCTTGATTTCAATAAAATGTACTTTTTGTCTGAGAATGTACTATAGTCTTTTTCACGCCGGAACGTATGCAAGACACTTCGAGATAATGTCAAAATCAGTCTAATGTAATGTCCTAATAGATAGTCTAAAACAAAACTAAACTATTAGAGTGAAAGTTATTGCGGCCAAACCACTGTCTCTGGCTGTGGGCCAAACCCAAACCACACGTAACCACACATTTTTCAATTGATTTGGTTATTTGTAGTTTTTTAATCTGTGGAGTGGAGTGGAATGGTAAATGTCAAAGTCAAGTCAAATTAACCCCGCCAATTCCGCCCGCGTAATGTCCACTGCATTGTTGTTATTTTGATATGCTCTAATTTTGTGATAGATTTGCTAAAACGCTTTTTTAAATCTTAAATTATTGCAATTATGGAACTTACTAAGATTAAGTGATGGTTTTGCAGTGTAGCTTTTGGTTCTAATCCTTTGAGTTTTGTTGAAAAATGTCTCGCAAAGTGGTTAGAAAAGACAATCGTTATTTAGCGAAGCTTGTCACTGAAAATAGGGCTCCCTGTGCTTTTTGTCACCGTGAAGTTGATGATGAGGCTACGTACGGCAAGCTTTATGCCATTGGGGACATACAATGCCACTACTTCTGTGCCGTAAGTATTGTTATCCCAGTCAGTAACTCCAACCGGAAATAAGGTTTATTTAGGTTCCAATCAAGCCCGCTTTACGCCTTGAATTATTAAAATTATCTTCTAGTTCGTAAGCTTTGTGACCTGGTATAGAACACCTTTATTTCAAATAAAATAGGCTATAAATTTAGCACTCTACAACAATAAAGCTTCACCCATGTTATTCTGAAACTGCTCTTCAATTCAATTCAAGATAAGTGCAAGGAATAGAAAAGGTTAAGGAGTCCTATGTGTGAACAGGACATACTGATTCTCTAACGGAATTCTCGCCGCGGCACTTTGGACTTTAGTGCCCAAAATTAAATGACCTTTGTTGTTTCTAGCTGCTATCCTGCTGCCTGGTGCAGAAAGGGCCAGAGGAAGTTGGACTGTTCGGGTTTATGTACAGAGATATACTAGCCGAACTTGAGAGGAGTAAAAAACATGTAAGTAAGAATTGTCCAACTATTTTTATTAAGCAAATCCTAAACAACCATTATACATACATACATAAAGTCACGCCTCTTTCCCAAAGGGGTAGGCAGAGACCACGGATCTCCAGTCGCTACGATCCTGACACACAACTTTCGCCTCATTCACTCTCATTACATTCTTCATACATGCTCGTCATTCTCAACCATTATACTGTACCAAATTTATCAGAGACACTATATACCATGAACAGAAATGAAAGGTTGAGAGGAGACTCACTAAAGCGGCATTGTGGGCCAAGTACCAGCAAACCAAGAGACCACATATTGCCTAATCGCGTCATGTACAACTGGAACCGGTTATCAGAGTCAGTAATAAGTGCCCCCTCAGCGAACTCTTTCAAGAATACACTGGACAAATATTTAAAGCGCACTGACAAGGACTAAGATATACACGCATCAGCTCTGAGAGCTGCCTGTGTATTATAAATAATAATAATAATAAATCCAGTGTGAATGCGGAGCCCCAATACAAAATATGTCGCATCTCCTTGCCTGCCCTTTGTGCCCAGCTGCACCCAGGAAGACCTTGTTGCAGCTTCAGATAGGGCCATAGCAGTGGCTTCCTTTTGGAGCAAGCAAATTTAATATAGAGAGCATAATATTGACCAGGGGAGCAAAGATACTCAAACACTAATTAGGGCAACTCAGTGGAACTGCACCTGCAACTAATCAGTTGGTTTTTGAAACTAAACAAACTTTACTGGTATTTTCAGAAATGTTCATACTGTGGTCGTTGCGGCGCGAATCTTGGATGCTCAGTTGGATCCTGTAGGAAGCAGTTCCATCTACCATGCGGACGAGAAAGGAACGCTGTCTCTATGTTCTATGGGAGCTATAAGTATGTACAGTATGCACAATCAAGCTCTCTTAAGTTAGGTGCACTAAAAGATTGCGCAGGTTTGGTAGAGTAGGCGAGGGATGATGCAACAAACTATGCGAGGGAGCGAGGCAGCTATACAACGCTGTCTTCGTCTTTTAGGCGTCATACATTCTGCACAGCTACTTCAGAGAGCTAAAGATCGGTTTACGTACCAGCTCAATGGATCTTGGTATTTGTGAAGTTAGCTGTTTTAACTACAGACTTTTTCATTTATCACGTACCTATTGATTGACATACCTATGAAGCGCTCGTGGTCGTGCTTGCTTAGTCGTTCTTGATAGATCGTCGAAGTTAAGCAACGTTCGAAACGGTCTGTAAGTGGATGGGTGACCGCCAGTGGCATTTTCATCTGTGAGCTTCCGTGCTTCGGAGGGCACGTTAAATTGTCGGTCCCGGCTATTTAAGTCGTTAAGCCATGACGGAGGCCTTAAGGCGGCCTAAAAACTCCGTCACCAGAGTTGGCCTCTGACTCATACGAACTTACTTACGTACCTATTTCTTATATCCGACGTTTCGGACGCATTGCAGCGCCCGTGGTCACGGATGAACTGAGGCACGACGAGTTAGCTTCTATTATTGAGAGTAGATTCCGTCTACCCTTAATTCGTCTTCAGAATCCGATAAGGCCAGATTATGATTGATTATGTCACCAAATCACGAAAGTTTTAAAAAGTTTAATCATTACATAGTATAAAACAAAGTTGCTTCCCGCTGTCTGTCCCTATGTATGCTTAGGTCTTTAAAACTACGCAACGGATTTTGATGTGGTTTTTTTTATAGATCCTCCTCTCCTCTTTTAGTGCCTCTCCGACTAGCGAAGGTTGGCAGTCAATATGGCGTATTGTTTTTATAGATAGAGTGATTCAAAAGGCAGATTTATATGTATAATACATGCATAATATAGTAGAGAAACATGATAATTGGAGAGGTTTCTAATGTGATGTCGTAAATAAACACATTTTTTTTGCGCTTACATTGCAAACGCAGGCTGAACCCTAATATTTATTTAGTATCAGGGGTATTCGCGTTCCTTTCGGAAGCATCCGATTATTCATCAAACTAACGAAAAATGGAATACGTTACACAGTATTGCACCCGTGCGAAGCTGGGGCGGGTCGCTAGTTATCTATATTATTAAGGCCCGCGACTTCTCTTACGTACATGGTACCAACTTTGCCTAATATAATTTCTATGCTAGTCTAGGGCAATTCTGATTCAATGTGATGGAATCAGCTGTCGCCAGATGTGTTTCCAGATCGATACGACTTAGGCGCCTTCAAGAGAAGAGCCTATTCCTACCTCAAAGGCCGGCAACGCATCTGCAGTGCCTCTTGATGCTGCAGTTGTCTGTGTGTGGCAATCATTTACCATCAGGTGTGCCACTTGCTCGTTTGCCCGCTCTTTCATAAAAAAAGTCTTTATTTATATTTTCAGGTCCTTCTGCCAAACGCACGCGCCAAAGCAGAAATTACCCGACCATATTTTGTGCAAAGCAAAACTGAGGATGAAAGATGAGAAGAAGAATATTGTTAAACATAATGGTAAGGTTAAATACAATTTTAATAATTATTATAAAAAAAAATTAAAATTATTAGAGCCGTGTTGGCTGAATGGGGTTGTACCTCGACTTTCAATCCGAAGGTCGTGGGATCGAATCCCGGCCGTGCATCAATGGATTTTGCGTTTCGTAAAATGTATATGCGCTTTAACACGAGCTCTGAACGGTGAAGGAAAACATCGTGAGGAAACCAGTTAGTATTCTTATAGGCGGCGATGGGCTTGCAACCTGTCACGTATGGAATACTAACTTCTGCAAGATGTGGGCATGTATCAAATATGTATTTGTACATGCCTCTGACTACCCCCTTAGACATTTTCAAAAGGATCTGGAATATAAAGATCTGAGAGAATTTCTACCGCGCCTTGGGGATACAGTCGTGACCCTGTTTACGTTTATAAAAAATTTACCTCAAACTTGGGGATCACTAAAGTAAAGATTTTAAAATGCATGCACCCATGCGGGATTTGAACCCGCGACCTTTACCGATCCGTGGTCGCGGCTTCAAGTTCCGCGTGAGATTGTTTTGATGCATTTTAATTTAAAATCTTGAGACTATCGAAGAATGAGGATTACATTACATCCATATATACTACTAGCTTCTGCGCGCGGCTCCGCTCGCGTGGTACTAACAATTTGAATAGCCTATTTGCTATTCTAGGTCACTATCTACGTCTATTCCAAGTTTCGGAATAGGTTCGGTTCACTGGTGTAGGCGTGATTGAAACACATACATATAAACATCCAAACAAACTCACAAACTTACAGCTTTATTATATTAGTGGGATTGTAGTAGCTTAGTTTCTGTAAATAAATATATTAAATTTAAATATAAATGTTGATTTTGTTTATAGATTCAGTTGAAGAGGAGATGGTATGTGTTATCTGCTATGAAAGTGTGAAGGCACATCCAGCGGTCGATACTTTCTGGCCGCCGTGCTGCGCGAGAGACGCGTGGTTTCATCGGACTTGCTTACAGGTATATTATCCATACTATCCATACTAATATTATAAATGTGAAAGTAACTCTGTCTGTCTCTCTGTTTGTAACCTTTTCACGCCCAAACCACTGAACAGATTTAGCTGAAAATTGGAATGGATAAAGGTTGTATCCCAGGGACGGACATAGGCTACTTTTTATCCCGAAAAAATCCCGAGGGTCCGCGGGATACACCGCGGGAGCGCAGCTAGTATGTATAATACATATACTAAAAAACATTTTTAAAAAACAAATACCCTATTACTAATAAACGTAGCGTTACTAATAAAAGTTATGTCATGCATAAACCATAGGTTATGCAACGTTACATAAAGTTATGTATGCATGGAACGTTTATTAGTAAGAGCCTGTTTTAATAACTGAGAGAAAACCAGTGGAAGTCTCATTGAAATCGGTTCAGCCGTTCCAGAGAAGCTTGGACAAACAGATAGACAGACAACATTTTTTAAAGTTTGTGTTTTAGTATCATGTAAATGCACTTGAGAAAACAGTTATTATGAAATCACAGACAGACACTTCAATTTTTTTTATATCTATACTAATAATATTATAGAGAGGAAATGATTTGTTTGTTTGTTTGAATTGAATAGGCTCCGAAACTACTGGACCGATTTGAAAAATTATTTCACCATTATAGTATTTTTCACGTAAGAACGTATCCCTGACGCATGTAACGTTTACGTTTTACGCTGTACAACAATGAAACATTTTGAAATAAATGAAATCTAGTGATAATACACACAGATACAACTTCAATAAAAAAGGATTTTGTCTATTTCCTTTTTAATTATTTCAGATATTAACATAAAAGCGCCTTATCACGGAACCATTCCTACGTGAAAACGACTATGGAATCCTATATTATGCCTGATGAACATAGGCTATATTTTATCCCGAGAAAGTGAAGTCCCGAGAGACCGCGGGTAACACCGCGACGAACACCTAGTGTATTGATAAATTAATGTGTGTAATGTTTCCAGCGTATGGCCCTAAGTGCTGGTATGCACTATCTTAAGTGTCCGTTGTGCAATGACAAGGAGCATTTCTATG
Source organism: Epirrhoe alternata (assembly GCA_963565295.1). Classification (NCBI taxonomy): domain Eukaryota; kingdom Metazoa; phylum Arthropoda; class Insecta; order Lepidoptera; family Geometridae; genus Epirrhoe; species Epirrhoe alternata. The sequence continues at coordinate 3,244,300 of OY751403.1, forward strand.
AAGCAGTCATCGGCCAGGGATACTATGTGCCTGACAGGTTAGTTATGTTCATAACTGGGGTGCTACCAAAATTCAGCTCAATCCAATGATAGATAGATAACTCACATTTTAAACTTTCGCGACTCGAAGACATTTTAAATTTTATAACGGGACTTAATCGCCTCTCGTCTTCTCGTGACCTAACGCTACTGAAACGTCGAGGTAAATAAACAAATGTTATACCTACGCGATTAAGTCCCGTTGTAAAATTTAAAATATAGATAGATAACTCTTTATTGTTCAATTCAATTCAATTTAACACCACACCACCACAACCACCACACCACACCATTAGATACAATTTAAAAATTAAAAAGCTTAAGACTAATTGCGGTGACACAATGGGTGGCCTTATCGCTCAAAGCGATCTCTTCCAGGCAACCTTTGGATGGATTGGATAGAAAAGAACGCGAGAGGAGGTGGTGATATTCTCAATGATTTTCTTTTTTTAAAGCAAAGCTTGTACTATGCGAACCAGATAGCTGATATACTACTTATATACTTTTTGTTTGTAAATACATACATATTATACATAGAAACACCCAGAGCCGAGATAAATATTTGCAGATCATACAAATATTTATCCCGCGGCGGGGATCGAAACCGCAACCTTCTGCGTTTCAAGCGGGCTTCCACTCACTGCGCCACAGAGGTCGTCAAATGATGATGATGAATAATAAATGATCTTGGACATTTCACACAGCATCATGAATATTATTATCATTATTATCAATTATGTATTTGTACATGCCTCTGACCCCTTAGACATCTTCAAAGGATCTGGAATATAAAGATCTGAGAGAATGTCTACCGCGCCTTGGGGATACAGTCGTGACCCTGTTTTTTTTTAATTATCAATAGAACTCTGTATGTTTAAATAGAACATTAATTACAGAGATGCAGCGTGGGAGTTGGAACAGAACGCGTTCGCTGAGATCTACGAACGCCCTTTGAGCTGTTCAGCGGAGCCCTGCCTTTGTCCACTTGGTAGAGAACATGATGCTGATCAGGGGTAAACAACACATTATATATTCTACCATTTAATTATGAAATAACTAGCGCTCTTCTATCTTAGCGCTCCCGCGGTGTAACCATCGGGATTTTTTCGGGATAAAAAGTAGCCTATGTCCTTCCCCGGGATACAACCTTTATCCATGCCAATTTTCAGACTAATCTGTTCAGTGGTTTGGGCGTGAAAAGGTAACAAACAGACAGACAGAGTTACTTTCATATTTATTTATTTATAGGAAAACCAACAGCTACAATAACTAATAGATCACTTAGAAGCAGAAAGCCAATAACAGGTTTTCACGTATAAGAAACAATTTAGGATACAGTAAGGTCGTGGACGCTAACAAAAACAACTAAGTAACAATACTAAAACTAAAAACAGAAAAGTAACTAACACAAACCACTAAAAACAGAAAAGTAACTAACACATATTTATTATAATATTAGTATGGATATGGATAATTCCATTAAAATTATCTAAGTTTTTGTTATAAATCACAAACTGTCAGCTTATATTGAGTGTGTCATATAATAAAGCTGAAAGTTTGTGAGTTTGTTTAGATGTTTGTGGTTCAATCACGCCTAAACCAGTGAACCGATTTGGATGAAACTTGGTATAGGCGTAGAGTGACCTGGAATAGAATATAGTTTATTCAAAATGTTGGTACCACGCAGGCGAAGCCACGCGCAGTAGCTAGTATACAATATATAAATTGTTTAAAGTTTAAGCACTTTCTTTTACAATTGTGAACTTTAATTCCAGTATGTGGGACATAAAACTATGTCTTCTCTGCGGCTCTGTTGGCTCGCACTCGGAATGTATGGGTGCGAGCGAGACGGCGAGATATGTCTGTCTCACTTGCACACCCGCCGCGCCTGAAGATTTGCAAGCATTGGCCGATACTATCGAGAAATGTAAGCAATTATAAATAAATAAATAATGCTGGACTTTTCAAACAGCATCATCTAGCCCCACAGTAAGCAGAGCTTGTGTTATGGGTACTAAGATGACTGATATACTACTTATATACTTTTTGTTTGTAAATACATACATACTATACATGGAAACACCCAGACACGAGACAAATATTTGTAGATCATACAAACATCGGTCCCGCCGCGGGGTTCGAACCCGCAACCCTTTGCATCGCTGGCGGGTCTTGATTTATTGAGTGTCGAAATATACGTTTTTTTGCGGCATAAACGGCCGTATCTTGTTTTTGCGTTCACTTAGAAGTTTGATTTTTTCACAGCTTAAAGGGACAGCGTAAACTTGAGTATACGGTTTTAATTTCAACTCGATAGCTTCACGCGTGCCCGAGATAAAGGGTCTTGACGACAGACAGACAGACAACAAAGTGATCCTATAAGTGTTCAGTTTTTTCCTTTTGAGGTACAGAACCCTAATAATACTTACTCCAATACAAAAAGAATGGTTTCAGTTATTGTTTTTATTTCCAGTGATAATACAAGAGCAAGCGAGCGCAGCGATCAGCCATGGCCCCATAATGCCGAGTAGAATGTCGCTGAGGCGGACAAAAGGACGTCTTGCTTTTATAAACAGGTGAGTTTCATACTAGCGAGCATAGCGAGCAGACATCGAGTCTAGCGAGCGTAGCGAAAAGCTACGGTTCGACGAGCTATATTTATATAGACGCACTTAAAATCTTTTTACTAAATTCATTAATATTTGTCTCATGACACGACAAGACGAGTTGCATGAAATAAAAGTAAATTCGTACGCGTCAGTGGCCAACTTTTGTGACGGAGTTTTTAGGCCGCCTTAAGGCCTCTGTCATGGCTTAACGACTCAGACGGAACCGATAACGTGCCCTCCGAAGCACGGAAGCGCTCAATTCAATGCCACTGGCGGTCACCCATACAGACCGTTTAGAACGTTGCTTAACTTCGACGATCTATCAAGATAAGCAAGCTACGAGCGCTTGAAGTACAATTTTAATTTGTTTTCAGACCATCAACGTCGAGAATGGATGTCAAGACAGAAAATCTATCTCCAGGTAAATAAATAATGCTGGACATTTCACACAGCATCATCTAGACCCAAACTAAGCAAAGCTTGTACTATGGGGAACCAGATAACTGATATACTACTAATATACTTTTTGTTTGTAAACACATTATTATACATAGAAACACCCAGACCCGAGATAAATATTTGTAGATCATACAAACATTTATCCCGCGGAGCGATTTCTTTCTTTCTTTCCTTCAACCTTCTGCGTCACAGAGGTCGTGGATTCGTCGTCATTATATTTGGAGTAGGATAACATTTTTGTTTTTAATATTTTTCAGCTCAATCACCAAACGTTCAAACTAGCAGACAGGAACTCAACCTGAGATCACCTAGAAAACTCATCCAAACAGACTCATACAAATTTAAAAACAGAGACTCATACAAAAGTCCTGAAAAGACACTCTCTCCAAGACAAAAAGAGATCTCATACAAAACCGAAGCTATATCTCCAATGAAATCCGACTCATACAACGAGTCATACAAAATGTCAAAGTATGATTCGTACAAGAATTTAGACGCAAGACTATTGTCGCCTATGAAATTACTTGAACAAAGTTTTAGAGAGAAAATTGTGTTTATGGGAGGCACGGCCATGTTGGATGATGAGGAAATTGTGGGTTTATTGAGAAACAAGTTCAATAAACCAAAACCTTTGTGTGAAAAGAAGAAAATCGTTGAGTAAGTAAATAAATAATGCAAAGTAAGCAGAGCTTGTGTTATTGGTACTACATAACTACTTAATATACTTTTTGTTCGTAAATACATACATTTTATACACTAGCTTCTGCGCGCGGCTTAGCCCATGTGGTACTAACATTTTGAATAGCCTAGATGCTATTCCAGGTTATCTACGGCTATTACAAGTTTCATCCAAATCGGTTCATTGGTTTAGGCGTGATTGAAGACATCTAAACAAACTCACTATCTTTCAGCTTTATTATATGAGTGGGATAGAAAACCCAGAGACAAATATCTGTAGAGTGTAGATCATACAAAAGTTTGTCCCGCGGCGGGGATCGAACCTGCAACCTTGCGTTGCAAGCGAGCCTTCGCCCACTGCGCTACAGAGGTTATGTATCATATCAATACATATAAATTAAATTGAAGTGTCTGTCTGTGATTTCAAAATAACTGTGTTTTCTGTGTTATTTAGACGATACTAAAACACAAACAAGCTTTTTTTAAACTTTTGCCTGTCTGTCTATTTGTTCAGACTAATCTCTGGCTGAACCGACTTTAATTGGACTTTCACAGGAAGATAGAGAAGGTTGTCAGACAATATATAGAATACTTTTTATAAGCTTGAAAAAAAAACATTGGCCATCCGGGATTGCCGACAGAAGCGAAAACTTGAACAATCCTAATTGTTCAAGTTTTCACCGCATGAACTGCATGAAAGTGCTCGAGCCAGCGCGGCCCGCTAGATGGCTTCCCAGATCTCGTTCATTCTACAAGCGTTTCTATATCTTGTACCATTGTTCATAAGGTTTATAATGGTGCGCTATAAAACTTGACGCGTCGCTTGCCAATTCAATGTGCATTGAGCCTTACGTGTATTTTTTAAATCGTCACCGGGCGCGCGGCGGTAAACGCTGTGATATAGGTCCTTTACCGTGTTTAGTTACGGAGTTCAAAGCTAGATGGCGCTAACGGTGGTGTCGGTAACACTGTCAGCCTGAGTTCAATAGATTTTCCAATGTCAAAAATGCCCAATGCGTAAAGAAGTTTTCATTTCAATTTTTATTTGTTTCAGTGAAATATTGGATGGTCTGTTCGGTTCAAATAATCTGTTCAAGGAGCCTGTTAAAGAATGGTGTTCACCAAGGAAATGTCACGTCATCGATGAAGAGGTATGTAATCCTAATCTATCTATGAGTTCGTATGAGTGTGGCGACGGAGTTTTTAGGCCGCCTTAAGAGTGTGCAGGAGCGATTTAAGCAATTTTGTAGTTCGAAATCGTTATTTATCTCAGAATCTGTGAAAGCTACAACCTTCATGTTTAGGTAAATGATACTTCATTGTTTTATCTTGGATTACGTGCTTTGAAAACACGATTGGAGAAAGTTTTCTAGATAAAATATTGGGAAAATACATGTTTTGCACACATTTTGCTATTTATATCAGGAACAGCACACTTTTTTTGGTCGGTTTTTGTTTTGTCATGAAACCTACAAGTATTTCTTTAGTTGTGTCTTTTAATTTTTCGATAGGTTGTTTAATTAACTTGTAATTAGCTAAAAAGTGTTTTAGCGCCGTAAATAACGTTGCGTATCCATAGCTCTGTACTCCTCACACGCCGAACAAATCACACTCGCTGTCCCGCTTACAAAATGGCGGCGTATGGCACACTCTTAATACATTATCCAGCTGAATGAGTTTTTACTTTCAGGAACCTACAACCGATATAGAACCTAAAGCTGATGAAAATACAGTCGAAAATGAAAAAAGCATCCATGAAACGCCAAAAAAGTCCAGTCATTCAACGCCTAACAAGACTGACAGAGTAAAAGATGTACTAAATGAAGAAAATCAAGTAAATATTTATACACACGATGATTCGTCAAACAGTACTTTTCAACTACCCTCTGAGTTTATAGCTGAAGAATTAAGTGATGATTGTACATTTCAATCACCCAAACGTAAAACTGTTGAAATGAAAGACTCTAGCTTAGAAATCTCTGAACTGGATCAGTCTGTCAACATTGACGTTGTCAAAATCAATGATAGTGATGTGTCAACTGTCAAAGAGTGCTCGTTTAAGTTCAGTCGACTTGACAAAGAGAAATTGGAGGAGGAAAATGTTGGTATTGATTTGGAAAGCTTCAAGAAAGGATACTTGACGGAAGTTGATAGAAATCTTAAAGATATTAATGTGCGTAATGTCATAGACTTAGCTATTGATGCTCATTTTCAAAAAAGTAACAAATGTAAGAAAAGGAAGCTGTCTGAAGGAAATTTAGTTTTAAAATATGATAAAAGCACTAAAAAGAGAAAGATGTCTGAGAATGATTTGGATTTAAGCAATTCGAGTGATGATTTTGAAATTAAAAACGTATCTAAAAAAAGTTTAACTACAAAAGTAAAAGAAAAACCAGTTGATGACAATAAAAGTCAGATTAATACGAACTGTGGAAAGAGAGAGCGCGATGGAAAGAGACGCTTTATCAATAATAAGAATACTTTACGTCGTAATAAACAATCAAATGAAAATAAAATAATAGAAGAAAATAACATTGAAAAACAAGATCAGAAAGAAAAACTAAAAAAAGATTTAAAAAAAGATAAAAATAAGAGATTTAACGATGAAAAGACAAAACTTAATGATGAGAGAAAACTAGTTAGAAAATCAGATAAAGTCAGAACAGAAAAAAATATAGAAGATGAAATTCATGTTGATCAACCTAAAGAGAATAAGGAAAAAGCTGCAGACAGTACAGAGAACAGAAATAAAAAAGAGAGAAAGATCAGATCACATGACCAAGAAAGAGAAGCAAAGGAGAGACGCAAAGAAAAACATAAAAAAACAGCGAGACGAGATAAAGATCTAAAACACAGGGATGAGAAATATGTGGATAAAAAACACAAAAGAAATTCAGTAAAACACTCAAAAGATAGAAAACAAAATGATAAAAACTTTGAAGTGACTATTGATTCTTCAGAAAATAAGATGAAAAAGAAAACTAAAACCAAACTGTCAATCAGTAATAATGAAAAAGATATCTCTGTCAAAATAAAATGGAAAAAGAAGCAGCTGCGTTTGAAAATAGAATCAAAAAAAGATAAAACTGAGAGGGTCGAAAATGACAATTCGAAATTCAAACAATATGTGTTGCAATACTTTTCAGAAGTTACTCCAAAGGAGGTTTTAGTAAAACCGGAGAAGGAGGTCAGCCCTCTAAAAAGAAAATATGTGAAGCAAGAAAAGACACCTGACAATTTGAAGCAGATGTCTATTCAAAACTTTTTTAAAGTTAAATCTCCTAAAGATTAATAGCCTAAGAGCCAGCGACCGGCAGACCTTCGTCATTTTACCAAGGCTGAGAGTTTGTCTGTGTGTAGTCCCAGTATAGTTATGTACGATCCCCAAATATGAAGTTTGGGTCCGGGTGGCTGTGGGAGATATGAGGCATCAAAGGTGCCCAAAATAGCACCCAAGATTCGTAATTTTACCAAGGCTGAATTTGATATATGTTACTTAGGGAGCTATAAAAAGAGGTTTCCCAAGCGGGCAGACACCTGCGATGGTTCCTTCATCATGTCGGTCAGCCTCAAAGTTTACCGTAGGATCAAGCTCGGGTGATTTTAATAAGGAAATCTTTAAGGTATAAAGCTCAGTTTGATATATTTGGCTTGAAACAGTATTAGAAATCACGGTGTACTTCAAAGATTTCCTTACAAACTCCTCGAGTTTGCTCCTATGGCAGACTTTAAAGTTGTCTGACATGATGAATGAACCATCAGAGGCATCTGCCTGCTTGGTAAAAATATTTTAATAGCTCCTCAAGTAACATACATAAAATTCAGCTTTTATACTATGATGAAAGCACACATACAATTGACTTTAGTTTAAGGGTTTCTGTCAGGGGGTTGGAACTGTTTTAAGTATCTGACAAAGGACGACATGATATTTTATACTTTTCTAAGTCAAATATATCAAACAGAGCTCTATATTTTATACATTTTCCCATTAATTCACATCGCTTGCACCTAGGTACGGCAGACTTTGAAGATGTCTGACATGAAGAAAGAGCCATCGGAGGTGTCGGCCTGCTGGAGGAATATAATTTTATAGCTCCCCAAGTAACATACATAAAATCCAGCTTTTATACTATGATGAAAGCATACAATGTATGTCATACTATTTATTTTAGTCTAGGGTTATCTCTCAGGGGGTTGGAACTGTACTAGGTATCTGACAAAGGAAGACGTGATTTCTAATACTGTTCCAAGCCAAATATATCAAACTGAGCTCCATACTTCAAAGATTTCCTCATAAATACGGTAAACTTTGAGGCTGACCGACATGATGAAGGAACCATCGCAGGTGTCTGCCCGCTTGGGAAACCTCTTTTTATAGCTCCCTAAGTAACATATATCAAATTCAGCCTTGGTAAAATGACGAAGGTCAGCCGGTCGCTGGCTCTCACCCTAAAACAAGACTTGATAATCTATTCATTCATATTTGTATATTTTTATTGATATATTTTTATGGTACAGCAAATCATGTTATGTGTACCAAATATATTTTTGTCCGTACGAAAATAATATAATAGAATACGTAAACATGAACATATTATGTTGACATTTTTTTTTAATTCTTGAAATTTATTTTCTGAATTTGTAGACAAAGTTTCATAAAATAAATAAATTGTGTATTGAAAGATAATTAACATTTTGTAGAACATAATTTCAAATTTTGGCGGGCTCAGTAAGAACGACGTATTGTTGGAGTTGCCCGATAGAATATATGAATTGAATTTACTAATTTGTATCATCACAATGCACCGATTCTGCACTTGTTATAAAATAATGATTTTCTATGTATCAAAAGTATGTACTTTTATATGTTTTTTTAGACTAATTTATATGCTAAGCTGAACTGTGTTTTAACTTGATCGAGCTCATAAAAGCGTCCACAAAAGTTTGAATAAAATTATTATACAAAAAGTTTATTATTATTAATGATTAAACGAACTTACCCTGTACGTGAAGTTCTATCATAATTATACGAAGTGCTTAGTCTGAAAAGATTAGTACATTAGAATATTATAGAACACAATGTAGTTTCGCATAATAAGCTAACTTCCACTAAAGTTTAGAAAAATTGTTGGCAATGTCAACAATACAGGATTTTTTTTTTTTTTTTTGTGGGTAGGTACGTCCGTGTAGCTCATTTTCTTGCTACCGCTGGCTCTTCATTTAGTTTAGATAATAATTAACACTACGATATTTTCAAGACCACTTGGGTGATGGGGAGGGTGGGTTTTGGTACTAATCTTTTCAGACTAAGCACTTCGTATAATTATGATAGAACTTCACGTACAGGGTAAGTTCGTTTAATCATTAATTATACTTGTGCTTAGTCTTCAAGATTAGTACATTAGAATATTATAGAACACAATGTAGATGTTGAGAGAGTAGGTATGAGAAAATATCGTCAATAAAAATAATGAATAAATATTTAGAAGTATTACTTTATTCATTGATATCAACCCAATGTTTTAATTAAGTTTTAAACTTAGAATCATTTTAAACAACATAAGTAATCTATCTTATTGCCTACTTATGTATCTATTCGATTACAACAATGTTTTTAATCAGTCAGAGCATTAGAACAGATTGTTCTTGCCAATTTCATGTTATCTTCATTGCGGATAACAGGCCTATTATAAAATTTGGCAAAGGTAGTAGAGTTGTCGTGCCACCCTGCTGTTTGTCTTATTATGTCTATTAACTCCTAGTTTATGAGCCTTAGAAGTCGCAGCGTGGCGAGTGCTATGAGAAGAAAACACAGACACGTCAATTCCACTATCTTTCAATGTACATTTAACCCATCTACTGAGTGTTTGCGTGGAAACACATTTGTATGGTTTACGGCTACTAATAAAGAGTTCGTTAGATTTACGTATGTCTTTAGTTTTATTCATGTAAGTGATAAGGGTCTCTGCTGGGCAAATACCAGGTCGCTCGTTGAAGAAAGGCAAGTATAGTGTCGGTTGTTTGGATCCGATTTTAGAAGTTTTAATCAAATCTGTTATTCTTATAATAATATGATTGTTTAAAACTACTATTTGGTCAGTTTTGATTTTAGACAGTGTTTGTATCCTATGAGCTGTCACAAGTGCAAGCAATGTAACACACTTTTTTGAAAGTTGAGAGAAAGAGTTTCATTGGGATATAATGATTCTAGGTAGTCTAGAACCACATTGACATCCCAAGTAGCGTTATAACGTGGTAGTGGTGGTCTTAACCCTTGCAAAATCTGGATATCCTGTCATCATCTGATATGTTTCCTACAATGAGAGAAAGTGCACATCTGTGCGTATTTATAGTCCCATATTGACCACCTTCATTAAATAATTTTGTCAAAAATTCTATAATCATGGGTACAGATGGTTTGTACATATTAATATCATTTTGATTGCAAAAAACAAACCATCGTTTGAGACAAACATCATATTGTTTTAGAGTATTATCAGATAGGGAGGCCAGTACGATGTCTAGGGCGGAAGGAGGAATGAGTCGTTGCAGCATCGCCGTCCGCACAATACTCCGGCAACCAGGGTAGTTTGCTGTATGTTCCGGTTGCTGCAATTAGGAATTATAACATCACAGAAATTTAATTTAATTAAATTTGTCGAAAGCATTCGCATAAAGAGTGGGTACCATGGTTGCGCGGGCCAAAAGGGTACAACGACGATACCTTTAGCTTTATCAGAAATTATTTTGCGTAAAGTTTTAAGCACAATTGCTATTGGAGGAAAAGCATAGAATGAATGTTTGGACCAATCTAATGTGAATGCATCGATAGCGTAAGCATCGGGATCTCTGTACTGTGACACAAATCTGGGACATTTTTTATTATTGCGTGTAGCGAATAAATCAATTTGAGGCATTGTGAAGTTATCAATTATTTTTTGAAAACCAGATTCCGATATTTGCCATTCTGTGTCGGGATGAATTCGTCTAGATTCCCTATCGGCATAAACATTTTCTGACGATTTAATGTATGAAGCTACTACAAATATTTTACGGGCTTCGCACCACTGCCATATATCCTTTGTTACCTTGGTCAAGTGGGGGTATTGAATACCCCCCATTCGGTTTATATAACTGATGGCAGTGGTGTTATCAACTCTCAGTAATATTTGACAGTTGTAAAGATCTTTTGCAAATACTTTTAGGGCAAAATACGCTGCCAAAAGCTCGAGAAGGTTTATGTGCAATAAAACTTCGCTATCTGACCACTGACCACTAGCTGTTTGTTCGTGGCATGCTGCTCCCCACCCAGTAGTTGAGGCGTCAGAGAATATCTCTAACACATAATTGTCAGTTCTAATTTTATGGACCGAATGATCAATGGCAGTTAGCCACCAGTTTATGTCTGGTAATAGTGACCTAGGTAAAGTCATATATTTCTCATAATCTTCAATACCTTGTAAATTAAGGAATTTGCATCGTTCAAATTGCTTGGTGTAAAGCCACCCATATTCTATGGCGGGGCAGGCTGAAATTAATAGACCTATAACTTGGGCAAATTTCCTAATTTTGCAACGCTTTAGATTTTTGATGTTTATTAACTCTGATTTTATACGCTCTCTCTTATCTGAGGGTAATCTTAATTGCCATTTATGTGTGTCTATGATATACCCCAAATATTAGCAAGTCATTGATGGAATTGTGACACTTTTTTCATAATTGATTATAAAACCTAGTGTTTCTAATAAACCTTGGGTAGTTTTGATATTTTGCAAACATTCTTGGTAGGTATAACCAGTCAAAAATAAATCGTCTAAATAAATCGACGATAAATAGCCACAAGAACGTAGTAACTGAATAACCGGTTTCATTAGCTTTGTAAATATGTATGGGGCTGTACATATACCGAATGGGAGTACATTAAATTCATATAATTTTTCATTTATATAAAACCGAAGGTATTTTCTAGAATCTGGATGGATTTTAATGAGAAAATACGCATCTTTTAAATCTAGAGTGGCTATATAACAGTCCTTCATTATAAGCTTAAGAGATGTGCGAATGTCTTCTAGCTTAAAATGTTGCGTTTTAATAAATTGATTTAAGCTCTTTAAATTTAAGATAAAACGCATCTTGCCGTTCGGTTTCGGTATTAGAAATACACGCGATACATATTGCCCGTCGCAAGGTTCACATTCAGAAATGGCACCGATAGATAATAAGTTTTGAATACTTTTTACAATGTGAATTTTTTCACAATCTGAAAACTTATTTGGAGGCGGTAGAACAGATTGCAGGACAGGGCGGACAAATTTAATTTTGTACCCATTTATCCATGACAAGATAGAAATATCTTCCAATACTTATAGTAGTGGGCAAGTCTGCCAGCATATCGTACCGGGTCTACTGGCGGCGGGTCTGCTTCGGTCGCTGCCTGTAGCTGTGCGACGAGGTCCCGCGCTGCTGCGTGTTCTAAGGGGCAGACGGCTGGTGGTGGCGTGGCGGCTGGGCTGGCGGCTGTCTGCGAGCCGGGGCCCTCGCCTTCCAGTTTAAATATCTGGCCGTTGTGTTAGTTGCAGGTGTCTTAGATTTCTTTTCCGCTTCCGGCTTAAGGTCAGCAGAAGATTTCGATACGGCTTTGGCGGTTTTTAGAGTTTCGGTAAAATTGCTTCCGAAAAGGTATTTGTCAATTTTAGTTTTAGACAATTGTTCTTTTAATTCCTTTTTAACAGTATAGAGCGTAAAATTACGCCTAGTTTCTGATTCAGAATGCTGGATGTCGCAAAATATGCGACCTACCTCCATAAGATCTTTGATCAGGGCATTGTTTTTGTCTTTGGTAAGGAGTTGATCGGATATTATTTTTCCCAGGGCGGAAATACCAGCTGCCATCTGCTTCTGGCGAGATTCAATGGCCTTGTCTCTTTTAACTACCGGTTCAGTAAGGGCCGCTTTAATTTCTAGATTAAGCTGCGGTGCATCGATATTTGTGCAGTTACTCGGTACCAAGTATTTTTTGATAAGGTCTTTTCGAGTTTCCTTGTCTAATCCAGACGTAGCAATGTGAGCAAATCTGCTAGCTACTTCCTTGTTTATGTCAGGACCATATTCTTGGGTAACCGACGGGTCGGCTCTCAATATCTCTAATAATTCTGAGTTCATTGTGGAATCTTCCAAATCACATGGAGCCATCACATTATTCATATCCGCTGACGGATTTGTTTCCTTATCTTGTGTCAAGGAATTTTCTGTATTACCCTCTGGGGGTAGTTCAATAATTTCGATATCCGATACATCGGCTTGTACAGTGATTTCTTCTAAGTCTAGACAAAGGAAAACAATAGGGTAATTCCAATATGATGTGATGGTACAAAAATACCTACTAAGATTTTTTATTCAAATGACTAAAATGTGGCGAAATAATCCCTCAGATTACTCTGTTACATTAAAATCAAGCATGGCCTTTGGCAGCCGTTCATTCAATGCGGCGAGATAGTCCCACAGACTACTCTGATGCAAACAATCAATTTAGGTTATGTCATAACCATCAGTCTAATGCGGCGAGATAACCCTATAGGTTACTCTGATGCACTTTTAAACTAGGTAGGTAGGTACCTAGTTATTTTTCTACCGTTGGATATAAAATAATTGCGGCGAAACAGTCCCTCAGACTGCTCTGGTGCAATTTGTAGATAGACAGTTTTATATCACTCATTAGGATGGTAAGTGGTACTTACTGTTCGGGGACTGACGAGGTTCCGGTGATGGTGTCCTTGATGTATGTGAAGAACTCGAGGATGATGAGGATGAACTTGTCGGAACACAGTTACTTGTTGGATGACGCGATCGTTTTACTTGTTTTTCCAATTTACGTAATTTGTTAACAATATAATCTAGCTTATTTTCACTAGCACGTTTCGGCATGGTAACTGTTTAGTGTGATATTCCGGGAACAAAGTGAAGTGGATGAGCACTAAAAAGCGAATGAAGAGCCAGCGGTAGCAAGAAAATGAGCTACACGGACGTACCTACCCACAAAAAAAAAAAAAAAATCCTGTATTGTTGACATTGCCAACAATTTTTCTAAACTTTAGTGGAAGTGGAGTTACTTATTATGCGAAACTACATTGTGTTCTATAATATTCTAATGTACTAATCTTGAAGACTAAGCACAAGTATAATTTACACTAGATACCAAATTCGCCATTCTTACTACCTCAGAATCGCTTGCCAAGCTCATCATCTCCCTGCCCTTTTCCTACATTATGTATGATCGGCCTAACATGTGTTCTTCCATTCTCCTCTATCAGCCGTCATCTCAACACTCACTCCTTTCCTTTGCTACTCATGTCATCCTTCAGACAATCCAACCATCTTTTCTTTGGCCTACCTCTACTTGTAAATCCATCAACATTCATACCAAGTACTCTCTAGTTACATGATATTCTTCCCTTCTCATTACATGCCCATAACATGCTAGCCTGTTGCTCCTCATCTTTTCATTCACTGGCGCCGTGTCATAAATAGCCGTGGGTAGAAGGATGGATATGTACGGAAAACCTGCAGCTCAATCCAAATCAATATACGTCTTTCAGGTATTGACAGAATACAACAGCTCAAACACTTCCTAACAGCTCGTTTTCCGTCCCAATCCGAGACCAATCAATATTGTATTGTACTTTATTACAATAACCCTAAAGTCTTTATTTGAAAAGCGAAGATGTGACAAATACATACTTTACATCAAGTCCGTCAGTCTCCATCATGTCGATCGATGCTCCGAACCAAAAAGTCATACAAGCATAGGAAAATTCAAGATTGAGCAATATTATTTTGTGTTCTATTTCGTTGGTGCTAAAGTCTTTATTCGAAAAGCTGACGTAAACAGATCAAATCCGTCAGGAGCTGAATTAGTCGATGCTCCGAACCAAAAAGTCATACAAGCATAGGAAAATTCAAGATTAAGCAATATTATTTTGTGTTCTATTTCGTTGGTGCTAAAGTCTTTATTCGAAAAGCTGACGTAAACAGATCAAATCCGTCAGGAGCTGAATAGATCGATGCTCAGAACCAAAAAGTCATTAAAGTCTAACGAAACTCAAGATCATGCAATATTAAAATGTGTTTTATTTCAATACAGTTAAGGTCATTATTCGAAAAGCAGAGCTAGACTGATTGATCTGATGTACGACGTACTTGTTTGACTGATAGCCTGACTAATATCAACTAGTAATTTGGATTTTAACTACATAGGAATAAGGTCTATTATTGAAAATCAGGTCATGCAAACAGCTCCACCGATTTTGAGTTTACGACCGCTGCCGCGTCCATCTATCGTACTGCGTGGCGCTGTGTGTAGCTTCCGGGACAAACGGCTGATACAACTTCCGTTTTATTTATTTTATTGTAAAGCGTAATGTATGAGCGTTAAATAAAATAACATTAGTTTATTTCTTTTATTAAATGATAGTATTAATATAAATTAATGTAATGTATAAACAGGCCAATGTAATTTAGTGTTTATTAAAATAAGACCAAAGCTTGACTTGACCTGTCTACTCCATAGTCTCGAGATCCTGTCTTCGGGTTTTTTTTTTGTCGGATATTTAAGTTTTGGGAATTAACATAATTTTAATAGCAGAATGAAATTACCTAGAAAAATTTTGGAATAATAAATATCTACAAGCTTTATCTACAAGCTACAATATTTACAGGTATTTTTCTGAAAATTGCGAGAAAGTGCCATCTAGTGACATAAATTGTTAAACCATTAAGCAAACTCCGATACTGTTGATGGAACTTTTCATCCTATACTTAGTACTTACGTAAAATCATAGATGGCGTTATAGATAATAAACACAAAAATGTCTGATAAAAAGAATTTTTATTTTTAACTATTCCGTTGAACTTTTTTTTTTTTTTTTGTATGTAGGTATAGTTGAGCTGTTTGAGCTGCGATTCTACTCTACTTCAGGTTTGAAAAATACCTGAAACCTGCAGTTCACGATTTTTATCTGAGTTACCCATGGCTAGTCATAAACTTAACTGAAGCGATGAGAGATGCGATGTTTATCGCATTTGGTGTTGGCAGAAAAATAAAACTTACACTAAAGTGGGCAAGCAAGAACAAGATTCTGTGATCATGAATTAAAAATACACAGGGACATTTTGTTTTCGTCGGCTCCTCTTTGTTTGTGGCACTGTACAAAACATGAAGGTTTTTTTCATATACCTACACGCTTAAATTTTCTTTCACATATAGTAGGTAAGTTTGGTGGTATTAGATTATGTACGTCTAGTTAGTACTTAAATGCATTGCACCACCTAAACTCAATGGAAACGCAATGATATATACTTTTCCAACGACATGTTGGTCAGCAGGTAGGAAATTCCTTTGGCATAATGCTCGCCAATTGTGCAATATTTTGTAATTTTGTGCAATATAGTATTTAAATAAATGATTACAAACATGGGTAGAAATGATTTGAACTGCCTCTAATGAGGCGTTTATCAAAATATGCTACGTGGTGGATGCCTAACGAACTCAGATAAAATTTAAGTCAATTAATAACACTAACCTAACCTAGCCGTTTTCGGCTAGAGTCAATGTTAGAAGGACCTACTTGTAGTGTCTTTAATCTGTAGAGGACTTACAAAAATCATTCATTATTCTAATAGCAGAAAATGGTAGAAAGGATCCGAATATATGGCAGCACCGCGCCATTGTTTACAACGCCAAACGAAACGAAACAAAAACAAGTACCAGTCGATTAGATAGTTTTCTACCTTGTTCGGACGAGCGTCTGACGCTTTTGTTAACGAAATTCACTCAATAGTGTTCTAAATTCTAATTATAACGTTACAAGTGATCTTTAGTAAGTTCCAAAAGCTAAAGAAGTCGAATTCCTATTTCAAAAGTTGTTTTCTTTGTTCAAAAGTGATAGAAGGTTCGCGACGTTGCCGCTCTTACAGCGAACTTTTCTAATAAGATATTACGATCTGGAAAGGCTTACAATAGACTTTCTTATATTTTTAGAGATACTGTAACTCATTTTGAGTTCAAATAATCCTTAAGGAATGCTTCAGTGTCTTGAAATGTGTGGATTTGAACATTCTTTAATTTCTGACGCAATAGAAATCTGGCAACAGCGCGCAGAATCGGACTGAATAACTTTCTGATGTACTAATAAAAGCACATCGGATTCTTCCGATTCCACATAGACCCAGATTTTATGAGGTGAGTTCTAGTTTTATTTATGTCTTTAACTTTAATTTTAGAACCTGTAAAGTTGCATAAATTCTAATAAAAAGAAGTGTAACGGTTAATTCAATTTTCCCGCCGCATGACGTAATTCAGTACGAATCAGCCATCTTTTTTTGGACAATCAGTCATCTGTCAAGAGCCCTTGGATTTGTTCGTGCGCAGTGAAAAAGAAAAAAAATCATCTTATAAGGAGGTTTTTAGCAAAAAATCACCACGGAAGCATCCGGGTAAGTCCACTAAATTAATTTAAACATTTGAAAAAGATTGTTCCACTTCTTTTTACCGCGTAACGTTAATTGTATTTGTTGAATATAACCTCACTTTTGGTTGCTAGGTGCCAGACTACCAACCAAGATTTTAGGTCACCCAGTGTCTGTCTTCATGGCGAATTCCATTTATCATGAATTATTTGCATAATTGACTTGTGGACCTTCTCAGAGAGCGAAATCGGTGAATAGCTCTGTAGAAAGTTTTAGTTTACTATCTATGGAAGTTACTAGAATCAACTATACTATCTAGAAATCGGAAGAGATCTGTTGCTAACCGTCATAATAGATCTTACAATTTCAGTCAAGATGATTATCGCAGTGAATTGTTATACAAAGGATTATCTTAGATTAAACTTCAAACTTAGTTAAAAGTTGCCCCGTACCTTCTTCTTGTTGTTGCTTCATCAGATACACTTGGAGTAGTGATAGGCCACTTTGATAGCTCTATCTGAGGCAGCATTGAGGTCCTCTTGTGCAGGTCTCAGGGCACAAGGTCCTACGTACGTACCTATAATGAACATTATGAAAGACTAGCTATCCGTCGCGGTGTTACCCGCAGTCCCTCTGGAAAAATTAACTTTCCCGGGATAAAATATAGCCTATTTTCATCAGGGATAATGTAGGATTCTAATGGTGAAAGAATTTTTCAAATCGGTCCAGTAGTTTCGGAGCCTATTCAATTCAAACAAATAAATCTTTCCTCTTTATAATATTAGTACGTACAGCTACCTACTTCGGTAATTGTTGTTGCATAAATGCATTTATATGGGCTCCATAAGTTCTAGATGATTCATTTTATTTTTAGCCGCAGTCAAGTCAAGACTTGTATTGCTGCCTTGTTGGTGATTCATAGCTCTCCCTTTATTTCACAACTGCCACAGTTTGGCAGATATCAGATACTTTATTACCTAACATAAAATCAGTAAATACTTCTGAATATAATACCATAATAGAAATAACAGAATTTTTTTAGATCGATAAACTCTTTATTGTACACAAGAACATGATGCACTGAAAACATAAAAATAAAAACATTGTACAATGGGCGGCCATATCGCTAAAAGCGATTTCTTCCTGGCAACCATTTTAATAGAAAATCTTAATTGAAATCTGAATTTGTTATTTTACTTACAGTATGTTCTTAAAAATAAACCAAAAATACCAGCTTATGTGGCTAAGAAGGTAATATGTGGTAATAGATGCCTTATCATTGGCCCAAATAGATATTAACAATGAACTACTTTCAACAACCACATATTCTAGTACTTTTTGAACTTATGTATTTTTTTACTTTACTGAGCTAGCGCTGATGATTTTATAATGATTATGTAATTTTATAATGTGAAAGAAGATGTTTATAAACCGTATAGAGCCGTTTTGGCCGAATGGGATTGTAAAAAATAAGAACTTTATTGAGGACACAATTTTACATTCAATAAGGATAATCTTAGGTGCTAGGTTTAGATAAAGTAGTGTCCTACAATCTGCGGTCTTATCGCTCGAGGCGATGTCTTCCAGACAACCGTTTAACTATGCTAAGTAATACTAAAACTAGGTAAAATGTGTACCTCGATTTTCAATCCGAAAGTTGAATCTTGGCTGCATCAATGGGTTTTGCGTTTCTCTCTCTTTTTAAAGTACCAAGCAACTAAATATTAAGAAAAGAAGTTTTTAGTATGAACTAGCAAACCCAGCGAACTCCGTTTCGCCACCAGATGCCACCAGATTTTTCCTGAATTTTCTTTACTATAAACCTCACGGAGCCCGAGACCTTTCCAACGAATGCAAAACCGTGGAAATCGGTTCGTGCGTTCTGGAGTTTAGCGTCTGGAAGGAAAACCCGACTTATTTTTATATAGTAGATTACATTTATCTATTCGAAAAATATAAATAAATAAAATAAATAATGCTGGACTTTTCACACAGCGTCATCTAGCCCCAAAGTAATATGAGAAGATAGTATAACGATTTATACTACCTACCTACTCATATTGTTCGAATAGATGTAATATTGTTGATATAATACACACCGATGTGTGTATTATATTAACGTGTATTCTTGGAAGATAAGATTTTACAAATTCGTTAATTTATTACAAACACGTTGTTCATCACGTTGGTCGAACTGCGTAGTTTTATTTGCCACATTTGGTTCTGCGTGACCTAATAAAACTTATGTTTTATTAAAAACAAGTAAAATTACAATCCGTATTTAGACATAACAATCTTTCCGTATAGTACTTTGGGGACCTCCCCAAAGTACCTAATATTGAAAGATGTGTATAATATTATGAAAAGTATTGCTTAGAAAAAACACAAAAAATTATATAATGGTCTTTCGAGCCGGATAAACGAACAAATTATAATTACAAACGTTTACGTCACTATTGTACTAGTTTTCAAGGTTGCGGGACTAAAGTTTTTTGTGAAACGCACGCATATTAATCACTTGTCAATATAGAGCAAGTTTTAAAAGAGATACAAGGAAGTTAAAATGAATTGAAGAACCTTAAGGTATTAATTTCTACGTGTTGACTCTGAAATAGATAAGTAGAAAAACTCGCGGAAAAAAACGTGTTTGCATAATCTAATCAATATCTATTATTGTTTCCATAAACGATAGTAGGTCTTAAAATAAAGTAGGTAGATAAATATTAATTTATAATTTACATATTCAGCAAATTTCTCTTTTGCTTTTGGGTAAAAGCTGTGGTTTTATTTGACAAGTGATGTATTATTTTCTTAAAATAA
This sequence comes from Epirrhoe alternata, assembly GCA_963565295.1. Classification (NCBI taxonomy): domain Eukaryota; kingdom Metazoa; phylum Arthropoda; class Insecta; order Lepidoptera; family Geometridae; genus Epirrhoe; species Epirrhoe alternata. The sequence continues at coordinate 3,264,368 of OY751403.1, forward strand.
GGCGTAATTTTACGCTCGCGTTGATAAGATTTGTATCACAAGAAATACAATATTATTCTTTGGATTAGGGCATACTAAATTGACGATAACATTGATTCTATGCTTGCAAATTAAAATTTGCTTTCATAACCTATCAACTGTTGAAAACCTTAATGAGGTCACTCAACGAAACACTCTCATCTGTGGAGTGACCTCATTAAGGTCACTTCCGAGTGTGCTCCTTGTAGGCGTTACTATTCTTACTCTGTGCATAGATTAGGGTTTGCAAGATGGCGAATCAGTGAACGGAAGTGGTACAAATGCTCAGAGACCCGTTCCCATGCCTACGATTGAGTAAATGGCAACTTTTTTCACACTTCTGTTTGACCTTCAGTCTGCCGCCATGTGGTGCATTGTTATCGGTAAAGGGCCGCACCCAAGCGTTTTTGTGTTTGTTTTTTCATTTTAAAACATGAGTGGGTCATTAGTGAATAGTTTTAAGTGGGTGATTAATGGTTTAAACCCATTGATAGTGTAATTCAGAACGATTTATGAGCCCCCGGCCTTCGTAAAAGCGTCAGTGATTTTCGACTGAAGTGTCATGGCAATAAGGGTCAATTTCGTCTATCTTGTTTGTTTGGATTATTGTATAAACAAAGTCGGTTGGATGTAACATCGTAGTATAAACATAAGTTCTATGAAAGGCCTTTTGTTTTTATTAATTTTGTGTGGGAAAAATATCATGGTAAGTAAATAAAACGCGTTTTGTACGAACAATTAATAACAATTTAAATAATAACAATTTCTTTTCAGTAATAACAGTTTTTTTTCACTCTCCCTGAATTCAAATTAGGATAATTAATTAATTAATTAATAATACAGAACTAAAACGTAAAATGTTTTAGCTTATTGCATAACAATTCCAATGATATAAGTTTTATTACATAGCTCAATACAAAATATAAGAGATATCGTGGTTTTAATCACGCGCACCGTCACGCGCACGCTCACGCGCCGCCCACGCCACGCACACGCCCACAGAGTGACCATTCGCGCTTGGCAAGTCCCACAGTCGGGGGGATAAGGTGCATTTACACGGTGCGATACGATTTAGCATCGCACGTCAATTTTCCCGTGTGAACGCTCATCGTATGCGATTTTACTAAGACAAATCGCATACGATGAGCGTTCATACGGGAAAATTGACGTGCGATGCTAAATCGTATCGCACCGTGTAAATGCACCTTTAGTCCGATTGGCGTCAAAACTACAAAATTTTAATCGATCTATTTCTTTGGGTTTTATTTTGTTTAGACAATAATGTTTAGACTAGATTTTAAACATTATTTTGAAGGAATTATCTTGATTATATGTATCTAGATTATCAGCACAAGCTAGACGTCATTTGATACCTTATTATCGAGACAATTTCGTAAAATCAACCTTTACGTAAATTGAACAATGCTTTGTTTGCACAGCTGAAGTTTTGCTAACTTCGTTCTTGCAAAACGACAAAGCTGCAAGCCATTGAAATGATCATAACTATGAAACAATAAAACGCCTAAAATAGCTATTCAATGAGACTATTCAACGATGTGAAGAATGGCTTCAAGCTAAAAGGTTAACTGGTTGGCCATCAGAACACTACCTTGAATTTACCCTTGAAGAAAATAAGTATCGATGGATGTTCCTACTATCTATTCATTTCTTCGAAGTTACCGTTAAAAACTACTTCAATCCATCTGTTTTCCGTATCCCGTATTAGATTCCACTTTGGTGTTTTGCGGCAAAACTTGTGTCAAAGTCAAAAAACATTTATTCAGTAGGACCGCTGGGAGCATAGTTTTAAAACTAATTTTACTCCTGTTCTTGCGCGAGCAATACCGTGAAGAATCAGTGCAACAAACACGGTTTGGGGCCTAGCATTCTTTTAGGTGATCCTATCTTAAAACTAAAAAGTCAAGCTCCAGTGGGGAGCCCGTCATACGAAATTGAGGCTCGTTAAATAAGTTAAGATGCTCATAAAGTACAAAGAACTAACGCCACAACAACGTACTTTTGCCTCTTCTTGATCGATGATCATCTAATGGCATTCTATGATCGCCTTCTGTGATTCTTGATTTAAATCTTAAACAAACATATTAATCGCTTATTTTTAAACCGAAAATACAGTACGTGTCTCCAACAAAACCATCGGCTCGATTGAGTACAAAACAAACCAGAAATGCTGTGAATTTTCTAGAATCCTCTATTACTGAGCTTATCAACGTACTTTGTAAACCCGTTATCCTGACCTCTGCTTCCTCCCTAACTGTTCCTGACTCCTCAGTTGAAACTCGTTCGTAGTTGCTAAACAATGTTACAACCTACTTGGAACAGAGTCTACCTACTTCCACAGAAGTTAGCCCGTGTTTTTGATATACTTTGGCGTACGAGTTTTCCATCGTTATTTAGGCAAGGGAAAACTTAGGGTTTAGCAGCTCAGATAGATAGATAGAAGATAGAAAATACATTGTACACCACATGGACATTACAAAATACAAACAAAGATACAAGAAAATATTTGAAGCGAAGCACAATGGTGGTCTTATCGCTGTGAGCGATTTTTTCCAGACAACCTTAGGATGAACTGGATTAAAGGAAGGCAAAAAGGCTTAATCAAATCAAATCAAATCTTAGTTAAGCTAAGCTTAGTTGAGCACGTATTTGACCATGTCTCTGTGGAGAAGGTCGATTAAGGTGGGTGGTTTTAATGCTAAGCAAGCCATCTTAATGTCTTAGGCACTACACCGGTTATGTTGTAGGCCTATTAGAATCAACTTACATTTATTCCCGTACCCGTTTTCGCATCCTGTCCTGGCTGTAACTGGTTTTTCTGTATTCCTGAGATGCGGTTGAAGCCTTACCTAAAAAAATTTTTAGAAGCGTTTTGAGGAAGTGAGAAGATTTTTATAGATCAAAGGAATATCGTTAAAATACAGTTAAAAAACCGGCCAAGTGAGAGTCGGACTCGCGCATGAAGGGTTTCGTACCATTATCAGCATAAAAAAGGCAAAATTTCACGTTTGTTGTATGGGAGCCCCCTTCAATATTCTATTTTCTGTTGATTTTTGTTGTTCTATATTCTGTTGTTTAGTATTTGTTGTTATGGCGGCAACAGAAATACATCATCTGTGAAAATTTCAACTGTCTAACTATCACGGTTCATGAGATACAGTCTAGTAAGACAGACAGCGGAGCCTTTGTAATAGGGTCCCGTTTTATCCTTTGGGTAAGAAACCCTTAAAATTACTTAATTCCGTAGGAGACTGAAAGAATTCATTGAATGTTGCGTTTCAGGGTGACGAACTCAATGTAATCACGTAGACCTTGACTTGATGACAACTATTTACCGTTAGGTGTGCTACCATGGCCAATGTTAGTCAATTGACTTACTGTTACCATAACAGAATGGATCCATACATTACTGTGTTCCCCAGGGTCTGGATTTAGGTCTCTGAAGATGACTTAGGTACAAGCTCCTCTGAAGATGTCTAAGGAGTTGATAAGAGGCACGACTAAATAAGTTTTTGGCATACCTAATTAGTTTGAGGAAGTTAGAATGGCATACGTGACAAGTTGCAAGTTCAACTCTGTTCCCTTACTTGCTAGTGTGGCATAGCAAATCCTTTGATCGGATGGAAAGTCTAGGCCACCACGGCATTCTTTGTCTATAACCTACTAAAATGTTAAAAGTATATAACAATAGATGTTGTTTTTAACATTTGTATGTAAAACTGGTTTCACAGTCGACCGACGAATGATGTCAACATCATCAAGGTCTATTTTGCGCAAAAAACAACCGAACATCGTTGATTTGAATTAATTCTTTTTATAAATTTGAATCAACAAAAAAGTTCAAAGAGTTACAGCGAAAGAAGGTTCATTATCTTTGAAATAGTCTATGAACCACGGGGTTTCTATGAAGACTTCTCACGCTTATCCTTCCTTTCTTGGGAAACAATTACTTGGGGCAAAACATAAAAGCAGTCTAGCGAAGCATGTTTGGAATCTCGCGGGAATGCTATGGACATGTTTCTTCAATTATGCTACTTTGTTTCTGAAGAAATGGCTGATTTACAATCTGTTCTATTGTTGTGGTTTTTCTTTTCCATTAAATGAGTGAGAGAACCTTACTATAAAGGATTTCATTTCAATAGGTTCGATGAAAATTTAAGTTTCAGTTACCTTCATGTAAAAAAAAGTTCGCGTTTATGACTGTCTGTATATCTACCTAATCCTTTTAATAGGTGTGCCTAGTGAAACACGCATGTTTAAGGCGATTAAAAAACTTGTCTACCTTGCATTTTTTGTGTCAATAGAGATATGTGAGAAAACAAAGATTTTATTGGCTTGCCCAACCATGATGGTGTACAAATGTGTACCTACTTACAGCGGAAGAAATTGCGAATGCTACTTACCCACTTTGGTTTTGATAAGATCATGTTTCAAGATAAGTATTTATTTTCTAGTCTGTGGTTGTTTTAAGTCTCTGATTTATTTCGCAAAGGGATGTTCATTGACAGTTCTAACCTTACGTAAAGCTATTTCTAGTTGCAAAACATAAATGCATAACAAAATCTTGTTTTTCAACATTGAACTATTTTTATTGAGACTTATATCACTAGAGTTAATTCAACAACAAGTCGGCCATTTTGAATGACAAAAATAAAATGGCTGATGTTTTTATTTGGTTTGTGAGCCATCAAAGCTGCTAAAATATAGATAAATATTTACAAAAATATGTTAAAAGATCTTGATTTTACTCTTCGCGATTACAAATTTTTAGTAATACTTATACCTACGTCTACATTAAGATAACTTTTACTCCAATTTCTTGGTTAGAAACTTCCAGAAATATCTTTCGATAAATAAGTAGGAACATAATACAAGTATCAATGTGTTATTATCATTTTGTGTCCTTGATAGCAAGCTAAAATGTTGTCGTAGTAAATTTTAGCTCATTTTACTGTTTTAAACAAAACAATTGCGTTGTCTTTTAGGGAGGCAATAGACTCTTTCATTGTGCTTTGATAAATTGATAGTTAAAACAATTATTTTGCGCACAACGTAGGTATTTGATTGCTAAAAAGATCTTTCTTATTTCGAAGAACCTCGAAATTCAAGAAAGATTAATACAGGGGGCCTATTGTCTAACTTGATATCCATTCCCATTTCCCAATCCAACCAATCACACAGTACGAAAATGACGTATTTTATACGTCATTTTCGTATTGTGTGATTGGTTGGAATAGAAAATGGGAATGGATTTCAAGAAAGATTAATACAGGTTACACAGCCCGTACTATCAACAGTTCCATATCTACCCTCTATTAACACTGACAAAGTCATAGCGTGTGGCAACATTGAAAGCTGACCTAATTCGACTGGTCCTTACTGTCACGTAGGCGACGCGTGCGCGTGGCCTTGTTCGGAGGCTGCGCATCTGCGTGCGCGCAGAATATACAAGAGTACTTGTATGGGTGTATATTTTTATAGCGCCATTCGAACATAATTATTATCATAATTATTAGCTAACATTGAAGATAGCCTCACTTGGTTTTTCAGAACATTGACTGTGTTCCCAAGGGTGTGGATTTAGATATCTGAAGATGACTTAGGAACAAGACTAAAAAGCTAAAATATTAGGTAGTGTTGTGACTTGTGACCAATTTTGTATCTACTTTACATAGTAGGTTGAACAGAATATTCTTTAGAAAATATACCTGTACCACTTACCTATAATAGAATAAGGAGGATGGGATAAAACCAAACGTTTTCAATTAATAGTATGAATATTATCAGTTCAAGAGTCAAGAGTACCCTAAACCGACGAGCATGTATGAAGAATGTAATGAGAGTGAATGAGGCGAAAGTTGTGTGTCAGGATCGTAGCGACTGGAGATCCGTGGTCTCTGCCTACCCCTTTGGGAAAGAGGCGTGACTTTATGTATACATGTATGTATGTATTATCAGTTAATCGCTAAGGAATCGCTAATTTCTTTCTTTCTATCTTTCCTTTTTTATCCCACTACTGGACATAGGCCTCTCTTCGCTTTTGCCAAGCCTCTATCCTGAGCCAGTCTTGCCCATGTACGATCTGCGGATTTGAAGTTCGATGATAATAATTATTACGCATCGTTCACTAAAGATCAAAAAACTTCAAGGTGGTAAATAAACAGCTGTTGCAATTTAAGCGCACGCCAGCGCCATCTGCTAGCTCCGGAATAAGGTATAGCAACTTATTACCAAAAATTCGGCAACAACATTGAATCAAAAAGTGTTCGAAAATTAATAAAAAAAAGCAACAGTAATCCTGTTTGCAGTCTGCTTGCACAGCGGTCGTGTATTTTGCTCGAAAGTTATAACGATGCAAAAATATAACCAAATTCTTTAGAGACTGGTATGGTAGGTTAACTGGTAGCATCTAAACTTACTTTGACGAGCCTCTTTGACTCCCCACTGGAACTTGACTTTTAGTTTTAAGATAGATCACCTAAAAGAATAATAGGCCCCAAATCGTGTTTGTTACCCTGATTCTTCGGCGCGTATTGGTCGCGAAAGAACAGGAGTAAAATTTGTTCTAAAACTATTCTTAATGATCCCATCGGTCCTACTGAATAAATGCTTTTTGACTTTGACTTTGTTGCAACGCCTTTCAGAGGGCACTGGCCCAACAATGGGATAGTGTGGGCTAGTAGTGATAGGTTGAGATTGAACGTTCCTTCAACTCTTTATTAAGAGGTCAAGGCCTTCAGACCGCCTAAGCAGAGTTGGTCATTAACTCATACGAACTGATTCGATTCAGTACATAATTTCGATAGCCATTTCGCTCTTCAGCACAAGGTAAACATTGATCAATCCGTTCTTATTTTATAAAGCGAACTAATCTAACTTTCATCTCTGAATAAGCGACGTTCGCTAAAACGATGTAGAAAATTGTCTGTTATAGCAATTTTATTGCTTTCTTACGGTATTTCGACACCATGTGGAGAAATCTACCGTTTCCAATGGTGTTGGTGGAACCATTATTGGCTTTGCACTATTACGTCATACTTTTGTTTGCTGTTGTAATATTACACATTGTAAAATTTCAACAAGGTTAGAAAACGAGGTGCGTAAAGACGTTTGTTTTATACAAATTGAAGACGTTCCTTTTTTAAAATGTTTTTATTTTGTTGTATCGTAATCAAACTCGTACAATGAATCCCATCCAAATGTGAATCAAACTCCGATGGTAACACGTCGCGGCTTGTTTTTATCAAACAAGTTTTTATCAAGGAGTTTGATTCACATTTGGATGGGATTCATTGTTTGCGTGGAAATCCATCCATCCAACCTTTTAAGAGAATAGTATTAATTCATAATACACCGCTATTTTATGACTACCAAAAAAAAAATTAAAGACAATTGCAGCAGATGCAGAAAATGATATTGGCATAGTCAGAACTTTTTTTTATTTAACTATCACAAAGTTATCGAGGATTGTAGTCAACCAAAACCGAACAAAATTTTATGAAAACTGTACAAATAAGTACTATAGACAACAATCGCGTACAGACTCACATTCGAACTATGTTCTCGTATCATCCCCAGTCAGTAAAACCGCAGTAGCTATCATAAATCCATGTCTGACTCGTCTCGTCTCCTTTTGAGGTTATAATTTTTTTTTTTATCTTTTTTTGAGTTTTAACTACATAAATGTGATCAGTAACAGACACCGAGACCATGTTTACAATTTTTTTGGTAATTAAAAAATAAGGGTGTATAGCTTAAGTGCTTACTTACCAAAGTTACTCCAGTTCTTTGATTATGCGCACTGCAAAAATATGGAATCAGCTTCCCGCGTCTATATTTCCGCTGAGCTACGACCCTGTTGTTTTTACACAGGACCTCATTCTGACCTCATTCTTGCCTATGTAAGTTTCGAGGTCAAGTCCATCATAAAAAAAAAATATAGCAGACATTTTCAGAGTTATCGTAATTATTCTCTAGCACTGAAAATAATGTAACGGCTTAAATAATCTACACCTACCTACTGTTAATGCTGAAAGTACGTAATAGTTGTAACCGGGCATAATTCTTGAGTCAAAGCCAAGGTTGCCCTGTTTTTATACGCAGCTGGTCAAGGCATATTATTTTGAGTGTCATGACATCTACCTTTCTGGAAAGCTTTCTGGCCACTTTTTTATAAGTCGCAAGGTGTACCTACTGAATCAGTAATGGTTGAGGGTTAACAATTTAGTAAATCTTCCGTCTTCAACAATTCTCGACAGCAATACAAGAGCTACTACGATTCCGATGTATTTTTTGCATGTCTGTGATAATCTGTACGCTCAATTTGAAGATTAGAACAATTTTAAAATTCGAATTGGCTCTTTGTATAAGAATAACCGGAAACGACAACCTGAGATTGATAAAACAAGTCAAAACACTACCGTTTTCCGAGGTCTTGTACCGGAGTGCCTTGAATGTAACCTCAAAATTGAATATTTCTAGGTCGTGCTAGCCGTTTCTAATTTATTCTCAAATAGAAGCGTCAATACACCTCTGTGCTCTGATAGCCCATTAGTCTTAACAGAAGCAGAGACAGTTGATTAATCTATCCGTTAATTAAACTTTTGTTTGTGATTGACAAATTGAATAGTTTTAAAAACTCAAAAGAAACGATTGATTTAACGCATTGAGTTATAATGTACTAACGTACCTCATTGATTACCAGAAGCAGAGACAGTTGATTAATCTATCCATTAATTAAACTTTTGTTTGTGATTGACAAATTGAATAGTCTTAAAAACTCAAAAGAAACGATCGATTTAACGCCTAAACGTCAAACCATAAGTTTATAGACTGAAGGTAGTCCCAATAAAAATGTTATAGTGTTAAATGTGGGTATTCTACAAACAAACTACATCATAGCTAGAGCTACGTTCATTCTTTTATAACGATACAAACGAAATATTCATCGGAATCGCGCTGAGTGATAATCGGCCAGTTAAAATATTTTATTTTGTCCAAGGTGAGACTTTATTTTTAACCTCCAACCCACTTTGAACTTGATAGGCCCCTCGTTGTGTCATTTACATTTTAAACTCTTGGCGACGATGCTCACAAATAATTTTAGTTTAACATTTACGTAACCAGTTAATTCCAATAGTTATGTAGGTATATTTGAAAGTTTCAGGAATTGTAACGAAGTAAAGTAAATACCTTAGCTCTTTTTCGTGCATGGCTCGGATCAAAATTGAGGTTGAGTAAAAGATCAAATCCTAGCTATACCAGCCTCCTTACTCTACAGTATAGATAAGGTGACCATAGTTAGCAGACAGTACCACAAGTAACTATTCCCAAACATTTGCAGACTGTACAATAAATAAATAATGCTGGACATTTCACACAGCATCATCTAGCCCCAAACTAAGCAAAGCTTGTACTATGGGAACCAGATAACTGATATACTACTTATATACTTTTTGTTTTGTAAATACATACATATTATACATAGTAACACCCAGACCCGAGATAAATATTTGCAGATCATACAAACATTTATCCCGCCGCGGGGATCGAACCCGCAACCTTCTGCGTCCCAAGCAACAATAACAATAATCAATATTGATAGTGTTACGTTTGCCATGTCCCAACAGCTACCTAACTAGGACGTAGTATCTCGCCGATAACGTATTGCGCATTTAAATTGATTGCCACTATTGGTTACGTACGATGTAGGAATATCAACATAAATAACCTAAAAATTTATTTTATCTACAGCAGCGCATAATGCACGATTATACTTAGGTATTTAGTTATACCATTTCGCGCCTGAAATAGACATTTGAAATTAGAACGCTGATAGAGCGGATGCGCCGCCATATTTGTTTATCGTTTTCTAACGGAACTTCTCTCGTATTTAGCACAGGCACGTATGGTAATAAATGAAACTCTTTCACCTCCTAATTAATGCTCCTGTAATGTTGCTAATTAGCATTAGTGTCTAAATTACGTTTTTTTTTCATTGTTTAATTTTCTCCTACTAATTAATTATCATAAAGTTTTTATTTGACTATTATTTCGAGTCAGATTAATAAAATATAGTTCCGGTTCCTTGATGGTCTTTAGTAATCTGAAGGTACCCATTTGGTAATTTAACTAGAAACTATAGATAAGTAACATCAAAACAAACTATTTTAAAAATATCAAGTACCTTACCTACTCGTATTATTTACCATTGGATTAAATTATTGATAGAATTTATTAGAAAGAAAATGTTTAGGTCATTAGTGGAGTATGTGTAATGACTAATGACTACAAACATGGATGCCAAATAGTTTCTCTGATTACGATTGTGTGCGAACTCCTTATACAATTACACAAAACACACAGGTTTCTAAACCATTGTTATGTATGCGTTTTCACAAGTTGTTGTCTTATGAATTAAGTTATTACCACACGGTCAACCGATGTATTTCGCATTCGTGAAATTAGAAGTTTGACAGACGCAGTGGTTTCTCATTTTAAATCTACTTTGGTATTTTAATTTTTTCTAAAGTCGGGTATCCATTATGTTCGCGCACCTCTTGCGCTCCGCGCTCTTGCTACTGCTCCAATAGTGGTGTGACAACAATATTTTTCTCATTGCCTTTACCATTTTGGTTTTATCTACAGGAAATACGCCGTCAATACAAACAGAATGACTAAGCTTCGAGTTGATTCATGACGAAGTTGCCCTTCAATGCTAGACCCGCAGAGGTCAAAACTATTGGTGCTCGTGCGGATTTCGAACTACTTCATATCTAAAGCCAAGGCCATCATACTAAGCCAACACAACTCTGTATTACACCAATAATTAACAAAACCTAGTTTGTAACAATATCATCTTCACGCATATGCACGGACGCAACACACTTTCACTAACTGAATCGCCCAACGCGTCCACGCGATAAAATTCTCCGAATCGTATTGTTTTTACAAAAACTTTGCTACGAGCTATTGTCTATGGATCAGAAAACTAAATTTTAAATTATGAACGGCTTATTTAGAATTTCGTCCAGCGATCTGAGGATTTTTTTTTATACTATAACTATTAGATACTGATACGTTCAACTTTGACTGACATAAGCAATTCAGCGAATAAACTGCAAAAAAATCTTCAAAAGTCGATTAAAAAAAAAAAGAAATTGTCGAACGTTATCGCGGATGTTTCGTTTCGAGACGATCACGCTGCGATGTCGTGTCTACCTCATAGAAAAACAAGGCTAGCGCCCATATTTAAATCTTGGTTATTTATTATTTTATCTACAAAATACTTTAAACTATAAAAAATAATGCTGGACATTTCACACAGCATCATATAGCCCCAAACTAAGCAAAGCTTGTATCGGAACCAGATAACTGATAATATACTGCTTTTTGTTTGTAAATACATACATATTATACATAGAAACTATGATCTACAATACTAGTTACTTATTTTATGGTTGACGTAAAATGCTGCTTAGGATAATGTTATCGCCAGTTTCGTTATCATAAAGTGACCGAGATAAATAATGGTTAAAATGTCTGGTGAATATTTCGGCTAGTCTCGAATACACTATCTGTTCAATCTCAGAATGACAATTACGAAACATACTAAAAAAGACGCGAGAGTTTTCACTAAACCACTGAACAGATTACGCAAAAATTTAGCATGGATGTAGATTGCATACCAGGAAGAAAGCTACAATTTCTTTGTTTTCGTTTTTCAACCATGTTAATTCAGATATCGAATACCGAACAACGAATTATTACCGTCTGCCCCTACCAACTGCCCCCACGCGGTGGCAGACGGTAAACTTATGGCTATCCAAGCCCACGTATGAAAAATGGGGGCACAAACAACGACATTGGATCCTCTGGTAACCAAGCGCTCGTAGTCGTGCTTGCTTAGTCGTTCTTGATAGATAGTCGAAGTTAAGCAACATTCGAAACAGTCTGATGGATAGGTGACCGAGCCAGCGGCATTTTCATCTGAGCGCTTCCGTGCTTCGGGGGGGCTCGTTAAATTGTCGGTTCCGGCTATTTAAGTCGTTAAGCCATGACGGAGGCCTTAAGGCGGTAAAAACTCCGTCACCAGAATAAGCCACTGACTCATACGAACTTTTTTTTTGTTAACCTATACAATCCCACTGCTGGGCAAAGGTCTCCCCCATATCCCTCCAACCATCTCTCTCCTTCGAAACCTCCCACCACTCTTTCTCGAAGGAACGTCATACGAACTAAGAATGTTAAATTCTAGAAAACGTTGTGATAGTTCCAAGAATGTTTTCGTGTAAGTCAACGACCTTCCTTGCGTAAGTGAATGATTATAATTATCACGCTGAAAACAAGAACCTGCGCAATTTGATAAGAGATATTGTCGCGTGACGATCAGGCTCACCACAGGTGATTGAAACAATTCAACAGTAATTGTTATTCAAAAATTGATAGTAGTTAGGCGAATTTTCAAATCGAAGCAGAACAGCAGGGAATCACTCTTGTCAATGTCACAAACCGCGTATTTGAATTTCGAACAAAAATAGGAGGTTTTGATTGGAATTGAAAAACCGGCCAAGTGCGAGTCGGACTCGCTCACGAAGGGTGGCGTATCATCTTTAAGCTGTCCGTCGCGGTGTTACCCGCGTTCCCTTGGGAAAACTTCACTTTCCCGGGATAAAATATAGCCTATGTTCATTAGGGATAATGTGGGATTCTAATGGTGAAAGAATTTTTCAAATCGGCCCAGTAGTTTCGAAGCCTATTCAATTCAAACAAACAAATCTTTCCTCTTTATATTTGTTCCCTTCATGTATGGGAGCTCCCTTAAATAATTATTTTGTTCTATTTGTTGTTATAGCGGCAACAGAAATGCATCATCTGTGAAAATTTCAACTGTCTAACTATCACGGTTCGGTTCATGAGAGCCTGGTGACAGAAGGACAGACAGCGAAGTCTTAGTAATAGGGTTCCCGTTTTACTACAAAACCACGAATTGTTCGGTATCTGACCAAAAATCACATTTGCTGAGTCAGGTCAATGACATTTTAGCATTGTTGATTCTGTTGTTCCTTCTGAATAACGGTTTTTTTGTTCATGCGTTTCATAGATAATATCTGTTTTGTTTTATGATATTGTAAACTGTAGGTCAAAATATGTCAGTAACATTGTTATTGAAATACTTTGTTCATCATTCGATTGTAATTCTTTTGTAAGCCTTCGTTGGGCTAATCTTTTAATACGACCCTTGATAACCTTGCTATTTTGTAAGATTTTGTAGTACTTGTCCCTTGCTATCTTTCGATTCGAATTTCGAACGAACAGAGGCATTCAAATCAAAGTCTTTGTTTATAGAAGACCGACAAAGACTAAACAGCTGTGGCTGTCGTCGTGTGACGTCACGATGTCTTATGACGCACGGTGCAATTTACAGCTTATCAAGTTACAGTGACATGTGTTCAATTATGCTGACAGTAATAATTTGAGGAGTCGCTCAATCTTTAATTCAGTTTTATTTAACACATGTATATCATTTTGCTAATGCTAACTATGCATAGCACAAAATTTTTAAACGTCATAAAACAATTATGATCGTCTTCCCTTTTTAAAATATTACAACATCAAAATAGTTATACCTACTGTGTATCCTACTCGTTATTCTGTTGTAAACTAGAAAATCGGAACTTCAATTCTTAATTTAAATTTGACATCTTAAAAATACCAACACTGATAAAAATCAAATCAGCAACTTTTATCACTTTCTTCAAAGCGAACTGCATTTTTATGTGAATTATTCCACAGATTTTAATAGTAAGTAACCACATAATAATTGCATAGACTAGTGAAATACCAGTTTTATGCTGTTGCGTGTCTCGGCATAAACAGAGCGTAGTGATAACGTGAATATGAATTTTAATCGAGTGATTATACTTTCTATTTCCACAGTGTGAAAACATTTTAATTTTTACCAATAAAATTCTAAACGCACTTCGTAAACAAATCACCAACCTATGTGTAAAACTCACTTCGAAAAACATAACAGACATAGGATTATTTGGTCCTAAATATTAGAAACAGTCAAACGATAAAACATTCGCAGTTTTGTCTTTATCTCGCTCAGGCATCATAAAATTAATTGATCTGCTAAATTATTTGACTTGAATATGTCTAAAACAATGCTATCAATTTTATCACGGGCCACGGCACTTATTAAAGTATTTGTACACAAATAAGATTAAGTTAACAAGTGATTTTCTTTGATGAAATTGCTGTTTTACCAACTTGCATGATAGAAATAAGACACTGGTTGACCTTACAACACTGTTTATTCAACAAATTATATTGTACATCGCGAACATTATGTGACTAATATGGCAACTTTACAGGTATTTATAAATTTGTTATTTCCCTATCAAGAGACCCAACTTCTAGAACTTTCGATAGTTCTTATAAAAATAGTATAAAGGGGTAACCCAGTGTATACTAAGGGTCGGGGAAGACCGGTGCATTCCAAAGTTTTCTTTTAAAGCTTTAGTGTCGCTGTGACTCGTAGAGCGCAGTGTACTGGGCCTACAACAGTGCTCAACCACTGCTTGTACGTATCTGATCTAGCTTTGAGACGCGCTAGGGTCGCTGGGCAATTGTTTTTCAACAAAACATTGAACCCGGTAACCTTTCCTATCACACAAAACCTCCTTACAAATTCACATCCCAAACCTTTTTCAAAAAAAGAACCCACAATCCCACAAAACCTTGAACTTTCATATTCAACCTTTTTCAAAAAAAGAACAATTCAATTTCCATAGACTATCACAAAATCCTACGAGAATCTCCTTGCAATCTCCAATCATAACCTCCTTGCTCCACATAAAACCTTCAAATCCCGCTCAGACGATTATTTCATCTGAGTTCCCGTGTAAACAGCATTGTGCTGACAGCGCACTCTTTGATCAGGTACTAGGGCCTTCGCGCCCGGTCGCGCATACGTCGGGTAACGAGCTGAGGGGGAATCGGCGCGGGCATATACAACGAGAAAACCGCTGCTTGCTCTTGCGCACGCATAGGTAAGCATTTTTTTTACTTATAAGACTAACGATATTTTTACCATCGAAAAGACGAACAATGTCACTTTTTGCAGTTTTTGCATCAATTGGTAGTGATATTTAGTTCTCGTACTCTTAGACCCCTCGCAGACTACAGACTTTCTATCGGCCGATAGTTGAGACGGAATCACGGTATATACTTCGGCTCGTAATGAGTATGGAGAAGTATAGCCCGTCTCAACTATCGGCCGATAGAAAGTCTGTAGTCTGCGATAGGCTTGTGCTTGCTCGGTCAGTACAGAGAGCGCTCCGTACTAGTACGATCGTTGTGAAGAACTAGATCGGACTTCTAGTACTATTAGTACATCTAGTACAGTAGATCTTCGGTTCTAAAATGAGTCGCTCGGTCGGTCGGTCGGTCCTGAACTACGTACTAGCTTTGTGTTTTGTAGGACATGAACGATGTTCGTACTAAAGATCGAATGAAACGCCCGCCACCGTGATATCTCTGTCTCTTTTATTACCGCTTACTCGCCTAATGAGTCTATCTCTGTCTGCGCTTGACAAACCAATCAGACACTGACATGTGAATACATTTCTAACAGTTCTTTTTCCGAACGACCGAATGAACTAGAGTCCTAAATAGGATCGTGTAGTTCTTTTCATTCCGTCCTAGTACAAGGGTAGATACGCATGCCGATTTGAACCCTATTACAGTGCAGGAAGGCGCAGTTATGATAATTTCCTTAACGAAACGATCGAATGAACTAGTGTACTAGAGTACTAATAGTCCTATTAGGACCGAGTTATGTGAACTAGGACAACTAGTACACTTGTGGGAATTAATTCCTATTAGTACTTAGTTCAGGAACTACACAAGCCTAGTCTGCGATTAGATTTCACTTATAACAACAACAAAAGTTTAATTTAATATCGGGAAATGTAATGAGGGTAAATGAGGCGAACATGTATCTCCTTATGTAGCAAGAGAGATATACATATATATAAAACTCCATAGAAACTCTCAATAAATGTATAATTTAATCATGGTAAATGTCCCGTTAGTGATGTGTTCATAAGAATTAAGAAATCACGATAGTAAAGTTATTTTGAGACCACTAATCTACCCTTAGGCTCAAGACACATTGAATTGGCAAGCGACACGTCAATTAGTTTTATAGCAAGCCATTATAAACCTTATGAACTTAATACAAGATATAGAAATGCTTGTAGAATGAACCGCACGAAAGTGCTCGTGCCAGCGCGGCCCGCTAGATCTCGTTAATTCTACAAGCGTTTCTATATCTTGTATTAAGTTCATAAGGTTTATAATGGCTTGCTATAAAACTAATTGACGCGTCGCTTGCCAATTCAAAGTGCATTGCGCCTTGGATCATAAAGACGGGATGAGCCTTTACCTTGTATTTCCCCTCTGCCAAAATGTACACGATTCCGAATCATGTAGGTCTTGTAGTATTACATACTAATAATAGACCTTCCGATCCTAAGGTCGTAGGTTCGAGTCCTTTCGTGCACTAAGCAGTTTTTCTGTCCAAAATTAAATTTGAGTAATTTTGTTTTGTAAATCTATTTTTATAAGATTCAGATAAAGACATCTTGAGATCTAAAATTCGTTACATTATCATTATACTTAGCTAAATGTTTTTACAAAAGTCAACAAGTTTATCACTCTTATAACGGTTTTGTTTACAAAGAATACTAATCTATGTTAATTAGCTGACTTGGCACACTTTAAAACAATGATCGTATTATTTTTAAACATTGTTTTTCATTTAAGTTACCTAGTTAATAACCTAGGTCATTAAGCATTTAAAAGTATAAATTTAAAATCACTCTTATGTTTAATTCAGTTGTCGCCAAACTACTGAAATCAATTCAGAATATTTTAGTCAAATCCGCCATTTTGTTTCTCTATGGATATCCTAGCAAATTTTGGACTCATAAAACTGTTTCAGTGAGTAATCAAAACAATGTATTGATTGGCAGTTCAATGTGGTTTAAAACTTTTAAAATAAAAAAAAATAGTTCAGTTGAAGTAGCTTTTTTATTATTTTGTTCTATGTCTTTATTGTGAAGTGTATTTAGAAAAATATCTATTTAGTCTCAGTTTTATCTCTCTCTGCCTACTTACTACGATCATTAACCACCCTATCTCTACGGTAGAGGAACGCGAATACTGCCCCAGATTCCATAGTACAAGTTAGTTAATCCGGTCATAGATGGCGCTGTTTTAAATCTTCAATTTCCTAGGTGCCGATTCACCCGCCGCTCGAAGCCAAGCCCGATGATGTTGAGAGCGGGCGCGGAGCACCCGGATGCTGACGTTGCGACCACGTCCCGCGGTATAACGCGCGATCCATCCGCATTGCACGCTACGCTCAACGAGTACCTACTGTTGGAGCACAAGTTCCAGCCCAAGCTTTGCCTGCCTGCTGAGTCTGAGGTAACACGCACAGAAACATACACTTAAGAACATTTACTTACACACACACACACTTAACATCCGCACTGCACGCTACGTTCAACGAGTACTGCCCGCAGAGTCTGAGGTAACAATTAAATACATTCTCACACTTAAATACATTCACTTACATTCACACACAATCATTAATAGCTCAATCCATCTGCATTGCACGCTACGCTCTACGAATACCTAGGTACTGTTGGAGCACAAGTTCTAGCCCAAGCTTTGCTTGCCTGCTGAGGTACTTCATACACATACCACATACATTCTCTCTCTCACGCAAACATTCAGTTTTGTACACACCCACTCAAATACAATTAACATAATTCATTTGAACACTCACGCACGCCATTCACTGACGCTAAAATGTAATTTGAGCGTAGAAAAAAATACATAATATTCATAGAAAATGAGAAATAGTGCGCGAAAGTGTATGTTTATGTTTGTACTAGCTTCTGCGCGCTGCTTCGCCCGCAAGGTACCAACATTTTGAATAGCCTATATGCTATTCCAGTTCATTATCTACGCCTATTCCAAGTTTCAAACAAATCGGTTCATTGGTTTAGGCGTGATTGACACACAAACATACAAACATCTAAACAAACTCAAACTTTCAGCTATATTATATAAGTGAGATGTAGATGAGTGTGTGAGATTCTGAGACCTATATTTCCTTACAGAATGGCGAAGTAACAACAGGCGCCCGAGATGGCGCAGCCCACGTGCTGCGTTGTCTCAAAGTTTGGTACGATCTACCGGCAGAAGTGCTTATCGACGCCATTACTCTATTCGACAGGTATTCTATATTTTTTAGACTAGCTCTTAGTCATATAACACGACGAGTGATGAGTATGAATGTGGATGGATATACCGGTAGGGGTAGGCCTAAGAAAAGATGGATGGACTGTGTGAATGCGGATATTTTAGTGAAAGGAGTGAGTTCTGATATGACGAGTGATAGAGGGAAATGGAAGAAACATGTTGTGCCGACCCCACTTAGTGGCATAAGGGCAGGAAGGAGATTTTTTTAGACTAGCTAGACCAATGATTTTTAGGGTTGTAAAACAGGACCCTATTACTAAGACTCCGCCGTCTACGCGTCTGTCTGTCCAACACCAGGCTGTATCTCATGAACTGTAATAGTTAGACAGTTGAAATTTCTGTTGCCGATATAACAACATATATTTAAGGGGGCTCCCATACAAAAAACGTATTTTTTTTTGCCGTAGATAAGTACGGAACTACGGAACCCTTCGTGAGCGAGTCCGACTCGCACTTGGCCGGTTTTTTATTTATTATCTTTACTATGATTTGCATTATGTTTAATTTAATATTTTTCCAGATTCCTGACAAAGATGAAGGTGCGTTCGTGTCACGTTCCGTGCATCACAGTATCTTGTATGAACATCGCCATTGAAGACTACGCCAGGCAGAACAACGTGAAACGGACCGTATCTATCGAAGGATTAGGTGAGAATTACCAAATCAATAAGTATTTATTCATTAGGACCGCTGGGATCACTCAATTATTAGTGTTCGGCCATTTATAGCGGGAATGTCTTGCTGAAATCAGAATCTGAAATTCATTTTATTCGTTCAAAAAGCCCGGAATTCAATACATTAACGTGTTATTCCACACCAAACACATAGATTTTTTCAGATTATGAATCCCATCCCACTCATAATAAAGCTGAGAGTGAGTTTGTTTAGATGTTTGTATGTTTGTGTTTCAATCACGCCTAAACCAGTGAACTGATTTGGATGAAACTTGGAATAGGCTTAGCCTATATGCTATTCCAGGTCACTATCTACGCATACCAAGTTTCATCCAAATCGGTTCACTGGTTTAGGCGTGATTGTTACACAAACATACAAACATCCAAACATCTCAATAAACAAACATTCAGCTTTATTATATGAGTGTTAGTAATTATCAGTTATCTGGTTCCCATAGTACAAGCTTTGCTTAGTTTAGGGCTAGATGACGCTGTTTGAAATGTCCAGCATTATTTATTTATTTAAAACATAAACCAACCTAAACAATTCCTTTTCAGTATCAATCTCCCAATCAGCGTGCACAGCTGGCGACGTGTCCCGCATGTCTCGCATCATAGTGGACAAGCTAGCTTTGTCCGGTGGGCCGCGACTGACCGCGTTGCACTGGCTACGTCTGCTGCGTGTCTTATTGGAGCTGCATACTGACTCGCTGCCCGCTTGCTGTCAGGTATGATATGCTCAAAATTTAAATATTAGGTTACCCTTGGGCTCAATGCACATTGAATTGGGAAGCGACGCGTCAATTAGTTTTATAGCAAGCCATTATAAACCTTATGAACAATGGTATAAGATATAGAAACGCTTGTAGAATGAATTAGTTGTTTATGTATTAGTTTATTAAAATATTATTGTATGTATTAGGATTAATAAATTATTTGTGTATTGTTTAATATTATTATTACTTATTCATTATTATCAAATTTTAGTTCATACGATGTTAATACCTTATCTAAACCTAAAGTTATATTATGCAAACCGCCTTCCATTTATGCCTATAATGTTTTTCTCACGTAAATGGTTGCCTGGAAGAGATCGCTTTCAGCGATAAGGCCGCCAGTTGTCTACCTATAGTTAAGTGTATTTTTCTTGTATATCTTGTTCGCTGTGTGGTAATGCAATAAAGAATTATCTATCTATCTAATTTATTATTTATTTATACTTTTTGTTTGTAAATACATACATATTATACATAGAAACACCCAGACCCGAGATACGTAACAGAACCTGTCACGTATGGAATACTAACTTCTGTAAGATGTGGGCATATGTATGTGGACATGCCTCTGACTACCCCCTTAGACATCTTCAAAGGATTTGGAATACATAAAAGACCTGAATGTCTAACGCGCCTTGGGGATACAGTCGTGACCCTGTTTATTTAAATAATAATAAAAATTGTTTGTTTGCAGGAAAGCGAGCTGATCAATCTCTTAGAGATAGTGGCTTGCGACGCGACCTGCGTCAACGCGAGAACCAGTGAGCTCGCACTAGTGTTGCTGTACCATAAACTAGGTAAGGACATTTATAGTTACATAATGTACTAGCAAACCCAGCGAACTCCGTTTCGCCATCAGATTTTTCCTAAATTTTCTTTGCTATAAACCTCACGGAGCCCGAGACCTTTCCAACGAATGCAAAACCGTGGAAATCGGTTCGTGCGTTCTGGAGTTATAGCGTCAGGAAGGAAAACCCGACTTATTTTTATATAGTAGTTAAGTAGATAGATAGATAAACACTTTATTGTACACAGAAGAAACATAACAGGAACACAAAATAACAAGTAGGTACAGTCATGGATAATAAGATGTATACACTCCATACTTTTAAAATTAATATCACACTAGAACTAATAGATATTCCACGGAACTCCTCAGAAAATAGGCAGATGCAGTTGAAACTCTGTTTGATGGTTTGTGTAATCTAACATTTTAAAATATGGTGACAGCGAACTGACCTGATGATGGAGAACGGAACTCCTCAGAAAAAAGATTGATTGAAATGAAATTTTGTACTTACATCGGTGAGTTCAATCAGCTCACGGTAACCTATTAAAAGTTTGTACTTGTTGATTTTTTTTTTCAAAAAAACTTAATGTTATTATTTTCTTCAGAACAACAATTACTGGAGTGGTCCCGACTGCCTGAGATGCCGGAACATGCATTCTACCTGTACGAGTTCGCAACACAAGTCCAACAACATTGTCATGTAAGTTAAAACCTCTGCAGCGACGCAAAAGGTTGCGGGTTCGATTCCCGCCGCGTTTAATATTTGTTGATACACAGATATAATAAAGCTGAAAGTTTGTGAGTTTGTTTACTTGTTTGGATGTTTGTGTTTCAATCACGCCTAAACCAGTGAACCGATTCGGATGAAACTTGGTATAGGCGTAGATAGTGACCTGGAATAGCTATTCAAAACCACGCGGGCGAAGCTACACGCAGAAGTTAGTGTATAATATGTATGTATGGTATGTATTTACAAACAAAAGTATTCGAGTAGTATGTTTATCAGTCATGTCGTACTCATAACACAAGCTTACTTTGGGGCTAGATAATGCAGTGTGAATTATTTATTATATTATTTACCAGCTGTCCGTTGCGGTGTTACCCGCGGTCACTCGGGAAAACATCTCTTTCCCGGGATAAAATATAGCCTATGTTCATCAGGGATAATGTAGGATTCTAATGGTGAAAGAATTTTTCAAATCGGTCAATCGGCCCATTGTACCTACTTGTCTTTGTATATTTCCTGTTATGTGTTTCTTTTGTGTACAATAAAGTGTTTTTCTATTTTATTCTATTCAAACAAATCTTTCCTCTTTATAATATTAGTATAGATTTTATCCAGCATTATTTCTTATTATCTATACTAATATTATGAAGAGGAAAGATTTGTTGGTTTGTTTGTATGTATGTTTGTTTAAAATGAATAGGCTCCGAAACTACTGGACCGATTCGGAAATTCTTTCACCAATAGAATCCCACATTATCCCCGATGGACATAGGCTATATGTTATCCCGGGGAAGTGACGTTTTCCCGAGGGATCGCAGGTAACACCGTGGCGGACAGCTAGTTTCTTATACAGGGTGTAAAAAGACTGCTCCCGAAAACTGAGGGGTTGCAATCAGACCATGATTCTAAACATATTTAGCGAAAATAAAATGCAAAATTTTTTTTGACTTAGCTTAGTCATTTTACGTTATTTTCGGTTATTTACTACCAGGACAACATAATCAGACCATACCCACCTAATAATTTCATTTATAAAAGAAAAAAGCAGTTAAAACTCAAAATCCAGCAATCTACGTAAAAAAACGCGCCCAGAACATACAAAAACACTGTTCAAACGCTGTTTTCTCCGGATATAATGATTTTTTCGGAAAATCCTTTTGGATTTGGTTGTGTGTTGAGATGCTGTACCTACCCCTTTCGGCTTCGGTAGACGTCTTTTTACACCCTGTATATTCATTTAAATAACTATAAATGTTGTTACAGATGACAGATGCATCTCTTATGTGCGTCCGGAAGCTGGTTCGCGGCGTGGTGTCGCGGTACGAGACGCGCGCCGCGCAGCCGCAGCGGCAACGGCTCGTGTGGAGACTCTCTGAACGCACGCTCAAGGTACATCCCACTCATATAATAAAGCTGAAAGTTTGTGAGTATGGAGGTTTGGATGTTTGTGTATCAATCACGCCTAAACCAGTGAACCGATTTGGATTAAACTTGGTATAGGCGACCTCTGTAGCGCAGTGGGCGAAGGCCCGCCTGCGACGCAAAAGGTTGCGGGTTCGATCCCCGCGGCGGGACCAATGATCTACAAATATTTGTCTCGGGTCTGGGTGTTTCTATGTATAATATGTATGTATTTACAAACAAAAAGTATATAAGTAGTATATCAGTTATGTAGTACCCATAACACAAGCTCTGCTTACTTTGGGGCTAGATGATGCTGTGTGAATAGTCCAGCATTATTTATTTATTTATTATTTATAGGCGTAGATAGTGACCTGGAATAGCGTATAGGCTATTCAAAATGTTCGTACCACGCAGGCGAAGCCGCGCGCAGAACCTAGTACTTAATATTATAAATGTAAAAGAAACTGTCTGTTTGTTACCTTTTAACGCCCAAACAGCTGAACAGATAGCATCCTAGGGAAGGACAAAGGCGAATTTTTTTTATAAATATAATACTCAATTTACCAGCATTGTTGTTTGAATTGTTGATTGTTATTGTTTCCCTAGCTTTTGAACTATTACCAAATTATAAAACCCATGTTCCATTTCAGGTACTCCGTCCAACAGACCGGCTTACATCTCTGCTACCAACGATTGAGGAACAACACTTTGTTACGGATGCCGTGCCACCCAGACCCAGGTATGTTCTATTTCCTAAAAACAAAGACCACGTCCCCACTAGGCGCGGTAGACATTACGTAAACTACATTTCGTTTCCAGCCTTACTTTTACTTAGTTTTGCATAAAACGAAGTGTACAGTAGGCTTTCTGAAGTAGCTGCGCAGAACCCATTTTTGATGACCCATATATGGCAAAGATAGCGTTGTATAGCTGCCTCGCTCACTCGCTTAGATTGTTGCATCGTTCTATCTCGCTTACTCTACACACGCAATGTACTACATACGCAAATCTGCGCAATCGTTTAGTGCACCTAACTTCAGAGAGCTAAAGATCCGTTTAACTTATCCCAAGTTTTATCCAAATCGGTTCACTAATAGGCGTGATTGAAACACAGACATACTCGTAAACTTTCATTATCTTTATTAAGGATTCATTCAGGTTTTACAAAATATCTGAAGAAATCTAGATTAACAAACAAATCTATCAACAGATCGGGCAGCGAATCCAGCGAGAACGAAGAAACCAGCGATTGGCCGCGAAGCCCTGTCCTTCCAGTTTACTGCGACAATTGATGATGATCCAACCCAGCGCCGACCCACTGACAGCTGTCAATGTCACAGCTGAACTCCGGAATGTCAATGTCAAAGGCTGAATCTTTGCCGGGAAAAGCAGAAAACGATGGCCTTGATCTAAATTTGTTTTTTTTTTTGCATTTGTAGGCAGCTATGGAAGACGGCATTTTTGAATTGATAAGCTTTTTGTTATCGATATAGATTCTGTTAGATTGCTTGGATCTGCCGAATTTGATGTCTGAAGCATAGTAATTGCATTACTTAGTGATCCTGCTTTTCAAAATCAAAATTCCGTGATCTTTGATAGGTTCGCGTCAGGCATGTTTCTTTATTTTTAGTTTTAAAGTATAGATTAATTTCGCAATTTCGAAAAAAAAATGACTACGGAGTATTATTTAGGTTATTATTGGAATTTAATTCGATTTTCATTTGACATAGTTTATGTAAGCATAATTTGAAATACATTTGCTTTGAGATCATGATTTTTAATTTCATTTACCACTCGAAGTAATTTTAGTCCGCAGTTTTGGAATTTCAAAATTATTTTTGTTGGGACTAAAATAAAAATAAAATTTTGCTTCGTAGTCAAAAAAGTGCAATTAAAAAAAATATTAGTTATTTTCTAAACATCTTAATGAGTATGCGCTTCAGTTTTGTTCAGATTTTTCATATTTTTTTTGTTTAATTAAATACTTTTTAGCGCATCCTCATTGAGTTGCGAGTTTGCCTCTTACCCAATGTCGAAAATAGGAGCTTTAATTTTTTATTTTAGTGTTTTAAAACCTTTTTTTAAGAACTAAGCGGCAAACTTCGGTTTCATTAGCTTTTGTACTGTGATGATTATTGTAAGGGAGTGCAGATTCCAATATTATTTTAAGTTTGAAGTGTCACATTGGTGCGTGTTAAGAAAAAATAAAAAAAAATGTCCACCGAACATCTTAGGTTAGTTTTTGTTGGTAAATAAACATTTTGTGTTATAAATTTGCCAATTTTAGTAATGGAAAATAATTTTCGGTTACTAAATGACTGAAATTGTAAAGGTTTTTATTTTTATGCAATTAAAATGTGTAAATTTAACTTTTATCAATTTCAAGTTATAAATTCTATATATTTTATAGATGACGTGTTTATTTACTAGTGAAATACATAGATTATTTAATTTTAAGTATTAAATTAATATATTTTCCCTAAACCGACTAACTCCTGAGAGTTTGAAAAAAAAAACAAAAATAATTTTTCGGCATTACCTTTAATTTTTTATTATTTTAGTACTTATAATCATTATTTAGATAAATATAAATGACAAAAAAAAAACAAATATCGAAAAATAATAAAAAAACGATCTCAAGTAAAAATTTTCTTAGATTGTCACACCGGTATTCACAAACATTACTTTGACGTTTCCAAGTGCGCGCGGACGCACAGGGTCCCAAAATCAGTAGGTTTTTGGGACACTGTGCGTCCGCGCGCACTGTGTGACCTCATAGTAATGTTTGTGAATACCGGTGTCAATATACTTAAATAATTAAATCAATTTACAGCCAAATTAACATCGTTGTGATTTTGCTTATTGTGGTTAAATATTTGTCAATTTTGTTGTAATATAACCACAATAAAAAAAAACAAGTTACAGTCGATAAATCTAGGCATTTATGAAGTTAGTCCTCTTAATACGCTACGCAGTACTCATCATGCAAACCTCATCACCCAGTAGTCTCATGAAAAACTTACAAATGCCCAGATTTGGGGCCGTATTTGCGTTCCTTTGATTAATATTCGGACGCTTCCCACCACGATTTCTGACTTCAAGGGCCAATTTTTCGGTTTGGAATTTGGTCCTAGGTTAGGACCGTGTGAAAATTAGCCCTTGAAGTCTGAAATCGTGGTGGGAAGCATTCGAATATTCATCAAACAAAAAAAGAACCGCGAATACGGTTCTGTCCCCCTGTTCGACTTGTACTAAACTGGTTGTTAGGAGTGATTTGACAGATACCTCTGCATGACTAACGGAAATTAAAAGTTTTAACTTTTAAGCTAGTCGAAGCTGAATCTTATGTCAGTGAATGCTAATAAAACAGACCAAAATTACATTCAATTTTAATATAAATGGAGCTAATTCTCATACCAGCATTTGTGTATCAAAAACTCTATTCAAACATCGACTTTATATCATGGATTAGATTCCTTTCCTTGTGTTATGTTTTTTGCGTTCACTGAATATTACAGTCAAAACACTCCATAAGATTTCGGTGCTACTAAGTCGCGCGTTATTTTCATAAATCACGGTCCTAAGTTGTAATTTGGATTGTAGTTTTATGAAATTACCTTCGTAATTTACCGCTCTCGAATAAGAACAAAATGATTAATATCACCCAACGGATCTAGGCATTATGAAGCTGTCTGCGCAGAACACACTTGTATGAAAAAGCGTTCACTGCGCAGACAGCTACAAAGTTAACCGTTGGTCGAAGTGTAAGATGAAACTTGTGTAAAATTAAAAAAAAATGTGTGTATCAGTTGTGTATAAGTATTTATGGAGGCTTGATATTTTCTTAACTTCTATTTCTATTATATTCAGATAAATAGATATTTCTTTGACAAAGCATACTCAAGCTCCTGAGTCCATAGATCTGTACTCGAGTGACTACTAGACAGACAAATGAGTAATTTTCAGTTTCTGAATAGCATTCTTACTGCGCTCAAGTCATTTTTAGTTTGTCACGTATCTATTATGCGAAGAAATGTGTCAAGGTTTATGTCTATTTATTTGAATCTGAGTCTAGCGTAGCTAGGCACTTAATATTAACTTCAGTTTTGAGACTCAAGTCTAAAATAACGCTCCAACTCAATTACAATAAAAAATTGAGTAGATGATGCAAGCTTGAGTACAGACTTGGAGCATTTCATATAATTTCAATTGAATTTGAAAAATAGCGATTCTGTGATACCATCGCCTTGAAATCATTGCAGCCATCGGCAAATCACTGGATTATTTCTAGCTGGGGTTACCATGAGCTCTTTTCAGGCAGTTTTCGAATTGCATGGCAATTTTGAGAAATGGCGACGCATCATGCGCACTTGCAGTCACTAATGTGCAAGCGAGAGAACATAGGTTGCGTTGTTTCTAGAACCGTGTTATTCAAAATTGACATTTTGTTCGAAAACTGACAGTAATAGTTCATGTTACACAGCACTGCTTAGGGTTTAACTAGCCCATAAAAAAAAACGTAAGGAGTATTATCAATTATGATTTTTCTATCATGTACATTGTACAATACATAAATTCTAGATTTTCAGCTGTAAAATTTAGAATTTCCAATTTGTATTATCGTTCCGATTAACCTTTTAGAGATTTTCAATCTTTGACGAATCAACAATATATTTAAAATGTAAATAAGAGCTTTAATACACTGTAACATAGTCATGTACTTATTCGTATATAAATCGTTACTTAATTTTCATATTTTATTTGTGACTACCCTTTGCACAAGGGACAGAATCTTACAGATTTAATATAAAATCACTAGGTGTTTACATATCTTCAACTGAATATAGATCGTATAAAATAAAAATATATTGTTGATTTGTCAAATTATCTGCATTTATCTGTCTCGATGTAGCATGTTAATTGATTCTTATCAAGAAACTTGTAGTTTGTGTATCTTTTTTTGATGTGACAGCCATTTCATTTGTAAATTGGCGGGAATTTTTGAACCTACATTTTGTTTGAAATAACTATCTTTGAAAAGTTCATATTTTTCATGCTAATTAATGTAATGGTTGTCACTTCATAAATCTGGTTTTAGGCCGTAACGTGTCAATAATTTGTAATATTGTGAATGTCTTGTGGCTAAAAAAACAATAAAAATCTCGAATGAATGCGAATAAAAAAGTTGGGACTCTTATTTTTGACGTTTTATTTAATCCTAGCATAATATAAAGATTAGGTACTTTCTTTTTAATACAGTTGCTCAAAAAGTGGCGTATTGCAGGGACGTATAGCGTTCGGGATGTGGGCTATTACACACGCGTGCTTTTTTTTTTACCTTTCCCGCACTCGTGCGTTTTCTTTCCCAACTGTCACGGCAAAGGAAAACATCCTGAGTAAAACCAGTTGATAGTGATGATGACAGATAGGAGCGCGCCGCCACCTGGCGCGGAGCAGGCGAACCATTGACTAATGATATTTGATTTTTATTACAATTTCAATGTATAAGTGAATTATAACTTTTATAAGAAATAAATGTTAAGTTAGTTGAGTTTATTGTGTTTTTATTATTTTATTAAATTGCTTCATTTTTTCGCAGCTGTATTAAAAATAGTCGTTCAGTACACGTGCGGAACAGTTACTCTGTGTGCGGAACCGTCATTGCAACTTGTTCCGACTGTCAACCCTCGCCTTCGGCTGCGCCTCGGCTCGGGTAGACATTTGTCGGAACTCTTTGCAATGACAGCCTTTCCGCACTTGTAATGAAATATACTATTCTGTACACACAAGTAAAGAAACAAACTAAGTTAGGTTGGTTAGGACTCGCTCAATACGGGTGAGAATCAGCGACCGGCAGAAAATTCATTAAAACAGTTCATGCAGCATCTGTATCAGTAGTCCGAGAACGAACAAGAGGACGAATTTGGGATGTTGTATGCACCTTTACCTACCTATCTACCAAAGCAACCACCGCGATCCAAGCTTTGTATTCTGTGATGACTGTACGTACCTGCTTTGCACAGGTTAGGTTCATTTATGCTTACCTAACTTCTAAAACCCACACAATGACCATATGCTTGAAGTTGAGAGGATGCTCTGGGGCCTAGACAATGTAACAATCGACAACATCGAACGATTACTTCCATACAAATCCTAGCTAAGTGACCACCGTACTAGGTAGTAACTCCCCGGTCTCAAGGCTCTGCAAATGCCTTAATGAATATTGTAAGGATATTGACATTTTTTCACTCACCATTGGTAAGCTCCGCCAACACCTGGCCGAGCACCTATCAAATTAGTTATTATAGTTAAGTAATTAGTTTTTTTTACTTTTAGATTCTTTTAAAACCCCCTTTTCTATTTGTGTTATACTCCTTCTAATTTAGTGCATGCAGTGTTTACCTATAAGTGATTGTGCATTTAGCATAAGACAGTACTTAATGTACCTACACAACTATGTAATTTTTATAATCATGTATTAATGTAACAATCGTTGGTAGACCTAATAAATAAATAAATAAGTGCATCATTTGACAAGCGTTTTCACATAGTTGTCGATTCTGGTAAGGCTAGCGAACGCTAAAATGCTAAAATCACCTACCGTTAAGACGATTCAAAGTGATCCCAGCGGTCCCACTGAATAAATGATTTTTGACTTTGATTCAAATTCAATTATTACTTATTAATGTCCCTCTAGGCACAGGCGTGTAGGCTGGCTGACGCTGTACTAGCAATGATTGTAAATCAAGAATAGGCCGGATACAATAAAAAACATAATTATGTACAAACTGCTTTTATTCTAACAATAAAGACTAATAAGGTTTTCATAATTCAACAATTAACGAATCGCAATGAATTTCCGAATGGTATAGACTTCCAAAAAAAAACACTGGCGTCACGGAAGACTAGCGTTACAGTAGTTTCGGCATTTTGCTGAGTGACGACCTATTTTGCGGTCACTTATAGTTATTTAAGTTAAGAGTGTAGGTACTAATCAGATTATGTCTAACTTAATTTAATTCAATAATATTACAATGTTCCTGCATTATCCTATCCTATAAATATTATAAAGGCGAAAGTTTGTAAGTATGGATGTATGGATGTTTGTTACTCTTTCACGCAAAAACGGCTGGACCGATTTGGTTGAAATTTGGTATGTAGATAGGTGATACCCTGGATTAACACATAGGCTACTTTTTATCCCGATATTCCCGCGGGAACGGGACTTACGCGGGTGAAACCGCGGGGCGCAGCTAGTATATATTAATTCTTCTGTCTGTGGCACAAAATAAAAGTTTCTTTCTTTCTTTCAAATAAAAAAGTAAACAAAAGATTCCAGCAGACATTTTTTATCAAACGAGATTAAATGTTCACCATTTTGAATTTGATTGCCAGTTTTTCGAAAGCTAGAATAATATCGCTTATACTCGTAGACGCAGGTGAGTTTATTTTCTATGAATTAGTTAAGAATAGACGCGCGTCTCAATACAAACAATGATTTGATTTAAAAATCCAAGGTCATCTGTATTCTACCCGTCAATTTTTGTTTACATCATAAAAATATCTCGACTAAGTAAAATATCAATACAATATCTGATATATTGAATTGATTCAGGCGTGACTTTGCGGAAGTCCATTGTAAGATATTAAAAATGGTAAGGAAATATATAGTAACAATCCGCTAATCTTAGCGCGAGATTAGCGGATTGTTACTATATATTTCCTTACCATTTTTAATATCTTACAATATCTGATAACTACCGATGATATATCTTATACAACACAAGTAAACAACAGACAGAATTTATCTAGCTTTATTTATTATTGCGACGCGCTTCGTACATCTAAGCTAGAATACATTGTTAGTAAAAAATTGGTTGTCTGTAAAGTCGGTTTACTGACGATAGTTGAACGTGACAACGTTTGTGCTTCTTTGTCGCTCGTTCCGCGCTCTCGCTTGCACTTCAAGCCTTACATGGAACGCCTCAGAGCGAGGTAACGCCGCATTTTTTCGTGCGTGCAGCCGGCTCTATCGAATTATAAGACGTTGTCACGTCAAAATTATGCAAAATAATTGCATTGATATAAAAATACATTACATAAAACATAGAATCTCACATAAGCTATTATATCATAAAATTAAATGTGGATTCAAGATCCTTGATTATATTAAATTATATTAATATTAAAACAAAGAAATATTCGCTTTTCAAATTAATGTGCCGTTGTTGAAACTAACAAAATGGCCGATAAACATCCTTAAACTTACGTATCATAAGATTTCTGTAATATTCAAACAAAATTTGCTTAGTTTCTCACTTAGTGCATAAGACTACAAACTATTAACTAAATATAAAAAAAATCATAAAAACTATAGAAAAATATACGCACTTTTTTTTTTGTGACTACAAGAAAACAAATTTTCTTAAAACAAAATTCGTCAAAATATTTACATAAATTGATATATCGAATCATTAAAAAAATATCAATACAATAATTTTTACATCAAAATTTTCAATTTTCATTTCTTTTATATAAAATTACTTATATTTAAACTTATAGTAACTAAAATGTTATCTTATTATACCTAAATGTAATATTGATTTAAAAATTAATTTTCGCTGTTTTAACCACCTTGAAAGAAAATTACACTTATTAATAAATTCGTATGAGTCTGTGACCTCTGATGACTCATGGCATAACAACTTAACAAAGACCGACAATAACGTGCCTTCCGAAGCACAGAAGCGTTTAGTTGACAATGGCGGTCACCCATCCACATAGACCGTTTAAAACGTTGCTTCGACGATCTACCATGAAACCTCGACCACTCAAAAACTCAAGCCAATAACAATTTCCAAGTTGTTGTTGGCGTTAAACATATTACCAAAATATTTTTGATAAAAACTTAATTATATTGGTTATAGCAATGTGCAGTTTAACCAACTTCAATAAAGGACGAGGTTCAATATTCAGCAATATCTCCGTCAATTGGGGATTGATTTTAAACAATATTTTTTAAATCCTCATTCTTGCTTGTTATCTACGCAGACATTATAGTTCATTTTTTTATATGTATTTTTTGTCATTTCGTCTCTATTTACATCAAATAGACCACAATGGTCGTTACCGAATTTCTTGCAATAATTCCTTTTACTAGGATGAAAGGACCAATATTTTTCAACGGCATTTTTTCAAGAAGTCTAGAACTTCATGTGGGTAGTTCTGACGGGACGTGGACTTGACGGCAGAGCGAGCATACTCCAATGGAGTTACTGAGCTGAAAAATAAATAAAAATATATACACAAGAAATTTCAATTTGCCCCAGATATTTGTCTCGGGTCTGGGTGTTTCTATGTATAATATGTATGTAATTACAAACAAAAAGTATATAAGTACTTAGTATATCAGTTATCTGGTTCCCATAGTACAAGCTTTGCTTAGTTTGGGGCTAGATGATGTTGTGTGAAATTGTCCAGGATTATTTATTTATTTTTAAATTGAAATTTCATATATTAGCCATCGTTTTCGATGATAATATGCAGAATTATTTACAGACTAGCTGTCCGTCGCGGTGTTACCCGCGGTCCTTCGGGAAAACATCACTTCCCCGGGATAAAATATAGCCTTTGTTCATCGGGGATAATTTAGGATTCCATTGGTGAAAGAATTTTTCATAACGGTCCAGTAGTTTCGGAGCCTTAATTCAAACAAACAAATCTTTCCTCTTTATAATATTAGTATAGATATTATAGATTTCATTT
The DNA here is from genome assembly GCA_963565295.1 of Epirrhoe alternata. Taxonomy (NCBI): domain Eukaryota; kingdom Metazoa; phylum Arthropoda; class Insecta; order Lepidoptera; family Geometridae; genus Epirrhoe; species Epirrhoe alternata. The sequence goes on from OY751403.1 coordinate 3,296,882, forward strand.
TTGCCTATGATTTGAGAATCTCAAATCTCATATCATCTCAATATTTTTTTTTATCTCAAATTGAGATATTTTTTTTGCCTCGCCTTGGGTTCTTTTGAGCATTTCCCTTTATAATAATTTACACTAATAAACAGGGTGGAACATTTTACTTCAAAGACTAGCTGAATAAGTAGCAAGAAGTAGCTGATAGTCAAAGTCAAGTCAAAAATCATTTATTCAGTAGGACCGCAGGGATCACTTAGAATAGTCTTAAAACTAATTTTACTTCTGTTCTTTGGCGACCAATACCGTGAAGAATCAGGGCAACAAACACGGTCTGGGGTCTAGCATTATTTTAGGTGATCCATGGATCCATTGAGTTGGAGCAAGTCCCAAGCTTTTTTGTCAGCGAAATAATCAGATATCTTATACTTATAATAGGCTTTTTTACAGAGATGACGTTTAATTGTATTTTTAAATTTAGTGATTGATAAATTTTGCAATTCTGATAGTGTCTGATAGCCAATTAACAACGTACCCATTAGATATATTTATTTATCGTTCACAAGTTCTGATACAGCTATCCAGCAGCTAAGCTCTCTGATTTTTAAAATAATACTTAAAATTATAAAAAAAAATTAGAATCACATGATTTCAAAATGGCCTACTTTTTGCACAAAATGGCGGACGAATTGTGTGTGTTCCAACTCCCAACTCTATTATCTCACCTCATATTCTGCGCGTGCGCAAGTTTCTTCCAAAGCTTGCGGTCTTGGTGTTTGAAGAGAGTGACAACCAGTCGGAGGCAGCAAGTCGAAGAGTTGACAGCGAGATGTAGAGCGGTGTCGCCTCCTTTGATGTCCTGTCAATGAAACTGACATTAGCAAACACTCAAAAATAAAGATTTCCGTTGAATTTTTTTCGGCATTTTCGGAAGTTTTACTAGGTTTTATTATGTAATTTCGGTGGCATTTTACTAATGAAGCCTTGGATACGCAACAGGAGATCTGGCAAATGGAATGGGGGAGTATTGAAGATTTCTCATTTGACGATTTCCGTTAGAGTTTTGAGGAAAACAAGCCGCCGTGTTTTGTTCAAACCATCGACAGGACTTGACTGACTGACATAACTATAAATCTATATTTAAAACTTGACATTATAGTCGGTCCAACATAATAGGCCACATTTGACGTTTGTCAGTTTGAGCTGTTGTCCTTTTACATAAGTACTTTTGGTATTTAGTAACGTTTTTCGGGATAAATAAGTTTATTTAAAAAAAAACAATAAGTATTTAATGCGCCATCATCATCATTAAAGGTGAAATATTCCCTTACGAGAAATCATTTCATTCGATTCTAACTCTCAAATTTCGATTATTTTGGGTAACATACCTAGTGTCAAAAGAGAACAAGGGTTTACTGACGCAACATTGTAACAACGTTCAGTTCTCTCGAAAACAGAAATTGTTCTGTAACATAATATGTTTGGATGGTGTAATAAAGAAATAAATCATAAAATTACCTTCTTTTGTCGTTAAGACAAATAAATTATTTAACCGCAATTGAAAAAAAGTTAAGCAATTGTGCAGTACTAACTTCGATAAAATAGTAGTATTTTATGCCCGCCGGTACAAAGTTACGTTGTTAAATTTTGATGAAATGTCAAATGTGGCCTATTAAAATGGACCGATTATAGCAGAATTACGCCTAGTTGTGTAGTTGCCATTAAATAAAAGAAGAAGAAAGATTTTCATTGGACTTTATTCGCAATTTTCAGAAAAGCTCTGCTATTTTATTTTCTTTTTCTCGTGTTTTACTAGGTTTTATTATGTAATTTCATTGGCATTTTACTAATGAAGCCTTGGATACGCAACAGGAGATTTTGGCCAAACGCTTTGACGACCTCTGTGGCGCAGTGGGTGAAAGCCCGCTTGGGACGCAGAAGGTTGCGGGTTCGATCCCGCGGGATAAATGTTTGTATGATGCAAATATTTATCTCGGCTCTGGGTGTTTCTATACTTACGTATATATTTACAAAAAAAAGTATATAAGTAGTATCAGTTATCTGGTTCCCATAGTACAAGCTTTGCTTAGTTTGGGGCTAGATGATGCTGTGTGGAATGTCCAGCATTATTCAAACTTACCCCCTTCCACAGATCAGCGTTTGCGTGTTCTAACAGAACATGCACGGTGTGTAGACGAGGACTATTTGCGCTGTGCTCGCGGCAAGCTACGTGCAACGCTGTGTAGCCTGGAATTAGATAATACATATTACATTAATTTGGCTAGATCGTGTGAGTCAGTGGGAAACTTATGACGGAGTTTTTAGGCCGGTAGGATCAATGGTACAAGATATAGAAACGCTTGTAGAATTAACGAGGTCTGCGAAGCCATCTAGCGGGCCGCTCTGGCTCGAGCACTTTCGTGCGGTTCATTCTAAAGGCGTTTCTATATCTTGTACCATTGTTCATAAGGTTTATAATGGCTTGCTATAAAACGAATTGTCGCGTCGCTTGCCAATTCAATGTGCATTGAGCCTTACGGTCATAATAAACAAAACTTTGTTTCAGCGCCATCTATGTTCATCTATTTAAACTAACTCACCGTCGGAGTTAGCGTGGTCCAATCGGAACAATGGCGGTAATTCCCCTCGGATATCGTTGCGTGTGATCTCAGCCAACACTAGAGCGCAAGTGTCGCCGCCACGGGCACAAGCGATAACTAAATTATCGCCTTGTGCGTCGACCTGATAATAAATAAGTTTTATTGAAAAAAAATTCAATAAGTACAAGTTTTTAATGGATTACCGTGATCTGATTGAACTCACCGATGTAAGTACAAGATTTCATTTCAGTCAACCTATTATCTGAGGAGTTCCGTTCTCCATCATCAGATCAGCTCGCTGTCACCATATTTGAAAATTTTAAATGATAATTTATCTAAGAACCAAGTTTCAACTCAATCGGGCTTTTTTCTGAGGAGTTCCGTGACAGCTCATGACTCCATCATCAGATCAGCTCGTTGTCAACATAATATTGCATTGTCATTGAAGATTCATAAGTGTACCAAAATTCAGCTCAATCGGTCACCGGGAAGTGGGTCTTGGAAGATTTGCCCGGGACAAACATACATTGTAAGTTAATAAAATGCCGGTAGAATAATAGCATCAAATTAGGACTAAAATGGTCTAACAAAATAAAATATCTGGCGCAGCCGGTAGGATAACCTATCTATATATCCACTGGAGCTTGACTTTTAGTTCTAAGATGGATCACCTAAAAGAATGCTAGGCCCCAAACCGTGTTTGTTGCCCTGATTCTTCACGGTATTCGCGCAAGAACAGGAGTTAAATTAGTTTAAGACTATTCTAAATGACCCTAGCGGCCCTACTGAATAAATGCTTTTTGACTTTTGACTTTTTTTTTCCTCTAAGTTCAAGTTCATTTATTCAATAACAATTAATAATCGTGTTTGAAATTGGTACTCACATAATATAAAATCACTTAAATATAATACAAAATTAGTTGCACAATATAATAAAATCAATATAAATTACAACGTCACATAAATAAAACAGTCATCTTCAATAAACAAAATAGAAAATTCAAGTATTCATGTTAATATTATTAATAAAATCATCACAATATGAGTAGTAACACCCTTTCAACAAAAGCTTTTTCAATTTAATTTTAAATACATTTGGACTATCAATAGTTTTCATTTCATTGGGCAATGCGTTAAATAATCTAACAGCTTGATAACGACTGCAATGTGTGGCAATATTGAGCTTAGGGCAGAAAGGCATTTCAATATCCTTTCTTCTAGTTGCTAGTCGTGATATTCTTTGCTCTCTTGTTTCGTAACGGCACCAATCAGCCTAATCCACCCACTGCTGAGTATAGGCCTCCTCATTTTTACCCAGGATAACCTAGTACAAGAGAAATGGTCTAAAACTAAAATATCTGCCGCAGCCGGTAGGATAACTCACCTCATGGAACACGCATTCGTTGGCGCACAATTTGGGATCGTTCTTCAGTACTAAGTACACACAATGCACGATGTGTCTCGTCAGGATTGGAAGATGCGGGCAGCGGAGTGCCGCAGCCTTCAGGATACTGAGACCTGGAGGCAAAAGAATAGAATTGAATATGTTTTATTTGCAACAGACACGAGAAAAACTTAGAAGATATTATAAGACGACTTCTGTGGCGCAGTGTGAAAGCCCGCTTGGGACGCAGAAGGTTGCGGGTTCGATCCCCGCCGCGGTATAAATGTTTGTATGATCTGCAAATATTTATCTAGGGTCGGTGTGTTACTATTATGTATGTATTTACAAACAAAAAGTATATAAGTAGTATATCAGTTATCTGGTTCCCATGGTACAAGCTTTGCTTAGTTTGGGACTAGATGATGCTGTGTGAAATGTCCAGCATTACTGTCTAACTATCACAATGAGATAAAGCCTGGTGGACAGACAGACAGACAGACGGACAGCGGAGTCTTAGTAAAAGGGTCCCCTTTTAGGTAAGCGTCCACAGGTCGGTATCGTACGCAACGGACGCATCGCATTTTTATTCTTTGTATAGAAAGTCACACAAGTGCATTACCGATGTGCGATCCGTACGATGCGGATCAGTGGACGCACTTGTGTGACTTTCTATACAAAGAATAAAAATGCGATGCGTTCGATGCGTACGATACCGACCTGTGGACGCTTACCTTTTAGCCTTTGGGTTCGGAGCCCTAAAAATGTATATCAAGTTAAAGTTAATTTATGGATTTACCCATAGACAAAAAATAAAATGGGTTTTCACATCGTGAAGTTGCGTGCTATAACTATATAATTATTGTAAGTTCTAAACGGCTATACGTCATTTCAAGGACAACTAGGTATAACGTATAATACAAAAAATAGTTACATCACTAGCTTCTGCGTGCGGCTTCGCCCGCGTGGTACCTACATTTTGAATAGCCTTTAAGCTATTCCAGGTACGGCTACGCCTATACCAAGTTTCATCAAAATCGGGTCACTAGTTTAGGCGTGATTGAAACACAAACTCACAAACTTTCAGCTTTATTATATGAGTGGGATAACTTGATAATTTCGAAATCTGTGGCGCAGTGGGTGAAAGCCCGCTTGGCACGCAGTAGGTTGCGGGTTCGATCCCCGCCGCGGGATAAATGTTTGTATGATCTGCAAATATTTATCTCGCGTCTGGGTGTTTCTATGTATAATATGTATGTATTTACAAACAAAAATGTAGATCAGTTATCTGGTTCCCATAGTACAAGATTTGCTTAGTTTGGGGCTAGATGATGCTGTGTGAAATGTCCAGCATTATTTTTATTTTATTCAGTGAGCGATAAAGCAGATTACAAACAATGTTCCATTTACACAATTCCATTATGACATCTACTTGAATCTTGTTCCGTTGAGAAAGGAATTGGCAAGAATGCAATTACTTTGACGAGCCTCAATTCTCTTTGACTGGCTCCCCACTGGAGCTTGACTTTTAGTTTTAAGATGGATCACCTAAAAGAATGATAGGCCCCAAACCGTGTTTGTTGCTCTGCCCCCCTAGCCATGTTACAAATAGAAATGGAATAGAAATCGAATCGACAGATAACGCTGAGACTATACCTGCGCCTAATGGCATTAATTGCAAAAACTGCCTACATTTTATGTCAAGTGTCGCGCGTGAGTTCTTGGCATAATGTCAAACTGACGATTTACATAGAGCCAGGAACTCACGTCGGATAACTTTTATAAAATGTATGCAGTTTTGGCAATTAATGCCGTAAGACGCAGGAGTCTCAGCGTTATCTGTCGATTCGATTTCTATTGCGGTTTGTAACATGGGTGGCTGATTCTTCACGGTATTGGTGGCGCAAGAACAGGAGTAAAATTAGTTCTAAGACTATTCTAATTGATCCCAGCGGTCCTACTCAATAAATGCTTTTTAACTTTGACTTTGAAGAATGATATCGTGTTAATTGCGTTTCATACAGGTTTTAGACCACCCCACCTGTTTGTAAGTATCATACTTTTTTCTTTTTTTATTCGTCAAGCAAGATTGGTGTTTCAAAGTATACAACTTGTTTGTTGGTGAGAACGTGTAGTACAGTTAGCATCATACATACTTACACCGGTATTCACAAACATTACATTGACGTTTCCAAGTGCGCGCGGACGCAAAGGGTCGGAAAATCTGTAGGTTTTTGGGACCCTGTGCGTCCGCGCGCACTGTGAGACCTCATAGTAATGTTTGTGAATACCGATGTAAAAGTCACGCCTCTTTCCCAAAGGGGTAGGCAGAGAGCACGGATCTCCACTCGCTACGATCCTGACACACAACTGCCTCATTCACTCTCATTACATTCTTCATACATGCTCGTCGGTTTAGGGTACTTTTGACCTTAGCACAAACAGTTAGCATCAAAAGTGGATTAACATTTATTTTGATGGTCCTAAAAAATGGTGTGTACTGTCTGAGCGAGAAGTCTCGCGGGGCAGACGCGCGCGGCAAATTCGATCGGTCAGGGGCGCGTATTCGCGTTCCTTTTTTTGTTTATTTGATGAATATTCGGATGCTTCGACACGATTCTTGACTTCATTCACTATTGTTCATAAGGTTTATAATGGCTTGCTATAAAACTAATTGACGCGTCGCTTGCCAATTCAATGTGTCTTGAGCCTTAGAATCCTGCATTATCCCTGATGAACATAGGCTATATTTTATCCCGGGAAAGTGAAGTTTTCCCGAGGGACCGCGGGTAACACCGCGACAGTGTTTAAATAAATAAACGCGTTACAGCTACCGTGGTCACGAGAAGACTTCTCGTGACCACGGTAGCTGTAACGCTACTGAAACGTCGAGGTAAATAAACAAATGTTATACCTACGCGATTAAGTCCCGTTATAAAATTTAAAATGTCTTCGAGTCGCGAAAGTTTAAAATGTGTAAATAAATAAATGTCTATGTCCATCATACTGAGCAAGAAAAAGTTTAGTTTTTCTTACACATCGAAAACGAATGATGTTAAGAATAAGAAAATGTTATTTTTGCAGCTAACTGTACTACCGTTCAAACTATAACCAGTGCTACGTAATAACTTATCCTTAAAAAGTGTCTTTTGTTAATTTTATTTCTCGGAAACTTCTGATCGTAATAAAGATACCATTTACCACATAGGCAGAATATTGTACTACATATTAAGGTGATGTATAGGTCGCAAAACTCACGTTTTGACTGTCCGTTAAGTCATTTTTAAGGCATAAAAACTCCGATTATTTATATTTTTTTTATGACAATGAATAGTTTAGGATATTAGTTTATTAGTTAGGGGAGTCGAAACACGATTGACTTAATTTGACTCTATAGAAAAAAATCACAAAGTTACCCTTAAATCTTCATCATTTTAAATTTAATTTTTTTTAATGAAATTTCGTCTACGTGTTCCCTAATAAATACGGTAGAGAATTACGGATTTATTTTATTGCGAAGGAGTATTATTTTCTAGCAAAAAATACACTTATAAATAAGTTCACTGTAATTGTGCGCGGGCCGGCCAGCACACCATGAGACGGCCTAGGGGGCTAGGAGCCAGTGCTCACTTAGCGTTAAAGGAAGTACACACACGTGACGTACAAACATATATATTAAACTAGCTTCTGCGCGCGTGTTTTGAAGCTTTGAATTTGAATTACCTATATGCTATTCCAGGTCACTATCTACCATCGAGCACATACCCAATATAGAAAGGAAATATCATTTATTTTGTTCGACAAAAATTCCACCAAATTACTGCGGCGACACTACACCCCGATTGGCCGACTCAATGTGCTCTCTCGCTCACTCTCGTACATTCGAGCGAGCGAGACTTAGTATTTATCTTATGCCCTACGTCATGGCTTAGTGACTATAAGTAGGTGTAATATACAGGGTTATTTGTAAAACACCAGTAACCTCTCAGGACTGTATTACTATCATCATAAACAACAACTTTTGTTCTATGACTTTTTACAAAACGTAGGTACATTTACCAAAAACAAACATTCAAGATTTCGTTTTCCTATCTAAAACATTGTCCTATCAAACAAATTTCGGCCCCGCCGCCCTAACCCCGCTTTCTTTTGTTTCGCATAGACTTCGTAACATTTAGAGTGTTCAATTTAAATATTTTTATTTTTGTATGACAATCTGATGAAAAAAAATAACGATGAATTTTTAAAAGTCATATTATAACAAAAGTTGTTCCTTATGATAATAATAATACAGTCCTGAGAGGTTACCGGTGTTTTACAAATAACCCTGTATAGTAGTAGATGGCAAGTTTGTAACAAGATTCTTTGTACCAGTTATCCTTGATAAGTCTTAGCATCATACATGCTCAGGTAGAAATCTTCACGAATGTGAAGTTGCCGTATCGATGCGTAGTAATGTTTTGGTACAAAATACACTCACTTTTGCAAGATGTGGGCATGTATCAAATATTTGGACATGCCTCTGACTACCTTAGACATCTTAAGGATCTGGCATACATAAAAGATCTGAGAGAATACCTACCGCGTATTATTTTTAATTGTTTTGTCTAAATATAAGTACTATATTTTATTTTTTCTGTGTAATTTTCTGGTGTTTTTATTATGTGTACACTAGCTGACCCGCGCAACTTCGTCTGCGCATTATTAGGAACAAAGTGGAGGAGTTTTGAGTGAATCGAGAGTACAAAATATAAAACTCCGTCGCATGATATAATATTTTTTTTATATATGTTTCTCTCAAGAATCATTTAATAGATAAAGGTAGGAAAAATCTTACCCAGATCTTGCAATGCTAAGAACAAAACGAATACGGTAATTGGTACAGAATCGCTGAAGCGAGCGCAGCGAGTTTTTGAAGAGAGAGAGAGTTTTTGAAGAAATTGACTCGAAACGTATTTTTTTATAGCAAGAACTGTGTGGTTTAAAATTTCGAAATAAAATTATTAACTAATATTGCGTTATGTTTCTCTCAAGAATCCCTTAATAGATAGAGGTAGGGAAAATCTTACCCAGATCTTGCAATGTTAAGAACAACACGATAGCGGCAACTGGTGTCAGATTTGCCGAAGCGAGCGGCAATACCTACCCGCGACTTCGTCAGCAATATAAAAATATCGAAAACTCTTAGCAAAAATCTCCATTAACTTTTCAAAACTCAAAATCAAAGAAAATTATACTCGATCTCCGCCATAGTAAAAACGCCACCTAGGAAAAAAGTGTAAAGTAGTTTTGACCTCTAGACCGATAGATGGCGTTCTAACTATAGCCAAGGAAAAATATTTTAATATCAAAAAATCATAACTTCGGAGTTCGGATATATTGATGGGTGGGAACACACATGTTACATGTTTATCATTAATTTTAAAATAATTTATTATGCAAAATACAAAAAAAAACGAAAAAATTTAGAGTGCAAAAAGTGGCTTCGGGCGGTCACCCATCCTTATTATGACCGCGCCCAGGGTTGCTTAACTTTTTTCCCCATACAAACTTCCAACCCTTATTTTCCCGCCCCCTTATGGTAATTGACAAAAAAAAGTAGCCTATGTCCATCCCTGGGGTATACTCTTTATCCATGCCAAATTTCAGCTTAATCGGTTCAGCGGTTTGGGCGTGAAAAGGTAACAAACAGACAGACAGACAGACAGACAGACAGACAGAGTTACTTTCACATTTATAATATTAGTATGGATGTATTTATTAACTACTAGCTTCTGCGTGCGGCTTCGCCCTCATGGTACCAAAACTTTGAATAGACCATATGCTACTCCAGGTATCTACACCTATACCAAGTTTCATCCAAATCGGTTCACTGGTTTAGGCGTGATTGATACACAAACATCTAAACAAATTTTCATCTTTATTATATGAGTCGGATGATGATCTGGAATGTCTGTAATGTGATAGTTAAGTTCCTTTTAAATAAATAAATAAGAGAAACAAAATTAATATTGCAGCAAAAACGGTCGTTAGGTAGTTGAAATATCTGTATCAATAATAATAATAATGCTGGACATTTCACACAGCATCATCTAGCCCCAAACTAAGCAAAGCTTGTACTATGGGAACCAGATAACTGATATACTACTTATATACTTTTTGTTTGTAAATACATACATATTATACATAGAAACACCCAGACCCGAGATAAATATTTGTAGATCATACAAACATTTGTCCCAGGAAACAAGATGTTAGTTAGGTAGTTGAAATAATCTGTACATATTAACTTGGATTGCTGACGAAGGTAATTATGGTAATTTAGATTTTGCCTGATACCCAACCCACGCGTGCCGGGAAATACCAAAGTTTTATTAGATGATGCTAAAAAGTAGCGCCGGTGACTGAAAAGTTGAGGAGCAATAGGTTAGCGTGGTATGGGCATGTAATGCGGAGGGATGAAACTCATTTAACTAAAAGGGTGACGGAAATGAATGTGGATGGATATGTGAGTAGAGGTAGACCAAAGAAAAGATGGATGGATTGTGTGAAAGAAGATATGGGTAAGAAGGGAGTGAATACGAAGATGACGAGTGATAGGGGAGAGTGGAAGAAGAGAACATGTTGTGCCGACCCTGCATAAGCGGGATAAGGGCAGGCAAATGATGATGATGATGCTAAAAACCTGGTGTTAAAAGCTGGGTTTTATTTGTTTAGGAATTTTCTTTTTTTTAAACATAAGTATAAGGCTCAATGCACATTGAATCGGCAAGCGTCGCGTCAATTAGTTTTATAGCGCACCATTATAAACCTTATGAACAATGTTACAAGATATAGAAACGCTTGTAGAATTAACGAGATCATTCGTGCGGTTCATTCTACAAGCGTTTCTATATCTTGTACCATTGTTTATAAGGTTTATAATAGCTTGCTATAAAACTTATTGACGCGTCTCTTGCCAATTCAATGTGCATTGAGTAATAAGTAAACAAGAACGAAAACGTCTTAACTGATCGCACACTATCCGCGCCGTACGCGCCGCAATCATTTTTCTATACAAAAAATGCTTCAAATGTAATATGTAAGGGACTAATTTAAAAGAGGAGTTTAGCTCTCTGAAGTTAGGTGCACTAAACGATTGCGCAAGTTTGGTAGAGTAGGGGAGATAGCACTATGCAACAAACTAGGCGAGTGAGCGAGGCAGCTATACAACGATGTCTTCGTCTTTTAGGCATCATCAAAAATGGGTCCTGCGCAGCTACTTCGGAGAGCTATAGATCGGTTGTGCGTACTTTACCTACATCCCACTCATATAATAAAGCTGAATGTTTGTGAGTTTGTTTAGATGTTTGCATGTTTATGTATCAATCACGCCTAAACCAGTGAACCGATTTGGATGAAACTTGGAATAGGCGTAGACAGTGACCTGGAATGGCATATAGGATATTCAAAATGTTGGTAGCACGCGGGCGAAGCCGCGCGCAGGAGCTAGTATAAAATACTTACCAAAGTCACCGACGAACAAAGCCGGGTTCTGCGCCAACACTCGCTGACACAGAAGTGCGAAGAGAGCGTGCTGCAGTCCCTCTTGCTCACTCCCACGGGATAGGCTTAGTAAGATGTTGTGGAGGATTCTGCAACGTTATGTCAACGTCAAATTAATGTCAGTGTCAAAGTAAAAATGGAGTCCAGGGTAGCGATTCGTTCAACGGAATGCATTCGGTTCGGAATAGGTCAGCTGTTCAACCGACCGCAACCAATCACAGTGCAGGAAACGTCAGTTTTGGATCAATTCATGCACTGTGATTGCCAAATTAATTATTGGTATGGGTTGAAATCTTCGTGTTTAGGTTCTTTCATTTTAAACTACACAAACTGACAGGGCTTCATTTTTGGTTTGTAAATAGACGATTTTAGTTTTCACTTCAAAAAGTATCTTTTATTAAATTTTTATGACATGTTGCATAACATTTTCAAGGAGAACAGACGTTGACCAATCACAGCGCAGCAACATCACGTCGCACGCTCGAATGGACTAAGTTATACAAGAAGCAACAATCAATTAAAAGGATAGTCTTTATCGATTTTCTCGAGATTTTCATAACAAAATAAAATCATTACATAAATATTTTTTAATTTATTTGTTGAACCCAATTCCTGAATATAGTTAGTTTAAAATGAAAGACCCTATATGCACCTATAGGCTAAAACTATTTATCCGATCTCAAAAATGCTTCACGCGTGGAATTTTACACCCAACGTGGTACAAAGATTACATTGTACCTATACATATTTTATTCGGATCAATTATAATAACATTGTACAATTAATGATGTCATTGTTATGTGTGTTCATTAGCGACTTAGATAACGTATATTATTCATTTGTTTGGTTGCGGTTATGTGCTTTGAAACTATCTGCCCCTTCTTAAGGGCCTATAATACGCCAACCTTTTGTAAGCGGGACAGCGAGTGTGATTTGTTCGGCGTGTGAGGAGTACAGAGCTATGGATGCGCAGCGTTATTTACGGAGCTAAAACACTTTTTAGCTAATTAAAAGTACAAAAACAAAAAAAGATCAAAATTAGGAACAACGGGACCACGTAGTGTACTAAGCTGAGTTTAGATACAAAGTTTTACTAGTCTAGCTAAAGTATTTATTGAGTACTTTTGTTTTTAAGTAAATTTCAGAGGGAAGTTTGTGATTATTTTCTATCGGGAAAATATTTAGTAATCGTGTTTTCACTACAATGGAGCAACAGTTTATATCCTCAACTATAATATGTATTTTTTTCAATAATATTGGTTCAATACTTTTATAGATTATGATCCAGAGTCGAAGCAGTTTTGAGGTAGTACGCGCCCTTAAGCTGCGTACCGATGAGTTTCAGGCTAAGTTCACGCGGTCCAAGGCTCGAAGGTCGATGTAAAATGACAGTGTCATACGATTGTGACGACTCGCGCGAGTCAGCCCCCCAAGCCATGCCATAGAAATGGAATAGAAATCGAATCGACAGATAACGCTGAGACTATACCTACGCCTAATGGCATTTATTGCAAAAACTGCCAACATTTTATGTCAAGTGCGACACGTGAGTTCTTGGCATAATGTCAAACTGACGATTTACATAGAGCCAGGAACTCACTATAACTTTTATAAAATGTATGCAGTTTTGGCAATTGAATGCCGTAGACTTAGGAGTCTCAGCGTTATCTGTCGATTCGATTTCTATTCTATTGCGATTTGTAACATTGCTAGGGGGGACGCGTAGCCTGAAACGTGTAGTACAATGCTTTACCCGGGCAAATTTATTTATTTACTTGAATAACTACATATTTATCATAATATTGTGCCTGAAAACCTTAATAGGTTTGAGTAGGCACTCACATTCGTCTTAAGTAATAAGCTTAGGTAGGTAGGTATTTAGCTAATAATTTGTGTCATGAAATATCATTACTCTATTGTAAAGTAGAGATAAGGTAGATGGTAAGCATCATTTCCCTGCCTATTTCTCCTTTTATGTGTAAAAAACGTAGACCTTGTGCTATCCCAGAGTATACAGGGTAAAAAGTAAGTTCGTATGAGTCAGTGGCCAACTCTGGTGACGGAGTTTTTAGGCCGCCTAAAGGCCTCCGTCATGGCTTAACGACTTAAATAGCCGGGACCGACAATTTAACGTGCCCTCCAAAGCACGGAAGCGCTCAGATGAAAATGCCACTGGCGGTCACCCATCCACTTACAGACCGTTTCGAACGTTGCTTAACTTCGACGATCTATCAAGAACGACTAAGCAAGCACGACAGTATACAGGGTGTAAAAAGACGTCTACCGAAGCCGAAAGGGGTAGCTAAATAACAACACAAATCCAAATCCAAAAGGATTTTCCGAAAAATTCATTATATCCAGAGAAAACAGCGTTTGAAGATTACTATTTGCGTATGTTCTTGCGGTATGTTTAGAATCATGGTCTGATTGCAACCCCTCAGTTTTCGTTAGTTGTCTTTTTACTCCCTGTATAATCTATCTCTGTGACAAAGGAGATCATTCATTTTGGGCCCAAAAGTCAAAAGTGTCGGCCAATGAAAATAAAGGTGTCACCACTATTATGTTAGTTTTTTATTTACACACACATAAAATATAACATTACTGTTATCACCAATTCGTTATACCTATATATTTGTATAATAGCACTTTTCTTTTACTGACGTGATTATTAGAAACTACCTATCATGATACGACAACACCCAGGCCAGGAACAAAAATTTGGAGAATATGCTTTTTTTTTGCACGTAACCGTTCTCAGAATTTATTTATTTATTCATAAAAACATAAAAATATTTACACGATACAATAAATAATAATAATAATAGCACTAAGGTTACAGAAAAACAGTGAAATGGAAATGAAAGGTTATGGGCCATCTACATATTCGCCGATGATAGACGTTCACGAACGTGTAGAAGGTCTCATCGCCTTTATTCGCCTGTCATCGTCTTTCCAAATAGTTCGGCGAATGTGTCGAGGGATATTAGGGAAGGCAATCGTTTTTCAACTTACGAAATCTTTCGTAGTGGACTAATTAGTTCCATATTGAAAACCCGCGGTCCCTCGGGAAAACATCACTTTCCCGGGATAAAATATAGCCTATGTTCATCAGGGATAATGTAGGATTCTAATGGTGAAAGAATTTTTCAAATCGGTCCAGTAGTTACGGAGCCTATTCATTTCAAACAAACAAACAAATCTTTACTCTTTATATAGTATAGAATACTCGGATTGACATTCCCAATAGTGGTGAAACTTTTATTTTCATTTGACGGCACTTTTGACTTTTTTATCCAACTTGTATGGAAACTGAATGATCTCCTTTTGTTCATACATTCTGAACTACTTTCGTATTTATAATAATATTAGCTGGATAGACTTACCCATAAACAGTTTTGAGATCCAACTTAGACACCTGCAAACATAGATTCTTCCTCTCAATCGCTTTCAACTTCTGGAAGTGCTCTTCGAAAACCAGCTTCGTACTCTTCCTGTTGATATCACAACACTCTTTCTTCGAAAACTCATTCGATATCTCTTTCTGTAGATCCTTGAAGTTCTTCATCGTCATGTTAGACAAGGATAGCTGTGACGCGTTATCTGCGTCTCTTTTCAACTCTTTGTCTTCGAACTCGTCGAAGGACAACGGCGATATTTCTTGACATTTCTCAAAATCGCTGTTGTATATCGGCGAAGATCTTTCTGGGGATAGAGTGTATTCTGAATTCGATGCATAAAAAGCTTGGGACTCTGATAGAGGACTCGGAACATTTTCGGATCGCGGCGGCGTCGGGAATATGTAGCTTTCATTCTTCGTAAAATCATAGTTTAGTAAACTATCTTCGTAATTCGGAAGGTTTTGAAGCTCCGTGAACTCCTCAATAGGGTTAGGCGTTTGAATCTTTTCAGGGATGATATCTATGCTGTGGAAAGTTTGTTCGGTGATCTGAGGGAACTCTGAAAGAACATCGACCGGATTGTCGCTGGATATGACATCTAGAATATCTTCCCAATAGCCGGGATCTGATTGGTAGATTTTCGCGACGCTCTGCAAGGCCACATCCAGTTCTGAGGTGTCTGGAGTTGATGGGTTCACAATCACTTGACCTCCTGATAGTGTATGCTTGTTGATTTGGTTTATCTGTAAAGAAGGTAAAGGTCATTGATTGTAAAATAAGTTTTGATATGCTTATTAACATGGGTTTACAATAAAAATGGGTACTGGGGGGCAAAATTTTACCTTATTGAGCAGCTAAACCTCTATTTTCTAGAAATTTTGGAGTTGTAAGCCCATTGGCACCTATGAGTACTAACTGGTTTCCTCAAGATGTATCACCGCATTTGTATCACCTCAAGATGTATCACCGACGACCTCTGTAGCGCAGTGGGCGAAGGCCCGCCTGCGACGCAAAAGGTTGCGGGTTCGATCCCCGTGGCGGGACCAATGTTTGTATGATCTACAAATATTTGTCTCGGGTCTGGGTGTTTCTATGTATAATATGTATGTATTTACAAACAAAAAGTATATAAGTAGTATATCAGTCATCTTAGTACCCATAACACAAGCTCTGCTTACTTTGGGGCTAGATGATGCTGTGTGAAAAGTCCAGCATTATTTATTTATTTATTTATTTATTTGTAATATTAGTTAAAACATACACATTATTGACTACGAAAGTTCTAGAATAGGTTCATTAAAGAAAGTATCTAAAATTGCTGCGATAATCGTGGTCTTTCACTTTCACCCTAGTCATCATCATAATCCTCTTCCTGCCCTTTTCCCACATTATTTTTTTGCGCTTTTCCCACTTTCACAGTTCCTCTTATGTACTCATTCCTTACTCTCACTTGCATCCTAGTGCAATCATTAATGTGCAAGCGAGAGAACATGATTTCGCCGCCAATCTAGATTCGGTTCTTTATTGGACCGAGGTAAAGCTATGGTCTCTAATAGACTCTGCGTTTTTCTCAAACTATTCCTGTTTTCATGGCATTAGGTACACACGGGGATTATAATCATACAATTTTGAACGCCAATTATTATTATTATGATGTAACAGGAAGGAAAACACCATGCAATTAAGTGCTATGGAATCTATTAGCAAACTATATTATTATATTCGTATTAATAAATACATAATAATAATATAAGTAACAACAGTCTTAAACATAGGATTGCACAATTTGCACACTAGGATTCCGTAGGTATTAGAAATAATATTCTACTTATATTCATTTGACAAATTCTATATAATAATTAACTTTTTGAATGAATAGAAACAGTTTTACTTTGAATTTTTTTATTAATTGAAATGTCTGTAGTGTTAAAACCTTATTGTACCAAATAAAACCTATCCATTTTTATTCCATTTTCTTTTCTGTCAGCTAAATATAATATGTAGAAATCAAGTATCCAATATTTTTCCATTGAGACACCATCATTGAATTTCCCTCCTTTGGCATTACCAGGCCTATAGAGAAATGTATGGCAACTTTAAGTGACATTATCACGATTCCTCCTGGATATATTTTTTTACTGTAATACAATAAAATGTACAGTTTAGAAGTCTTTATAAAATGCGTCATTTTTCAACCATGTCCGCCTTTGTTTTATTTTGGTCAAATTTGCGCATTCTCCTTTGTGTCTTGTTTAACACGTACAATTTTGTTTGTTGGAAACTCAAAATAATAAATGATCGCCAGCTATACATATATTAACTAATCTGTACCTATATTCGTTATCATTACCTAGACACTATGCTTGTTGTGACTGATAAATACCTATGTAATACATAATCATTAATCATAGAACATTTGAAATAGCTAAATCAAATTGCCCATAACACACACTCCCTAAAACGCCAATTACACAAAAATAGTACCTATAACAGTCATGGGCCAGACTAGATATTTATGGTAAAAATGTCTTTATAACTGCCATAAAAGTATATAATAAGTTACCTAATTCTTTCAAAGACTTGCCTTTTAATATGTTCAAAAATAAAATAACTAAATGGTTAATGCAATATTTCTTTTATGACATTAATGAATATCTGACGCATTCAAGTGATTTTAATTTGTGAGAAATAATGTAAGTACTTAAATATAAATGTATCTAATTTGAATGTTTTGACTATTATATTAAAATTATGAATAATTATAAGAAGATTACTTAGCTTAATATTATGTTATAAATTTTGCACACCAGGTGGATGGTAGAATATATAAGGCACAACAGATGTAAATGACAACCAAACTTGTAACCTATATTCTGGCAAAATAAATACTTTCTTTCTTTCTTTCTTTCTTTCATGTAGTACCCATAACACAAGCTCTGCTTACTTTGGGGCTAGATGATGCTGTGTGAAAAGTCCAGCATTATTTATTTATTTAAGAATGCTATATGCACAGGATGCGAGTAGCACAGAGAGCCATGGAGCGCGCCATGCTCGGCATCACTCTTTTAGATCATATCCCCAATACCGAAATTCGCAAGCAGACTAAAGTAGGCGATGTCAGCAAGCGAATATTGGGGCTCAAGTGGAGCTGGGCAGGACACTTGGCCAGACGCGGTGATGACCGGTGGAGCAGAGTGATTACCGAGTGGTGCCCCCGGGAGGGCTACAGACGAGTAGGTCGTCCGGCGGCTAGATGGGTCGACGACATTATAAGAACAGCAGGTCGTATGGGTCAGACTAGCGCAGGATAGAGAGGGTCGGCAAGAGCGAAGAGAGGCCTAAGCGCAGTGGGATGAAAAAGGCTGCGGGTGATGTGTAATGATGTGATACATAGGCGTTATCAAGAAAATACACCACGAGCCAAAAGTTGATCAGTGATTCTAACTTACCTATATGACCTGTCTAAGTAATATGACGTAGATGCAGTTGTCTAACCAATATACCCAGCTGTACGTGCATACCAGGAAATTATGATGATATTTCTTGGAATTAGCCAAGATGTAGTGTAGGTGAGGTACCTACAAGTAAATAGGTTCACTACACATAGATCTTACGATGCAAAAGGTTGCGGGTTCGATCCCCGCGGCGGGACCAATGTTTGTATGATCTACAAATATTTGTCTCGGGTCTGGGTGTTTCTATGTATAATATGTATGTATTTACAAACAAAACGAAAACATTTCAGAGTAACTAGAAACGAATGGCAGACAGATAGACATTTCAAAATGGCGTCGTTAGTTCCTCTTTTGGCCACCGGTCCAGATCATGGATTTAGCATTGAACCTTTTTGTGTCCAGATTATCTTTGTAGCGCTATACACGATTTTGACAACTCGCTGGAACGCTCCGTACAACGCTTTACAATTTTATTAATAACACTAGCTGTCCGCCGCGGTGTTACCCGCGATCCCGCGAGAAAACTTCACTTCCCCGGGATAAAATATAGCCTATGTTCATCAGGGATAATGTAAGATTCTAATGGTGAAAGAATTTTCAAATCGGTCCAGTAGTTTCGGAGTCTGTTCAATTCAAACAAATCTTTCCTCTTTAAGTGTAGATTATAATTAATGTGTGGCGTGTGCTGTTTCCATTTACGTCAAACAATCACCATAAAACGCCATTGCACGATACCCAGTCATTTGTTAACTAGTGTTAATTATTAAACACAGATACCAATATGACGACCTCTGCAGCGCAGTGGGCGAAGGCCCGCCTGCGACGCAAGAGGTTGCGGGTTCGATCCCCGCGGCGGGACCAATGTTTGTATGATCTACAAATATTTGTCTCGGGTCTGGGTGTTTCTATGTATAATATGTATGTATTTACAAACAAAAAGTATATAAGTAGTATATCAGTCATCTAGTACCCATAACACAAGCTCTGCTCACTTTGGGGCTAGATGATGCTGTGTGAAAAGTCCAGCATTATTTATTTATTTATTTAATCTGGCTTATTCTTGCCGCTTGCGACATAACATTAGCTTTTGCTTGAGAGGTGAAAAAAGCCATTCAAATGTATAGAAAATACATACTATGTCCAAAATATTGATTGCATGTTTGTATTTCTGTGAGTGTCTTTCTTAATTAATTGTGATAATTACCTTAAATTGTGTGTTTTATATGATAAAGTGACTTTAATTTATTTTAATTCTGATTTATTTAAGCAATGTTATGATTATTTTTCAATATTTTTTATATCTGTTCTCTTTAATTAATGTAATTGGGTCTTCCGTGTTAATTAAGTAAATAAATAAATTTAAAAAAAAAAACTAAGTGTATAGAAATAAAGCACAAATTAAGACACACGATGTCGTTGACGTCCGTTAAAGCACAAAGAATCATGGCAAGATCGGACCTCAAATCCACAGATAAAAAATATACCAAATTCAGCACATTTTAGGGGTGAATAAATACAGTAATTATTATTTTTCGACTTGCTAAAAACAAATTGCGAATTGCATACGGTACCTAAATGGCTTTATAAGCAAGATCTGCTGTAGATCAGATCTGGAAACGATTTTTTTTTAGCCAGGTGCCCTTATCCCACTAAGTGGGGTCGGCACAACATGTTTCTTTCTTCCATTTCCCTCTATCACTCGTCATATCAGAACTCACTCCTTTCACTAACATATCCGCATTCACACAGTTCATCCATCTTTTCTTAGGCCTACCCCTACCGGTATATCCATCCACATTCATACTCATCACTCGTCGTGTTATATGACTTTCATCCCTCCTCATGACATGCCCATACCACGCCAACCTTCCACTTCTCAATTTGTCAGTCACTGGCGCTACTTTCAAACTTCCCCTGATGTACTCATTCCTTATCTTGTCCATTCGAGTTACTCCACACATCCATCTCAGCATTCTCATCTCTGTTGCATGCACTCTTCTTTCATCCGTCACTTTGGTTGCCCAACAATACAATACGACATCGGTCTAATGATCGATTTGTACAGCTTGTATGGGGATGACCGACGTTAATTTTTAGGATCTAATTTGTGCTTTATTTCCATGCATTTAGTATGACATTTGAATGGAATAGGAAGACGCGCGACGCCAGACGTTTGCGGCTTCAAAAATCTATTTAATATATCAAATTGAAAGGTCAACAAATTGATGATTAAGGTCAAAAAACTCATTTACCTGTTCAAAATAATTAAACAACGAATGAGACAGAGGATGCCATAAACTAGATGTGGGACAAGGATAGAAGTCGATAACCTATTACGTAACTGTTTGCGATACGGGCCTAGATTTTGTGAATAAATAATGAGACAAACAGACAAACCCTAGGTAATGAGCCTGCATAAACTTAGGCATTTACATGTATACCTACCTACTAGATTATTTAGACGAGTAGGTACAGTGTCAGGAGGCAGAATATGCCTACGCTGAACGGGGACGCCCTGTAGTAGGTACGTGGGACATTCTTATAATATTATTATAATATTCTTCTGTCTGTGGCACAAAATAAAAGTTCCTTTCTTTCTTTCTTTTTAACCGACTTAAAAAAAGGAGGAGGTTCTAGGTTCGGTTTTTTTTTCTTTTTCTTTCTGTATGTTCATCGATATCTACGTCAGTCGTGAACCGATTTCCAAAATATTTTTTTTGTTTGAAAGGGTATGCTACCATAGTGATCCCATAAAAGTTTTACTCCATTCTACTCTAACTACTTCAAATAATTTATTAATTGAATACTGTAAATAATAATTGCATGTGTATATTCTTATTTTTCTCTTTTTAGTGTAGGTACATAGAAGGTTCTTAGTGTCTGTTTGTGTTATGTGAAGTCGGTTAAATTTTTTTTCAAAAATTTTTATATTAAATGGCAACTATACAATATCAGTATAATTCTGCCAACGTCACGTTACACATTATTATATTATTAAAGCTTAAACTATTTCTTTATACCTAAACTAGATGTCCGTCGCGGTGTTACCCGCGGTCCCTCGGGATAACTTCACTTTCCCGGGATAAAATATAGGCTATGTTCATCAGGGATAATGCAGGATTCTAATGGTGAAAGAAGTTTCGGAGCCTATTCAATTCAAACAAACAAACAAATCTTTCCTCTTTATAATAATAAGTATAGATACATACTGACATGGCTATACAGCTAGTACAGTCACGGACAATAAGATGTATACACTCCATACTTTTAAAATTAATATCAAACTAAAACTAATAGATGTAGGTTAAAACAAAAAGCGGAAATTGATTTCACATTGAACTAGTGGCGAAATCAATAAAAATACCAGAACATTGTTGGACATGTTGACCTGTACATGGGTTGAAACATTGTATGGAGTGTATACATCTTATTGTCCGTGACTGTACATTTAGAATGAGTTGTTTTTCTCTAAAAGCTTTCCTTCACCGTTGAGAACTCGAGCGCATAATTTGCCGAAACAAAAATACCGTTGACACGGTTTTATCACAGATCTAAAAATATATATCATGTTGTTTTCATTTTTGTATAAACCACAGATCAAAAAATACAGTAGATTTAAACACATAGAATTATAGTGAGGGGGGATTACCTATAGGCTCAATGCACATTGAATTGGCAAGCGACACGTCAATTAATTTTATAGCGCACCATTATAAACCTTATGAACAATGGTACAAGATATAGAAACGCTTGTAGAATGAACCGCACGAAAGTGCTCGAGCCAGCGCGGCCCGCTAGATGCCTTCGCCAGATCTCGTTTATTCTACAAGCGTTTATCTTGTACCATTGTTCATAAGGTTCATAATGGCTTGCTATAAAACGAATTGACGCGTTACTTACTTGCCAATTCAATGTGTCTTGAGCCATAGATTGTGAACTAACAAATAAATCTTAATTGAATAGAATGATTTATTTTCTCCAATACAAGAACAAAATAATACACGAATGAGCTATACAAATCAAGGCTACCCTTCAGCATAATAAACGAATTATGAATTATCTACAGTATAATATTAGAAAGAGGAAAGGTTTGTTTGTTTGTTTGAATTGAATAGGCCTCGAAACTATTGGACCGATTTGAAAAATTCTTTTACCATTAGAATCATACGTTATCCCTGATGAACATAGAATATACTTTATCCCGGGAAAATGAAGTTTTTCAGAGGGACCGCGGGTAATACCGCTACGGACAGCTACTGAATAATAATTTGATTACTGTAATTTATTATGATTCAATTGTCAGTTCACAATCACTTATTGAAGGTGTAAAAGGCGCCTAAAGATTAATATTCCGCATGCTATATGAGTCTCTCTGTTGAATTTAGATTCTTTGTGTGGACTGTGGAGAACAAACGATTATTGACGGTTGAACTTGACAGATTTATAGCTCCGCTCTTGCCAATATTAAATTAAGGATTTCCCCTTTTTTAAGTGGATTTTGTTCGCGAAATCAATATTCTACCAGATGTTACCTGGTACGTAGTACAGTCACGGACAATAAGATGTATACACTCCATACTTTTAAAATTAATATCACACTAAAACTAATAGATGTAGGTTAAAACCTCTGACGACCTCTGTAGCGCAGTGGGCGAAGGCCTGCCTGCGACGCAAAAGGTTGCGGGTTCGATCCCCGCGGCGGGACCAATGTTTGTATGATCTACAAATATTTGTCTCGGGTCTGGGTGTTTCTATGTATAATATGTATGTATTTACAAACAAAAAGTATATAAGTAGTATATCAGTCATCTTAGTACCCATAACACAAGCTCTGCTTACTTTGGGGCTAGATGATGCTGTGTGAAAAGTCCAGCATTATTTATTTATTTATTATTTTAAAAACAAAAAGCGGAAATTGATTTCACATTGAACTTGTGGCGAAATCAATAAAAATACCAGAACATTGTTGGACATGTTGACCTGTACATGGGTTGAAATGAAACATTATGGAGTGTATACATCTTATTGTCCGTGACTGTACGTACGTGTTTTCTTTTACCGTTTAGCGCTCGTATATTTATTCCAAAACGAATCCGTTGATGCGCGGCCGGGATTCGAACTAGCGTCCTCCGGATAGAGACGAAAGCAAATCCCACTCAGTAAATAAGGCTCATATGTAATCTATGTTACAGCCGGTTTCTCGACTACTTTTCAAATTGACAAACTTATTAAACTTGTTTTTTTTTTAATATCGAATACTTTATTTACAGAAACTAAGCTACTACAATAGTACATAAAATTACAAAATACAATAGAATCAGTCAAGCTATCTAAGGATAGTCGTAAAAACGATCTATAGATAGCTCAACTGATCCAGGTCACTGCCAGTCGGAAGCGTGCCCAAAACACTGGCGGCATTGCCACGCTGAATGGCAATGCTGATTCTTTGTGCCAAAAAGTCGCCAGCTCTCGAATCACGCGACGCTTCGACTTAACTTGGATTACTTGGTCCACATTGGTCGAATGACAAAATCATCAAAAATCATTTATTCAGTAGGACCGCAGGGATCACTTAGAATAGTCTTAAAACGAATTTTACTCCTGTTCTTTCGCGACCAATACCGTGAAGAATCAGGGCAACAAACACAGATTTAACCAATGACTTTGGAGGTACTCACTCATATTAATTCTTTATAGTTATACCTAGGTATATTTTTATTTTTACAGAGTTTATTTATTATTATGGTATACCCTACTCTTACATTTTATTTACAGTGTTTTTTTTTTATTAATTATTGTTCACTCTATTTTAACCCGTGCGTGACTCTCTCTGCTGGTTCCGACGGAAGACCAGCGTTGCGTTGTATGGTTTCGACTGTCCAACACAACATAATGCTGAGTCGGAAACCCATTTGCAGCAGCACAACACTTAGACGATTGCGAGACACTCTTTACATATTTTTCTTTTTATTTTATTTTTATTTCTATGTCGTCTTTAGTTTTTGTGTTTTTTTTTTCTGGTTTTTTGGTACTTATTGCTGTTGCAAATAAATATTTTTTCTTTCTTTCTTTCTTTCAATGATTAGTTCATTTTGAAGAGGATTTGCGTTTTCTTCGCTGACAACATTGAAGATATCGTTTTTCACAGAATTTCATTATCGCTTTTCACAAAAGATGGGACGCGGAATTTCGTGGAACTAACAAAAAACCTATGAGAATTTATAATGACACGTAGATGCTAGCGCCGCTCTGAAGGGACTTCTTTTGTGGTATTCCTATTTTGAGAGTCTATTGCGTGTAGCAGTCGTCATGAAGTGTCAAAATGTTAGCAAATCAGTGACATCGATCAATGTGTCAGTCACAGAATTCTATACTTAAGTATACATATAACATCATTGGTGTCAGTCTGTCCGTTTTTGTGCCAAAATATGCGTTTTTCTCTTGAATTTCTTCCATTTATTTGTGCCAATTAGTATAAGTAGACAAAACTCTGTAGTCATTCACATTTTCCAAGAATTTTTTTATTGGTACATACATACATACATACATAAAGTCACGCCTCTTTCCCCAAAGGGGTAGGCAGAGACCACGGATCTCCAGTCGCTACGATCCTGACACACAACTTTCGCCTCATTCACTCTCATTACATTCTTCATACATGCTCGTCGGTTTAGGGTACTTTCCTATATGTATCACTATTGTTATACATACACATCTCTATAGTAGGTAATATAGTGGGCTGTGTAGTCTATAAAAGTCTGATATTATAAAGAGGAAAAAAATGTTTTTTTGTTTGTATATTTGTTTGGATTAAATAGGCTCCGAAACTAGGACCGATTTGAAAAATTCTTTCACCATTAGAATCCTGCATTATCCCTGATGAACATAGGCTATATTTTATCCCGGGAAAGTGAAGTTTTCCCGAGAGACCGCGGGTAACACTGCGCCGGACATCTAGTAATTAATATATTGGCGGGTTGGTCCATATTAGGGTTTTGTTTTAGTAACGAACATCCTCACTTTTGCATTATAATATTATAATATGATAGCTTGTTATGTATGACATGATAGATATGTTATGTAGGCATCATTTAATGACGTCAATCCTCTATTATTAGAAGGATTATTTCTGATTTTAGTATTGGTTTAAGTCGCAATTATCCTTGATGCACGGAGCCGCCATTTTGAAATCATTATTTTGTTTTTAGCACAAATATCATAAATAACTTTACTTTTCAATCAGTATTATGGCAATATTAATACTTGTTTTCAACTATATTACTTACTTATGGCTCAATATTTGCTTCTATGTAAATTAAATAGGTACTTCAGTTTAATTACTGTAAATCAATATGTAATCTACTAGAATATAAATCTGACCGAGCGAGCAAAGCGAGCGAAAATTTCAGTAGAAACTTTAATTTGTATGTTCTTTTAAACTCTGAATTCGTTTCTAGCAGATCTTAAAATCTAGAGAGCTTTGCTGGAACTTACTATACAAATAAAAAAAGCAACAAAGTTGCCTGTGAAATCATAGCTCGCTTCGCTCACCGAATGTATAAATCAACTTACCGGTTTATAAGCAGCATCTTCTTTCAAATATGGATGTATATTGTATTCACTGACTTTATTTCTGATCGGAGTTCTTCTCGCATATACCTGCCGTGTCTTCTTTTTCGCATCTCTCGTCTCTTTCTCATCTTCGTGTCTTTCATCTTCTGTGTCTTTATCTTCTGCGTTTTCTTCCTGTTCATCTTTGTCATGTAACGTCAATTTGTCCAAATTATCAACCACTTGATCTGCGTAACCACTGTCTTCTGATGACTGGGAGTGAATTCTATTTCTATCGTCGTCTATGACTTTGAATGTGAAATTTGATAGTTCATCTTCTTCGTCTTTTACTTTTGATTCGATATCTAGTTTTTTGAATGGTTCGAGAATGCATGATATCGTTGGCTCGGGTTGTTTCGGTGTTTGTCGGGTAGTTTCGGACTCTTTCGGTTTTGATTCAGCTTTATCTATCTTTTTCTCTTTGGCTTTATCTTTCTTCTTGTGTTTATCGAAGAATGATTTTATTAAAGCGATGGGTTTCAATGTTTTGTTTTCCATTGTCGGTTTCGTCACTGATACTTTAGCACTGCCCATAATTTGTGATCACGTTGGCATTCTGCAACAAAAAATATAATTAGATGTGCACTTCTTGCATATCTAGTTCGTAAATAACACAAATCAAGAGTAAATCCTTCTAGGTAAGCATGCTCCATCTTAGACCTCACTACTGCTTAACATCAGGCAGAGTGAGGTCAAATGCTGACCTATTTAAATTAAAAAAAAAAAAAGCTCTTAACGGTGAAGGAAAACATCGTGAGGAAACACGTATAATGTTTTTCCTGTGGACAAGTCTGATTAAGCTGAGAGGATGGTTTAGGTGCTGCAAGCCTATTCCATGTGTTGACAGAAAAATATTTTTTTTAACACCCTTGCTCGTAAAGCTGATGTAATTCCACCGGTTTTAAACATTGAGTTATAATGTACTACGTACTAGAGAGGTCACCTCTACTCGACTGTTTGTTACACTTAGTCAGAGTGTTCGCACTCCGACTCACTAGTCTGTGCCGAGCGCTTGCTGCAGCGAGACATGTTTCATGATGTGTGTGAAGTTTTTTTCCATGAAATATGCCTTCGTGTGTATTGCGATACTGCACAAACAACTCGAGAAAT
Source organism: Epirrhoe alternata (assembly GCA_963565295.1). Taxonomy (NCBI): domain Eukaryota; kingdom Metazoa; phylum Arthropoda; class Insecta; order Lepidoptera; family Geometridae; genus Epirrhoe; species Epirrhoe alternata. Next base: position 3,323,964 of record OY751403.1, read on the forward strand.
ACAAGTAAAAGGCAAGGAGTGACTTTTCACCAGTAAGTTCAACATAATTACGCGTATTTTAATTACATTTTTTCAATTGCAACGCGTCACCGTGACTGCGGCGGCAGCCATGTTTACGTGAATGTCAAAGAGTATAGAAATTTTCATGCACAGATCAGACACTATCGAAGTACAATTTTAAATAAGTATTTTGGCTGTTTTTTACCATAGGTACTAATTTGAACCGATTTGGATAATTTTGGTCTTGACATATTCATGAAAGTCCAGGGAAGGTTTAAACGGTGAGAAACATAAATAATAAGGAAGAGAAAATACAAAAAACGACAATTTAGTTTTCCAATACAAAATGTTTGTAGCTGTGAAATGAGGTTTGATAACTTTGGTTTGTTCCTTCCTAGCTCTGAAATGCTCTTTGGTTTGTTTTGTTTCAGAAATAAAAAAAAATCACTCTTCTACCACCCTTATTTTTTAATAGCGATATTAATACTTATACTATGGCAAAACAACGTTTGCCGCGGGTCAGCTAGTTTTAAATAATTATGGGCTATAAAATATTAATAAACTAACTAAACTTAAATTATTTAAAGGAAATTTAAATATTGTTACAGTTTCAATACTCTTATTTATTCTCTGAGTAAGTACCTACCTACCTACACACACACGATCAATATTAAGTAGGCAGAATAATAAAATTATGTCGCATCTGCGCGTATTGATTGTTATCTATGACAACATAACACCTCCCCGCTTGCCCCGCGCATGCCCCGCTGCCATCAGTCCGCGCGCTAATTTTGTTTGAAATGGCGTCTCTAGTACGTAGTACATTATAACTCGATGGTTTTAAATATGTAAAGCGGGTCATAACAAACGCGTGTGTTATCAAAGCAAATAGTTATGTTATAGTCTATACAAATTCCATAACAGCATTATTTGCCATTTCAAATAAGGAACTGATCGCCGCCGAGCTGGAGTCGTGCCTCCAGCTAGTGAGCAGCGCGCTGTTGCTATTCAAATTTCGAACTAATCGCCGCGCGGCGCCAGTAGGCAGCGCTGGCGCACTGTTAAAATGGCGGGAAAGCAACAGTGTGCATTCACAGATTGAGTATAATTAAAATGTTTTTTTTTTCTGTTTACTCGCAAATGTGTTAAAAAACGTCGTACGATATACGTGCGTATTGGTTATAACATGCTCGGCTCAATTACGCCCTCGCCTGCGGCTCGGGCTGAAATTCCGCCTCGCATGTTATAACCATCTTTACGCACTAATATCGTAATGTACTATTACAGCGTTTGTTAGTTCCTCTTTTGGCCACCGGTCCAGATAAGTTTGTGGCACTTTAATAATCAAATCAAATCAATTTTATTATATCAGACAACTTTTAAGTCCATTTCAGGTTAGTATTTAATATACTTATGTCGTATATTAGTATTACATAGCCAAATGCATTTAGAATAGGCAACTAGTTGAAGCCTTGAGTGGGTCTTTCATTCACGCTCCAGTCCATCAGTGTCAAGTGACAGCTAGACTAGAACCCGAATGAAAGATTTCATAATGGGCAGATCATATCTATCAGGTATGGTCCCACACAGTTTATTATGAAAGGAAGAATTGTTTTCCCTTCTTTTGTGTAAGTTGGTAAACTCAAGTCAATTCGTTTACGTCAATGTAAATACCTACCACTTGAGATTCCAAGGAAATTGTCTCGTTGACGTGATGCAGCTCCTCCACTTTTGTTTGTGCCAATAATAACGCTTACACAATACCATTTTGCTAACCATTCTTGCTTCTTGCCTTCAAACTCAAACAGTATTATTATTATACTATTATAGGTATATATTATTATATATTTTATTTTTTTGATTATACCTTTTGTTTATTGTTAATGTGTCACTATATTTATTTTTCTGTTATAATGTTAATTTTTTTTTGTTATTTATTTATTAACAAAATCCACAGCTCTTATGATAAATTTATAAACTTAAAGATTTAACTTACAGCCAATAATGGATTTATATTTTTTTTACCCAGCTAACCGACAATGAAATGACTTTTAATTTTTTTTCACAAATAGTAATGGTGCTAGGTAAAGTATCCAATATAAGGTGAAGTTGTATCTTAAACCAACGAACTTTGAAGATATTGAAGATTCAAAAACATCAAACGTTCATAAACTTTTGTCGCCGACTGTACATAGATTTAGCATGGTACCTCTTCGGTACATATGTTGTAAATGACGATTCCGTGCTATTTTTAGTGGGGTTATCTCTACAGTTGTATATTGTACTAGCTATCCGCCGCGGTGTTGCCCGCGTTCCCCCGGTAAAACTTCACTTTCCTGGGATAAAATATAGCCTATGTTCATCAGGGATAATGCAGGATTCTAATGGTGCAAGAATTTTTCAAATCGGTCCAGTAGTTTCGGAGCTTATTCAATTCAAACAAACAAGCATACAAACAAATCTTTCCTCTTTATAATATTAGTATGGATACAAAGAAACACCCAGACCCGAGATAAATAGTTGCAGATCATACAAACATTTATCCCGCCGCGGGGATCGAACCCGCAACCTTCTGCGTCCCAAGCGGGCTTTCACTGCGCCACAGAGGCCGTCAAGACGAAGGTAGAAGACTTGATATTTCTCAATTAAATAACTAAGCTTATTAACACTTAAAAAAAACTGAGTATACCATTACTGTGATGTCGACAGAGGTTGAGCTAATGGTACAGTCACGGACAATAAGATGTATACATACTTAAACTAATAGATGTAGGTTAAAAACAAAAAGCGGAAATTGATTTCACATTGAACTAGTGGCGAAATCAAAAAAAATACCAGAACATTGTTGGACATGTTGACCTGTTGGGTTGAAACATTATGGAGTGTATACATCTTAAAGTCCGTGACTACACTACACTGATTAATTATAAGTGGCGAATTGCCAAGCACTGCATTGTATGTTTCTGCGAAACGACAGAACTAATAATGAACTAAAATGAACTGATCTTTTAGTATTCATCCATACTACAATGTTGACGGGATAATCGAAATACTAGCTTCTTCGGTACGAAGAAATGTTCTAATTTGGACCCACCTACCGATTTAGATGAAACTTGGAATAGATTATCTATCTATTCCAAGTTTCATCTAAACGGTGTTCCTTTCTTTTAAAATACAATGTTACCTAAGCAGAGTTATTATTTTTTAGCTATTCTTTCGATTGGCATCATAAAAGTAGGGTGATTTTTTTTTGACATTTGAGTCGGTTCGATTCCCAGACGAAGCAAGTAATTTTTAGAAAATCTATGAATGCGGAATTACTAAGTTTTAAAAATAACATAAAGTCTTCTTTAAGCAAAATACACTATCTACGATATTTAAGGTACTTCCCCTTCATGTCCCATAAGTTTGGGACGCCCTGTATAAGTAGTATATCAGTCATCTTAGTACCCATAACACAAGCTCTGCTTACTTTGGGGCTAGATGATGCGGTGTGAAAAGTCCAGCATTATTTATTTTATCCTCTCCCTGCCCTTTTCTCACATCATGTGGGGTCGGCACAACATGTGTTCTTCCATTCTCCTCTATCAGCCGTCATCTCAACACACTCCTTTCTTACTCATGTCATCCTTCACACAATCCAACCATCTTTTCTCTGGCCTACCTCTACTCGTAAATCCATCAACATTGATGGTACTCTCCTAGTTACATGACATTCTTCCCTTCTCATTACATGCACATACCATGCTAGCCTGTTGCTCCTCATCTTTTCATTCACTGGCACCACTTTCACCGCCTACTGCGCCACAGAGGTCGTCAAAACATACTCACAAATTTTCAGATAATTATTACATTAGGCAGAACTCGTGAATTTAGGCGGTTGTCTGCGCAAAACATAATTTTGTATGAAATAGCGCAACTGCGCGCAGACAAGCAGCTAACTTTACCAATGCCGAGATATGTTGAACGAAGTGTACGGGGAAGAGTCCTTGGAAGATTGAGGATAATTTTAAATTAGGATTCGTTTAACGTACCATGCATATCAGGAAATACGAAACGCAATTTTGTATGTCGTCGGCTGATCGTTGAATTGGGAATATCATGAGGCGAGTGTGTATGGGACAGCTGGAAGAGGAAGGCCTAGGCGAACCTTCTTGGATCCTACCCTAAACCGACGAGCATGTATGAAGAATGTAATGAGATTGAATGAGGCGAAAGTTGTGTGTTTGGATTAAATAGGCTCCGAAACTAGGACCGATTTGAAAAATTATTTCACTATTAGAATCCACCACCATTAGATTTTCCTGCATTATCCCTGATGAACATAGGTTATATTATATCCCGGGAAAGTGACGTTGTCCCGAAGGAACGCGGGTAACACCGCGACGGACAGCTACTAGTGATTTATATTATTACGATGTTATGTATTTTCTGAAATCAAAATCTACTGTTACTCATCACAGGAAGTGCTTATCTTGATAATTCATTGAGTTGTATGAGCCCAGTGATATCATCAACGGTAGTGACAATCAGCCCCGAATTTACGATGTTTCCAAACGATGCATCGTAGTAATTTAACGCGGACGAAGTCGCGTGTTTAAGCTAGTTTGTTTCTTCGTAAGTAAGTAAGTAAGTTCGTATGAGTCAGTGGCCAACTCTGGTGACGGAGTTTTTAGGCCGCCTTAAGGCCTCCGTCATGGCCTAACGACTTAAATAGCCGGTACCGACAATTTAACGTGCCCTCCGAAGCACGCAAGCGCTCAGATGAAAATGCCACTGGCGGTCACCCATCCACTTACAGACCGTTTCGAACGTTGCTTAACCTCGACGATCTATCAAGAACGACTAAGCAAGCACGACCACGAGCGCTTCTTCGTGGAAATAATAATTTAAACATGATCCGTTTATTTTATATTTATGTACTGAATAATGACCTTGTCGTGTTAAAAATGTGTTGCCAAGAATTTTATTAAGTCCAATATAGGTCGATCAATAGGAAATGAGTTTTATCTCGGCGTGATAAAGTTTATTATCATAGTAGCATGATTGAAACATTTTGCTTTGTCAAATACTGAGTGCTATCCAGTGAATTGGGATACTACTAACCCCCGGTTTCTATATTCAACGGACAGTCGTAGGTAACAGCTACGACTCGTTTCCACATACAAAAGTTTGACAGCTAGAAACCGGCGGTAAGTTAGCTGTCAAAATTTGTATGTGGAAACGAGTCGTCGCTCTTACCTACGAATGTCCGTTGAATATAGAAACCGGGCATAAGACTGCAGACTTTCTATCGGCCGATAGTTGAGACAGAATATACTTCGGCTCGTAATAAGTATGGAGAAGTATAGCCCGTCTCAACTATCGGCCGATAGAAAGTCTGTAGTCTGCGAGGGGGCTTACAGTGTGCTTAAAAAAATGCAGCACATGAGTTCCTGGCATTACTTATGTCAAACTACGATTCGATTTCTATTCTATTTCAAATACATGGTGAGCTTATCATCACTTGACGCCCTGAGTCACGCCGCGTCCTGAGTCAAACATTAAAGTCGTTTTTTTTTAAATGTAATTCTATTATTAAATACTAGCTGCGCTCCCGCGGTGTAACCCGCGGTCCCTCGGGATTTTTTCGGGATAAAAAGTAGCCTATGTCCGTCCCTGGGATACAACCTTTATCCATGCCAATTTTCAGCCTAATCTGTTCAGTGGTTTGGGCGTGAAAAGGTAACAAACAGACAGACAGACAGACAGATAGACAGACAGACAAACAGAGTTACTTTCACATTTATAATATTAGTATAGATTACCGTAGAGATGTTTATGCCAGGCAGAAATACTGCTGTAATGTCTAAAACTCGTGGGGAGGTCCCGTTCAACGCAACAAGTTGTTCGGACAACTTTCACGCGCAAATCACAAAACTACTCTAGTTGTGCAAAGTATGGTGTCACAAACAGGTGGGTGACCGCTACTGCATCTCTGAAGGATGGCTCTAATTTCTGGTTTATTATGCATAAAACTCATTAGGATAATCATCATCTCCCTGCCGTTTTCCCACATTACGTGGGGTCGGCACAACATTGTGTTTTTCCATTCTCCTCTATCAGCCGTCATCTCAACGCTCACTCCTTTCTTACTCATGTCATCCTTCACACAATCCATCCATCTTGGCCTACCTCTACTCGTAAATCCATCAACATTCATACCAAGTACTCTCTAGTTACATGACATTCTTCCCTTCTAATTACATGCCCATACCATGCTAGCCTGTTGCTCCTCATCTTTTCATTCACTGGCGCCACTTTCACACTTCCTTATTTACCTATTCCTTACTCTGTCCATCGTCACTCCACACATCCATCTCAGCATTCGTATCTCAGCCACGAAATTTAAAATTCATTAGGATAATATAAACTATAATCATCATCATCATTAGCAGCTCAAATGATAGCCCACTGCTGGACATAAGCCTGGCATCTGAGCCTCAGATGCCACTCCAATCGGCCCTGTGCTGTTCTTATCAAATATAATAAGCATTAGGAAAAAAATAAAACTGTCGGCAAAGCCATCGGACTCTAACACCGGTATTCACAAACATACTATGAGGTCTCACAGTGCGCGCGGACGCACAGGACATACTGATTTTGGGACCCTGTGCGTTCGCGTCGCGCGCACTGTGAAACGTCAAAGTAATGTTTGTGAATACCGAAGTAGAGTGCGTTTCATCAAATAGTTCCGATGCCGTAATGTTGGCACTCCTGTGGTTTTATTGGAATTTCTTGAGAAAATTATGCCTAAAACATTAAAAAGTGGTGTTGAAGGCGAAGGACTTTTGTAAAAGAGAAAAACGTAACGAGGCCCCACATAAACCAATACATACACTTATTTTCACTACTGCCAACATGACGGCATAGGAACTATTTAAAATTTAATGAAACGCACTCTACATTAGCTCTAGCCTCGTGAGATGTAGAATTGATAGTAGAACACTCTAGGTGGGTACCTACCTACTTATTAACCGACTTCAAAAAAAGGAGGAGGTTCTATGTTCGGGTGTATGTATGTTTTTTTTTTAATTTTTAAGGTTGGGAGTTCGAATACCGTGCAAAAAAACGCACTTTTGCACGGGTTTTTTTTTTTTTCTATTGAACCAAGCTACTATTTAGCTTTAAAACGTCACCATAGATGACCACTATATCCATATATATGCACTATGTAAGTAAGTAGCCTTCAACTCTGCATAATAATTTGAGACACTAAAAATAAACGCACGAGACGACCGCGTGCATATTCCCCTCTCACTCGCACACCGAGCGTGAGAGCGAGATGGAAATACACTTTCAAAATGGACGCCAGCCGTGTGGGTTTTTCTGTGTTGCGAATTCTTAGACCTCTAGTTTAGCAGGTTTTAATACCTACTAATTTCAATCTTTAATTCTTCAAATGTAAGGTTAGCATGAATAAAAAAAAACAATTTAGGCCCCCTTAAAGTCCTTCGTACTTTTAACGACTTAAATAGCCGGGACCGTTATTTTATAAAACGTGCACGATGCACAGACGAGCGATGAAAATGCCACTGGCGGGCGGTCACCCATCCACTTACAGACCGTTTAGACCGTTGCAGCGTTGTGGCGAGGCATTATGCTGAGTCGAAGCCCTTTTGCTGCTGTAGCACACGCACACATAGGTACATGACTGGTTTCTTTTATTCTTTATATTATTATTTTTTCTCTTCTCATTTTGTATTTTGTGTGTGCAACAAAATAAATAAATGTCTATGTCTAGAATATTGCTTAACTTCGACGATCTATCAAGAACGACTAAGCAAGCACGACCACGAGCGCTACCCGAGGTATTAATCCACTTAATGTCAATTAGTAGGTACCTCCTACAGTTGATAATGACATCGCACTAGCAAACATAATTAAGTATCAGTATCAAACTTAATGATTATGTTATCATGTTAGGATTCATTTGATAGCCTTTTAAAATAAACTTTATGTAGATAATTCGCCTATGGCATGTCCGGTCTGAAAAATCATTGAATTCGCGACACTGTATGTAACCGTTATGCCGGCCACTCACGATCCAGTCTACCGTCCAGTTTGCAGCGCTGCAAACTTGATCAAGTCGGCAGAACGAAGTTCTTTTCCGCTTGTCATGCACACCCATACCAATACACCGTCAAGTTTACTGGACGCCGCATCCAGTCCGCGGCAGACTGGACGGTAAACTTGATCGTGGGTGGCCGGCATAAGGGTTGAGCTCTATTGGGATGAGAACTACTGGGATGAGTGGATTTTAAGTTAGACAAAGGCTGGACCACTCAGTGAAGTCAAAAGAAAATAAAAATAAGTTACTCACATTCGGAAATACCTTTATAATAACTTGCAATGTTTGTATGTTTGAATAAATAAAATAAATAAATAATAATGCTGGACAATTTCACATCACAGCATCATCTAGTCATCATCTTCATTCTATCATCTAATGTTTGTCAGTGTGTATCGTTGGTCCGGGTCAAATCTGGCAAGCTGAATTTGACCCACTTCCAGGTGTCCGATTGAGCTGAATTTTGGTACACTTATGAGTCCTCGGTGACAATGCAATAATATGGTAACAGCGAGCTGATCTGATTATGGAGTCATGAGCTGTTCCACGGAACTCCTCAGAAAATAGGCCGATTGAGTTGAAACTCGGTTCTTAGATTAAGTATCATCTACAATTTTCTTATATGGTGACAGCTGATCTGACGATGGAGAACGGAACTCCTCAGAAAATAGGCCGATTGAGTTGAAACTCGGTTCTTAGATTAAGTATCATCTACAATTTTCTTATATGGTGACAGCTGATCTGACGATGGAGAACGGAACTCCTCAGAAAATAGGCCGATTGAGTTGAAACTCGGTTCTTAGATTAAGTATCATCTACAATTTTCTTATATGGTGACAGCTGATCTGACGATGGAGAACGGAACTCCTCAGATAATCGGCCGATTGAGTTGAAACTCGGTTCTTAGATTAAGTATCATCTACAATTTTCTTATATGGTGACAGCTGATCTGACGATGGAGAACGGAACTCCTCAGATAATCGGCCGATTGAGTTGAAACTCGGTTCTTAGATTAAGTATCATCTACAATTTTCTTATATGGTGACAGCTGATCTGACGATGGAGAACGGAACTCCTCAGATAATCGGCCGATTGAGTTGAAACTCGGTTCTTAGATTAAGTATCATCTACAATTTTCTTATATGGTGACAGCTGATCTGACGATGGAGAACGGAACTCCTCAGATAATCGGCCGATTGAGTTGAAACTCGGTTTGTAGATCAAATCGATATAAAGGGAATAGGAAGCGTAAACAGTAATATTTAACATAACAATTAGTCTTTAAGACTCGACGTAACGGGACTACTTGTTGAAATTTAAAAAAAATAAAACTTAATTCTTTTGACATCACTGAGTGGACCACCTTGTGTAACTATAGTTGTTGATGTAGTAGGTAAACTGGATGGGTGACTGCTAGTAATGGACTCGCAGAAAACTTTTACCTCAATTCAATACATTTAACTTTTAGCCCACCTTATATTTTATTTATATGTGACACTGTTTATATATGATTTTATTTACCTACAGTTGAACATACCCAGTGCCTGTTGGGAGCTCTTATCTCGAAGTTGTTGACGAATACGTCTACCTGGGACAAACAGTCCGATTGGGCAGGTCCAACTTTGAGAAAGAGGTCAGTCGACGAATCCAACTCGGCTGGGCAGCGTTCGGGAAACTGCGAGATGTCTTTTCGTCCAAAATACCTCAGTGCCTTAAGTCGAAGGTTTTCGATCAGTGTGTGTTACCAGTGATGACATATGGAACTGAGACGTGGTTCCTCATTATGGGCCTCATAAGAAGGCTCAAGGTCGCTCAACGAGCTATGGAAAGGGCTATGCTTGGTGTCTCTCTACGAGATCGAATCAGAAATGAAGAGATCCGTAGACGCACTAAAGTCGCCGACATAGCCCACAGGATTAGCAAGTTGAAGTGGCAGTGGGCGGGGCACATAGCTCGTAGAACTGACGGCCGTTGGGGCAGAAAAGTTCTCGAGTGGAGGCCACGCACCGGAAATCGCAGCAGAGGACGGCCCCCCACGAGATGGAAAGACGATCTTGTAAGGGTTGCTGGGAGCCGTTGGGTGCAGGCTGCACAAGATCGATCGCTGTGGAAATCTATGGGGGAGGCCTATGTTCAGCAGTGGACGTAAAAAAGGCTGAGATGATGATGATGATGATGAACATACCTAAATTTTTTTAGTAGATAAAACTAAAATACTTACATGACTCAGTTATGAGTCCATTTAGTCTTGCTAAACTTACCTAGATTTCCTAATATCAGCAAAAATAATCAAAATAGGTACATATCGCTTAGTCAACCAAGATAGTCCCATTTTGGTAATGTTAGATAAGATTAGATGTACTTAACACCTGTTTCATATCAACCCATGGTTTATCTTGTGAATGAACGAAAACTAACTAACGTCTGTGGTCAGTTCATGAACAATTTTCCCACAAGCAAAAGTTTCATTCATTCACACACTAGGTACAAAAGCTCACACTTTGGCTCACACTAGTGCTGTAACCCTGCCTCTATTCACACACTACACTACACTAGGTACAAAATTTCACACCCTGGCTCTCAAGAGACTTGGACATTACAGTTACAGCACACTATACACCGTACCCCTTCCTCTCTCTCATTTTTTCCACATTTCATATTTTCGTCCACTTAGGATTAATAGTAAAACAGGGTCACGACTGTATCCCCAAGGCGCGGTAGACATTCTCTCAGATCTTTATATTCCAGATCCTTTGAAGATGTCTAAGGGGGTAGTCAGAGGCATATACAAATACATATTTGATACATGCCCACATCTTGCAGAAGTTAGTATTCCATACGTGACAGGTTGCAAGCCCATCGCCGCCTATTATAATAAGGATTAGTAGGATTAATAGTAGATTATGATTAATATGTATATTTGTGTAATGTGTGGAGAAAATAAAACTTTTTCTATTCTATTCTCTCTGGACCGTGTTGCGGACCTCAAATGGAATTGGACAGGACACCTGGCTAGACGTGGTGATGGTCGCTGGAGTAAAACCTTGACCGAGTGGTGGCCAAGAGGATGTAGTAGGAAACAGGGTCGACCAAACGCGCGTTGGGTCGATGACATTGAAAAAGTCGAGGGCAAAACCTGGATCAGGGACGCACAGGACCGAAAAGTCTGGCAAAAGCGAAAGGAAGCCTATACCCAGCAGTGGGTGACACCAGGCTGAGATGATGATGATTCTATTCTCTCTAAGGCAACACTGAAAAGCAGCGCCTGATCCCTCACTAGGCAAGTAGCTGAGTAGTTGCCTATTCAACAAACATTTTTCATTTGTGTTTATTGTTATATTTTTTTGTGTACTTATTTTTTTTTCTAAATGTATTTTCTTTCTTTCTTTTATTTTCACAATGAAAATGAATAAGCTATATTTTATCCCGGGACAGTGAAGTTTTCCCGAGGGACCGCGGGTAACTCCGCGACGGACATCTAGTTAAAAATAATGCTGAACATTTCACACAGCATCATCTAGCCCCAAACCACATAATACAGAGCCCAAAGTAAAGCTATGATGGGAACCAGTTAACTGATATAGATATGAAAAATAAATCATAGAAACATCCAGACCCGAGATAAACATATGCAGATCATTCAATTTCATACAATTATTCCGCGGGGATCGAATCCGCAAACTTCTGGGTCCCAAGCGGGCTTTCACCCACTCACTGGAGAGAGTACAGAGGTACCCTATTATTTATAGTGCTTCATGTCATTACATTACATTGATTGAAAGCCATTGATAAAATGTGCGTTACGTTACTGTGGCAAGGCACCTGTGTTCGTGTTGTTTGTTTTGAATTTTGGCGCGGTTTTCAATCATGTTTTTTTTTTTTACAATCCCGTACCAAACACGGCACGACACGGCATGGTTCATGTAATGCTTGCACCAAAAAACAACATTCATATTGTGAAGGTTTATTTAGGCCACTCACCTCACAGAGTTGGCAAGATACGCGAATGAATCCTTGAACTCTTTAGAAATCAACACCGCAATCCATTAGCACCATGAAAGTTCAAACATACTTGTAGTTTTCTAGGATTGAAACACAACACACACACAATTCCTGGAACTGTTATTTATTTTCGAAATTAGAATCTTGACGCAACGCGATTCGCGATAACGATGCGCGAGGGCAACACGACACGAGCGAGAAGAAGTGATCACAGACGTACTAGGGGAAGTGATTGAATCGGGACGCGGGAGGGAGCGGTGCTTGTGTTGCCAGCTGATGAGCAGATTTTACCTACCTCTGGACAAGTTCTCAGTTATAGTTATGTCATCGGTAAAATCTGCTCATAAATTGTTATTTTCGTAAAGTAGTATAGTAGAAATATAGATAGAGTAAAGTATTCCCAATTGCATGGGTGCTGAGTGCTGACATATTTTGCCATTTGAAGTTTCTAATGATGCAATAAGACAAAAATTCATCACAAATAATCACAATTAGTATCTAATCCACCTAGGTATCCAACAAAGCTTTTGACTTGATCGCACTCGTGTCCGCGCCGTACGCGCCGCAGTCATTTTTCTATACAAGAAAATCAAGAAATACTGATGACGTCAGAAAATGCGGCTCGCTTCTGACGTCAGGATTTTCTCTAATGAATTGACAACTGTGCGCTTTCGGCTCGGCTGGACTGTGCGACCACCCATAGTTGTAAAATAATCAATTTTCTCAGTCGAAAGGTGTGTGAAACAAAAGAGTGAAAGTGTCATTTCAGCCAACAGTGCTGGCCCAGCACCCATGTAAGATAAAAAATTCTGGCAGGCACCTTTTTCATTTTGCCAAAGTTTGATAGGTAGTTACACTGGGTACGAACAACCAATCTTACATAATAGCTCTTTGATTTGGTGCACTAAACGATCGCGCAGGTTTGGTACAGTAGGTGAGTTAAGACGATGCAACAAACTAAGCGAGTGAGCGAGGCAGCTATACAACGCTGTCTTCGTCTTTTAGGCGTCATCAAAAATAGATTAGCTACTTCAGAGCGCTAGAGATCTGTTGTGCGTACTGTACTTTATCTCATTTCAATTAAAAGAAGTAGGTACCTAACCTACCTACTTCTTAAATACAAAATTATATATTATTTATTTCCTACCTAAGTAGGTCAATTAAAAGAAGTAGGTAGGTTAGGTACCTACTTCTTTTAATTGACCTACTTAGGTAGGAAATAAATAATATATAATTTTGTATTTTTTTTAACTAACCTATACTTTCCCACACCTAGGCAAAGGTCTCCCCCATACTATATAATACATAGTATATAATACCAAAGTATTTTCATAGGGGTACTTGCTATGATGGTAGGAAGGAGACTACAATCATAATCCTGTAAAAACGTAAATCCGCGTAATCCTCGTAACAAATTCTACATTGATTTGTCATCCACTTGACTCGGTAAATAATTAACAGCGGGCAACACTCTGTTTACCTGTCATTTTAATCAATGACTCAAAATCTAAATGGCGTTCATGCGTCATTAGACAAGGATGACACTACAAATTTATATTGAGTGGAACAGAGACAGCTACAATGTTTTCATAATAGACATTTAGACATTTATTTAGACATTTATTTATTTACAACTTAAGCTAACATTACAGATACTTATATCTAAGGCGTTAACCTAGTGAGATCAAAAATAAAAAAGATAAAAATAAAAAACAAACAATTTAAAGGTACATAGAAAAAAATAAATACAGTAGAAAACACGAAAGAATAAGACTAACCTACCATGGCATCAAAGAGCTAGGCTCTTCGCTATAACTCAGACACTCCCTCTCGAGCGCCGGCCACCTATCGGCAAAGATATCACACTCTGCATTGGATGTAGACAGAGCATTGAGGTGTCGTTGTGCTCGGCATACGGGCGATTGCTGACGGGCTACTGTTCGTGCAGGCCTCGGTGCAAAAAGCGGTACTCGCCCAGGGCGGAACCTGGCTCGATGCTCCGGGACACACAGCCTACTCACTTCAGCTAGTAATACCGGACAATCAAACATCCCGCGTAGAATTCTGACCATAGTGAGCATTTGATTGCAGAGCCTTCGTGTTTCAAGTGAATTGAAGGATAGCATACCTTGCAGATAATTAGTAGGGAACATATAGGGATAGTAACCGTATACCTTTTTGTACAGGAAACGCAGAAAGCGTTTCTGTACTTTCTCTACCATCAGGGTATACGTTACCTCATAAGGGTTCCATACGCAGGCGCTAGACTCCAGCTTAGACCTAATAAGGGATGTGTATAAAATTTTGATTGCGTCTATATTAGAAAAATCCTTGCTATTTCTTGTGACAAATCCTAGTTTCCTATAACTATCTATTGTGAGTTTTTTAATGTGATCATGAAATGTGAGTTCTGGTTCGAATAATATACCTAAATCCTTAACTGTAGGTGGTCTTGTCAGTAGATCCCCATTTAGACTATAGGGCATGATGATTGGACAGGTGGATCTAGAGAAGGTCATGACCTGACATTTTGATATATTTAGATTAAGTCTATTCTCCTTGCTCCATGCATTTACAGACTCTAAATCACGTTGTAAGGAATAACTGTCATCTGTGTTCTTTATAGGGCAGTACAACTTGAGGTCATCAGCATAAAGTAGGCACTTCGCAGTTGTAAGGGTTTTCGCTAGATCGTCAACCATTAGGGTAAATAATAGAGGGCCTAAGGATGACCCTTGACTGATTCCTGATCTAGTGTGATAAGCTGGTGAATCAAAACAACCAAGTCTTACGAACTGCTTACGATCTCGTAAATAATCAGCAAAAAGTCTTAAAAGATAAGGAGCAAACCCGAACTGACTTAATTTGCTCAAGAGAACATCATTGTCAACATGGTCGAAGGCTTTTTGGAAATCAAGGTATATGACATCAACTTGAGTACTACGATCTAACTCGGTAGAGATGAAATCTACTATTGTCAATAGGTTCGTATTCACAGAGCGGCCCTTCCTAAAAGCATGTTGGGCGTCGTTCAGGTAAGGTTCTACTTGTTTGTATAGTCTACCATGTAGACATGTCTCAAATAGTTTCGCTAAAGATGAGAGGATAGCGATTGGTCTGTAGTTTTGGACAAGTTGTTTATTTCCTACTTTCAAGATTGGCACAACTCTAGATAGTTTCCAAGATGTCGGATATATGCTAGTTTGGATTGATAAATTAAATATGTGTGTTAGAGGTGTTGCTAAATGGGTATTAAATGCTTTAAGTATGTAAGGGGGAATATTATCTGGTCCAATAGAGCTTTTTGGTTTGAGTTTTTGAATGTTTTTTGTAATCTCACTTTCTGTGAAGTCTTTCATAGTTACAGATAGAATAGATAGAATAATTAATGACCAGAGAATTGCAACGTAGTTTAATTTAGGTTTTAATAACGTTATTAGAATAATACAGCGACAAAAATAAATGTACTGGTTCGTACTTTTTAAATACAGTGTTCAGAATTATTTAAACTTCTAATGACTTTTCATCAATAATATTTTTGAAATTTTAATAGAGAAAGCAACTGCTAGCGCCCTCTATCGGTTGCTCATTAGCACATTTGACTACAGAGCGTACCTGCGGATCGGCTATGTCGTGGGTTCGAATCCACTAAGGGTGCAGTTTTTGGAATGCATTTCAATAATCAGAAACTTAGGCTCAATGCACATTGAATTGGCAGCGATGAGACGTAACAAGACATTCCTTATCTATACTAATATTATAAAGAGTAAAGATTTGTTTGTATGTTTGAAATGAATAGGCTCCGAAACTACTGGCCCGATTTGTAAAATTCTTTCACCAATAGAATCCTACATTATCCCCGATGAACATAGGCTATATTTTATCCCGGGGAAGTGAAGTTTTCCCGAGGGAACGCGGGTAACCGCGACGGACAGCTAGTAAAGCATATGAACAATGTAACAAGCTAAAGAAAAGCTTGATAGAATGTAGGACGCGCGACCGCGCGAGACTGCTCGCGGCGCGACCTCTCTTTCAATGTAGGTATATCTTGTTACCTACTTATGGTTTATATTGTTTTGTTACGTCTCGTGGCGTCGCGTCTCTGCCAATTCAACGTGCCTTGAGCCCTTGAGCCATAAGCTAAAAACATACTATCGGACGCGGCTTACGGACGCGGCTGACAGCCGCGATCGGATAATGATTGTACACGCTCGCTGTGCAAACTATCGGACGCTCGGACGAAATATAAAGGGGACGTCTGATTGAAGGAAGTCCTCATACAAAATTTTCTGTCAATTTTTGCGGGGGACGAGGTAGCACACTAACGCATTTTACACACACATACGCATTTCGTTTTTGTATCGCTACACAAGCACACTACATAAAAAATACAACACACTCTCATTTTTACACACACTATTGCAAATTTCGTATAAACATAATGTAGCGACGTAAAACAGAAAGTAGCACACATCAAGAAAATAAGGGAAGGGAACGTCAATAATATTATCGTTATCGATTATATGCGTGAATGAGTGAATGATGACAAATTATTTCTTCCATTTCTCAGTTTCTATTAATCGTATATTTTGCATTGTGAATAAAATGAACTTAACAATGCTTTACAATGTAGTAGATAAGTTAATAACAAGTAAAAATCGGTTAGACCGTAAAATTTAATTGTACAGTGCCACCAAAATATCGAATTTCGAAACTATTAATGTGTGTAAGCTATCGGTCTATTGATGTCGTCCCACTAGTTCTTTCGAACCAGTGTGGCGAAAGGATTTCAAGTGCGCCCCAAAGAGGCGTCTTTATACGTTGACGATGACGAGTTTACATAGGTAGGAACTTATATTTTCTGAATACTTAGGTACTGTAAAACTAGTTTATTTAAATCTAATAGCCTTGAACCTTCATTACAATTATAGCTACTTCTGCCATATGTAAGTATATACAGGATGTCATAGGAACGACAGTCAAGCGGAAGTCCAGTGATGCAGGACCACTGTTGCTGCAATGTCACAAAAACATGAATAACTTCTAAACTACAAAAAATCGTTGAACATACATGGGGGTGATTTGGGTAGCCCTTGGGATGTTGCATCACTAGACTTTTGCTTGACAGTCGTTTCTGTAGGGATGTTTGTTGCTTTTGTAGTACTTAAACCTCAAATGGTCCCATAGGCTTTTTCGATCCTTACATGAAACTGAATCGATTCTAGTACAAAAAGTATAGGAAAAGTTTTTGACAATTTCTGAATTTTCTAGTACTCAAACGACCCCATAAAGTCTTTTGATGTTTACCTGAAACTGAATAGATTGGAATCAATTTTTTTTTTCCTTTTGCCATTTTTGTCGCTGTCTGTACATTTTTTCAAAATGCAGTTTAAAATATCTCAAAAAGATAGGGAAGGTCTTCTAAGAGCGTTTTCTTGTAGCTACAATGGTTAAGGTACCTGCCCTCCATGGCCCATCTCAAAAATCCACCTGTATAGTCCGAGTAGGCGTCCAGGATGGATGTCTATTGCATGCTTGTTTCCATTTTTCTTTAATAATCTCTTGGGAACATAAAATCAACAAGCAAAGAAAAGTAGGTACATACAAAGTTTTTAAAAATGTTCATCTTCCGTTCATTCATTTAAATCATCGATATCAATACCACTGCACTATAGAACATTTCAACTAGTCAAGTTAGGGTTGTCATCAATTTGAAATAATTATTACTATGTTTTAAAATAAATTACCTATAATTATTTTGCGTGGTTTTATTTTATTTTTAATTCACAATATATTCATAGTTATTATGTCGGATTGGGGGAGGGGGGATCAAAGTTCCCACTTTTGGGCTTTTCGCTTATATTCCGATAGCGGTGCGTCGTATGACAAAAAGTTTGTAAATGAAATGAAAGATCATAGAAAGGTTTTGCGGTTTTGAGACACACGCTCCGGAAAAAGGCAAGCTACACGCTCCGGAAGAATAAAAGGAAGCTACATTCCTTTTCAGCTTTATAACTTCAGAACCAGTCATGTTAAGCTACAAAGGTTAAAAAAACCTAACTTAAAGATAAAAAAGAAAATTTTTACGGAGCTTGAAAACGGTTGGAAATTCTGGAAAAGGGTATGGAGTTGAAGAAAATTTTATGAACTTTCATTTAGCATAAGTAAATTAATTTGGCATAATAATTGCATTGAAACGCACCGTTTTTGATAAATTAGTCAACTCCCTCCCACTCCGGCTCACCTCCTAGACATCAGTACTTTTAGTATGTTCACTTCCTAAGCACCCAGAACAAGTTTCTTAAGGAACCGCATATATACCAGCTCACGCATTCTACAACTCTCTTTTAATAACTGAACTGTTGGCAGTTTATTAAATGTTAAAAATTATGGAACACATTATAGAAACGCAATTAAAATGTAACTAGATTAAAATAAACGTGTTTTGATTTTGAAAAAACTTAGTGACATCCCTGACTCGCTACATAGATTATTACATAGTATTGAGTCACGTGAATAGACTTATTCATTCAATCTTATGGCGGAAAATTCAAATTACTCAAATATAAATATCATAAATTCATAAGGAAATTAATAGTTATGTTACAAATTAAATACTCACAAATGAAAAGAGATGCCGTCACTTTTGAAATTTGATGTTGCCGACTTGTTTCGATAACAAAATACAGCACAAATAGGCATTTTATGGCAGCTCTGTTCTCGCTCAGGTTCAGAAGTATTGTGTCAAAATGGCTACCGAAGTAGTTTTTATAAACTGAAACGACTCGGAGTCGTGTACATTTGACAGAGGGGAAATACAAGTTATGGCGCATCCCTACCTTAATGATCGAAGATCGGACGTAAGTCGCGGACGTATCCTTGAGCTTTCGGACGTCCGACAACGATCTGGCGCGCTGGATGTTTTTGTGCTGTCATCCGCGTCCGATAATATGTTTCTAGCTTTAGGTGGAAGTAGGTAACTTAGGTATGTATAAAAATATAGTTAGGTAGTTTTTGAAAGTTTTTTATTCAAAGAAACAAGAAGAAAGTTAGAAAATTTTGAACTTTTACTTACTCTAATAATAACCTTACACATAGGAAGGTACAGGTACCTAAGTATTTTGTAGGTGTAAGAGGTACCGCTGATAGCAATATTTTGTTCAAAATTTTCAAATTCATTGCAACCAAAGACCGCTATTGAAGTTAGCGCCTAAATCAGAATCGTCTCTTCCATATTCAAAATTAAGATTTTCATTTCCCAAATTGTCATAAGCATACGTTTTCTGTCTAACATTTCTGAATGCATCATCTGCATACGAATCGTAGTCATGCGGCTGATAGCTAGAATAATCAAAATTGTCTATGGGAGTTTCATAGAATTGATTTGGATTCGGAATTTGAAATCTTGTCTGTCTATCAGTTAGTTTTCGAAGAATGTTCTGCATGTTAGCAAAGCTTTGATAGTCACTTCCTATTTCAATTTCTGTGTTTCCAATACTTGGGGCATAGATTACTATATTACTATTACCAATATCTCTGTTAATAGTGTGTGTATCTTTATCTTTAACATAATTGATGTTTTCACTATCTTCCGTAGATGGATCTTCATGTTTATTTAGATTTTTCTTTTTAATTTTCTTATCTTTCTCATCTTCGCTATTGACAGCTCCTACTTCATTAATTTCATTTTCTGTTTTATCACTCAGTTCTTCCTTAACTTTAACTACTTCAGAATGTTTACTGTTAGATATATTTTTACTTATTTTAGTAGATTCTTCATTGGTTTCATTAACATTTTCTTCAGCAGATTCAACTTTGTTAGTTTTACTAACATTTCGTGTTTTGGATATTTTACTTTCACTCTGAGATTGATCATTGTTCATAATTTTGATTTGATTTTCATTTCTGTTATTACTTGATTCTTCGTTATTGTCGATTTGATTTTCATTTCTGTTATTACTTGATTCTTCGATATTGTCGATTTGATTTTCATTTCTGTTATTACTTGATTCTTCGATATTGTCTTCGGGTTTATCATCAGTTTTATTGTTCCCATGTACATCATCATTTTCAAAGTTATCTTCTATTTCAGGGTGATTTTTAGCTTTATTGTTGCAATCGTTAACTGTTATTTTCAGAGTTGTTTCTTTTTCTTCGTCTTCATTATCATCATGATTTTCAACTTTCAGTTCTACGAATGTAAAGTCAATATCTTCATGTTTGTCTGACAATTCGTTTATAAAGTTGTTGAACTCTTCGCCAATTTCGTGGAGTTCTTTGGCTCGTTCTTTAGTGACTTGGATACAGCTGCTGTTTTCAACTACTGCAAAAAATATATGTATTTTTATTATTTATCTAACTAAAGTAATACCTAAATAATGCTGGACTTTTTACACATCATCATCTAGCCCCAATGTAGGTAAGCGCTTGTAATATACTATTTCAATTCTTTTTCTTCGTAAATTCATACATTTAGACGACCTCTGTGGCGCAGTGGGTGAAAGCCCGCTTAGTACGCAAAAGGTTGCGGGTTCGATCCCCGCCGCGGGATAAATGTTTGTATGATCCGCAAATATTTATCTCGGGTTTGGGTGTTTGTATCTATAATAAGTAAGTATGTATGTACAAACAAAAAGTATATACCTAAGTAGTATATCAGTTATCTGGTTCCCATAGTACAATCTTTGCTTAGTTTGAGGCTAGATGATGCTGTGTGAAATTTCCAGCATTATTATTTAAACATAGAAATCACCAAGACACGTGACAAATATCTGTAGATAATACAAACATTGGCGGGGATCGAACCCGCAACCTTCTGCGTCGCAAGCGGACCTTCACCCACTGCGCTACAGAGGTCGTCAATGTTTGTCTTTGTGTTGTTTTCTGCTGAAGTAGCCTTTATAGTACTACTCTCGCGACTTTCACTTGTGCGTTCGCGAATGTCGTGAGTTCGAATCTCGTTCGGTCATCAATGGATTTTGCTGCTAGGCCCACAGAAATGAAATGAAATGAAATTTTTTCATCATCTTTTTGCCCTTAACCCACTCTATGTGGGGTCAGCACAACATGTATTCCTCTTCCATTTCCCTCTATCAGCCGTCATCTCAGCACTCACTCCTTTCTTACTCATATCAATCTTTCACACAATCCATCCATCTCTTCTTCGGCCTCCCTCTTCTCGTATATCCATCCACATTCATACCAAGCACTCTTCTGGTCACATGACATTTTTATTTGCAAGAAATAAGACTAAGCCACTGAGGTATTTACTTTCTTAGGCCGGATTCGAAACTATATTTTAGCCGCCGTAGATTACCTATACTGCGACTACCTAATTTGGTTGAATCTTGTCTGAATATAAAAGATTTTTGCTTACCATTATTGACAGGAAGAGCTTGGATACACAGCCTATGTAGGACCTGAAATAAATATTCATAGGTAGATAGTAAGCAGACAGCTAATGTCCGAGTAGCGCAGGATCGTGGTGGATGGAGGCCTATACCCAGCAGTGGGTGAAGTCAGACTGTGGATGATGATGAGTGATGTGATGAGTATGAATGAATGAATGAATGAACACTTTATTGTACACCAAAACAACAACGAAAACAATACATTAGAGACATTTACAAGTTCATTAGTACAATGGGCGGCCTTATCGCTGAAAGCGATTTCTTCCAGGCAACCTTTGATGATTGATGATATGTGGATAGTAATGATAGAAGGTAAGTTCATTAGTACAATGGGCGGCCTTATCGCTGAAAGCGATTTCTTCCAGGCAACCTTTGATGATTGATGAGATGTGGATAGTAATGATAGAAGGTACGATCGGCGACGAAAGTTCATTATAATTTGGAGTTTTTAGATCTATATTTCGGAACCCGTTGGTTGATAAATAAATGATGAAAATGAAACTTTTAAGTCCAAATTGTTTATGAACATGTCACTGCCTGTACCTACATAGGTACCTATTACATAATCATGGCTTTTTGCCAGTCGGGGCAGGCATAGACTACCTACACAGCACCTCTTTTGTAGGGATCCTAGTGTCAGTCCAAAAGCATGTGCACTAAGTATACCACTACTCTCAAACGTAAAACTCTGAACTCATTAACGCGTAGTCCGTACACCGACCTGTCAAATCTAAAATGTTTTAAAATGTCAGGTAGGCACCAAATAGGTAAGCTTTTTTGAGGCGCACTTAATAGTAGAATAATGGGGATAAAGCAGTGTATTATGCCACAGACGCCATATTGAATCCCAAGCGCATCGAAGGATTTTGAAAGCGAGGGTGTTAATGACTAGAATCCTGAGACAGCGAGGGATTCAAGAGCGCCCAAGACAAAGACAGCTTTACCTAACCCGGGAGGTGACTCTACTTTTCACACGTACTGCGAGAAATTATTTTTTGGAGGGAGAAATGTCTCACTTTGGCATAAGTTTGTGTGACGAAAAATGTAAGCGTTTCAAGCGGGTGGTGTGAAAATACTTTCACTGCTATTAAACTAGTGACACGACAAGATGGCGTGGTCTCAATAAAGATGTCGTTTCCGTATAAAAATTCAAAAATACTCACAAAAAACATGAAAACTGTCTTGGCGTCCATATTGCGGCCGAGAAACTAGCGACTGTTCAAATAATTAATTATTACAATGGTTTTATTGTAATTGTTCACGAAAATAATGTTGCCAAACTTTTAACCCTGGCTTTGACTATGGCGACGCGACAATATTTACTTCGTATGAATATACAAGCAGAGAGTAGAGGTTGGCAGAAGTAGAGATGTATGGATTGTGTGAAAAATGACAGAGTAAGAAGGGAGTGCTGAGATGACGGCTGATAGAGAAGAACAGAAGAGGAAATTATGGCCATCATAAACGACAGTCATTAAGAATATCTTAGAAGAGAAAGAGGAAAAAGAGGTTGAGGAAAAGGAGGCTTGACGGAACATGGGAGTGAAGAAGGTTGCTGTCATCTACTATATAAAAATAAGTCGGGTTTTCCTTCCTGACGCTATAACTCCAGAACGCACGAACCGATTTCCACGGTTTTGCATTCGTTGGAAAGGTCTCGGGCTCCGTGAGGTTTATAGCAAAGAAAATTCAGGAAAAATCTGGTTTCGAAACGGAGTTCGCTGGGTTTGCTAGTGTCGTATAAAGGTCAAGGAAGCTGCCTAGATAAAACTACGTGGAGAGGGATCAAGTTATGCCGACAAGGGACCTCATAAATTAGAAGGATATAACAGCGGCATTAACCTGATCGCACACTGTCCGCGCCGTACGCGCTGCAGTCATTTTACTATACAAAAAATGCTGATGACGTCAGAAAATGCAGCTCGCCTGTGACGTAAGCAGCATTTACTAATTGAATTGATAGTTGGGCGCGTACGGCTCGGCTGCACTGTGCGAGCACCTTAAAGCGGCTTATCCAATATAGCCAGTCTAAGTTTCAGACAACCTTACTTAGGTACAAATTTATTAGTAGACCAATTGGCAATTTTGTGTTACGTACGTACTCAGAAACATTTGGGCAAACATCTGTTAACTTTTTAATACCTACTTACAATATCCTATAATTTATTTACAATGTTTATGAAATAAATTTATCTTATCTTAATATATTTTCTTTAGTGTTCAACTGTCGAAGATCAGACCCTCGTTCCAGGAGCTACGTGCTTAAACGTTCCAGCGAGTCAATGTTAATGTCAAAATGTTGCTGCAGGCTTGAGACTTTTTTTTTTATTATATAGGTCAGCATTTGAGCTCACTCTGCCTGATGTTAAGCAGTGGTGAGGTCCAAAATGGAGCATGCTTACCTAGAAGGAACCTATTTACTCTTGATTTGAAGACCCCTTTATTGTACTTTGCGGGAAATACAGAGCCCGGCAATGAGTTCCACAATTTAGCGGTGCGTATGAAAAATGTAGACTCAAAACGCTTTGAACTCTGGGAATGTTTCTAACTACGCGTAGCCAGAAACGAAAAAGAAACGGAACGGTAGTCCGTACGCAGCTTACCTTTGCAATATTAACTAGAATTCGTTAAATAGGTTTTTTTTAGAGACACAGAGCTACCAAAAAAGACAGAAAGAGACAAGACATCCAAACGCTAGACCAAAGAAGCTAGCAAATGCTCTCAAGAGACTTGTGTTACCGGGACATTACAGTTACAGCATATTACACACCGTCCCCCTTCCCATCGCCCCTCCCTCTAAGGCGACACTGAAAAACAGCGCCTGATCCCTGGATCTAGACAATTTTCTGAGTAGTTGCCTTTTCAACAGTCATTTTTCATTTGTGTTTTTTATTTTATTTTATTATATTGTTTTATTTTCTTACCTACTTAGTTGATTAGTTGAATAATAGTAAATTATTCACCAAGGGGATAAAGCAGTGTATTATGTCACGGGCGCCATATTGAATCCCAAGCGCATCGAAGGATTCTTTAGTTAACTCCCGAGCGACAGCGAGGGTGTTAGTAGTTAACTCCCGAGTGCAACGAGGGAGGTAATGACTAGAATCCTGAGACAGCGAGGGATTCAAGAGCGCCCAAGACTAAGACAGCTTTAACACCGAGGTGAATACTCTGCTTTTCACGCTTATGTACTGCGAGAAAAATAGTGAACCCAGAAAATAGCAAGCAAGTCTAATTAACAGGTTTTAATCTATTCGTTTTTTTTATTCAACCTACACTGTCCCACTCCTGGGCAAAGGTCTCCCCCAATTCTTTCCAACCATCTCTCTTCTTTGATAGCTCCCACCACCCGCTATCGAAGGAGTCGATGTCGTCCGTTTATTCTCTAAAAATATTTTATTGAGGTCGTCCTTTCGTTCTCAAAAAATATTTTAGCATTAATATGCAACAACATTAGATCGCTCTATAGTTTGGAGGCATTAGCCACACTTTTTCCTTTTTGAATAAATTCTACTTGGTGCAGGTCTCTATGGTAAACATTTTCATAGAAACATCAAAAATAAATTCGGAAGAAAAAGATTAGTTGCCACATTTTATCTTTTTTTTTCGTATAAGTTCTATTGGGTGTGGACTCAATTGTAAAATTTTTAATAGAAATGTTGAAGTTCGAAATTCAAATCTCATTACTTAGGTATCTGTTCACATGAGGTTCAGAGGGAGAAATGAAATCCCATACAACTTTACCTCCCGCCGGCCATTTTGTTTTTTAGGAGGGAGTAATGGTTTACTTTCTGTTAAGAAGGTGAGACGAAAAAATGTATGGTTTTCTTGGACCGGGTGTGAAAATGTATTTTCTTTCTTTCTTTCTTTCAAATGCCTAAAGAGTCGCGCTCCAAAAGTGGAGCACGAGCCACAAACTGCAACAATGCAGACTGATTGCAGATCGACACTGAGAAAAAAAAAGGTTTTATTTTATGATGAATGGGTCGGTTATACCTAGGTATCAATTCTGGCAATGTCTGGCATACCTACCATTCTTGTCTCTTTCCACAAAATACAGGGTGTAAAAAGACGTCTACTGAAGCTGAAAGTGGTAGGTACAGCATCCCAACACACAACCAAATCCAAAAGGATTTTCCGAAAAAATCATTATATCCGGAGAAAACAGCGTTTGAAGATTACTGTTTGCGTATGTTCTGGGCGCGTTGTTTTACGTAGATTGCTGGATTTTGAGTTTTAACTGTTTATTTCCTTTTATAAATGAAATGATTATGTAGGTATGGTCTTATTATGTTGTAATAGTAGTAAATAACCGGAAATAACATAAAATTACTAAGATAAGTAAAAAAAAATTGTGTTTTTGTTTTCGCTAAATATTGATTGCAACCCCTCAGTTTTCGATAGTTGTCTTTTTACACCCTGTATAAGCTCTTGCTGTGCTCTTGCTCTGTTGAGTCAGAAAGCAAGAGGCATTAATGTTATCGTGTAAATGGCGTATTATGAATCCCTATTTCCCTTGGTCACGTTATAATCGTATATAACTTGAGCTGATTCTTATTGTTCTCTTCCAAACTCAGAAAAAGGTTTAATTTATTATGTAAACAAGTAGGTATGATGTTTCTCACTGCCACTGCAAAGGCCTTTCTTCTTAGACACTATTAACCCATACGAAGAACATTTCTTTGGGGCATCGAGTCCGGCCCAGTTTCACTTCAAAGTTATGGGAGGTAGGGGAGCATTGGGCAGTAGAGGATTAGATACCCACGTGTTATGCCGGCCAGAATTGATTGTATGGGGGTGGATTGGCTTGATCCAGCTCCTTACGGTCAATTCTAACTGATCAAATTGGCGTCATGCCGATTGGATGATAGGCATGATGATTGATGGTGTATGGCCGGCATAACACGGGGGTGTCCAAACCTCCTAAAAACTTAGGCATCTAGATGAATTTACAGCGTCAGGATCTAACCTATGCTTAGGTACACTCAACGGGATTCTGTACCTAATGCCTAGTACTTGAACTGCCAAGTGATTGCCACCGCCCACAGACAACTGCAGCATCAAGAGGCACTGCAGATGCGTTGCCAGCCTTTGAGGTAGAAATAGGCTCTTCTCTGAAAGGCGCCTAAGTCGTATCGGTCTGGGAACACCTCTGGCGACAGCTGATTCCACAAGTCTGATGTGCGAGGCAGGAATAGGCGTGAAAACCGCACAGTTGTGGACTGCCAACCATCTACATTATATGGATAGTATAGGTATTGCTGTCGATGCATACGATGGCGGAATTCAGCGGCTGGAATCAGTACAAACAATTCCTCTGAACACTCAACATTGTGTATGCGGTACATGATGCATAGAGATGCAACATCTCTACGTAAAGCCAGGGGATCAAGCCGATTGGATAGGACTTGGTCGTCGAACGGCTCTTCGTTGTATACGATCAAAAGGAAGGAGCTGGTACTGGGGTGCCCCAGCCCAAAGATGAGAACAGTATTCCATGTGCGACCGTACCTGCGCCTTATACGAGTACATATAGTTGCAAACGATGAGCCGACATGAAATACTTTCTTTACATTGCGTTTGCTAAGTGTTCGTACTTGCAGAATATGATGAGTTAGTGAGTTTACATTTATCGAAACGAATGGATTATTGATGCACGGCTGGGCTTCAAACTCGCAATCGGATTAAAACGAGTGCCTCTCACTAGGCCAACAGCTTTCCATACCATACTGTTTGTATAATTGTACGTAAGTACGCCACACAACTGTGCATACATTGTAATTGATGAATGGTTAAATACAATATAAAACCTACTTACTGAAAGTAAATAAGGTATAGGCAAAGACAATTTATGACGTTTTTAATTCTGTATAGTCTACTAATAACATAAATGTGATGCATGTTTGTGAGGGCGTATAGCAAAGAGAATACAAGTCCACACATCTCAACATTCTCATCTCTGTCGTATGCACTCTTCTTTCATCCGTCACTTTGGTTGCCCACCCAACACTGATCCATACAATACGACAGGTCTAATGATCGATTTGTATATCATCTTTCCCCTTGAGTTTAAGGGGCATCTTCTGATCACTTATACCTAACTTATACCTTCGCCCAATGCGCTACCTCTGTAGCGCAGTGGGCGAAGGCCCGCCTGCGACGCAAAAGGTTGCGGGTTCGATCCCCGCGGCGGGATCAATGTTTGTATGATCTACAAATATTTGTCTCGGGTCTGGGTGTTTCTATGTATAATATGTATGTATTTACAAACAAAAAGTATATAAGTAGTATATCAGTCATCTTAGTACCCATAACGCAAGCTCTGCTTACTTTGGGGTTAGATGATGCTGTGTGAAAAGTCTAGCATTATTATTTACTACGACACCTGCACTTTGGGAGATCTCATACCTCCTCCTAATGGTCCAAATGGCTCTGAAAAGCGTGATACATCGACTCGAAAGAAGAAGAAGAAGAATACTACGACGTGTATTATTAAGCTGCGTACTAACTACGCCTTCCCGGCTATGCGTTCACGCATTTCATCAACCTGGAACGCCTGAAAACGTAGCCTGAACGCGTTGTCCGTAGGTACAGGGCTTTAATAGGTAACGATGCTTTAACTCAAACGCAAAAACTACTGAGTGAATTTGGATGAAATTCGACAGATAAATATATGATAGTCTGAAAGATGATGAATAGATGGATGGATTGTGTGAAGGATGACATGAGTAAGAAAGAAGTGAGTGTTGAGATGACGGCTGATAGAGGAGAATCGAAGAAGAACACATGTTGTGCCCCACATAATGTGGGAAAAGGGCAGGGAGATGATGAAATATTTAATAGTCTGGAATAGCATAGTCTTTTATCCCGGAAAAGGGAAATACATAGGGACCGCAGGTAACACCGCAGAGCGCAACTTGTATCAATGTAAAGGGGTGATCCATTGGCGAATCGGCAAACCAACGCGCTATAGTTTTAATAACGCGTTAATTCCCATTCTCTGCCTACCCCTTTGGGAAAGAGGCGTGACTTTATGTATGTATGTATGTATCTGCGGCCTTTATTCCATAAGGCATTTACTGAATTTGTCATTGAATGCCAATGGA
Source organism: Epirrhoe alternata (assembly GCA_963565295.1). Lineage (NCBI taxonomy): Eukaryota > Metazoa > Arthropoda > Insecta > Lepidoptera > Geometridae > Epirrhoe > Epirrhoe alternata. Next base: position 3,352,592 of record OY751403.1, read on the forward strand.
ATTTGTATTCTCATCGACCACATTGGTTTGTGTAGTGGGGCCGCTGGTATTTTTTATTCTCAACGACCACCTAATGGGGCCGGTTAGTGAGGTCGTTGGGAATTTATCCACGTAGGTACCGAGCACTTGGCCTAATATGGGATTTCACCATAATGGCCGGATTCATATCACATAGCTAGCATAAGGAATTATTTTATAACCTTTAAATTAAAAGCTTATAAAAATAACACAATAATACTGCAATAAATTCAATACATGAATATGTCATAAATCGTTAAATGACTATTTATTAATTTAGAACAATGATCTGTGTGTGCACAGGTGATATTTTTTTAATTTATTATATTTCTAGTGCGTTATTTGATTAAGGTACTTAGTATAAAATGGGGTGGTTCTGTGGCAGAGGCATAGTGTGCCTTTGGTCTCATACGGATCAAAAGATCCAGGACCACAATGCTACTACCGTTCATCGTGGTGTTAGCGCTCAGTGTAAGTTTTTTAATGTTTATCTGTAATATTCTGGAGTCCTATTTTGCCTTATTTTATCATTAAGTAGGTAGGTAAGTACCTAAATATTTTTAAGTACGAGTAGGTAGGTCTTAAAAATCATTTTTGCAACACCATAGAAGTAAGTCCCTTATAAACACGCTTAAAGTACGATAAAAAATAAGCAGTAAGGTACCTGTACCTACAGGGTTATGTCCTTTAAATGCACTCGAGGGGAACGTCGATAAAGGTTTTTTTTTTTTTTAGTAGCCCGTAGGGATCCCACTGCTGGGCAAGGGCCTCTCCCAAACATTTGGGAGGAATTGCCATAATATGAAGAATAATTTAGTAGTACCATTTTGATCACTTAAATTGTCTACTAAGTGATCTACTCCTGTTTCTTCGCGACCAATACCGTGAAGAACCGGGGCAACAAACACGGTTTGGGGGCGAGCATTACGTTAGCAACCATGGGTTTATGATAAAAACATAACAGTAGGTTTATAAACCGTTGGCGCGATGACCCTGGACAAGGGCGTCCAGGACCTTGATTCGGACTTCAGCTGAATGCATTCGGAATAGGTCAGCTGTTCAACCGACAGCAACCAATCAGAGTGCAAGAAACGTCAGTTTTGGATCAATTCCTGCAATTGGTTGCGGTCGTGAACAGCTGACCGATTGACAGCATTCTGCTGTCTGAATCACTAGTCAGGGTACATAAAGGATTGGGGGGAAACCGCAGAAGATCGTGAAGTGTGGAAGGTAACGGGGGAGGCCTTTGCCCAGAAGTGGGACTAATGAAAAAAAAATCAAATCTATATTTTTTTTGTAGGTGCTGAGCGCTACCGCTGCACCCAGTGGTAAGTACATACATCCAATATGACTTTTAGCTAAGACCCCTCGCAGACTGCAGACTTTCTATCGGCCGATAGTTGAGACGGGCTATACTTCTCGATACTAATTGCGAGCCGAAGTATATTCCGTCTATATATATAGGCCGATAGAAAGTCTGCAGTCTGCGAGGAGGCTTACTATCAAGCCAAAGCTATAAGCTCATCGCAGGTCCCATCCGCGCCAAGCGCGCCCAACAAATTCAATAGAAAAAGTGCTGAGACGTCAAGACCGAGCATTTCCTGACGTCATCAGTATTTTTTCTATAGAAAAATGACTGCGGCGCGTACGGCAACAGACATGTGCGATCAGATTAATGTTAGGAAATACTAAAATCTTGTTTAACGTTTTGTTAGAAGATCCCAAGTAATCAAAGCGTACGGACTTCCCGCTCCCATTAACGCATTGCCGGTTACGCGTAGACGCGTAAACATTTTGATATTTATATCGACTCGCGAGAGTACCTAAACTACGCGTAGCTGGCACGCTTTCATCAGACACGTGGAAAGCGTAGTCCGTACAAAGCTTTGTATGTATTTAGAAAATACACCGCTATTTTATGACTACCAAAAAAAATTTAAGGACACTTGCAGCAGATGCAGGAAATGATAATGGCATGGTCAGAACATTTTTTTATGTAAATATCACAAAGTTATCGAGGGTTGTAGTCAACCAAAACCGAACTCTTTTACAGGGACTTCAGACGCACAGCTGACTATCATCCTCACCTGGTTGATATTCCACTTATTAGAACTAAGCGCTTTCAAAGTTCTTTTATTATGCGCACTGCAAAAATTTGGAATCAGCTTCCCGCGTCTGTATTTCCGCTGAGCTATGACCCTGTTGTTTTCAAGAAGAGAGTTAATAGGCACCTTCTGGGTAGGCTCGCTCCATCGTAGACCTCATTCTTGCTTATGTTAGTTTCGAGGTCAAGAGCCGACCCATTAATCATAAAAAAAAAAAAAAAAAAAAAGAACAAAATTTTATGAAAACTGTACAAATAAGTACTACAGACAACAATCGCGTACAGACTCTCATTCGAACTATGTTCTCAGTCAGTAAAATGTCTGACTCGTCTCCTTTTGAGGTTATAATTTTTTTCTCTTTTTTTTGAGTTTTAGCTACATAAATGTGATCAGTAACAGACACCGAGACCGTGTTTAAAATTTTTTTGGTAATTAAAAAATAGGGGTGTATAAGTGGCATACAAGTCATGTGGTTTCCACAGCTCTGCTTACTTTGTAGTAAAATTTATTTTTTTAGTATGTTCGTCTATTTTTGTTGATGATGCTTAAATGACAACTTCAGTTCCAGAACCGAAACCCGATTTAGAAGACACTTCAATCTCTCATAGTAATTACAATTACAATAATGAATACGATAGTGCATATGATTCAACTCACGTAACTGACGATTCAATATCTGTCAACCAAGGAAACTCTAAATATAGAGATCAATTGGATGGCGAGAGCTATACCATAGAAAACCCAGATATGACGTACACTGCCGATAAGAGCAAAGGCAAATCATCATCCGAAGGCAACTACAACAGCTACTATGAAGATCCCCATTCGAAGTATGTAAATCAGGGTAAATACGATTCCGAAACCGAGAGACAAAACAAGAATACTTATCTTCGAACTGCCGATGGAATTTCAGCTACAAGCGACGATGCTAGCAATAATCATTACAGATATGAGAATGATTATGCTTCAGAAGGAGATTATGGTCAGTATACTGGTCATGACTCCTACGAATCCCATGGTGAGGACGGTGCATCATCAGAATATAACATTGATGAAGATGGAATTACTTCCTCGTCGAATCAAAGAGGACACAATGTGGGTTACGGAGAGAATAGTTACAGAAGTGCAGATAATAATGGCAATGTTGTGGTTGGAATTGGAAGCAGTGCATCAGAGAATGCTTATGAGAGTAGAGGACATTACTCCGCAAGTCCAGATGGGAATAGTGAGTCTGACAACGAAAGTTCTAGCACGTACGCGAATACTAATGCAGGCAGTTCTGTCAGTGAGGGACCTGACGGCACCACTTACGCAAGCAACAGTGGTTCCAGTGCAGGGTCATATGATTCAACAAACTCTGAGAAAGTGGAAGGGAATAAAAAGACCCAAAAGTATTCATCCAGCTCCACCAATACTGACAGCAGTTCTTCGGTGTCTACGCATATTAAACGTGAGTTATTTCAGGTTTATATTAAAACTTAGGTGTTTACATCTTTCTAAATGCCAATACTCGGCGTTGTAGTGCCTGGGTGGTGACATTGTTTTAGACGTAGGCTTGCTCAGCACCTAAATTAACTGTGGCCTGATACTACTACTGTATGTATCCGCGAGGTAGACGTTCTCGAGTTTTTAGGGAATTCAAGATCCTGTTTAGATGTCTAAGAGGCACGTCAACGTTCTTGCTGTAAGCATTTCATACGCCATCTCATCATCTATTAAAGAACTTAGTGGATCTCTTTTATTGCCCTTTAAAACCCCTCGCAGACTGCAGACTTTCAGCCGATAGTTGAGACGAAACATACTTCGGCTTACTTCTCCATACTCATTACGAGCCGAAGTATGTTCCGTCTCAACTATCGGCCGAAAAGTCTGCAGTCTGCGAGGAGGCTAAAACTCTTACTTTGTAAATCGATCTTTGTATTTTGACTGAAATTGATATTTCTTTTAACAGCAGTTACCCGTGTCGTGGATGTTATTGTTGCTCGTAAGTAGAACATGGTTTACAAATTCGCTTTGATTACCGTTCTGATCCTAAAAACTTATTGAAAAGTAATGGATCTATAGATAGGTTAATAGCTATGATACCAACAGACCTGGAAAAGCTTTGCTCCTAGTTCGCAACCCTAGAATGAATCTAGATTATGACGAATAGTTTGAACACCGTAATTCTGTTTGTATAATAAGGTGCAACGGATCAAGAAGCTCTCTCTCATGTAATAAATCCGATATTTTGGCTGAACATTTGGACGTGTTTATGACACGCGTGTGTAATTAGATATTTGAACCAGTTTTTCACCTAAGCCGTATGTTTGAGAAACCCTGGTGTAGACAGTTCCTAGAAGCTCGCGTGATAACAAAAAAAACGCCCTCTCGTTGCTTGACATGTGCTTGAAACTTCGCATCGTATCAACCAGTCATTAACAGATTTTAATTAAATTTTTCTCAGCATCCAACGAAACCCAAGACTACACGATAGTGGGTTATGAAACCACGGATGGAGATAATAAACCAATAATAGCCGTCGATCTTATCACTTACGGTAAGTTGCCTAAAATTTAGGATCCACAGTTACGATTTTGTTGTGAATCAATGTTTAATTTTCAATATAAGATTAATAATCTAAAAACCCTATGTCATGGTTCCTGCGTATTTTAAAACTTCCAGAGACTGTGTATTTCGTAATATCATTAAAAAAACTTAAAGTTTTTGCTTAAATCGGCCTTCAAAGGTATCAAGATGACAATTCCCAGCAGGTGCGATCCGAGGGGGGAGGTCACAGGGGACATGATCCCCCCCAAAATCGTACACGTCACTTAAAATCTTGTGTATTGTGCAATAAAGTCTAATATTAGTGTAGTAACCCCCCCAAAATGTCAGTAGTGACCCCCCCCCACCCCCAAACAGGAGAGACGCAGGGTAAGACAGATTTTTGTCTTGTGATTGTGAACCTGATTATTGATTGAGCGAGCTAAGCAAGCAGAGCTGTTGGTTTTCTATAGCAAAAATCAATCACCGTTCTTTACCTACGACATTTTTAAACAAAGACGATTGTATGACGACCTATACGGTTCGGTAGACACCTAGGTAATTAGATAAGACTCCTTTTCTTCTTACGTCGTCGCGAAAAAACGATAATAAACGATAAAACGTCGCGATAAAACCCGGCGTTGGCGGATTTTTTACGCTCGCGATTTGAGTGTTCATTCGAACGCGTTTTTATCACTTTTGTTTCGTCTCATGCCTGAGTAAGTTGAAAAATTAATAGAGCTAAATTACTCGCAGTAGCGTTTAGTGTCGCTAGAAGAAAAAAAAGTAAACAAAAGGCATGGGTTGTAGTAATGATTGTAGTAGTTCAATATTTTCCTATATAAAAATACTGATCACGTCAGAAAACGCGGCTAGCTTCTGATGTCTCAGCATTTCGTGTATTGCATTGACAGCTCAGCGCGTTCGGCACGGATGAGTCTTGCGACCACCTATTGTCGAAGTAGACAATAATTTATTTAACAAAGTTGATGAAGACCGCTAGTAGTAGTTATCAACTGAGCGTTTCCATGCATCAGGGGGCACGTTATAGTCGATCCCGGCTATTAAGTCGATAGTAGTTGAGACGGAATATACTTCGGCTCGTAATGAGTATGGAGAAGTATAGCTCGTCTCAACTATCGGCCGGTAGAAAGTCTGTAGAGGCGAGGTCTTAGGGCGAGGCGGCCTAAGTAAGTTCGTATGAGTCAGTGGCCAACTCTGGTGACGGAGTTTTTAGGCCGCCTTAAGGCCTCCGTCATGGCTTAATGACTTAAATAGCCGGGACCGACAATTTAACGTGCCCTCCGAAGCACGGAAGCGCTCAGATGAAAATGCCACTGGCGGTCACCCATCCACTTACTGACCGTTTCGAACGTTGCTTAACTTCGACGATCTATCAAGAACGACTAAGCAAGCACGACGACGAGCGCTTCGGCGATCGAGGCGGCCTAAAAACTCCGTCACTAGAGTTGACCACTAGCTCCCACGAGCTTAGCTACTTCAGAAATAACATAGTATTCGATTAGGCAAACCTTTTAACAAAAACTTTTTAAACAAAACGTTGATTCTCTTTCCAGATGAGATTGATCACAAGAAACATGCCTGGCACATTCCGATCAGCCGACAAGAACCCACTTATGTCTCAACATCTGGGGTTGCAACAAGCGGAGCATCTGGTGGACCGAAGGGTACTGCCGCAACTTCGGGTGCTGGCTCCAGTGGTGCAGCTACGGGACCTACGGGTGCTGTGGCAACTTCCGGAGCTGCGACAAGTGGAACAGCTAGTGGGCCTGATGGTCTTGTGGCCACGTCTGCTGCTGGCGGAAGCGGAGCAGGCACTGGTCGTACACCATCTTCAAACGTAGATGGTTCTAAGCCGAAAGGAACTGTTACACGACCAGTACCAGGACCTGGACCTCAGACTGTTCCAGGCCGGCCTGGACCTGGGTCAGGTAAGACTTTTTATCTATGTATATACATATGTGTTCTATGATCTCTATGAATAACATTATCTAGAAGGCTTTTATTACAAACTAGCGACCCCCCCCCCCGCCCCCCCGGCTTCGCACGGGTGCAATGCTGATACTAAATTTCTCTCCTATATTATGCATGTATTATACATATAAACCTTCCTCTTGAATCACTCTATCTATTAAAAAATACCGCATCAAAATCCGTTGCGTAGTTTTAAAGATTAAAGCATACATAGGGATAGAGAAAGCGACTTTGTTTTATACTATGTAGTGATCTTATTTACTTTAAGTTTCTAAAATTGTGTTACGTTCCTCTAAATCAGTTCCTTAGTGTACAGTTTTCACTCTATCAATGGACAATTAAAGCTATCCTAAACCAAATAGAAGAACTTTACATTCTATAATCTATTTCCAGAAACTTCAATAGTTCAACAGACATCAAGATCTAAACAGGAGTCGTCAGGTTCTACAGTAACAAGTACTACCATTGAAGAGTGGCCTATCGATTTGCCATCACCAAAGCCAGCAAAAAAAAGACCAACGCAAGTTACAAAAGGCCCAACCAAAAAACCAGTAAGTGGTACTGCTGAAACAGTAGCTATAGGATCTAGCACCGCACAATCTGGACCCAACGGCCCCTACTCGTCATCAGTTGTCGCTACAGGTGGCAGAGCCACAAATGGAAAAGGACCAACAGAAGGCCCAATTAAAGGACCGACCACAGGATCGACCAAAGGACCAACCAAAGGACCGACAAGTGGTACTGCTGAAACAGTAGCTATAGGATCTAGCACCGCACAATCTGGACCCAACGGCCCCTACTCGTCATCAGTTGTCGCTACAGGTGGCAGAGCCACAAATGGAAAAGGACCAACAGAAGGCCCAATTAAAGGACCGACCACAGGATCGACCAAAGGACCAACCAAAGGACCGACAAGTGGTACTGCTGAAACAGTAGCTATAGGATCTAGCACCGCACAATCTGGACCCAACGGCCCCTACTCGTCATCAGTTGTCGCTACAGGTGGCAGAGCCACAAATGGAAAAGGACCAACAGAAGGCCCAATTAAAGGACCGACCACAGGATCGACCAAAGGACCAACCAAAGGACCGACAAGTGGTACTGCTGAAACAGTAGCTATAGGATCTAGCACCGCACAATCTGGACCCGACGGCCCCTACTCGTCATCAGTTGTCGCTACAGGTGGCAGAGCCACAAATGGAAAAGGACCAACAGAAGGCCCAATTAAAGGACCGACCACAGGATCGACCAAAGGACCAACCAAAGGACCGACAAGTGGTACTGCTGAAACAGTAGCTATAGGATCTAGCACCGCACAATCTGGACCCGACGGCCCCTACTCGTCATCAGTTGTCGCTACAGGTGGCAGAGCCACAAATGGAAAAGGGCCAACAGAAGGCCCAATTAAAGGACCGACCACAGGATCGACCAAAGGACCAACCAATGGACCGACAAGTGGTACTGCTGAAACAGTAGCTATAGGATCTAGCACCGCACAATCTGGACCCAACGGCCCCTACTCGTCATCAGTTGTCGCTACAGGTGGCAGAGCCACAAATGGAAAAGGACCAAAAGAAGTCCCAACCAAAGGACCGACCAAAGGATCAACCAAAGGACCATCCAAAAAACCAACGAAAGGTAGTAAAAGACCAACTAAAACGACCAAAGGACAACCAAAAAAAACTATAGCTCCAACACAAGTCCCTACTCAGAAACCAGGAGGTCCTTCCTCATCATCCATTGCAGGCGCTAGCAGTACAGCATCAGGTGACCAAGCCTCGACTGTCGCTTTTGGCTCCAGCACCGCTTCTACTAATGGCGGGGACACCACATCAACATCCAGTGTCATTACCGGTGGAACTAGCAAAGGACGTCCAGACGGAAAATACCCGAACCTTCCAAAAGGTAAGAACCAGTGGTTTTTAGAAGAAAATAAGTTCCTCATTCCTTTCATTTCGCTTGAGAGACGTTTGTTTGGAACAAACCTTTACAGAAAAATACTAAAACAAGAACATAAACTAGATGAAGAAGATAGGTCTATGAACGTACATTAAAAGGAAAACATTGATAAGACAACAAGGCAATCAGCCGGCCAAAAAAATGCAACAACGATAATAGAGGTATCTAAACAGAAGCAAACAGAAAATGCTGTGGGTTGAAAAAAGACCCTTCCCTTGTGTGTAGTCTATCCAATTAGGTCGAGCGTTAGCGTTTCTATCTATCTATCCAGCCGGTAACACCCACTGTTGGGTATAGGCCTCTTCTCTTTCACGCCACTCCTGGCGGTTTTGTGCCAGCCGGATCCACTGCTCTCCTTCCGCCCCCACAATGTCGTCTGACCATTGGGCAGGTGGTCTGCCGTTAGGAAAATAGCGCTTGTTTTCAGACTAGACTAGAATAGACGGTGTACTGTGTCTGTGAGGGACCCATTTGCTCCTAAGATGATAGTTTAGGGTACATTTAGCCTGACAAACTTCAAAACTATCCTGGGACATTTCACTCAATGATAAGATAAAGTTTATTGTGACAGAAACAGTTATAGCGGTACAATGGTTGCACTTAAAACAATATTTTCGTATTTGCAGTATCATGATAGGTCTGTACCATGGTTAAACCTCTGTTCCCCACACTAGGACTAAAAAGCCTGTATAGTAGGGTCACAGCGATTCGCCGTAATGAGTATTATCGTAATGAGATCGCTACTTATTGAGTGAAATGTCCCAGTTTGACGCATTGATAATATTATGCTTTCTCAGGACGATGGATCACGACAACAACTATCGACAACAAACAATCTTGGTCCTATATCAATGAATATGGCAAAACTGTAGTCACAACATACGAACAACCTGGTAAGTTATGCAAAAAACTTAATATTAATAAGAACAAGATCTCCATTTGTATTTTTTATTTAATGCCGGCCACCCACGCTCAAGTTTACCGTCCAGTCTGCAGCGGACTGGATGCGGCGTCCAGTAAACTTGACGGTGTATTGGTATGGGTGTGCATGACAAGCGAAAAAGAACTTCGTTCTGCCGACTTGATCAAGTTTGCAGCGCTGCAAACTTGACAGTAGACTGGATCGTGGGTGGCCGGCATAAGTTAACGGATTTTTTGAACGCAGTTTTCACTCATTAAGGCCGCTTTTACATCTGCAAGAAAACTTCCGTGAGAAATGTCCGACAGTCTGTCCCAATTCTATGATACAATATTTTACATTTTTAGAAAGCTGGGGTCAGGACTATCCAGACTCCACTGTGCCAGGTGGATCCGCTGACACATATGCTATAGGATATAGCAACGCAGGATCTGGATCCGACGGCCCTTACTCGTCATCAACTGTCATCACAGGTGGCCACGCCGAGGGTGGAAAAGGTCCAACGCAACCAACAAAAAAACCAACCGAAGGTACTACAACAAAACCAACCGAAGGTCCAACAACAAAACCAGCTAATGGACCAACAGGTGGATCCGCTGACACATATGCTATAGGATATAGCAACGCAGGATCTGGATCCGACGGCCCTTACTCGTCATCAACTGTCATCACAGGTGGCCACGCCGAGGGTGGAAAAGGTCCAACGCAACCAACAAAAAAACCAACCGAAGGTACTACAACAAAACCAACCGAAGGTCCAACAACAAAACCAGCTAATGGACCAACAGGTGGATCCGCTGACACATATGCTATAGGATATAGCAACGCAGGATCTGGATCCGACGGCCCTTACTCGTCATCAACTGTCATCACAGGTGGCCACGCCGAGGGTGGAAAAGGTCCAACGCAACCAACAAAAAAACCAACCGAAGGTACTACAACAAAACCAACCGAAGGTCCAACAACAAAACCAGCTAATGGACCAACAGGTGGCTCCGCTGACACATATGCTATAGGATATAGCAACGCAGGATCTGGATCCGACGGCCCTTACTCGTCATCAACTGTCATCACAGGTGGCCACGCCGAGGGTGGAAAAGGTCCAACGCAACCAACAAAAAAACCAACCGAAGGTACTACAACAAAACCAACCGAAGGTCCAACAACAAAACCAGCTAATGGACCAACAGGTGGATCCGCTGACACATATGCTATAGGATATAGCAACGCAGGATCTGGATCCGACGGCCCTTACTCGTCATCAACTGTCATCACAGGTGGCCACGCCGAGGGTGGAAAAGGTCCAACGCAACCAACAAAAAAACCAACCGAAGGTACTACAACAAAACCAACCGAAGGTCCAACAACAAAACCAGCTAATGGACCAACAGGTGGCTCCGCTGACACATATGCTATAGGATATAGCAACGCAGGATCTGGATCCGACGGCCCTTACTCGTCATCAACTGTCATCACAGGTGGCCACGCCGAGGGTGGAAAAGGTCCAACACCACCAACAAAAAAAACAACTGAAGGTCCAACAACAAAACCAACCGAAGGTCCAACAACAAAACCAACTAATGGACCAACAGGTGGATCCGCTGACACATATGCTATAGGAGGTAGCTACTCACAAGTTGGTCGCGACGGCCCATACTCGTCATCAACTGTCGTGACAGGTGGAAGCGCCAACGATTATCCAATGCCTCTACCACAACCAGGTAAAGAATTTAATTCAGTTATTTTACAGTTCTTTCAACGGATCTGGGTATTAGTTCGTGCCGTTTCAATGCGCAGAACACAATTTTGTATGAAAAAGCGGTCACTGCGCATACAACGTCTAACTTCACGCATGCCTAGATACCCTAGCCCCCTAATGTCAATTGGTTGTATCTCATACAAATACAACCAGTAAACTATCATGAGAAAAAATATGCTAATAAGGGTATCTATAATTGCTATTAGGAAAATGCCAAAACTGCATACGTTTCAAGTCAAGTTCATAGCATAAAGTAAATCGACAGTTTTACATAATGCCAAGTACAAGCGCATTACCCATCTTTTCTACATATTTATATTTAATTTTGATAGATGATTTCTAATTTTGATAAAGCAGGCAGATTTTAATATCATTGGGGCAGATACTCGATCCAATTTTTTTTTCATTGATTAACCGTTTCAACAATAATAAGATTTATAATTCAAATTACCTACTTCGTCAGCAAATTATCACACTTGAAAACAAACCGTCCAGAGAACCGGAAACATCGGGCATAGATTAGCAACGCCATCTCATGGCCTCAAACTGAAACTAAACTTTCAACCCTCTCTGTCTCTGTGGCGCAGTGGATGATAGCCCGCTTGAGACGCAGAAGGTTGCGGGTTCGATCCCCTCCGCGGGATAAATGTTTGTATAATGTGCAAATATTTATCTCGATAAATATTTGCAGATTATACAAACATTTATTAATACATACATATTATACATAGAAACACCCAGACCCTCGGGTCTGGGTGAATGTATTTACAAACAAAAAGTATATAAGTAGTATATCAGTTATCTGGTTCCAATGGTATTCTGGTACAAGCTATGCTTAGTTTGGGGCTAGATGATGCTGTGTGAAAATGTCCAGCATTATTTATTTATTTATTTAACCCTTATTTTCAGTAGCCTATCTCCTTTCCTGGGTTATCCACGCCTTTCAGCATAAATCTGTTTAGTGATTTGGTTGGGCGTGAAAAGGTAGCAAACACATCAAATTAGATCGCGCATCGTTGAGTTTTGGGCTGTGGCAAATTGTCAAACTTTCAGAATTATAATATTAGTTTGGATAATAAAGTAGGTATATACACCACTGAGGTTTTTGCTGACATAAGTTTACGCCAGTAGATAAGTCGGATCTTTCCTTACGTAATAATTTTTTTACAGGACCATGGGTCTCGGGCATCGACCAAGAACAAAAATGGACGTGGAGAGGAGATGACGGCACAATTTACGTCGCTTACATTAAACCATTCCGTAAGTTATTAGATAGAAAATACTTTTTAAACGATTTTTATTAATGACGGAATGATATCGCGTAAAAAAGTACCTTCTACCTTCTTGAAATTAGTACTACTAATTTCAACCGGGAAAAAGCTCTCATCTAGTAATAATTACCAAGTGTAAACATCGTATCGTATCTCCGGACATGTCTTCGGATCGTTTTCCAGCTTTGTGAGTTTCCTTCGCAAACGAACGGAGACGATGTGCCCGCCTATCCAGTTTCCTTGTGACCACGATCGGTACAACCCGATCGAAATGTCGAAGTAAGGTAATATTCAAATACATTTATTGCCCGAAAAAAGAAAGAACACATTAAAAAATTCACAAAAACAGACATAAAAATAATATTCGAATGTTAAGACCGTATCTATGCCGTAAGATGCTGGTGGAGTCTCAGCGTTATCTGTCGATTCGATTTCTATTCTTTTGCGATTTGTGACGGGGCTAGGGGGGCAGTTCCCTCGTGACCACGATCGGCGGAACTCGATCAAAACGTCGGTCGAGGTAAGGTAATATTCGAATTTTATCAGAAACCTTTACGTGATCTCGTCCCGTCATTAAAATGAGAAAATAAAATACTTTATTGCACACCAAACATAAATAATTAAATACGAACACAATACGGAATAAAATAAATTAATGTTCCTATGTCTATGCCTAATATCCTATGTCTGATACAATATCATTTACTCCCAATAGCTCCAACAAAAGAGCCGGAAGAGGGAACAACACCAGCTCCTACGCCGAAACCTCATGAAAACCCTGAAGGAAGTAAGTCGACCTCTACAGTCATCACTACAGGCAATGCATCCGGATCAAGCGGTACCGCTTCTACTAGTGCCGCCGGTTACAGCCAAGCAACTTCAGGGCAAGGCAGTGCAACTACAACTGCTATTGGCACAAGCACAGCATCTTATAATCCAAGGGATGACGGCCCAGAAGGTCCAGAAGACAACGGGCCAGATGGTCCCGAAGACAACGGGCCGGACGGTCCAGAAGACAACGGGCCGGATGGTCCAGAAGACGACGGGCCGGATGGTCCAGAAGACGACGGGCCGGATGGTCCAGGGGAAGTTGAACCAGAGGGCCCAGAAGACGGCGTACCGGACGGCCCAGGCGACGATGGAGAAGGAACAACAGAGAGTCCGGATGATGAACCAGATACTCCGATCACTCAAGAACCTGAGCAAGGTCTAACAAGTGGGTCCGCTGACACATATGCTATAGGAGCTAGCACCGCAGGATCTGGAAACAACGGCCCTTACTCGTCATCAATTGTCATCACAGGTGGCCACGCCGAAGATGGAGTAGAACCTACGCCTAAACCAACCCCAGGCCCAACACAGGTACCAACTCAAGGACCTACTGAGAGGCCGTGTGATGAGCCCGATACTACTCCGACAACACCTCCTACTCAGGGTCCAACCCCAGGCCCAACTCAAGGCACAACACAGGGACCAACTCCAGCACCAACTCCAGCACCAACGCCAGCGCCTACTCCAGCACCAACTCCAGCACCAACCCCAGGACCTACGCATGGTCCAACAGGTGGCTCCGCTGACACATATGCTATAGGGTATAGCAACGCAGGATCTGGATCCGACGGCCCTTACTCGTCATCAACTGTCATCACAGGTGGCCACGCCGATGGTGGAAAAGGACCAACACCTAAACCAACCCCAGGCCCAACTCAAGGTACAACACAGGGACCAACCCCAGCACCAACTCCAGCACCAACTTCAGCACCAAGTCCAGCACCAACGCCAGCACCAACTCCAGCACCAACCCCAGGACCTACGCATGGTCCAACAGGTGGCTCCGCTGACACATATGCTATAGGATATAGCAACGCAGGATCTGGATCCGACGGCCCTTACTCGTCATCAACTGTCATCACAGGTGGCCACGCCGATGGTGGAAAAGGACCAACACCTAAACCAACCCCAGGCCCAACTCAAGGTACAACACAGGGACCAACTCCAGCACCAACTCCAGCACCAACTTCAGCACCAAGTCCAGCACCAACTCCAGCACCAACCGCAGAACCTACGCATGGTCCAACAGGTGGCTCTGCTGACACATATGCTATAGGGTATAGCAACGCAGGATCTGGATCCGACGGCCCTTACTCGTCATCAACTGTCATCACAGGTGGCCACGCCGATGGTGGAAAAGGACCAACACCTAAACCAACCCCAGGCCCAACTCAAGGTACAACACAGGGACCAACTCCAGCACCAACTTCAGCACCAACTCCAGCACCAACGCCAGCACCAACTCCAGCACCAACCCCAGGACCTACGCATGGTCCAACAGGTGGCTCCGCTGACACATATGCTATAGGATATAGCAACGCAGGATCTGGATCCGACGGCCCTTACTCATCATCAACTGTCATCACAGGTGGCCACGCCGATGGTGGAAAAGGACCAACACCTAAACCAACCCCAGGCCCAACTCAAGGTACAACACAGGGACCAACTCCAGCACCAACTTCAGCACCAACTCCAGCACCAACGCCAGCACCAACTCCAGCACCAACCGCAGGACCTACGCATGGTCCAACAGGTGGCTCCGCTGACACATATGCTATAGGGTATAGCAACGCAGGATCTGGATCCGACGGCCCTTACTCGTCATCAACTGTCATCACAGGTGGCCACGCCGATGGTGGAAAAGGACCAACACCTAAACCAACCCCAGGCCCAACTCAAGGTACAACACAGGGACCAACTCCAGCACCAACTTCAGCACCAACTCCAGCACCAACGCCAGCACCAACTCCAGCACCAACCCCAGGACCTACGCATGGTCCAACAGGTGGCTCCGCTGACACATATGCTATAGGATATAGCAACGCAGGATCTGGATCCGACGGCCCTTACTCGTCATCAAGTGTCATCACAGGTGGCCACGCCGATGGTGGAAAAGGACCAACACCTAAACCAACCCCAGGCCCAACTCAAGGTACAACACAGGGACCAACTCCAGCACCAACTCCAGCACCAACTTCAGCACCAAGTCCAGCACCAACTCCAGCACCAACCGCAGGACCTACGCATGGTCCAACAGGTGGCTCCGCTGACACATATGCTATAGGGTATAGCAACGCAGGATCTGGATCCGACGGCCCTTACTCGTCATCAACTGTCATCACAGGTGGCCACGCCGATGGTGGAAAAGGACCAACACCTAAACCAACCCCAGGCCCAACTCCAGCACCAACTTCAGCACCAACTCCAGCACCAACACCAGCACCAACACCAGCACCAACACCAGCACCAACACCAGCACCAACACCAGCACCAACACCAGCACCAACACCAGCACCAACACCAGCACCAACTCCAGGACCAACGCAAGGTCATGGATCGCCTCGGCCTTGGGACTATCCAGATTGGACGCCCGCTAATTCTTGGCCATGGGGTCGACCTAGGCCACGGCCTCATGGTCACCCTAGGCCACATGGCTGGCCAAGACCTGGTTGGTCAAGGCCTCCTGTTTGGCCAAGACCTCCACAAGGCAAGTGTTGCGTGTGTTATGACAAACCTGAGGACATGCCTTACGTGGTCAGACGACAGCTGGGGATCATCGTTGAGTGAACCACATATGTAATACACTTATGTAATAGAATATAGTAGGATTTTACGTGATTTGATAATAACAATTATTATTTATATATATTTATATTGCAGCATCTATAAAAGCCTTTGGCAACAAAAACATGAATTAAATTAATTATTGATGAATAGATCTTTTATTTCAATACAACTGCTGAAAAAAGTTTATGAAAAATGAAAAAATAAACATTTTTAATGTTTTTTTTCATTATAATTTTAACAGTAAGAAATATAAGTATAAAGTAACTTATAGTAGGTAGGTACAATAAAACGTTTAACCTAATCTTTATTGAGATGAGGGTTCAGGCTAGTTAGTAATGGCACCCACACTAGATAAAAATCTGTATCGTCCCAGGAACGACTATCAAGCGGAAGTCTGATGCAGCACCCTAACGAATCATCCCCATGTATGCTCAGCGATTTTTTGTAGTTTAGAAGTTATTCATGTTTTTGTGACATTTTATTTATTGAGCAGTTGCAAGACAATTTTGGTCATTTTGAGGTGAATTTTTGTTGAGTTAGCTCGTAAGACGCTCGCTCACTGTTCATCCCCCATGGTACATAGGTACTACATAGTGTAGGTATTATTGTAGCATTGATTCATTTGTTCAATGTAATTATTCTGCGAATGTTCAGTAGTAATGAAACTCGTAAGATTGATGACTACGACTTAATTAAAACAAATGTAGGCAAACAGATCAATGCACACCGAAATAAAGTTACAGATTAGGTTTAGGATGGTAGCTAGCTGTAGATAAGATAGATAGATATATGATTTATTTGACGCAACATTACAACACAAACACAAGAGCAAAAACAAGTACCTAAAAAGTAGGTACGTAGGTTTGAGTAAGCACTCACATTCGTCATAAGTAATAGGTAAGCTTAGGTAGGTAGGGTATTTAGCTAACAATTTGTGTCATAAATGCAACACATCACTAAAACTGTACAGCAAAGTTCGCTAACCACGCTCACATTATTGCAATGGCGGTAGGGAACTGCAGAAAATGCGAAAACAACGCGTGTAGGTACTGTCTCAGCCACTCTCCGCGCTTAACAGATTTATATGGGAAATATTATAAAAATGTAAATGCTATAAGTGAGAAGTATGTCTAAAATAGCTTTCTGAATTAAGAATACCTATTTGATTGTTATTTTTGGATCAATAGATACTATAATATTAGTCTAAGCTTTGATAAATCTTTATTGTAAAATATAAACTAAGTTTGTAGTGGTTTAATAACATAAATATGTGGAATATTACTTTTAAATCGGTGATATCATAGAATTGTTCTTAAAATATAATTGTAGATAAAGTATTCAGTTTGTAACGAACGTTCATTACCTAATATGGACAGAGCGTTTGTTCAAACTCTGATACCATATAAGGTAATGATGTAATGTAGCCTGTAAAGCGGTAGTGGGGTTTCGTAGCCTATAAAAACGGCTGAGCGTTTGAGAATCGCTCCATTATTGTCCAGCCGCTAGCCAAAGCTAAGTATTTGCTCCTGTTTAATTATTCATAGAAGTTGTGTGATATTACCTACCCTTAACGTATTATAAATGTATTTTATATCTTATTTGTACATAAATTGTGTTCGAAATATGGTTGCGTGGTAAAGTATAAAATAATGGTGTATTGTATAAAAGTATAATTCTTTTAATCTGTGATTCTTTTCTTTATTATCCACTATTAGCTACCCTATTAGGATTTAATATTATCTTTATAAAGGAAATAGATCCCCAGGTAGTTAAATTAGGGTTTTCCAGGGATCTTATAACTTCTTCTAATGAATAGAGCCATCCTAATCTAACATCAGAAGAAGGGATATGAACTATACCTACATTATGTGCCTTACTAAAATTTTACTTTTTCTAGATGGACGACGCCCCCTGTCTTACAACAACTTCTTCGAGCCATCAAACATGCCGTTTTCGGCAGCCACCGAAAAGATGACGTTGTCCTGCCGACATTTGACCTGACCACGAGTCTCCTGGGCACCGCGGCATGGTGCAACAGCATCGAGGCTTTCTCGACAGAAATTGGTTGGAGCAACACCTCAGCCGCCGCAAGGGCGGGTAAGCTTCTGAAAATCATAGTTTTAGACAATGTGATCCTACAGAGGGTCGTTCGTGGCAAAATTTACGCACCGAGTTGTCAGCTTTTGTACACTTCCGTTTCTGCAAATTCATATTTTAAATATGCTAAGAATAAGATTTGGTAATTTAGTAACATAATATTTATAGCTTTTGAAGAGTTGCAATTCAAAGTCAAAATAGTAGGTATGTGGCGTTTCTGATCTAAATGTAAAAAATGGCATGTTAACAGCAGTGTCAAAACCACTTCCGAATTTTATAAGCTTCTTCACGTCATACGTACAATCTTATAAAAAACGTCCATTGGAGCAAAGCGGTAAATCAACTTATTGATACGGATAGTAGCATAACTATGGAGTCTAGCAAAACGTTGTGGTTGTAACATTACTTCGCATTTTTCTCGTATATGGTACCATAGATTAATGTAGTTTGCAGGTATTTGCTAAAGTGAAGGTACCTACCAGTTCGATTTCAAGATTGATGTATTGAGCTTGTTCTTTTCGTTGTTAGGGATACTGATTGCTATTACGATTCTGATACATAGATTTTGTTCGATATCCTGATTTAGGAATGGTAAAAAAAAAAAAAAAATCACTACGTTCCATCTTGTAAGAATATAATTTTATAGACTGATTTATTTTTTTACCAATAATATTTTAATACCTAAATGCACAAGTCTTTCACAGTCTAGGTACAGTTCTTATGATATTATGCGAGGCAATTGCAATTCTTATTTCAATCGTTAAGATGGATTTCAGCTCTGTGCATCATTGAATCTACTAAGTAGATAGGTATAATGCACGTCGTAATGTGACTCAAGTGTGAAATTTCGGTTAGTGTAGTATGCGCCATACTGCAGTCGGACTGCGACCGCGCCTATAAAAATATTAAAATTGAGAAATAAAATAAGGTAGGTACATACTTGCGAATGAATGAATAGTGATCATGAATGTTTAGGAAGACCAGTTCACATGTTGTCAAACCTAGTTGTACATGTAATATATGTCGTATAGTCGTAACACATTAAGATTTATATATTGGTACTTATTAACCATACGATCATTCCTCATAGGCCAATTAGGCCATTAGTATTAGACCCTCCGAAAAATACGATCATTACTGATTGAAATGTGGTTAAATCAACAATGTCTAAGGGAGATTTGTCAAGATTAGCCCACTGGTAGATGTACTACGTACAAATAGCCTGTTGAGAGGTAGGTTGGGTGACCAGTAGAAAACCTGAAACTGATAATATTTGGGATTCACAGAGTACAGATAACGGCAATTTTTAACATAAATAATAGTTTGACTACTCTAGTCGCCGCGCGTTTTCGTCAGCGCGATCTAGCATTTGACCATTTTTAATCACGCCATCTAGCGGTAAATTTTTGAACTTATTATAGAACATTTTGTTACAATGCATCAGACAGTAGACTTTTAAGACTTGCAAGAAGAGTTTGAATCTAAATAAAAGGACAAATTCATTAGTGAGTAGAAATTAGCATTTGCAAGCAGAGATCTGATTGAGTCCTCAACTACATAGATTTCTAAGTTTATTCTCAGAAGTAAATATCATACATGTGTCCAATGACACCGATAGATAACATTCATAGTTGAAAAATGCTGAACCACGTCTCACTGTAGAAACAGATGATTTACATTCTAACCAATATTTACGAAAAATGATTAAGTAGTTACATTACAAAACAAACCCCAGTGCTGAACGTAGGAAGGATGTTTATTCCAAGAGTATATAGGTTGAGTATATCCAAATTATTCCATTATGTAGGTACACCCAATAAATAAAACAGCTGTAATAGGTACCATTTCATAACATACATTTAGACTGTACTAGGCCCTTTTCATTAAGCAATGAACAGGTTGAACATTACGTAGCAATATAAATTAATATGTTATGTAGGTACTACTTATCTGTAATGATTCGTCAGATTGGCCAAACGAACAATTTAAGGTAGGTACCACAGTCTTATCAATACTAATGTCCAAAATCTACTGGGTTTTCTCCGTTAGATCTTCAGGTAGTACTTAGGTAGTGTTTCGAAGCCTATGTGTTATGTTTGTCCGAACACTAAGTTCATTATTGTGTTTATATTCGTGGCGTTTATTAGTTGTTGTGGAAACTAATAAATAGCTGTTGTACAAGCCCGTCTAAATGAGGTTCGTGTCAAAGGTAGCTTATAACCAGGTATAGGATATACTTACGTTTTGATCAAGAATTTATATTGTAGGTAATTTAGTACTTATACGTTAGTCAAGCAAGATCATATTAGGCGTAATGAAAAATTAGCACCGAAATTCAAGTGACCTTAAGCGATTATTTCAACTCACCTCGATGACCGCTATGCTCTAATAGGCTTAAATAATTGAAAAAATATAATTGTAGCAAAAGAGAAATTATGGTTTTGGGCAGGAGAATGGGTGGAAGAAAACATTGCTGTTAAAAACGCCATGTGATTAATACTAGGTACTAGGTACCTACATGTAAAATTATTATTTAAGAAAGAGTTTATGTTCAGAATTTTAATTATGAATATTAATATGATCTACACTTATTTTGTATCTGGTCTGGGTGTTTCCATGTATAAAATGTATGTATTGACAAACAAAAAGTATATAAGAAGTATATCAGTCAGTACCCATAGCACAAGCTCTGCTGACTTTGGGGCTAGGTGATGGTCCAGCAATATTTATTTATTATTTCTTATTACTACTTAAATTCGAGGTATATAATAGGTATGTATGTACAATGACTACTGTTTGTGAACGATTACTTTTGTGCTGAAAAATCTCATCGGGTAAAAATCCGGGCCATTTTATGGTGAAAAGAATATTACATGTCATATTATTTATATTTATTTATCGCTGTGTGGCCTCTTGCTGGGTGCTAATCAGCAAATCGACAGCGGATGGAAGTGAGAAGCACGTTCGGTAGTTGGCTACGCTGTGGGCTTCGAGGCTCGGCTGAATCAGCTCATTGTACAGCGGATGATGGTGTTCAGCAGGAATAGTAGTTGCCCCGCTGTTCTAGCCTCCAATTCCGGGTACTTGGCGCTCCATCAGCAGCGGGTGGAGGTACGCAGTACAATACAGAGTAATTGGCCAGTAAACAAATAAAGTAAAGGGATAAAAGGGTATAAAAACGGGATAATCAGACACTTGTAAATCGTATATACATAATTAAAATGCATCTATCTCATGAAGTGAGATCGATGTGTATAACTGACTAGTATTAATTACCTATCTATTTTGTGTACCAATGTAAAACATAAAGTAAGTACTTTCCTATTAAATACCTCGTATTACATTGAATACATAAAATAAATTCACACACACAAACATACACCACACACACATTTTATATACTCCTTACATATATACACACACATAAAATATGTATACACACTTACACATACACAAATCATTTGATACCTACCACTAAAATACACTTAACAACGATACATACCCTAACGCTTTTGTCCTTGTATAAAGGTAAAATTTGAAAATGCACATCACACCCATGTAATAAAAAAGTACCTATCACTATCGAACAGTGTAGCTGTGGTAACTGTAATATAAATCCAATGTTGGTCACCACGTCACAGGGTGTCCAAATGTGGCGACCAAAGTTAGCGTAAATTATACGTAAGTAAGCCTAGTTTATTCATACCTTAAGATATATACCTAATGTGTATTGTTTACTTTGTATTCTGCTGTTTGGAAACAAATAAATAAATCATTTATATATTTATAACTATATATATAATATTATAATAGCTGTGAGCAAAAATGTACTCGAATGATGACCCAAATTGAAATCTTGTAAAATAGTGGCAAGAAAAATGATTGTACTATTATATATATATAGTATACTAACTATAAAAAGCTACTTCGAGACGAAGTATAGGTCAAGATTGGCCGTAACAGATTTATATGGGAAATATTATAAAAATGTAAATGCTATAAGTGAGAAGTATGTCTAAAATAGCTTTCTGAATTAAGAATACCTATTTGATTGTTATTTTTGGATCAATAGATACTATAATATTAGTCTAAGCTTTGATAAATCTTTATTGTAAAATATAAACTAAGTTTGTAGTGGTTTAATAACATAAATATGTGGAATATTACTTTTAAATCGGTGATATCATAGAATTGTTCTTAAAATATAATTGTAGATAAAGTATTCAGTTTGTAACGAACGTTCATTACCTAATATGGACAGAGCGTTTGTTCAAACTCTGATACCATATAAGGTAATGATGTAATGTAGCCTGTAAAGCGGTAGTGGGGTTTCGTAGCCTATAAAAACGGCTGAGCGTTTGAGAATCGCTCCATTATTGTCCAGCCGCTAGCCAAAGCTAAGTATTTGCTCCTGTTTAATTATTCATAGAAGTTGTGTGATATTACCTACCCTTAACGTATTATAAATGTATTTTATATCTTATTTGTACATAAATTGTGTTCGAAATATGGTTGCGTGGTAAAGTATAAAATAATGGTGTATTGTATAAAAGTATAATTCTTTTAATCTGTGATTCTTTTCTTTATTATCCACTATTAGCTACCCTATTAGGATTTAATATTATCTTTATAAAGGAAATAGATCCCCAGGTAGTTAAATTAGGGTTTTCCAGGGATCTTATAACTTCTTCTAATGAATAGAGCCATCCTAATCTAACACGCTCGTGCAACGTAGGTACCTAAAGACAAACTAGAGATAATGAACAAAGATATACGACGCCAAAGATAGGTACAAAACAGTAGGTAGGGTTGTAGGGGGGCCTACAAGTTAAACATAACCTACATATGTGGGCGCAGGTGGTCTGTTCTATGGAAAGTCAAAAATGTCCAGTCTCAGCTTATTGTTACTCCATGCCCCTGTTGTTTTCAAGAAGATAGGCACCTTCTAGGTAGTCTCGCTCCATCGTAGACCTCAATTTCGCCTCTGTAAATTTCGTGGTCAAGAACCGACATCATAAAAAAAATGGCCGAAGGCACATAATAAAGGTAATCCCTAGATACTTCCTACAGTCTTGTACGGACTACGAGTTCATGCATTCTAGACTCGCGCGCGAGCGATAGGTCTCGGCATGAATCTGGACAAGACCAAAGTCATGGTCAATGACCTGGTTGATCCGAAACCTGTCGCTGTAAATGGTCACCTTCTTGAAGTTGTTTCGCAATACACATACCTCGGCCAGATTTTGCAGTTAGGTAAAAGCAACTTTGAGAAGGAGGCCAGGAAACTACGTCGGAAAACTACGTCGAATCTTCTCGTCACCCATACCGCAATGTCTGAAAACGAAAGTTTTCAATCATGTCATGACCTACGGTGCCGAACGAGCTATGCTCGGAGTTTCTCTGAAGGATAGAATCCGCAATGAGACTATCCGACATAGAACCAAAGTTGTCGACATAGCTCAGAGAATTAGCAAGCTGAAGTGGCAGTGGGCTGGCCATATCTGCCGAAGAACCGATAACCGCTGGGGTAAACGAGTTCTTGAGTGGAGACCGCGACTTGGCAAACGTAGTGTAGGACGCCCTCCGGCCAGGTGGAGTGACGATCTGCGAAAGGCTGCTGGCAGAAGCTGGATGCGTCGAGCAGAGGACAGGGCGCAATGGCGCTCATTAGGGGAGGCCTATGTCCAGCAGTGGACTGCTATAGGCTGATGATGATGATGATGATGAGACTCGCGCGAGTCGTCAAAATCGTTCTACATTCTGACATTTTACATCGACTTGCACGAGCCTTGGAACGCTTGAACGCATAGCCTGCAACGCTTAGTTCGCACGCAGCCCAATTTAATAAAGCTGATAGTATCTGGAAGCATCGAGCGAGTGGTCAACAATCCACACTGGACACGAATAATGAAGATAACGATTGAAGAAGAAAAACTCCATCACCTAGTTGGCCAATGTTGGCCAACAGTTTGAGTTTGTATGAGAGTAGTGAGAGGCAAATTGGTATATCAGTGAGCGTATCTTTAATCGGTAAAACATCCATGAATAATTGCGTCACGGCGTCAGTGACAACGCAAATAGACATATAGCTAGACATGTCCATTTATTTCAATTTGCAGCTAATACTTTAAGGCGGGGGAGATAGGGGAGGTTAGATACTTGATAAGTATTAAAAACTACCCACTCTGATCTTTCAAAAAACCTCACCAACCCAGATTTTGCTTTGGTTAATATTTAGCCGTCCTGTACCTTTCAAAGTAAAAGGATTATTCAAATAAGTTCCAGACATAAATATTCAATATACAGGGTGTAAAAAGACGTCTACCGAAGCCGAAAGGGGTAGGTACAGCATCCCAACACACGACCAAATCCAAAAGGATTTTTCGAAATATTCATTATATCCGGAGAAAACAGCGTTTGAAGAGTACTGTTAGCGTATGTTTTGGGCGCGTTTTTTTACGTAGATTGCTGGACTTTGAGTTTTAATTATTATTTTTTATTTTTTAAATGAAATTATTAAGTATGTCTGGTCTTATTATGTCGTACTAGTAGTAAATAACCGAAAATAACATAGCATGACGAAGCTAAGTAAAAAAAAAATTACGTTTTTTTTTCGCTAAATATGTTTAGAATCATGGTCTGATTGCAACCCCTCAGTTTTCGGTAGCAGTCTTTTTACACCCTGTATATCTTTATATTACTTAATATTTAATGGATTATGCCTAGGAACTAAACCAGCCATAGAACCAGAATTGAACTCAATTGCACTTCAGGCAGGAGGCAGGAGGCTCTGTTAAACCTGAACACCATTATAAACACCTAGGTTCACAAACAATAAATGATTTGATTTGATTTTGATTCACTTAGAGAGAGACAAAAATAATAATAATAATAAATAATACTGGACATTTCACACAGCATCATCTAGCCTCAAACTAAGCAAGGCTTGTACTATGGGAACCAGATAACTGATATACTACTAAATAAAATATTAAATATTTATAAAATAGGTAGGTGATCTGCATGCTGTACAAATATTTTATGACGTTGGCGACAATTATGTCGACTGTTGCCCTAACTTGTTAATAGTTAAAATCTCAAAAGTATTCCTAATTCTGGAGCACATCTACATTAAACTAATCACATTTAAATATCATCCACTATCCTCGTATCCAACGTCCACGTGTAGGTTCCGATATAAATGTCTGTGGTCCATTTTAGTCCGACCTCCTCTCTGCCAGTGGCGAATTTCAGGATAGTGAAGTTTTCATTGGAAATTCCAAAATGTTCCAATAGAAATGCCGGACATTTCACACAGCGTCATCTAGCTCCAAAGTAAGCAAAGCTTGTATGGGAACCAGGTAACCGATATACCTACTACTTATATGCTCTTTGTTTGTAAATACATACATATTATACACTAGATTCTGCGCGCGGCAAAATGTACCAACATTTTGAATAGCCTATATGCTATTCCAGGTATACTATCTACGCCTATTCCAAGTTTCATCCAAATCGGTTCACTGGTTTAGGCGTGATTGAAACAAACATCTAAACAAACTCACAAACTTTCAGATTTAATATATGAGTGGGATAGAAACACCCAGACCCGAGATAATTATTTGCAGATCATGCAAACATTTATCCCACCTCAGAGATCGAACCCCGCAACCTTTTGCGTCCCAAGCCGAAAAATTATGTTGATTATTTTTCCGACCCAAATATCGACCAATAGAATTGCACCATTCGACGTCACGTGGTACAACCTACATGGTATTATACTGATAATTTTTTGAAAATTTTCTCTGGTAGTTGCTATATATAAAAAACAAAACATGATCCAGTCAAATTAACCACACGTCAAACTGACAGGTTGAATTCAATTGTGAAAATTGGAGATTTTGCATGAAAATGAAATTAACTGTACATTTCGTCTCATGGTGCAATTCTATTGGCCGACATTTGGGACGGAAAAATAATCCCCCGAATACCACACGAGCTTCAAAATTATCTGGCATTTCCCTCAAGGTTCCCTGCAAACAAATAAAATCGTCAAGTTTTTCAGGAAAAATCTCAAATTTTTTAACCTGAAAAACTTGACTCCTTCATTTGTTTGCAACGAACCTATCGGGAAATACCCGATAATTTTGAAGCTCTTGTGGTATTATAAGTGAATATTCTTCTTTTGTTTGAAAGGGTAGGTAAACTACCTAGGTACTCAAAGTCAAAGTCAAAAAGCATATTCAGTAGGACCGCAGGGATCACTAAGAATAGTCTTAAAACTAATTTTACTCCTGTTCTTGCGCGACCAATACCGTGAAGAATCAGGGCAACAAACACGGTTTGGGGCCTAGCATTCTTTTAGGTGATTCATGGATTCATTGAGTTGGGGCAAGTCCCAAGCTTTTTAGTCAGCCAAATAATCTAAAGGTACTACTACTTATTACAAGTCCTGTTATAGGCACTTTTTTAGTTTTCAATGCTAATTCTTTGGTGGATTTTTGACTCCTACGACGCCGACCGACGTGGAAAAACTAGGGTGAAAATTGATGCTTTTGCGATCCTTGAGTCCACCCCATCACTATTTACATAACATCCCTCAGGAACACTATAAAAGGGGCATCGTTCTTCCAAAGACAATCAGTGCAAGATTGCTCTACGAAGTGATCACAGTAAATACTCGAAAATGTTCAACAGAATCGACAGTCTGCTGTATTTCGTAGGTGTTTTGTCTGTTGGTTTCGTGTTTACTGCGGGCAATGATATCAAGGTAAGATTTTAAGTTTTACTAGTTTTTAAATCATCATCGTCATCTGCAGCCTGACTATACTGCTGGGTATGGGCCTTTTCCCGGTCCAGTCGGATCCACTATCGACTCACGAGATTGATGACATCATCCGCCCATCTCGCTAGCGGACGTCCAACGCTTCTCTTGCCGGTCATCGGCCACAATTCTGACATCTTTTTACACCATCGTCATCACGTCTCGCCAGGTGTCCAGCCCTAATCTACTTGAGTTCCATTACCCGAGGTATCGATATCCATGACTTTTGTTCGTCTTCGGATCTCGGTTTTGGGAACTTGATCTAAAAGCTTGATGCATTTATTTCATACACATAAAAAAATTACAACGGACCCCACACTAGGCCAAGACAATTTATAAATAAATTAAATAAATAATTTGGTCTATTGCTATAAATAAATACCATAGATACAAATAATGGACATTAAATATTATTATACACCGCTATTTTATGACTACCTAAAAAAATTTAGGACAGTTGCAGCAGATGCAGAAAATGATAATGGCATGGTCAGATTTTTTTTTATTTAACTATCACAAACTTATCGAGGATTGTAGTCCACCAAAACCGAACAAAATTTTATGAAAACTGTACAAATAAGTACTATAGACAACAATCGCGTACAGACACTCATTCGAATTATGTTCTCGTATCATCCCCAGTCAGTAACACCGCAGTAGCTATTATAAATCCATGTCTGACTCGTCTCGTCTCCTTTTGAGGTTATAATTTTTATTTCTTTTTTTTTTTGAGTTTTAACTACAGAAATGTGATCAGTAACAGACACCGAGACCATGTTTAAAATTTTTTTGGTAATAATAAATAGGGGTGTATAAATACCATAGATACAAATTATTATTATTATTTTGTGTTTTTTTTTCTCGAAATTGAAAATTTCGTTATTATTTCAGCCATCAGTGTCCCACTGTTGGGCAAAGGCCTATTATTATTATTATAGATACAAATAATGGACATTTAATATTATACTACATACTTACTAACTAACTGCCTCCTTAATAGCGACGGTACACGACGCCCGTTGGCTAGAAATCAGGATCCAGGCATGGCACGCCCCATGTCTTAAAATACAATAGAAAAATTGCACCCATGTAGAAATTTTAACTTTGCTGATCTATGGCAGTGTAGTGTACATAGATAGGTAGCTAGATAGGAGTTAGGTAGCATTTAGGTAGCGCATAGAATAGGTTCAGTTTTAATAAATGTTCTTAGGTATTGTTGTTTTATTTATAATAGTAGGTAATTAGGTAATATATTGTAAATAGGTAGGCTAATTAATTAGAATAAGTGAGAGACGTTCTCCTTAAGGTATTGCCTCGCCAAGGGGGGTCCGCGCGTTTCCCCCGCGCTAGCCTCACCCCGCTCTATCGTTCCATCTCTTTCACTCACTTTTCACTGGTCACGTGACACATTCAAAATTGTATAAAAGTAGGAGAAAAACCGAAATAAAATCAGTTCAAATCGCACTCTGGTCTTTCAATCATCTCCAGTCTCCCTAAGAAGAAAGCAGCTCCAACACTCCCTACAGCAGTATCCTACAAAACATAGAATACACCCAAACCAGAGATAAACATTTGCATATCATTCAAAAATAATTTGGTCTATTGCTATAAATAAATACCATAGATACAAATAATGGACATTAAATATTATTATACACCGCTATTTTATGACTACCTAAAAAAATTTAGGACAGTTGCAGCAGATGCAGAAAATGATAATGGCATGGTCAGATTTTTTTTTATTTAACTATCACAAACTTATCGAGGATTGTAGTCCACCAAAACCGAACAAAATTTTATGAAAACTGTACAAATAAGTACTATAGACAACAATCGCGTACAGACACTCATTCGAATTATGTTCTCGTATCATCCCCAGTCAGTAACACCGCAGTAGCTATTATAAATCCATGTCTGACTCGTCTCGTCTCCTTTTGAGGTTATAATTTTTATTTCTTTTTTTTTTTGAGTTTTAACTACAGAAATGTGATCAGTAACAGACACCGAGACCATGTTTAAAATTTTTTTGGTAATAATAAATAGGGGTGTATAAATACCATAGATACAAATTATTATTATTATTTTGTGTTTTTTTTTCTCGAAATTGAAAATTTCGTTAATATTTCAGCCATCAGTGTCCCACTGTTGGGCAAAGGCCTATTATTATTATTATAGATACAAATAATGGACATTTAATATTATACTACATACTTACTAACTAACTGCCTCCTTAATAGCGACGGTACACGACGCCCGTTGGCTAGAAATCAGGATCCAGGCATGGCACGCCCCATGTCTTAAAATACAATAGAAAAATTGCACCCATGTAGAAATTTTAACTTTGCTGATCTATGGCAGTATCCTACAAAACATAGAATACACCCAAACCAGAGATAAACATTTGCATATCATTCAAAAATAATTTCTGCCGCGAGAATCTGTCCCCTTTCACCATAGACGTTGTTTTTTGTTCAGGAGGAGGGAAGGAGAGCTCACAGCGACAGAGGAGGTCTATGGTTCGGCCCTCGCCTTGGCAAGAGGTCCTATCAGGCTGATGAGAGCAACAGGTGAATTAGCTACGCAGAATATCACCCGCCAAGACAAGTCAAAGAAACTTGAAACTTGCGTCAACCCTTTGTATAGGGGGACCCCATAAACCTACTATAAGTTGATGCCATTGTAGAGTCAGAGCTTATTAGGCATGATGACAGTAATCAAGTTTCGCCAAAATATTCAACTGGTCTAATAAAATAGGGTTCCAGGATTGAGATGCATTTATTATCCGAATAATGTCGAGATTATTAAATTATTTAATAAAATAAATCTACAAAATACAACAATCCGCCATGATAGCTGTACACCAATCAGAGCGCGTGAAGTCATTACTCAATTTATTAGACCAAAACTGCGCCTTTAGTTACCTTTGAGCTTTAGTCATTAGTGTCTATGCACGTAGTTTTGCTGTTGCAGTGGTGAGCTGTGACGTCAAAACAGCCGCCATGACACCGACGAGCGTTTTGGCGTGAATATCAAATTAAAATTAAATTTTTATGTTTGAAAACCTTTATTTTCTACTGAAATATGATATTTTTTTTCATTTATCAAATCATTCTGAACAACATAGAACAGGTTTTGAAAAAATTTCATCATGCTTATTAATGGTAAAGTCATTTTATGATTAGTGATCTATAACTATACAGGGTTATTTGTAAAACACCGGTAACCTCTTAGGCCTGTATTACTATCATCATAAACAACAACTTTTGTTCTATGAATTTTTCCAAAATATAATACATTTACCAAAAACAAACATTCTAGATTTCGTTTTCCTATCTAAAACATTGTCCTATCGAACACAGTTCGGGCCTCACCGCCCTAACACTGCTCCCTTCGCTTTGTACTATCGTTTTCTTTTGTTATGCATAGACCTCATAACATTTAGAGCGTTCAACATAAATATTATTATTTTTGTATAACAATCTGATGAAAAAAATAATGATGAATTTTTAAAAGTCATAGAACAAAAGTTGTTCCATATGATGATAATAATACAGTCCTGAGAGGTTACCGGTGTTTTACAAATAACCCTGTATATTTACATGGACTGTTTTTGGTGGGATTTAGTATTCGTCATAATGAAACTTGAATTGAGTATTTGTATTTTATTCTGCTTACAGAGACGTATACTATCGACTGTTAGAAGCAGCAGATGCGCTACGTTACTATTACGACCAGCTACCAGAGTCTATCCTGGATAGACGGAACGAACCAGAGACAAGAGGTTAGTACGAAACGAGATATTTATCGATGGCGGGGTAGAGAAGTTTGTCGCCGTAGACTTACATAATCGGCCCGGTTGCACTTACTGGTACTGGGTATAGGCTAGTTAGTTATGCCTTCTCTCTACAGGGTTATTTGTAAAACACCGGTAACCTCTCAGGACTGTATTACTATCATCATATGGAACAACTTTTGTTCTATGACTTTTAAAAATTCATCATTATTTTTTTCATCAGATTGTCATACAAAAATAAAAATATTTAAATTGAACGCACTAAATGTTACGAAGTCTATGCGAATCAAAAGAAAGCGATAGTACAAAGCGAAGCGAGCGGGGTTAGGGCGGCGGGGCCGAAATGTGTTCGATAGGACAATGTTTTAGATAGGAAAACGAAATCTTGAATGTTGGTTATTGGTAAGTGTATAAGGTACCTATGTTTTGTGAAAAGTCATAGAACAAAAGTTGTTGTTTATGATGATAGTAATACAGTCCTGCGAGGTTACCGGTGTTTTACAAATAACGCTGTAAATAACTTAGGCCTTTATATCTAGGTACGAGTAATTAGATGATTTATACACCGTCAGGAGGCAACCTATGCCTACACTGAACGGGACGCTGTAGTGCCTGGGACATTGTTTGAGATGGAATAGGCTTGTAGCATCTAAACCATCCTCTCAACTTGGCCTCGTCCACAGGAAAGACAACGTCAATACGTGTGGAGCTGATTAAGTTGCAGGTTTCCTCACTATGTTTTCCTTTACCTTTAATAGCTCGTTTTAAAGTGCATAAATATTTTACGAAACGAAAAATCCATTGAATCACTCCCGGGATTCGAACCCACGACCTTCGAATTGAAAGCCAAGGAATAACCCCATTCGTCCAATACTACTCCTAAGCTCTCTTTAACCATCGTAATTTTGTCTAACATACAAATCTCAATAACTTCTAGCTCGTTTTCACATTAGACGATAACAATTATTTCTGAAGGTTTTAGAAGGGAAACATAATTATTACAGTGACCAAGAAGGTGATTTTCACGCCAAAGCTAGGCCGCAGCCTAGAGGAGGAGCGGCAGTTGGACTACACGCCACGCTTGGGCCGCGCGGCCGAGGACTCCACAACGCCCGAACAGGAAGTGTAAGTAAACGGCGTGGAATCATCAATTCATGGCTCAATACACATTGAATTGGCAAGCGACGCGTCGATTAGTGTTATAGCAAGCCATTATAAACCTTAGGCGCTGTCTCCACGAGCAAGAGAATCGCGACGAGTCCGCCCTCATATCGTCGGAGAATCTCCACGAACGAGCGATAATCTCGCCGCGTATCGTCGCGAGTCGTAACGGAATCGCAGCGTTTCCGCGGCGACTCGTAACGGTATCGCCGCGTTTCCTTGTCGAAATGTCCTTGCTTGACGAGAGGCAACGCTGAAATGACGCTGCGTTTGACAGCGCGCCCGCTGCTAGTCGCGACGGGCTAGCGACGATGTAACGACGTTTCGCGCGCTCGTCTCCATCTCAACAATGGTACAAGATATAGAAACGCTTGTAGAATGAACGAGGTCTGGCGAAGCCATCTAGCGGGCCGTGCGCGTGCGGTTCATTCTACAAGCGTTGTCATCTTGTGCCATTGTTCATAAGGCGCTGTCTCCACGAGCGAGAGAATCGCGGCGATATTATCGTCGTGCCACGTATTTCAATACACTTCTCTAGAAGCCGTCTCCACACGGCGATATTATCGCCGCGTCGCATCGCGGCGATAATATCGCCGTGTGGAGACAAGATGACAACGCTTGTAGAATGAACCGCACGCGCACGGCCCGCTAGATGGCTTCGCCAGACCTCGTCCATTCTACAAGCGTTTCTTTATCTTGTACCATTGTTCATAATGTTTATATTGGCTGAAAATCATCGAAAAACAATAATACTAGCTGACCCGCGCAACTTCGTCTGCGCATTATACCTCGCGTCTGTTCCGAATAGATTATAAGAGTATTATGTATATAAAACTACTTGTAGTCTCGCGATTAGTGAGCCAAATCAACACTGAAGTTAGGAAAGAGCTTTGCTATGGATGTCATTGTCATCCTTTTAAAAATTTTTAGGGTATCTGTGAATCTGTAGGCCAATGTCATTCGTTTTTTAGTGCTCAACTCAACACTTTACTTTGTTGTGTTTCTTTCTTCGCAGTGTGCTGGAATCCGTGAAAACATTCCAAAATAGTCTTAGTGGAAAGGTTTTGCAGTGCAAAGTATGTGAATGTGAAAAAAAGTGTCGATAATTTCTTGAAGTGTGCTGGACGTATCCAACGTCACCTCAACCCGGCTGGACCGACTCTAACCCTATTAATGCATTAGGCATATGAAATTATAAAACATGATGTTAAACAGATAATAAGGTTCACTATCGAGTGATTGAATAGCCTCTGTGTCTTGAAGCACCCTACTTCAAAATGTTCGTATTTAAGACTACATTTTATTGAGAGACTTGAAGGTGGGTTTAATATTTATTTACATGTATCGATGAGGATTCTACAAAGGCGTGTTGACGTATGGAAAATCGTGTCCAGGTATTTACCTACACACATTTTATGCATGTCTTGATGCAATAAAACAGGTTTGCGTTCCTACCATTGGGGTCTGTAACCTAACCTTTCATACCATCATTCTATTTAGAATACTATGTGAATATTCCGCGTAGGTATTTACCTACAATTTTAATTGCAACCTGAGCTGCCACTGGGGCTGTCTCGAAGCACCGAAGTTACGGTTGGCGTCTTTTTCATTGGGAACTATGACCTAACCTTTTCAAGTTAACATTATTAGGTACTTCTTGTACCTTATTAGGTAGGTGCATAAGCGGCAAATTCGCTAGCCGACTAAACCTACATACCTAACTACGACCATTACATCGTTACAGAAGAGCCAATGAATTAGGCGAGTTTTGTACTTCTTTTAAAATACCTACCTTCGAAATTTAACCTTTGTAGGTATTATTTATGATAACAGCATACCCTACTGTAGGAGACTGCTGTAATGAAATAAATTGAACCGTCAACTATACTTGGAGGAATTGATCAAAAGGGCAAATTCGGCCAATAAATGGCTGATCAACAAGGCCGGTCGGCGCAAAAGCCGCGGCGCCGGCTCACCGCGCCGCGCCGCCACCACGCCGCCGCCGCGCCAAGGAACGCGAAGCAACCCGACGCCCTACGCGCCCCGCGCGAAGGACGAAGCGCGCGCACGTACTTCCGCCACTATTCTCGTCGAGCCCACAGGACGTCTTCCTCGCTACTAGCACCTCCAGATGAGTACAGATATTTGCCTCCATATTTTGATCAATGTCAGTATTATGATTTATGTAGTATGTACTGCATCGAACCTATAGTTTGTGCCCGGCTCTGGCGATGTTTTTTGGGCCACCTTTCTAGCCTCCGTCATGGCTTGACGGTTTTAAGGGCCGGGACCGACGTTTTGACGGGCCCCCCGAAGCGCGGAAGCGCTCAGCTGACAATCTCATTTCATAAATGGAAGTGCCAATGGCGGTCACCCATCCAAATGCTGACGGGCCGGAACGTTGCTTAATTTTGATTAAGCAAGCTACACGAGCGCTTCTTATTACGGGAGACAGTACCTAGTACGCTTGTTCCTGCCTACATTCTTTTTTGAATAAGAAAGATATAAAATTACGTACATTTCTTTATAACCGGTGTATTAACACTCTACACCCGATAATCAGTCTTATTCAGATACAGATAAAGTTTGTTTACGATAATATGGAGAAACGTGCTTCTTCCCTAAACCCTTATAATATTTAATTATAAGTGATTGATAATTTTAAGTTGTATACAACTTAAATAAGTATCTACATGCCTTAACTTCGACATTCGATCGTCAATTCGTCATGCGTCGTTTTCTCGTAATTTATTTAAACTATCATCTCATCTCGTTTACATACCTACCTAGGTCACAGAATACAGCCTAGGTTGGGGTTATTGTACATAGGTGGAAAAAATATTTAAATGTTTATAATATGATATACAAATCTTTCCATTTTAGTAAAATGGTGTGAAACGAGGGTACCTACCCTCAAAAATCACGATGTTCGAGAGCTCGTATTTATAATAATTAACCGATACAGCATTTTACCTGATTCATATAATGCCTTTGTTATGAGTTTATGGATAATTTTAACATACAGCATCATTAAAATTTTGCTGACGCTCAACTATGGGGTGTTATCATGTGTATGGGTAGCGGTCAGTGGTCAATCCTTTACAACATTAGAAATCCTAACATAATTTTAAGGTTCTTTAAAACTTTCAGGCATTCGCATCTATTGACAGCTCCTCGGATTTTTTT
This sequence comes from Epirrhoe alternata, assembly GCA_963565295.1. Taxonomy (NCBI): domain Eukaryota; kingdom Metazoa; phylum Arthropoda; class Insecta; order Lepidoptera; family Geometridae; genus Epirrhoe; species Epirrhoe alternata. Next base: position 3,387,823 of record OY751403.1, read on the forward strand.
CTACACGAATAAAATGATTGGTATCAAATATATTTATTATACCTAGGTACATATAAGCAGGTGGTAGAAGTACTAGGTGTTATTCAATACCTTACCCAAGTACCTATTATGAAACGACCCTTTTGTGGCTTTTCAATTATAGGTATTTAAGTTTATTATCCATTCGTGTAATATTTTTTCAACATATTTATTTACATTATATTTCAATCAGCTAGGACCCAATTTACCAGTCGCGTAAATATGATTTGGACACCTATTAAGTCATTTATATAATGACTTCCAGAGGCGTTTGCCATAGATCCATTCAGGGTCATAGATTGCCATAGATCTATCTATTTTTCTATTACCAACCTTTTTTTTTGCCACTAAGTATTTTGAATGATAAATCATTAAGGAAGTTAAGCTTAATCGCAGATTAAGCTCGAGGAATCTCGGTTGGTTTGCCGGGGCGGCGCGCCCTATGGCCAACAAAACTATCAAGATTAAGCATCCTAATTCTCTTTGAATAATATTTTATTGACACCACTATCAGCCAGTTCAATGAAACAATATGTTATTATTTATATATTAAAGTGGTGGGTTTATTTTGTGAAAGTCTTATTATTATTATTTTTGAAGTAGGTACTTACCTACTTAAATAAAAGTCATATAATTGTGTCCTACAATTAAGGTGCATTCACACGGGATACGCCCTTGACGATTCGTCAAAAGTCATCGTGAATGTTTTATGATTATGACAAATAAAATAGATCGACACGAATCGTAAAAAACACGATTCCGTATTCAATGTGAACAAGCTCTAAGATACTTTAGATGGACGTATTTTAATAGCTTAGGTAGCCAACTACCTCAAATTCGAGTCAATCTCGCATCCTTATAACATTAGAGTTCTGTCTTAGGGCCAATATTAAATATTTAGGTATTTACCTAATGGCTAATATTTTCATATAAAATTAAAGTGTGTTTCGTCAAAAATGCAACATTCGAAATATATACGATTTTGTATAAGTACTCACTCTCTAAGATACCTTGATATTATATTATAATCCTGTCTTGCAGCTTTAGCCTTTGTAGGTATTCTATCTAAAATTAAATTTCCTAAGAAAGTCTTGCTTGACAGAACGACGAACCTTAATGCTACTACTACTCGCAGTTTTTAGTCCAAACAATACGTTCAGATTTATTTATTTTAAAATAAGATCCGAAATAAATGTTAAAAAATTAAGGTTTTTATTCAAGAACCAAGCTTTACTCAAACCTTGATTATTAAATCTTGATTATAACTACGTCAAAAGAACCAACCTATAGGACTTTAATTCAATTTATTACGATTAAATATTATAAATAATTCACCGCGAGCCCGGCACGGGGCTGGGCCTGTATCGAGGCAGTTCAGTTAAAATTAATAACTTTACCTAATAAAGTAAAGTTACCTATTCATTTTTAGTTATAAGTACAGAATTTTTATGGCGTTTTTACCAATTTTTTTTTCCGACATTTCGGCTGTGTTAGTACATAGAACAGCCGTGGTCACGCGCGTCACGAGTTGCACGCGCACTCACTCGGCATCACTGTCGGTCGATAGGTACCTAAATCCGTGGGTACCTACCATCCACCAATAGACATTTACTGAAGGCTGGATCGACTGCTTCTCCGCCTTTGCTCGCCCGTATCATAGACCTTTATCTATTCACTCATTGGGACGTGTTAGTTTAATGGCTAATAATGTTATTTATTTACTTACTAATAATCCTACATACTTACATAGTAGGTACATATAGGTATCTAAATTTGATTCATAATCAATTTACCAAGTTTATTAAATACTCTGCGTATCTACGACACGTTATCCTCCTTTAATAGTATTATTGAAAACTATTATAAGTAGTATCTATTAATAATTTTTATTTAAATTAAGTAATTATTATTATAAACGTTTGAATTATTGATAATAATTTGTTATTGTGGTCAATCTTGACAATAGAAACTCATTAAATTAAATACACATATAAGATGACGAAGTATGTATATAGTTAAGGTATACCTTAACAAGGATATATCCTTATTCCAAACCTGGTAGGTAGGTATCTACATAACTTATAAATGGTCGAAATATAAACATTGTTATTTCGCAAGGCTGCATGGGTTGAATTCCTCATTGATGTTATTCCCGTAAAAACTCTCAAGGTCTACAAGTAGTTTTATATACATAATACTCTTATAATCTATTCGGAACAGACGCGAGGTATAATTAATGATTAAACGAACTTACCTGTGAGTGAAGTTCTATCATAATTATACGAGCGTCTGGTCCGAATAGATTAGTATCCCGCCCACCCATCGTGGTTGCAACACTCCCAATATAGGTAACATTACGGTAATACTATACTACATCAATGAGGTCCAGGATCTGTTTGCGTATTTTACTACTAACTAAATGACATTGGCCTACAGATTCACAGATACCCTAAAAATTTTTAAAAGGATGACAATGACATCCATAGCAAAGCTCTTTCCTAACTTCAGTGTTGATTTGGCTCACTAATCGCGAGACTACAAGTAGTTTTATATACATAATACTCTTATAATCTATTCGGACCAGACGCTCGTATAATTATGATAGAACTTCACTCACAGGTAAGTTCGTTTAATCATTAATTATTGAACAAAGTAGAGGAGTTTTGAGTGAATCGAGAGTAGGTATAAAACTCCGTCGCTTGATATACCTACATAACTAGATTGCAATGTGAGGGTAAGTACGAAAGTTTGCAGCTCTTCTGCGTGTGTCAAAACTTTGTCGCAACTCCTAATAACCTGTTTCGTCAAATTGTGACGCCACAATGGCGGCTGTCATACGAAGATGGCGAATGTATTTCAGTTGGCAACGCGGTTACGCGATTTGCCGCTAGATGTCACCGTTTAGCCGATAATTATTGATTTAGTCATGCAATGTCGTTGGACCATAGTTGCCCCTTTGGATTATAGTTGGGTGCTTTTACGGTACCTAATAATAATATTATTTTTTTATTTATGTTTCTCTCAAGAATCCCATCTCAATAGATAGAGGTAGGGTAAATCTTACCCAGATCTTGCAATGCTAAGAACAAAACGAATACGGTAAATTGGTATAGAATCGCTGAAGCGAGCGGCAATTTTTTTGAAGAAATTGACTCGAAACGTATTTTTTTTTGAATAGCAAGTATTGTATGGTTTTGAATTTCGAAATAAAACTATTAACTAATATTACCTACCCGTGACTTCGTCAGCAATATAAAAATATCGAAATCTCTAAGCAAAAATCTCCAAAATGCCCTAATAAGGGTTAACTTTTCAAAACTCAAAATCAAAGAAAATTATACTCGATCGTATCTCGATCTCCGCTATAGTAGAAACGCCACCTAGGAGAAAAAGTATAAAGTAGTTTTGACTTCGGTGATATAGATGGCGTTCTAACTATAGCCAAGGAAAAAATATTTTAATATCAAAAAATCATAACTTCGGAGTTCGGATATATTGATGGGTGGGAATACACATGTTACATGTTTATCATTAATTTTAAAATAATTTATTATGCTAAATACAAAAAAAAGTAAAAAAATCAAGAGTGCGAAAAGTGGCTCCGGCGGTCACCCATCCTTTTTATGACCGCGCCCAGGGTTGCTTAACTTTTTTCCCCATACAAACTTCCAACCCTTATTTTCACGCCCCCTTATGGTAATTGACAAAAAAAAGTAGCCTATGTCCATCCCTGGGGTATACTCTCTATCCATGCCAAACAGCTTAATCGGTTCAGCGGTTTGGGCGTGAAAAGGTAACAAACAGACAGACAGACAGAGTTACTTTCACATTTATAATATTAGTATGGATAGTATGGATAAAAATAAAAGGAAAAGAGCCTATTCCTACCTCAAAGGCCGGCAACGCATCTGCAGTGCCTCTTGATGCTGCAGTTGTCTGTGGGCGGTGGCAATCACTTACCATCAGGTGTGCCACTTGCTCGTTTGCCCCCTCTTACGTAAAAAAAAATGGTTTCAGGTACCGCGCTGATGACAGAATTGGAGCTCGCACTCGGTACTTTTCGCCGCGGTTAGGACGAAACATGAACTTCTCGCCACGACTCGGCAGGGAGCTTGTCTATGGTAAGCGCTTTCAAAGTTCTTTTAATATTGCAAAAACTTGGAATCAGCTTCCAGATTCTGTATTTCTGCTGAGCTACGACCCTTTTTAAGACGAGAGTTAATAGGCACTTTCTGGGTAGGCTCGCTCCATCGTAGACCTCATTCTTGCCTGTGTAAGATTCGAGGTCAATAGCCGACCCATTCATAATAAAAACACATAGGTTGGTAATCATTTCATATTTTTATCATTAATTTTAGGGGCATTACTTTAAGTTGGTTTACATTCAGGTAGGTACAACCAATATTTAGTAATACGTACAACGTACAACCAATACGTACTACGTAATACGTAATACGTACAACCAATATTTAGCTCTCTGAAGTAGCTGCGCAGAACCCATTTTTGATGACGCCCAAAAGACGAAGACAGCGTTGTATAGCTGCCTCGCTCACTCGCTTAGTTTGTTGCATCAAGCTATCTCGCTCTACTCGCGCAAATCTGCGCAATCGCTTAGTGCACCTAACAGACTGGCAGACAGATTGGTTGTGCGTACTGTACCTTACCTACTTATTATAATCTGCTCAAAATTAGTTAGGGAAAAGGTGGCGACACTCGCTGAGTCTGAGTAATTCATTATCATCATCTCAGCCATCTAGCGTCCACTGCTGAACATAGGCCTCCCCCATCGATTTCCACAGCGATCGATCGGTCTTGCCTGGACCCAACGGCTCCCAGCAACTTTACCAGATCGTCTTTCCATCTAGTAGGGGGCAGTTCTCTACTGCGATTTCCGGTGCGTGGCCTCTACTTGAGAATTTTTCTGCCCCAACGGCCGTCAGTTATACGAGCTATGTGCTACGCCCACTGCCACTTCAATTCAACTTGCTAATCCTGTGGGCTATGTCGGTGACTTTAGTGCGTCTACGGATCTCCTCATTTCTGATTCGATCTCGTAGAGAGACACTTTTTAAGTAATTAAGTACCTACTTGTATATTATTATTTAATTTTAATAATTGTTTTCTCTTTTCAGAAAACTACCCGGAAAATGTGCGAGTCGCGAGAAGCGCTAACGGTAACGACAAGAAGACAGCGAAACGCTAAAACGATGAAAACCGCAAAGTTACCTATCTAGACTAAATATAATTCTACTTAATTTTGGACGAAATAACTTTTGTAAATGTGATAAGTAAATTGTAAGGAAATTTACGTTTTTTATTGACATGTGAGTAGTTACTAAGCCTAACCTATATTGTTAGTACCGTCTTTATAAGTATCAAACTACACTGAAAATTATTTTATTCATTCACATTTTACCTATTTCTTTTATTGGGGACCATTTAAGGGGGGAAGAAACCTGATCGCATACACTTGTCTGCGCCGTACGTGCCGCAGTCATTTTTCTATACCAAAAATACTGATGACGTCAGAAAATGCAGTTCGCTTCTGACGTCAGCAGCATTTCTTCTATTGAATAGACAGTCGGCGCGTTCGACTCGGCTGGACTGTGCTACCACCCGTAAGGGGAAAGAGGTCAAGAAATCTTAAAGATTTTGGAATATAAATCGAATGACAAATAACGCTGAGACTGTACCTGCGCCTAGTGGCATTAATTGCAAAAACTGCCTACATTTTATGTCAAGTCTCGGCACGTGAGTTCTTGGCATAATGTCAAACTGACAATTTACATAGAGCCAGGAACTCACGTGCCGCCATTACTTTTATAAAATGTATGCAGTTTTGGCAATTGAATGCCGTAAGACGCAGGTGAAGTCTCAGCGTTATCATGGCAACATGGCTAGGGGGGCTGGAATGGAATGTCGTCAGTGAGAGTCCAAAGCCCAATCTTCTGAGGTGGGATTAGAATCCTCGACCTTTGGATAGAAAGTTGTCACCATTCCACCAGATCAACACAGCTTTAGGCCAGACTAACATACATAAAATCACGCCTCTTTCCCAAAGGGGTAGGCAGAGAGCACGGATCTCCACTCGCTACGATCCTGACACACAACTGCCTCATTCACTCTCATTACATTTTTCATACATGTTCGTCGGTTTAGGGTACTTTTGAGCTGACCCTTCTCCAAAATGTCGCCAATTTGATCCAAGAAGGTTCGCTAGGCCTTCCCCTTCCAGCTGTCCCATACACACTCGCCTCATACACTTGCTTTGTCAAACGACTGTCATCCATCCTCTCTACATTCCCAAACCATCTTAACATACCTTTCTCGATCCTCAACACTACATCTTCTTTAACTCCACACTGTTCCCTTATCACACTCTCACTCTATCATTCATCGTTACCCTACATACTACGCAACGCTCTCATTTCAACAGCATTCACTCTACTCTGATGTTTTTCTGCCACACCCAACTTTCACATCCATACATCAATGCCGGTACCAACACTCCTCTACGAACTGCCAGTCGTGCCATGTTGGACGCTTTCCTGCTGCTCATAAAATCGTGGAATATATTTAGGTACTTATATTTAAGTATTATAGTTTTAGTATTTCATACAGTAAAAACTAGTGATAAAAATATTATGATCGTGAAAAATGACTGTGAAACGCATAATACAAACTTGTAAGTAAAATTTCATCTTAACTTGGAGATAGGAATTTATAAAATGTTCCCTTTCGCGAAAACGAATTAAAAATTCCCGCCTCTATATTCGCCGATGATAGACGAATGCTGACGGTCATGAACGTGTAGAAGGCCTCATTGCCTTTATTCGCCTATCTTCTTCTAACCAAATAATAGTTCAGCGAATGTGTAGAGTTTTCGTAAGGAAATGTCATGATGTGGGACACAATCGTGACAGTATTTGGTCTATTACGTGCTCTATAGTAACTAGGTATAAGATTTTTCGAAAATGTATTTCTCTTTTCAGGTATCTAGTACAATCAATACGAACTTCCTTATTTCAGATCACCTGATAGTATTACTAAACTTCACTCACACCTACGTTTTATTCGCGGCGAACCTAGATGATTTTAGAAGCATAGCAAAGAAGTTTATACCGAACAAGCTAGCTGACCAACTTACAGTCATGGCTGCCCAAAACTCGGCAAAATACAAACAACAAATGAAATCTAAACTAGACAACACTCAAAGTGATACATATACTGATACCAGTGACGAAACCAACGAAAGAGTTCCTAAGCCTGTTAGACAGGTGCTAACTACGCCTAAAAAGAGGTTCGCTATAAAAGATCAAGTTGATAACATTAATTTCAATGAGTTAGTTGATAAAGTGAGACAGCAGCTTGAAAATAAGTACAAAAGTAAACTTAAATCTAAACCCAATAAGGTTTATCACAAAGATAATGACGAAAGTGAAGAGAGAAACGCTAGGCACGATGAAATTAAACAAACAAGTAAAAAGAAAATGACAATAATGAAAACAACGACAGAAAACACACAAATGTACTATGATTATGAAGGCAAACCAGAAAATGATGGAACGTACTTCAAAGAAGATGATTTAACTAAAACAAAAGATAGCTACGAAGACTACGTTACTCCAAACAAAGATAAAATATTTGAGAGTGACGCTGAAACTCAAGTAACACAGAAAGAAAATACAAGAGAAAAAGCAAGACACAAATATCAGAAGAAAGCTATAGCGATGGATACGCATTTAGCTGAAGATCAAGATCAAGACTATGATGAGCATAAATCAGAAGAAGTGAAAGCTCAAACCGGGAGTATACTTGATGATCCTGATAAAACTGGTAAACCAAAGAAACTTAAAGGCACTATGATTCCCACCAGAGAATACTTCAAAATGAGTAGTCCTTCATACGCAGTATCAGCAGTCGCTGAAAAGTATGATTTTAATGAGCCTTTGCCAGAAAGAGATAGAGAACCTGAAGATTTGAAGCATTTTGTGAACCCACCATCTAGCATCAATAAAAAAGTTAGGTTAACGGCAAGCAAAGCGAGCCAGCATGAAACAGAGAAATCGAGCGAGTGAAGCGAGCTATTGATAATTTGAATGGTTAAAAGCTGATGTGCTTTTTGTGTGTGAGTGAAGTTCTCTTTTCTGTTACCTACACAGTGAACGGTGAACATTGTGAATTTCATAAAAGTTTGAAGGAGTAGGCATTGCTCAAAATATAATAAATATAATATATTTATACGTATAATTTAATATAATATGGTTTAGGTGCTGGGCAAGCCTATTCCATCTCAAACAATGTCCCAGGCACTACAGCGTCCCGTTTAGTGTAGGCATGGATTGCCTCCTGACGCTGTATAAATCATCTAATAAGTAAGAGGCCTAAGTAGTAGTAGTATAATGTATACAATTTTCATTACTAACTTTATGTTCTATAAAAGATTTTATTGATCGTAAAAAAATCAGATAAGCTTTTCGTTCACCGTTAGAAATTCAATTTCAAAAACGTTCCAAAATGGCGTCACTTTACCTAAATTTACTTTTATGCCACGTGGCAATTGCATCAGTGCCTATCGTTATAAAAATCCCATTACAAGTTGTTCAAACGAATCCTATAAATCAGTATATTAGAACGAGGTATGGCTATCGACCACTTTCTATTCAAAATATAATGAAATACACTGAAATCCCGCCAAAATACACTTTAAAATCGGAAAAGGTAATAATGTTAGACGAAGCAGATAAAAATGGCGGACGGTTTTTTAGCGGGAGATTTCAAGGATATGCTGGAAGGAAACGAATGGTTAAATAACTGTTTAGTGTAAAATCATTTTCTCGAAAATAAATATGAATAGTTTATATAAAAACCATGTTCTTTTGAATGATTTTAATTTTGTTAGAACTTCACTCGTTTCGTATGCATTCTTCATAGTTTACATCTTTGTTGAAACATCTTTTTTTTGTCGATGCTTTTGGGTAACGAATTGATTTGGATGTCCTTGTTGAACCTGAAATAATACATTTATGAAGTAAAAAATTCTGCGCGTTGGGCACATTTTTTGATATGAGAATAAATTCTTGGATTCAACTCAATTCGCCTCGAAAATAACAAGTGAGCTTTTGCCCACTGCGCTACAGAAAAGCTTGTAAACGATAAACTTTCGTTTTTACCTTCCATATGAGTAATTTGTACACACGGAGGTCTGAAGAGTCGAGTCTGCTTCATCAGAAGGCTGATGTTTGAGGCAAAACTCAGCTTCCAAGTCTTAAATATAGCCTTCAAACCGTATTTTATTGTTTTAAAAGTATGCCGTTTCACTTTATCTGAAAGCAAAATTAAAAATCTAGTTACTATAGAGGCCTAGGCCGAATCCGATCTTGTCATGATCTTGTCGTGATGAGGGGGGCTCAGTAGCCGTGACGCGGGACACGGTGAAGCTAACAGTGAAGCCCCAGGTGGGGACGCCATGGTTGCGTCCGAGGCGAGTGGGGTCGCGGGAGAAGAGGCGTGTCGGTGTGTCGTTTCCGTTCGCCCTATCTCCCACGGCCCAACGGTGGCGCACCGTAAGATGCGTTGGCGGCGGGGCCGCAGTGGAAAAGGTGTGTCGGTGTTTCGGTGCCGCTCTCCCTGTCCTCTGCGGCCGTTTAGAGGCGCACGTCTACACGCGTACCTCTTTAATTAGAGTGCGCAGTGGACGAAGGGAGCTGAGAGTTCTGGTGGTGAGTAGAGGACGCTAGGTGCGGGGGCACCTTCGTTCGCCTTGCACTACTCACCACGACGCGGGGCCGCCTTAAGGGTGGAGATCGACAGAGGGGGACTGGATGAAAAGGCTCTGCCGGTTTCCCAGATCCCCTCCATTCACAAGCGATCTTTAGCTCTCTGAAGTAACTGCGCAGAACCCATTTTTGATGAAGCTTAAAAGACGAATACAGCGTTGTATAGCTGCCTCGCTCACTCGCTTAGTTTGTTGCATCGTCCTATCTCGCCTACTCTACCAAGCCTGCGCAATCGTTTAGTGCACCTAACTTCAGAGAGTTAAAGATCCGTGGTGAGCATTGTATCTTACCTACATTATTTTTTACCTAACATTGGCAAAGTCACCCAGCACCACACAAGAACTTACTGCTATTGATGACGTTCAACAGCAACTTGATCGCCGCTACGTCCCATTGGAACAGACGCAGTTGGAGATTGCTGATCTGGTAGAGGATCGAGTGGATGTCATCTTTTGAGTGGCCTGTTATGTCTTCTGTTAAGAGCTGGACCAATCTATACAAGGGGGTTTATTTCTTCATAATCCATTCATTCCGTCAGACAATTTCGAGATACTATGAAACCTCCTCCGTCCTTTTCACAGCTTTTAGCTTTTTTACTATTTATCTCCCTCCCTCCCCCCCCCCATCCCCCACATATTGTAATGTCTGTATTTTCATAGTACCCCAACATTATTTTTTATCGTCACCAAATGGAGGATCCTTGGCACCCCTTGACACTCAATGTCACACTTTATCAACCCCCTTACATATCACCCTTTATTACCCCCCTGACATATAGCTTCCCCTCCACCCCTTAAGTGACACCAAAAATTTTTGTGACGTTGCAATAAAACAACGTCACAAAATGGAGGACCTCTTTCATCCCTTGACACGCCATGTCACATCATCGAACCCCGTATGTGTGTGTCATAATTTATTGATGACTTAGGCTGGCCGCATACATACGTTTTCCGGATTCGATTTCTGAATTCGTTTTCCGTATTCGGACATCTGAACGCATGGAATCAGTAGAAAATACATTAACTGGCGCACACGTTCGCTTTTTTTTCGAACAGAATAAATTCCGCACGTACGTTTCGTGTGCAAGCCGGCGCGTTCGGAGAAACTTACTCGAAAAAACCTAATGACGTCATGCGGAACGCAGCGCTTGCATACACTTTGTTTGTGCCGGCGCACACGTTCGGAAATTTCTATTCAGTTTCGCGTAGAAATTCCTGTAGAAATCAATTTAGCTCTCTTCAAATAATACGGACTCTCATAGGTTCTTCGAGTATTTAGTGGATGTATCCAATACCGACGACGTTTCTTTATCTTTTTTTCTAATAGCAGAAATGCAATTGCTAATAAATCGTCGTCCTCCATCGTCGTGCGTTCGCCACGCTATCACTATCTGTACTGACGTGGATACATTCCGAATGAAAAAAAAACGAACGTTTGCGCTAGTCTCACGGAATTCCAATTCGAAATTACGCATTCGGAAAACGAATCAGGAAAACGTATGTATGCGGCCAGCCTTAGACGCGGCAAATTACAACAAGCAAAACATTATTGGGAAAGTATCGTACCTTGTTTATACAAATGTATCTAAATGAGACGATTTAAGAGGTAAGTAGCTGTTTGTTGTTCCGTAAAATAAATAAAATAAAAAAAATAAAAAAATAAAGTAGTAAGTACCTACTTGTTTTAAACAAATATTTTCAAAGTCGGTTCTGACGTACATTTTTTTGACGATACGCGAAGCAGAAGCGCGTTAAAGTCTTTTGTATAGGGAAATGCATTCATCAAAAAGTTTTTTTTTTTTCTAAAAGTACCTATACATTTATTACGTAAACCATACCTTATCACGACCACGTCGTCATACGAAATTCTCTTGGGACTTGTCAAATTGATTTTTTGTCCAGTAATATATGGCGTTATTAAGCATTGACAATGCGTCCATTGTTGTGCTCCCATATCCTTCAACGCTCTTCTATAGAATACATCTGATACCTTCTGTTTAGACTTCTTTTTTTTCGTTAGCCGACCAACCTTTTTGCTCGCTTCCCGCTCAACAGCTTTCCCGCGCTTCCCGAAGCGTTCAGGAATGTCAAAGTCATTGTCAATATTTTTGCTCACACCTCGTGTAGTTTTTATTTGTTTTAGTTTGTACAATTCTTGTTTCTTTCTTGGATCTTTATCACTAATTGGTGTGATTGGTTCATTGTCTTTGTCTTCGTATTCTACTGCTTCATTAACTACTGTCACTTCTGATTCTTCGAAAACGATATTTTTACTTTTAATCTGGCCTTCAATTTTTTCTTTTAGGATTGCAACCCTGGCTTGGATTGGTATGGTAGTAGGTGCTTTTGAGGCGTAGGCGAAATTAGGTTTACCTGGAAATCCTAAAAGAACCTTTTATAAAACTGAGTCTGGAGAAGATGGTTAGGCTACTGTAAGGTTTGAATTATTTTTATAAAATAATGTCTAATTAAATCAGCAGAATTTATGAAAAAGTTTGCAGTCACTCTGACGAAGGTGGAATGCGTATTTGACGAGTAGGCAAAAATTAAAAAGAAAAAAGAGCGGCAAAACAGGAGGCAGAGCCTGGGCACAGGTGGACAGATTGGGTTGCTGGATAAAATTGTTGATTATGTTTGTATTTATGAAATAAATAAGTATTGTTATATTGAAATACTGTGTTTGGCCATTTCTGAGATATCCTATATTATCTAACAATGATATTTTACTTATTTTTGATTTTAGACACAGAAATAACCTTACCAAATAAAATAACACTGAAAAATAAAAATAAATTCATTTCGACCACCTCTCATTACATCTCTACTAAAACTTCGATTTTGTTTACAAAAGTCATGATTAAAAATTATTCAACCGTTATTCAATATAATAATGTTTTCTACAACATGAGAATTCACGTTGAATCCATTAAAATCGGAAAAATTATAATTTTGAATTCGCCATGAATGCGCACTGAAAAAAAGTATTGTCATGTTTCGTTTGGTTGCATAGCTCCTTTACACGTCACACGTAGCGTAGGTATAGGGTTGAGGAGGGTCGACGAAGTGTGACATATGGACAAGGCATAAGTTGTGTAACCGTTACATTTTAAAAATTAAATCTACTTATTCTAAAACAGAAACTAAGCTACTACAATATGTACATAAAATTACAAAATACAATAGAATCAGTCAAGCTATCTAAGGATCGTCGTAAAAACGATCTATAGATTAGGTATATCTTTCAGGGCGTCTGGCCGAAGCGCCGCGTGATTCGAGAGCTGGTGATTTGGCACAGAGAATCAGCATTGCTATTCAGCGTGGCAATGCCGCCAGTATTTTAGGCACGCTTCCGACCGGCAGTGACCTAGATCAGTTGAGCTATTCTAAAAAGATAAATCCAGTTCTTACCCACCGCCCACCTCCTGAGACCACCTGGGTGAACCGTGGATAGTTTTTTCAACGGCCCACCTTTGTCCATCTGAATGTTCCTTGGGTAATTTAGTAACCACCAAACGACGAAAAGCCCGTAGACCCTGCTACGAAAAAACCCCCGCCACTTCTAGAAAAATTTGACATAAGGAGTCAGATCCCCTCATCAACTATTAAAGAGCTGATAATCTTCAAACGGCTGATCAGGCCATGGTTACCTTACCATATACTTTCAATATCATTGAAGTAACACGGTACCAAATTCTTTTTTTTATGATGAATGGGTCGGCTCTTGACCTCGAAACTAACATAGGCAAGAATGAGGTCTACGATGGAGCGAGCGTACCCAGAAGGTGCTTATTAACTCTCTTCTTAAAAACAACAGGGTCGTAGCTCAGCGGAAATACAGACGCTGGAAGCTGATTCCAAATTTTTGCAGTGCGCATAATAAAAGAACTTTGAAAGCGCTTAGTTCTATTAAGTTAAGTTAGTTTCGAATCGATTGGACATGAGGAAGTTAGTCAGATCCCCTCATCAACTAGAAAAGAACTGATGATCTTCAAACGGCTGAACAGATTTTCATGAAACATGACTAAGAACAATAGGGGTAAAATTATCTATGACACAAAAAAAACTATACGAAAATTGGTTCATCCGTTTGGGAGCTACGATACCACATACACAGACACGTTAAACTTATAACACCCCTCTTTTTGCATCGAGGGTTAAAAATAAAACAATCTTGTTTTGTTATGTTTCTTTATTAAGTTTTCGCCTTGGCGTCTACTCTTAACTAATACATGTGACATTAGCTATTTCTTTCAATTTAGTAAATATTTTTCACAAACGGAAATGTCGACTTGGTCAAACCCTGAAACAAAAATATTTCAGCATTATTCCGGGATAAATAAATAATAATAAATATAAATAATGCTGGACATTTCACACAGCATCATCTAGCCCCAAACTAAGCAAAGCTTGTACTATGGGTAAAAAGTATATAAGTAGTGTTACGTGCTGGGGTTCGTCGATTCTGAAGATAAACACTAGGTATAACTTTCGAAACTTTATTACACACTAATTTACTCAAAACACACTTTAAAGTTATGAACAGTCGCACTGAATATCACTGGTCACTATTCACTTTGTTATATCACAAGTTGACTCGCTCGTAATTCACAAAGAACTGAACGTGACGCGCAAACTGCCCGTTTATATACCCAACCGAACGCCTAGAACGTTCACCGTGGGAACTCTCTACAAATAAACAGGAAGCTTCTATAAATAAACAACAACACGTGACAAGCGACCTTGAACCTTATACACTTGTAATAAGGTCGCTTGTCAGTAGCGCCCAACAAATATGAACCTTAAGTCCAGGTATTACGATCCAATTGTTAATTCTATATGTCTAAGCGAGAATGTTCGTGGCATCTATCCTGCGCGCGAGTCTTCTAGAACGTTCGAGTGCTTGTTCGTTACAGTAGTATACCAGATAACTGATATACTACTTATATAGGTACTTTTTGTTTGTAAATGCATACATATTATACATAAAAACACCCAGACTCGAGATAAATATTTGCAGATCATACAAACATTTATCCCGCCGCGAGGATCGAACCCGCAACCTTCTGCGTCCCAAGCGGGCTTTCACCCACTGCACCACAGAGGTCGTCAATAAAGAGTAAAGATAAAGAGTAACTTATGTATAAAATGCATAAAGGTTTATTTAATGGTTATTATGGTATCGAGCTCGCACTATTCACCCGCCCGAAACGCACCGTATTTTATGAGGTCAGCAGATTTTTTCTAGAAAACCATTCATTTTACATTATTATAAATGGACACTATTTTGATTGGAAATTATTATAAAATGACATTAAGATTAGACGTTTTTATGAATGGAAATTTTTAGACCGATTGTCATTTTTCATAATTGGAATTCATTTCTTGAAAGGCCCGGGATTACCTTACGCGACAATTACGAACGATATCAGTATCGCAAAGCCTACCTTGAATTTTTCCACAATTAGCCATATCCATAGCACATCTACTCCGGAACAGCATAACGTTGGTGGACCTCATCCCGCAGACTGGCTCATCATCATCATCACACGCCATTGGACAGTCGGTACGGAGGTACATCACGTAAAGTATACAGAATTTCGTGTCCACTACGTCATACCCTGAAATTTAATTATTTTTTTTTTACTACGAGTAGATACCTAACCTACCTATAAGTTGTTCTATTTCACGAAGGCGGCTCGGTATTAATGAAGATTTAAAGCATACAAACAAGTTTTCAGTTTTAATAAGTTCAATTACTTAACAAAATAATTCGAATCGATCGGAAGTTAGTCAGTCTTAGTCTTGGGCGCTCTTGAATCCCTCGCTGTCTCAGTATTCTAGTCATTAACTCCCTCGTTTCGCTCGGGAGATAACTATGAACACCCTCGCTATCACTCGGGAGTTAACTAAAGAATCCTTCGATGCGCTTGGGATTCAATATGGCACCCGTGACATAATACACTGCTTTTACCCCTTGGTGAATAATCTACTATATCTTACTTTTTACTATCTTACTAATATTATAAATGCGAAAGTCTGTGTGTGCGAATGTTTGTTGCCACGTATCTCCGTGACGACTTTACCGATTATGATGAAATTTGGAATGTAGATAGTCTAAGTTCTGGAAAAACATTTAGGTTTATCACATTTTAGAAAATCAACTCCTAAGGGTGTTATAGGTACAGGTTGTTCAACTTTTTTTTTTTTTTGTCTGATTCACTCCAAATTCGATGCAAATAAACTTTAAAGTAAATAATGAAACACGTGTTATTTATACAGTTTTTGCTATTCAAAAAAATTTACCTTCAAATTATTTCTGTATCAAGAGAGGGAGTTTAATAGTTTGTTTATTTTTTCCATTCACATAGAACTCTGCACTTGTTCCTAATAATGCGCAGACAAAGTCGCGCGGGTCAGCTAGTATTTTGTGTATAGGTAGGTACTTAGTTTGTTACTGTTTTTTTGTGAGATTAACTTTTGTACACCGCTGTATTTCTGTATTCGACTATCCTGTCCATACAAATGGTTGCCAGGAAGAAATCGCTTTTAGCGATATGGCCGCCCATTGTACAATGTCTATTTTTATGTATTCTCTGTATTATGTTTTTGTGTACAATAAAGCGTTTATCTATCTATCTATCTATATACTCACTCAAAGCACCCCTAAACGCCGCACACTGGTTGTTCATAATAATATGACATACACTCTGGAACCATTTGAACCGCATTGTTTTTCGGTTCAAACCGCATGCGGTTTTGTGATAGTCGTTACAATGGTAGGGGTCGCAGTAGTCCATCCACGCTGGGTTGTATGGCAGACGATGTCGCTCCTTGAAGAGTTCTGGCATTTGGGGTTTATCGATTTCATCTAAAATTAGTTATTTAAATAAGTAAGTCTTACTGACCGCGTTAGAAACACGATACTACGCTCCCAAACGCAAATAGCCGATGTAGCTCTGAAAGCTGGAAACCTAAAGTGGGACTGGGCCGGACACGTTAGCCGCATGCCCGAAGACTACTGGGCTAAAGCAGCCACTTTATGGAATCCGATGGTGCGGCGACCGCGTGGAAGGATAGTTGACTTAGAATGTATGATTTTTTGGAAATTAATCTTACTACCTACTCTTAAAAAAATCAATAAAAGATAAATTTTGAAGTGAAAACTTATATCGGCTTAGGAATTAAATTGATATGGTCGAACGTCTATTTACAACCCAAAAATGAAGCCCTGTCAGCTAGTGTTAGTTTCAAATGAAAGACCATGTATAGAAAAATGTACCCAGTACCCACCTCGGTACATGCTTACCGCAGACAATCTTAAGTTTTTTGAGTATCCAAGAGGAGACATAGTTTTATAGTTTTAACATTTTGCTGTCAGTTTCGTTCACAAGTGTTTTAGTTTGTTGTACCAAATAAATACCTTTGTACCTATTTGTATTCATATTCATATTCATTTATTTAATGCTTGTGGACCTAGGTTACAGAGTAGCTGATGTTAATGCTTAAAACTAGGAATCTCTAGATCCTGCTGATTAGCATACAAACATTTTAATATAAAAGTCATTCATTATTTACCTACTAAACAAAAATATGTCAAATTATAAATGATTAGAAAAATTAAATTAGCATTATGGTCAAGTTAATTAGTAAATTATAATTAATTTAACTATTAGTAGGTACAATTATATAATATTACGGTCGTCAAGATATTCTTTCAGAGTATAATAAGCTTTATTTACTAAAATCTGATTTAGGCGAGTCTTGAATTCACCAATAGATAGGGTACGAACAGATTTAGGAATTTTATTGTAAATGGTTGGTGCCATGCAAAACACGCTCTTACGGAACAGCTGAGTTTTGCATGTTACATTGTATTCATACCTATAATATTTCTAAGAACTTACTTTTAAAACGGTCTCTCACGTAATTTGGATTGTCATGTTTAGTGGATACTCTGAAAATAGGTAGCAAAATTATTATACCTACAGTAGCTGCGGAAAACTTCATTTTCATATAAAATTTATGTAGCATATTTGTAAGACACAATTTACACCTGTTCCCACGTTTGTCTGACAATGCGCCACGAAACAGACGTGAAGATAGGCTCTGTCTTTTTGAATCCAAAACTGCGCTACTAATCAAAAGTACCTATAGTGTGCATAGCACCAATAATTTATAATAAAATTCCAAAGAGCTACCAACAACTTAATGATAAGGAATTCAAAAATAAATTAAAAAACTATTAATTGAAAAATGCTACTATAAGGTTGACGATTTCTTACAGCACATCACTTAGCATTGTTTATTACTATTGTTATTTTCTGTCTTTTTGTGGCTTAACTGACTATAATAATGTTATAAACACGAATGGTGGAAAGCTCGACGTTGTGTTGGTCCGGGAGAGCGTTGGCGTGCGAGATGTTTCAGTAACAGATACCGAGGGAATAGTACCGATTGATAAGTTATATCACCCGGCCCTGGATGTAATTCTCGATTTAGAATCGGCTGTTAACTCTGATGTAATCCAGCCAAGTAACATTAACCCGATCAATGACTGGAACTTTAACAAGTGCAATCATGAGCAATTGTATCACTTGCTCTCTGGTGCTTCATGGGATAGTGTCTTACAGTCGCAAAATGCAACCTCGGCTACTAAGTTCTTTTATGATATTTTATACAAAATTTTTAATACCTGCATGCCTAAGAAACGTCGCGGACAAACTCTACATAAACGTTACCCGGTCTGGTTTACCTCAGATATCATACATGATGTAAAGGTTAAGCAGGAATTGCATGCCGCCTGGAGACATCATAACTCTGAGGAAAACTATACCCGGTTCTCTGAGCTCAGACGTTCCCTGAAAAACCGAATAGCAGAAGCTTATAGCTCTTACACTAGCCGTATCGAAAATAACATAAAAACTAACCCTCGTCAGTTTTGGCATCATGTGTCCAGCTTACGGTCTAAGGGTGGTTTTGAGCCTGATGTCACTTATAAGGGTGAATCTTTTACTGGTGTTGCTGCTGCAAATGCTTTTGCTAATTTTTTCGCTAGTGTTTTCTCACAAGATGTCCCACAACTAGATGCAAAACATGCTATGAATCTCGACGAGAGCTGTAATAGTAATTATATCAATGTTCTTGAATTCACGCTGGATGATATTGAGTATGGGATTAATAAACTCAAGCCTACTAGTGCGATAGGGCCAGATAATGTTCCCCCAGCCGTAATCAAGCGGGCTAAGAAACTTCTTAGTATTCCACTTCAGCACATTCTTAATATATCTCTACGCACTGGGCACTATCCTGCACAGTGGAAGATCTCAAGAGTTACTCCGATACCCAAGAGCTCCAACAAGTCAGCTGTGGAGGAATATCGCCCTATCGCAATACTCTCGTCACCTGCAAAGGTTTTCGAAAATGTCCTTCATCGGCGAGTATATTCCCAGGTGGAGAAATATCTAACAGACGCGCAGCATGGTTTTAGATCGAAGAGATCTGTACACACAAACCTCCTCACTCTAGTTGAGTATATATCCGCACAGTTGGAGATAGGATTGCAAGTGGATGTCTTATACTTCGACTTTCAAAAGGCGTTCGATAAAGTGAACAACGATGTCCTACTTGCTAAGCTCAGCAACATTGGATTCGCACCAGATCTTTTAAGGCTTCTGGCAGACTATCTCCGAGATCGCCAACAATACGTGAGACTGGGTATTTATGATTCGTCAACTTATCACACGCGCTCTGGGGTAAGTCAAGGCTCAATCCTCGGACCGCTTCTTTTTCTCCTTATGATTAACGACCTACCGACTGTTCTTAGGCATGCAGAGTGTCTAATTTATGCTGATGACTTGAAACTGTATACGAAAGTCGGTTGTGAGGCTGACTGTTTGGCGCTCCAGGGGGATGTTGGTGCGGTCCAGGAATGGAGCATTTCAAATCAAATGAACTTTAACTTGTCTAAATGCTTTATTATGACTTTTAGTCGAATGTGCCGCCCAATAATATTCAACTACAGAATTAACAATGCTATTATATCTAGGACTACAGCAATGAAAGATTTGGGAGTCACATTTGACGAAAAGCTTACTTTCCACAACCACATGGTTTTGGTTGCTAAAGAATCCTTCCAGCGGCTAGGCTTTGTGCTTAGAAATTCGCGAGATTTTAAAAACGAGCACGTTATTCGTATCCTATTTAGTGCCCTTGTGCGAAGTAAGCTAGAGGCTAGTGCTTGCGTTTGGAATCCCCATGAGGCCACCTATAAGCTCTTGCTCGAAAAGGTACAAAAAGCTTTCCTAAGATACCTTTATAAGCGCAATTTCGGTTATTATCCATTTATGTACCCCACCAGGTTCCTCCAGGGCTGCCTCAATTTCAACTCACTGGAGACTAGACGGGCAAATGATCAGATTGTTACTGTCTGTAAGATCTTGCGAGGCATGGTTGATGCTCCTGGTCTTCATAACAAACTTGCTCGATTTTATACCCCAAATAATTATCTGCGGGCTCGAAGACATGTGCTGTTCGCAGTGCCCTCCTGCCGTACTGTCGCCCGAGCTAATTCACCCTTGCCCCGAACCCTCACGGCGCTCAACGACCTCCTGGCCACTAACACAGACTTCGACTTGTTCACGGATAATTGGACCAAAGTCCTTACGACTAGTCTGGCGTTCAGTGAAAATTTATGAAAGTTACATTGTATATAATTATTGTAGGTATTGTTATTGTTGATTTATTTTTATTCTAATATTTTGACATATCATTCATATTAGGTACTTATTTTCATTTGTATTTAATTCTGACTCTTATATTTGACATGATAATTTTGTAATTAGCGTAATTGGTGTTGTAGCCGTGCTAGTTTCAATAAATAAATAAATAAAATAAATAAATAAAAATTAAATGACAAATTTTAATTGAAATTACATTGTTATTATTATTTTTTCTTTTGTTGGTTGTTACTTTGGCTTACATGATTATTTGACCTTACACCTAACATTTAATTTTTATTTTTATTTGATAAAATAAAAAATAGTCATCCTATTTACACATGTTTATGCAAATAAATAATCTTTTATCTATAACTAGTTCATCAGTGTCGGGCACCCAGAGACCAGTCCGCGCATGCAAAGCAGGTTGATGTCGCGCTTAATGAGACTTGCCTTACGATTAGGTATTCGAAGGGACGAAGCGATGGAGAAGTCGAAACAAAAACGAGACTTTCCACACCCCCTCTACCGACAGCAGCCTCCAAGGGCGCGACTGAAAAGCCGTAATAGCTTCTTGTGCAAAACAACAGCTATCGACAAAAATTCAGCGACACAAGCACACTCTCTGGGAGCAGAAACATCCAGCACCACATGTCAGTGGGGCAAGCTCTTAATTTTCACGTTTTTAAACTTTCATGTTATGAAACGCTTACCTAGGTATATTTAAGACCTTGTAACTAACATGAAACAATAAACGAATTTGAATTGAATTGAATTAAATTAAGTGCGTACATACGTTAGTAGGTCTAGGTGGTTAAAATCTCTACTCTGGTAGGCTATAATTAAATAATGCTGGACTTTTCACACAGCATCATCTAGCCCCAAAGTAAGCAGAGCTTGTGTTATGGGTACTAAGATGACTGATATACTACTTACATACTTTTTTTTGTAAATACATACATATTATACATAGAAACACCCAGACCCGAGACAAATATTTGTAGAGCATACAAACATTTGTCCCGCCACGGGGATCGAACCCGCAACCTCTTGCGTCGCAGGTGGACGTTGGCCCACTACGCTACAGAGGTCGTCAATTATGTAAGTACTTACTTATCCTCTGTAATTGGCAATTTCTTTTTGTATTTGCTGTAAGCACCTAAAGAGAATAATATATTTATTAATTACTTATGACGTTAGAAATAAATACACACATATAAATTGACTCCAATGTAAGGCATTATTCAAGTTTTAAATACGCACAGTTGAACAAGATTATCTGAAGAATAATCACCGAAATTAATTTCATTGTGATTATACTGAGATTGTGCCAACGATTTAGCCCAAATAGGTAATCAATCACTAGTAAAGTGCTGATGTTATTTAATAGCTTAATTCAAGACCTATCAAATTAATAACCTTTTAAATTACGAGTAGGTATTGATTAGTTAATTACTTAGGTAAATACCTAGTATTGGCCGCGTGGGAACCTCTACTTATGTAGGTTCGATTCCCGGTCAATCTGATTCATGTCAGAATACTTGAAATAAATAAGTAGTCCCAGTAACAGTAGTCCCAATGGATTCAGAAAATGCTTTCAGAATGCGCAGAACCTTAGATTATCGACTGCTAAAAATACGTCGGGGTCTAAGCCACAGTCAAAAAGTATTTATTCAGTAGGACCACTGGGATCACTTCGAAAGTCTTAGAACTAACTTTACTCCTGTTCTTTCGTGACCAATACCGTGAAGAATCAGGGCAACAAACAAGGGGGCTGCCACCAACCATACATACGCCGTAGGGCTCAATGCACATTGAATTGGCAAGGGACGCGTCAATTAGTTTTATAGCAAGCCATTATAAACCTTATGAACATTATAGAAACGCTTGTAGCGGCGGGATAAATGTTTGTATGATCTGCAAATATTTATCTCGGGTCTGGGTGTTTCTCATACCTATGTGTATACCTATGTGTTTAACATACCTAAACCTGGCAATAACATACAGTTACCCACGATACAGATCTTTATCTAGTGTGGGTGCCATTACTAACTAGCCCTGAACACTCATCTCAGTAAAGATTAAGTTAGAGTTTTATTGTACCTTAATAAGTTACTTTATACTTATATTTTTGCTGTTATTTTTTTCTATGTATATTAGGTAGGTACATAATATGTGTGTACAAACAAAAAGTATACAAGTAGTATATCAGTTATCTGGTTCCCATAGTACAAGCTTTGCTTAGTTTGGGGCTAGATGATGCTGTGTGAAATGTCAAGCATATTTTTTTAAGTAAAATACAAATTAATTCAAAATAATCATTTATTATAACTATTCCTAATACAAAATAGCCTCCTTCTAAAAATACAGTCTTATAACTTACTATCTAAAACAAAATGGAAACACTTCACATATACTTATTTAATATCACAAAAATGCGTATTTCAGTCAGTTTATTTCAGATAATGAAAAAATATTTTTTTTCATTATCATCAACATTTTTAGACTTATCAAATACTAGCTGCGCTCCCGCGGTGTAACCCGCGGTCCCTCGGGAATTTTTCGGGATAAAAAGTAGCCTATGTCCGTCCCTGGGATACAACCTTTATCCATGCCAATTTTCAGCCTAATCTGTTCAGTGGTTTGGGCGTGAAAAGGTAACAAACAGACAGACAGACAGACAGAGTTACTTTCACATTTATAATATTAGTATGGATTTAGTATTTATGGGACAAATCTTAAGCAAACCTCAAGTATCTTTAGGGTTTGTGTCTAAAGCTATAATAGGCTCAATGCTATAATTGGCAGAGAAGCGGCACAAGTCATTATAAACCTTATAAACAATGTTACAAGATAAAGAAACGCTTGATAGAATGAACGCGAGACTGCTCGAGCCGGCGCGTTCTCGTTCATTCTATATCTTGTTATATTGTTCATAAGGTTTATTATCTTGTTACGTCTGGTGTCGCTGCAAATTCAATGTGCCACAATTGAGCCACACAAAATGTACTTAAGTAAAAAAATAGAACTAATTATTATTAAACTTATGAGTTCTTAGCTTATTAATAATAATAAAAAACTTTTCCTTTGGGATAATAGACGGAAACTTATATAACTAGATGTTAAAAATGGCAAAGAAACACTTAAATGTAATCTTATGATATTAAACTTAATGTTACACAATAAACAACTTGAAATAGAATTGAAAAAAAAAACAATTTTCATTAACATAATATTCTTGAATTATAATTCTCAAATATTATGACTGAAAATCTTTGAAAAACTAAGAAAAAGTATTGAAAAAAATGAACAGAAAAAAACGTTTTTGATAAACGCCAATTAAAATCATTATTAAAAAAAAAATAACTATTTAATTAGAAATTACCAAAATCTGAACTTTCGTATTAAAACAAGGAAATCGTCTTCAAAGCTGTGATTAAGAAAAAGAAAAATATACAAAAAAAATTCAAGCTACCTTTTACTCAAAAGAAATGAATACTTACTTAAATATTTTTTTATACTAAATCGGCTGTCACACAAGACGAGTTTCTGGTACTATAGCGGCGAAAAGTCGTATGCGATTATCCCTCGGCAAAACTCGTCATTCGAGTCTCGCCTGCGGTTTACATTTTGACAGAGACTCGTAAGACTACTTTTAGTAGAATGCTTAGATAGTAATCGTATTCGAGAGGCGAGGCTCGAAGGCATTTGTTTACTAGGCGACCATATTGCCTAGAAGAAATCGCCGCTCGCATGAGAAACTCTCCTTGTGTAGCCGCTTACTGTCTAGACTAGCTGTCTGTGTGTCGTTAAGCCATGACGGAGGCCTTTAGGCGGCCTAAAAACTCCGTCACTGACTCATACGAACTTACTTTAGCTGTCTGTGGCTACAAAGAAAATAAGTAAAACAAATTGAAATCTTAGAACTAGTTATAAATGAGATCTAATAAACAAAACTTTTAGATAGCTGTTATAGTCTTTTTCACGGCGGATCGTATGCGTGACACTTCGAGATGGTGTCAAAGTCAGTCAAATAGTAATGTCCTACAGTTTAATCGAGATTAACACCGATTTTTATTTCACTACGATCAAATCATCTCATTCGATTATAACGTTCATTCATAGACAAAATTACTAAACCAACAACTATTTTTTTACTTATCGATTGTTTCGATTTTCATTTTCGCACTCTCTAATAGAGTTTCACGTTCCATTTTACTCAGTATTAGACGGATTTTTGAAGAAAATGTTTATTGTTTATTTATTTGAAACAGGAAATAGACAAAAATATTTTTTTTGTTGTTTCATTTTTTTACTTGATTTTATTTGTTTCAAAATTGTTGTGAGCTACACAACGTGAAACGGAACAAGTTCAATGTGTCAGGCATACGTTCCGGAGTGAAAAAGACTATAGTAAAATGCGACAAATTATAGTTTTTTAAAGTGAAATAGGAAATTTATAGCAATCGCTATATGACTCTGTATGGGAGGTCTTTTCGATGATAGTTCGGTTATTCTTAACATGTTTCCTTCCGCAGATATGTTCAAAAATCAACGATTCATCGTTGAGCAGTTCTAAATTGCAAATCACGCAGTTGACTGTGTTCTCGTTAATCTGCAAAATAAAATATATAGAATACAATAGAATACAGCTTTATCATATTTTTACAAACATGTAAAAATATGATACAATGGGCGACCTTATCGCTAAAGCGATCTCTTCCAGGTAACCTTTGGATGGACAGGATAAGATTAACAAATGAGGACGGTGGCATACATAAATGATACTTAAAGGAATAATTTAAACAATTATAATAATAATATATAAATACTAGCTGTCCGTCGCGGTCTGTTACCCACGTTCCCTCGGGAAAACTTCACTTTCCCGGGTAAAAATATATCTTATGTTCATCAGGGATAATGTAGGATTGTAATGGTGAAAGAATTTTTCAAATCGGTCCAGTAGTTTCGGAGGCTATTCAATTCAAACAAACAAACAAATCTTTCCTCTTTATAATATTACGAGCAACTACTTTTGTTCTATGACTTTTAAAAATTCATCACTATTTTTTTTTTCATCGGATACATACATACATACATAAAGTCACGCCTCTTTCTCAAAGGGGTAGGCAGAGACCACGGATCTCCAGTCGCTACGATCCTGACACACAACTTTAGCCTCATTCACTCATCAGATAGTCATATAAAAACTTAAAATATTTAAATTTAACGCTCTAAATATTACGAAGTCTATGCGAAACAAAAGAAAGTGATGGCATAAAGCGAAGGGACCGGGGTTAGGGCGGCGGGGGCCAAAATGCGTTCGATAGGACAATGTTTTAGATAGGAAAACGAAATCTTGAATGTTCGTTTTTGGTAAATGTATTAATGTTTTGTAAAAAGTCATAGAACAAAAGTTGTTGTTTACGATGATAGTAATACAAGGAAAAAAGAAATAATAAAAATAGGTACGTGATAAATACCCGGTTTTTTAAAATAATAATTATGTCACCAAATCACGAAAGTTTAAAAAGTTTGATAGTAAATACAGTTCTGAGAGGTTACCGGTGTTTTACAAATAACCCTGTATAAGCCATAATCGACAAAATTTCTCATTTCTCGTGCACGATAGTCATGCTAGCCCGTATTACCTTTCGTACAAGTGCCGGGTAATACTGCTTCTCGAAAGTGATGCCCAAAGCGACGCTATGGTACTTTGTCTCCAAGTGTTCTTGCAATTCCTCCTGCGTCAGATCTTGCTGGCAGATAATGCATTTGATCCCGCCTTTCGTTTGCAATATACCGTGCCAGGACTCGAAGTTTATTTTCATCATGTTCCCTGTAATAAATAAATAAATAATGCTGGACTTTTCACACAGCATCATCTAGCCCCAAAGTAAGCAGAGCTTGTGTTATGGGTACTAAGATGACTGATATACTACTTATATTATAATTTTTGTTTGTAAATGCATACATATTATACATAGAAAACACCCAGACCCGAGACAAATATTTGTAGATCATACAAACATTGGTCCCGCCGCGGGGATCGAACCCGCAACCTTTAGCGTCGCAGGCAGGCCTTCGCCCACTGCGCTACAGAGGTTGTCAAGATAAATAAAGACATAAGGAATTGAGTCAGATCCCCTCATCAACTACAAAAGAGCTGATGATCTTCAAACGGCTGAACAGATTTTCATGAAACATGGCTAAGAACACGATAGATAGATAGATAGATAACAACTTTATTGACACAGATACACAGACACACTTAATAAAACAATAAAACATAGATAGTTACTTAAACTAACACAAGTAAAAACTGCTTAACTAACCTAAAGCATAAAAAAAGAAAAAACACAAAACAGTTAGGTAGGTGCAAGGTCTGTGATTTGGTTTTTTAGGAAATGTTGCATAATGATTTTCAAGGAGAACAGACATTCCACCAATCGCAGCCCGGCTACATCCGAGCGCACACACACACGCTCGAATGGACTAAGTTATACAGGAAGCAACAATGAATTGATAGTCATTATCAATTTTTTCGGGATTTTCATAACAAAACAAAAAAAAACATGACAAATATTTTTCAATTTATTCGTTGAACCCAATTCCTGAATAAAGTTAGTTTAAAATTAAAGACCCTATACACCGCATTTTATGACTAGCAAAAAATAAAATTAAGGACAGTTGCAGCAGATGCAGAAAATGATAATGGCATGGTCAGAACTTTTTTTTATTGAACTATCACAAAGTTATCGAGGATTGTAGTCAACCAAAACCGAACAAAGTTTTATGAAAACTGTACAAATAAGTACTACAGACAACAATCGCGTACAGACTCTCATTCGAACAATGTTCTCGTATCATCCCCAGTCAGTAAAACCGCAGTAGCTATCATACATCCATGTCCGACTCGTCTTGTCTCCTTTAGAGGTTATAATTTTTTTTCTCTTTTTTTGAGTAAAAGTAAAGTAAGTTCGTATGAGTCAGTGGCCAACTCTGGTGACGGAGTTTTTAGGCCGCCTTAAGGCCTCCGTCATGGCTTAACGGCTTAAATAGCCGGGACCGACAATTTAACGTGCCCTCCGAAGCACGGAAGCGCTCAGATGAAAATGCCACTGGCGGTCACCCATCCACTAACAGAGCGTTTCGAACGTTGCTTAACTTCGACGATCTATCATGATCGACTTAGCAAGCACGACAACGAGCGCTTCGCTTTTTTTTGAGTTTTAACTACAGAAATGTGATCAGTAACAGACACCGAGACTATGTTTAAAATTTTTTTGGTAATAAAAAAATAGGGGTGTATAATCTTTATGTAACCTACCTTCTAATATGATAATCTGTGCCTTCTTATCCAAATTCTGCTCGACACTAGTCTCGACACAGTCTTTCCTCGTCGACTGTACATAAGTAATGATATGCGGTACTTCTGGTGCGTTCGAGTGTACAAACTCCTTTTGCGTCTCAACGCACACCTCTTTTGCGCGTTTAAGCGTGTCTTTGAGCACCTGCCAAGAAAAAAAGTTTTTTATCCAACTTATATAATGAAATGAAAAGTCTTATCAAAATTTTGAATTCCGACGGGATTCGAACCCGCAACGATCAGACGATCCTAGTAAAGCCGGAGTGCCTTACCGCTCGGCCACGGAACCCTAATCGTCCGAATTGAAATCGTTGATAAGACTTTTCATTTCTTAATGAAATACCAAGTGTGGATTAACACTATAAAATTACAAATAATCATATAATGAAGCTGAAAGTTTGTGAGTTTGTTTAGATGTTTGTATGTTTGTGTAACAATCACGCCTAAACCAGTGAACCGATTTGGATGAAACTTGGTATAGGCGTAGATAGTGACCTGGAATAGCATATAGGCTATTCAAAATGTTGGTACCACGCGGGCGAAGCCGCGCGCAGCAGCTAGTACATACATAAAATCACGCCTCTTTCCCAAAGGGGTAGGCAGAGACCACGGATCTCCACTTGCTACGATCCTGACACACAACTTTCGCCTCATTCGCTCTCATTACATTCTTCATACATGCTCGTCGGTTTAGGGTACTTTTGAGCTGACCCTTCTCCAAAATGTCGCCAATTTGATCCAAGAAGGTTCGCCTAGGCCTTCCCCTTCCAGCTGTCCCATACACACTCGCCTCACACACTTGCTTTGTCAAACGATTTCACTCGCTACGATCCTAAGAATAATAAATAATAATAAGAAAATAAGTTGTGTACCTTTTTACTCAGTTTCCTACTGGAAGCTTCGTACCGTTCGATGTGAGGCTGCCATTCAAGATGCATCCGCACTTCCTTACGGGACATTGTCACGTTGCAGATAGCACAATGGTACATGCGGTACATCTGGAAACATAGGTAGGCTCAATGCACATTGAATTGGGCAGCGACGCGTCAATTAGTTTTATAGCAAGCCATTATAAACCTTATGAACAATGGTACAAGATATAGAAACGCTTCTCGTGACCACGGTAGCTGTAACGCTACTGAAACGTCGAGTTAAATAAACAAATGTTATTCCTACGCGATTAAGTCCCGTTATAAAATTTAAAATGTTTGTTTGTTTGTTTGAAATGAACATAGTAGCCTATGTTCATCGGGAATAATGTAGCATTCTATTGGTGCAAGAATTTTTTAAATCGGTCCAGTAGTTTCGGAGCCTATTCATTTCAAACAAACAAACAAACATTTTAAATTTTATAACGGGACTTAATCGCGTAGGTATAACATTTGTTTATATATTTTAGTGAAGTTTTCTCGAGGGATCGCGGGTAACAACGCGGCGGACAGCTAGTCGCTAATAAAAACAATCATTTTAAATGTTACCTGTCGAAACAGCTGTCCACAGAAGTTATGCAGGAACTTATTAGCCTGTATCGTATCTAAATGCTTGCGACTCCGCACGTGTTCGGCCGATGCGGCGCGCGTCAGCCGACTCGAGCAGAGGAAACAGTGCCGGGAGGAGCCAACGGGCACTAATGAGTGGTACGCCGATGATGTCACCTACAATTCAAAAATTCAAATTCAAAATCGTTTATTTTCTTAGTTACCACATTTTTGCAGTGCGCATAATAAAAGAACTTTGAAAGCGCTTAGTTCTAATAAGTGGAATATCAACCAGGTGTGGATGTCCCTATGTATGCTTAAATCTTTAAAACTACGCAACGGATTTTGATGCGGTTTGTTTTAATAGATAGAGTGATTCAAGAGGAAGGTTTATATGTATAATACATGCATAATATAGTACAGGAACACTGATAATTTTAGAGGTATCTAATGTGATGTCGTGAATTACTAATACATTTTTTGCGCTTACATTGCAAACGCTAATATTTAGCATCAGCATTATACCCGTGCGAAGCCGGAGCGGGTCGCTAGTAACCGATAAATATGATCTTATCAAAAATTTGGATTGTGACGACTAAGGGTTCCGTGGCCGAGCGGTAAGGCACTCCGGCTTTAGGAGAATCGTCTGATCTTTGCGTCTGGGTGTTTCTATGTATATTATGTACTAGCGACCCGCCCCGGCTTCGCACGGGTGTAATGCTGATGCTAAATATTAGGGTTAAGCCAGCTTTTGTAATGTTAGCGCAAAAAATGTATTAGTAATTCACGACATCACATTAGATACCTCTAAAATTATCAGTGTTCCTGTACTATATTATGCATGTCATCATCTCCCTGCCCTTTTCCCACATTATGTGGGGTCGGCACAACATGTGTTCTTCTTCCATTCTCCTCTATCAGCCGTCATCTCAACACTCACCCCTTTCTTACTCATGTCATCCTTCACACAATCCATCCATCTTTTCTTTGGCCTACCTCTACTCGTAAATCCATCAAGATTCATACCAAGTACTCTTCTAGTTACATGACATTCTTCCCTTCTCATTACATGCCCATACCATGCTAGCCTGTTGCTCCTCATCTTTTCATTCACTGGCGCCACTTTCACACTTCCTCTTATGTACTCATTCCTTACTCTGTCCATTCGCGTCACTCCACACATCCATCTCAGCATTCGCATCTCAGCCACGTGCACCTTTTGTTCATCCGTCCCTTTTGTTGCCCAACACTCAGACCCATACAATACGACAGGTCTTACGATCGTCTTGTATATTTTCCCCTTAAGCTTAAGGGGCATACGTGGATCGCAAATTGTTCCGGAGACCTGTCGCCATTTCATCCATCCCGCATTTATTCGACTTCTTACATCCTTCTCTATCTCACCATCATTCTGTACAACTGAACCGAGATACCGAAAATCGGAACAGACTGGTAGGTATACACCATCTAAGGCAATATGGGCAAAACTGGATGGACCACCAAAGTCGCAGAACATGTGCTCGGTTTTTGTCCTGCTTATCTTCAGTCCGACACTCTCCAGTTTGCCCTGCCATTTTCCCAGTCTGTTCTGGACCTCGGTTGCGTCTTCTCCGATGAGAACAATGTCGTCGGCAAAAAGCATGCACCAGGGTGCTTCCTCCTGTATGTCCGATGTCAGAGCATCCATTATCAGGAGGAACAAATAGGGGCTTAAAGCCGACCCCTGGTGCAAACCTACAGCCACATTGAACTCACCAGTGACGCCAGCTTCGGACCGAACACGGGTACAAGGTCGACTGTACATGGCCCTTACAAGCTGCAGGTACTTCACAGGCACTCCTTTCTCTTTCATTGCCCACCACAGAACCTTTCGGGGAACCCTATCATATGCCTTCTCGAGGTCTATAAACACCATGTGCAAGTTCCTGTGCACACGCCGGTACTTCTCGCACAGTTGGCGGATGGCAAATATGGCGTCTGTTGTTCCTCTTCCAGGCATAAATCCAAATTGGTTCTGTGATACCTCACTCTCTTCTCTCATTCTTCTCGCTATCACTTTTTCCCAAACTTTCATACTATGCGACATGAGCTTAATTCCTCGATAGTTGTTGCAGTCCTGTACATCACCCTTGTTTTTAAAGATGGGCACCAGAGAACTGTTGCACCATTCGTCCGGGATCGCTTCTTCTTGCAACAACTTATTAAAGAATAAGGTCAGCCACTTCCATCCATCCGCTTTCAAAAACTTCCATACTTCCACTGGAATTCCATCAGGGCCAACTGCTTTACCATTCTTCATATCTTGCACGGCTTTCTTAACTTCATTCATACAAATATCTTTCACGACACCAGTATTTACTGGCACATCTTCTAACACTCCACTCCACATATTTTCTTCATTCATCAGCTTTTCAAAATACCTTTTCCATCTTTCTTTTATGTCCTCGTCATTCGTCAAAATCTTTCCCGCTTCGTCTTTAATACATTTTACATGCACAATATCCCTTGCATTCTTTTCTCTTTCTTTGGCTATTCTATACAGGTCTTTCTGTCCGTTGGGGCTTTCTAATGAGTGGTATAGCTTGTCTTGCACCTTTGCCCTTGCAACAGCGACTACTTTCTTAGCCTTTCTTTTACACTCAATGTACACACTTCTTTTCATCTCTTTCAGTTCATCATCACCACTTTCAACGTTCTTCCATTCTTTAAATGCACACTTTTTATCTTTCAAAACCTTCTGTACTTCATCATTCCACCACCACGTGTCCCTATCTATCTTTCCTTTGCCTTTCGATTCCCCGAACACATCCCTTGCCACATCCCGAATACACGTCGCCATTTCATTCCAACATTCATTCACTGACATATCCTCTAAATCCGTCATTTCTATCATTCTATCTACAACTCGTTTCCGAAATTCTTCCGCACACTCCTTATTTTCCAATTGGTGCCATTTGATTTTGGGAGGGGGCTTCGCCTGTTTCGTCACTTTTTTGATTTTTAATTTTACTTCTAAGACCAGTAATCGATGTTGGGAGACCAAGCTTTCACCCGGTATGACTTTGCAGTCTTTCACTGTGTTAATATGGTTTCTCTTTAGAAGAAAATAATCAATCTGCGTAGAATGGTTACCGCTTTTGTATGTGATAAGATGCTGGTCTGATTTTTTGAAAAATGTGTTGGCAATAGCCAAGTCAAATGCAGACGCAGCTTGTAACAGGGCTTCTCCATCTTTGTTCCTGGTTCCAAACTATATTATGCATGTATTATACATATAAACCTTCCTCTTGAATCACTCTAAGATATCTATTAAAAAAAACCGCATCAAAATCCGTTGCGTAGTTTTAAAGATTTAAGCATACATAGGGATATAAGGACAGAGAAAGCGACTTTGTTTTATTTATACTATGTAGTGATGTAAACAAAAAGTATAAGTAGTATATCAGTTATCTGGTTCCCATAGTACAAGCTTTGCTTAGTTTGGGGCTAGATGATGCTGTGTGAAATTGTCCAGCATTATTTATTTATTTAACTAAAAGCTTTTTATCAACTTACAATGTATGTATGCTTGTATGTACCTAGCCATCATCATCATCATCCACAACCTGACTTTGCCCACTGCTGGGTATAGGCCTCTCTTTCTATATGCCACTTATTACGGTCTCGTGCTAACCTCATCCAGGTGCGGCCCGCATGTACCTAGCCAAATGGGGCATATGGGATCCTTCCCAAATCCAGTGTGAGTGCATCATCTAGCCCCAAACTAAGCAAAGCTTGTACTATGGGAACCAGATAACTGATATACTTTTTGTTTGTAAGTACATACATATTATACATAGTTACCTTGAAGTAAGTAGACTTGAGTTTCAACAGCACAATCTCCTCCGGTACAAACGGTGGTTCGTCTTCGTCACTCTCTGTCTCACTCTTTTTCTCTATCTCTCTCGTTTTATCTGGAACTAAAAATAAACTTAACTTCTCACTACACATGGACAAAATTAGAGGAACGGAATAAATTTTAGAAATAGGCATGATGACAGTAATCAAGTTTCGCCAAAATATGTAACTGGTCTAATAAAATAGGATTCAAGGATTGAGAAAAATGCATTTATTGTCCTAATAATGTCGAGATTATTCAATTATTTAATAAAATAAATCTACAAAATACAACAATCCGCTATGATAGAGATAAATATTTGCAGATCATACAAACATTTATCCCGCGGCGGGGATCGAACCCGCAACCTTCAGCGTCCCAAGCGGGCTTTCACCCACTGCGCCACAGAGGTCGTTAATTTGTATATTTTATTTTGTTTTTTTATTTACCTTTTGTTTTTCCAACATCGTTTTTAATCTTAGCATTAGTACATTTATCAGTGGTTTCATCCATATTAATTTTATTTAAGTCATTATTACATTGCTTCTGAGACAAACTGAAACCATTTGCCCCTAAATTTTCAAATCTTTTTATGTTTAGTTCTTCTGTCTTCGTTTTTACCCCTAAACTTGATTCTATCACACTTAGGGGTATCATTTGACCTTTAAATACTGCTTTAGATGCATTTATACCCTCTACACCCCCATTAGGGTAGATAATATGCTTTGGTCCAGGGTAAACTTCGTTTTGCTTTAATCCAGGGTAAATTGGTTCTGTCTCTTTTTTAGGGTAGTTCACATTTCCGGGGTAAATTGTTTGTGACCCCTTTTTGGGGTAATTAACGTTTCCAGAAGTTGGTTCTACCCCTGTTTTAGGGTAGGTGTTGATTCCAGTAGTCGGTTCCACCCCTGTTTTAGGGTAGTTAATGATTCCAGAAGTTGGTTCTACCCCTGTTTTAGGGTAGTTAATGATTCCAGAAGTTGGTTCTACCCCTTTTTTGGGGTAGTTAATTGTATTTACGGGGTAGTTTAAGCTGGGTTTGTAATCAGGTCTATGTATAGGGGAGTTGTTTGAAGATAAAGAGTTAGGGGTTTCTGTACTTCCACTACTAGTATCGCTTAGGTCAAACAGTTCACCCTGAAACAATAAGAATTAACAATATATTTAACGTTTAAGTGAGCATTTTTAAAATGTTGCATGTATCAAACATGTATTTAGACATTCGACGACCTCTGTGGCGCAGTGGGTGAAAGCCCGCTTGGGACGCAGCAGGTTGCGGGTTCGATCCCCGCCGCGGGATAAATGTTTGTATGATCTGCAACTATTTATCTCGGGTCTGGGTGTTTCTATGTATAATATCTATGTATTTACAAACAAAAAAAGTATGTATAAGTAGTATATCAGTTATCTGGTTCCCATAGTACAAGCTTTGCTTAGTTTGGGGCTAGATGATGCTGTGTGAAATGTCCAGCATTTTTTTTTATTCTAATAAAAAAACAGGTCCAAACAGGAACATCGATATAAAGTTTAGGGCTTAGTCATGAAGAGGTTGATTTTGTTTGTAAATACATACATTATACATAGAAACACCCAGACCCGAGATAAATAGTTGCAGATCAAACATTTATCCTGCGGCGGGGATCGAACCCGCAACCTGCTGCGTCTCAAGCGGGCTCTCAACCACTGCGCCACTGTCGTCAAACGTTCACATACATTTGTCAAGCGAATACCAAACTTATGGTTCTTGACTTTGAGCGTACATAACACGTTTCGTGTATCGGGCGGTAAGGTCGCTAGGAAATTGTCTAAATCAGTCTGAAACTCTCTCGGTTCTTCTCTGTGGTACTTTACTTCTTGTTTGGGCCGCTCTTTCTTGATCATACCTAGAAATATACACATAATTATTTATTTTCAAAAAGGTTGTATATACACCGCTATTTTATGAATACCAAAAAAAATTTAAGGACAGTTGCAGCAGATGCAGAAAATGACAAAGTTATCGAGGATTGTAGTCAACCAAAACCGAACAAAGTTTTATGAAAACTGTACAAATAAGTACTACAGACAACAATCGCGTACAGACTCTCATTCGAACAATGTTCTCGTATCATCCCCAGTCAGTAAAACCGCAGTAGCCATCATAAATCCATGTCTGACTCGTCTCGTCTCCTTTTGAGGTTATAATTTTTTTTTCTTTTTTTTTAGTTTTAACTACAGAAATGTGATCAGTAACAGACACCGAGCCCATGTTTAAAAATTTTTTTGTTAATTAAAAAATAGGGGTGTATGTATACGCAAACATTAATGTTGATATGATTAATACGCCAAAGGGCAAGCTAAAGCGCTTGCTCTCTGATATTTTTTTCTCTATTTTAAGAAAACAATATCAGAGAGCACCTATATATATTTTTAAAAGCTTTTAATTAACTTGCAATGTTTGTAAGTTTGTATGTTTGTCCGGGGCAAGCTTAATTTGACCCACTTCCCGGTGTCCGATTGAGCTGAATTTTGGTACACTTGTGAGTCCTCGGGGGGTCCTTTGGGGGGGAGCGGGGTCATGTCAATCTTTTTAGTTAAAAAAAATCCTTTTTCATACAAAAATGTGTACCGCGCAGACGAACTTCTCGAATGCCTATATCTGATGTACCTACGTCTTAGTACCAACGTTTTTGCCTAGCTGTAAGTTTTCCAAAAATTTGAAAAATAAAATAAATATTGTAACTTACCAAAAGCATTTGCGAGCGCGTCAGTATGAGATGTGCCGATATTATGAGCCTCAATACCCTCCAATGGTACAAGAATATTGCATATAGCGCAATGTAGTGAACCACGAACCTAAAAAGTAAATAACAATTTAAATAAATATAGTTACATTCACACAGCGCCATCTAGCCCCAAACTAAGCAAAGCTTGTACTATGGGAACCAGATAACTGATATACTACATATTAATTATATACTTTTTTTTTTGTTTGTAAATACATTGCCGGGCTCTGTATTTCCCGAAAAGTATATAGGGGTCTTCAAATCAAGAGTAAATAGGTTCCTTCTAGGTAAGCATGCTCCATCTTAGACCTCACTACTGCTTAACATCAGGCAGAGTGCCTCACTACTGCTTAACAATGCTGACCTATTTAATTAAAAAAAAACATACATAGATACACCCAGACCCGAGACTAATATTTGTAGATCATACAAACATTGGTCCCGCCGCGGGGATCGAACCCGCAACCTCTTGCGTCGCAGGCGGGCCTTTGCCCACTGCGCTACAGAGGTATATATTATACATAGAAACACCCAGACCCCGAGATAAATATTTGCAGATCAACGCGGGCTTTCACCTCTGTGGCGCAGTGGGCGAAGGTCCGTCTCGCAAAAGGTTGCGGGTTCAATCCCCGCGGCAGGAGCAATACCTACAAATATTTGTCTCGGGCCTGGGTGTTTCTATGTATAATATGTATGTATTTACAAACAAAAAGTATATAAGTAGTATATCAGTTATCATAATACACAAGCTCTGCTTATTTTGGGGCTAGATGATGCTGTGTGGAAAGTCCAGCATTATTTATTTAATTATTTTAATGTCATTCAAAGATTATTATAAAGTAAATTAATAAATGGAAAGTTTTCAAAACATACTCACAGCTCTAGTCAGATTGCATTGAAAGGGCTTTATAAAGGGTGTCATATTAATCAACTGCATATGTTTCATCTCATACACATGCTCTATAAGCTCACCCTGTATAAAGATATCACAGATCGCGCAATAATACCTATTTACTACCATCATTATAGTGTGACAAGATAGATTAGATACTGTCATATCAACACCGAACGGAGCAAACTTAAATTGACCAAAAATATCAATTTTTTTTATACTTTTAACCGGTTTCTCAATTTTCTTTTGATCGACTGTCATTATTTTGACCGGCTTAATTTGATTTTTAATTGTAATTGTGTCAGTTGAAGGTAGTTTTAATATTCTGTGTTTAGGGTCAATAGGATGATATTTCTCGATGTGTGTTTGCATGTCATTTTTGTATTGAAGATTGTTGCAATGGCCGCAGTGATAAAGTTTATCGCTCACCTGAAAAAAAAAACGATTGATTGGTTTATAGTCTTTTCACGTAGGAACGGTTCCGTGATAAGGCACTTTTATGTTATTATCTGAAATAATTAAAAAGGAAATAGACAAAATCTTCTTTTATTGAAGTTGTATCTGTGTGTATTATCACTAGATTTCATTTATTTCAAAATTTTTCATTGTTGTATGTACAGCGTAAAACGTAAAAGTTATATGTGTCAGGGATACGTTCCTACGTGAAAAATACTATAGGCGTGATTGAAACACAAACACACAAACTTTCAGCTTTATCTACACTAATATTATAATGAGGAAAGATTTGTTTGTTTTTTTGTTTGAATTGAATAGGCTCCGAAACTACTGGACCGATTTGAAAAATTCTTTCACCATTACCATTATTTTCGGTTCTGGTTGGGGGTGCACTCAGTGATGGCAACATATACCTATCACTGAGTGCACATCTTATCAAACTATCAAAATTATCTTAATTTAAGTAGGTATATTTCATGTGTAGTATGGTCTGGTCTTTTCATTTTCATGCTTTGGGGTGTGTGAAACTTGTATTGTAATACTTAACAATATGGACTATTACAATCCTACAATAACCCTGATGAACATAGGATATATTTTATCCAGGGAAAGTCAAGTTTTCCCGAGGGACAACGGGTAACACCGCTACTGGTTTTTTTGTTTTTCAACTATTTTCAGATTTTTCCTTGTAATTGTAGTAAGACGATACTGCTTCCCAAATTTCATAGTTCTAGGTCAACGGGAAGTGCCCTATGAATTTTGATTTATTAAGTGTCGATATAATACGGTATCTTTTTTTACCGTTAACTTAGAAGTTTGATTTTTTAACAGCTTTAAGAGACCGTAGATCTGAGTATACGGTTTTAATTTCAACTCGATACCTCCACGCGTTACCGAGATAAAGGGTCTTGACAGACAGGGGTTCCATTTTTTGATTTTTTTCACGGAACCCTAAAAAGTATGTAATACTTACATCCCGTATCAAGTAATCTTCGAACACATCGACCACGGCACACTTGGCCAACAATTCCATGTGACGCTCAGTCAGACAGTGAGCTCGTTTCTGCCGTAGTAAAAAAGATTCAAGGCACACCATACAGTATAGCTCTTTAGGATTTGTTTGTGTAATCATGTGCCAGCATTCAAATTTAACACGCACTTCTTTTGTGCCTGAAAATAACAAATATATTAAATAAATAATGCTGGAAGAAATCGCTTTCGATAAGGTCGCCCATTGTTGCACATTAATTAAGAACTGTTTTTGTTACTATTGATTTTCTTTCTTTTTGGTGTGGTCGTGCTTGCTTAGTCGTTCTTGATAGATCGTCGAAGTTAAGCAACTTCGAAACGGTCTGTAAGTGGATGGGTGACCGCCAGTGGCATTTTCATCTGAGCGCTTCCGTGCTTCGGAGGGCACGTTAAATTGTCGGTCCCGGCTATTTAAGTCGTTAAGCCATGACGGAGGCCTAAAAACTCCGTCACCAGAGTTGGCCACTGACTCATACGAACTTACTTACTTTTTTTGGTGTACAACAAAGTAATATTCTATTCTATTCTATAATGCTGGACTTTTCACACAGCATCATCTAGCCCCAAAGTAAGCAGACCTTGTGTTATGGGTACCTACCTACTAAGATGACTGATATACTACTTATATACTTTTTGTTTGTAAATACATATTATACATAGGAAACACCCAGACCCGAGACAAATATCTGTAGATCATGCAAACATTTGTCCCCGGGGATCGAACCCGCAACGACTTTTGCTCTATGACTTTTTACAAAACATAATACATTTACCAAAAACAAACATTCAAGATTTCGTTTTCCTATCTAAAACATTGTCCTATTGAACACATTTCGGCCCCCGTTGCCCTAACCCCGCTCCCTTCGCGTTGTACTATCGCTTTCATTTGTTTCGCATAGACTTCGTAACATTTAGAGCGTTCAATTTAAATATTTTTATTTTTGTATGACAATCTGATGACCAACCTGTCACGTATGGAATACTAACTTCTGCAAGATGTGGGCATGTATCAAATATGTATTTGTACATGCCTCTGACTACCTTAGACATCTTCAAAGGATCTGGAATATAGAAGATCTGAGAGAATGTCTACCGCGCCTTGGGGATACAGTCGTGACCCTGTTTACGTAATCTGATGAATTATGAAAAGTCATAGAACAAAAGTAGTGGTTTATGATGATAGTAATACAGTCCTGAGAGGTTACCGGTGTTTTACAAATAATAAATTCGAAATGTCTCACCTAGATATTAAAAATGGTAAGGAAATATATAGTAGCAATCCGCTAATCTATTCTCAAACAAAGGTTTCTTAAAACTAGTACTCACCCCAAAGCCACTCAACCACCCACTAACCTCTGCCAAGCCTCCTACAACTTAGGCTCGGCAATCTGGAACCGTGAGCAGCACCGGGGCGCAAGCAAAAGAACACCTTCATTTGATTTCGACACGTGTTGCGCCCCGTGGTTGGGTGGCTTTGGGGTGAGTACTAGTTTTAAGAAACCTTTGTTTGAGAATAGATTAGCGGATTGGTACTATATATTTCCTTACCATTTTTAATATCTTACAATGGACTTCCGCAAAGTCACGCCTGAATCAATTCAATGTCTCACCTAGATCAATTTTAAAAAACTTGGGCACATCCAACTTCGGTTTGCTAGCCATAGACGCGTAAGACACGCCCTCTATCGGCAAATTATACTCCTCAATCTCATCCTCTTCGTATATCCTTATATTTCTATATACGTTCCTTCCAAACACGTTCTCGTAACCATTCGTATCCACTTCGGTTTTCGTATTTCGAATTTCCTCACAGTCCGATTCATTGACCGACTCGATATCGGTCTCTTCGTAATTAGGCCAGAAATTGCCAGGCCATATACTGTCGACTGTAGATGGTGCGTTGTTTGGCGGTTGTATATTATTAGCATTGAAGTTCTGTGTAGTTTTTTTATCTGATTCTTCGAACATATCTGATACTTTGTTGATGGAGAAGAGGAGATTTTCTTCGTGGGTCTTCGAGTTTTCATGCTCACGGTATGAAGAAATATGGAATACAGCGTTGCAAACACCACAATGAAGTTTTTCGTTTATCTGAAAATAAAAATATTTCAATTTAATTCAATTCAATTTATTCATAAAACTTAATACATAAAATTACAATTATCCTATCCTATATCCTATAAATATTATAAAGGCGAAAGTTTGTAAGTATGGATGTATGGATGTTTGTTACTCTTTCACGCAAAAACGGCTGGACCGATTTGGTTGAAATTTGGTATGTAGATAGGTGATACCCTGGATTAACACATAGGCTACTTTTTATCCCGATATTCCCGCGGGAACGGGACTTACGCGGGTGAAACCGCGGGGCGCAGCTAGTATCCTATATAAATATTATAAAGGCGAAAGTTTGTAAGTATGGATGTATGGATGTATGGATGTTTGTTACTCTTTCACGCAAAAACGGCTGGACCGATTTGGTTGAAATTTGGTATGTAGATAGGTGATACCCTGGATTAACACATAGGCTACTTTTTATCCCGATATTCCCGCGGGAACGGGACTTACGCGGGTGAAACCGCGGGGCGCAGCTAGTAAATATTATAAAGGCGAAAGTTTGTAAGTATGGATGTATGGATGTATGGATGTTTGTTACTCTTTCACGCAAAAACGGCTGGACCGATTTGGTTGAAATTTGGTATGTAGATAGGTGATACCCTGGATTAACACATAGGCTACTTTTTATCCCGATATTCCCGCGGGAACGGGACTTACGCGGGTGAAACCGCGGGGCGCAGCTAGTTATAAATAATTTACATCGAACCCCGCACTAGGCTAGGCCTGTATCGCGGCAGTTCGAGTGTAAATATTAAATAAACATATTTATAATAAATACCTTAAGATACATATCCATACTAATATTATAAATGTGAAAGTAACTCTGTCTATCTGTCTGTCTGTCTGTTTGTTACCTTTTCACGCCCAAACCACTGAACAGATTAGGCTGAAAATTAGCATGGATAACGGTTGTATTGTATGCCAGGGAAGGACATAGGCTACTTTTTATCCCAAAAAAATCCCGAGGGACCGCGGGTTACACCGCGGGAGCGCAGCTAGTAAAATATATATATAGATTATAATAAACTAAAATTATCACGACGTACGAACTACGACGTATTTATTACAATTATGTTGTTACAAGCTTCAATCTACATTTTGAGTAGCCTATATGCTATTCCAGGTCACTATCTACACCTATACCAAGTTTCTTCAAAAACCGTTCACTGGTTTAGTTTAGGAGTGATTGATACACAAACATCAAAATATCCAAACATCTAAACAAACTCACAAACTTTCAGCTTTATTATATGAGTGGGATGGAGGTGGTGAATTTTATACCTTGTTTCAATTTCAAACATAAATCCTATTAGGTTCAATGCACATTGAATTGGCAAGCGACGCGTCAATTAGTTTTATAGCAAGCCATTATAAACCTTATGAACAATGGCACAAGATATAGAAACGCTTGTAGAATGAACCGCACGAAAGTGCTCGAGCTAGCGCGGCCCGCTAGATGGTTTCGCCCGCGTGGTACCAACATTTTGATAGCCTTTAAGCTATTCCAGGTCACTATCTATGCCTATACCAAGTTTCATCCAAATCGGTTCACTGGTTAAGGCGTGATTGAAACACAAACATACAAAAATCTAAACATACTCACAAACTGGGATGTCATAAAATTACGAAAGTTTTAAGTACCTTTCTAATAATGCTAAGATCGAATCTCTTAAGAGGTCTGTGCGCGTTAAGATTCCTCACGTGTGAAGCTGATTCCATATGCTCGGATACAGTCGACATATCACATTGTAACTGACAGACTGCGCACGAGTACATTTCCTGAAAACGAACAGAAGGTATTAAAAAACAGTGACACTCCTGCAAGCTTATCATGTAACTCGTGACCAGTATGCAACAGGCGTAAATCTCGCAGTCATTTCTGTCAGACGTCAATTTTGTATTAGCTATCAGCAGAAATCAGCAGTTACAGTAGCAACAGCAGGTCGAGCACTAGGTCGCCCTCTACCGGACAATCAGTAAACTAAAAAGTGCATTCTGATCGTATTCT
Source organism: Epirrhoe alternata (assembly GCA_963565295.1). Lineage (NCBI taxonomy): Eukaryota > Metazoa > Arthropoda > Insecta > Lepidoptera > Geometridae > Epirrhoe > Epirrhoe alternata. The sequence continues at coordinate 3,430,326 of OY751403.1, forward strand.
TGGTACAATTTGATATTACGTAAGCACTTTTGACAGCAGCACGACAGCGGTAGCAAGGCGTTTTGAAGTAACAATTAACAACAACCCCAGCACTTGTTTTTTGGCGATTGCTGAGATACTTTGTTAAATTTTGTGAAGTAAAAGTTGTGTGTGTGCTATGTAAGTTGTAATTTCTAATTAATTACAGCTACTTATTCAATGAGAATGTGCTTTGTACTGTTTTTTTACATAAGTATTCAATAACCTCTAAGTTACATAAGCAATGTAAATAATGATGAAGTAGTTGGATTGTGCTCTAATTTAGTACCTAATTAAACTTACATCAATTAATGTTTATTGTAGTACCTACTGTATGATTATTGGTACCTAATATTATAATTATATTGTTTTTCAGATATGGTTCAGTGATTTGAACATTTTACATGTTGATGCAACCTTTGGATGAGCCACCGATGATGCATTCATCTGGGCGTCAGTCAGAAATATATCCACACATCCTAAAACTCCATAATGATGGGGAAACTCTCTGGCTTTTAGGTAGGTTCCCCCAATTTTGACCAAACTCTTGCCAATAATTTAGGTGAGTTGACTAAAACCTTGCTAATATTATTTATATGCTTACTTATTTATTTAAATTATTTTCTTGCAGGTTACTCAAGGTATTGTCAATACTGGCCCTGAGACTCCTGAGGAACATTACATAAATGTTCACTGCAAGGTCAGGAACACTGTTAAACGATGCATAGAAGTACTAAAAGGCCCGTTGGCATAGTTTACTGGTTCATAGAGTGCTGCCTTAAGACCACTATACTGTAGCGAAAATAATAAATGTATGCTGTGTCCTACATCACATGGCCAATAGCGAGAGGCGTCCTGTTCCTGAGCTGTCACCCACAGACACCCAAGCTGAAATATATCAGCAAGAATCACATAGGGATCAAGTTGAGGACCAGAATGAATCCCAGAAGTTACAAAATGGTAGTCAACCACTTTCTATAACTGTAAAGAAGTTGTGGGATTATAGAACATAGCTCTGCATCACTATTTATTTTTATTGGGTAATACTGATACTTACTGTGTAGTTCTATATGATCCTTAGTATATGTTGATGTCCATCTAATGTTTATACTTGTGTGTTTTATACCTACTGTGTAAGGTCATCATAATATGTACCTATTTATTTACCTACATTGATCTAAAATAAAATAGTGGGCAAGTATAAAACATTTTTATTTTTTTTTCAACATCACCACGTCACATGTCATAATTTATTGAACATTATACTTGGCTCGTGCACAGCCTTTGCAATAGAGAGATGCCTCCGCCTGCATTCGCGCCTTCTGTTGATATAATGGCGGCATCAGCTGCTTGCACTCTGCTCTCTTCAGTGACATACAATAGATTCATTCTTTGGCCTGTAAAATGTTAAAATAAATTAGGATAACTGTCGATGACATTATAATTATTAAGTAATAGTCTAGTCTTGTATTCTGACCTTACATCTAGATACAGCTTTGACTTTTTTAAACATTAAAAATATTATATGCATAATATATGAGATTTTTTTATTTTTAAATGTGTCGATGACATTTAGTCATTAATAAAAAAAAATAGAAAATAGACTTACCAGTCAAAACAGCTGCCTCCGTGACACTGTTGTTTTGGTTTCTGGACCCTCACAGTTGTCTATAAACTGGGCTTTCTGAAACAACAAAGCAATAGAAATAGTATAATGTTACACTTTTACATAGTAAGTACGGTACCAATTCAACTTTCTGCCTTAGTAATTTGAAAAATGTGCTTTGCATTAGTCTTGGGAACCAAGCTTCCCGTCTACTTGAGGCGGCCCTACTTTTAGTTTTGAACTTCAAGTCCGTCCAGTACTAGGAATATAAGAAAACGTAAAGAAAACCGCTATTGTTACCTAAGGTAACCCAAGCCTCTGTATTCTGTGCCCAAGCATGATACGTGAGCTTGAGATCTAAATGTAAAACAAGAATTCATACACGTTTCCACCGCTGCCCAGTTTTAGTGGCACCTCTTCCGTGAGCGTTGAGCCTGGCAGCGAGAGAGATCATTCCACCCACGATCTATGGTCTTGTTTTGTTCCTTTGATCTAGCTCCCAGACCAACGCCTGTGGCAAGGTTCGAGAGCATCATGAGGTGCTGCAGCAACTCGTCCATTTGTTAGGCGGAAACTTGATGTTCCACTGAAATTACAAGAACATGATAGAGACAGAAAGAAAACAAAACTACGCATTAAAGGAACTTCATTGATAACTTACTTTTCCAAATTATTCAAAAACTCTTGGTAAAAAACTCGTCAACAAAGCAAAGCAATAACAAAGTCAACCAACCACAGATTATGAAATCAACAAAAAAGGCGCGCACGGAATGAACATTTTACCACAGATAACGTTAAAAACTGCATTAAATTTGTTTCCGCTTATTGCTGCTATCGCTGGTGGCGCTAGTGTTCACGGAAAAAGTGCATCCAAGCAACAACCTTGCGACAGGCGGGCAAAAGGCTTCCATGATACGGCTTTTAGTAACAATTTGCAACCATTCGCGTCGCGGTCGCGGTCGCGCTGCTTCCACTTTTGCTACTGCAAATTTATACGTGATAAGCCTGCTGGTGTGCCAACAGAAGTGACAACCCGAACGAGGTGTCGATAACGGTAAAAAGTACAAAAAAAAAACGTGCAAAAAGTGAGTCCCACTGGGATTCGAACTCGGGTCTGTCTCGCCAGAAGCGGTCACTCTCACGTTCACCATTGTGACGATGTGTGGCGAAATTAAAGTAGGTTTATTAAGAGGATGGTGTAACACGAGCTTTTATCAGTGAAGGAAAACATCGTGAGGAAACCCGCAGCTTAGTCAGCTCCACACGTATTGACGTTGTCTTTCCTGTGGGCCGATTAAGCTGAGAGGATTGTTTAGACAAGCCTATTCCATCTCAAACAATGTCCCAGGCACTACAGCGTCCCGTTCAGTGTAGGCATAGGTTGCCTCCTGACGGTGTATAAATCATCTGATATACATAGATGTAAAGGCAAGTAAGTAAGTAAAATATAGGGGTCTTCCAATCAAGAGTAAATAGGTTCCTTCTAGGTAAGCATGCTCCATCTTAGACCTCACTACTGTTTAACATCAGGCAGAGTGAGGTCAAATGCTGACCTATTTAATTAAAAAAAAACAAAAAGGCCTAAGATTGGTGTTGTAACAGTCACGTGACCGAGTTTGATATTTTTCTCCCATCTCAAAACTGCCCAACTAAAGTTTTCACTTCAAACAAATAATTTCTAAAGTTCAGGCGTAATAAATAGATTTAAATAATATACCTTATTCAGTGGCAATAATGTATTCCATTTCTCATGTGCTATATAAACATTATTGTTTATAATAACGCCATGCTTAGTCCTCTGTTCCGTCACAAACAATGTTTGCGTCAGGTCATCTGTAATATGAATACTTGGAATGTAATACAATGTACAAAAATTTATGGTACAAACATGAAACATTGAACTGAAAAAAGTGAGGCATACTGTAGTGACGGAGTTTAGGCCGCTTTAAGGCCTCGCAATGGCTTAATAAATAAATAATGCTGGACTTTTCACACAGCATCATCTAGCCCCAAAGCAAGCAGAGCTTGTGTAATGGGTTATGGGGCTAGATGACGCTGTGTATAAAGTCCAGCGTTATTAATTTATTTAAAGATATATATAGAGGTGTAGTCAGAGGCAGCCGCGGTCGCAGCCTGAAATTTTGGGGGGGTCACTACACTAATATTAGACTTTATTGCACAATACACAAGCTTTTACTATTAGACGTGTACGATTTGGGGGAGGGGGGGTCATGTCCCCTGTGACCCCCTCCCCCGGACCGCGCCTGCAGAGGTGTGCAAGTTACCGAAGAGCTGAATAAAAATAGGTTGCCGTGAGCTGATTCATGTGAGCCTTCTGGGTAGGCTCGCTATATCGTAGACCTCATTCTTGCCTATGTAAGTTTCGAGGTCAAGAGTCGACCCGGTTATCATAAAAAAAGAAGGATATTTTACTATTATTTACTGAGGACTTACATTGAACAGCTCTTGGCTCCAACATCAAAACAGCTGACTAACCATATTTCCCAATTGTACACGAATCTTGACCAGGCGCGGTCCGAGGGGGGTGGTCACGGGGGACATGACCCCCCCCCCCCCCCCGGTAAAATCTTGTTTATTTTGCAATAAAGTCTAGTCAGATCAGCTCCGCTATCTTATAATTACATTCATCAGACTCATAGGACCGTTCAGCTCAATCTGACACCGAGAAGTGAGTCAAATTCATCTTGCAATATTTGACCCGGACAAAAATCTAATAGACTAGTACCTATCTTATGAAACCTACGCCTAAAAATGTGCTCTACCATCTTAAGGGTGAATTTTCTGTGAAGCGACTATCAATTAACTCCGCCTTGCTAGCTTTTGAACACCAATATCAGAGAAGTATTGCGGGTCTCTTTCAAAAAGTTTTTTTGACCACTGAAGGCGACACTCATACACTGAAGGTGTATGAGGCGAGTGTGCATGGGACAGCTGGAAGGGGAAGGCCTAGGCGAACCTTCTTGGATCAAATTGGCGACATTTTGGAGAAGGGCCAGGTCAAAAGTACCCTAAACCGACGAGCATGTATGAAGAATGTAATGAGAGTGAATGAGGCGAAAGTTGTGTGTCAGGATCGTAGCGACTGGAGATCCGTGCTCTCTGCCTACCCCTTTGGGAAAGAGGCGTGACTTTATGTATGTATGTATGTGTGAAGGCGACAATAGGGCCCAACCATAAAAACAAAGGGCAACAAAACTAAACAGATGATCATGTGTCTATTGGTCAAAATAAGAACAAAAGAAAAAGGCAGGGTCAGGTAGCTGACTACTTGCAAGCGAAACAGTTTCAAAATTGGCATAGCGGGAATTTTGTCGATAGTACCTACTTTGTTTTGTTTTGTAATCTCTGTACTCGGAGGTGGGCGTTAATTTCCGCGACACAAATTATAATACGGACCTTATCGTTTCCTATTTTTTATTTGTACCATGTTTTTGTTCCCTAAATAAACAATTTAGACAACAATCTTGCAAGATTTTTTGACGACCTCTGTGCCGCAGTGGGTGAAAGCCCGCTTGGGACGCAGAAGGTTGCGGGTTCGATCCCCGCCGCGGGATAAATTTTTGTATGATCTGCCAATATATATCTCGGGTCTGGGTGTTTCTATGTATAATATATGTATTTACAAACAAAAAACATATTTGTATAACAGTTATTTGGTTCCCATAGTACAAGCTTTGCTTAGTTTGGGTATCGATGATGCTGTGTGAAATGTTCAGCATTATTTATTTGACCCGGACAAACATACAAACATTGCATGTTAATTGAAAGCTTGTATATACCTTACCTTCTGTCATTTCATCATCAGCATGCACATCAGTGCTCTGATTCATCTTCATCACCTTATACAGTCTGTAGTCGCAAAACTCTTCATTCATCATATTTCTCTCATTGAAAAGCGTCTGATCAATCACATAGAATTTTGACATTTTTAAACTGAATATTTTGGAAACATTATTGTCTTTATTTAAACTGTGAGTGTAATTTACGGCTGATAGTTTATTCAAATCGATATGTATATTATTTATAGCAATATTATCAATATTTTCTATAGTTAAGTTACTTGGATCTGTACATAAGTTTGCAACTACCAATTCATTGGGATTACTGTCATTAGATTTTCCTAATCCTAAACGCCTCTCTTTCTGTTTTCTTCTTTTTTGTTGCCTTACTGATAATTTTACAGGATTCCTTCCGTCAATCTCTTGAATCTCTTGAGAATTTGTGACAGACCTGAAACAAATAGATAGTTTCAAATCAAAATATATTTATTAAGGAATACAAACAATGTGCACAAAAGCATTTGAAAGCGATGATGCCTGCAGTAGCTCATAAAAGCTGTGTCGCAGACAACAACGCCCTCCTCTGGAAGTGAAAGACAATTCCTAACAAATCCCACTCATATAATAAAGCTGAAAGTTTGCGAGTTTGTTTAGATGTTTGTGTTTCAATCACGCCTAAACCATTGAACCGATTTGGATGAAACTTGGAATAGGCGTAGATACCTGGAATAGCATATAGGCTATTCAAAATGTTGGTACCACGCGGGCGAAGTCCCGCGCAGAAGCTAGTACTACATAATATTGATATGTAGAGATAAAGGATAGGCTGATAGAGGAGAATGGAAGAACACAATATGTTGTGCCGACCCCACATTATGTGGGAAAAGGGCAGGGAGATGATGATGATGATGACTACATAAGTATAACAGTTATCTGGTTCCCATAGTACAAGCTTTGTTTAGTTTGGGGCTAGATAATGCTGTGTGACAAGTTACACAAATAAAAATCTAAACCGGACATTACTTTTTTATCATTTACGATGAAAAAATTAACATGTTTTTAAAGCCCTGCTAATTTATTTTTAATTAGAGACTCAATTAGTTAATCATGTTTACGTTGTAATGGTATTTTTTAAGTTTCATTTGTAGTTAAGGTCCAGTAGGCACAACCGATCTTTAGCTCTCTGAAGTTAGGTGCACTAAATGATTGCGGAGGTAGAGTAGGCGAGATAGGACGATGTAACAAACTAAGCGAGCGAGCGGGGCAGCTATACAACCCCGTCTCCGTCTTTTAGGCGCAATCAAAAATGGGTTTTTCGCAGTTACTTCAGAGAGCTATTGGTAGTGCGTATTGTAGGTACCTAGGTACTACTCTAAGAAATACTGTTTTTATGTTCGTCATTACGTGCATTAATTTCTAGTAATGAGAGTGAATGAGGCGCAAGTTGTGTGTCAGGATCGTAGCGAGTGGAGATCCGTGGTCTCTGCCTACCCCTTTGGGAAAGAGGCGTGATTTTATGTAATTTATGTATGTATGTTTTCCTAGCAAACAGCATAGGATTTTGTTTCTTTCTGTGGATTTCACGAGTAGATGAGAGGTAAGTAGGTACCTAAAAATTTAGAGGTTTGAAACTGCAGGTCCTGAACGAAAATATGGATAATTAAAGCCAAAAATACAACACCAAGCACTGATTGTATACGTATGCTAACTCACAATGAATACAGGAAGGAAAGGACGCGAAGAAAATATTTTCTACATTTTGTCGGTACAGCGAAAAAACATAGCAATCAATGGTAGTTCTAACTACAGAGTATTTTAATTAATTTGACTCACAAAAATGTGATCCGCGCCAAAAACACTAATTATTTCACGCCTCCTCAATATTTTCTGCTAAAATTCTGAATGGTCAAAAGATTTTTTCAAGATCAACTGTTTTTTTCTTGCAACTTTGCAGCAAGTTGCAAAAAAATAGTTCAATCCAATCAATCAAAACAAAACAAACATGCTTGCTTGCACTTGCAAATTCAGAATGAGTGAAATGAATGAAAAATTATAAATCAAATTTGAATGATCAACCTGTGGATCAACGACGAATTAGAAATCACCTGTACACTGTACAGCCTGTAGCAGTAGCTTTCTCTGTGAATAAATTTTAGTTTGACTAGGTACTTGATTGGTGGAAAAAAAAAAACCGTTGAGAACATTTAAATCGACAAAATGCAAGTGTATCAAAAATAGGATCTATACATGTATGTAGGTATAGTAAATAAGCATTCTTTCTAAATTATGTCGCGAATTTGCGCGACCCAGCCGAAATCGCGCGACAGAAGCGACACTTGCGGCTTTTTTGCGCAAAACAGCGCGACGCGGCAAGGGTTAGTCAAAGTCAAAGTCAAAAAGCATTTATTCAGTAGGACCGCTGGGATCACTTTGAAACGTCTTAAAACTAGGTGATTTTACTCCTGTTCCTTCGCGACCAATACCGTGAAGAATCAGGGCAACAAACACGGTTTGGGGCCTAGCTTTCTTTTAGGTGATCCATCTTAAATCTAAACTTATGATAACTTAGGTGGTACCTACCTACCAATTGCTTAAATTATATAATACAAGATAGCAGACATTGAGGACATATCAGCCGTCGAGGGGCAGAGCGACATCAGGCCACGCGAATTTATCATTAATTATATTATATTATTTTCAAAGACAAGGAAGGGGCTGCTTTGGTCCTAGGGGCTGCTGAACAGCAGTACGCAGTATCCCTAGTAAGTCTGTGGTCGATAATAGTAGGGCTATCCACATTATTAAAAGTCGTGTCATTTTTTTATTGCTTTTGCATCTCAATCTAAAAAATATGTATTGTGTAGGTACTCACTCAGCGCTAGTAGAGTTCATCACAATTTTAGTAATATAATTACCAATCCAAACAACAAAAATAAATGGACTTATCCACCACAAGAATTTAACCAGTAATGCAAACATCAAGGACAACACCAATTTTATAAATACCACAACAAGAGGAATGAGTAAAGCTAACTTTTTCATTTTAGCACTGCCTACCACACCACAATTTGTTTTGTGTTACCACCATCTCACTAAAATTTACCGTGTTTTGTTTCTGAGGTTCTTTTATGTTTTTTTATGATGTTGCCAACGACTGACTGCATCTGCATATCCTTATCAAGATCATTATAAATGCATGTATTTGGCGTGTGTGTGAGCCCAGGTTCACATATAAAAACTAAAATAGTTTTAGTTAAGTGCTTAGGTAGGTAGGTACTACTTTATATGTAGGTAAACAAACAGAAAAAAACAGTGGAACTCCGATAGTGCCGATAAAAGTTAAATCTTGAACAATTAGGTACCTACTACGTGAGTATTTTTTGTGGATCATCAGGAAATATTATATTTAAACTACCTACCTTCATAAAGTAAAAAGATGCCTACCACCACATTTAGGGTAATTATTACTTTCATCATCAAAAGCAAAGAGATCACTTGAAGTTTTGTTGAAAGAAAGCCGACTCAAACAATCTGAAATAATCACAGACACTGACATTATTTAATTCATAAAATTTCCAACGCGCATTTGTTTTTACTTCAACAACACGCGTGCGGCGTCATTTGTTCAACTCATTGGCCAATATTGCCATTCTTTAATTCACAAGACTTCAATTGCCATTTTCGTATTCTGTGATTGGTTGATCTCTGTTGGGATGACAATCAATTTAAAAAAAAAATTGGTTGTCTGTAAAGTCGGTTTACAGACGAAAGTTGAACGTGACAACGTTTGTGCTTCTTTGTCGCTCGTTCCGCGCTCTCGCTTGCACTTCAAGCCTTACATGGAACGCCTCAGAGCGAGGTAACGCCGCATTTTTCGTGCGTGCAGCCGGCTCTATCGAATTATTAGACGTTGTCACGTCAAAAATTGGTTGTCTGTAAAGTCGGTTTACTGACGATAGTTGAACGTGACAACGTTTGTGCTTCTTTGTCGCTCGTTCCGCGCTCTCGCTTGCACTTCAAGCCTTACATGGAACGCCTCAGAGCGAGGTAACGCCGCATTTTTTCGTGCGTGCAGCCGGCTCTATCGAATTATAAGACGTTGTCACGTCAAAAAAACAGGGTCACGACCCAAGGCGCGGCAGACAATTTTCTCAGATCTTATATATTAAGATGTCTAAGGGGGTAGTCAGAGGCATGTACAAATACATTTTTGATACATGCTCACATCTTGCAGAAGTTAGTAATCTATACTAATAATAATATTATAAAGAGGAAAGATTTGTTTATTTGTTTGTTTGAAATGAATAGGCTCCGAAACTACTGGACCGATTTGAAAAATTCTTTCACCAATATAATCCCACATTATCCCCAATGAACATAGGCTATATTTTATCCCGAAGAAGTGAAGTTTTCCCGAGGGATCGCGGGTAACACCGCGGTGGACAGCTAGTCAATTAATAATAATAAAAAGTTAGTAGTCAATTTATGTAATAAGCTGTGGTTGAGCTCTATTGGTATGATAACTGATTTCAAGTTATGTAAGCCGGTGTCGTAGCAGCTCATGTGACTCACGACGTGAGTCCAAATTTTTTTCCTCATCTCAAAAATGCCCAACGTGCCTTAAGAAGTTTTCACTTCAAAAAGTGCTCACCAAAAATGGGAAAGAAATGGTAATAAAAAAATCAAAGTAAAAAACTCACTATTATGGAGGAATGTTGTATATCTATACATAGTATACGTGTGTGGCTGCGACCACCACGCGCCATTACTAAATAAAGGAGTGTGTCTCTAGCCGTGACGTCTATCACTTGTCCCTACATAACATTATTATAATATTAAATAATGCTCGACGATAACTTTAATTATGGGGGATTTTTGTTAGGTGGTAACACTTTCATTATTTTTAGGTAAAGTCCCAGATGATCTCATAATTACCACTCATGATCAATTTTTATCTCCAATTCTCTAGATAACTTTCTTTAGATTTATAATTTTGTAGGACATTCAAGATAACTGGATAAAGTTTTTGCACGTTTGCAATCCAAAAAAACGTAGTATTAGAATTAACATGGTACAGCCTTGTACCAGACCACGGAATAAAGTTTTCGCTTTTCCAAAGCATCCATCCATACTTCCATATCCATACTAATATTATAAATGTGAAAGTAACTCTGTCTGTCTGTTTGTTACCTTTTCACGCCCAAACCGCTGAACCGATTAAGCTGAAATTTGGCATGGATAAAGAGTATACCCCAGGGATGGACATAGGCTACTTTTTTTTGTCAATTACCATAAGGGGGCGGGAAAATAAGGGTTGGAAGTTTGTATGGGGAAAAAAGTTAAGCAACCCTGGGCGCGGTCATAAAAAGGATGGGTGACCGCCGAAGCCACTTTTTGCACTCTAGATTTTTTTACTTTTTTTGTATTTTGCATAATAAATTATTTTAAAATTAATGATAAACATGTAACATGTGTATTCCCACCCATCAATATATCCCAACTCCGAAGTTATGATTTTTTGATATTAAAATATTTTTTCCTTGGCTATAGCCACGTTCTAACTATAGTTAGAACGCCATCTATCGGTCTAGAGGTCAAAACTACTTTACACTTTTTCTCCTAGGTGGCGCTTCTAAAAACGTTTTTCGAAATACGATCGAGTATAATTTTCTTCGATTTTGAGTTTTGAAAAGTTAATGGAGATTTTTGCTTAGAGTTTTCGATATTTTTATATTGCTGACGAAGTCGCGGGTAGGTAATATTAGTTAATCATTTTATTTCGAAATTCAACACCATACAGTAGGTACAGGTCGCGCGGTGGTTTAAGATCGCTCGGCAAAAGTGGAAGGGGCATGCGCAGTATTCAAATCTAAGGTCTATTTGTTGAAGTGCGGGGTGCGGGGAGCGGGTGTGCGCCGACGGCGATACGTCATTGGTAGATCAGTCGCTCTTCAATTCCCGCGTTACGTTCGCGCGTCTTTTGCCTCTTGGGTACTGTTGCGTACAGCTTTTGTTATCGTATTATACGTAGTGGTAAAATAAAGAAAATGGTTAAAAATAAAGTTTTAAAACGGCAAGCCAGAAAATATATGTACTTGCTATTCAAAAAAATTATGTTTCGAGTCAATTTCTTCAAAAAAATTGCCGCTCGCTTCAGGGATTCTATACCAATTACCGTATTCGTTTTGTTCTTACCATTGCAACATCTGGGTAAGATTTTCCCTACCTCTATCTTGGGGTTCTTGAGAGAAACATAAATATAAAAAAAATATTATTATTATATCAAGCGACGGAGTTTTATATTTTGTATATACCTACTCTCGATTCACTCAAAACTCCTCTACTTTGTTCCTAATAATGCGCAGACGAAGTTGCGAGGGTCAGCTAGTACACTATAAAAATAAATAATCCACTGATGCATAACTTTTCTTGAGCTACCTTGACTTTTTGAAAATTAACGGAATTCGCACTTTTCCTGAGCCCTTTTCCGCAGCGTAGCGTCATCTGTTGACAAGTAGTTGTACCTTGATGAGGAGCAGAGTTGCCATATAAATTAACTTGATTGACATTTACGTCTGGTGGTTAGACTAAGCAAACAAGTCGGATGAATAGCGCTGCAATTTTCCAATCAAATCAATGGTGTGAAAATAGCCTATTCAGCATTTTGTACAATTTTGGTTTTGTTTTGTCGTGATACGTTTAAAAAAGTAGTCCAAAACCTAAAAATCCAAACCCAGGATTTTTCGGCACTTACTTAGCTAAATAGTAAAATAAAATGAGAACGTCATTCAACGGCGAAATCCCCGAAGTACCCGGAATTGCTGTCGATAACTTCGAGAAGACTGGAAAAAGAGCGTATTTTTTGAGTCACTGCCACGCAGACCATACTGTTGGTCTAAAATGTTTAACCGAGTTTCTATCCGAAACTGTGTTTATTTACATGTCCGAGCCATCAGCGGCCATAGTGGAAGATCACATAAATAAAGACCTAAAGAAATATATAAAACCTTTGAAATTGGGTAAGAATCAACAACCTTTGTGACTGTGGACGACCTCTGTGGCGCAGTGGGTGAAAGCCCGCTTGAGACGCAGAAGGTTGCTGGTTCGATCCCCGTCGCGGGATAAATGTTTGTATGATCTGGAAATATAAAGGGCAGGAAGAAGAAGATGATCTGGAAATATTTATCTCGGGGTCTGGGTGTTCCTATATAAACATAATACTAGCTGTCTGTCGCGGTGTCTGTCCTGCGTTCCCTCGGGAAAACTTGACTTTCCTGGGATAAAATATAGCCTATGTTCATCAGGGATAATGTAGGATTCTAATAGTGAAAGAATTTTTCAAGTCGGTCCAGTAGTTTCGGAGCCTATTCGCCTATTCAAACAAACAAACAAATCATTCCTCTTTATAATATTTGTGTAGAAGTATGTATTTACTAATAAAAAGTAAAGTTTATCAGTTATCTGGTTCCCATAGAACAAGCTTTGCTTTCTGCATCCCAAGCATGCTTTCACCCACTGCCCCACAGAGGTTGTCAGCGAGATTATGAAAATAAAATATATAAATAATAATAAAATAATAAGTATATTACAGAAACAACAACAGTTACAATCCCGGGCGATGAAGAGAATGATATCCCGGAGTCATATGTATCAGTGACCCTCATTCCTGCCGGGCATTGCTTTGGCTCGGTGATGTTCCTCTTCGAGACACCTTTAAAGAAAGTGCTATATACCGGAGACTTCCGTATCTCTGAAAACAGGTTTGTAAATTATAATTAGGTAAAATAAAATATCTACACATACCTTTTGTTAACATTTTTGTCAAATACATATTTATCTTATTGCTATTTTCAAGTGCATTTCAACGCCTATTGTACATTGTCTCGTTAGGTTCTTTATTGGTTCGTATGTGTATGTTTTGTAATTATTGTGTACAATAAAGTGTTTTTCATTCAAGCGCTCGTGGTCGTGCTTGCTTAGTCGATCTTGATAGATCGTCGAAGTTAAGCAACATTCGAAACGGTCAGTAAGTGGTGAGCGCCAGTGGCATTTTCATCTGAGCGCTTCCGTGCTTCGGAGGGCACGTTAAATTGTCGGTCCTGCCTATTTAAGTCGTTAAGCCATGACGGAGGCCTGAAGGCGGCCTAAAAACTCCGTCACCAGAGTTGGCCACAGACTCATACGAACTTACTTTTTTTTTTATTTACAGCGTTAGCAAGATGGCTCAGCTACATCGCAACGGCAAACCGATAAAGCTAGACACCATCTATGTGGATACCACCTTCCAAAATAGCTGCTATGACTCTTTCCCTAAGAGATCTGAGGTGTTGGAAGGGGTGGTAAAAGAAATAAAATCCTGGCTGAACCGTGGAGGAATGTATCATGTTGCTCTAGTGCCATCGGCTAGATATGGATATGAGGATGTCTTTAATAAAATATACAAGTTAATGGGCATCAAGGTTTACGTTGACTCTAATTGGAGTCTATACAGGTGAGGATATTAAAGTAAAAAAACATTAAAGCGCTTTTAGACTATGCTATATTGTGCTAAGTATAGCAAAGTAGGACATCCTGCTATATACCTAATATATACAGGGTTATTTGTAACCACCGGTAACCTCTCAGGTATTACTATCATCATAAACAACAACTTTTGTGCTATGACTTTTTACAAAACATAATACATTTACCAAAAACAAACATTCATGATTTCGTTTTCCTATCTAAAATATTGTCCTATCGAACACATTTCGGCCCCGCCTCCCTAACGCTCCCTTCGCTTTGTACTATCGCTTTCTTTTGTTTCGCATAGACTTCGTAACATTTAGAGCGTTGAATTTCAATATTTTTATTTTTGTAAGACAGTCTGATGATAAAAAATAATGAAGAATTTTTAAAAGTTTATTTATTTAAAGAACAAAAGTTGTTTATTATGATGATAGTAATACAGTCCCGAGAGGTTACCGGTGTTTTACAAATAAGCCTGTATAGGCATACCTAACCTAAGTATAAAATATGATTGAGTAAGAAATCAACTTTTTTGTTTCAGTAAATTCCTTGACAGGCTACCAGGAGTAACAAACAATAACAACGAGACGAAAATACATTTGTGCTCAAAAATTAGAAAATATTGTTATTGTAACAACGACACATTACATGAATACCTTTATATAAAATTTTCGGCAATGCTATGGACAAATTTATCCTCTGAAGATAACACTATAGCTAAAAGAGATAATAATACTGTCAATGTTTGCTTTTCAACCCATTGCAGCCGAAGCGAGCTGGTCTATTTCATTGAATATTTGTCTCCGAGGAATATTGTTGGGTTCACAGAACCATATTCACCAGTTATGAAACAGGCCGATGTTATCTTAAGTTCGAGGAAAAAAAGGACACCCAAAAGCTCGAACAAAGATTCTGACGAGAGACCTAAAAAGGTTCCTAAGCATATTTTGAAGAAACTCTTTGAATAATGACAGAGAACAATGAATTAGGTTTTGACCAATGATGTTGTATACTTTAATAAGGTTTTGACATCGAGAAATGAAAAAGTCTTATCCAGAGATCAGACGATCCTCCTAAAGACGGAGTGCCTTACCGCTTGGCCACGGAATCTTGAGGATTCCGTGGCTAAGCGGCCGAAAACCGCCGTCAGACAGAATCAAATTTTTTTTATAAACTCATATTTATCGGTTTTAAGGTCTTAATCTCAATGAAATACATAATTGTGGTTTAAAAATAAAAAAACATTATTGGTTTTAACATTGGGTTTAGGTACCTACTAGGTAGGTAAGTACCTACCTATATGATTTTACAGGTGCTTGTTGGTATTTTTTGTTTATTTTTTCGATGATTTTTTTTAAATGTTTTAGTACATTTTGGAACCAAAGAGCTGTGAAAATTCTGTGATTAAAAAATCTAGAAATAAGACTTATTTGTTGGTAATTTAGTACCAAGTACCTACTATTTAGTACAGTAGGTAGTCACAAACAATCTTTAGCTCTCTGAAGTTAGGTGCACTAAACGATTGCGCGTGTAGAGTAAGCGAGATAGAACGATGCAACAAACTAAGCGAGTGAGCGAGGCAGCTATACAAACGCTGTCTTAGTCTTTGAGTCATCAAAAATGAGTTCGGCGCAGCAACGTCGGAGGAATAAAGATTCGTTGTGAATTGTGAATACAATACTTTTTTGTATTTTATCTAGGAAAAGAATGCACAGACGTACTAGGGATACTGCGTATCAGACGGAAAACTCAGGAACAAATCTACTCGCCGTAATTTAATCTGTGGGCCACATCTCATAGATTTTGACAAATGAAACCACAGAGTATTGAAGAAAGCATCGTGCTACCACCGTAGATAATAAATGACTTCTTTCCTCATTCATTCCAATCACTCATTCTATTTCTATTCTTTCCTATTCATGAGCCGAAGGCCCAATGTACTTAGGTAATTTTGAGGTGTTGTGAAAGGCAAGAAATAATTTAACATATTGATCATTTATTAATTTTTTTATTTTTTAACTTAGTTTTATATTTATTATAAGCTTTTGCCTGCATGGCAGGTAATGTCTTGTTGGCTAATCTGACAACATCCGTACCTTTTAAAATTCGGTTTATTATATTGCACCAGTTAAATACTGCTAAACGTAACGTGAATCCCAGAAATAGATCTTTTACAAGATTTTTGTGTAATTCGCAATGGAGAAAGTCAAGCGAATATTTAGCTTCTATATTATTTTTGATGCTTTTAATTATTTCTTTACTATGTGGTTGCTTTTCTAAATATTCGTTGGCTTCCTCAGTAATAATACCAAAGAACCTCACGGCATTTTCTGAAGGGTAGGTTAATTTTTTTTCTTTTACGGATTTGTATTCTTTAAAAGATATCCAATTATGGATGGAGCCTGTTTCAAAATTCAAATTTGTAGCGGTTAACTCATCCTCACACTGCCGACATTTAATTTTTCCTAATATTTTTCTTATAACCCACCCTGCAGTATATGCACGTGAGTGTACATGTAGTCTTTCTTGCCTACTTGTAATAGATGTAGGAAATATTTCTGGTCCTACTTCAGAGGATTCAGGGACATTATCATTATTTTCAATTTCATTTTCCTTGGTGGTGCCAAACAAAGCCTGCAATTTTAACAATTGGACCCCTGAATCCTCTTCACAATTATAATTTTTTGAGTGAAACTGTATAAATCTAGTGATTAGCAGTGATTTAAATGTGCTTATAAAGGTGTGGCAATCTGGGTCATTATTTCTGAAATTATACGACCGCACTTGACCGAAAAAGTTTTCAATTGGGTCCGAGTTAAAATATCGCGGACGCATAATTTTAATTTCTTTTTTTTCCAACTGTTGCCACACCCTTTCGTAACTTTTTAATGTTACAATCCAATTTTTCAAAGAAGGTACAGATGTTTCTTTTCCTTTTTCATCAACATATCTTATTTCTGATAGTTTTTTTATAGCATCTCGCCAAAACGTGTGGTGCATTGAGTTTTTTGTAACTGCATGTCTTAGCGGTTTGCCTTTTGATTTTTTTGAGTATAAACTCGCTCCATTCACTGAGTCGAACAAATCGTCAAAAAATGATACCACTTCTGCGGTATTTTTTAATGTAGGGCTCACTGGACTGCCATCTGCATATTGCGCTGCAACAAAAAAAATGAAGATATTAATGATAAGATAAGATAAAGTTTATTGTGACAGAAACAGGTATAGCGGTACAATGGTTTCACTAAAAACAATATAGGTGTATTTGCAGTTTCATGATAGGTCTGTACCATGGTTAAACCTCTGTTCCCCACACTAGGACTAAAAAGCCTGTATAGTAATATGCGAAAACGAAGCTTCGCTCTACATGATGATGATCATGGCTATTATGAGGGTCGGATAGTAGTTTCCTGATTTACTATGAAACTAGGTACTTAAAGGAAATTTAAGCTTACGTACTAAATTGGTTCTTATCTATACTAATATTATAAAGAGGAAAGATTTGTTTGTATGTTTGAAATGAATAGGCTCCGAAACTACTGGACCGATTTGAAAAATTCTTTCACCAATAGAATCCTACATTATCCCCAATGAACATAGGCTATATTTTATTCCGGGGAAGTGAAATTTTCCCGAGGGATCGCGGGTAACACCGCGGCGGACAGCTAGTCCATACTAATATTATAAATGTGAAAGTAACTCTGTCTGTCTATCTGTCTGTCTGTCTGTTTGTTACCTTTTCACGCCAACAGCACTGAACAGATTGGGCTGAAAATTGGCATGGATAAAGGTTGTATCCCAGGGAAGGACATAGGCTACTTTTTATCCCGGAAAAATCCCGAGGGACCGCGGGTTACACCGCGGGAGCGCAGCTAGTATTATATGTATAAAATGCTTACCAAACTGAGCGGTGTAAGACAAAGTGGCTGCAACCGTTTTACTAAAAACTCTAGTACAGTTTTTTACCTGAAACATAAATATAGTTGAATAAGCTTACCGCTGAAACTAAAAGCAAGAAATTTTTAAATATAATTACAATCAAAATTCAAAAGAGAGAAATTACTAACCTTCATCTTTTTAATTTTTTCTGGAATGACATGTTCATCATTTAACTTGTGCAGTAGTCGCATCTGTGCATGGTTGCAATCTGTTTTGTATACTTCAACAATATCAGACCATTTTGATATCTTGCCTTGGTATATTATGTTTTTTGTAAGAAAGTTGTTTCGGAGCCCTTTAATTAGGTGTGGTGGATCATAAATCACACTCAAGACATGTCCGTTGATTTCAATAACTTCATCTGCAATATGACTTGATATAAGATTCACATTATATTGAACAATAAATCCTACTAATATTATAAACTAGTTACTAGTTTTCCATTCTTTTTGTAGGTTTTCAAGTAGGTACCTACTTATGTTATTTAAGTCGCGGGTACCAGCTATAGTATGTATAACATGGTTCAAAATTAAGAAAAAATTTTTAGCTCAAACACTTACCAACAATTTTATCAGCACGTATCTGTTCTCTTTTTGTATCCTCCAGGAGACTTTTAATCATGCTCTGGAATGCTGTCCCTTGATCACAGACTATTGCCAGAGGTTGTAGACCAGCATTTATTATGGCTGTTACCATATTTTTAATAATAATTTTTAACTGAACCCCCGAGGTTGCTCCTTTGCAAAAGTAAAATGCAATAGGCTGCTGCCATTTGCAGAGAGCGCCCCTTAGCATGAAAACAAGGGCATGGTCTGCGAAATCCCTTGACTTTTCGTTGAGTTCAACAAAACCATTAATTTTATCTTTGTTTTTGTCATATGAAACAGCTGGCTCCAGGGCTACCTCATCAAACAGAATAGAACAATATTTTTTGTTTTCATCCCAATTTGAGACCTGCAACAAATGTAATAAGATGTAATTATGGCTAGTAAAGTAATAATTAATTAATTTAATCATTAAAAATCTTAAGTTACAGTTCGCCCAGCAGATCTAGGCATTCGTGAAGTTAGCCGTTTGTCTGCGCAGTGAACGCTTCTTCACACAAAATTGTGTTCAGCGCAGAAAACGTAAAATCTTATTTATTCTGAAATTAAATATATTGGCCTCAGTTCGGTGAAATATTACCTCTTGCTTTACAGCTTCAAATATTTTTTTATTGATTCCAGGTTCTATGTTCAACTCTGAGATCATTTTGTTCAGCGTCTGCTTCGAAGGCAAAATAAATATTCGATGCAGAAATTTATAGCATTTTGGGCTCTGCTTCATAATAGATAGGGCTATCAATTTTTCTTCATTTGTGAATCTTCTGGCATTGATATGTTTGGTGCACTGTTTAATTTGCATCCACATTATTTTCTTTGTAAGTGGATTCATGTTGTCGGTCAATTTTTCGAAAGATTCGTCTTTTGTGAATTCCATGGCTCTTCTGGCTCTACGGCTGAAGTCCAATTGTTTTTTTGACTTCACAAATGCACTGTAAAGTCTTCTACAATTAGGAGTAAGACTTTTCTTCTTATTAATTATTTTTTTCCTCATCAGTCGTTTAGGAGTATGATGTGCAGGTACTTCTGCAAATGTATTAATAGATTCAATAATTTATAATTTAAGGTTCAACACAGAAAAACATTCTATGAAAACTTGAATGATAAAGTTTATTCCAACTTTTAAAAACACTTCATGTTAACTTTAATGCAAAATACATACTGTGTACTATATTTTCTCTTACCGTTAGAAGCTGGGTTTTCAACAGCTTCATGCACAAATTTTACAGGTAAAGAAGTGGAGGTGATACCCAGTACATCTGAAATTGAAATACTGGTAAAATATTTATTTCTGGACTTTTCACACAGCATCATCTAGCCCCAAAGTAAGCAGAGCTTGTGTTATGGGTACTACATGACTGAAACTACTTATATACATTTTGTTTGTAAATAGATACATAATTATAAATAGAAAACAGACCCGAGACAAATATATGTAGATCATACAAAAATTTGTCCCGCAGCGGGGTCATACTCTAAAAAAATGGTAAGATTTTATCCATGCTATTACATAATTTATTACCTTTAGAAGCTGGGTTTTCAACAGCTTCATGCACAAATTGCACAGGTACAGAACTGGAAGTCATACCCGTTACATCTGAAATGGAAATATTGGTAAAATAAATATTTAAAATGGTAAGATTTTAGTAAGTAAGTTCGTATAATAGATTTTAGTTATATTATCTAATCATGCTAATTATTATATTCAACCAATCATTATGAAACTTTGCATAAACATTTCAGGGGTATTGAAATGGAGAAACTTCCCGGAAGCCATAATTCCATAATCCTGCTGTTTCTAACAGATGTTTAACACTATTTATTATTGCTTACTCTTCTAAATCAATGCCTAGGCAGTAATGAGTCTAGTTTTTTTTTACCAACCAGAAGTAAGTAGTCTTCATCCAATGGATCTAGGCATTTGTGAAGTTAGCCGTTTGTCTGCCCAGAACACAATTTTGTATGAAAAAGCGCTCACTGCGCAGACAAACGGCTAACTTCACGAATGCCTAGATCCGTTGGGCGAAGTGTACGTCTACCTATCCTGGTTTCTATTGAATATTTTTTAGATATTTAAATTAAATGCTCACCATTATCAGTCCGCAAACGTTTTTCTTTCGGCATGGTTTTACAATAGGAATGATCAATATGAATTCTCTTTCGAGAATAGTCATGATCTGAGATCTTCATCGTATAACCTGTAAATAACATTACTAACATTATTAGTCTTTCGAGATGTAAGTATTTTAAAATAATGGGCCGGGGTGTACAAAAGGGTAAGCAGCTGTACTCACCAGTGTCCTTAGAAGATGCTTCAGGAGTTCCACTTGCTATCTCGTTGTCCGTGAACAACGTCGGATAGGCATCATAGCGAAGACGGCATTTCAAGCGAGATGCTGTACGAAACCGCTTCTCAAAATGTTTCGAACACACGTAATGCCTTCGAAGCCGGTCGAAGCTAAGGCTTCGTAAACTATCACTATTGATAAACTCCAACCACTTCTTGAGTCCTATCTCAGTTTTGGGAAACTTATAAAGAGTGACGTCCTTTCGCCTACTATCACAATTTACAACACAGCACCTTGTGTACATCTTTGAGTATTATGAGAGGATAAGTTGCGGAAATTAATCAACACAAAACTTCACTCGATCACAATACAAACAAAATGCAACAAAATGGCTGACGGAAGCGGTTAGCGGACATATGCGTTTGCGCGGCACCACGGCTCCGGAAACGGAAAGTTTACTAAAAGACATTCGTTCCGTTCACAGAAGTTCACAGACGAGGTTGTTTCATCTGTGGTTCCGTTCAAATTCATTCCGATTCTATTAGAGGTCCCATAGACAAAATTCCCAATTTGTTTGTATGGAGTCAACCTGCCGTGAAAGAATGTAATACTGGTAATACTTACCTAAACTCTGCTTATTTTAATAAAATGAAATCGCAAAGTATTTTATTTATTCTTCCTCAATAATGTTAAAAGAATATTGAAACTTACGATGAAGCCATTCTGATTTCATGAACGTGTTCCTTCAATTCAAGGGAAAAGAGATAATCTATATAATAAAAATGAATTGCTGTTCGTTAGTCTGCTTTAAACTCGAGAACGGCTGAACCGATTTGGTTAATTTTGGTCTTGAAATATTCATGAAAGTCCAGGGAACGTTTAAACGTTGAGAATAATAAAAACGATAATTTAGTTTTCCAGTACAAAATGTTCCTGGCTATGAAATGAGGTCCGATCACTTTGGTCTGTTCCTAGCTGTGAAGTCCAATCTATAAAGCCAAACAACGTTTTGCGGGTCAGCTAGTAACTGATAAAATTCAACGTTTGTAGGCACTAGGGACGTTAGTTTTATCTGATCAGTTAAAAACGAATGGCCGGTAGCCCGCTTAATATCACAGAATACAGAGAGGAATAAATTGCCAATACCATATTTCATCCAAAACGCTTCGCGTGATTGAAACACAAATATCCAAACATCTAAACAAACTTTCAGCTTTAATAGATGAGTGGGAAAGCAGCGCATGTAAAGACTAAAACATCGTATGACGTTAAACGAAGTTAATAAAAATATCATAATAATAATATAATCTTTATTTCAGGCAACTTAAGAATAGTACAGATGTTAAAAACTAATTATTATGTACAGCTACGAGTGCACTATACTCGTAGTAGCCACTGGTAGCCATATAGCGTAATAAAATTTAAAAACAAACAAAATAGTTAGGGAGGCGAATAGGGGAATTTTCGGTAATACTCGAGCGTGGCAGTTTAAGATATGCGAGATACCTTAGACCTAATAGAACAACCTTGTAAAGTATTTAGCTCTATATGTAGTGACGCGCACCTAGGATAGACGATCAGATTAGTAAAAAAAAATCGATAGTCTGAAATACTGGAGCGCGTCAGATTAAGATATTGGGGGTTGATTTTAGTGTTTTAAGACTAAATTTAACTAATCTGACGATAAGTCCTTGACGCTGCCGAGTTAGAGGGTCGCGAACTTGTAAAAAAAAAACGTTAATCCGGCATTCTCGAGCGCGATTTTTATTTTTTTTATTTTGAAGAATATAATCTAAAACTTACTAAAAATACAAAATCTGCCGGTTTCCGCATGACCGGAAGTGTGGAGGAGCCATTTCGTCTTCCGAAAAACGCGTTGCGGCATATAAGTCGCGAACGATACATTTTACAAAAAAAAAGTTTGAATAAACAAAAACGGTAATTTTCTTTTACACAAAAAAGGTCTTTTTACATTTTTGTCCAAAGAAAGCATCATACAAAACTCAAACTCCCGGTTTTTTGAGTATATCTCGAAAACTCAGGGTGTTGAAAAAAATTGATATGAATTCCCCGTTTTATCAAGGAGAAAGAAAGGAAAAAAAAGAAACCAAAAAACCTTTTTCGGTCAGATTAAGAGAACCCACCAACATTTTTGTCAGATTAAGAAAATATGCTTTCAGTATACCGAGATAAACCTCCCCTATGAAAATCTGACGCGCTCGAGTATTTCAAAAAAACTTTTTTTTTTGCATTTTCAAAAATTCCTCGTAACTTATCGTCACGCCGAAATCGTCAGTTTTTTTAAAGGTAGCTTCCTTGGGGCCTACTTAACACCCCTTCCGAAAATCTGACGCGCACGAGTAAACTTTTTTTTTTGCATTTTTGACTACTTTATATGCCTACCCCCACCACGCAAACCGGCAGATTAGTATACCGTTGTTATCAGAGGCACTTGGGGCATACGTAGTATGAATATCTGACGCGCTCGAGAATGCCCAAGTAACTGTTTTTTTTAACATTTTTGAAAAACCGTACACGCCAAACCCACCGCTAAAATGGTTTTTACTATACGAGCTTTTTTTTTCGAAATTATTTTATCTTTCGATTTTGATAGGTCTCGACGGCGCCGTTGAATTACGCCATTTAGCTACCTCGCCTCCCTAACTAAAAGCTTGAATGACTCTCAGAGGAATGACTGCAACTCTTTTAGAAAGAGAGAGAGAGGTATAGGAAAAGAATGACGCAATCAGCTGGTGTCGTTCGTTGATAGCTTCAGTGCGGTGCTCCCATTCAACTAGCATAGGGTTGGGCATTTATGTATCACTGAATGAGTGAACTGTTTCAGTGACTCAATTCAGTTTCAACTCAATAACAATGTATCATTCATATATATTCATATCAATGTAGGTATCATTTTGTAGGTACTTATTTTCGCAGTAGGTTACCTAGGTATTATTGTATTTTTTTGTTATTTTAAACTCGACACAAGTCCAAGTACATTATATAAATTAGAGAACCGTTATTTTTAACCTACAATATTTTAACACATTATAGTTTTATACTCCTTAAATATTAATTGTATTAAAGGAATAATTTAATAGGACACAATGTTAAAATACCTATCTGCAGCTGGTGCTGGTAGAGATAAACTAGGTATGTACTTACATTCGTACATGATGATAAAATATGTATAATATCATCAATAAAATAATATAGAATAGAATATTGTACACCAAAAAATAACATATATTAAAACAAACATGTAAAAATATGGTACAATGGGCGACCTTATCGCTAAAAGCGATCTCTTTCAGGTAACCTTTGGATGGACAGGATAAAGATTAACAAATATACCTATCTAGGTAATAGTATTAATTGGGTACTTAACTAATAGTGTTCAATCTTAATAGGACTTTCTTAAAATGAACACCACAATTACACAACCATCTTGGACATATCGTAAAGGTTCACGGTACAGTTCGACACTAGAAAATGAATGAGCTTATCATTTGGTTCCCTGGTAAGCCCAAATCGTGAAAGGTCAAGTCGCGCCAGCAAGAACTTCACTGCGTTTCGTTCAGTCAGAGCCCGTGTACTAAAATGTACTCTGTGGTCAGAGCTCTTCCATCTGTTTATCGCAGAAAAGTAGTTGTATCGCGAAATTACAAGGAATCACACGTCATGTGCCATCAAATCGATTTAACATGTAAACAAAAATTATAAGTACTGTGTAAAACATTGCATTTTACCGTCAAAATGTCTAAAACGAAAGTGAGAAATGTGTTTGTGTTGACAGTGTTTTTGTTTATGACTGTGATTGAGGATATGAATTGTGAACCGATTAATACTGAAACAAGTATACACACGCATTATAATCATGTGCATTGTACTCACCATCACCCTAAAGCGGATCAAGTGAGTACATTTTGTAATTTATTGATTTCCCATCCCTATGCATTTGTTTTTAATTAATTGCGAGGTTATGAGGTTATGTTATTCCAACTTCCTTCCTTGAGTAATTTACTTGTTTTGATTTAGGTATATATGATTTGTATAAAACATGATTTGTTCTTGAGTTCTGTAATTTTTTATTGTAACACAATAGAAAACTCAAAGAAAAAGATTTTATAAAGTAGGTAGGTACCTACATGTACAAGTAAATGTGTTATGTAGTTTCTTAGTGAGAAAATAATTCTAAGTTGGAACCTATTTTATTTAATTCCTTCACAAGGAAATACCTATCTGTCTTCTGTGGAACTACTTGTACCTACGTTTACCTACCTACCTACAAAAAAAAATAAGTAGGACCTACTTAGTACCTACTTAATTAGAATCATTTTACGTTAGTTATGTACCTACGTTGTTCAGTTATATACTGTATCCATAGCCAAGGAATGTAATTTAATTATTTATGGCAACAACAAAGCATTTACCATACCTATTTGGTTTTGCTACGCATATAAAGTCATGTGTACCTATATGTAAATAATATAGAATTACCTAGCATTAATAACACTTCAGTATACATACATATTGGTAGTAATGTATGTAACTAGCTAGGTAGGTTACCTCTAAAGCTCATATAGCTAAGTTTTTTTTTATAAAAGCACATTTCAAAAGGTCAGATCACGTAGGTTAGGTATATATGTATAGTGTCATGTGTCATACCGAATTTTAAATCAGTTTTAGTAATTATCAGTTTTTAACTAATCTCTCGTGACGTGACACCCCACAAAACCAGATTAATGGGGAAAACCCATGAATCATTGAGCAGCTTCGAGTGCAAATTCTAAAAACGAAGGCAATTTTTTTAAATTTAGCACCATAGTGATACATTTTTTTAACTGAACCTATTTTTTCATACACTGAGTCGAAAAGGGCATCACTATAATATTATTAGGAAAATTTAAAAATAGAACGATCTGATTTTTTTAATTTTTATGACAGTTGTAATTGAAGAAGTCCGCGCTTTAGGTATTCTAAGCTTACGCCTCACAGCATAGGCTACAGGTTTGAGCGCACTAGACAGCATGTAGGGATGCGGAAATGATATATTTAAGAAACACAAAAATTTCAACCGGGAATGCGGCTACAAACTGTCATCAACGTGGGATCCAGTGATAAAAAAGTGTTCGGGTCGTGTAAGAACGTCTAGTAGTCGCGACCCTAATGTTATTTTGTGTTGACCGAATGAGGGTAGTTTCTGATCGGTCGAAGAGGCGAACGAGTACCGGCGGGCAGTCTTCTCGTGACCACGGTAGTAACGCTACTGAAACGTCGAGGTAAATAAACAAATGTTATACCTACGCGATTAAGTCCCGTTATAAAATTTAAATGATATATTTATCTACCTTTGTGTATAACTATATTCAATCAAACGAGTACCTATTGAGGTCAAGACCAAACTTTTGTATGTCCCTATCTAGAATACGAGCACAGTACGAGTACGAGTATTAGCTCATCAGTCGAATGTCGATTTGCGCGACATCGACAGTCGCATGCGATTGCACTTTCTAAACATTACGTGCATTGCGTAATGTGAAATATCGATTCTTTTATTCGGTTGATTCATCAAACTATTAAGGTATAGGTACGAGTATAAGTAGGTATACCTAAGTGAATACCTTCTTGGATCAAATTGGCGACATTTTGGAGAAGGGCCAGGTCAAAAGTACCCTAAACCGACGAGCATGTATGAAGAATGTAATAAGAGTGAATGAGGCGAAAGTTGTGTGTCAGGATCGTAGCGAGTAGATCCGTGGTCTCTGCCTACCCCTTTGGGAAAGAGGCGTGATTTTATGTATATACCTAAGTTAATATTAAGTAATAGATCTCACCTAGATTATCGCATTAGACTAGAAAACTGTCTGTAATAAAAATAAATAAATAATGCTGGACAATTTTCTCTATCTCCGTGCTTCGGAGGGCACGTTAAATTGTCGGTCCCGGCTATTTAAGTCGTTAAGCCATGACGGAGGCCTTTAGGCGGCCTAAAAACTCCGTCACCAGAGTTGGCTACTGACTCATACGAACTTACTTATTCTATCTTAGAGATAAGTCGGTAGCCGCCAGTCGGCAGGTCCACGACCCTCGCAGCAACCACAGATAATTTACTCAATTTTCTTCGCGTGTAGATAATTGGTCGGAAGTTATAAACTTCCTAAACTTAAGTAAATTAGGTATAGATTGCTAGTGGTGCAATGTGTGGTGTATAACTAGTTACTATAGGTACATACCTACACAAGTACATACATAGGTAGGTACATTCGGCAACGAAAGTTGATTTCATAAAATGCCATTTTGTTTTCGATTTCAAAAAATGACAAATTAGTTTCTAGACGAAACTCTTCTAGAGTCCGCACCTCGAATACAGTCTTGCGGAATTTTGTAGAACTAACAAAAACTCTATTTCAATCTTCGATTAAGTAGTTCTAGTTCGTCCGAGATTTCAATTCATTTTAACGCGTAGATACTAGCGCCACTTCAAAAGGACTTCAGCCGTGGCGCGAACTCTAGGTACAATCGCGATAAAACTCAAAATTATCTAGACTCAAATGTCAATTTATTCTACCGTTGAGAAAGAGTGGTAAGCTGGCCAATTGTTGGCGGTCTTAGATCGAGTTGGCGGTATCGTGATAGAGAAAAGTGAAAACGAATTACGCAATTACAAAGAGGTTTTTGCGAAGAATCCGTGGTGTGAACTTTTGTTATCTAAGTATTACTATCTGTTGTTTAAAAACTACTTTTCAGTTGTATAATGTCGTGCTATACACACACTGACACGCCCACTATGATGTGATGGGAACTATTTTTAACGGCTTTAGATATGTGTATGTTCGTTCACCCATATTTCGGTCAATTTTAGACTAATTTTGATTTTTAGGGTTCCGTACGTATCGTGGACACTCACAGTATGGCTAGTCCACCAATTTAAAGTCGCTCAGCGAGCTATGAAAGATATGCTCGGAGTTTCTCTGAAGGATAGAATCCGCAATGAGACTATCCGACATAGAACCAAAGTTGTCGACATAGCACAGAGAATTAGCAAGCTGAAGTGGCAGTGGGCTGGCCATATCTGCCGAAGAACCGATAACCGCGGGGGTAAACGAGTTCTTGAGTGGAGACCACGACTCGGCAAACGTAGTAGGACGCCCTCCGGCCAGGTGGAGAGACGATATGCGAAAGGCTGCTGGCAGAAGCTGGATGCGTCGAGCCGAGGACAGGGCGCAACGGCGCTCATTAGGGGAGGCCTATGTCCAGCAAGCAGTGGACTGCTATAGGCTGATAAGTAAGTTCGTATGAGTGGTCAACTCTGGTGACGGAGTTTTTAGGCCGCCTTAAGGCCTCCGTCATGGCTTAACGACTTAAATAGCCGGGACCGACAATTTAACGTGCCCTCCGAAGCACAGAAGCTCTCAGATGAAAATGCCACTGGCGGTCACCCATACACGTACAGACCGTTTAGAACGTTGCTTAACTTCGACGATCTATCAAGAACGAATAAGCAAGCAGGGCCACGAGCGCTTCTATTAATTATAGGCTGATGATGATGATGATGAACGCAAAGGGTAAAACGGGAACACTATTACTAAGACTCCGCTGTCTGTCAGCAGGCTGTATCTCATGAACCGTGATAAGATCACAGATGATTGTATGCCTGTTGCCGCTTTAACAACAATATAAAAAAACAGAATAAAATACCTACTTAAATATTTAAGGGGGCTCCCATAAAACAAACGTGTTTTTTGCCGTTTTTATGGATAACTAGCTTCTGCGCGCGGCTTCCACAAACATTTTGAATAGCCTTTAAGCTATTCCAGGACACTATAAACGCCTATACCAAGTTTCATTCAAATCGGTTCACTGGTTTAGGCGTGATTGATACACAAACATACAAACATCCAAATATCCAAACATCTAAACAAACTTTCAGCTTTATTATATGAGTGGGATCGTACGGAACCCTTCATGCATCATGTTTTCAGGGTTCCGTACCTGAAACGGAAAAAAATTAACCCTTAAAGGATCGCTTTTTTTCCTTTTGAGGTACCTAGTACCTACCTACGTTTCCTGTTTGCGCTAATCTCCAAAACGGCTTGACCGATTAAGATACGGTTTTCAGTAAGTCTTGCGATTCATAGAAACATATTTCTAGATAGACTATGGTGTTGAGTCGCCAGGGGGCGATACAATGAACGCTTTCCGAAAAATCCATTGCCTACCTACGAGTACTTTATTCTCAATTTTTTTTGGGTGTTTCATTGAGATTTCCATGGTTAAGCTATGGACAAGGATTATTTCACCACCATGTGAATGTCAAGTTGTCAACTGTCATTTTAAAAATGGCCTATGAAATTCCGTGCGAACCACATTCTTGTGTGAAATTTTAGTTTTTAGGGATCCGTATTGCAATTGTGAGAACCTTTACTGTTTTGAAAGATCCTATCTTCTTTGTATCTCTATAAATCTCCTATTTTTTTTATTTTTTTCCTAAAATATATTCTCTTACAACGTCTTACCAAAGTTTTTTACTTACCCGGTGCATACACACCCCACAGACGAAATGTGGCGCCTACTTAACTTATAAATATTTTATCATATTTAAATATTTTGTTACCAACTTTGCCTATGCCACCTGGAGACCTGGACCTGCTTAGTACCTACCTTAATTTAGATTTTCTATTTTTTCTACTTTCCGTTGTTTTTCCTACTAACCTAACCTAGATCTCCACAAGATGGTGTAATATATAAAAAAACGTAGGTAGGTAAGGTACTTGTTACACTTAGTATGTCAGGCAACGTGTTCGGTAACTTCCGTATTAAATGGCTATAGGTAGGTAAGGTACTAATCACACACACATACCTACCCTGATTTATCTTAGTGTGGACTACATTTTTTTTTAATCTTGGCGCAAAAATAGCTCTGACATAAGATTGACGTATGTTTGTGTCTGAATATGATTTTTTCAATTAATAAACTGGTTTTTCGTTGGGTTTTAACACCCAACCGTCACATTAGAAGGACTAATAAAGATTCCTCAGATATCAAAAATAATACCATTGTAGGCATTAAAAAAAAACAGTGGCATTCGGAGTGTTAACAGACGTGAAAACTTGAACAATTACCTACGTGTGTGTATTTTTTGAATAGGCTATTTTACACCATGTAAGAAAACACATAAAAATGCATGTATACTATAGGTTTCGTTACAAGTAAACGATAAACGTCGATATTTATTCATAAAAATGCAATAAACATTTTATAATTCAATTTTAAAAATCGTAATTTTTCTTCTATCTTCAAGCCACCAAAAACGCCGTCTGCCATTTTGTGACGTCACTATGTTAAGTTAGGAATAAAAGTTTATCTTTTACAGTCGTTTTGTTCACAAAACAAACCACATGACGTCACAACATGGCGGCTCGCGTTTTCGGGAGACAACTAAACATCATAAATTAAAATGCATTTTTAAGGCATTTTGCGGTTTATAAAAAAAAAAAAAGAATTCTACTGGTTTATTATGACCTCAGGATTGATTTAGAACAGTTTTCAAAAAAGTGTAAAATAGCCTATTGTCAGGAATTTTTTTGAATTGTCACCGCGGCGAGAAACGCCGTGATAAAGTTTCTTTACCGTATTTAGTTACGGAGTTCAACACTAGATGGCGCTGACGGTGGTATCAGTAGCACTGTCAGAGTTCAATAGATTTTTCTGATCTCAAAAATGCTCAACGCGCCTAAAGAAGTTTTCGTCGCTTCAAAATCATGATCGCGACTGTAACCACAAGCCACAAGCAAGACTATATGGGTATTCCAGGAGCCGTATTCCCATTCGCTTTTTCGTTCGTTTGATGAATATAATAAACGAACGAAAAAAGGAACGCAAATACCTACGGCCCCAGATCCTTTGATAATATCTAAGCCTAAGGGGATAGAGAGAGATGTCCAATCCAAGCTATGGTAGGGTACCTTTTTTTTTTGTTTTTTTTTATGATGAATGGGTCGGCTCTTGATCTCGAAACTACCACAGGCAAGAATGAGGTCTACGATGGAGCGAGCCAACCCAGAAGACGACTACCTACGTTTTCGTCAACAACTTGAGATAGAACCCCTAAGATTATTTCTGATCACACTTAACCAGCGTTTTTTGTATGTGAATAAGATATTATGATAGTTTAATTTACTTTGTACCGTACCGTGTCTCACGGTCGGTAGCTGTGGTGAAATTGCATTGTCCTGTCTTGACATTGTGTTTTGACAGTAGCACATAGTTCCGTTACTCTTAATCACTTGATATTGAAATGGAAACTTCTTCACCTTTGGTGACGTTGGGCATTTTTGAGATGGGAAAAAACCATTGGATTTGCGACACCGTAAACTACCTGGTACGTTACCGTTCGGCAAAGATCAACAAACTTCAGGGTCTGTCGGCGTTGCTGCGCGGTCCGCTCCGCCCGAAGGAAGCCAGAGAGCACCCGTTACTGCTTCTATGTGTCTGCTATTTCGACCTTAACGCCATAAGCGACGGTTCAAAACTAGGGCGATGCGGTAAGCGACTGGATCGTATCCCACAGAGGCAATAAACTTCTGTCACTGTAACTTCGGTCTGTATTTCCGCTGAGCTATGACCCTGTTTTCAAGAAGAGAGTTAATAGGCACCTTCTGGGTATGCTCGCTCCATCGTAGACCTCATTCTTGACTATGTTAGTTTCGAGGTCAAGAGCCGACTGATCATTTTTTTTTGAAGAACTGTTACCGACACCATGTTCAAGACTTCCGGTGAACCGCTGTTTTTTTAGCTAACTTTACATCTGAATAGAAGACACATGAATTTGTATATTTATGATTCATCATCACTGGCAGCTCAAATAAGCCCACTGCTGAACATGCCCTCCTCCAAAGACCACTCTAATTGGCCGTGCTGTTCATCCAGGTCCTTCCATCGATTTCATCAATGTGCAACTGGCTGGCTGCTGATTCATGATTAGTAAGATTTATACAGCGTCAGGAGTCTCACAAACGATGCCTACATTTCATCATTATCATTAGCAGCTCAAATGATAGCCCACTGCTGGACATAAGCCTCCTCCCTCAGACGCCACTCCAATCGGCCCTGTGCTGATCTTATCCAAGTCTTTCCCTCTATGGCCTCTATGTCGTCCACCCATCTGCCTACATTTAATGGGACGTAATGCCTGGTGTGTTGTTAAGATGGGATAAGCTTGTAGCTCTCCTAATATTGTCATGAACTTCCATTGATCGTACTCCTTGCTACCGTAGAGTAGAGATAATGGCTACGTTATTCGATTATAATGATAATAAATAAATAAATAATGCTGGACATTTCACACAGCATCATCTAGCCCCAAACTAAGCAAAGCTTGTACTATGGGAACCAGATAACTGATATACTACTTATATATTTTTTGTTTGTAAATACATACAATATTATACATAGAAACACCCAGACCCGAGATAAATAGTTGCAGATCATACAAACATTTATCCCGCGGCGGGGATCGAACCCGCAACCTTCTGCGTCCCAAGCGGGCTTTCACCCACTGCGCCACAGAGGTCGTCATGATATTAGTTAAGTTCGACAAAAGTATCTTGTCTCCATACTAAAATAAAGTTTTACTGTAGAGATAAATGTTCATGCTAAACAAGCAGGGGATATAGAGTACGTAACTGAACTGTTCAATTTACCAGCCCTACAATAGATTTAAAGGTAAGTTCAACACTCATTGATAGATCAAGGATTCTGTAACGCTGTAAGTGGAAGCCCACAAGCAACTGTACTATAGGCATCGTGGCCGACCTTGTGAACTGCGTTTCGGAGTGGGTGTGGTTTGGTTTTGCTAGAATACTATGGCCGTTAGACAAGCATAGTCTTATAAAAACATGAAAAAGTACAAATAAAAAGTACAATGGGGTGTGTTCAGAGGAATTATTATTGTTTGGACTGATTCCAGCCGCTGAATTCCGCCATCGTATGCAACGACAGCAATACCTATACCATGTATATGGTTGGCAGTCCTCTGTGCGGTTTTCACGCCAATTCCTGCCTCGCACATCAGACTTGTTGAATCAGCTGTCGCCAGAGGTATTTCCAGACCGATACGACTTAGGCGCCTTCAAGAAAAGAGCCTATTCCTACATTAAAGGCCGGCAACGCATCTGAAGTGCCTCTTGATGCTGCAGCTGTCTGTGGGCGGTGGCAATTACTTACCATCAGGTGTGCCACTTGCTCGTTTGCCCCCTCTTCCATAAAAAGAGGAAGTAGCAATTAGGACCCTAAAGTGATTAAAAACGATTGCTGATCGGTGATCGATTGCTCATAGTTCGTTGATTGTAGGACTAGCACCACTATAGTAGCAATTTTAAAAACCAAGAAAGTTTCAAACCAACTACATAGGTAATAGATTTGATTGTCCTAAAGAAGTCCTGGTGATACTTAGTTTGCCGCTTCCTTATCGCTGATAGGTACTTACCGACGAATTTAGCAATAATTGTGCGATTGAAAACATTATTGTAATTGAAAAATTGGTCGGCATATTCCGAACACCGTATTTTACAGACGAGATACCGTTTTCTTTGTTATAGTTACGTTTTCTAGTGTTGAAACGTAACCTTCGCTCGGTCTAACGGCGTAGTGATAATAAGGGTTGTTGCAATCCTACCCATCGACGAAGGTCAGTAATGAGAACTTAATTATAACGTTTCCAAATTCTAGCCAAAGTAAACAAAGGCATATGCAATTTTGCACATCCGATTGCCGCCGCGGGATAAATGTTTGTATGATCTGCAAATATTTACCTCGGGTCTGGGTGTTTCTATATATAATATGTATGTATTTACAAACAAAAAAAGTATATAAGTAGTATATCAGTTATCTGGTTCCCATAGTACAAGCTATGCTTAGTTTGGGGTGATGATGTGTGAAATTGTCCAGCATTATTTATTTATTTTAATGTTCGGGTTTCGGGGACAAAAACACGAACGTAGCTAGTTGTGAAATGCGATTTAACTGAGACCACTTTTACGGATGGGCTCTTGGTCCTAGATAGCACGTTAAATTGTCGGTCCCGGCTATAAAGCTGTTAAGCTATGACGGAGACTGGCCGCCTAAAAACTCCGTCACCAGAGTTGGCCGACTCATACGAGCTTACCATCGAGGTACAATCGGTATTCGCTATGAATCGAATCGATTTCCACATTTTCCACAATCGTCATCTCAGTCAAGCGACGGCGAAGCGTCAACCACCTTCAACACATCGAAACAGATTCAACAAAGCCCAGATCCATTGACCGTAAGTGATGCGTAAAATAAATCAGACACCATTCTGTGACCACCTTGTGAAAGTGAGTTTATTTACATTTATTAACATAAACACGCGCAGAATAAGCAATCAGTTGCGTAATATTACCGGAAATTATTGTAATTTCGATACATTTTAAACATAAATGCTTGCATTTTATATTTTTATATTGAGAACTTCGTCACTACTACAGACAAATGAACCGTAATTGGTATTATACTGACCGGCCTTACATCTATACCTATAGTCACTAGGTAGGTACACTATTTTATTTTACCTACCTCACCACATGTTATTTTTACTCTATTTTCACTTATAGATATTTGTCGAAAATTATTTGCACTAAGTAGGAAGGTACTATGGTACTATGTATTAGTGCAAATAATTTTCAACACGAAAATTCATGTGCATTTTCGTTCAAAGCTTGCTGCACCACTAAAGCTTATTATTATTTTATCCCGAACTAAAAACAACAACTGATGTGATGTTAAATGAAAATTAAAATACTTAATTACCTACTGAACCCCTCAAATTAGTTGACTGACACGCACTTAGCTGCTGATTAGTTTGACATTTTAGTGATATTGACAATGACATTTTTTATGAATGTGTGGTTTACTATCGAGTTTTAGCTTAGCTCTAATGCAATAGGTTTTTCACACCCGGTTCTCGAAAACATACAATTTTTCGACTCACAGTCCTAAAAGAAAGTAACTCGTTTCTCCCTCCTAAAAAACAAAATGGCCGGCGGGAGGTAAAGTTGTATGGGATTTCATTTCTCCCTCTGCACCTCATCTGAGCAGATAAGTAATGAGATTTGAATTTCGAACTTCAACATTTCTATTAAAATTTTTACTATTGAGTCCACACCAAATAGAACTTATACGAAAAAAAAGAAAAAATTAGGCAACTAATCTTTTTCTTCCGAATTGATTTTTGATGTTTCTATGAAAATGTTTACCATAGAGACCGGCACCAAGTAGAATTTATTCAAATAAAAGGAAAAAGTGTGGTTAATGCCTCCAAACTATTGAGCGATCTAATGTTGTTGCATATTAATGCTAAAATATTTTTTGAAAATAAACGGACGACCTCAATAAAATATTTTTTGAGAATGACGACCTCGACTCATTCGATAGTCGGTGGTGGGACCTATCAAAGAAGAGAGATGGTTGGAAAGAATTAGGCGAGACCTTTGCTCAGGAGTGGGACAGTGTAGGTTGAATAAAAAAAACGAACAGATTATTATTATTCTACCTATAAAACCTGTTCATTAGACTTGCTTGCTATTTTCTGGGTGTCACTATTTTTCTCGCAGTACCTATGTGTGAAAAGTAGAGTATTCACCTCGGGGATAAAGCTGTCTTAGTCTTGGGCGCTCTTGACTCCCTCGCTGTCTCAGGATTCTAGTCAATAACTCCCTCGTTGCACTCGGCAGTTAACTATTAACACCCTCGCTGTCGCTCGGGAGTTAACTAAAGAATCCTTCGATGCGCTTGGGATTCAATATGGCGCCCGTGACATAATACACTGCTTTATCCCCTTGGTGAATAATCTACTATTGTTTAGTTGTATACCTACTTCTAATAGTATTTTTTTGGGAACCGAGCAACTGAAATAGAGCTACTACTACTAGATACTAGCAGGGTACCGTTATTAACTTACTTGAGTATAGACTTACCTAAGTAATAATGTAGGTAAGTAAGTACTTGTACTTCGTCGTGTGACGATAAACATTCTAAGTAGGTAAGTTAGTAATTTCTGCTGTGTAGGTAGGTCTACATAATTAACTTTCATCTCAACATTCTGAAGATAAAAGATTGTGATTTATTAGAAAGAACTTTTATAAAAATTCCAAGACGTTATCCGCGCGTGACGTTCCCGCCATTTTCAACATTATTTCAATGGCCGACAGTCAAAGATGGCGGCTGAGGGATCCATTGAATATCTTTTTTGTCCGATAAAAATTATATGCCTAAAAATATGTAATATTCTACCGAGGTATAGAATGAAAAGAGATATTTTTTACGCTTCAATAATTTTCTTACGATATTGATAACAAAACGTTTAGCGACTGACAATCATAAATAAGTGAAGCCGGAATGGAATTTCGGTTCAGTGTTCCTTAAGATTTGATTATGTTAGACTGTGTTTTTAATTTATTAAGTACAAGCTACAATTACCTACTCGAGTACTTTGTTAGCAAAATTATATCAATAAAAATTTTTGAAAAAAAAATTGAACCGACTTCACATAACACAAATAGACACTAAGAACCTTCTATGTACCTACACTAAAAAGAGAAAAATAAGAATATACACATGCAATTATTACTTACAGTATTCAAATAATAAATTATTATGTTATATTATATTTGAAGTCGGTGCCAACTACCTATGCATTTACATCAAAGAAGAAATTACGAGTACCTACAATAGAACTTGGGTGCAAAATTGTATGGAGTAGTTAGAGTAGAATAGTTGGCACCGACTTCAAATATAATATAACATAATAATTTATTATTTGAATACTGTAAGTAATAATTGCATGTGTATATTCTTATTTTTCTCTTTTTAGTGTAGGTACATAGAAGGTTCTTAGTGTCTATTTGTGTTATGTGAAGTCGGTTCAATTTTTTTTTCAAAAATTTTTATTTTTCCATTTTTAGTGTAAAGTGTAAGTGTAAATAATATAGTAGGTTAGGTTAGTAAGTAATTACTTACTTAGTAGGTTAGGTTAGATATTACAATAGTCAAGATTAATGAAGTTAGAGTGAGGATGAGGTTTTTTGAGTTTTACGGGAAAACTATCAATCCCTCAGGAATAAAATTTATATGGGACCATCTCGAGAGTCTAAATATGTCAAACTAATCAATGTTTGACTCAGATTGTGTAGTGAGAATGATGTTTTTTGAGTTTTACAGGAAAACTATCAATTCCTCAGGAGTAAAATTTTTATGGGACCACTATGGTAGCATACCCTTTCAAACAAAAAAATAATTTTGGAAATCGGTTCACAACTGACGGAGATATCGATGAACATACATCTAAAAAAAAAAAAAAAAAAAAAAAAAAAACATACATACAACCGAACATAAAACCTCCTCCTTTTTTTGAAGTCGGTTAAAAAAGACGCGGTCCCCCATTATTATGTCCAGCATTATTTATTTTTTATTTGTCCCGCGGGGGTCGAACCCGCACCGCAACCTACTGTCGCAAGCGGGCCTTCGCCCACTGCGCTACAGAGGTCGTCAAATGTTTGTATGATCTACAGATGTTTGTACCATTTTTTGTTTCCTTACCATTTTTAAGAACTTACCTATCTCTTTAGACATCGCCAAAGGTACCTTCCAGAATTCCTTAAAAATTAAATTGTCTATACTAGACTTATATACTATACAGGGTGTAAAAAGACGTCTACCGAAGCCGAAAGGGGTAGGTACAGCATCCCAACACAAAACCAAATCCAAAAGCATTTTCCGAAAAAAACATTATATCCGGTGAAAACAGCGTTTGAAGATTACTATTTGCGTATGTTCCGGGCGCGTTTTTTTACGTAGGTTACTGGATTTTAAGTTTAAACTGTTTTTTTCTTTTATAAATGAAATTATTAGGTAGGTATGATCTTATTATGTTGCACTAGTAGTAAATAACCGAAAATAACATAAGTAAAAGTTTGACGACCTCTGTAGCGCAGTGGGCGAAGGCCCGCCTGCGACGCAAGAGGTTGCGGGTTCGATCCCCGCGGCGGGACCAATGTTTGTATGATCTACAAATATTTGTCTCGGGTCTGGGTGTTTCTATGTATAATATGTATGTATTTACAAACAAAAAGTATATAAGTAGTATATCAGTCATCATAGTACCCATAACACAAGCTCTGCTTACTTTGGGGCTAGATGATGCTGTGTGAAAAGTCCAGCATTATTTATTATTATTATTTATTTAGCTAAGTCAATTTTTTTTTGCGTTTTTTTTTCGCTAAATATGTTTAGATTCATGGTCTGATTGCAACCCCTCAGTTTTCGGTAGTTGTCTTTTTACACCCTGTTTAGTATTATAAAGAGGAAAGATTTGTTTGTTTGTATGTTTGTTTGTTTGAAATGAATAGGCTCCGAAACTACTGGACCCACTGGACCGATTTGAAAAATTCTTTCACCAATAGAATCCCACATTATCCCCGATGAACGTAGGCTATATTTTATCCCGGGTAAGTGAAGTTTTCCCGAGGGATCGCGGGTAGCACCGCGGCGGACAGGTTTTTCAAATCGGTCCAGTAGTTTCGGAGCCTATTCCATTCAAACAAACAAACAAATCTTTCCTCTTTATAATATTAGTAAGCTATAAGCTAACGCTTTATGCTTTTGTTTTTCTGTAGGAATTAATTCTTTCTGAATTTTTGATCTCACAAAAATATTTTTCACAAAAACCCTTGATGTTTTTGTAAAAAATAATTATTTTTGACGAATTCTTTGCAAGCAGGGTCTTTTATGTTTTTAAAGGCTTTACCTTGTATTTTATTTTTGTTTCTTTATTTTCCTCCAGAACATTTCATCTAAAATTGGTTGTCATTTATTAATAACGCATAGTTAAAGTTATGACAGCTCTACTCAAAGTCAAAGTCAAAAATCATTTATTCAGTAGGACCGCAGGGATCAATTTTACTCCTGTTCTTTCGCGACCAATACCGTGAAGAATCAGGGCAACAAACACGGTTTGGGGCCTAGCATTCTTTTAGGTGATCCATGGATCCATTTAGTTGGAGCAAGTCCCAAGCTTAGCAAGAGCCAAGCCCTTCTGAGGTCTGCTTAGTATTATCTGTCGTATTGAGATTTACAAGTAAGTGCCTACTTAGGTAGATTTGTTTATCTTTTGTTGTAAGCCAATAATATTTTTTAATGACCAAAAAAAAATTTGGTCTCGGTGTCTGTTACTGATCACATTTATGGTAGTTAAAACTCAGAAATAGAGAGAAAAAAATTATACCCTAAAAAGGAGACGAGTCAGACATAGATTTATGATAGCTACTGCGGTTTTACTGACTGGGGATGATACGAGAGCATATTACAATGAAAGTGCGTACGCGACTGTTGTTTCATAAAATTTTGTTAGGTTTTTGTTGACAACAATCCTCGATAACTTTGCGATAGTTCAATATAAAAAAATCTGACCATGCCATTATCGTTTTCTGCATCTGCTGCAACTGCCCTTCAATTTATTTTGGTAGCTATCTAATGTAATAGCTATTAATTTACGATATCATTGTTGTAACCGGAAAAAGTATTACCTTGACTGGGGTCATCTCCCTTGCATTTGAGATGGAAACCCGTTATTTAAAATGCATTTTCAACTCTGAGTATTGTAAATAAGTTAATTCGAGGTCGTTTGTATAGAATAATACATCATACAGGGTGAAAAAGAGCAAGGTAAGAAAACGGAAACTCAGAAGTTGAAATCAAAAGCATTTATTCAGTAGGACCGCTGGAATCACTTTGAATCGTCTTAAAACAAGGTGATTTTACTCCTGTTCCTTCGTGACCTATACCGTGAAGAATCAGGGCAACAAACACGGTTTGGGGTCTGGCTTTTCTTTAGGTGATCCATCTTAAATCTCATGTTTCATTAAAGACATGCCGGATGAAACAACAATAAACAACATATTGATAGCCTTGCCTAAGTAACTACCCCTAGATATACCACACACACTAATATTTGTTTGTTTGAATTGAATAGGCTTCGAAACTACTAGACCGATTTGAAAAATTCTATCACCAATAGAATTCTACATCATCCCTGATGAACATAGGCTATATTTTATCCCGGGAAAGTAAAGTTTTCCCGAGGGACTGCTGGTAACACCGCGACGGACAGCTAGTAAATTGTATTTTGCAAACAATAATGAGTTGTTTCGTTTTTGTTAGGAACTGATAAAAAAATGCCTAGTGTGTTTACACCCTGTATACGTACAGTGAGATACAAAACCGGTTCGCCCTTGTCAGTTGAGTATCGTCACGCGCACAAGTGACATTACTGTCGTCTGGAAATGACAATCGTGAAAATTGAGTAAGTGAAACAAATTTGACATTATGTAGATAATCTTTGACAGCTAAGTATCGTTACCTACCTACTTGAAAGAACGATGTCGTCATAGTACCTACAGTACTAACAATACGGCCAATCAAAAAGTAAGTACCGAGGTAGGTACCTATACCTACCTAAGTTCGTTTATATTGGGTCAGTGGCAGTGGCCACGGTATCACTGTCAGTCTGAGTTCAATAGATTTTTTCCATCTCAAAAATGCTCAACGTGAAAACTTTAGGCAAGCTTTCACTTCAGTTTGCACTTAGCGCATTTCAGACTTCGCTATAATATTATAGCATACCTATAGTTCATAGCATAGCACAACAATATCCATTCATGAATTGTGACTTTACTTTTATGTTTGCTTTCTGGATTGCTTTAGTTTTTAAGCTATTGCATAGCTTCTATCGCGGGCCTTGAGCGGGGTGACCGAATCCAGAAATTCCGTAACGAAAAAACCTGGCAATTACTGAGATAGAAAACTGAACCGTATTTCAATGGCATTAGAAATTAATATTAGATTGAACGCTTTCAAATAGCCGTCAACCTCGTCACGTCAAAGCGCGCGCTAAGTCAAAATACTCTAACTAGATTGAAATACGGTTGAGTTTTCTATCTCAGTAAATTTTTGTTTGAACTGAAGCATATTTTCGTTATCAATGTTAGACTCTTCGTAGTCTAGAAGGGACAGACATCGGCTTCAATGAGAGAGCACCGGGCTCAAATCCTAGCGTAGGTCCATAAACTTTTTAAACAACTTTTTAAAGTTAAGAACCATTTACCGAAACTTGTCAAGTTCTCCTTACTCACGGAAGTGGCAGTGGGCTGGCCATATCTGCCGAAGAACCGATAACCGCTGGGGTAGACGAGTTCTTGAGTGGAGACCACGACT
Organism: Epirrhoe alternata; assembly: GCA_963565295.1. Lineage (NCBI taxonomy): Eukaryota > Metazoa > Arthropoda > Insecta > Lepidoptera > Geometridae > Epirrhoe > Epirrhoe alternata. Next base: position 3,471,380 of record OY751403.1, read on the forward strand.
TGGCAAACGTAGTGTAGGACGCCCTCCGGCCAGGTGGAGTGACGATCTGCGAAAGGCTGCTGGCAGAAGCTGGATGCGTCGAGCCGAGGATAGGGTGCAACGGCGCTCATTAGGGGAGGCCTATGTCCAGCAGGGGACTGGTATAGGCTGATGATGATGATTCTGAGGATTGCTCTGAGGATTTGGTTTTTTCTAGTATCTTTTTAAGGAGGGTCTGAGGTTTATTTATTTATTTATTTAAAAAGGACACCCAACACACAGGTTCTTTCATCCGAGAGAGCGCGTTTTCAAATCTGTCATGTAGACAGGTGAAATTCCCAAAAATAGAAAAAAAGGAATTAACGCTGGCAGAATTGCAACAACTAGTCGCAGTAGCCATTAAAGCAATGATCTTACTTAGTAATTAGTATGCATTTCTCTGCCGTATTCTGTGCTTAGAGTCAAGTACTCAGAAATAAACTTACTCTGTGCTAATAGACCTAGTACAGTCCAGTGCCACAAAGTTAACTGAACCGGTGAGAGAAGCGCTTACGCATGAAATGGCAGAGAAGTAAATCTTCCTAAAATGGCGAATAACAACAACCTCAACCTCCCTGACTTCACATTGAGTAGTAATGTATGTTCCTCTGGCTGGTATGTTCACATTGAATTCATTGCTCACTTCATGGTTTATTTTATGTTATGACTATCTATACGAGTAGTTACAATGACGACCTCTGTGGCGCAGTGGGTGAAAGTCCGCTTGGGACGCAGAAGGTCCCCGCCGCGGGATAAATGTTTGTATGATCTACAAATATTTATCACGGGTCTGGGTGTTTCTATGTATAATATGTATGTATTTACAAACAAAAAAGTATATAAGTAGTATATCAGTTATCTGGTTCCCATAGTAGCTAATATGCTTAGTGTGAAATGTCCAGCATTTTATTGTTAAAGTATCAAACATTTATGCAACATGTATGCAACATGTATCAAACAAGTATGCAACATGTATCAAACAAGTATGCAACATGTATAAAAAAGTATGCAACATGTATAAAACATGTATGCAAATAGTATAAAACATGTATGCAACAAGTATAAAACATGTATGCAACAAGTATAAAACATGTAGGCAACAAGTATCAAACATGTAGGCAACAAGTATAAAACATGTAGGCAACAAGTATCAAACATGTAGGCAACAAGTATCAAACATGTATGTAACAAGTATCAAACATGTATGCAACAAGTATAAAACATGTATGCAACAAGTATAAAACATGTAGGCAACAAGTATCAAACATGTAGGCAACAAGTATCAAACATGTATGCAACAAGTATAAAACATGTAGGCAACAAGTATCAAACATGTAGGCAACAAGTATAAAACATGTAGGCAACAAGTATCAAACATGTAGGCAACAAGTATCAAACATGTAGGCAACAAGTATAAAACATGTAGGCAACAAGTATCAAACATGTAGGCAACAAGTATAAAACATGTAGGCAACAAGTATCAAACATGTAGGCAACAAGTATCAAACATGTATGTAACAAGTATCAAACATGTATGCAACAAGTATAAAACATGTATGCAACAAGTATAAAACATGTAGGCAACAAGTATCAAACATGTAGGCAACAAGTATAAAACATGTAGGCAACAAGTATCAAACATGTATGTAACAAGTATCAAACATGTATGCAACATGTATCAAACATATATGCAACAAGTATAAAACATGTATGCAACAAGTATAAAACATGTATGCAACAAGTATAAAACATGTATGCAACATGTATGCAACAAGTATACAACATGTATGCAACATGTATCATACAAGTATGCAACATGTATAAAACATGTATGCAACAAGTATAAAACATGTATGCAACAAGTATAAAACATGTATGCAACATGTATCAAACATGTATGCAACAAGTATAAAACATGTATGCAACAAGTATAAAACATGTATGCAACATGTATGCAACAAGTATACAACATGTATGCAACATGTATCATACAAGTATGCAACATGTATCAAACAAGTATGCAACAAGTATAAAACATGTATGCAACAAGTATAAAACATGTATGCAACAAGTATAAAACATGTATGCAACAAGTATAAAACATGTATACAACAAGTATAAAACATGTAGGCAACAAGTATCAAACATGTATGCAACAAGTATCAAACATGTATGCAACAAGTATCAAACATACATGTTTACAAACATACTTGTCATGCTGGACATTTCACACAGCATCATCACAGCAGCATAAAACATTATGCAACATGTATCAAACAAGTATGCAACATGTATGCAACAAGTATAAAACATGTATGCAACATGTATCAAACAAGTATGCAACAAGTATCAAACATGTATGCAACAAGTATAAAACATGTAGGCAACAAGTATCAAACATGTATGCAACAAGTATCAAACATACATGTTTACAAACATACTTGTCATGCTGGACATTTCACACAGCATCATCTAGCCCCAAACTAAGCATAGCTTGTACTATGGGAACCAGATAACTACTACTTATATACTTTTTTGTTTGTAAATACATACATATGATACATAGAAACACCCAGACCCGTGATAAATATTTGTAGATCATACAAACATTTATCCCGTGGCGGGGATCGAACCCGCAACCTTCTGCGTCCCAAGCGGGCTTTCACCCACTGCGCCACAGAGGTCGTCATTCATCCACCTAGAGGCGAGTAGCTGAACTAAAGAGACAAGCGTGATATTTCAAAAAAGTCATTAAAAGTTCTGCTATTCATCGATAGATGGCAAAACTAAAAAGTACTTGATTGAAATAAGGTCCAATTTCGATTTCGCTAAGACTAAGATTGAATTTTTAAATCTTTAACTTCGATCGGGAATTCGGGATACACATTCAATGTCAAAGTTTAGCTTAACAACACTACTAGATAAACTATTCATTATTATTATTATAAGCCTGAAGCTTCCCACTGCAGGGCAAAGGCCTCCCTTCCCTCCCTCCACGCCTTCCGGTCCTGGGCCATAACAGGCCAATCTTTTTTGTAGGAGTCTAGCTCATCCCGCCATCGTCGCTTGGGCCTTCCACGCGGTCGCCGCACCATCGGATTCCATAAAGTGGTTGCTTTAGCCCAGTAGTCTTCGGGCATGCGGCTAACGTGTCCGGCCCAGTCCCACTTTAGGTTTCCAGCTTTCAGAGCTACAGCGGCTATTTGCGTTTGGGAGCGTAGTATCGTGTTTCTAACGCGGTTAGTAAGTTTGACTCCCAGGATAATACGCTCCATAGCCCGCTGGCATACCCCGAGGCTGAACTTTTGGCTATTGGTGAGTGACCAATACTACATAAATAAAATAAATAAATAATTATAATTGCATAAAGTTGATAAAAAATGCTATGCAATAGCTTTACCGCGGCAGTCCCCGAGTGCCACACGTCTTTTTTTATGATTGTAGGTAGGTACTCGTATTGTAATTAATAAGTTTAAGTGTTTTCCGCATGCAATTTTGTGTTAATTTAATGGAAATAAATGAATTGAATATCGCGCACCATACATTTTTTTTAGTAAACCAATAATACCTATACAGGGTGTAAAAAGACGTCTACCGAAGCCGAAAGGGGTAGGTACAGCATCCCAACACACAACCAAAAGGATTTTCCGAAAAAATCATTATATCCAGAGAAAACAGCGTTTGAAGAGCACTATTTGCGTGTGTTCTGGGCGCGTTTTTTGACGTAGATTGCTCGATTTTGAGTTTTTAATGTTTTTTTCTTTTATAAATGAAATGGTTAGGTAGATATGGTCATAATATGTTGTACTAGTAGTAAATAACCGAAAATAACATAAAATGACTAAACTAAGTCAAAATATTTTTTCGCGTTTTTTTTTTCGCATAATATGTTTAGAATCATGGTCTGATTGCAACCCCTCAGTTTTCGGTAGTTGTCTTTTTACACCCTGTATAGTACAATAGATACAGTGTGAACGTGTTCATATTAAACCAATTGTTTCCAATATTATGTGTTCATAATTCATATTAAATGTACACAGTATTGTTGTGCTATGAGCTATATGCTATGCGTACCATAGGCGGATCCAAGGGGGGGGGGCACGTGCCCCTCCCAGACGATATTTTACGATATGTGACAGTACCTTACCTACTAAGAAAAATTAATAAATTGTGAAATTTTTGTCAGTTTTTGTTTCTTGTGCCCCCCAGAAAAAAAGAAAAAAATCCTGGATCCACCCATGTATTATACTATAGCGTAGTCCGCTATAGTATAGTAGCTGAGTATAGTACGCGATATTGTTGTGCTATGAGCTATAATCATATGCTATGCTAGTCTGAAACCCGTTGTAACATGATTTTGTACTCACCTGTACGTTTTCGGGAAACAGCGACGTTTTTAAAGGTCAATAACACGGTTCCGCACGAGCTCAAGCGTTCGCAAGTGACCCTTTGACAGCCACGCCTTTCACCACACTGGTAGGTAGGCAACACGGATTCTGGTCTGTGGTTTTGTACCATGGAGTTTTGAACTGGGAACAGGCACCACACTGGTAACTTCAAGGGCCAATTTTTCTGTTTGGAATTTATGGTCCAAGGTCCAAAACACGGTCCTGCCGTGTTTTAACGTTTGCAAAATTGACCCTTGAATTTTGAAGTTGGAAATCGTGGTAAAAGTAAGTAAGTTCGTATGAGTCAGTAGCCAACTCTGGCGACGGAGTTTTTTGGCCGCCTTAAGGCCTCCGTCATGGCTTAACGACATAAATAGCCGGGACCGACAATTTAACGTGCCCTCCGAAGCACGGAAGCGCTCAGATGAAAATGCCACTGGCGGTCACCCATCCACTTACAGACCGTTTCGAACGTTGCTTAACTTCGACGATCTATCAAGAACGACTAAGCAAGCACGACCACGAGCGGCATCCGAATATTCATCAAACGAACGAAAAATGGAATGCGAATACGGGCCCAGGTTTTGGCGATCTGGGAATCCTAGCCAGGATTCCCGGATCGATACCTGAACGAATAAGTTCTATCCGTGACCTACACGAATAACAGTTAGGCTGTGTCCCCAGTAGGCAAACTGTTAGCGGCCGAGTATTGAGATAGTCGGCGCGCAAACTGCGTACCTACCTACCAGTGAGCGCAAAACTAGCAAACTGTGCACACTCCATTTCAAATATATGGAAGGGCGTACTAAATCGATAAGCCGCAAACTCAGTCGGCCGCTAACAGTTTGCCTACTGGGGACACAGCTTTACTCTTCCTCACTTACCTACATAGTTTAAACATCGGTTAATCTACTACTATGTGCTAAGCTAGGGAGTGCCTGTTATGCGCTTTATCGCCTGTCCCGCGTCGTATCCGCGGATGTACTGCGCGCATGCTATTTTGCAACCGTACACTCTCTGCTGCAATATGGAGCGGAGCTGTGGGGGCGCGCCGCGGACAGGGAGCGCGTCTTTCGTATGCAGAAGAGAGCCGTGCGAGCCATTGTCAAAATTTCAAGTAGAACCTCGGTAAGTCCTTACTTTAAATCATTAAATATCCTAACACTACCGTCTATAGTGTTATACCAGGTGGCGATCTTTTTGAGAAATAATCTTGCTGATTACGCCAAGCGAGGAGACTCTCACAGGTACAGCACTCGAGGGGCGAACATGCTCGCAGGTATCCCTCATAGGCTTACTAAAGCAGAAAAGCTCACCCATATCATGGGACCGGAAATATATAATCGCCTACCTACTACTGTTACCTCGGCTGAAAATATGAACATTTTCAAAATCAGATTGAAGCGCTGGCTCGTGGAGAAGGCTTTCTATAAAATAGAAGATCTCCTTATAAAAGTGACATAAGAATTAAGTAGGTATTTTAATTGAACTACTACACCTGACACAATACATAATGAATTTCAAATCAAATTACTTTACCTATTATAAAATCAACTATTATAATAAGAGTAATAATTACGTTTTTAAAAAAAAAGAAAAACCGACTTCAATGTTCGACTCTACCACGGCGTGACTCAGGGAATCAATAAGCCATACATACAAATCTAAATAAGAATAAGTTTTTTTTAAATATCATCAAGTACAAGCTTTTAATGGATTACCGTGATCTGATTGAACTCACCGATGTAAGTACAACATTTCATTTCAATCAACCTATTTTCTGAGGAGTTCCGTTCTCCATCATCGGATCAGCTCGCAGTCATCATATTTCAAATTAGTAAATGAAACTTGACCGATGTAGTGAGTTTCAACTCAATCAACCTATTAACTGAGGAGTTCCATTCTCCATCATCAGATCAGCTCGCTGTCACTATATTTTAAAATTTTAGATGATACTTGATCTACAAACCGAGTTTCAACTAAATCGGTCGATTATCTGAGGAGTTCCCTCCATCATAAGATCAGCTCGCTGTCACCATTTTTGAAAATTTTAGATGATACTCAATCTACGAACCGAGTTTCAACTCAATCGGCCTATTGTCTGAGGAGTTCCCTGGAACAGCTCTTGACTCCATCATCAGATCAGCTCGTTGTCGCCATTTTTGAAAATTTTAGATGATACTTAATCTACGAACCGAGTTTCAACTCAATCAGCCCACTGTCTGAGGAGTTCCCTGGAACAGCTCTTGACTCCATCATCAGATAAGCTTGAAAGAAAGAAATAAATAATGCTAAACAGATAATGCTTAGGCTCCACCGGCGTCTAAAGGCAATAATTACCAAAACTGCATACATTTTATGTCAAGTCTCGCGACACGTGAGTTCCTGGCATTAGTAAATTGTCAATTTGACATATTGCATAGAGAGTCTTAGACTTATCTGTCGATTCGATTTACAATGGCTAGGAGGGAAGGTTTTTAGAGTTTTACGGGCAAATTATCAAACCCTCAGGAATAAAATTTATATGGGACCACCTCTGGAGTATACCCTTTCAAACAAAAAAATAATTTTGAAAATCGGTCCACAATTGGCGGAGTAATCGCGTAACATGATACAAAAAAAAAAAAAAAAAAAAAACATACAGGCGAATTGAGAACCTCCTCCTTTTTTTGAAGTCGGTTAAAAATAGCATTATTTTTGTTAATTTAACTAAAACTACAGAATGTACCTAATAATTATGAGTACCTAGGTACCGTACCGAACCATGACGTGTATTTCTTAAATACCAATAAATGTGTTTATTCTGTTTATTCGGTTAATAGTTATCGCTATTTCATAACGATAACGTTATAACTTAGATAACCGGTGATTAAAACGTGGAATTTAAGTAATGACGGAAGTTCATTTTAAAGTGTTCGTTATGCCGAGTCCACAGGCCGTGTTTTCGTGTTTTTAACATGTAAAAATGGTCTGTGTTATTAACCCACGCTTCTCGTCTGTGCCGAATAGCGCTTTTTGTGCTTTTGCTTTGCTCTTGAATTCAAATTAGGATAATTCATTAATTAATTAATAATACATAACTACATTTTTGTATGTTTTAGTTTAATTCATAACGATTCCAACGATATGAGTCATACATATGTATGACTCATATCGTATAGTCCTCGAAGAAATTTTATTTTAATTTTGTTTTTTTCTGCATAAGTCGCGAATTTGCGAGACCACCTGAAAGTCGCAAGACAGATTCGAGAATCGTGCACAAACAGACGAACCTAGGAAGGGAAGATGCTACGTGATAAAGCTGTCGCATCGCCGCTGACTCAGGCAGAAAATTATCGGCATCTCGCTGAATTAGACAGACATTTATTTCCACTCAAGCACACAGAAAATACAGTAACAAAATGAGGATATACAAAAATAAAAATAAATATTTCGGTCACGAAATTCTGAAATTGGGAACTCAGAGTAAAAATCTTTGATAAATCAAAGAGAATTTGTTATTATGCCCCATGTGTAACCTATTGCAGTCAATGAAGCGCGCACATTCGTTAGTAAACAGACCGGAAAATGGAGGATTCGACGATTTCCAAGAATTATTAGACTAGGATGATTGAAGAGTTATTACCTATGTATTGTGTCGTATAACCTGTGTTCCTATCTACACTAATTTTATAAAGATTAAAGATTTGTTTATTTTTATGTTTGTTTGTTTGAATTGAATAGGCTCCGAAACTACTGGACCGATTTGAAAATTTCTTTTACCATTAGAATTACCCATTATCCCTGATGAACATAGGCTAAATTTTATCCCGGGTCAGTGAAGTTTTCCCGAGGGCCCGGGGGTAACACCACGACGGACAGCTAGTGTATAATATATGTGACACAATGACATTCAACTACATTGCCCTGACATTAAAATTTGCATACCAGTTCTTGGTGAAATATGTGATCCTAAATTGTAAACCTTAACAACTTGTTAACCATATTTCTTGCACATACAAAATTTCATTTCATTTCATTTCAAAAAATGTCGTTTCATTTCATTTCAATATTATGTACTAGCGGACCCGGCAGACGTTGTCCTACCCGAAAACCACTCTATAGGTTTATAGTCATGAGCTGTTCCACGGAACTCCTCAGAAAATAGGCCGATTGAGTTGAAACTCGGTTCGTAGATTAGTAGGTATCATCTAAAATTTTCAAATATGGTGACAGCCAGCTGCTGATGATGGAGAACGGAACTCCTCATATAATAGGTTGATTGAGTTGAAACTCACTACATCGGTCAAGTTTCATCTACTATTTTGAAATATGATGACTGCGAGCTGATCCGATGATGGAGAACAGAACTTCTCAGAAAATAGGTTGGTTAAATGAAATTTTATACTTGCATCGGTAAGTTCAATCAGCTCACGGTAACCTATTAAAAGCTTGTACATGTTGAATTTTTTTTCAAAAAAACTTATTGACTTTGACTTTGAACGAGTCGTGGCGTAGACCTCTGGGTTGGATTCGTTTGAAGTCTACAATGCCATAATACAATCACGATTCTATTTTGTTTCGTTACTGTAAACCAATTCAATGATTCAATTCAATACAAATATTTAGTTTAGCTTTCAAAGGAGCAGACGAGAACTTAATTTTGGGTGTTAATTAGCTCTTGTTAAGCTCACAATAATATTATTAAACGTGGGTAAACTTCACTACTAATGATTAGTTTTCAGTCAATACTCTACTCCACCTGTCGTCACCGCGCCTCGCTATGTGTCCCGCCCAGCTCCATTTTAGGTCCATTATCCTATTCCCGACATCCTGGACTTTGGTCTGTTGTTTAGCCTCCTCGCAGACTGTAGACCGATCGTTGCCGATAGTTGCGACGGAATAAATAAATAAATAAATAATGCTGGACATTTCACACAGCATCATCTAGCCCCAAACTAAGCAAAGCTTGTACTATGGGAACCAGATAACTCTTAAATTACTTATATACTTTTGTTTTGTAAACATACATATTATACATAAAAACACCCAGACCCGAGATAAATATTTGCAGATCATACAAACATTTTTATCCCGCCGCGGGGAACGAACCCGCAACCTTCTGCGTCCCAAGCGGGCTTTCACCCACTGCTGGAATGTATTTCGGCTCGTAATTAGTATAGAGAAGCCCTCAACTCTGTCTCAACTCAACTCTGCCGCGCGCGATCGTAGCGCGATGGATCGTCCGGTGACCGGCTATTTTCGTATTGTGTGATTGGTTGGAATGGGAAATGGGTATGGATTTCAAGTTAGACAATATGGCCTCTGGTTGTTGATGTGAACGTGGTACACATAATGCGCAATACACACTGAGCCCGCCGGGCCGCCGACATATGTCGGCAACTTTTTGTCGGCGGGCTAGTTGGCGGCTTCACTTATTACAAGTCGGAAAATTTATCGGCGGCTTGAGATGAGTTGTGTGGTTGTGTCATATAATTTATGCCGCCGGGCAACTGAGCGCAGGCAACCCAAGCCGCCAACATGTCGGCGGGTAACACGCGCGGGCGATGTTGCCGACATTATTCTTTTGATACAGGCCGCCGGGCTTTGTCGGCGGCCCGGCGGGCTCAGTGTGTATTGCGCTTAAGATGCACGTGTAGTGTCGTGTAGGTAAGGTACCTACTTAATTATAACTAGCTATCCGCCGCGGTGTTACCCGCGATCCCTCGGGAAAACTTCACTTCCCCGGGATAAAATATAGCCTATGTTCATCGGGGATAATGTAGGATTCTATTGGTGAAAGAATTTTTCAAATCGGTCCAGTAGTTTCGGAGCCTATTCATTTCAAACAAACATACAAACAAACAAATCTTTCCTCTTTATAATATTAGTATAGATAACAATAATATGTTTAAGATTAGCGTCTCATAATAGAGGATTAATTATCACTTTATCAATAACTAATAACGCAATAAATAATAAGGAAGACGTTATAAGTTATCTAAGTCTATTACGAGACAGTTTTAAATAAACAAGTGTCAAGTCAAGTACATATTTACTGACGTACCTTCTTATGTACTTACTGGGTGAAAAAAAAAAATTACCGTCTGCCCCCACGCGGTGGCCAGACGGTAATGGCTTTGTACCTAGTACCTGCAATGTATGGGGAACTAACTACGGAAGCGAAATGAGAACTCGGTGACTGACGTTTGACTGATTTATTCAATGCTTGCATAGTCATTATAACAAGGCGACCGCGTATACATAACTAAGTAGGTAAGTACTTATTAACTATACTGCACAGTGCAACTATGCAGATATCACAGTACCTACATAACAAATTAAATCATAAGTTATTGCAAAACTTAGTGTTTTTGTTTTCCAACATTGTTTTCATTTAAGTTTTTAAGACAATTATTCTCTGTATAAGGGTCGGTTCATATCTAACGGAAGATCCGTCGCGTATTATCGGACGCGGAACGCCAGAACTGACAAATGTATAGAAAAACACTCGACCGTTCACACTCGACGGACTAACGTATCATCGGTTGAGTGTGAACGGTCGAGTGTTTTTTTATACATTTGTCAGTTCTGGCGTTCCGCGACCGATAATACGCGACGGATCTTCCGTTAGATATGAACCGACCCTATAACCTCGCTTAGAAAAAACAACATTTTCTACATGGCTAAGCAATTTCAAGTTCAATGCCTACCTAAGCGTACACAGTCAACAACGAAAGTTGATTAACATTTTGATGTTGTATAGACCTGAGTATTTCTGAAATCCGTCACGTTATCCCACTCATATAATAAAGCAGAAAGTTTGAGAGTTTGTTTAGATCGTTGGATATTTGTATGTTTGTGTCAATCACGCCTAAACCAGTGAACCGATTTGGATGAATCTTGGTATAGGCGTAGATAATGACCTGGAATAGATATAGGCTACTGAAAATTTTGGTACCAAGCAGGCGAAGCCGCTCGCAGAAGCTAGTGACAAATACTTGACGAAAAATAAGTCTCAGTCCATAATAATAGCCCAGGTGAAGTTTACTATTTCTCAAAAATCGAAAAGAATTTTATTAGCGTTTAAATTAATTGAAATTGAAGCGCATCGTGGTCGTGCTTGCTTAGTCGTTCTTGATAGATCGTCGAAGTTAAGCAACGTTCTAAACGGACTGTAAGTGGATTGGTGATCGCCAGACAGCGGCATTTTCATCTGAGCGCTTCCGTGCTGCTGAGGGCACGAAATTGTCGGTCCCGGCTCAGCCATGACGGCCTTAAGACTGCATTAAAACTCCATCACCAGAGTTGGCCACTGACTCATACGAACTTACTTACTTTAGCGTTTAAATAATCTAACTGTTAATCGACTTTCGTTGCCGACTGTACATACTAACCATGGAATTCAACTTTAGTAACGCTAACGGTACAAGAATTTCACAAGTAAGAAAGTAAATTTTATTGTGAAACCACTTTTTATTTAAGTCTTAAATTTTTGAGTTATTCCCGCTGACCCCCACTGTTCGTACCCATTGGGGGCGAACGGGAATTTTTTACGCTAAAAAACTTGTTTTTTATGTTACTAGCTGCGTTCCATGGTGTTACCTGCGGGCCCTAGGGAACATCACTTTTCCCGGTTTAAAATTGTCTATGCGCTATATGCCCACGAGATGGAAAGACGATCTTGTAAAGGTTGCTGGGAGCCGTTGGGTGCAGGCTGCACAAGATCGATCGCTGTGGAAATCTATGAGGGAGGCCTATGTTCAGCAGAGGACGCTAGATGGCTGAGATGATAATGATGATGATGATGCGCTATATAAACGATTATAAGTAGTCTATCTTTTACGCAATTTTAATCTCTAACTTCCTCAATATAAGAACGCAAACTTAGGCTTAGAACTTTAGGCTTAGATCATAAAGACGGGATGAGCCTTTACCTTGCTCCCCTCTGCCAAAATGTACACGATTCCGAGTCATGTACGTCTTGTAGTATTACGTACGTCATATTGACGACCTCTGCGCAGTGGGTGAAAGCCCGCTAGGGACGCAGACGGTTGCAGGTTCGATCCCCGCCGCGAGATAAATGTTTGTATGATCCGCAAATATTTATCTCGGGTCTGGGTGTTTCTATGCATAATATGTATGTATTTACAAACAAAAAGTATGTAAGTAGTATATCAGTTATCTGGTTCTCATAGTACAAGCTTTGCTTAGTTTGGGTTTTGGTTTGGGGCTAGCTGATGCTGTGTGAAATGTCCGGCATTATTTATATAAGAAATTTGCAAATGTGCGTAAAAATGAGGGTGTATTGTCTTCTTTTAAGCATAAGTATGTGAAAAATGCGTTCGTGTGCTACCACGTCCCCCGCAAAAACAGCAGAAAATGTTGAAAGAGGAATTCTGTCTCTAACTCGTCCATTCTATTTTGTCTGAGCCGCTGCCCGCTAGGCACTTAGACCGTTTGATAAACCTGTTTAAAAATTCTCATAACCCGTTACTCATTACAAAAACTAATATTATCTCATACGGCACCGTTATTATATAACTAGTTGACTTTCTATCAAAACCAGTGAAAGCAGGTTTTTAATTTGTCAGCTTGCACTATTGTGACCTTTGACGCGGTTAAAATTTAAAATTGGCGCGAAGATGTTACTTTTTAAGGTTCCGTACTTGAAAAGGAATAAATGGAACCCTTATAGGATAACTTTGTTCTCCGTCTTTCTGTCTGTCAAGACCCTTTTTAAATAAATTAATAATGATTTATTTCAGGCAACACAGAACTAATATCAATCTCAAAAATAGGTCGCATTTATGTCTGCTCTATTTTTGTAACGAAATAATGTTTTAATTTTTTTTCCTCCTTTTCAAATTACCTACTATTAATATTTAAAATTAAATACTACTAGCTACAGCGCGCGGCTTCGCCCACGCGGTACCAACATTTTGAATAGCCGAATGCTATTCCAGGTCACTATCTACACCTATTCCAAGTTTCATCCAAATCGGTTCACTGGCTTAGGCGTGATTGAAACACAAACATACAAATATCTAAACAAACTCACAAAATTTCAGCTCTATTATATTAGTGGGTGGGATGGGGGATTAAATTGCCGCCATTTTATTTAACCTATTTAGGTATGCGCATCTATGAGATGGGTAAATAAATATGAACTGACTCATTACTGAAATTATAATTATAAAATGATCAAAGAGAGTGTTTCCTCGTAAAACATAATTTATTTGGTAACATCTAAGTAACTACTTAATTGTGGATCAGTTATAATTTTTAATTAAGTAGGTACTTACTCACCTTTTATAATTTTTCTTGTAGGTAGGTACTTATTTCAAAGTTCCTATTACCTAGGCTAGGTAACATAGACCGCGTTACTGCAAAAAAAATCCGAGAAATGACACATCAAAAAGGCGGGGTAAGTATTCATTCCCATTGTCCCCACCGAGTTCGACCCACTGGTGGGCAGAACGTCATTTTAATAAAATTTCACCCTGTGGGTATCTTGGATTTATTTTGCTGAAAACAGACTTGAGTATATCGAAAATGTAAGACTTGAGTATTTCGAAAATGTATATTTATTGAAATAAACCTAGATCGTCTGAAGGTCGTCTAATGAATAAAGATTGACATGACTACGCTAAAAGCATGCCAATCATAGATATTAGATTTACTTACGTTTATTTTTAAGAATATAGAGTAAACAAGACGTTTGTTATATGATACCTAGAATCCTTAGAATACCTACCATCTCTGTATTCAGGGGAGATGGGGCTAACTCCGTGGGCCGGGTATACTGTGATCTAAAACTTAGAAAAAAAATCCTAGGCGAACCTTCTTGGATCAAATTGGCGACATTTTGGAGAAGGGCCAGGTCAATACCCTAAACCGACGAGCATGTATGAAGAATGTAATGAGAGTGAATGAGGCGAAAGTTGTGTGTCAGGATCGTAGCGAGTGGAGATCCGTGGTCTCTGCCTACCCCTTTGGAAAAGAGGCGTGACTTTATGTATGTATGTATGTAAAACTTAGACCTTTACATGAATACTAGATGACGCAGTAGTGCCTGGGACATTGTTTAAGATGGAATAGGCTTGTTACACCTAAACGTAACACCTCCCTTAGCTTAACCCGACTTATCCTATCCTCTGTGGCGACGTTAAGACGACCTCGGTGGCGCAGTGGGTGAAAGCCCGCTTGGGACGCAGAAGGTTGCGGGTTCGATCCCCGCGGAGGGATAAATGTTTGTATGATCTGCAAATATTAATCTGGGGTCTGGGTGTTTCTATGTATAATATGTATGTATTTACAAATAAAAAGTATTTAAGCAGTGTATCAGTTATCTGGTTCTCATAGTACAAGCTTTGCTTAATTTGGGGCTATATGATGCTGTGTGAAATGTCCAGCATTATTTATTATTATTTATTTATTTATCCACAGGAAATACAACGTGTGAAATGAAATGATTTATTAAAAATAGATAGCTAAGCAACAAGTTTCCTCATGATGAAGTCAGTTTATAACTTAATAAAATAAATAAATAATGCTGGACATTTCACACAGCATCATCTAGCCCCAAACTAAGCAAAGCTTGTACTATTGGAACCAGATAACTGATTGTTAGGTTTCTGTAGATACGATCGTTAAATTACCTATAATTCACCTTAATGTTGGCATTAAGTCACTCTCTGGTTAGCATAAATACTAATTTTATTTATTCATTTGATTATTATTATTTAATATAATGATTATTATTCCGTTTTTTTTGTGAATGTTAAAATGTATTATTAATTTACGGTTTTATTTTGTGTGATTTATAAATTGATAAATAAGATGTCATTTTGACTTGCTTGAAACTTTGCGAAAGCCAATCAGAGGTTTTAACCAATCGGAGCTGTTGACCAATCACGGAGCACCTTGTGATGGTGACGTGATCGGGCGATGGATGTCCGAAAAAGGACGAGTAGTCTTGGTTGAGCGTTCAACAGAGTAACAAGTTGGAAAAATTATGATATAAGGTGAAAAAGTGTAATTTGGATTGGAATAAACGGTGTAATTATTAAAGTTGAGTTGGAGTGTGATTTCTACAGACGTACCCCTATATGATATACTACTTATATACTTTTTGTTTGTAAATACATACATATTATACATAGAAACACCCAGACCCGATAACTGACAGATATCGGTGAAAATATAAAAAACTTACAATTCTGTCGAATTAAGAAATTCCTTTTTAAAGTCGTTTAAAAACTCACTAGTAAACAAGTTAAAGCATGGTGTCTTCTTAAATTATCATAAACATTACCCTCCGTACAGTCGGTTAAAACATAAACCTATTTCTCAATCGCACCTGCGTAATGACTTTGTACTCACAATCACGTAACGTGCAATTATCCAATCTATACTACAACTATGCGAAGATGTTCCACTAATAATACTGTGAGCATGTTTGCATGTCCTTTTTTCTTGAGCTTCGTGAATAAAAAAAAATCCACCTGTATGGGCCCACCGTGCCCATACAGGTGGATTTTTTTTTTACAATCAAATTTTTTGGCCCTTGTTTGCCAAAAAATGTATTTATCTGTCGGTCAGTCGCACACAAGTCGCATTATTTACCCTTTTTTGCGAATTTGGGAACATAAGTTCTTTTCACACCAAGCGCCCGAAAAGCTTACATTTTTCGTCTCACAGTCTTAAGACAAAGTAAGTCATTTCTCCCTCCTAAAACTGCTTTATCCCCTTGGTGAATAATCTACTATTGATTTTTTTAAATTAGCCGATAGTGAGTTTTGATTCAGGGAGAAAGTAGGTACCTAACCAATGCACTAGTATCCGACCGAAATTTAGCTGAACCGGGCCGAGACTATAGTATGCACTTTAATGATTAGGAGCGAGTTCATCCTCCGACTCTCACTATTTGGGTGGCTGTGCCCACCACCTTTTTTGAGGGCTGGATCCGCGCCTGCTTGAGCAGAATGTCGTGCTTGGGGATTCAGTATTTTTTTTTGTTAGGTACAGTCAGCGTCACCAATTGGTAACCCCCTTAGTGAGGCGGTTTGTACTGCAGGGGGGTTATCGGTTGGTGACGCTAACCGTACGTATAGTTTAAACGAAAGCTTAGCCCACCTTACCCCACTTTCCCGTTAATAAAGCAAGTGTGAACTCCGTCCTTATTTATTTAAGTATTTTAAAAATTATATTTTTTACGAAAAGTGCACACGATCAAAGTCGCGGTATGTTATACAATGTACTGTAGACATTACATAACAATGATATAATCAATGTGCATCATTGATGTCAATTCACACAGCCTTCATCGAGATGAAGGGAACGTTGTAACGAGTTTGCCCCGACTTCACCTGGTACCCTAAGCTAAAAACTATCAGAAGATTACCTATACATATTATATACATAATTTTCTACGTAGTCGGCTGTATGTTGGGCTGTGTGAATGCTTTTTTATGTATGTACACCGAGATATCGGTAAAAATAATTCTTAATGAATGTGTAAAAATGTGCGACTTTATCGCTGGAAGCTATTTCTTCCAGGTAACCTTTTATGGGTAACCTCACTATGGGCCTCATAAGAAGGCAAGGTCGCTCAACGAGCTATGGAAAGGGCAATGCTTGGTGTCTCTACGAGATCGAATCAGGAATGAAGAGATCCGTAGACGCACTAAAGTCATCGACATATAGCCCACAGGATTAGCAAGTTGAAGTGGCAGTGGGCGGGGCACATAGCTCGTAGAACTGACGGCCGTTGGGGCAGAAAAGTTCTCGAGTGGAGGCTACGCACCGGAAATCGCAGTAGACGGCCCCACACTAGATGGAAAGACGATCTGGTAAAGGTTGCTGGGAGCCGTTGGGTGCAGGCTGCACAAGATCGCTGTGGAAATCGATGGGGGAGGCCTATGTTCAGCAGTGGACGCTAGAAGGCTAAGATGATGATGAACCTTTGGATGGATAGGATAGAAAATTATAAAAAAACCTACATACAGATTCACAACTAAAGGTTTTTATTAGTGTGATTCCTATAATAATTTAGAGACGATGACAACGTGATATTAGTCGATTGTTATCTTATATGTTTCAATTGTTTTGTTTACAAACCATATAATTTTGAGAGCCGTGTTGGCCGAATGGGGTTGTACCTCGACTTTCAATCCGAAGGTCGTGGGATCGAATCCCGGCCGTGCATCAATGGATTTTGCGTTTCGTAAAATTTATATGCGCTTTAACACAAGCTCTGAACGGTGAAGGAAAACATCGTGAGGAAACCAGTTAGTATTCTTACAGGCGGCGATGGGCTTGCAACCTGTCACGTATGGAATACTAACTTCTGCAAGATGTGGGCATGTATCAAATATGTATTTGTACATGCCTCTGACTACCCCCTTAGACATCTTCAAAGGATCTGGAATATAAAGATCTGAGAGAATGTCTACCGCGCCTTGGGGATACAGTCGTGACCCTGTTATAATTTTATGGTATTTCCACTGAAGTGATCTTGAAATTAATGAAATGAAAATTCTTTTTATTGATAGATTGTGGAAGAGTAGCATTCTTTGAATTATAGATGTTTAGAATGCATCACAAAAATTGTACCCACCTTCACCGATCCATGAAAAGTTTTACTATCCCACTCCTACACACACCATATAATATATCTGAGTTTGTTTAGTTATTTGGATGTTTGTATGTTTGTGTATCAATCACGCCTAAACCAGTGAACCGATTTGGATGAAACTTGGAATAGGCGTAGATAGTGACCTAGAATAGCATATAGGCTCAAAATGTTGGTACCACGCGGGCGAAGCTGCGCGCAGAAGCTAGTGTTATCTACTAGCTAAAGGATAATTTAATTTTATGTAGATAAGATAAGATTATAATTTAAGATAAGCCCCAAGCCGTTTGTTGCCCTGATTCAAGGTATGAAGAAACCGACGTAGAATCACTTGGACCCACCTTGACAGTTAATTATCCTACCAAACAAAAAAAGAATTTTTCAAATCGGACCACAATTGATAGACATATTGGCGAATAGACATTTACAAAAAATAAATTACAGTCGAAAAAAAGGTTTTTTTAATCGGTTTCAAAGTAGATTTCGCGCCAATACTATTCGTTCGTTCTTTACAGTTCTTTAAAAAAAAGTGTGTTTTTCTATGCGTTAAAAAACTTCTTAGCTTCTTCCAAATATTTTTCCCTCTTCCGAGACGCCATTCGTAAAATCCGCTTTACAAGTGGATCTTGACTCAGAGCCTCCCTGACTGCTGTCTCATCTATCATCGTCATGACAGTAGACAGTTTCCTCTTCATCCGTTTCGTGGTCGTGGTCGTGGTCGTGGTTGTAGATGGCGTTGTCTTCGAAGATTCTAGATCGTTTAGAAGTTTCTCGAAATCGCGCTTCGATCTTAGCGCCTGCTGTTCGATTTTTAAAATCTGAAAGATAAACAAAAATAACTGTTATTGTAGGTACTATGTCTATGTTTGAAAACTAAAATCCGATTTTGATGTTGGACTCTTGAAAATTACAATGAGTTTTTTTTAAGTTGTACGGGAAAAATTACGCAAGCGATGGCGCGACGAGCTGGATACCTTCAGAGACTATCAATGGCAGGCAATGGCGTTAGACCGGAAAGCTTAGAAAACTCGAGGGGAGGTCTTTGCCCAGTCATGGGACAGTGTGGGCTATACACAACACAACAACAACACAACGGAAAAAATATCAATACTCAGCAATAAAATGTATAGGGAACCACTTGCCTACTTTACCATGACAACATTATATACAGGGTGTAAAAAGACGTCTACCGAAGCCGAAAGGGGTAGGTACAGCATCCCAACACACAACCAAATCCAAAAGGATTTTCCGAAAAAATCATTATATCTGGAGAAAACAGCGTTTGAAGATTACTGTTTGCGTATGTACTGGGCGCGTTGTTTCACGTAGATTGCTGGATTTAGAGTTTTAATAGTTTTTTCTTTTATAAATGAAATAATTAGGTAGTTATGGTCTTATTTTGTTGTACTAGTAGTAAATAACGCAAAATAACATAAAATGACGTAGCTAAGTCAAGATATTTTCTTGAGTTTTTTTTTCGCTAAATACTATGTTCAGAATCATGGTTTGATTGCAACCCCTCAGTTTTCGGTAGTGGTCTTTTTACACCCTGTATAGATAAGAGCATTGAGTTAGACAATTCTGAGTTTTTTTGCGATAATTGAAAAGCCTCAAATGTCACTGTAATCTACCTACAACCCGGGCGAATTACAACCCGCCCCTGTCGCGACGGGGCGGCCGGCGGGGCGCCGCCCGGTGTAGTGGGGGAAGCATCGAGTTCTGAGCCAGGTGTCATGTTAATTCGCCCGGGTTATAGCGAGCGCTCATGGAGAACCTCTTTCAAACAAAACATAATTTTGATAATTGATCCACACTATTCCACCCAGAAATATCAGTGAGCATACATTCAAAAAATATAAATCTCAAACCTTGGCTAATTTGTCCATAATAATAGTTTGCTTATTTATAACTGAAAGCATTAACTGATCAATAGTTTCATCGTTTTCAAAAGAATTTGTTCTCCGATTAGCAACGCTCCATGGAACGGATTCGTAATTTGAATTTGAAAATGGAATTATCTGTCTTTTCATGGATTTTACTAGATTGTTCTTGTCGTTTTCATTGTTCTGACGTATGGAGATCTTGGGAAACCTGAAATAAATATTTAGCAATTTTTTTATTCGACATTCTTTGTATAATACGATGACGAGTTTGAAAAATATTTCATGTTATATTGATTGTTATTTAATTCGCGCTCCATGTTAATATTAAGTATTCGAGTTCCTTCCCAGAATCTGATAAAATGATTTCAAATGAAACATATTTAGATTAAGCTTACTCAAATATTTTATTTATGAGTTCTCAATAAAATATTCATTCATTTTCTCGGGGGAAATAAACACCTCGTCTTGAATAATAATAACTTCAATTGATAATGTAAATCAGAAGGTATACTTAATATTAATGTTTCGAAGTAAAGTAAGAAATGTGTGGGTGTTCGCTCGAGCCTTTTCTTCTTTTTGTCGTGTCAATAGATTTTTCAAACCAGTGGTCCATAAAAATCCTTTATTTTAAGTTGCTTCAAAAATTTCGCTTGACGAGTACTAGCTGTGCCTTTTACAATCATCTTAGGGTGCTCGTAAACGGGCTAGTTTTTTAGCAATTTCTTGCTGCAATGGTATAGCCGCCAAGTTGCCGATTTATTTGCAACACAGTGCAATAATTGCTGTAATATTGCTGTGTAGCACGGCGATATTATCAAGATATTTCTTTGCAAACATTCAAATTTCAAACATTCAATGTCTAGCCGGCTAGATTTAAAATTATTTATCCCGAGTTGGAATACTGAGGTCAACTAGCGACCCGCCCCGGCTTCGCACGGATGCAATGCTGATACTAAATTTCGCTACTATAATAAGCATGTATTATGCATATAAACCTTCCTCTTGAATCACTCTATCTATTAAAAAAACCGCATCAAAATCCGATGCGTAGTTTTAAATATTTAAGCATACATAGAGACAGAGAAAGCGACTTTGTTTTATACTATGTAGTGATAAAAATTGCCAGCAAGATGCAATTTTTGTAGCCCGTTTACAGCCCCCCGTGAGGGGGGGGGGGCGGAGTGGTATCCCCTGCCAAACAGGGGACTTTCCGGGTCCGCGGGTGGTCGAAGTGGGGACTTCGGCTGTCCATGATGCGGACCCCGGGCGAGCGCCGTCGTAAGCACCGCGAGGGTGCTGGGCGTGACTGTGGGTGTCATTCCCGGGACAGTGCTTTAGGCAATGCGAGAGGGGCACCGGTGCGTTCCGTAGGAGAACCCGGAGCTTGACATGCATGGAGGCCGGCCATACGTCAGTTTTTAGTCGGTGAGAGTCCGACATAACCCTTCCGCTGTCCCCACGGCGGCAGGGTATCCATAATGGATTTTCTGACGGTATATAAAAAAAAAAAAAAAAAAAAAAACCCGTTTACAGGCCTCTTTCATACTTAAATTGTATTACAAGTACTAGGTATAATACCTAACCTTGTTATTCGAAGCTGCGTTGAATGGATTGTTTTCGAAGACAGCTCGCTGATATTCAACATTGTTCCATTCAGTTTGTTTGTTTGTATTGTGTGTAGCGTGGGACTGGTAAAGCATATCGCTGAAAATTATTCACTTCAGATTTGAAAATGTACCTAAGTACCTATATGAATTAATGAACTTTATTTGGCTTAATGCACATTGAATTGGCAAGCGACGCGTGAATTAGTTTTATAGCAAGCCATTATAAACCTTATGAACAATGGTACAAGATATAGAAACGCTTGTAGAATGAACCGCACGAAAGTGCTCGAGCCAGCGCGGCCCGCTAGATAGCTTCGCCAGACCTTGTTCATTCTGCAAGCGTTTCTATATCTTGTACTTGTTCATAAGGTTTATAATGGCTTGCTATAAAACTAATTGACGCGTCGCTTGCCGATTCAATGTGCATTGAGCCTTTGGCGCAATAGATTACACATAACACAATAACAAACAAAGAAAAGACTATTGACTATTGCACACGGCAGTAGAGAGGATGATTTAGGTTCTAGGCAAACCTCGAAAAATGACCCAATCACTACACAACGTCCCAGTGTAGATAGGTTGCCAGCCGGATGATGTATATTCTGTAATCTGATTTTAACCAAACAGAAAGTTTTTTTTTTCAGTTTTAACCAAACAGAAATTCTATGTTAAGCTGTATATATTTTTTTGTATGTATATTTTCCGATATCTCCGTCTTGTCAACTGATTTTCAAAATATTTTTTTTGTTTGAAAGGGTAGACTTGCCGCGGCAGTACAACTGACACTGACAAGTAATCTCTCCGTGAGATAAATACTTTTTCCCGTAGGAAAATTTAAAAAACGTCACCCGAAGTAATTTGCCAAGTAGATCAACATGGAAACCGGATTTTCTTTTCTATTTTTAAAACGATTATTGCGTCAAGATTAGAGGATTCGATCCCGGCCCTTTTTTCTAATCCCGGGATTTCGGGTTTCACTAAAGCCAATCTCGGGATCCCGGGATAGTCCCGGGATTCTATTGTAATGAAAAGTTGCAAAAAAAGTCAGTAAACCGTGTCAAAATCATATTCTCAAAAGTTTTTAACATAAATTAAATTCTTCAATAAGCCAGTCAAACAAAATTAAAGTACTTCAAACTTATTATTCTTGTCGTATCTCTTTCAGGTAGATCACTGATGGTCTAGTAGTAGCTTCGATCCTAAGGTCGGTTCTCAAACGGTGAAGCAAAACATCGTGAGGAAACCAGCATGTCGTAGAACCTAGAAAGGTCTTCTTCTTATCGTGTCAATAGTTCTTTAGAACCAGTGTGGTGTCAGGATTATGAAATAAATGTGCTTCTAAAAAGCTCCTTTCGTGCACTTGACCCATGTTTTTAAAACTTTTGGATTTACGACATAGCGGTTTCATCAATATGTTGTCCTTTACTGTTTGAGTGTACTGACTGTTGGGATAGTGAACATACAATTAATTTTCGATACAAAAACTAATTAGTGCATGACTTGATTCAAACCCACGGCGTTTCGGAAGACAGGGACGCTTCCACTAGACCACCAGTGCTCCAAACGTTTAAAATAAACAAACTAGGCTTTTCTGTAAATTATTTATAAAACCAACTACATCAACTTTCAGAAAATCAACTTAAGGGTAAATGGGCGTAAATGGGCTACTTTTTGGCAATTTGTTGCTACAATGGTATAGCCGCCAAGTTGTCGATTATATCCCGAAACACAGTGCAATAAATACTGTAATATTGCTCTGTTGCCCGGCGATATTGTCAAGATATTTCTTTAACAAATATTCAAGCTAGATTGCTTTTGGTCAGTAAATATTGCCAGCAAGATGCAATTTTTTAGCCCGTTTACAGGCTTCTTATGTGGTTAACCCATAACGAAAACTATGTTTTATGCTTCAGAGTTAAAAGAATAAACTCGTACTTTGTCTTTTCAATTGTTTAGAATCAATTATACAATGCATCTAAAGTTTCACGTAAGTTTTACTGACTTATTTAAAGCAAATTGTAATCCCGAAAATATCGGGATTTGTTCAATTTAATCCCGGGATTTTCGGGACTCAAATGCGACCGGGATCCCGGGATCCCGAGATTCGGGATCCCGGGATCGAATCCTCTAGTCAAGATTTAAAATGGTTATTTCTTATTATGCCAAAGATCAAAAAGGACACGTGTTATGTAGCTACTTGTAATAATAAATAATTTAATTACTTATTCTAGTAGATAATCAGCATAATATAATTTAACCTTCGTAAATAATATTATGTCGTTAGGTGTGTACCTACTAACGACATAATATTATTTACGTCTGGACTAGGTTAAATAGATAGGGTTACCTACAGTTATCATCATAAACAACAACTTTTGTTCTGAGATGACATGAGTAAGAAAGGAGTGAGTGTTGAGATGACGGCTGATAGAGAATGGAAGAACGCATGTTGTGCTGACTCGACGTAGGTAATGTGGGAAAAGGGCAGGGAGATGATGATCGGTAAGGGAGAACATAGGTACTTAGGTACATTTAAAAATAACAAACTGACAGCCGGACAAAAATCGTATACCTACTACGTACATTAAGTACGTTTTTTTTTGCCGTTTTCATAAGATAATGGTACGGAACCCTTCGTGCACGAGTCCGACTTTCACTTTGTCCTGTTTTTTTAAGTCAGAAAATCTAATCCTTGCTTGTTTTCTATTTAATATATTGAAGTTGTTTTTTTTTAGTTTTTAAAACGGAATTATTCTGTCACGGAAACAAACTTCCTATTTTTAAAATTCCATTATTTTTAACTCAAAACCAGTTGCGGAAACGAAAGTTATATAGCGTAACAAATCAAAATGATTATAATATGTAACTTACAAAACAATATGGCCGTCTGTAATACGGAAAACATATGTATCATGGTGCAACAGTAATAATATTTTATGTTCCTAGTTTTATAGTTTAAAGCCTTACGCACTACGCGTTCCAGCCCCCCTAGCCATGAAACAAATCGCAATAGAATAGAAATCGAATCGAGAGATAACGCTGAGACTCCACCTGCGTCTTACGGCATTAATTTCCAAAAATTCATACATTTTATGTCGCGGGCTCGCGGCACGTGAGTACCTGACTTAAATCGTCAGTTTGACATAATGCCAGGAACTCACGTGCCGCGGTAGCCACAGATGCAGAAAGACGCAGCTTCGCCGGGTCCACAGCGCCGTGTTTTCGTGATTTTAACATGTTTTTAATTGAATGGGCGCGTGCGATTGGTGGAAAACAATGCTAATTATGTTCTTCTTCGTCTCAGTCGTTTCACTCTTGACAGAGTGGTCGTGGTCGTCAGGTCTGGAGTTGTGTGGCTCGCTTTACAATTCTGCGTCATTCATCCCTGATGGTTGTCTTTCTGGTGCACTCATTTAAGGTTCTGTCCAATAACGTGTAACTGCTAACATTTTTTTTTTTTTTTTTTTTTTTTTTTTTAACATGTTAGAAAACACTAAAACACGGCGCTATGGACCGACTTTAGGTTGACTAACTCGTACCGAAACATAGCATCTCTTTGGTAGAAATATGGGTTAAAAAGAGTAAAATGATTTTGAATTTATTTTTGCGGTTGTTGCGATGCCTTTGAATGAATGAATGAACACTTTATTGGACACCAAAAAATCTATAAAAAAACAAAACATTTAAAACGATAACAAGTTCTTAGTACAATGGGCGGCCTTATCGCTGAAATTTCTTCCTGGCAACCTTTTGCCTGTATGTTTATTTACCTACTTAATTTGAATTGATTTTCCCCTAGAGATGAAAAAAATATTTAGTGATGTCGGTAAAAGTTTTATCATTTTGCATAAACTCACAACGAGAGGATGAATAAATCACGCCGTTTGCCATTAAATTAAAAAGTAAAAGCCGGTACTGTCAGCACGATGCAAAAAAAAATTAAAAAAAAAGAATTTCTTACCAACGTTTTAAAAACTAAAAAAGAAAACCGACAGAAAGTGACTAGAAACACAAAATTTTGGACTCAGGTCGGAAATTACAAACAATGATGAGGTTTTTTTGATTTTTCCGGGAAAAGTAAAAAATCACATAGAGCATTAGAGCTTTTAAATGCAGAAATATAGTTTTATTATTATTACATCCAAATATATCAATATAGAAAGTACTTACTTATTAAAACCCAGGAATAAAATAAGGGACTACTTCGAGAGAACTTATAGCACAGAACAAAGAAAGCTGCAGGTAGGTAAAGTTCGAACAAAAAAATCATAATTTTTAAGATGGGTCCACAATTGACGAAGATATCAGTGAACATTACCTACCTACATTGGAAGAAATACACATAGAACCTCCACCTTTTTTAAAGCCGGTTTAAAAAAAAACTGTTTTACCCTATGAAAACCGGAGTGGTGACTCGTGCGAGTGAAGTCGCTGGCGGTAGTCATATTGCACTGTTATTTTGTCAACTGTACCGATTTGACACCTGTCATTAAGTCTATTTTATTGGTGTAATAAATAATTTGTGATTTTCAAATCAGATCGTTTTTAACTAATTATATGCGAACACCAATTTAGTGAAAGCTGCGTGGGAATCTTCATCAAGAACGAATAGAAATTAATTAGCAAAACATACAAATGAACATAGTGCTTGGTATGAATTATGAATGTTGATGGATTTACGATTTTCCCCTCAAAGTCACATGTTGTTCCCGAGACCTGTCGCCGTTTCATCCATCCCGCATTCTATTTTTGACGTTTTTGTCTATTCCTCCATCATCTTGGATCAATGATCCGAGATATCGAAAATTGGAGCAGACTGGTAGGGATTTTAGGGATACACCATTTAAGGCGATAACTCACGTGTCACGATATTTTACATAGAATTTATAGACGCAGGTGGACTGGAGTCACGTTATCTATCGATTCATATTTCTATTAGTAACTTAGCTAGGGGGTGGGGGGGAGCTGCTTACTTTAGGACCAGGGTAGCCATTCAGGTTTCAGCGGAAGGCATTCGGCTCGGAAAAGCTGTTCAACCGACCGCAACCAATCACAGTGCAGGAAACGTCAGTTTTGTATCAATTCCTGCACTGTGATTGGTTGCAGCGGCGGTTGAACAACTGACTGATAACTAGGCTGCTGTGTGAAATGTCCAGAATTAGAACAGCTTGAATAGCAGAAACCGGGTATCGCTACTATTTGATCTTAAAGTCACGTTGTACAAGTTGATGCAAGAAGCGTGACCGTTTTTCGAGATTGCTATTCGATGAATAATTGTTATTCCTAGAACCATCAGACAGACCTTGGTTTATGCTAATTTTGATTTGCTAATTTTGCTGTCATGAGCAAAATAATAATTTTTATTTGAATAATATTCAGCAATCAGCATAAGTTTCCATCCATGTTTTACAGTCTTTCGCACTGTCGTTTTCTCGTGGTCCCATTATTGGGACCAGAGGCCTTACCAATCACACAATACGAAAATGACGTATCATGACAAAATACGTCATTTTCGTATTGTGTGATTGGTTGGAGTGGGAAATGGGAAAGGATTTCAAGTTAGACAATTAGGCCCCCAGGAGGGAGAGCTGTTTCTCATAGTCCCATTTTCCTAACTCTGTGGAAAGAATGATGATATCTGGCGCCGCGACGCCGTGGCGGCCGCTGCTGTCGCACGCTCGCTATGCTCGCTCGCCTCGCGCGTAGTTTTTCACTATCACTATCTTCACGATTTATCGCAGCAACAGGCCAAGTTCTCAAGTGAGAGTCCAGCTCGTTCCGCCATGGAAGAAGGGAAGGGAGGCCTTTGCCCTGCAGTGGGACAACACGGGCTAAATAATAATAATAAAAATAACATTATCTAACAACAGTTAGTTAGGTTATGCTAGCACAAAGTCAGTACTTTGTTCAAGATATTATCTTCTTCCACAACCGCAGATACTAATAAATAAATAATGCTGGACTTTTCACACAGCATCATCTAGCCCCAAAGTAAGCAGAGCTTGTGTTATGGGTACTACTAGATGACTGTTATACTACTTATATACTTTTTGTTTTGTAAATACATAATAAGATGTATGATCTACAAATATTGATCCCGCGGCGGGGATCGAATCCGCAACCTTCTGCGTCGCAGGCGGGCCTTCGCCCACTGCGTCACAGAGGTCGCAATGCTTAGAGATAAGTAATGACATGTATTTTTTTTTCAGGTAGTAACAGGAGTACATATAGAGCCAGCTCATATAGTTAAGAAGAGGAGTATAGACCAACCTTTAAGGATTAGTATATTTTACGATGGTTCCGTTTACAGGTAAGTTTTAATACTCATCATCATTGGCCTGCCCTTATCCCGCTCATGCGGGGTCGGCACAACATGTTCTCCTCTTCCACTCTCCTCTATCACTCGTCATCTCCATATCCACTCCTTTCTTACCCATATCTTCTTTCACACAATCCATCCATCTTTTCTTAGGTCAACCTCTACTCACATATCCATCTACATTCATTTCCATCACCCTTTTAGTTTGAATACTATCTCTTAATATCCCTTAGGTAAGCGGTCGAGGTCTTGCTGAGTCGTTCTTGATAGATCGTCGAAGCAACGTTCTAAACGGTCCGTAAGTGTCCGGTGACCGCCACTGGCATTTTCATGGTTTTGGTCGCGAAGGAATAGGAGTAGAATCACCTAATTTTAAGACTATTGAATATATAAATAATGCTGGACATTTCACACAGCATCATCTAGCCCCAGCATCATCTAGCAGCTTGTACTATGAGAACCAAATAACTGATATACTATTTATATACTTTTTGTTTGTAAATACATACATAGAAACACCCAGACCAGAGATAAATATTTGCAGATCATACAAACATTTATCCCGTGGCGGGGATCGAACCCGCAATCTTCTTCAAGCGGGCTTTCACCCACAGCTCCACAGATCGCAGAGAGTGGAAAGTAGGGAGGCCTTTGCCCAGCATAGGCTCATAAAAAATGGCGAAAATGAGTAAAATGTAAGGCATCACAAGGCCATAGGTATCGGCATTACTTAGAGCACACAATTTTTAATTAGACAGATCGTCTATCCTCCTAAATTAGTTTCCCGGCCTAGCTTTATTGTGTAATATCCACGCGTAGGGAGAAAACAGAATAATTTTGTTAGTTAATTTACCTCAAAGGGTAGCTGTAAGTACCTAGATAAAGGAGGTAGGTAGGGTAGGCTAAAAAGTCCTTAAACTTAAAGATCTCTTCACGATTCCTTGCTAAGGTTGCAAAAAAGATAAATCCAAATACAGTTTGGAACACGCCCAGGGGGAACAAACAAACAACTTGGAATAAGGTGGTGATGGGTAGGTAGATCTTTTAGATCCTCCTTAGATCTTTTAGACGGGATAAGCCTTTCCTTTTAATTTCCCCTCTGCCAAAATGTAAATGATTCCGAATGATATGCGTCTTGTAACATTACGTACGTCTTATACGAAGTTTGCAAGAGTTTGCGTAAAAATGAGGGTGTATTGACAGTTTTTATGCATGCGTGAGTGTATGTAAAATGCGTTCGTTAGCACCTCGTCCCCGCAGAAATCGGCAGAAAATTTTGTAAGAGGAATTCCGTCAATATCGAGTCCTTACTTTTTTTGTCTGAGGTAGCAAACCCATCACCGCCTTATTCCAAATTTCAACACTGTTTAAAGTACTTTTCAAGCACAGCTGGGATTCGAACCCGTGATAGAAAGTCAAGCCACTAAGCTCTCCCAAATTCATCTCGAGGCTATCATCATCATTGGCCTGCCCTTATCCCGCTCATGCGGGGTCGGCGCAACATGTTCTCCTCTTCCATTTTCCCCTATCACTCGTCATCTCTGTATCAACTCCTTTCTTTTCCATATCTTCTTTCACACAATCCATCCATCTTTTCTTAGGTCTACCTCTACTCACATATCCATTTACATTCATTTCCTTCCCTTCTAGTTACATGACATCTCGAGGCTAATATTGCTTTTTCTATTTTCAGATTGGAACAAGAGAAGTTTATAATGATAAATGTAAGTATCATCATCTCCCTCAATACTAGTCAATACCACTTTGGTTTCCTTCTTAAAGTCATTTACAGAATATCATTCTAGCATACAATTTTGCCATAGAACATTTCATCATTGAACAATTCAAACAGATCAACAGAACATTTGGCTGAAGATCAAGTCAATGCTTTCAAGGCCCTTAGTCTCAATGCACATTGAATTGGCAAGCGACGCGTCAATTAGTTTTATAGCAAGCCATAATAAACCTTATGAACAATGGTACACGACATAGAAAGGCTTGTAGATTCATATTTCAGCGGAACGCGTCCGTGTCGAACCGTTCCGTTGTTCAATCGCAGGAAACGTTAAAACCAATTTTTAGCCTATAACACGATACTAACCTAGAACCAAATATTTCAAATCGAGGAATTGGCCCTTGAAGTCAGAAATCCTGGTGGGGAATCATCCGAATATTCATCAAACGAGCGAATACGGCCCCAGTTTTGGACGAATTCCACGGAACGGTTTCGTCGGTTCTTCCGCTGAAGTATCTTTATGAGGTTTGGGCTGCTTAGGCCTATCTATATCCTATCTATATAAGCCATCATGTTCACGCCACTCTTTCCGATCCTGCGCCAGTCGGATCCATTGCCAGCTTAGGCCTTCGGAATAATATTCTTATTAAATTTTTCAGAATACAATATTACCGGAGGCTGTGAAATTCTGGGAACAAGCGCTTAAAGTAAGAAAAACCGGTGGACCAATCAAACTAAACAGGTCAGTAGAAAACATTTATTTACAGTGACTTAAACTAGATGGCGTCATGATCAATTAGATCGCGGTATCGTAGCGTTTCGCGTGTTTCAGACTAAAATTTTATTTATGTAATGCTTCTACTATAGGAAGTACCTAGACAGTTCCAAAGTGTTGGAACTTCAAAAATCCTTCTATAAGAACATAGATGCATACATGATTATTCTGGTATAATTAGGTACCTACATTCAGCAACGAAAGTCGCTTAACATTTTCACAAATCTCAATATTTCCAAAATCTGTTACATTTTGACCAATATTTTGACAAATTGCTGAAGAATAAGCATAAGCCCATGTTAATTTTAATTTGTCTTAAAACAAAATGGTGTTTTAAGAAATCAGACTGTTACCCCCCGGTTTCTATACTCAACGGACATTCGTAGGTAAGAGACTCGTTTCCACATACAGAAGTTTGACAGCTAGCTGTTGGCTGTCAAACTTTTCTATTCAACGGACATTTTACCATTCTTTCCTCTTGATTTCCCAAACTCAGAGCTAATATTCTGTGGCTAGCAAGAGGCATGAATGGTATGCCAGAGTAATAGGTAGATGGTAAAAGAGACCGCATTGAATTGAATGTGGATGGTTAAGTGAGTAGAGGTAGACCCAAGAAAAGATGGATGGATTGTGTGAAAGAAGATATGGGTAAGAAAGGAGTGGATGCGTAGATGACGAGTGATAGGGGAGAGTGGAGAAGGAGAACATGTTGTGCCGACCCCGCATAAGCGGGATAAGGGCAGGCCAATGATGGTAAAAGAGACCGCATTGGAAAGAGAGAGGTAGAGGAAGTTGCATCATTGCACTGACAAGACCTGAGCTCTTTTTGATGATGAGAATTCTTTGTACTGTATGAGCATCTAAACTTACTTTGACGGGCCTTAATTTTATTTGACTGGCTTCCCACTGGAGCATGAGATGTTTTAAGATCCCCCAAACTGTGTTTGTTGCCATGATTCTTCACGGTATTGGTCGCGCAAGAACAGCAGTAAAATTAGTTTTAAGACTTCTGAGTGATCCTAGCGGTCCTACTGAATACATGCTTTTTCACTTTGACTTTGAGAGCAATAGATAGTAGTAAAGACGTACTTAGTACATACTTATATTTAGTGTACAAAATTAATCTTGTCAGTAAACGGTCCTTGGTAGGCGATGATTTTATTGCAGTTGGGGCAATAGTGGTTCCTCTCTTTGAGAGCACCGATACAATAAATACATATAATGCAGGGAAAACACCTGAAACAACAAAAGTAAGTTCCTATGAGTCCAACTAATGCTAGAGCCGATTGATTGGAGACTAATAGGTGATGTGATGACACTCTGGTTGAGTCTCGGCTTCAGAGCCTTGAGCATCGCCGTAGAGTCGTGCGTTTGTCGGTCTTTTATTGGTATTTCGGAGAGTGTGCTCAAGAACTGAATAATTTTGTTCCGTCTTCCCCATTCTTTCACTGGACCAACAGTTTCCCTGAGTCTCTATATTGGTCGTCCAAAAACACGTTGGGTTGATGACATTGAATTGAAAAAGTCGCCTGCAAAACCTGGATTAGGGACGCACATGACCAAAAAGTCTGGTTTTGCCAAAAGGAGGCCTAAAAAAAGCAAAAGGACCCAGCAGTGGGTGATACCGGGCTGAGATGATGATAATGATAGTGATAGAAATTCAAAATGAGTTAGGAACTTTTCAGATAGTGGCCTGCAATCACTTCGCGCGTTACGCGATGCCTGGTCTGGCACTTACGCGACTTAGAATATGCTGTGAAGAAGTATCTAGAGTAGTTGTATATCTTACCCGATTAATAGACACATTAGGGCTGTCAAGTGCGTTGGACAACCCGTCTTTTTTACAATTAGGGCGTTGACCCTCATACCGCAGTGGTGACAGTCGAAAACCTTGCGATCATTGTAGTAGCCTGGGGTTACGGTAATTGGGGTGGACAACGGTGTAGAGGGGTGCACTGAAAAATATTCGGTAAAATAACTAGGTAAGTACCTATTAAAAGAAAACTTAGGTACTTAAAAATAAAAAATAATGCTGGACAATTTCACACAGCATCATCTAGCCCCAAACTAAGCATAGCTAAAAAGTTAGTCACCTATTTGCAACGCTAGTAAACATTACCTTGGGGTAATATAACTTGGGTCCGTGGAGGTCTAGGCGGCCTTTGCGGCCTAGGCTGGGTCACGACGGGTAACTGGTCGATCTCCGTGTACGAAGGCGGTGGTTGTGGGAACTGGGATGCGGGTATAGAGGCGGGGAGCCCGCTTTCTCTGGTCGTGTAGATTGATGTCTCTTTGGACATTATTGAGGGTAATGGTGTTTGGCCTGAAAGTGGAAGTATATTGAGTTTGTCACAAGATGAAATAAACAAATTAGTTTGCTAGGCAAGTCGTTCCATGAGTTAGTGATCAACTTTTTAGGCAGCTTATAATTATTATCCTCTATAATTATGGCTTATACCAGCTCCTAGTCAAACGTTGAAGGAAACATCGCGAGGAAACTGGAAAGCCGTAGGTTCTACTTCTACGACTTTCCAGTTGTGGCGACCTCTAACTACGATCGCCTGAACTACAAGGGCATCGTAATAGAGTTGAACGACAGCGACCTACCTACTCGAAGCTACCCCTACTTCAGAGCTGTACCACTAGATGGCGCTGGGATTATAGATAAGCGAATTCCCATATATATGACGCAGAAATATACTAGGTAGATCCTGAATCACGATATCGATGTTTTCAAGCACATCTAACATATAAAGAACTATCCGACATTAACTGGTCGACGCAAGGCCCCAAGGTAAGTGTACCAGATGGTGTCGACCTTGGTGAGGTTAGTACCTACTACCTCAGTCTTGGATTGGGGGAATTTTACCGACCCCCAAATAGTTAAAAAATGTTCGAAAACATGACATGTCTAGAAGAAACCTTTTGAGGCATACTGAGAAACCTTCACCACACTATTTCGAAAGAACTTTATAGACGGGACCGACAATATGGAATGCCCTTTGAAGCATGGAAGGCACAATCCGCCCAGAGTCTGTCTACTGTGTGAATATCTACCGTGCCTGGTTACAGTCGAGATGTTTCTTTTTCAAAGTTATTACCGGAAGGACCAGCTCCATTTAGATCTAAGATGTTAGGCCTCCTTGGCGGCACCTGTGGTATGTCATCATCATCGTCATCATCGGAGCCATTGTCATCCTTCCCTCGGTCGATGCGCCGGTTGTCGAATGGATCGTAGTATATTGTCTCCTGTGAAAAATTGATCTTCACAGAAACGGTATTCAATAGCTGGTTTTCCATTATTGGTATTTTCTGTGGGTCGTACAAAAAGATGTAAGGTACCTGTACGAAACTTGTGTCTGGCGATTGGTCTGGACTGGCTACTCCACCGGCTTCCGGCATGTCGATGTACACCACGGGTCTATCAGGGTCCTGTTTGACGTCTCCACGTGTCTCTGGGGGTATCTGAAATGAGTAAAGATACTATGGATTTATGAAGGTATTTCCAAAGACAATAAGACGTAGATATCCTGCAAGAAAGGCGACAAGTCCGACAGTCTGTTCGACAGCAGTTCCCATGTAAACTTCTAGAAAATGCTGTCGAACGTGTGATAGGATAGCTTCTGCATCTGTCGGACAGTCGCTGCTGGAAGTTTCCTTGTCAGGTGGATGCATTTGATGTTGTAGTGTACATAGTTAGGTAGCTAGATAGGAGTTAGGTAGCGCATAGAATAAGTTCAGTTTTAATAAATGTTTTTAGGTATTGTTGTTTTATTTATAACTAGCTGACCCGCGCAACTTCGTCTGCGCATTATTGAACAAAGTAGAGGAGTTTTGAGCGAATCGAGAGTAGGTACCTATATACAAAATATAAAATTACGTCGCTTGTTATACCTATTAATAATATTTTTTTTATATTTATGTTTCTCTCAAGAATCCCATAAAAGATAGAGGTAGGGAAAATCTTATCCAGATCTTGCAATGCTAAGAACAAAACGAATACGGTAAATTGGTATAGAATCGCTGAAGCGAGCGGCAATTTTTTTGAAGAAATTGTCTCGAAACGTATTTTTTTTTGAATAGCAAGTATTGTATGGTTTTGAATTTCGAAATAAAACGATTAACTAATATTACCTACCAGCGACTTCGTCAGCAATATAAAAATATCGAAATCTCTAAGCAAAAATCTCCATTAACTTTTCAAAACTCAAAATCAAAGAAAATTATACTCGATCGTATCTCGATCTCCGCTATAGTAGAAACGCCACCTAGGAGAAAAGGTATAAAGTAATTTTGACGTCGGTGATATAGATGGCGTTCTAACTATAGCCAAGGAAAAATATTTTAATATCAAAAAATCATAACTTCGGAGTTCGGATATATTGATGGGTGGGAATACACATCGCACCCCACAACTAATATAGTCGTAACTCAAAAAAGGCGATTTTGAGATACAGCGTTTTGAAGTTTTGAAAAATCATACCGCCCAGAATATTAAATATTATGCTTTTTCTTAAATGCACAATTGTAGATATATTATCTGGCTTTAATAATTTTATATTTTTGATTATATACAGCTAATACATTCTGAGAAATAAATTTTATTTTACTTTGAGTACTTTGAGTTAAGACTATATTGCCTATCAGTAAAAAATCAATTTTGAATTACGACTGTAAGGCCTGTTCAAAAACTAACAAAAATGCGTTTTGACGGGCGTTTTATTTTAATGAATATGTATGAGACTTACATCATATTATCGAGTTGTAGGTACAATCTACTTATATTATAAGAAGATATAAGAAGATTGTTCACCTGGATATCTCCAGGCGACAGATATCCCAACCAAATTGACTACTTTCCTACATCATGATCAATACCCGCTGGAGATCTCCACCACCAATGCAAAACCTTTCCCATGAAAAGATTGCGGCATAGACCACACATTATTCGTAGCGTAACGTGGTTCTCCATGCGTCTGAAGGCAACAGTGGAATGCACTATTACAGGTTCCAAAAAAATCAACAAAACAGCTATCTATCAGTCAGCAGCCAAGCCGTAGATATTAATCTTAGGGTAGGGACAACCCACTCCTCTCCACAAAGCACGCTCACAGACTACAAACAGCAGACCTGTTAAAAAAAGACTCCTTTGAAGAAAGTTCAAATCAAACCAAAGTCCTATGCTTTATAAGATGCACAAGGTAAGCACTATCTTAAGACTAGAACCGATAGCATAAAGATGGTGTGAAAACTGCGAAGACCTCTACAAAGACACGTCAATTGTCAGCTTACCTCACATATTTTAGCCAATTCACATGACCACGAATAAAGAGGATAATAAGTCTCAAAAGGGAAGTGTATGCTGAGATTAAGAAGCTTAAACAAAGCATCAGGACCTGATATGATTGTGGCTGAAGTCTTGAAAGCTCTAGGTGACGCTGCGGTGGACGTGTTACACGGAATCTGTAATACTGTCTTTCGGACGGGTGTATGGCCTCAGGACTGGTCGGATTCTACTAATATATCGATGCACCGAAAGGGTTATACTAAGAAGTTTGAAACTTATCCCTCTCTGTTATATTATTCACGCAAGCGAAAACTACTGATTATAATTAACAGCAGATTGTGGCATTTATTGTACTGGCAGATATCTCCGAAACAACCGGGATTTGTGAAAGGATACATTCTGAATATAAAGCAGATTATCGAGAAGTGCTATGAATATTCGACACTCCTGGAGTAATTTTGCTTTATCAACTACAGCAAGGCGTTTGACTGCGTTAACTGATCCCTTTTTTGACAGATTTGGGAGTACCACAACAACTTATCTCCCTCATCAGATCGCTAAATGCCATGAGTCGGGGGGTAGTATAAGGGTCGATAAGACTTTTTATCAACCATTTAAGTTCAAGAGTAAGGCAAGGCTGCATCCACTTACTAATGGTTTTCAACATACTTAATGAGAAAGAAAAAACCTTAATTAAAGGTCACTACCCTCAGTTATGTGGAATCGACTGTGGACTCTTTCTGTAAATAAATAGATATTTAGCAAAACTGAACAGGCGGAACCGTCATATTTATAGTTAACCCAAAATATCGAATAACTTTCGCGATGATTTTAACAGGTCATACAGTAGTAACTCAAACAAAACAGTGGCAATATAGTCCTAAGTCGAAATATTTTTCGTAATAATCCACGAAAGGAAATTATTGACAAGCAATAAAGTCTCAACTTGTGATGTAACGCTCATATTTATATTTTATTGACAGGCAAAAGTGTCACAACTAGATAATAAGACTATATTGACTACTCACTTGTGTTGTTTTTGTATAAAAGCTGACAATCACTATGTCTTATATTAACATGAGACAGGTTAAACACGTTTGGACTAAGTTGTGACGGTGTTACTTGTCGAAAGAATGAACGAGATTGACAGTCAATAAAGTTTTATAGTACTACCGATTTGCGATAAAAATAGGTAGAAATGTATGGGTCTCACCAGTCTGTAGAGAAAGAATTCTTCTTCATGGTGGCATACTTAACTCAAAAGTGCAAAATTTTGAGTTACGACTATATTAGTTGTGAGGTGCGACATGTTACATGTTTATCATTAAAATTAAAATAATTTATTATGCAAAATACAAAAAAAAGTTAAAAAATCTAGAGTGCAAAAAGTGGCTGGCGGCGGTCACCCATCCTTTTTATGACCGCGCCCAGGGTTGCTTAACTTTTTTCCCCATACAAACTTCCAACCCTTATTTTCCCGCCCCCTTATGGTAATTGACAAAAAAAAGTATCCTATGTCCGTCTCCTGGCTCTAAGCTACCTCCCTACCAATTTTCAGCCAAATCTGTTCTGCCGTTCTTGAGTTATAAGTGGTGTAACTAACACGACTTTCTTTTATATATATAGATAGTAGGTAATTAGGTAATATATTGTAAATAGGATTGTAAATAGGTAGGCTAATTAATTAGAATAAGTGAGAGACGTTCTCCTTTAGGTATTGCCTCGCCAAGGGGGGTCCGCGCGTTTCCCCCG
The DNA here is from genome assembly GCA_963565295.1 of Epirrhoe alternata. Lineage (NCBI taxonomy): Eukaryota > Metazoa > Arthropoda > Insecta > Lepidoptera > Geometridae > Epirrhoe > Epirrhoe alternata. The sequence continues at coordinate 3,508,759 of OY751403.1, forward strand.
CGCTAGCCTCACCCCGCTCTATCGTTCCATCTCTTTCACTCACTTTTCACTGGTCACGTGACACATTCAAAATTGTATAAATGTAGGAGAAAAACACAAATAAAATCAGTTCAAATCGCACTCTGGTCTTTCACTCGTCTCCAGTACCCTGAGAAGAAAAGCAGCTCCAACACTCCCTACAATGTCTTTTACAGTGACAGGAGATCAGGAGATCCCTGCTGTATAGGTCTCTTCATTTTCACGCCACTTTTTCCAATATTGCGCCAGTTAAATCCACTACCACTGCCACCATCTCATCAGACTATCTGGCTGATGGTCTGTCTGGTGTTCTGTAGGAACTGTTTATATATGTTAGGAGGCAACCTATGCCTACACTGGTATTTCCTGTGAGTTATACAAAATCATCTATTAAAGATGTGTAAGACCTGTGGGCTGTACGAGTATTAGTAAAAATAGTTTAGTAAAGATGTGAAGGCCTAAGTATACCTGTACGAAGCCTGTGTCTGGTGTTTGGTCTGGACTGGTCACTCCACCAGCCTCGGGCATATCGATGTACACCACGGGTCTATCGGGGTCCTCTTTGACTTCAAGTCTCTCTGGGGGTAGCATCTGTAAGGAGGTTAGGTATTGGAGGATTATTTAAAAAGTTATGTAAGCGCTTGTGATGTAGATTGCTTAGATTCTTGAAGATCTTCGAACTGAAGCTACGTTTCGTGCAGTTACAAAAGAGTATGTAAGCGTTAGCAAGTTTAGCAGGATTAGCAAGTTGAAGTGGCAGTGGGTGGGGCACATAGCTCGTAGAACTGACGGCCGTTGGGGCAGAAAAGTTCTCGAGTGGAGGCCACGCACCGGAAATCGCAGCAGAGGACGGCCCCCCACGAGATGGAAAGACGCTCTTGTAAGGGTTGCTGGGAGCCGTTGGGTGCAGGCTGCACAAGATCGATCGCTGTGGAAATCTATGGGGGAGGCCTATGTTCAGCAGTGGACGTAAAAAAGGCTGAGATGATGATGATGATGATGATGATGTAAGCGTTAATATAGAATAGAATAGAATAGTTTATTATGCACAATTTAAAATTATTACACAGATTACATACAATTTTTTATGAAACTAATTTATATATGAAATGAAAGCTTCTGTGCTTCGGGGCAGCGGAAACGATCCATGGACGCTTGCACACACACACAATTATGGCCAACCAGCAACTGTCTGTAGGTAGTAAGTACCTCAAAGTCATCATCAGGTCGTCTGTCGGCCACGATACTGCCACTTGTCTGTGGCATGTCTATATACACGACGGGAGCTTCGACGCTGTCTCTCTTCGCCGGTAGAACTGCTTCTGGTTGGGGCTGCAAGTTACATATGATTTAACAGCTGAGCTTCACGGTGTTAACCCGTCACCGTGACTTTACTTACCGGTGTAGTTGGCCTTTCCCTTGCCACGTTGACTTCGATTTGCCGCCGTGGCAAGTGCTGCCATCTAGCAGCGTCGTTTGCACTTATCGTTGGTATGTCGAATACGGTTGGGTTAGTGTAGGGATAGCCCTGGTAGGGTCTCTGATCTGTACTCATTGTAGATCTGTCGAAGAAATATGTAAAAACTACAAGAAAACTGATTACAATGTTGGACTAATCAAAAATTACCGAGGTACCCCTCAGGAATAAAATATAGGACCACCTAGTTGATTAAGATTAACCCCTCGCAGACTACAGACTTTCTATCGGCCCATATGGTTGAGACGGAAACCTTCGGCTCGTAATGAGTATGGAGAAGTATAGCCCGTCTCAGCTATCGGCCGATAGAAAGTCTGCGAGAGGTCTGAACGGGATCCCCACGGTGCTGGACGTAGCCTATACTATACTCCAGTATCGACGCAGCGTTCAACAAAGGACGCTAATTATTTGACAAGCCCCTATTTGAATTCGTATCCATAGAAGGAGAGTTTCCGAGGGCTACCTTACCTATTCTGGATAGCGAATAGATCCATGTCATTCGAGATTCGAGAAAACCTGACATTTTACGAATGTACGTATGGAAACATCCCTCCAGACGCCAAAAAAGAGTGCATTTTTAGTTTTTGCTTAGTAATCATCGCATGTGGGTAACTCTGGTGACGGAATTTTTAGGCCACCTTAAGGCCTCCGCTTTAGCAGAGGACCGATAATTTAACGTGCCCCCCGAAGCACGGAAGCGCTCAGATGAAAATGCCACTGGCGGTCACGCATCGCATCTTCCAGACCGTTTCGAACGTTGCTTAACTTCGACGATCTATGAAGAACGACTTCTTAATTAGTTATTTTATTAGGTACTTACATTCCGATTTTCACAGGGAATGATAATATTTATAAAGCAAACACTTCACACGTCACACTTAATCCATCTAGATTGTTATTGATTATCCAATAACAGTTTAAAAACAAACAAAATTATTTAAGTATTTAAATATTTTTTCACTTTTGTCAACAAGTGTAACAACATTTTCTTTTTTCACTTTATTGCAATCCATATTTGTTTAATTTCTATTAATTGCATAATTTTAGCAGATTTACGTTCAAAACGTTTCGTTGGATGATAGGTACTGAAGTTATGATAAGAGTTGATAAGATAAATTCAACCATTTGTTGATGTCGATAAGTGAGTAGATACCTCTTCCTAGGCATAATGTGATTGCCGACGTATAAAACTCATTCCAGACACTTCATTTAGGTAATTTACCTATGACCCTCAATCCCCAAAATGGAGAGGATGGTTTATGTGTTGTACCATCTCAAACAATGTCCCAGGCAAGGCGTGGGCGGCTGCCTACGCCTTGCCTGGGACATTGTTGTCAGACAAGTCCCCTCATGACACCGTTTATGGGACTTGTCTGACTGCGAGTGGGCATAGGTTTCTGGCGTTGTACATCATCAAGATTAAGGGCCTAAGTTTGTGATGTTTGTTTCAGGAAATGTCCCAGTCGCACCGTGTTTCTGCGAGGTGGCCGCTCGCATTGCATAGAGAGCTGTAACGCGGAGACCATGTGTGGAGAGGTGGTGGTACCTGAGGAGCATCTCAATGTACGTAGGTACTCTAGATGGCAGCACTAGCATATCAGCACTGCGATTGATATCACCGGAACACATCCGCCGCAGAACCTTTCCGTGAAATTCGCTCAAAAGTGACATTTGAATCGCTATGCAGCTCCCTTACTACCGTAGAGAAAACACACGGTAGAGAAAATGTCATTTTCTTTCATACGATTTTGAGTTTATTGCGGTCGTAGAAAATTTTTTCTATTCTATCGTGGAGATAGCGTGCTCAATGCTCATGCTAAACGGGCTGGGCTCTTAGTACCTATAGCCTCTCTGTATTCTGTGGTACCTATAGCTTACTATATAATGCCCGGTTTCTATATTCAACGGACATTCGTAAGTACACGTACATACAAAAGTTTGACAGCTAACAGTAAGCTGTCAAACTTTTGTATGTGGAAACGAGTTGTAGCTCTTACCTACGACTGCCCGTTGAATATAGAAACCGGGGGTTAGCCATTCTTGATGGATCAAACAAAGCATCCTTCTGAGCGGTCAAAAATATCAGTGGAGTCGGCACTTTCTCTTCCATTTCCCTCTATCGTTAATCGTCATATCAGAATTCACCAGCACTCAGGAGGTACTTACCATTTACCAAGGAGGTACCATACTTTAACTATGGAATTCACACTCATTCGGCAAATGGTTACAAAACACAAAATTGTCTAAAACATTTATTTCTATCCTTTTCACACTGGCATAGTCATCTCTTTCTCCCACCAGGGCTGCACCATAGCAACTTTTGGCAACGCAACAGGACCACTCGTAGCTATGAACTCTGATTTCGGATAATTCGGATTGTCATACTGATCGAATTCTGTCCGTGCCTTCTCTGTGGTCAAAGCTCTCTGTATATTAAATCCTCGGAAAGTTGATTTAATTTTGTTCGGATTCTCTTTGGAATCTAAAGACGCTAATCTGTGTCCACGATTAACTAATTTCCTAAGAACTTGTTGGTATAGGATAGTTGAATCGATTAATTTTCTTGTTGTCCTTGAATCTTTGTAATTCAGATTTAAAGGTTTTCTTATTTTATATCTGTCGTGTTTTTTATTGTTTTGTTTGTTTGGCGCATGATCTTTTGTATCAGTTTGTGGTGCATGTTTCTGTTTATGTAATTGCTGTTCATAGACGAGGTTTTGCTGTTCATATGCTATTTTTCGTTCTTCTTCTATCTTTGCTTTGTCTTCTAGCTTGGATTGCTCATAATCTGCTTTCTGTTGATCATATTCTGCCTTATCATAATCTACCTTCCCTTCATAATCTACCTTCTGATCATAATCTTTCTTCTCATCATAATCTTTCTTCTCTTCATAATCTTTCTTCTCTTCATAATCTTTCTTCTGATCATTATCGTTTTTCTGGTCATAATCTCTCTGTTCAGAATCTACTTTTTGATCATCCTTCTCTTTCTTTTGTTCGTTATCTTTTTCTTTTGAATATGTATCAAACGCAATTTCTTTCACTTCCTTCTCCCAATTGATAGCTTGGGCTATATATTTTTCTGTAGTTACTTCTGTCACTTTAGATCTGTAGTCTTTCTCGAATTCTACGTATTTATACGTTTCTGGTGCATTATTACTAGTAGTTTCTTCTCTTTGTCGAACTATATGCTGTAGACCTTCATGCTCATCAGATAAGTATTGTATATCATCTGCATTCTGTTCGTTCTCAGCAGACACATTTGCTACCATCTGTTCTGTAGCTTTAGCTACGAATTCGGCTATTTTCTCAGCTAGTGAGTTTGAGACGAATTTTTGCGCTATTTTCTTCACGTCTGCCATGTTTGCTGTTAGTAGAATGAAGGAGTGACCCATGTGAGATAGTATAAGGAGTTGTATTCCTGAAAATAATAGATGGTGAAAGCGCAAAAGACATCCATTAAAACTTTATCATTTATAATGTAGGTAGATGGTAGTAAATTTATTGCTATAGCTATACATCCGAAATCGCGCACTTGGTACCGTTTCTTAAATGGAATTTTTCAAACTTAGCTTTCATGTAAAGGTAGGTATGTACTAACCAACAAAATAAAACCGGCTAGGTGCCATGTTGCAACAAACGCTGTATAATATTTATAGCATTTTTATGATCCGATATGTTTTACTGTGAGATTTCATGTCCAATTATGATAGTCGATTTGAATATGACATGCAAACTGAAATGGATTTTTTTTGTATCGCTGTGGTGAACCCAATCAGACCTGTGGCGACCTCTAACTGCGATTGCCTGAACCACAAGGGCATCGTAATGGAGGTGCCACTTTACAAGAACCTAGCCATTTCAGAGCTTCACCGCTTCATCGCTAGATGGCGCTAGCGCGCTACTAACCGACGTTATTTGAATTCTAGAACGCGCTTACGAAGTTTTCAAGCACAATTCACATAATAGAACTATCCGACATTATCCGTTGGCTGAAAGGCCCTAAGGTATGTGGACCAGTTGGCGTCGACCTTAGCAAGGGTAGTACTACCTCTTTGCCATGAATTGTTTATCACCTACCTCCAAATTGGCGAAACCCGACGTGATCATCATCATCACCAAAAGACCTAATCGATTTTGTCCTTAATTTGAGATTTTTTACAAAAAATCATAGTTATCATTACTAGCCTCCGCCCACCGCTTCACTCGCGTACTACCATCATTTAGGTACCTACACATTGGGCCACTGGTTAAAAATTGTCCCTTAATGAATAAAAAACTCTTTATTGTACACAATAATTACAAAACATACACATATGAACCAATAGAACCCAACGAGACAATGTACAATGGGAGAAATCGCTTAGAAGCGATTTCTTCCTTCCTTGAAGGAAGAAATCACCTGACGTTTCCTGCGATTGGTTGCGGTCGGTTGAACAGCGGAACGATTTCACTCGCATGCGTTTTGCTGAAGTATGAATCGTTACACTGTTCACTATTTATTTATAACATCGTCTTTATTTCAGCCATGCTATGTATGCAACAGCACGGGCCACGATTGCCGTGCGTTGCCGCGGCGCCGCACCGCGTCGGAAGAATCTGCGTTTTTTAACGGAGACTCACTGAAGAATGAACTACCGGGTAAGTTTTAGTTTTGAGTCCTGTCATAATACATATTTGGTGCAATGTTGCATTGCAATTGCAGCACTACTTTGAGGGTAGGTGGATCTCCCCCAATTTAATCCAAAGAGGTAGAGCTCCCCTCACCAGATCGGCCCATCTGGTCCACTTACCTGGCTGGCCTTACGGCCAACGGTTGAAATTGGATAGTTTTATAAAGGTTAGTTGTGCTTGAAAACTTCGTAATCGCGGTCTAGGATTCAGTACTTTGGTAATTTGTATGGGAATTTGCGTTTATTTATTTATTACACTACGATTGACGACGACTTGAACAGCGGAAGTGTTCCGTCGCTGATGCGTTCCGCAGAAGTATGGGGCGCTATGCTGATTTCTTCATGATGTTTTCCTTTAGCGTTTAGACCTCTGTTATTAATGTCTACACACGCCTGTAGTTGGCACACTTACATACCAGCTCCTAGACAAATTTTATTTTGATCCCAGCGGTCCTACTAAATAAATAAGAAACGTTCTAAACGGTCTGTAAGTGGATGGGTGACCGCCAGTGGCATTTTCATCTGAGCGCTTCCGTGCTTCGGAGGGCACGTGAAATTGTCGGTCCCGGCTATATAAGTCGTTAAGCCACGACGGAGGCCTTAAGGCGGCCTAAAAACTCTGTCACCAGAGTTGGCCACTGACTCATACGAACTTACTTAAATTTTTACTGAATATGCTTTTTGACTTTGATGATTTCAGTTCCAGAGGAGCTGGACGAGGTGCCTGAAGGAGTCGAAGACACAGACTTTGTGTTATACGTCAGCGCAGTCGAAACGGAGCGCTGTCGACGTGGCCTCACTGTCGCTTACGCGTCGCACTGTCAGCAAGAGTCAGCGTTAGACAGGTTAGATTGTTGTGATAGTACCTACGGTAGTTAGCGCTATTTCATAAGCTGTATACGCGAGCACGACAGAAACGCGACCTCACTGTTGCTTACGCGTCGCACTGTTAGCAAGAATCAGCGTTAGACAGGTTAGTTTGTTGTGATTGTACCTACTGTAGGTAGCGCTATTTTATAAGCTATATACGCCAGCACGACAGAAACGCGACCTCACTGTTGCTTACGCGTGGCACTGCCAGCCAGAGTCAGCGTTAGACAGGTCAGTTTGATATGACAGTACGTTATAGAGTTATTTCATAAGCTGTATCGCTAGTACCGTCAGCACGATAGAAGCTGAGCGCTGTCGGCGCGGCCTGACTGTCGCTTACGCGTCGCACTGTCAGCAAGAGTCAGCGTTAGACAGGTCATTTTGTTGTGATGTATTATCACAGAGAGTACTAGAGTAGGTAGAGTTATGTGTGAGAGCTGTATCAGTAATTACCGTCAGCACGATAGAAACGGAGCGCTGTCGGCCGGTGCGACCTGGCTGTCGCTTACGCGTCGCACTGTCAGCAAGAATCAAAAGCTTGCAGTCTGTCAACGAGTGCAAACTTTAAAAAAAGTCGGGACGACGGAAATGTACCAAATTCGTAAATATGGACATGCCTAGGACTACTCTTAGACATCTTCAAAGGATCTGGAACACAAAAGATCTGAGAGAATGTCTACCGCGCCTTGAGGAAATGGTGAACAGCTGTTTTAAAGTATTCTATTTGTATAACAAATCGAAACGGAAATAACGACATACCAATAATATTTTATCATGATACCTAGTAATTTTACTGATAGGATTGTGTTTCTAAAACCTTATCAGTAGGTAGGTAGATGTTTACTTTTGTTATAGGTATTAATCGATCCAAAGCAGGTTCAACAAAGAGGAGTGACATTATCAAAAGCGCTTCTGTGCTTCGGAGGGCACGTTAGATTATCGGTCCCTGCTATTAACGTAATAGGTGGTACCTACTTATCTCGCTAAGCCATGATGGACCGCCTGATCATAAAAAATAGAATTTAGTAAACACTAATACCTAAATGAATGAGATTAACACTTCGCTCAACATTCGTGAATTTAGCCGTTTTTCGTGACTGCGCCATCGAGATATAAGTACCTACATTATAACTCAATGGACTGCGCAGACAAACTGCTAACTTCACGAATGCGCGCGAATGCCTAGATCTGTAGAGCGAAGTGTACTTACCTACTATAAAATAAATGATTTTTTTACAGACCCATAGCTGGCCACGCGAATTTCTGTCCTGGCGAGCTTTCAACGAAGTATCGGGACTTGCCGTCAGTGCTATCTACGGTGAAACACGAAATGCTCCACGCACTGGGCTTCAGTGTGTCGCTCTTCGCATTCTACCGGTAAGCTCTTGTAGACTTCTGTTGCCCTGGTACTTTTGTGGGACTGTTGTACCCGGGACGTTTCAAAACGAAAGCTTCTTCAGTGTCTGTCGCTGTTCGCAATGTTCGCCTTTACCGGTAAGCTCTTGTAGACTTCTGTTGCCCTGGTACTTTCATGTGCTTCCGCCCGGGTGTGGTAACTAAAGATACCAGCCAAAAAAAGTCCCTCGCCTGCTGGTAGCTTAGTTCGACCGATTTTAAAGAAAAATGGCACAAGGGGCGGCATGACGTTCGGACCTTCAAAATCAGTCAAAGACCCTAAATCTTTCTTTTTTTCAAGGGATGATAATGGCGAGCCCCTCACACCAAGAAGACCAGATACCGGAACACCGCCATTAGATGAAGAGTAAGTTAAAGAGTTTTGTTGAGAATAGAGTAGAGTAGACTACTTCTAGGTATACCTACGCTTGTACAATGAACCGCACGGAAGTGCTCGAGCCAGCGCGGCCCGCTAGATGGCTTCGCCAGATCTCGTTCATTCTACAAGCGTTTCTTTATCTTGTTACATTGTTCATAAGGTTCATAATGGCTTGCTATAAAACTAATTGACGCGTCGCTTGCCAATTTTTGAGCCGTATTGAAACATTCCAGACTGCAAATTCACAAGTGGTCAGACCGTGTGGTACGGAACGTGACCCGCAAAGACTGGATGGTGCGCGGCGGGTATATCGAACGCACCTTCAAAATGATGGTCACCCCGAGAGTTGTTCAAGAGGCAAGTAGAAAAATATCGGCCTTTAACTATACAGAAAACTAAGCCTGTCTGTGATTCAGCCGACAGACTTCAGCGGAATGCATTCGAGTCGAAATCGGTCAGCTGTTCAACCGACCGCAACCAATCACAGTGCAAGAAACGTTTTGGATCAACTCATGCATTGTGTTTGGTCAGTTAACTGATAAGTTTATGTAATAAATTATACTTCTTGTTTTGTAAATACATAAATAATTGTAGGTACAAGAAAACCAGACCCGAGATAAATATTTGCAGATCATACAAACATTTATCCCGCGGCGGGGATCGAACCCACAAACTTTTTGCTTATGCGGGCTTTTACCTATTGCGCCACAGAGATCGTCAAATTGTTGTTCCAGGTTCGAAACCACTTCAACTGCTCGTTATTAGAAGGTGCTGAGTTGGAAGACCAGGGGGGTGAGGGAACTGCTCTTACACATTGGGAGAAGAGAGTTTTTGAGGTAAGTAATCATGTCATACATGAGTCATCAAAAATGGGGTCTGCTACTTCAGAAAGCCAAAGATCCGTTGTGTCTCATCATCATCAGCCCGATCTACCTTACTGGGCAGACCTCCCTTTGCTTGTGCCATCCAACACGATCTAGCGCCAATCCCATCCATAGGCGGATCCAGGGGGGGGGGCACGGGGGCACGTGCCTCCCCCAGACGATATTTTTGTGTACCTACTAACTACAAAAAAATTGTGAAATTTTTGTAAGTTTTTGTTTCTTGTGCCCCCCCAGAAAAAAATCCTGGATCCGCCCATGATCCCATCCATCTACGGCCCACAGCCTGGTTATGTCATCTGCCCATCTCGCCGCCGGACGTCCAACGTTTCCATAGCCTTCTCTTGGCCACCACTCATCTCCTCGCCTCGCAATGTGTCCTCCGTTGTGTCTACTGTACTTAAATGTAAATATTTTTCAGAATGAAGCCATGACAGGCACCCACACCCAGAACTCGGTATTCAGTCGTATTTCCCTCGCGATGATGGAAGACACGGGTTGGTACAGAGCAGATTATACCCACGCGGTGCCATTGGACTGGGGCGCTGGTAGAGGCTGTCAGTTCGCAACTACCTCGTGCAAGCAATGGCTGAACAAGAATACACTTAGGTATGTGTTTATAAAAAACGGTGGCACTCCCGGAATGCCTACGGAAGTGAAAACTTGAGCGACGTTCTCATCATCTTCTTGCCCATGTCCCACTCTATGTGGGGACACACATGTATTCCTCTTCCATTTCCCTCTATCAGCCGTCATCTCAGCACTCATACTCTCATATCATCTTTCACACAATCCATCCATCACTTCTTCGGCCTACCTCTACTCGTAATATCCATCCACATTCATACCTACCAAGTAATCTTCTGGTCACATGACATTCTTCCCTTCTCATTACATGCCCATACCATGACAACCATGCCAAACTTGAACGATGTTCTAAACTTAAAAAAAGTATAAGTATTGCCTCTGTGAGATACAATCGAATTATGAACCGATAGACCACTGTCGCTAATGACGCTGAAGTCGATATTGCCTATAAAGAGGTAGGTATCGGTAACGCCGACAGACCCCGACTTTTGGCGAAGTTTGCCGAACGGTGTCGGTAACAGGTCATTCGCGATTTCAATGACTTTTCTCCATCTCAAAAATGCCCAACGTGCCTAATGAAGTTTTCACTTCAAAGACTGGCCCTGAAATTCAATTTTAAATTGGAATAGGAAGTCGATTTCTTCTTTAAAAAATTGCGGTGAGCGAATCGCTAATTTTGTTCGCGAGGTCTCCTGTTCTCACGGACTATGTACCTAATTTTGTCATCCTCAACATTTTTTGTGCAAACTGATTTGTACTTGTTTCTTCATTATTTGTAACTAACCTAAAATTATTTTACAAGCTTTCTGAATGAGACGACAGAGGAAGAGTAAGTAATATTTTTTCCCATACTTTAAAGACTCAAAGACAAGACACTTAATTGTACTTTGTTTCAGAAGAAAATCACCAGCGCCATTTTGTTCGCGCATAAAAGGCAACCCTCTGCGCACTGAGTGCTCGCCTAGACGGAACGCAGTAGTACTATGTAATTTAGTGCGCCATGAAAACATTTTGCCACGACAATATCAGGTACCTAATTCATCAATAACATCTTTATTTTTTTATTATTTATTTTTTAAGATTTTAATAAAAGATCTCATAATATTAAGGAATGTTTGTTATACACAAATACAATTTTTATATTTAATTACCTACTCATAAAATTTTGCGATGTCCTTGCAGGACTCATGTGTTAGCTATTAAGTATACTTATGCCTAAGAACTTGTACACACACATGTAAGCAATAAATACTTTGACTTTGACTTTAAGAAAAAAAAAACACATGTTACAGTCGATAAATCTAGGCATTTATGAAGATAGTCCTTATAATACGCTACGCAATAGACTCATCATGCAAACCTCATCACGCAGTAGTATCATGAATAACTTACAAATGCCCAGATCTAGGGCACCTATTCGCGTTCGTTTTTTCGTTCGTTTGATGAATATTCGGATGCTTCCCACCACGATTTCTGACTTCAAGGGTAAATTTTTCGGTTTGGAATATTTGGTCCTAGGTAAGGACCGTGTTTTATCGTTGTTGTTGTGGGAAAAAGCAACGAGAATACAGCCCCATTCGGGTCGGAATAGCTCAGCTGTTCAACCGACCGCAACCAATCACAGTGCAGGAATTGATCCAAAACTGACGTTTCCTGCACTGTGATTGGTTGCGGTCGGTTGAACAGCTGAGCTATTCCGACCCGAATGCATTCCGCTGAACTCTGAATCGCTACCCTGGTCGTGATGGCGTCGTCTTGCTAGATCGTCGAAGATAAACAACGTTCTGTGTAGCATTTTCATTGAACGTTTCCGTGCTTCGGAGCGCACGTTAAATTGTCCGTCCCAACATAAAACTCTGTCACAAGATGGTCAGAGACTCGTACGAACTAACTGAGCAGTTCAACACCGATATCACAAACAATACTTTACTCAGTAAACTAGCAATACTATGCGAAGTGAGGCATTTCTCAGTGCGTTTCAGATGGCAAGCCTTCCAATTCATAAACAATACACACAGGTATTCACAAACATTACTAAGGTCTCACAGTGCGCGCGGACGCACAGGGTTCCAAAAACCTAATCATTTTGAGACCCTGTGCGTCCGCTCGCACTGTGAGATGAGACCTCATAGTAATGTTTGTGATACAGGCTTAGCCTAGTGCGGGGTTCGATGTAAATTATTTATAATAATTGTAATTTTATGTATTAAGTTTTATGAATAAATAAATAAAATAAATGTTTGTGAATACCGGTGTAAAAGTTGTGTTGGTTGTGTGTGGAATTTTGATTTTATTTCTTTGTAACTCATTAATGTTAGAAATGCCTATTTAGTTTAGTTGAGTCCATATTATAGTGCATGCTGTGGCGTCCTATAACTGGGAAAACGTTAGATTTAAGAGTGTGCCATACGCCGCCATTTTGTAAGCGGGACAGCGATTGTGATTTGTTCGGCGTGTGAGGAGTACAGAGCTATGGATACGCAAAGTTATTTTTGGCGGTAAAACACTTTTTAGCTAATTACAAGTTATTTAAACAACCAATCGAAAAATTAAAAGACAAAACTAAAGAAATACTTACTTATAGGTTTCTTGACAAAACAAAAACCCACCAAAAAACGTGTGCTGTTCCTGAGATAAATAGCAAATAGTGTGCAAAACATGTGTTTTTCAAAAAAATATTTTATCGAGAAAACTTTCACTAATCGTGTTTTTAAAACACGAAATCCAAGATAAAACAATGAAGTATCATTTACCTAAATATGAAGGTTGTAGCTTTCATATATTCTGAGATAAATAACGATTTCGAATAACAAAATTGCTTAAATCGCTCCTGCACACTCTTAAGTAGCTTAGTTAAGAAATTGATAATACTTACTTTTGTGATTTTTCCGTTGGATGTCCTTAATAATAATAATAGCCTTTTTATTCTGACCTTTACAACTGAATACATCTTTTTTAATTATTTTAAATAATACACTTATACGTATTTTATGGGTAAATGTGTTTTTATTTTTTATTTTTTGAAGGTCAGTTTGCCAGTCGGCATAGGCCTCCTCCAACCTTTTCCATTCTGTCCTTTCTTGTGCCACCCTGTTCCACGTCACTCCTGCCACCTGTCTGATGTCATCGTCCCACCTTTTCTGTGGTCTACCTTTTTTCCTTTTTCCTTCTCTGGGGTACCATTATGTGATTTTCTTGCTCCATTTGTCATGGCCTCTTAATTTTTGGATGTCCTTAAATAAATGAATTAAAGCCACATTTCTCCTCCAGCATTTCGACGTACTCCCCGGAGTGCCACCGGGTGAAGAAGCTCACTATGGCGGTTCAGTGTCTTTGGCTGACTACTGTCCATATCTACAAGAGTTTACATGGAGGCATAAGAACACGTTGGTCAGAGGGTCGACTTGTCGGTACGAGGAGAACACGCCTAGTAAGTAAACTTTTGTCTCTTTTGACGGTTCTGGGTTCTCTTTCCAGGGTTCTAAGCGGTTTTAAAGCGGATAGAGGGTCAATGTACTTAATTCAAGCTTTAAAAGGGATCCCTTTAATGACTCGACTTCTATTAATCAATATTAAAAGTGTTCTAAACTTGAGGGGCAAATTCAGTGAGTCTCTTTCTTGACTCTCCTAAGTCGGTTCTGTGTTCTTTTTCTAAGTTTTTGTGGATTTAGCGTTTGCGGATATTTGACCCTTTTAACACTTTGAGTGCCACTGATGCATATAATAAAATGCAAATGACGCTGCAGTTTTTTTTTCTTTAAATGGCGATCTCCTTTGGAACCCACTGAAGAGGGTAGCAGAGAACGCGTTAAAGGCTGACATAGTTGGCTTGGCTGTGAATAATGATGATTTAACATCTTGTTTCAGAGGGAGAGGTTAATTTCGCATTGGAGAATTACGGAACCCATTCGAAATGCTTTGAGCATAGCAATCGAGTGTGGGAACAGAAATCATGTAGACAGGTAATCTACAAAACATGTATTCTACTTGTATTACTATACTAGTATTATATTATATGGGCTATAAGTGTGCTATAAGTAAGTATAACACTACAAAGATATCTAGACGACCAAAGACGACCAAGTGGCCAAAAGAGGAAACAACGACGCCATTTTGAAATGTCAATCTGTCTGCCATTTGTTTCCAGTTTGCCGTATCCGCCATTGCTTGTTTGCTCGGTGTGTTTTTTTGGTTTGTTGTGGGTGCTTTGGTCCCTTGCCTACCCACTTTACTGTGAAACGTTTTTTTGGCAACACCAAAGGCCATAGACATTTATTTTCTCTATGCCAAATGCGATAGCAGCGCCTCCCTCACCGGAACAGATATCCTTGTGGTACTATACTTAGGTCCATACATAAATCAAAATGTCATCATGTCATGCCCCCTGTGACCCCCTTTCCCCCTCTAACCGCGCCTGCTACACCTATTCATTCAATTTTCAGATTCGAGAGTGGCAACACTGGGGATCGGGTTGCTATAAGTATAAATGTGAGAGTGGAAGACTGCATATTGTTGTAAGTACTACTTAAATAATTTCACTTAAAATCGTTTTCAGTTCTTAGCCCAGTCGCATAGATATACCTAAGCATAAATATGTTAGGAAACCTCGGATATTATGCTGAATTTTCATATATTAAACCGCGATTATCGCGGCGAAAAATTGTTTCCTATACAGACACAAAGAAAATCACTAAAACATAGACAAGGTATACCTAACCATCGAGCAATAATTCTAACTCGATGTCTTAAATAAATAAAAATTCCGAAAGAACGAACGGATCATTACAATTAATGAAAATAACTTAGGTAAATCACAGATAAAGAAAATTTAAAGAATAAATTCGAATTGTTTCAAGAAACATTGTTTGTTCTAGGTGGGTAACTACACCTATACATGTTACCACGCCGGTCAGGTGCTACAAGTAAGAGTTGTGAAGAAGGGCTGGTTGCACAAGGGAGGAGTGCTTTGTCCGCCTTGTAGGGAATTGTGTAAGGAGGAGTTTGACGTAAGTATCATTCATTCCTTTCATTCTCGATGATTTTATTAGTTCAATTAATTATTCGTTAATTCAATCATCATCCCATTAACACATTCAACAGCATCTTCCTGTCCTTGTCGCTCTTTTTATGTGGGTTCAAAAGTTTGATGTAAGTATCGTAGGTACCTTTCTATGACGTGTATTTCTTAAGTACCAATAAATGTGTTTATTCTGTTTATTCATCTTCTTGATGTTCAGCTTTATATTATTCATACCTATGTTGGGGAGATGTGGGGTCGAGAGTTTCATGTAGGTAAGTATCAAAATAGGTTTCATTCATTCATTTAATATACAATCATTCGTTAATTCAATCATTTTCATTCATTCATTCATCATCTCTATTTATTTATTAAGTTAAGTTTATTACGTTTTTTAGTTATAAGTACCCACTTTTTAGTCAATCAGTTCAGTCAAATCAGTTTTGTAAAATATAGGTACCTACCTAAATATGTTGCTACTTAACTACCTAGGTTACCTACCTATTGAGTAGTTTTTTTATAAATAAGTATAATTGGTAATGTGTAATTGGTACCTATAATTTAATATATTTTGTTCCAGTCAAGAAATGAATACTGCAAGCCGGGTGAAGAACCATTGCCACCTAACCTATATCCCCACGATAACCTCAAATGCAGCGCGCCCGCGCTAACCCCCGCCGCCATCTTGTTTGCGGCCGCCATTTTGTGGACTGTTATACAATAAGACTTATCTGTGAATTAAAATATTGTACCTAGATGATTTTTACAGGTAACTAAGACTTATAGTGCCACGAACTTATCTGAACCGGTGAGGGGGCGCTGTTATCGCATTTGGTGTTGGCAGAAAAATACATTTTATAGTAAAATTCGTTAGTTCCTCTTTTGTCCACCGGTCCAGATAAGTTTGTGGCACTGTAGGTACTTCTGAAGTTTTTTTAAAGTGTCCCCTTTAGTGTACATAGAATACCTGACGTTGTACCTAACTAGCAAAAGTGTCAAATCAATAGGTAGGTACTTGTAAAATCAATACTTCGACTCTCACTCAACTTATGAGGTAGACCATAAGTTTTTTATTATGCTTCAGTTTTATTTCAGTTTTTTTGTTAAGCTAATGTTACCAAGAAATTATGATAAAAGATGAACTGAATTTGATGTGATTTTGCTTAGATACCTATGATGATCTTATTCATAAACCTTTTATACTTTATGGCTCAATGCACATTGAAATGGCAAGCGATGCGACAATTCGTTTTATAGCAAGCCATTATAAACATTATGAACAATGGGACAAGATTTAGAAACGCTTGTAGAGTGAACGAGATCTAACGGGCCGCGCTGGCTCGAGCACTTTCGTGTGTTTCATTCTAAAAGCTTTTCTCTATCTTGTAACATTGATCATAAGGTTTATAATGGCTTGCTATTAATCTGATTGAAACGTCGCTTGCCAATTCAATGTGCATTGAGCCTAATGGCATGTTTCATAACAAGTTACAGTGAACGTAAGTCTTGAAACAAATTAGAAACTAGAGAGATGGTTGGAGCGATATGGGGGAGGCCTTTGCCCAGCTGTGGGAAGAAATAGGCTAAAGAAAAAAAAAGCAGATGATTAAATAAGGCCAAAATAATTATTTATTGGTATAATTTTCTCAATATTACCATTAATGTAATTTATAATTATGAGATTATTTTTGCTTAAGTTCTTTTAAAAAAAATCATCTATTTTAGCTCTTATAGGTGTGACTGACTGTCATTTAATAAGGTTGGAATATAATATCTGTCGGTGTTTTTAATGGCTTTAAAATACTTTAAATAATGAAAATGAATAGTTTTAGTTAAATAAATATTTTAATGAAAATAAAATTGTAAATACTACTACCAACATTCTTCTGGATAATGAAGCTTTTTAATTGTTAAATTATTATTAAAATCGATTCAGCATTTTCAGAGTTTATGGTAAAAAAAAACTAAATTAGTATTCTCTTACAATATTTATTTATCAAAATATGCATTTGACTTAAGAGCAGTGATTCTTATAAAGCAAGTTTTTTGGGGACGCTTCCTACTGGCAGTGACCTGGATTAGTTGAGCTATCTACAGATCGATTTTAACGATCCTTAGGTGGCTCAACTGATGCTATTATAAGTAGGTAATTAAGTACTTAAGTTATAAAATAAATACTGAACATTTTTCGATGTGATTTTAGGTATGGAGACTTGTTTTCTAAGTGGCAAACTGTTTAAAAGCTTTATGTAAAAATGTTTAGAATTAAGTAAATACTTAGATAGCCTTATTATGTACTTATTTTTATTTATTTGGTAAATAATAGGATCCAATATATCTACAGAAGAAAAATTAAAAATAGTGTAACTACCTGTATTTTTAAAACTATTAGATATAGGTACTCATTCAAACGTTTGAATATAAATATGTATAATAATTTTTGTACCTACTTATAGGTAAATATTTTCTACGGTTTTATTGAAAAGAAAAAATGCGTAGTAGATATTCCCCGAATTTTAGTGACCTAAATTTGAAATGAAACAGAAATATTTTCAAATCTCTTATGTGGATCTACCTTAAAGGCTCAATGCACATTGAATTGGCAAGCAACGCGACAATTCGTTTTATAGCATGCCATTATAAACCTTATGAACAATGGTACAAGATATAGAAACGCTTGTAGAATGAACGAGATCCGGCGAAGCCATCTAGTGGGCCGCGCTGGCTCGAGTACTTTCGATACTACAAGCGTTTCTATATCTTGTACCATTGTTAATAAGGTTTATATTGGCTTTCTATAAAACTAATTGACGCGTCGCTTGCCAATTCAATGTGCATTGAGCCTTAGTAAACTAATTTACTCTTACATGCCATAATTATTTATTTTACTTATAATTTCGTCCTGTTGTAAATTTATGTTATTTACTAGTCTTCTTTCTTATTTTTATTTAGTTAAATTTTGGAATCAAGTGAACAACAATCCAATCAAGTAGGTAACTTAGTTTCGATGTGCATTAGACCATTTTGTATGAAAAAGCGTTTTGTACTTATTCGAAACAGCTAACTTCACGAAGGCTCAATGCACATTGAATTGGCAAGGGACGCGTCAATTAGTTTTATAGCTAGCCATTGTAAACGAGGTCTGGCGAAGCCATCTAGCGGGCCGCGCTGGCTCGCGCACTTTCGTGTGGTTCATTCTACAAGCGTTTCTTTATCTTGTGTCATTGTTCGTAAGGTTTATAATGGCTTGCTATAAAACTAATTGACACGTCGCTTGCCAATTGAATGTGCATTGAGCCAAATGCTTAGATTAATTAGCAGATTAGCATACTTATGTACCCAAGATCTACGAAATTATCATAATTTTTTATTTAGTCTATTGTAAATAATTAGCGTTTATTTTTGGTGCTTTTAAGTGGATACTTTTATTTCATTCCTAAATATAAGATAAATGTACATAAGTGTACCTACGAAATAATTGTTTAAAATTATAAATTGGCTCACTAAAGTACTTAATTTATTAAAATCTGTTACTCTAGTACTTAAAAATTAAGAAAAAAACTTAAAAGATAGGGCTAAAATAATTTTTGTGTCTGAAGGAATTTCAACTGAATAAATTCGAAGAACAGTAAAATCTTGTTTATTGTGCAATAAAGTCCAATAATAGTGTAGTGACCCCCCCCCCCAATTTCAGGCTGCGACCGCGCCTGTACTTACCTAGTTTAAAATTAGACACAAAAATTAGTTGAAAACTGCAGAATTCAGACAAAATTAAGTACTTATATAAAAAGTAACTTTCAAAAATGTGATTGAATTTGAATTAATCTGTGTAAATGATCTGTATTTATAAATAAAGAAATATTTTGAAAATGACTACGGTGTTTTATTAAGGTAAATAGGCTTATAAATAAATAAATAGGTAAGTAAGTAGTTCAATATTGCTAGACATTTCATACAATTGCCTCAGTGGTCCGTTTACCATTATCCCAAAGTAAGCAGAGCTTGTGTTAGGACAACCACTTGCTAAAATATTAGGGAATTAATGAATCAGTAAGTAGGTAGGTATGTCACGCACGCACGCGCGCCTTATTGAATCCCGGTTCCTTCTTGGTACCCAATGATGTTTTAAACAGAGAAATGGGATACTAAGTTACTTATTATAGTATACAACATCATTGGTTATATACCAGTATAGAATCTGTGTTGGTACCTTCGATCAACTATCGAAGGTACATAAGAAAAAATCGCAAAGAGCGAGCGGAGCTTAGTTATAGTTACTCTGTGGCGGAGCTCTACGAAAGGAGGATTCGTAAACGTTCCATACTACGCATTGATATTCGTGGTTTTTGAATTTTTTACGTATATTGGAGTGCTAGTCTGCTATATTTGCGAAGCGTGTATTATTACTTTTAATTTAAACAACGATGTTACTAAAATTGATACTACATTTATTAATAAAAGCAAATTGAATTTCATTTCTAAAGACAAGTTTTTTTTACAGGCTTTAAAGTATAGTATAATGAGATTCTAAAATGAAAAAATTAATTTGATTTTTTTTTTCGAACTGGCTTCGCAAATCAGCTTTTTGGAATCGTGTTTTGCTTGTTGTAATGTCAAACTAAATAAACGTCAAACGTCAAAATTGACAAAATAAGCAAGTGACACGTAACTTTGTTTAAATTAAATTACATATTTTCGACCTCCAAATGTGCGAATTTGTTGAAATTATCGAATGTGCCGGTAAATAACAAGTTGGCGAACATGTCTGACAAAAGTTTCGGTGACCACAGCAACAGGAACGTTGTGAAAAACTCTCTTCTCTCGAGTGCTGTTATTGGTCTCTCGTTAGAAGACTTGACACACAAAGCCGTTTTTCTGCCTGCTTCGCCGAGCCAGGGACAAGTCGCAAGATCAGGTGAGTACTCTAATGTATTTTTATCCTACATTCGCGGATACAAAGCGATTTTTATGACGCGATCCGACACACAAGCCAAAATAGTGATGGTTGTGAATCGCGACAAACTGTCAAAACCGTTCGATTTTCGAGTAATTTTCGTCAGTTACTCGCAATTATTGTGTTCTTAGTGGCTTATTTACTTTGTACAGAACTGCTGTAGTGTTGGAAGTTGAGTTTTTCACTTAAACAGTGGATTTGCAGTGTTTACATAACTGTTCGAATAATGGCATCATTTCTGTACAAATCTTACAAAAACGCACCGTTTGAGAACGGTTTCACACCAGACTTGGCTCTTACAATCAAAACAGTGTATAGAAAGGTGATACAGGTCATCAGAATAGCTTTTGTGAGTTCTAAACAACTTCTGCATAATATAGGCTCGGTACTTTGTATGTAATTAATTTATTAACATCATCAACCCTATCTTAAAGAAGAAGAAGGATAACCTAATACGATAGAGAGAGTAGGTACCTACTATACAATATAATTATAGTATAATTTAACAATATATAATTTAACAATATACAATATATAGTATAATTTAACATTCACTAAAATAATTGATGAACTAACTTACCATATAATATACCTATTTTATGTGTTCACATTTACTATTTAACACTGTTCTTTGATCTGAGAATAAATCCTTTTCTCCTAAAATAAACTTTCCGCTACAAATCTTTGATTGTGCCTCCATAAATCAACATTTTAGGAGAATGTGAGATGAAGTGATGTTTCTATTATTTATCTCGGGTCTGGGTGTTACTATGTATAATATGTATGTATTTACAAACAAAAAGCATATAAGTAGTATATCAGTTATCCGGTTCTCATAGTACAAGCTTTGCTTAGTTTGGGGCTAGATGATGCTGTGTGAAATGTCCAGCATTATTTATTTATCAATTTACTTGCTGATTAAGTCTTCGTTATCTGCCTTTCACAACCTACATACCCTACAGAAGTGCTTGTGGTCGTGCTTGCTTAGTCATTATAGATTGCCAAAGTTAAGCAACGTTCGAAACAGTCTGTAAGTGGATGGGTGACCGCCAGAGGCAAATTTATCTGAGCACTTCCGTGCTTCGGAGGGCACATTAAATTGTCGATTGGTCCCGGCTATTTAAGTTGTTAAGCCATGACGGCCTTAAGGCGGCCTAAAAACTCGTCACCAGAATTGGCCATTGACTCATACGAACATCACATAGCGCATGATTAATTGTTGGCCCCAGCTAAAGCCATTAACCCTTTGTGATGTGTATGTCTGAGAGACCAGCCCGGCTAGCGTGCGCGACGTGAGATATCTTGTGCACGAGAAACGAGAAATTAGTAGATTGTGAAGAAATGAAGAACCCCGGCCGTGCAAAAATGGATTTTGCGTTTCGTAAAATATATATGCACTTTAACACGTGCTCTAAACGGTGAAAGAAAACATCGTGAGGAAACCAGTTAGTATTCTTATAGGCAGCGATGGGCTTGCAACCTTGTCACGTATGGAATACTAACTTCTGCAAGATGTGGGCATGTATCAAATATGTATTTGGACATGCCTCTGACTACCCCTACCCCCTCCAAAAGCGCTGACATTACACTTCGTTTGTCACGGCACGAGTAATTTCTCGTCGTTGCCTTGCGAGGACGAGATAATTGACGACAAACTTGTGAAGACACAGAGTGGAGTTTGATCACAAAAATAGCTGCGGCATCTATCTTGCTTGAATTAGGTTCTAACAACCTATCATAGTGTAAGTCTACAAGGACAAACTACTATGTTGTGGTATGCATGTTATATAAGCCTATAAGAATACTAACTGGTTTCCTCACGATGTTTTCTTTCACCGTTTAGAGCACGTGTTAAAGTGCATATACATTTGACGAAACGCAAAATCCATTTTTGCACGGCCGGGGTTCTTCATTTCTTCACAATCTACTAATTTCTCGTTTCTCGTGCACGAGATATCTCACGTCGCGCACGCTAGCCGGACAGGTGGTTCGAAAAAGTCTTACTTTTTTAGCCGCCTTTGAATTGAGTTGAGATTTCATGTATTTTCCTCATTTTGCGTCCCCCTGCGATAGCGCACCCTGCACGGATGATACAGGCGCACATCTTGAACTTTTCGAACAAACCCGGCCTGTGAGACCGGCGTCACAGAATATGTAAGTCAAATTCACGTCACAAACGGCGAAAGACAGAGGTTTTAAAGCATCTTAAAAACCAGAGCTGGCTACTCACTGACTCATACAAACTTACTCCGAGTAGACTCAGACATCAGATTATGCAAACATTTTATCCCACTGTGACAATTGTATTTGTAAAATAGCCAATCACTCGCAGGTGCTTATCCCACTCATATAATAAAGCTGAAAGTTTGTGAGTTTGTTTAGATGTTTGTATGTTTGTGTATCAATCATGCCTAAACCAGTGAACTGATTTGGATGAAACTTGGAATAGGTGTAGATAGTGACCTGGAATAGCATAAAGGCTATTCAAAATGTTGGTACCACGCGGGCGAAGCCGCACGCAGAAGCTAGTACTAAAATAAAACAACAAAATATCCAAGAGACTTAATTTTATTCAAAAATCTTAACTTCAAAGATAATATGGCTCCGTTTTATCTTACACTACTTCTACCCGTATTAGTAAAATAAATTTGTATCTGTTAATGAATATAAATAGTTTTTACATATAAAAATACTATTCGCTCATTTTTTATTTATAAAATGTATTTGTCACTCAAGCACACACAAAATACAGTACGAAATGAGGGTAGAAAAACAAAAAGAATACGACAAAAACTAAAATCCTGTATGTACAATACGCATAACCGATCTTTAGCGCTCTGAAGTAGCTGCGCAGAACCCATTTTTGTTGACACCTAAAAGACGAAGACAGCGTTGCAGCTATACAATGCTGTCTTCGTCACTCGCTCACTCGCTTAGTTTGCTGCATCGTACTATCTCGCCTACTCACGCCAACCGAATCGAATGCACCTAACTTCAGGCAGACAAAAATCGGTTGGGCGAATTGTATGTATAATATATGTGTGCTACAGCAGCAAAATTTGTTTCGATGTTAAAATCATGCTCACACGATCGCAAGCCTAGGTATATCTGCATTAACTTACATAATTTGAATCCAATATTATGGATACAATCTTTGTCATGATTCATTTGATAACAAGTTTACTTAAGCTAGAAACATATTATCGGACGCCGCTGACGTCCGAAAGCTCAAGGACACGTCCGCGACTTACGTCCGATAGTTTGCACAGCTCAGCCCCCTTACCATGGCGTTTGTCTAGGTACCAGAGAATAGGAAGAAGTGACAGTAATGACATTATAGTGTGGATATAACGCGTAGAAAGTGGAAAAAAAGTTACTTTTCTACGCGTTTTATCCACACTCTAATGTCACAAATACACTCTAATGTAATTACTGTCATTTATTTCTATTCTCTGGTACCTAGACAAACGCCATGGTAAGGGGGCAGTATACAATCATTATCCAGATCGCGGCTGTCGCATCCGATTGTATGTTTCTAGCTTTAGCCCACAATTTAGTTGATAACAAACATAATAATATGTAGTACATAGAAATAAGTCTTTGTAAATCTTCATATAAAAAATCCAGCATCCAACAATGTATGTTCATCTAGGATTATTTTTACCCACGACGGAACGGAGATATAGTATGCGATTGGGGTGAGAGGTTGTGTAATTTTTGTAATAATTTTATAGTGCTAATTTTATAGTGCTAATCCACACTTACTTCATTAAGAAATGAAATGTCTTATCAAAATTTTGGATTCCAACAGGATTCGAACCCGCAACGATCAGACGATCCTCCTAAAGCCGGAGTGCCTTACCGCTCGGCCACAGAACCCTAGTCGTCACAATCCAAATTTTTGATAAGCTCATATTATCGGTTAAGCGCCATCTACACGTTTCATGCTCATTGTCCGAAGTTACATTCAGAATCAAATGACTAAGAGATGTCGCTTTAGCTAAATGCTTGTGGGTGCATCTTTTTGTTCCCATTTATTGGTAAAAGGGTTCTTAACTTACAGCAGATGGCTTGGCTTATAAGCCATGATTGAAGACAGTCTAAGAAATGGGTCACCAGAGTTGTATAGCTTATAAACTTATTTAAGTACTAAAATTATGACTTATTAAAAAAAAACTAAGGTAACTATTATAAATAACTTTAAAATCACAATTTTTCGGAATGTAGCAACTTAAATTATAATTCTGAATCACCATCTTGGGTGCCAACATTTGCCATTTGAAGTTTCTAGTATGTCAAAAATCGATTGACAAAAAAATCACAATTTACCAATCCAATGTACGACTGTAAATCTTTTAGACTAACTGACATTCCTTGATGATGTGCTGTATGGTAGTTCGCGTGATTCTTTTCGCCGTCTCACGCAAAAGAAGATAAGATATGATATTAATATGATAATAGCTATCGCTAACAGCACTCCTAGGACTATAGCCGATATTGCCGCTGGGGTGTAGTAATCTGAAAAGATAAATTTCCTTTTAATAAAAAAGAAAATTGGGAAAGTATCAACACCTCGAGAATACTTACGTATTCCAGATCCTTTGATGACGTCTAAAGGGGTAGTCAAGCAAGAGGCATGTCCAAACTTTGTAACATTTTGAAAAAGTAAGCATTTCATACGTGACAGGTTACAAGCCTATCGCCACCTTAAAATACTATCTGTTTTCCTCACTTGGATATTTACTGATATCCATATTATAACTGATACTTTCTGGTATATCCACAGCATAACTATTGAAGTTCCCGTAAAATTCTACAGCGGTGACAGACGAATGAAAACGAGCTTAGGTACATATATATATTTTTTTTGTTTCGTGGATATTTACTGGATATATCCACATTATAATCGTTACTTACTGGATATATCCACGACATAACTGTTCACGTTTCCATAAGAATCCACAGCGGTTATAATGACGCGCGGCGCACAACACGTCGCGCGGTATGTCGCGACAACGCCCTCTCTTGAGCCGGATATAAAGTTGTTGTCGTACGACACGCCCATTGGTGATGAAGTTAGGCGGAGAAGACCTGGGAAGGAAAATTAACTATAGTAGGAAACTATGTAACATCTCAAACGTTGTATGAGCAGATAGAAGTCGGTTAAAAAATATGTGATCTACTCGTAGGTCTAGTCCAGTCCAATCCAACCCAGGCTATAGTAACTAGCCAAACCAAGACTATTTCTAGTCCTCTCTAGGGCTATAATTTCTCCAACATGCGTATTATTTCTTGACCTTCCCGGGCTATAACATCCAGCTTATCTTTACATTCTTAAACCCAATTCAGGCTATAATTTCCAGCCTATCTTCTGACCTCCAATCAAGTCTCGGGCTATACTTTCTCGCCTTGCCCGGGCTCTTACCTCCAACAGCATCCCGGGCTACAATACTAGCCGACCACACATGTTCCGCACAGTCGCTGCCCTGCCTTCCAATACAACTGCCTTGAAAGTTGTGACGTACTTCCGGCGCCCATACATCTGTTTGGGCTAGGTTCGGACTTGTTACGTAGATGTAGGCGGATATGGATACTTGTTCCTGACCTGGAAGTCAAATTCATTACTCAGAGTGCATTCACGCGATGCAAGTTTGGCTCGTTCTGCTAAGCCATTTAGCGGCCCAGCGAAGACCAAACAACAAAAATAATTTTGCAAATCGGTCCACAATTGACGGAGATATCGTTGAGATGATCTGATGATGGAGGAGCTGTTCAATGGAACTCCTCAGTGAATAACAGTAAAATATCAGTGTTTTGGGCTCATATAAATCAACTCACTAAAAGCTTGTACCTATTGAAAAAAGCATTTTTCAAAATGTTTAAACTATTATGAATCAAAGTAAAAGTTTAAGAAAGACTACCCTTTT
This sequence comes from Epirrhoe alternata, assembly GCA_963565295.1. Taxonomy (NCBI): domain Eukaryota; kingdom Metazoa; phylum Arthropoda; class Insecta; order Lepidoptera; family Geometridae; genus Epirrhoe; species Epirrhoe alternata. Next base: position 3,534,938 of record OY751403.1, read on the forward strand.
TTCATCATCATCATTTCAGCCATATAGCGTCCACTGCTGAACATAGGCCTCCCCCATCGATTTCCACAGCGATCGATCTTGTGCAGCCTGCACCCACACCCAGCAACCTTTACCAGATCGTCTTTCCATCTAGTGTGGGGCCGTCCTCTGCTGCGATTTCCGGTGCGTGCCTCCACTCGAGAACTTTTCTACCCCAACAGTTCTACGAGCTATGTGCCCCGCCCACTGCCACTTCAACTTGCTAATCCTGTGGGCTATATCGGTGACTATAGTGCGTCTACGGATCTCTTCATTTCTGATTCGAGAGAGACACCAAGCATAGCCCTATCCATAGCTCGTTGAGCGACCTTGAGCCTGGAGGCCCATAGTGAGGGTTCACTTTTTTCAAATGATCCAAAATAAAAGGTAGATCATTGATGATTACAGTCAATTTAACTCACCAGAACCATAGGCAGTGAATGTGACAAAGTCCCTTGCACCAGCTTGAGCCGATCTTGGTATAGTCGCGCTGACTATAACATTCACTGTTTGCCCAGATTGTATGGTTTGCCTGAAAGATTAATAAGTGGTCGTAGGATATAATGAACACCATTAATAATGACGTAACAAACTCATTGATGCACGGACATGCATCCCACGACGGAATAGGATAAAGTAAATAAATAATGCTGTACATTTCACGCAGCGCCGCCTAGCCCCAAACTAAGCAAAGCTTGTACAGTCACGGATAATAAGATGTAAACACTCCATAATGTTTCAACCCATGTACAGGTCAACATGTCCAACAATGTTCTGGTATTTTTATTGATTTCGCCACTAGTTCAATTTGAAATCAATTAGAACATATCATACATAGAAACACCCAGACCCGAAATAAATATTTGCAGATCATACACACATTTATCCCGCACCAGGAATCGAACCCGCAACCTTCCGCGTCTAGGCTACACTGTATCCTATCCTATCCTTTCCGCCTGATACCGGATACAGGATAGGACAGAGTTTCCATTTAACCCACGGATATAACCTCTCTTCAAAAACTCTCAAACTCGTAATACGAAATACTTACGAAACTGGAGTAATATCAGTCAAGAATCTCAGTTCTCCAACTGCGCCAAATCTGAACCTCACAGCTTGTTCTCTATAGTTGGTGACCTCGAAATGCAGCTGAAACAGGCAAACTTGTTAGAACTAATATAATAAACCTTGAAGTGGATTCTGATCTTGGATAAGGTGAGGAATGAATATATTCGGGGAAGTATGAAAGTAGCGCCAGTAACTGATAAGTTGAGCAGCAATAGGTTAGCGTGGTATGGGCATGAAATGCGGAGGGATGGAAGTCATGTAACTAAAAGGGTGATGGAAATAAATGTGGATGGATATGTCAGTAGAGACCTAAGAAAAGATGAATTGTGTGAAAGAAGATATGGAAAAGAAAGGAGTTGATACGGAGATGACGAGTGAGTTGTGCCGACCCCGCATGAGCGGGATAAGGGCAGGCCAATGATGATGATAATAAATCTTGAAGTTTGTGAGTTGTGCAGTGAACCAATTTGGATAAAACTTGGAATAGGTGTAGATTGTGACCTAGAATAGCATATAGGCTTAGGCTATTCAATCAAAAGTCGATAAGTTGACGGTGGCAAATCGAATAAAGGAGCTTTTAAAACTCATTTAGTCATTATGACTAAAAAAGAAAGTTTTTTTTAAGTATTAAAGTGTTAAACCACACTTAGGTGATTGAGAAATAAAAAGTCTAAAATTTCGATTGCAACGTCAGGATTCCGTGGCCCTGCGGCACTCCGGCTTCAGGATTGTCTGATCATTGCGGATTGGATCGTCAGAATCGAAAATATTTGATAAGACTTTTAAAAAATTATTAAAGAGCCAATCATAAACACCATGCAAAATGTGGATATGTGTGATATTGGACTTGCCCCTGACCCCCTCAAAAGATCTTGAGCGAATTGACTTCAATGTCTACCCTTTTTTATTAACTTACCTGTATGTTTTGACCGGGCGAACCGTAGAGTTTTGTGCTAAGTCCAATTTGAACTTCAGTCAAAATAGCTCCTTGCTGAGTCACCACCTGTAATACAATCCCACTCATAATAAAGCTGAAAGTTTGCGAGTTTGTTCAAATGTTTGGATAATTGGATGTTTGTATGTTTGTGTTTCAATCAAAGTCAAAGTCAAAAAGCATTTATTCAGTAGGACCGCTGGGATCACTTTGAAATCACGCCTAAACCAGTGAACCGATTTGGATGAAACTTGCTATTGGCGTAAATAGTGACCTGGAATAGCATATAGGCTATTCAAAATGTTTTTGCCACGCGAGCGAATCCGGGTGCAGAAGCTAGAACTTTAAAGTTAAGTAATTGGGACCGCTTGGGACGCAGAAGGTTGCGGGTTCGATCCCCGCCGCGGGATAAATGTTTGTATTTATCTCGGGTTTGGGTGTTTCTATGTATAATATGTATGTATTTACAAACAAAAAGTATATAACTAGTATATCAGTTATCTGGTTCCCATAGTACAAGCTTTGCTTAGTTTGGGGCTAGATGATGCCGTGTGAAATGTCCAGCATTATTTATTTATAAGTAACCTTCTGAACGGTCAGTGAGTGGATGGGTGACCGCCAATGGCATTATCATAGGGCACTCGTGCTTAAGAGGGCACGTTATTTGGTGCCGGCTATTAAGTTAAGCTATGGGCTAAAACACCGTCACCAGAGTTGGCCACTGACTCATGCGAACTCTTACTGTTTTGCTTTGTTAATGCAGTATATCTTCACTCAGAAAGGATATGATCTCCCTTTCCCACTTACATTCTTAACATATCAGCCTCTCTTTCTTCCACTCACCGCTTTGTAAATAGAAAGGGGGCAGTATATCTGCACTCACCTACGATTCGCTCTCTCTATCCCACTTACATCCTTAACATATCTATCTATCAGCCTCTCTTTCTTCCACTCACCGCTTTGTATATGGAAAGGGGGCAGTACATCTTCACTCAACAAAGATATGCTCTCTCTTTCCCACTTACATTCTTAACATATCAGCCTCTCTTTCTTCCACTCACCGTTTTGTATATGTAAAGGGGGCAGTATATCTTCACTCACCTACGATTCGCTCTCTCTATCCCACTTACATCCTTAACATATCTATCTATCAGCCTCTCTTTCTTCCACTCACCGCTTTGTATATGGAAAGGGGGCAGTATATCTTCACTCACCTACGATTCGCTCTCTCTATCCCACTTACATTCTTGACATATCAGCCTCTCTTTCTTCCACTCACCTGTGACACAGTTCTTCCAAAGGGCGCATTGCTGTCGTTGACCCTTAGTTTGCTATTCAAAGCGATTTCTTCAGCCAACTCCAAGTCGTTGATTGCATCAGGGAAGACTATGGACGCTGATCTTCCTAACCGTACTTCCGGTTGCTGTAGTGGACCAGATAGACGCACGAACGGTTCTCCTGAAAGACATTAAAAATAATAATTGAAAGAAAGAAAGAAAGAAAATACATTGATTCAACAAATCAACTAAGTAGGTAAGAAAATAAAACAGTAATAAAATTAACACAAATGAAAAATGACTGTTGAAAAGGCTGATCAACTCAGCAAATTGCCTAGATCCAGGGATCTGGCGCTGTTTTTCAGTGTCGCCTTAGAGGGGGAGAGGGGTAGGGGGACGGTGTGCGTAATGTGCTGTAACTGTAATGTCCCGGTAACACAAGTCTCTTGAGAGCCAGGGTTACACAGGGCAGCGCTAGTGTGAGCCAAAGTGTGAGCTTTTTGTACCTAATGTGTGTAATTGCTGGAAGAAGCTGAGAAAAGTATGATAGCCTACAAAACCTCTAGGTTTTGGAATTGTTCCATTTCATGAAGGCGAGTTTGGTTTTAATTATGTGTAGATTTATTTCTACGTAAGCTATACTGAGAGCTCATTCCATGGGCGAATACTACACACTCGATATCATCATCATCATCTCCCTGCCCTTTTTCCACATTATGTGGGGTCGGCACAACATGTGTTCTTCTTCCATTCTCCTCTATCAGCCGTCATCTCAACACTCACCCCTTTCTTACTCATGTCATCCTTCACACAATCCATCCATCTTTTCTTTGGCCTACCTCTACTCGTAAATCCATCAACATTCATACCAAGTACTCTTCTAGTTACATGACATTCTTCCCTTCTCATTACATGCCCATACCATGCTAGCCTGTTGCTCCTCATCTTTTCATTCACTAATAATACTAATAATAATACTACACACTCGATAATTATCACAATATTTATCTTGCAATATTTTGGATCGAATCTACATACTCATTGGCCTGCCCTTATCCCGCTCATGCGGGGTCGGCACTACATGTTCTCCTCTTCCACTCTCCCCTATCACTCGTCATCTCTGTATCAACTCCTTTCTTTTCCATATCTTTCACACAATCCATCCATCTTTTCTTAGGTCTACCTCTACTCACATATCCATTCACATTCATTTCCATCACCCTTTTAGTTACATGACTTTCATCCCTCCGCATTACATGCCCATACTACGCTAACCTATTGCTCCTCAACTTATTTACTGGCGCTACTTTCAGACTTCCCCGAATATATTCATTCCTCACCTTATCCATTCGCGTCACTCCACACATCCATCTCAGCATTCGCATCTCTGTTCGCAACTCTTCTCTACATAGTACACACTCGATGCTTATCGCGTCAGTACAACGGTAGAATTCATTCACTACAAACGTTAAAAATTACATATTTGATATTAGATCCATATATTTTCTGTCAAATATGTCACTTTTTAACACGAAGACGCAGATGGAGCAGTAGCAAGACACGATAAATATCGACCAGAGACTAGACACTCGATATGGATCGACGATACTTGACACAGATCATGGGATTTCTGGATATTTTGAAACCCAGCGATGCGTAAATAAATAAATAAAAATGAATATAATGAATAGCTCTGAACGGTGAAGGAAAACATCATGAGGAAACCAGTTAGTATTCTTATAGGCGGCGATGGGCTTGCAACCTGTCACGTGTGGAATACTAACTTCTGCAAGATGTGGGTATGTATCATATATGTATTTGTACATGCCTCTGACTACCCCCTTAGACATCTTCAAAGGATCTGGAATATTAAGATCTGAGAGAATGTCTACCGCGCCTTGGGGATACAGTCGTGACCCTGTGAATATCGTAATCTTTGATCACGTGATACGGATAATTATCGAGTGTGTAGTATGCGCCTGGAGTGTTCCCGAACGCACACACAACGTGCATGTGCGTGCACACACACAATTAAAACCAACCCGCCTTCGTGAGATGGAATAACTATACAAATCCCGTATAGATCACTCTACTTACCCTTGACATCTCTGCCTACTATCTTGACGTACACCTTGGATCCCTTGAAAGCTGGTACAGCAACATCCGCCACCAGCTCCGTCACGGTGTCCACTTTCGCCTCCTGACCCTCTCCTGTGATTGGTTGGTAGCTGGAATCAAATATTTTTATACGTCATACGCTTGAATCCCTCGCTGTCTCATGATTCTAGTTATCAACTCCCTCGTTTCATTCGGGAATTAACTATAAACACCCTTGCTGCCGCTTGGGAGTTAACCCAAGAATCCTTCGATGCGTTCAGGATTCAATATGGGGACATAATACATTGCTTTATCCCCGTGATGGTTACATAATTTATTAATCAACCCTTTAGGAAGTTAGTCAAAGGTATGGCCAAAATTACCTGAACGACAGCTTAGCCAGCTCAGTTCCATACTCGTCGATAAGCAGAGATTCCCTGACGCTTGCGACCGGTCCCGTCACTCTGATCCTCAGAATATCTGAAAATAACATCATTTTTTGTTCAGCTTTCTTCACACCTCAGAATAACTACCAATAAAAAAAAACAGTGACACGCCGGCAGAAGTGAAAACTTGAACGGTTCTAAACTTGACAAATAACCCGGTGTCGGTGAGCAGTCACGTGATCTTTTCGAGGCGAATCCAAGAATTTCTTCTCATCTCAAAACTGCCAAACGCGCCTAAAGTTTTCACTTCAATAATTTATTACGCTTTAAAACCAAAACAGGACCGAAAAGAGTGGCGATATAGAGAGGACGCCTGTACTCAGCAGTGGGTGCAACCGGGCTGAATAGAGAGAGAGAGAGAAAAACTAAACAAAAAAACCGACTTTATTTAATAGTTTTTTTTTAGTTTTAAGTGTGTGTGTGTGTGAAATAATTTGTTAATCAAATCAAATTTATTTCAGGCAACATTATTAATGTTTTTATGGATAAATAAATAAATAATAAATAATGCTGGACAATTTCACACAGCATCATCTAGCCCCAAACTAAGCAAAGCTTGTACTATGGGAACTAGATAACTGATATAGGTACTACTTATATACTTTTTGTTTGTACATACATATTATACATAGAAACACCCAGACCCGAGACAAATATCTGTATACCATACAAACATTTGTCCCACGGCGGGGATCGAACCCGCAACCTACTGCGTCGCAAGCGGACCTTTGCCCACTGCGCTACAGAGGTCGTCAATAATCGGGATTTATTGATAATCTGAAATAAATGAATAATAATAATTAATGTTAGAACGAAGAAAGAAAGTAAGATCTCTAAGCACTTAAACTCGTCATACAAACTAGTTCATCAACAATTTAGATAACCTATGATCTATATCGTCACTTCCTAGTGACGATATGGCGTAGATAAGATTTACTCTTTGCACCATTTGATGAATGCTAGAGGCTAGTGGTTGGGTTTGGGTTTGCTTGTCTAAGGGATTAAAAATTAAGTAAGTGCGTACGAGTCAGTGGCCAACTCTGGGTATTCGCATTCCTTTTTTCATTCGTTTGATGAATATTCGGATGCTTCCCACCACGATTTCTGACTTCTAGGGTCAATTTTTCGGTTTGGAATATTTGGTCCTAGGTTAGGACCGTGTTTTAACGTTTGAAAATTGGCCCTTGAAGTCAGAAATCGTGGTGGGAAGCACGCGAATACGGGCCCTGTCGATTGAGTTTTTAGGCCATCATAAGGACCTTAGGATATTTATGTGATGTTCATATTAAATTAAACCATCCTATGTCTGAAGGATTCATAAAACAAAAGAGAGTTAATTTTAAACGGTTGTCTACCAAAATTAAGTAAGTGCGTACGAGTCAGTGGCCAACTCTGGGTATTCGCATTCCTTTTTTCATTCGTTTGATGAATATTCGGATGCTTCCCACCACGATTTCTGACTTCTAGGGTCAATTTTTCGGTTTGGAATATTTGGTCCTAGGTTAGGACCGTGTTTTAACGTTTGAAAATTGGCCCTTGAAGTCAGAAATCGTGGTGGGAAGCACGCGAATACGGGCCCTGTCGATTGAGTTTTTAGGCCATCATAAGGACCTTAGGATATTTATGTGATGTTCATATTAAATTAAACCATCCTATGTCTGAAGGATTCATAAAACAAAAGAGAGTTAATTTTAAACGGTTGTCTACCAATATCAAATTCAAATAATGTCTGAAGGATTCATAAAACAAAACACGGTCGAAACGTCGAGGTAAGATAATAGTTCGAATATTGTCGAAAACCTATACGCGATCTCGTCCCGTTATTAAAACAAAAATGAGTTTAAATCGTGTGAGTTTTAAAAAGTGAATTTAAACGGTTTTCTACCAATATCAAATTCAAATATCGAACTTAAGAGAAGAGTATTTCGAATTTCGAAATGTCACGACACAATCAAATGTCAAAATTTAATTATCGATCATTGCATACGCGCGAACACAAATATGACGTGGTGAGCATGCCATGATTATTGAAAAAAAAAATTATATTTCAATAAAAACTTACCTAGATTATTTTAATCTTATCAAAAATGTCCTGTAAGTGTTTTATCAGCCATGTCAACAAACAAACGCTCAATTGTAGCATTATTGTTATTCGATAGTGTATAGAAATCGGTAGTTGCTCACCCGATATTACATAGACTGTACGTGAAATTGCCGCGCAAATTGACTTTTGACAGTTTTAGTGATGTGAGTTTAGTGTTGGGATCGAAACGATGTGATTTTAAAACTTAAAATACTTTCTAAAGTGTAATACCTACTGTGTTCATCTCACTCTCGGAAACTTAGAAGTATTTTGGCTTGGTTGAAATTATTTTGATAAGTCGATATCACAAGCTTTGAGTGTCTCCCAAAAAAGCTTTCAATTAAAATGAGAAGTACCTAGGTAGAGTTCTCCCAATGGATCTGATCTAGGCACTCGTGAAGTTAGCCGTTTGTCCGCGCAGAGCATTATTTTGTGTGAAAACGCACTCATTCTCAAGGCAATGAGAAGTACCTAGGTACTTCGCGGATTTCTCAACTAAGGCTAACCAGCGCATTACCTTACTTGTTGAGTAGTCTCGTTTAAGAAATAACGAATCCCACAAAAGATGGTACTTTTCAAATTTCGAACAGACTTTTCCTTCTTTTAAAAATTAATTCTTTATTCAAACTCTCTAACGTATTGTCAAAATAGTTTCATTTAAAAGAGTGCGAGCATTTTAAAATAGCTAAGTCCGGTCTTGCCAGTTTTTACTGAAGTTTTTATCAAAACGGTATATAACGTTTTTTGTTACAGCAATATTTTTAAATTGATGACAGGTTACATTATAATAATTTATGTAGCATTAGGTATTTATTTATAGGTATATCTAATTGGATCAGTCGAGGTTTTTTGTACTTACATAAATATATCTATTATGTTTTATCCGAGAAAGCACGAGTATTTTAATTATTGGTCTTATCGATTAACATTAAATACGTTTGATTCTAATAATCACTGCACGACATTTCTAAACAATGCCAAGAATTACAGCAAAAACTATCTTCCACATAAACAATTGTCTTGGAATATAAAAAAAAACAGCAGTTACGTGCAAATTGAGTCACGCTTACAAAATCGGCCGCGAGTGACATTTGATGATTAGATACTTGCAACACCGCCCTTGACCTAGAACAACGTCGCCATTTTGGGAAGCTGTCAACATGATTTTGGAGGTAAGTTCCTTTTTTGGCCGGCATGCAATATATCTCATATCTCATTTATTTATTTATTAGTTCACCAACACAGAGTACACCTTAACATAAAATATGGAAACAACACAACAAATCTTTTTTAGTGTCTCTACACTTACAGGTGAAGATCTCATCTCATCTCATACTTATAAAGAGGACAGATTTGTTTGTTTGTTTGAAATGAATATAGGCTCCGAAACTACTGGACCGATTTGAAAAATTCTTTCGCCGATAGAATCCTACATTATCCCTGATGAACATTTTATCCCGGGAAAGTGAAGTTTTCCCGAGGGATCGCGGGTAACACCGCGACGGACAGCTAGTCTCATATATATTTCTAGAGATCGCTTCTTAGCGATAAGGCCGCCCATTGTACATTTCTATCTGGTTTGTCTTTTGTTTATGGTTGTCCTATTTAAATGGTGCGCAAAAAAGTATTTTCATTTCATTTCCATAGTTAATCCTACTTATTGGTTATTCCTAAAAGACGGCGGGTAACACTGAGGAGCGTAACTAGTTTATAATACTCGTATTAGTGTCGTAAGACACGCAGCGTATGTTGCGTCGCGTAATAGCGCAAAATACGCCGCGAAAGCTCAATGTGTGTGACCCAGCCATACGTCATTGTATTGACATGAAGCTACCTATGCGTTACGCAGCGTTGTTTGTAACTTAGACGGCTGTTAAACAAGAAGAGTTTCTCGCACGCGAGCGGCGAAAAATCGTATGCGATTATCGGCAAAACTCGCCTTTCGAGTCTCACCAGCGGTTGTTTACATTTTGACAGAAACTCGTAAAAAAGACTACTGTAGCTTAGATAGCAAGATCGTATTCGAGAGGCGAGGCTCGAAGCATTTGTTTACACTAGGCGACCATATTATTGCCTAGAAGAAACTCTCCTTGTGTAAAAGCCGCTTTACGCGTGATTTGAACGGGTGTGTAGAAATTGTATGAAACTCAACATAGGCGCGATGAAAGATGCGTGGCGCATAATGCGCTGCGTGTGATTCGATACTGTAGATGACTCGATATTTCCGCTAGAAACGTGCTGGAATTATCACATCTATTAATCACTATACGATCAGCATTATAAATAACATTTAATAGATAACGCAGCCTCGTATGTATTAGATAAATAATGTCTATACATAATGACGGCCTCAGATAGCTTCCTGTTTGAATTATGAATGAATGTTAATGAAAAACGACTTATTTATCAAATCAACAAGACTGCAAAGAGTAGCGCGTATACTGAACAATAATCAACTTTTAAACGGAGATTCAATTGACATTTTGTCTTATAATTTAGTAAACAAAACCAATTTAACGTATATTTACTAGTTCTGTATTTATTTCCTTCGAACACCCTTGCTTCCTCTCGGGAGTTATCTAGAATCGATGGTCGGGATTCAATATGGCGCCCGTGACAATACGCTGCTTTATCCCCTTAGTTGAAGTGTGTCAGTGGCCAACTCTGGTGACGGAGTTATTAGACTGCCTTCAAGCCTCCGTCATGGCTTAACGACTTATGCCCGGTTTCTATATTCAACGGACATTCGTAGGTAAGAGCTATGACTCGTTTCCACATACAAAGTTTGACAGCTAACTTACGCCCGGTTTCTAGTTGTCTAACTTTTGTATGTGAAAACGAGTCTTAGCTCTTAGCTACGACTGTCCGTTGAATATAGAAACCGGGGGCTAGCCGGCTCCGACAATTTAACGTGCCCTCCGAAGCACGAAAGCACTCGGTTGAAATTACCACTCCACTCACTCACGGACCGTTTAGAACGTTGTTTAACTTCGACGATCTATCAAGAACGACTAAACGAACACACCACGAGCGATTCCTTTTCCTTGGTTAAAAAACTGTTGCCGGTTCGGCTATGCCCAAAAGTCTTACTTGTGGCTTCGTGGTCAACGTCCAAGTGTATAAGCGAACGGGCAGCTACCGCCAATCTGTAGTCACAAGTGTCACAGCGTACACTAAGATGCCACGCGCCGAAGAGCGCTGACTGGGCGTCTGTGGGTGATTGCTGCGCGGGGACCACTGATAACCTGGATGGAAGTGTGACTGGTCAAGCTAACTCAGAAAAACAGACCTGTTAGATATTGGGATTCAATAATATCAGGAACTCCACTTACTAACAGTTTAATGAAGTTAAAGGTACAGTGGTTGTACAATAAAATAGGGCGCGAGGGCACAACGATGCGCTAATGGCTTCCGAATTTGAGATGGTAATGGCGTCGCCGGATGCGCGCAGGCATAGGGATGTGATAGTGTCATAAGGATGTCCATCGACGACAGATAATATTCACTTCACTTTGTTCACACAGATTAAAGATTTGTTTCCTAAACAGGCCATTACTTATACTAGATGATTTATACAGCGTCAGGAGGCAACCTATGCCTACACGGACCCTAGTGCCTGGGACATTGTTTGAGATGGAATAGGCTTGTAGCACCTAATCCTCGCAGCTTAATCGGTCTTGCACACAGGAAAGACGTCAAAACGTGTGGAGCTGACTAAGCTGTGGGTTTCCTTACGATGTTCAGAAAATAAGGGTTACAAAAATGCGTCTAACAGTCAAGCTAGCTCAAAAAATAGGGGGGAAGTTGCCTTAGGGTACATTCATTCGCATAAAGTTGATAATCAGAGGGAACACAAAAAACAAGGATCACAACTGGATCCCCCAGACCCTGTTCCATTGCGGAAATATTCAAGGAAATCTGTTGACTATTAATGGGTCACTTACGTGTCAACGTCCAATTGAGCTCCTGGAAAGACGAGGTACACGTCCCTTGGACTCAGAGCTTCGGTTCTGGAGGCGGGAGAAAACTCGCTCACTGATGTTGTGTTGTACAAATCTATTTGTGGCGCTGGGGACAATATATCAACTTTGTAAAAGCACACACGCAGATCACTAGGATGGTCTGATGGTATTGCAAAGGCAAGTTGACGAGCCGTTGCCCGTATTCTAAATTGTATGACTGACGCGTGCACAGAACATGACAGATGTCAATCAAATGTCAAGTGTCAAATTGCGACACATCCTTCCTGACGACAATTTGGCGGAAATAATGGTTGCATTGTTATGAAAATATGCATCCTTTGATTTCATCGGTCGAAAAATATAGTCTCAAGAGGTTATAGGTACTTTTTAAGCCGAAAAATGTATAGTAATGGAAAGCATAGCGATTCACACTTCGGATGCATCTATCCGATGAACTTCTTCGAAAAGTTATAGGAAGTGCCGCCAAGGCAAGATAAAGAAGCGAGGCACTACCTTGCCTTTAAGCTCTCACTCACAACGGCTCCGAGGGCTAAGAGCGGCACTGTATCACAAACCGGAGATCAGCCAGGGGCTTGGTGGCTCTACAGATCTCATAACTTTTTTAGAGTCTTTGCAACCAATTTTCAATGAAATATGTTTGGTGGGATGACAGTTGTAAACTTACCATCGTTTGGCGGGTAAAACACGGCATGTTCGACAGCGCCCTCTATGAGAATCTTCAGAGCTGTAACACCGCTCTCTACCGGAAGGCCTAGAGATATAGCCTCCGCGCCACCCCGTCTGACTAGTAGCGTCTGAAAGACATAAATTTTCCTAAACGAATCCAAGTAAGTTCGTATGAGTCAGTGGCCAATGGCCAACTCTGGTGACAGTGTTTTTAGGCCGCCTTAAGTTCTCCGTCGTGGTTTATTTAACGACTTAAAGCCGGGAACGTGCCCTCAGAAGCACGGAAGCGCTCAGTTGATAATGCCACTAGCGGTCACCCATCCACTTTCTGACCGGCCAGAACGTTGAACTTCAATGATCTATCAAGAACGACGGCGCAAGCAATACGAGCGTTTCAATAATGATGATAATCCTCCTTACATCAAACCTCTCGTAATTATGTTCTGTGCTGATCCGTCCTCGCCTTGGCTGCTTCTCCAACGGCGCCCAGTTCTGGACTTCCACCTCTGATGCCAAGTTACTTGGACTGTCCTCATTCTGGGAGAAAAACAATAAAGCTAAGTAAGTTCGAGGGTACGGAGTTTTTAGGCCACCTTAAGGCCTCCGTCATGGCTTGACGAATTAATAGCCGGAACCGACTGACGTTACCTTTGAAGCACTGAAGAAAAAGCGACGCGAGTCCCTCCGCTCGCGTGTAAGTTGAGAGATAATGTGTTTATGGTAAACTAAATAGGTTTACTTTACTTCTTTATACGACATTACAGCGATCTCCTCGTCTTCCTTCCATCATAGTAATTTAACAATGTTTATGAAATAAATTATCTTATCTTATCTTATAGAAGAAAAAGTGGAAAGAAGATGAGAAATAGGAAGGCCTAGAATCAATTTCACGAGTCAGATAAAAGAGATCTTCGCTGTCATGTCGTATAAAGAAGTAAAGGAGACCGCATTGGAAAGGGAGAGGTGGAAATTGCATCATTGCACCGGCAAGAGCTGAGCTCTTAAATTGTATGATGATGAAATAGGCTGTATTTAAATTATATTTATTTATGTATTCCTATCTACTAAAGATGTAAATGCTTACTGTAACTTGAAGAGAGTAAGGCAGAACATCTCCCTCAGTGTGTCTAGAGATGTTTCTGAGCTCCTGAAGAGAAGCCTCCGATTCTGCTGACAGGTGGTTCGGGTCCGTCCATATTGTGTATACCTGGGGATAGAAATATGAATAATAACAAATGCCGCATAATTGGGTTGATATAAGCTTTTTACCGATAACCGTTGGGGTAAACGAGTTCTTAAGTGGAGACCGCGATTCGGCAAACGTAGTGTAGGACGCCCTCCGGCCAGGTGGAGTGACGATCTGCGAAAGGCTGCTGGCAGAAGCTGGATGCGTCGAGCCGAGGACAGGGCGCAATGGCGCTTATTAGGGGAGGCCTATGTCCAGTAGTGGACTGCTATAGGCTGATGATGATGATGAAGCTTTTTACAATACAAACTTATAATGGGTTACCCTGAGCTGATTAAAATGAACCATTGGCATTTTAGTTCCTGACTCCACCATCAGAGGAGCTCGCTGTCACCATATTTCGAATTGTAGATGTAACTTATCCGATGTGCCGAGTTTCAACTCAATAAGCTTATTTTTTGGCGAGTTCCGTTCAACTGCCTCCATCATCAAATCAGCTCAGTCACCGTATTAGGGCTGGTTTCACCAAAAGTCAATCTAACAGCTGGTTAGTTAATCGCGGTTAGGGAATTTTCCTTCAATCTTCGTTGTTATTTCTGTTGCTATGGTTACGGCGCGAACTTTTCAATCATTTTGGACGTTGTTTTTAATTTTGTACGATGTCAACTTTCAGTGAGCTAACCGGCCGACGACCAGCGATTAGATTTAGCGGCTCGTTAATGAAGATTTCCTTTGGAAGGAACACAAAACATCGTCACGGTCTGTTAAAATCTTATTCCTATGTTATTTGTCTTAGATGTCAAATTAACTAACGCTCTGTTAGCCAAAGTTTGGTGAAACCAGCCCTTAGACTCGTAATTGTACCAAAATGCAGCTCAATTGACAATCGGGAAGTGGATTAAATTCGGTTGCAAGATTTGCCCGCGACATACAAACATTGAAACTTAACATAAAGCTTGTAAAAACAATTCTGCTGGACAATCCTTAGATATCCTTACCGGGCTCTGTATTTCCCGAAAAGTACAATATAGGGGTCTTCAAATCAAGAGTAAATAGGTTCCTTCTAGGTAAGCATGCTCCATCTTAGACTCACTACTGCTTAACATCAGGCAGAGTGAGGTCAAATGCTGACCTATTTAATTAAAAAAAAAAGATACCTGTCTAATATACAAAACATCTCACCTTCAACCTTTTCTCCACCAATGCTCGCAACGCCAGCGGCAGTCTCTGAGGATCACCCGCCCCTTTATCTGTGACGACGAACAACGCACTGTCGTACGGCACGAGCTTGGCTGCGGTCGTCAACGCTCGCATCGTTCCATCGACAGACGAGTCTGCGTTCACTCCCTGAGAAAAAAAGTTATGTCAAACTTTGATCAGTGGATTCGACTCGAAAAGGTCACGTGCTAGCCACGTGACTGCTCACCGACACCAGGTTATTTGTCGAGCTTAGAACCGTTCATGTTTTCACTTCTACCGGCACTATTGGAGTGCCACTGTTTTTTTTTTGTTTAGTGAACTTGTCCCACTAGATTACTTACTTACCCACGACTTTACTGTATCCTGTATCTGCTTCTATCTAGGTGATCTATTAGTCATTGTACCTGTTGGTTTTCCTATAAATAGATAGAAAGACGATCTAGTAAAGGTTGCCGGGAGCCGTTGGTGAAGGTCGCACAAGATGGATCGCTCTTGAAATCTCTTCAGCAGTGGACATCATGGGACTGAGATGATGATGTTTTTAATTTTGACTACAGTACACTTGTTCGGGATAAAAAGTAGCCTAATGTTATACCAAACACATTCTTTTAGTCGTTCTTTAGTTCTCGTAAATATCTTTCGTTCATCTTTCTACATTCCATATCCATTCGTCTTTCGTAACGTTACGGCCACTCTACACATTCGCCGAACTATTATTTAGATAGACGATGACAAGCGAATTCAGACGATGAGGCCCTCTACACGTTCGTGAACGTCGGCATTCGTCTATCATCGGCGAATATGTAGAGCCCATTACATAACATTCATCCATCCAAATTTTCGAACATAACAGCCGAGTCAAAAAGAGAACTCAAACCATTATGGCGCCAAAACAAACTTGACATTGACATGTATCAAACAAAACATCAACGTACGCCGCGAAACAAAGATGAAATTAAAATTCGCTATTCACCAACATCGATTCGTCATTCTTCATGGTAGATGTGTGTGATGACAAATTTTATTATTAGGTCGTCGACCCTATGAAACAAAATGAAATGCGCAAACGATTTGTGTAAAACTCGTTTAATTTGTAGTGGATTGAATTTAAACTCTGATTTGAAGATGATCGCGTTAAGTAAGCTTCGCCTGTGACGCAAGAAGTGTAAGGTCGATTCGAATTGCGGGACAAATGTTTGTATGATCTGCAAATCTCCAAATATTTTTCTCGGGACTGGACGTTTAAAGTAAATCAAAAAGTACAAGTACAGGTTATTTACAAATAAACATTTTAACAAAAAAAAATTGCCGAAATAACTGAAGAGCAAAAAGTAAATGTTTTACTTAATCTTAAACTAAGTTCTTAAACTAATGTAAGTACTTATATTTAAGTGATTTTGAGTCGGCGCCTCGGAATTATCAAAATCGGACTGCTCTGTAAAAAGTTATGCGTGGTCTAAAAATATACGCGTCGACTTGATAACCTCCTCCTTTTTTTCGTCGGCTAAAAAGTATTTCAAGTACTTTGGGCATATGGTACGTATTGTGTGAAATGTCCAGCTTTATCTTAACAACTTAAAAAATATATATCAGGCAGGGACTCTTTAAACGCACAAGGAGAGGAGCTCCATCACTATTTTTCCCCGGTTCAGGAAAATCGTATCAGATTTGCATTGGCTTATGCAAATAAAAGTTTGTGCAAGTAAGTTTGAGAGTGCAGTCGCTATGGGCTAAGTTAATTGCAAAAGCAACAGGCTGATGTATGTAGTTATCGTAATATGTGGGTGCGTCTGAGTCGGCTGGTCTAGTCGCCATAACGAATTGCCTAGCGAGTGTTTGATCGCAGATAATTTCTAAAACCGTCATTTGAAAAGCTAGTTTATCCTTACATAATTTGAAGTGGTCCAAAAAAAAACAACTTGTAAAGTTTTGGATTTTCAAAAAAGTTTTTTTTTACCTATTCACGATACATCCACCGATCCAAATGGAGTGACACGCAGGCGCGGTCGCAGCCTGAAATTTTGGGGGGGGGGGTCACTACTGAAATTTTGATACTACACTAATATTAGACTTTATTGCACAGTAAGAGACGATTTTACTATTAGACGTGTACGATTTTGGGGGGGGGTCATGTCCCCTGTGACCACCCCCCTCGGACCGCGCTTGGTGACACGTCGTCCAGGATTTCCAAACATATTTAAATGCCATGCGTCCAACCAGTACAATTGGTCTACACAATGGACGTCGCGTGAATAATTTGTAGTAAGATTTATGTGGATGGACATACGAGTAGAGGTAGGCCGAAGAATAGATGGATGGAATGTGTGAAAGATGATAGTATGTGTAAGAAAGGAGTGAGTGCTGAGATGACGGCTAGAGGGAAATGGAAGAGGAATACATGTTGTGCCGACCCCGCATAGAGTGGGACAAGGGCAAGAAGATGAAGATGTAGTAAGATTTATCTTACCTGATACTTGAGAAGTAGTTTGGAGAGCGCCTCTGATACATCTCTTTCGCGACTGCTGTTCGGCTGCAGGTTGTGTCGGGACCTCCAGTTTATGCCTGCAAGTACCAAGAGTTATACTAAAAATCTGGGATGGTTGCTCGTATTATTTTTACCGACTTCAATATTGGTCGGAAAACTTCAAGGTTTTCTCTAGGTTTACGGGAATAGAAACTACCCTTTAGAAATAAAATAGGCGAACGGCTGTATAGATTTAAGGTACATTTACACGGTGCGATACGATTTAGCATCGCACGTCAATTTTCCCGTGTGAACGCTCATCGTATGCGATTTTACTAAGACAAATCGGTAGTTTATACTTTTTGGATTAATGGTCAAAGTCAAAGTCAAAATGCATTTATTCAGTAGGACCGATGGGATCACTTAGAACTAATGTTACTCCTGTTCTTTCGCGACCAATACCCCCTAATAGGTCCCTTAGTTTGTCAGTGCTTAGTTACAATGAAGCATTTTTTTTTAACCTATGCTGTCCCACTGCTGGGCAAAGGTCTCCCCCATCATTTTCCAAGACTTGCGGTCGCCAGCTTCGCCCCACCAGTCGGCCCGGAATGCATCGAGATCGTCACGCCAGCACCCACTGCGTCACGATTTTAGCCCATCTATCGGGATGCATTCGGCTCACGTGGCCCGCCCAATCCCACTTCAGCCTGGCAAACTTATCCCCTACATCGGCGATTCCAGTTGCTGAACACAGCGTGGTGTTACGGACTCTGTCAGTCCTCTTGACTCCAAGCACGCTGCGCTGACAATGAAGCTTACTAAACAATTATTTTCTTTCCATAATTTACTTCGACCTCTGCGTATTTCATTTTACCTTAAGAAATTCGAATGGCATTTTTCTATTTTGATCGGCACAAATGGAGCGTAAAGTTTACGTTTCGTTTTACATAACTTGCGCTCACAATCCAAGGTTAACGCTTTGGTCATTTCTTTGGGCAGGCATGGTTGTGTAAGTTCAGATGTGTCAAAGTTCGTAGGCATAAGAATGATATTTGAGTTACGCCACATCAAATAAGTTGGCCGAAAATGTACACAAAGTGACGCAAAATCTTTTTTATCCGGCTTCAATAAGCAATGAGCCGTGTTGGCCGAATGTGGTTGTACCTCGAATTTCAATCCGAAGGTCGTGGGATCGAATCCCGGCCGTGCATCAATGGATTTTGCGTTTCGTAAAATTTATATGCGCTTAACACGAGCTCTGAACGGTGAAGGAAAACATCGTGAGGAAACCAGTTAGTATTATAGGTGGCGGTGGGCTTGCAACCTGTCACGTATGGAATACTAACTTCTGCAAGATGTGGGCATGTATCAAATATGTATTTGTACATGCCTCTGACTACCCCCTTAGACATCTTCAAAGGACTATAAAAGATCTGAGAGAATGTCTACCGCGCCTCGGGGATACAGTCGTGACCGTGTTAACATATATATATTGCTTGCTTAGTCGTTCTTGATAGATCGTCGAAGTTAAGCAACGTTCGAAACGGCAGTGATATTTTCATCTGAGCGCTTCCGTGCTTCGGAGGGCACGTTAAATTGTCGGTCCCGGCTATTGAAGTCGTTAAGCCATGACGGAGGCCTTAAGGCGGCCTAAAAACTCAGAGTTGGCCACTGACTCATACGAACTTACTTACTTTTATAAGAGGAGGTCCAAAAAGAGGGTTTTTTTATGTTTCGCGATTACTTGGAGACACGGGGGCCTATTGTCTAACTTGAAATCCTTTCCCATTCCAACCAATCACACAATACGAAAATGACGTATTTTGTCATGATACGTCATTTTCGTATTTTGTGATTGGTTGGAATGGGAAATTAGATTGGATTTCAAGTTAGACAATAAGGCCTCTTGACCGATTTGGAAATAGTTAAAGTTTACTTTACAGATTCCTGTGGGAATGATGATTATTTTCCCGCAAAAGTTAAAGAAGCTCACCCTTAAACTGTAATTTTCGACCTGAGTCGTCATTGAAGTCTGTTTTTTTTGTTTTTAAAATTTAACTCGGGAACTTTTTTATCCGGCATACAAATTAGCCTATGCATTAACCCGGAGTAAAGGCGAATCTTCTTGCGTCACCCTTTTTAAAAGCAGACAGTCAAACGGACAACAAACTGATACTACTCGTATAAGTAAGGGTTCCGTTTTTTCCTTACGGTTAGGTACGGAACCCTAAAAATTACATACACATGTAGAATATATGTTTTGTAGGTTGTTTTAACGTGGGGTCAGACATTCAGGGTTAGACATTTGTATAATGACTACCTACGAAATAGTGACAATGCAATGAATTCGAAATGGTCTGCGAATTTCGAATGCAAGGACTGCATTTTGTTTATTTGTCACGAAAAGCGACGCACGACTAGTTATCGAAGCGGTATTTGCTTACCCCCGGTTTCTATATTCAACGGACAGTCGTAGGTAAGAGCTACGACTCGTTTCCACATACAAAAGTTTGACAGCTAGATACCGGGCGTAAGTTAGCTGTCAAACTTTGTATGTGGAAACGAGACGTAGCTCTTACCTACGAATGTTGGTTGAATATAGAAACCGGGCATTATGGGACAGCGCAGCAAGACCGTCTCGGTTAATAACAGCTCGCGCCGTTATTTTGTTTAGTGACGTTTCACGTGATGAATGATCGTAAGTATAAGATAATGTTTTGAGGATTTGTGACTTTATTACTAAAATAAAATGAAATTAAGTTTTCATTTGGCAACGGCTAGTCTACATTTACTGAGCATTTTTTGATCAGAAAAAAGACAAAATACTAGCTTTACAAGTCAGCAGATCACCAGTCCCTGTTCGGGCGCCATTGTCTTTCTAATTTCTCTAGGGTTATAGGGGAAAGACTGTAATTCGGTTAAACTAAAAACTTTTTTGCCACGCGAACAGAATTTAGCTTTGATTTTGGACGTCACGCTATGAGCAACAAGCTTTTCCAAAAATGCCGAAAGACTGAATAAATGCTTTTTGACTTTGAGTTGAATGAAAATTTGATAGATAGGTAATTGTTTTTTTTTTTATTGTTACAGGTAAGCCTACTACAAGTCTATTCCATCTCAATGACCCAGGTAATAGGTCTCCTTGAGTATAGACATGGACTTGAGTTAGACCTGACGTTGCATAAACCACCTACAGTGCCACAAACTTATCTGGACCGGTGGCCAAAAGAGGAACTAAAGAATTTTACTGTAAAATTTATTTTTCTGCCAACACCAAATGATAACAGCGCCTCTCACACCGGTTCAGATAAGTTTGTGGCACTCTAGTTAAGATATCTGCCTAAGATTTAAGGTATAACAGTGTTTATTACAGAAATACCATTTACACGATGCTGTTTTAGGGTCGTTTTGCTAAGCCGATGCCATCGCACTTACTAACAGCCGCACTCGAGAGTCGCTAACGGCTACTTAAATCGTTCCTAAAGGTTTTTCATATTATAACCGTTACTAAGAAACGGATATAAGTTTAGTGATTCTGGGTAGCGACCGACATATGACTTTAAGCATCTAATGATGACCGTTACGTTAAAATTGCAGTGCGATACTAAGTCGTATTAGCTTCTAAATTGGACAATCAATGCTATCGATATCAAATCGATACTACTTATATTTGTTTAAACCTATCTAAATTTTTTGTCGTACGTTTTTTACTTACCTACGTAAGATCCTAAATGTTTATAAGATTCTCGATGTACCGTGAACTATTTGACTTATACATCCTTTTTTTAAGTATACAAACTTACCGAGCACGTATGTTATGTAATCTTCGTCTAAATTAATCTTTTTATAAGCATCGTAAAATTAGCACGTGCGTAGAATTGGCTACTCAAAATCAAAAGTGTTGGTAGAACAAAAACATGAACCGTCTTACTACAAATATAAACCGTGTTTAGCGAAACACTGACTAAACTTTGGAGGTAGGTGTATTTCCCCCAATCGATGGCAAAGAGGTAGTACTAACCTCACCAAGGTCGACACCATCTGGTCCACTTACCTTGCGGCCGACAGGTTATGTGGGATAGTTCTATATAGGCCAAGAATAATGTTACTTGCGAGATCTAGAATTCAAATCGCGTCGGTGGATAGCGCGCCAGCGCCATCTAGCGGTGAAGCTCTGAAGTAGTTAAGTCGCTGTAATTGGCAACTCTGTTGCGATGCCCTTGTAGTTCAGGCGATCGCAGTTAGAAGACGCGCCACACGTTTTTAAACTTTAAGCGGTTTGAAAAGAAACTATTTTTTTCAATTGAATAATGGAATAAAATGAGGGGTTGCTAGTGTCAATTTTACTTCGAATTATTTTCTATTTACGATAGATATGAATGTACAGACTGACACCAACGAAAGTCGATTAACATTTTGATGTTTCACAAATCTGAATATTTCCGAAATCCGTCGTAACATTCTTTATTTTCATTTCCTTATATCAAAATGGCGTTTTAAAAATCAAACTGTTAAATACTTTCGTTTCTGATTGTACCAGGTAAACTAGCCGTAAAATTTTAGCGAGTCGAATCGTAGCCGTAAATTTTATTGATGGGTAGCGTAGCGACGGCAGTAAACCTGAGGTTCTAAATCATAGATTTGTCATATTTGTCTGATTTATCAGAACTTAATAAAAATCAAAAAGCATTTCAAAGTCAAAGAGCATTCTTCTTCTTCTTATCGTGTCGATGCCCACACCGTTAAATTTATTTTGAGTAAAAGGTGGCCACCTCAACTGCGGTATCTGTGGCTGCGTTGAAGTCTTCCTGTGTGCAGGTGTTAGGGCACAAGGGCACACCAGCAGGTGCGGCATAGATTGTGCTGGAGCACCGCATTCACATTGTATTAGGCCGGAGTCTCTAAATCCTCATGGAATCCGTCTAGTAGAGATCGCTATTTAGCGATAAGACCGCCGATTGTACGTCATTGTATTTTTTTGATTAGTTTTCCATTTTTGTTTATTTTTATTATGTGGTGTGCAATAAAGTATTTTCTATCTTCTATCTATCTATCTATCTCATGCACACAAGTTTACCCTGCAGCGGCCAAGTCGATTAACGATTTCCACACTGGCCACAGGGCGTGTCCCGGTGGTAATTTTTCCTAAGGGATGATGAAACCGCATTCAAAAAGCATTTATTCAGTCGGACCGCTGGGATCACTAGAATAGTCTTAGAACTAATTTTACTCCTGTTCTTGCGCGACCCCGTGAAGAGTCAGGGCAACAAACACGGTTTGGGGCCTAGCATTATTTTAGGTGAACCATCTTAAAACTAAAAGTCAAGCTCCAAGAGCCGGTCAAACAAAATTGAGGCTCGTCAAAGTAAGTTTAGATGCTCAAGTACAATTTATTCAATAGGACCGCTAGGATCACTTAGAATAGTCTTAGAACTAGGTGATTCTAATCCTGTTCCTTCGTTACCAATACCGTGAAGAACCGTTATGGAGATTAATCAATGGATTAGAGTTAGCCACTGATTAATCTCCATAACGGTTCTCTCATACGAACTTACTTACTTTATCAATGGATGTTTAAGACATTATGTGACTGTTGACGTTAAAAAGATAAACAGAATCACAACTGCATCCCCAAAAAGCGCTAGACATTCTCTCAGATCTTTATGTATCCCAGATCCTTTGAAGTTATCTAAGGGGGTAGTCAGAGGCTCATCATCATCAAACTTAAGAGCTCAGCTCTTGTCGGTGCAATGATGCAACTTCCTCCACCTCTCCCTTTCCAATGCGGATTCCTTTACTTCTTTATACGACATGACAGCGATCTTCTCTTTTATCTGACTCATGAAATTGATTCTAGGCCTGCCTCTTCCTCGTCTTCCTTCCACTTTTCCTTCTATGATGTTCTTAATAAAGCTGTCATGTCGTATAAGATGTCCAATCATTTTTCCTCTTCGATTTTGAATGGTGTTCAACCCTTTTCTCCTCAATTCTATACCTATTATTATTATTCTATTTCAATACCTACATATTTAATACATGCCCAAATGCAGAAGTTAAATTCCATACGTGATAGGTTGCAAGCCCATCGCCGCCTTGAGCATACTAACTGGTTTCCTCACGATGTTTTCCTTCACCGTTCAGCGCATATATATTTTACGAAACGCATCCATTGATGCCGTGATTCGATCCCTGGTCCTTCGGATCAAAAGTCGGGGTACTACCCCATTAGGCCAACACGGCTCTTGATGTCGGTCTTACTCATATTTTGGTCTGTGAACCAATGTTAATAAACTATAGACATATTACAAGCGCGTGGAAATTGAAACATCGAAACGGTCTAATTTAGCACAGTTTTTACTTCAGTTTGCGTCAAACAGACCGACGTTTTTGTCAGTGACAGTGACAGTCCCATGTTCCAAGCTCCAATTTTAAACTTCGATACTATGAACATAACGCATCTATAGTTTATTTAATATCATTGCTGTGAACCTTTCCCGTTACACTAATGATATTTGCTCACGCGATTCTCTCAATTGCCGCAAAAACTACGCAATGATCCTAACTAGGAAGCACTTAAACCACAGATAGAATAACAGTATTCCTTTGTTTCCTACTATCGATTTAGATAAGTGGTGTGTATCACGATTGTGATTGGTAGATTTTTTTCTGTTTTCTTTTTTTGAATTTTTGTAATATGGAACCGGCCTAAGATTTATGTTGTTCTTATTTTAACACGGATTTGAATTTAGAACGATATTTTTACGCTCCATTTTTCGGACTACAAAATTCTGTTCTTTGAAAACTGTCTTAGAATTTGGTTACTAAAAAGTTACAGTAGAAAATAAGTTTCTTATTTTTTTAAATGAAATTTTTTTTTAACGAAAGCACTTCACTTACCATTAGAATCGTATCCCACAATAACAATGTCTGATACATTAAGCCCTTCCACCATCAGATCGTTCCACACAGCCAAGGCCCTGGTCAGAGCTAGAGGCCGCAAGGGCACTAGGATGCCAGCCGGCGGCCTTAGCCAGCTGTCTTCTAACCAAGACTTGAGAGTCGTGCTTTTGTTTACAGCCGGGAGAGGGCGCGTCTTTGTATCGTAGCTCCGGACGTCTGGCTGTGTTTGTTCCACTGAAAACAAATAGCTCTTTAGATTTTATGTTCGCCTGGTACTTGTAAAGCCGTATTCCTTCTTTTTTTCGTTTGTTTGATGAGTAGGGGATCTTTCTTACTAAGATTTCTGACTTTAAGTGTCAATTTTTCGGTTTGGAATATTTTGGTCCTAGGTTAGGACAGTGTTGATTGATCTTATCGACCAAATACAATATAGCTCGTAATAAGAAACATCCGAATATTCATCAAATGAACGGGAATAACCTCACTGGGTAATTGGTGTCAGATTTTTCCGCTGAAAACAAACAGCTCTTTAGATTTCATGATCGCCTGGTACTTCTTAGGCTTTCGTTAGTATAGTATACACTCATTATGAAACACACATCATCATCATCATCATCATCAGCCTAGCAGTCCACTGCTGGACATAGGCCTCCCCTAATGAGCGCCATTGCGCCCTGTCCTCGGCTCGACGCATCCAGCTTCTGCCAGCAGCCAGAGCAGATCGTCACTCCACCTGGCCGGAAGGCGTCCTACACTAAGTTTGCCGAGTCTCGGTCTCCACTCAAGAACTCAACTGTGTGAAACACACAGTAAGATTTTGTCAGTTTCTTCACCTTGAACAGAATCTGATAAAATTCTCAAAACATTTAACTGACTTGTTTGCCGAAGTTCAAGGTTGTATGGTAGGTTGTTGCCTTTTATCCTTGTTTTTAAGTACAATAAGTATGTGATATTTCCTTTTCCTTTTGTAAGTTTCTCAAAAGTGAAAAAGTACAGTCATTCATTTCATCCAAACTACCTGTTTCCCGCGAATTCGTCAGCGAATTTTCCATGAGTACAAAAAGAGGCGGCCATGGTCACTTAACCTTCCTACTTTTGTGCCTTAGATCATAAAGACGGGATGCGTCTTTACCTTATATTTCCCCTCTGCCAAAATGTACACGATTCCGATTCATGTACGTCATATACGTAATTTGCAAGAGTGTGCGTAAAAATGAGGGTGTATTGTAATTTTTTATGCATAAGTGTGTGTTACCTCGTCCCCCACAAAAGAATTCTGTCAATAACTATTTTGTCTGAGTTTTGTGCCTTTTAACCTACGACATTCACCTATCCGTGGCGACGCTACCGTACCATACAATTTTTGGTATGCATTTTAAAATATTAAAAGATAGAAAATCACTCACTATTATCAGTCTTTGGACTTCTGGAGCCTGGTGTTTCTACGTCTACTTCCTGCGACTCCTCGTAATCTGGTCTGGTGGTAGCTCTCGTTGTTGTTTCAGCCTGGGGAACATTAGTTTATTTATTTTACCAGTTTACATAAACAACCTGCTTAATAAAAGCTTTGGTTACGTTGGGGCTGTATGATGATTGTGTCCCTCCATATTTAATTTATTTATTTAGGGTAATGGTTATACATAGACATAGACATAGACATTCATTTATTTACTGCATAAGCACACATACACATCAATACACGAAGTTTGAAAGTTCGTATGAGTCAGTGATCAACCATTGACGACGGAGTTTTTAGACCGCCTTAAGGCCTCCGTCATGGCTCAACGATTTAAATAGCCGGGACCGACAATTTAACGTGCCCTCCGAAGCACAGAAGCGCTCAATCTACTATATAAAAACAAGTCGGGTTTTCCTTCCTGACGCTATAACTCCAGAACGCACGAACCGATTTCCACGGTTTTGCATTCGTTGGAAAGGTCTCGGGCTCCGTGAGGTTTATAGCAAAGAAAATTCAGGAAAAATCTGGTGGCATCTGGTGGCGAAACGGAGTTCGCTGGGTTTGCTAGTACCTTATTAAAATTCAAATAAACTTGCTAAGACGGCGTTTTTTTTGTGCTCTCATTGATCGCGTCAAATTCTATCGCGTCGGTTATGTGCTTTGCTTTGTAAAACTAATCCTATCGGTCTATGAATACATTGTTATAATACACTACCTTCCCCTCATTGTTTTCATTATCCTCATCACTGTCTCTCTGTTTATAAACATCGCTCATAGATGTATCTGTCATCGCTTCAGTCGTCGACTCAAAATCTGATTCGGTTGTTGTGACATCATCTCTCTCACTCTCTGTATTCACGTCTCTTTCTTGATTTTCTGTATCTATGTTTCCATCTTCTAGATTATCATCTTTATCGTAGTTCGTGATGTTGGTTTCGTCGATGATATCGCCGTTGTCTTTGAGGACTTGGTCGGTTTTGGAGTCGTCTTGAGGATAATCAGCATCAGTTTCCTCTGTATTTGCACTGTATATGTTTAGTATGAGTAGCACTAGCGCGATTTTAGTCCTTGTTAGCATCGCCATTGTTGATTATAGCATTGTTTTATCTGAAACAAGAATATCTTGAATTAGAAAAGTTTTTTTGGTGATAGAGCAAGATTATTTTGAATTAAATCTAAAAATGCGAGTCTAACTCCTTAACCGACCTCTGTGGGGCAGTGGGTAAAAGCCCACTGCGCCAGGATAAATGTTTGTATGATCTGCAAATATTTATCTCGGGTCTGGGTGTTTCTATGTATAATTATGTAGATGTATATACAAACAAAAAGTATATAAGTGGTGTATCAGTTATATGGTTCCCATAGTACAAGCTTTGCTTAGTTTGGGGCTAGATGATGCTGTGTGAAATGTCCAGCATTATTTATTTACTTAAACAGTTAGTAATCTTACAGGCGGCGACGGGCTTGCAATCTGTCACGTATGGAATATTAACTTCTGCAAAATGTGGGCATGTATCAAATGTTTGGACATGCCTCTGACTACACCCTCATACTACACCTTAGACATCCTCAAAGGATCTGAGAGAATGTCCACCGCGCATCGGATACGGTAGTGACCCTGTTCAATTCCTTTAGAAATACCTTCATATTTTATTTGCATTAAAACCTTTTAACTGATTTTGGTTAAAATATTCCATCTTGAAGGATCGTTGACCTTAGAGTCTTCAAACTTGATGGCCACTTGTGCTTCTTTAAACTTTTTATCATAATTTACTTTGCACTTGAATTAGACCTTTACATAATAAGTGTTGGACGAGTGGGATAGAGTTGAATACGTTTTGAACGGAGCCATTTAATGAAATGGCTAGGCGTAGAATGGCTGATTAAAGCTGATAACGAATATGTCCGCCGTACGCGCCTCAGTCATTATTCTATAGACAAAATACTGATGACGTCAGAAAATGCAGCTCCCTTCTGACATCTCAGAATTTCCTCTAATGAATTGACCGTTCGGGGAGCGTCCGGCGTGGATGGCTCGTGCGTTCGACCACCTTAAACCAGTTGCCTGCGATGCGACATAGATGTAGACAGACATAGATGTCTATCTATCTATCTATCCAGCCGGTAACACCCACTGTTGGGTATAGGCCTCTTCTCTTTCACGCCACTCCTGGCGGTTTTGTGCCAGCCGGATCCACTGCTCTCCTACCGCCCCCACAATGTCGTCTGACCATCGGGCAGGTGGTCTGCCTCGAGGCCGCCGCATATCTCTTGGCCACCATTCGGTAGCCGCTTTGGACCATCGGTTGTCGTCCCAGACATAGATGTAGATAGATTAATAGATTTTGTGATTATTTATATGTTACATGAAACTGCGTTAATTTTTATGCAAAAAGAGTAACAAAAAAGCTGAGACTGGTCCTATTTGGCACACCATATCACAGACCTTGCACCTATAACTGTTTTGTGTTTTTCTTTTTTTATGCTCTAGGTTAGTTATGCAGTTTTAACTTTTGTTAGTTTAAGTACCCGTCTATGTTTTTGTTTTATTATTTAGTGTGTCTGTGTATCTGTGCCAATAAAGTTGTATCTATCTATCTGAATTTACACGAGCTTATGATGAAAGAAATCGTAAGCTAACACGCAGAACAGGAGTAGAATGACCTGGACTTAAAAGACTATTCTAAGTGATCCCAGCGGTGCTTACTGAATAAATAGTTGACTTCCGAAGTCAAGACTTCGTAAAAGTGACCGTTGTAGCATTATTAACTTAGCGCTGCCGTGCATTGTAGGGCACGTTAAATTGTATGTCTCGGTCGTAAAGCCATGACAATGGTCTTAAAGACGATCTAAACGTCGTCACCATTTGACAAGACATTACATTTGACGTACCTATGTCATTTGACATAATTAATGTCAAAGTTACAAAGTTTTTTTTTAACTAGCGACACTCGCCCGCGGCTTTGTACGGGTGCAATGCTGATGCTAAATATTAGAGTTCAGCGTTTGCAATGTAAGCGCAAAAAAATGTGTTTATTTACGACATCACATTAGAAACCTCTAAAATTATCAGTGTTTCTCTACCATATTATATGTATTTTACAAACAAAAAGTATATAAGTAGTATATCAGTTACCTGGTTCCCATATACATGTTTTGCTTAGTTTGGGGCAAGATGATGCTGTGTGAAATGTCCAGCATTATTTATTATTTTTTGTGTATTTTTTTTTCACGAAAGTGAAAATTTCAGTACTAATAAATCTCACGGGCCTAAACCAAGTGAGTATCATTTGGGAAGTTTGTGTCTTCTTGCAAAAACTTTCGAACAGTTCGACATGCATTTAGAATTGCAGCATAGTACAAGCTTTGCTTAGTTTGGGGCTAGATGATGCTGTGTGAAAATATGTCCAGCATTATTTATTTATTTATTTATAGTACGAGTAACAAGTATATTCAGGCAGATCAATTGTTTTGAGGGCATTTATCAGATGATTCGGGATTATTATTACATACATACATAAAATCGACCTCTGTAGCGCAGTGGGCGAAGGCCCGCCTGCGACGCCAAAGGTTGCGGGTTCGATCCCCGCGGCGGGACCAATGTTTGTATGATCTACAAATATTTGTCTCGGGTCTGGGTGTTTCTATGTATAATATGTATGTATTTACAAACAAAAAGTATATAAAGTATATCAGTCATCTTAGTACCCATAACACAAGCTCTGCTTACTTTGGGGCTTAGATGATGCTGTGTGAAAAAGTCCAGCATTATTTATTATTTATTTATTTAATCACGCCTCTTTCCCAAAGGGGTAGGCAGAGAGCACGGATCTCCACTCGCTACGATCCTGACACACAACTTTCGCCTCATTCACTCTCATTACATTCTTCATACATGCTCGTCGGTTTAGGGTACTTTTGAGCTGGCCCTTCTCCAAAATGTCGCCAATTTGATCCAAGAAGGTTCGCCTAGGCCTTCCCCTTCCAGCTGTCCCATACACACTCGCCTCATACACTTGCTTTGGATTATTATTGATGGTACAAATCAATGGTACTATTGACACCACGGCCAAGTTGGCCAGTAACTCTCACGAACCTTACTAGGTACATTATTTCTAGTATAATAATTTTCCATCGATGACTCGAAGGACGAGTTATGCAAACGATGTTTATTTTGTAAGTGGCTACGATACACGCAATGCAAAACAAACAAAACTCTGCAATGATTGTTTATTAGTTATTACATCAATATAATGAATATGTGAGTAGAGGTAGACCAAAGAAAAGATGGATGGATTGTGTGAAAGAAGATATGGGTAAGAAGGGAGTGGATACGGAGATGACGAGTGATAGGGGAGAGTGGAAGAGGAGAACATGTTGTGCCGACCCCGCATGAGCGGGATAAGGGCAGGCAAATGATGATGACATCAATATAATAAGTGTAAATATTTAAATAACCGCCATCAAAAGAACGAGGTTATGTTCGGCTGTGAGTTTTTTATGTATGTTCACATTTCTTAGTCAATGGTAACCAGTGCTTACCGATAAATAGGAGCTTATCAAAAATTTCGAATCTGGCGTCAGTGGTTCCGTGGCCGAGCGGTTGAAGGCACTCCGGCTTTAGGAGGATCGTCTGATCGTCGCGGGTTCGAATCCCGTCGGAATCGAAAGTTTTGATGACTTTTCATTTCTTAATAGAAAACAGATCTCCAAAATTCTGCCTTTTGTTTGAAGCTCGAAAGCTCTCAGTTGTAAACGCCAATTAGCAGTCACCCATCGACTTTCGTGACGCACAGAATACTGAACGCATTACTTTGACGATCAAGAAAAAAATTGGTTGTCTGTAAAGTCGGTTTACTGACGATAGTTGAACGTGACAACGTTTGTGCTTCTTTGTCGCTCGTTCCGCGCTCTCGCTTGCACTTCAAGCCTTACATGGAACGCCTCAGAGCGAGGTAACGCCGCATTTTTTCGTGCGTGCAGCCGGCTCTATCGAATTATAAGACGTTGTCACGTCAAAAAATACACCATGAAATGCTCAATGAAGTTCATAGTTAAAGTAGTAATCCTGTTTAAAAATCGTAATAGCCAAACCGAATTTACATGGCTACCGACACAAAGAATGCTCATAAAAAAACAAAAAAAGGAGACAAAAAACAAAAGAATTTGGTAAAAAATATAAGGAATTTATCGTCGTCACGACCGCACGTGTTCAAAAGCTTGATATTTTTTGGAGTGTTATTAAAGAGAGTTGGTTCCGTACATTCCTAAAGAATCCTTGAGAATCCGAAGGTTGATAAGGATATCGAATCCCGGCCGTGAATCAATGCATCGCTCGTGGTGTAGCTTACTGCCCGGTTCCTATAAAAACGGATCGTTTTACCTACGGACAGTAAAATTTGATACCAGACGTCAGTTAAGCTGTCAAACTTTTCTAGGTGGAAACCTTAGATCATAAAGACGGGATGAGCCTTTACCTTGTATTCCCCTCTGCCAAAATTTACACGATTCCGAGTCATGTACGTCTTGTAGTATACGCAAGTCATATATGAAATTTGCAAGAGTGTGCGTAAAAATGCGTTCGTGTGCTACTTCGTTCCCCGCAAAAAACAGAAAATGTTAAATCGGAATTTGGTCAATTGCTCGTCCATTCTATTTAGTCCCGATGTGGAAACTAGTCGTAGCTCTTATCTTACCTATGACTGTCCGTTGATATAGAAACCGGGCATTAGTTCTTGATACTAAACGGTCAGTCAGTGGATGGTGCTTCGGAGGGCATTTGTCGGTCCCGGCTATTATGTTGTAAAGCTATGACGGAGGCTTTAAGGCGGCCTAAAAACTCCGTCACCAGAGTTGGCCACTGACTCGAACTTACCTTTTTATGGCTTAACTTAAAAGCTGGGACCGAAAGTCCTTTCCGAAGCTCGAAAGCACTTATAATGCCACCAGCAGTCACACATCCTCTTACTTACTCTTACTTATCATTTTCTTTATTACGAACTTACGTTTTAGCGATCTATCGTGCAATAAAATGTTTACATATTTTGCGACGGATCTCTAAATATTTCAATGCCCCAAATAGGGGTCCATTCTGACGTAATTCTTGAGTCGGACCCTAATTATCTCAATAAATCTTTTTTGGACAAGAATGAAAAAAAATTAGAGCAGTTAGGACTTCTTCAAAATGAGACTGTTCAAAGACTCAATAGTAATAATAAACATTTTCTTCTTCTTCTTCCTGCCCTTATCCCACTAAGTGGGGTCGGCACAACATGTTTCTTTCTTCCATTTCCCTCTATCACTCGTCATATCAGAACTCACTCCTGTCACTAACATATCCGCATTCACACAGTTCATCCATCTTTTCTTAGGCCTACCCTTACCGGTATATCCATCCACCTTCATACTCATCACTCGTATTTTATAGTAGTTTAAACCGACTGCTAAAAAAGTTACTGTCTTCATTCATTGACATAGGTTTGACAAAAAATATGTTTAAAAAAAATATTACGTAACGATTTTATTTCAACAAGTTTTTAGTTAATTTTATCAGATTAGCAATGAGTGCCAAAATTCAGCTCAATTGTACTCCGGGAAATGGGTCAAATTCAGCTTGTAAGTTTTGAAACTCTGCATCATTCAAGTCTCTCTTCGGCATCATACATCGATCAAGTTTCGCGTACCTACTATTTAAAAATATGGTGTCAGTGAGCAACAGCTCCTGCTGAACAGCTCCTGGCTCCATCAACAGAACACTGTTGATGAAGCCAGCCCCCTTACCATGGCGTTTGTCTAGGTACCAGAGAATAGAAATAAATGACAGTAATGACATTAGAGTGTGGGTAAAACGGGTAGAAAAGTAACTTTTTTCCACTTTCTACGCGTTTTATCCACACTATAATGTCAGTACTGTCATTTCTTTCTATTCTCTGGCACCTAGACAAACGCCATGGTAAGGGGGCAGGAGCTGTTCAAAGGAATTCCTCAGTATATAACAGCATATCCCTGTTTGGAACCACCCCCGCGGGTGGATCTTGTACCTATTGAAAAACAATTTTCCAAAAAAACTTATGCATCCTTTAACGTCTATTTACTTATTAGTCTGAGTATCTACATATGTAAAGAATATCATGTCCGCCATTTAGGTTATGTGTAATTTGCCGCAAATAAACAGACCTTTTCAAATTGAAATCAATATATATTTGAAATTAGTCCCTTCGACCGCATTCAAAATATTATGATTTCTAAATAGAGGTCAGTACTCTGTTGATTAGATTTCGATTGCGTTCTGTAAGATTGGATTTCAAACTCGGTTCATAATTATTAATGTAATTATTTCGGGGGTCCCCTAAAAAGTTATATTAATATTTCGATTCCTTCGATTTGTGTGCTTGCCAAGTACCTATATTAATTCTATCTCAAAAAGGCGGTCGGTCTGTGTGCAGATTTGTTTCTGTGCGCAAGCGCTCATTCGCACACAGAAACAACGTGCATATGTGCATCTACGCCCTTGTGAGTGTGAGATAGACCAACTA
Source organism: Epirrhoe alternata (assembly GCA_963565295.1). Lineage (NCBI taxonomy): Eukaryota > Metazoa > Arthropoda > Insecta > Lepidoptera > Geometridae > Epirrhoe > Epirrhoe alternata. The sequence continues at coordinate 3,568,254 of OY751403.1, forward strand.
TTCTATGCTGTACTCGTAATTTCTGGTACCTAGCTACGACACTAGCAATTCCAGTGTCAGTAATATACAGGGTTATTTGTAAAACACCGGTAACCTCACAGGACTGTATTACTATCATCATAATCAACAACTTTTGTTCTATGACTTTTAAAAATTCATCATTATTTTTGATCATCAGATTTTCATATAAAAAAATAATTTGAATGGAACGCTCTCAATGTTACGAAGTATATGCGAAGCAAAAGAAAGCGATAGTACAATAGCGAGGGGAGCGGGGTTAGGGCGGCGTGGGCCGAAATGTGTTAGATAGGACAACGACATCTTAAAGGTTTGTTTTTGGGAAATGTATTATGTTTTGTAAAAAGTCAGAGAACAAAAGTTGTTGTTTATGATGATAGTAATACAGTCCTGAGAGGTTACCGGTGTTAACCCTGTATATGTGACTGGTACGTAAAAAGTAGTTCGTATGAGTCAGTGGCCAACTCTGGTGACGGAGTTTTTTGGCCTCCTTAAGGCCTCCGTCATGGCTTAACGACTTAAATAGCCGGGACCGACAGTTTAACGTGCCCTCCGAAGCACGGAAGCGCTCAGATGAAAATGCCACTGGCGGTCACCCATCCACTTACAGACCGTTTCGAACGTTGCTTAACTTCGACGATCTATCAAGAACGACTAAGCAAGCACGACCACGAGCGCTTCACTGGTACGTGACACATCCATAAACTTACGTTTTTAATATGCCAAAAACATATTTCTTATTGCGTTATGCAATTCGATTCTTATCGAATTGCAAGATGGCAGAACGCTTTCCCTTTGTAAAAAATAATAACCATCTCGCCTTATTTGTATACCGGTTAAATTACTGACATTTTCAAAAATTATAAGACGGATAAGTTGAGGAGTAATAGGTTGTCGTGGTATGGGCATGTTATGAGGAGGCAAGAGAGTCATTGTAACGAGAAGAATGTTAGGTTTGAATGTGGAAGGATGTAGCAGAAGAGGCAGACCAAAGAAAAGATGGATGGACTGTGTGAAGGATGATATGGGTAAGAAAGGAGTGAGTGTTGAGATGACGGCTGATAGAGCAGAGTGGAAGAGAAAAACCTGTTGTGCCGACCCCACATGAAAGTGGGATAAGGGCAGGGAAATGATGATTTCAAAAATTACTACCATTTATTTCAATCGCCTTCGTGAGATATTCGTAGATTGAAATCTATTGAGGCATATTAATTAACGTGTAATTGGAATCAATCAGACAGAACTGCCGACATTAGGCCGAACCTTGCTTGAAATTCAACCGTACTTCCCGCCAATTTCACTTCCATAAAGTAACTATTGTTTAGGATAGCGCCATCTTGTGTTTCATGGGGGAACTATGAGTTTCAAATATGAGTGACAGTTCACGAACTTTTCCCTGCTGTCAGTCAATCAGGCATGATGACATAGAGGTTAGCGAAGTCTACGCAGTTCAACGAAAAAAATGAATTTTATGGTATAGCTTATTCTTGACTTTGTAAACCAGTTTAAAAGGTAGCTTTATGCTCTGGTTTAACGCATTGTATAAGTAATACTAACATAAGACATAAGCCTATTAAATACTAACCCTAAATGGACTTAAAAGTTGTCTGATTTAATAAATTGATTTGATATAGTCTTCTTTTTATCCCGGAAAACTTAAAAGTATTCCCGAGCTGTCCCAGCTAGGCTATATTTTAAAAAGTGAAACCTGAGAGGGCTTCTAGTATAGTATACAGGGAAACTAAACTAGACAATATGCTTTACTTAAATATATATCCCTGTACTCCATAGATGTTGCAGCTTGCATACCAATTGTCAGTCAATGTCAATGCCATCAGCTTAACCAAAGATTTATATGTTTATGTGCTTGCGTACTTATTTTAGAGCACATAAATAGTTTGAGCGCTTGCGATCAATTGACGACGGTGAGTGGGCGAAGGTCATTGATTTATTATATTTCTATTGAATACTTAAATTTTTCGTTAATAAAAAGTAGCCCAGTTTTAATCCAGATCCAGATTAGACTAACCTTAGATCATAAAGACGGGATGAGCCTTTACTTTACCTTGTATTTTATGCGTAAGTATGTGTAATATGCGTTCGTGTCCCTCGTCCCTCGCAAAAACCGGCAGAAACTGTTGAAGGAATTCTGTCATTATCTCGTCCATTCTATTTTGTCAGAGCTTACCTTTATAATTCAACTAAATTAGCTGTAATTTACGTGAAAAAGTTTGAAACACACACACATTACCAAACTTTCGCATTAAAATGTTAGTGTGATAGGTAAGTAGCGGCTCGCTACGCTCGCCAATGTCTTTCGCTGTTCCGCTAAACTCAAGGACGATATTATGCATGCAGCCCACAGACTTTCCGGGAGCGATACACTTCTTAAACGGGGAAAAACACAATTAAACCTCTTTGTTTTGATTACCTTGAGATGTTAAGATAAGTAAAGTAAGTTCGTAGTTAGTCTGATGGCGGAATTTTTAGGCCGCCTTGCCTCCGTCATAGGCTTAACGACTTAGCCGGGACCGGCAATTTATCCTTACATGACATTCTTCCCTTCTCATTACATGTCCATACCATGCTAGCCTATTGCTCCTCATCTTTTCATTCACTGATTTTCCGAAGTATCTATTAACAATGATTTAAGATCAATATTCTTTTAATTACATCCTTGTCGAAACTTGTATTATCAAAATAAACAAAAAGTTAATAAAATTAATCAAATTGGCTTCCGGCAAAACTGGCTTTACGGTTTTGTCATTTGGTTTTTTTTTAATTCCTAAAAGATTTATATGCTTCTAAGAAAAAAACCATGTTAGGTACCTAGTTATAGTTTGATAACGTATAGAAAGATCATCCTGTAGGACAAAGCTTAACTACAGGGATATTATTGGGACACCATGTAGGTAATAATTGTTTAAAGTCTCGCATGGATGTAATTTTTGGAAGACTTTTAAAATGTGTATAAAGTAGGTACTTACCATTATTTTATGTTAATCTTAATCGGCCTTATTAATAAACATGGTGTAAAGTTATGACAGGTGTAACTTAAGAATAACCATAAAATTTTTGAGCTGAAACCTGTTATAACTTTATACGCTCGTTAATTAATAAGCCTGAATGTGTTTTACGAAATATTTAAAAAAGTTCTAAGTCGGTGCAAGTTAAAGATATAAAATGGTGCGCGTGCGCCGAATTGTCAACTACAATATCTTCTGTGACGAAGTAAAAAAGCGTGTTTGATTTTGTATCACAATACCGATTCAAGGTCTTTGTTTGTTCAAGTCCGTGACTTTTGGTTTTACACTTTAGTTGACAAATCATTCTAAACTTAGACGAGCCCCACTTTTGTTTGACTGAACCCCCACTGGAGCTCGACTATTTAGTTTAAGCCGAGAATACACATGTCTGTATAATATGTATGTTTTTTTGACGTGACAACGTCTTATAATTCGATAGAGCCGGCTGCACGCACGAAAAAATGCGGCGTTACCTCGCTCTGAGGCGTTCCATGTAAGGCTTGAAGTGCAAGCGAGAGCGACAAAGAAGCACAAACGTTGTCACGTTCAACTATCGTCAGTAAACCGACTTTACAGACAACCAATTTTTTATGATGAATGGGTCGACTCTTGACCTCGAAACTTACATAGGCAAGAATGAGGTCTATGATGGAGCGAGCCTACCCAGAAGGTGCCTATTAACTCTCTTCTTGAAAACAACAGGGTCGTAGCTCAGCGGAAATACAGACGCGGGAAGCTGATATTTTATATTCTTGATCATATTTTTGCAGTGCGCATAATAAAATAACTTTGAAAGCGCTTAAACAAAAAGTATACAAATAGTATATCAGTCATGTAGTACCCCCATAACACAAGCTCTGCTGTGTGAAAAAATCCAGCATTATATTCGTTCATACTTGCTGAAATATATAAGTATATTTAGTGTCTGCCAAAATTTATACCTATACTTAATAATATATGTCTCCAAGTTTCTTTGTTGACAATATCACGTTCTAGTCATTTTTATACCTAGTAATTTTTCCTGATAGACCTAAGTCGCCAAAAGCAAAAGAAAGATTTGCTAAAGAATAACTTACTTATTTTAATGTCCGAACCTCAGTAATGATAGATGCAGATAAGAGTTTTGGGATCTTGTTTTCGTATATTTGTTGGTAAACAAAGTGATGTCATTCCTGGTCGCAAAACCGGAATACAGGTGCAGGAATGCAGCATGACCGTCAGTGTCGAATCATACGCAGTGTATTGCGTCGCGTATATTTCTATCTGCCAAAGGCAGGTTAGTCTTAATTAGGCTTTGTTCCCAGTAGTACCACCAAACTGTACCACCGGTGGTACTACTGGGAAATATAATAAATGGCGACCTCTGTGGCGCAGTGGGTGAAAGCCTGTTTGTGACGCCGAAGGTTGCGGGATCGATCCCTGCCTCGGGATAAATGTTTGTATGATCTGCAAATATTTATCTCGGGTCTGGGTGTTTCTATGTATAATATACATACATATGCCGTGATACAGGCTTAGCCTAGTGCGGAGTTGGTGGTGAATTATTTATAATAATTGTAGTATTTATGTAAGTTTTATGAATAAAAATTGAATTGAATAATATGTATTTACAAACAAAAAGTATATAAGTAGTATATCAGTTATCTAGTTCCCATAGTACGAGCTATGCTTAGTTTAGGGCTAGATGATGCTGTGTGAAAATGTCCAGCATTATATAATTCTCATTAGTACCACTGTCAAAAGTTATTATCTTAGTGGTGCAAGTGAGAGTGCTCGTTCAGTCGTTCCCAACATCTTCCCAGTAGTACCACCAAACTGTACCACTAGTGGAACTAGTGGGAAATATCATTCTCATTAGTACCACTATCTATATTTATTAGGCAAGTGGCAATAAGGGAGGCCTATATTCAGCAGTGGGTGACCAAGAGATAATGATGATGATAAAAATATATGACTCTTTCACGCTAACTGAATAGATTTTGAAATTCCTCACCTGGTTGATATTCTACTTATAACTAAGCGCTTTCAAAGTTCTTTTATTATGCGCACTGCAAAAATTTGGAATCAGCTTCCCGCGTCTGTATTTCCGCTGAGCTACGACCCTGTTGTTTAAGAAGAGAGTTAATAGGCACCATCTGTAGGCTCGCTCCATCGTAGACCTCACTCTTGCCTGTGTAAGTTTCGAGGTCAAGAGCCGACCTCGAAACTTACACATAAAAAAACACAGATTTTAAGTCTACCTACTTCGAGCCTAAATCTAAGATCGTAACATCCCACACCAATATAATCTTATCCTTAACATAAAACAATCATAAATTGTAATGATACGTGTTAAACGTTTTATGATAGCAATCTTAATGTAAGCAGCTCTCAATTATACAACTATACTGACACTATGACATACGCACCGCAGAATAGCTGGTGAACTACATCCTAATATTTGGTTGGTATAAATGTGTTTTCTATATAACTTTTTAAACTATCATGGTTATCAAGCATCATCTAGCCCCAAACTAAGCAAAGCTTGTACTATGTAGCCATGCGCAAAATGTGTCACCTAATTGAAAAGATGGATACATATCTTTGATCGCTGAGAAGTAAGTATATCTATCTTTTAGTTCCGTAGTTCAATTAATTCTATTTAATTGCCTTTGTCATTTTCATCGCTCCAATCGGTATTCATTCATAACTTAACTAGATAGATAGTTTCGTTCAGTAGTCCAATCCAGTCCAATATATCACCTGTCTGCCTCTATCGTTCTCGTTCACAACGTTCATCTCGCTCATTCGCCGCGCGGAATTACGGAACTAGAGATATGATACTAGGGATTGAAATTGAGCTAGTGAAGAAAGAACTGAACGTAAAAGAAGTAGTCCAATTGAACTATTAGTTCCGGAACTACACAAGACTAGTACTATGGGAACCAGATAACTGATATACTACTCTTTGTTTGTAAATACATACATGTTATACATAGAAACCCGACCCGGGATAAGTATTTGCAGATCATACAAACATTTATCCCGCGGCGGGGATCGGACCCGCAACCTTAAAAAAATTATTATGGATCTAGGCAATTTGCTGAGTAGTTGCCTTTTCAACAGTCATTTTTCATTTGTGTTAATTTTATTATTGTTTTATTTTCTTATCTACTTAGTTGATTTGTTGAATAAATGTATTTTCTTTCTTTCTTTCTTTCATGTGTGTAGGTATAACTAGAGTGTGAATGATTTGTTTTGCTTGAGCTGTGTACACAGTTTATTGTAATAGTTTTGGTAACTACAAATGACTAGTACGCGAAGCACAGTAATTAGGCAGTGTACAAGCATGTTATGTTAATGAGGGAAACACCCACTTATTCGTGATTATACTATTTTGCACTTAATTTACACACAGTAATCTTTAGACGCTGCCATTTCTGGTGATGGTTCTTAGGCCGCCTTAAGGCCTCCATCATGGATTAACTAGTGATAGGGACTGACAATTTAACGTGCCCTCTGAAGCACGGATGCGCTCAGCTGATAATGCCGTTAGCGGTCACGCATCCACACAGCGACCTAGCCACTTCAGAGCTTCACCGCTAGATGGCGCTGGTGCGCTACCAACCGACGCGATTTGAATCCTAGATCGCGCAAGTAATTATACTTGGCAATTAGCCTATATAGAACAATCCGACATAAACTGTCGGCTGAAAGGCCCTAAGGTGTGTGGACCAGTTGGCGTCGACCTTAGTAAGGTGAGATCTCCCTCTTTGCCGCAGATTGGAGGAATTGTTTAAGTCATTGACGGGCTTTGTATTTCCCGAAAAGTACAATATAGGGGTCTTCAAATCAAGAGTAAATAGGTTCCTTCTAGGTAAGCATGCTCCATCTTAGACCTCACTACTGCTTAACACAAATGTTTATTCTATTCTATTCTATTCTTAACATCAGGCAGAGTGAGGTCAAATGCTGACCTATTTAATTAAAAAAAAATCACACCTACCCACCCCCAAATGCCTCTTAAGCATGCTTCGCCACGAGCGCTTCTGTTCACTGTACAATAACATTGATACTTTAACGATAATTTCAATGTTATTTTATTGGTATAATTTATTAATTATAATTCTTTCGTATTATGCATTTACAATGCACGTTGTCCTTGTGCTAACCTTAGGTAAAACAAATCGATGTGTTTTAAACGAATGAAAAATGTTTATTTCTTCTAGTAAAGATAACTTAATTTTTACTGGCTTTTATGTAACTTACTACATATGTTTGTATGTTTGTCCTATAGACGCTAGGATTTTTGAAGTTAAAACTTCTTTAGGCGCGTTGGACATTTTTGAGATAGGAAAAAAGTATCAAACTCAGTCACGTGACTGTTACGACACTATCCTCTTACTATACCTACCTTAATTTTAACACATATTCGTCACAATTGGTCATGTGACCAGAAGAGTACTTGGTATAAATGTGGATGGATATACGAGTAGAGGTAGGCCGAAGAAGAGATGGATGGATTGCGTGAAAGATGATATGAGAGTATGAGTGCTGAGATGACGGCTGATAGAGGGAAATGGAAGAGGAATACATGTTGTGCCGACCCCACAGGGTGGGACAAGGGCAAGAAGATGATGATATGTCACAATTGGTCGAGGTGTTTGAGTGACCGCCTCTAGTGAGATAGCCCCTGAGTTCTTATCCCAGTGGGACAGTATCTTTTTGCACTTACTTTTTTTGTATTAGCTGTATCTTAGTTTGTAACTTTATTGTCAGTGTCCACCGCGTGATGTCACCCAGTTAGGCCCAGTCTGAAAATCAGCGCTGTCTCCCTTGGGAGCAGCAATAAAGCGGAGACTGGACCTATTTGGCACCACATAGGTACATTGTTCGTTATATTTTTTTTTATCTCTTCTTTTTTTATTGTTTTTTATATAGTAATTAATTTTTGTTCCCCGTCTCGTTCGTTGTTATCTGTGCCTGTATGTGTGTTGTTTTTATTGCCTGTAACCGTGTTGTGTGTGTCAAATAAATATATTTTTATTCTTGTACTTTTTTTAAAGTATAGAACCGTTACCGAAATCTCGCTCAAGTTTTCACTTCTGCCGGCACTCCTTACTGTTTATTTCACTGCGAGCTGATCCGATGGTGGAGAACGGAACTCCTCAGAAAATAGGTTGATTGAAATGAAATTTTGTACTTACATCGCTGAGATATTAAAAATGGTAAGGAAATATATAGTACCAATCCGCTAATCTATTCTCAAACAAAGGTTTCTTAAAACTAGTACTCACCCCAAAGCCACCCAACCACCCACTAACTTAACGCCTAAATCAATTCAATACATCGCTGAGTTCAATCAGATCACGGTAACCTATTAAAACCTACTTGTTGAATTTTTTTTTCAGGGAAAAAAAATTTTTTTTTTTTCGCTACACTCAAGTTTTTCGCAAACTTGCAAAAAATATTTATAATCTAGAATAGTTTGTTATCGAGGGATGCTGGGCATGATAATAGTTTAAAAAAAACTTGAGACTGGTTTTGGATTGAAAAGAATTACTTTAATAAAACCAAATTATTTATGGTAGGATTGTCCTGTGAGATTTGGTCAATGTCAAACTTTGATGTGTTTCTGTTAATACATTTTTTTAAAATTAATAAAATTAGGTACAGAAAAACCAAAAAGAAAACCGACCTCAAAGATGCTATTTTTTCACTTTCGAATTTTAATTCTTATAGCGATGGGCTTACAACCTGTCACGTATGGAATACTAACTTCTGCTAGATGTGGGCATGTATCAAATATGTATTTGTACATGCCTCTGACTACCTTAGACATCTTCAAAGGATCTGGAATACATAAAACATCTGAGATAATGTCTACCGCGCTTTGGGGATACTGTCATTGCCCTGTGTAAGTTAGTAAACATAGGGTCACACTTATGCATACTTAGGTAGGTAGTACTTTTTACCAGGTAAAAAATGGTGAAAAAAATAAATAAATAATGCTGGAAAATTTCACACAGCATCATCTAGCCCCAAACTAAGCATAGCTTGTACTATGGAACCAGATAACTGATACACTACTTATATACTTTTTGTTTGTAAATACATACATATTATACATAGAAACACCCAGACCCGAGATAAATATTTGCAGATCATACCAACATTTATCCCGCGGCGGGGATCGAACCCGCAACCTGCTGCGTCTCAAGCGGGCTTTCACCCACTGCGCCACAGAGGTCGTCAAACAATCAATGTTTTTGAAAACAACTTTGACGCAAAAAAAAGCGTAAACATCGTTTTATTTTTGTTTACTATAGGCACGTCACACATCTCCCTGACTCCATCATCAGATCAGATTATCATATTACTAGCGACCCGCCCCGGCTTTGCACGGGTGTAATGCTGATGCTAAATATTAGGGTTTAGCCAGCGTTTGCAATGTAAGCGCAAAAAAGGTATTAGTAATTCAAGATATCACATTAGATACCTCTAAAATTATCAGTGTTCCTCTACTATATTCTGCATGTATTATACATATAAACCTTCCTCTTGAATCACTCTATCTATTAAAAAAAAGCCGCATCTAAATCCGTTGCGTAGTTTTAAAGATTTAAGCATACATAGGGATATAGGGACAGAGAAAGCGACTTTGTTTTATACTATGTAGTGATTGTCACCGAGAACATATCACCATCATTCATCCATATTGTTAAAGGCCTTTTTTCTTGAGATGTTTCTGTGAAAAATGTCCAGCATTTTTAATTGAATTATTAAACTCGAGTGATTTTCTTACGTTGACGATATTTATGAAAAAAAATAAAAAAAAATCTAAAGAAACACTAATTATTAACATACTACCTAATCCTTTAATTGTTTTTTCTATTTTTACACTTTTTGTACATCGCCGTTATTCTGTAGTACTTTTCCAGTCCATCCAAAGGTTGTCTCGAAGAGATCGCTTTTAGCGATAAGGCCGCCCATTGTACCTACTTACTTGTCTTTGTGTATTTCCTATTATGTGTTTCTTTTGTGTACAAGAAAGTTTTTTTCTATTCTATTCTATTCCTTTAAAAGTCAAAGTCAAAAAGCATTTATTCCGTGATTTATTCAGTAGGACCGCTGGGATCACTTATCGTCTTAAAAATAATTTTACTGCTGTTCTTTCGCGACCAATACCGTGAAGAAAGGCAACAAACACGGTTTGGGCCTATCTTTCTTTAAGGTGATCTATCTGAAAACTAAAAAGTCAAACCAAGCTAAACTATAAATACGTACGTCTTTATCAAATAAAACTTACTTAAAATATTCCAATCGTTAAACCTTTTTAATACACAACACTGGCACAAAACACTAAAAACATAAAAATAAAATTTGAAATTCGAAGTCGGATTTGAAATGCGAACGGAACGCGACTCGCTCGCCGGTTGGTCAATCGCGGACTGGAGGTTGCGCGCAAGCAGGTGTCTTTATGTCATAGATCAATCTTGGACGGTGTCATGCAACATGAAATCATTTCGCACTAATTCTACATTTTCCGTTCTATTTCGTTTTATCTGTTTGTTTTGTGATACGATTGAAACAGTTTTCTTGGAAAATGAAAAATTTAAGGCTAGGCAACTTAGGGATCGGCGATAGTGGTGGAATGTTTGGTGTAGCTTTTGCAATGTCCGGTCGACTCATAGGAAACTTTTCTACAACATACTTATCGAGTAAATAGCTGGCACTTACGGGTCAATAAAGGTTTGTATTTGTTAGCTGATAATGAAACTAGCTCACGCATTTACTATCAAGTCACCCATCTATTTGTGACCGCGTAGAACGTTGCTTCAATAAAACGATCTATAACAACAAAGCAAGGTACACCACGAGCGCACAAATTTTTAAAAAAATTTAAAAATTTTATGAAGTCTCGGATTTTTATTTTTATTTACTGTGGAAGGAAAACGGGTAAATCTAGTTTCATCAATTAATATCACTCTTACCGTTACCGAATCCTCGTTCAAGTTTTCACATCTGTCGGCACTCCTGGTGTGCCACTTTTTTTTTTTTAGGAAGTGTAAAAAGTCACTAACTTTTTGTTATGAGATATACAGGTAAGATTATACTATGTAGGTATGAATAATAGTACATTGTACCACAAAAGAGCAAAATTCGTTTTTGTTGCGAGTGCTGAGTTTGAATCTCGAACAAACGAAGGATTCTATGTTAGAATCCTGAGTGTAGTGAGAGATTCAAAAGCATACGCAACAAATTATTTTGGTCTCGTGTGATACATACATCTTTTCACCTTATTAGCGAAAAAATACAAGATGTAAGGAAAACCAATTCCCGCTAATTTTTTTTGCCCCTCAAGTGGCAGGCTACAGTCCTGACACCAGAGCACTTTGCCAGCCGCCGCTTGGCCAGGGTGCACGCTGCGGCCTGTAATATTCGATTCTCATTGGTTGCTTGCACCATTCTAAATTCAAATCACTTTTCCTCACAGTGTGAGCAAAGTAGAGTTTGGTCACTGTTTTTACGCGGCAAAAGCGCCCTTTTTGAGCTAGTAAGGTGAAAATGACTTAATCGTTATGTATTATTTTTCTATGACTAACAGCTATGTAATGATGGATAGCATTATTTACTGTATGAACAGGTGTACCTATCTATATTATGTATCGGTTAATTATGTCTATGATGTATGTAACGAATAATTATAATTTATTTAAATGTCAGTCTCTCTTGTACAAAAGACCGCTTTAAGAATAGTTTAAATACCTACCAGCGCTATTATTTGTGTAGGTAAGTCTAGTGTAACACTCTTTTCTCCATTTGAGAATAGAAAACTTGTCTCGTTTTCGAAATGTTTAAATTGGCATAGTCACAACCTGCAGCCTCATTGTCTGACTTGAAATCTATTCCCAGGAAGCGCTCGTGGTCGTGCTTGCTTAATCGTTCTTGATAGATCGTCGAAGTTAAGCAACGTTCGATCTGTAAGTGGATAGGTGACCTCCAGTAGCATTTTCATCTGAGCGCTTCCGTGCTTCGGAGGGCACGTTATATTGTACGTTAAACCACGACGGAGACCTTTAGGCGGCCTAAAAACTCCGTCACCAGGGTTCGCCACTGACTCATACGAATTTACTTTATCGAATTTGAATCAGTAGTTTCTGCGTGAATAACATCCATACGCATTTATAATATTAGGAAGATAATTTTTACTGCGTAATTATTTCATCGTTTGTTGGCAACAAGTTCTAAGATCACGTATTTGTAGATTAAGATTTCTTGCCATCTTATCATCGTTGTGACATAATGATTTATTTCATAGAATAATTGATTGGCGACGGTATGAAATTAATGTAATGAGAGTGAATGAGGCGAAAGATCTATATCTTTCACTTCATTCAGTCTCATTACATTCAAGATCGTAACAAGTGAAAATCTGCGGCTGTCTTTGGCTTTTGTTTGGCAATGAATTCTACTTTTTAACCAGCTTCAAAAAAGGAGGAGTTTTTGGTAAATATATGTTTTGTAAAAAGTCATAGAACAAAAGTTGTTCCTTATGATGATAGTAATACAGCCCTGAGAGGTTACCGGTGTTTTACAAATAACCCTGTATATCTGTCGATTCGATTTATATGGTGGGCTTATGGCCTCACTCACTTGACGCCCTGAGTCACGCCGCGTCCTGAGTCAAACATTGAAGTCGGTTTTCTTTTTAGTTTTAAAAAAATGTAATTATATCGATCTCGAAGCTATGTAAATAAAAAAACAATTATAATTCAAGATTATTGACTCGATATTGCATACAGCCATCCCCTCGTACTACAAGTTCACCTGACTCGCTTGCATACATTTGTTTACCTTACAGTCTAGTTCCGGTTCAACCCTGGTAGGCCGCCTTAAGGCCTCTTAGATTAGTTTGTAGTCAGTGGCCAACTCTGGTGACGGAGTTTTGAGGCCGCCTAAGGGCTCCGTCAATAGCCGGGACCGACAATTTAACGTGACTGAACGCTCAGTTGATAATGCCACTGGCGGTCACCCATCCACTTACTGGCCGGTCAGAACGTTGCTTAACTTCGACGATCTATCAAGAACGACTTCTAGCTAGAGTGCCACAAGCATATCTGGACCGGTGGCCAAAAGAGGAACTAAAATTTATTTTTCTGCCAACACCAAATGCGACAACAGCGCCTCTCTCACCGGATCAGATAAGTTAATTGCACTATACACCGCTTAGAATTAAAAGCCTAAAGCTCATGACTGTATCTTTAAGTACAATAGACATTACATTACCCGCAGATCTATTAAAACTCAAGATCATTTGAAATGTCTAAAAGGGTATTATAGTCTGACATCGGTATTCACAAACATTACTATGAGGTCTCACTGTGCGCGCGGACGCACAGTGTCCCAAAAATCTACTGATTTTGGGACCCTGTACGTTTACAAGTGCACGCGGACGGTGCACTTGTAAACGTCAAAGTAATGTTTGTGAATACCGGCATCAGGCAAGTCTGGTTTTTAAGATGTAAAAATTCTAATTGTTAAAGAAAGACACGGACAAAAGCTATTTAAAAAACTTGTGACCCGCTCCGGCTTCGCACGGGCTCAATGCTGATACTAAATATTAGGTTCCAGCCAGCGTTTGCAGTGTAAGCGCACAAAAAATTCAAAATTATCAGTGTTCCTCTACTATATTATGCATGTATTATACATATAAACCTTCCTCTTGAATCACTCTATCCATAAAAAAAACCGCATCAAAATCCATTGTGTAGTTTTAAAGATCTAAGCATACATAGGGACAGACTACTTTCTGTTATACTAAGAGTATGTAGTGATAGTGATGTTGTTATTTACCTTGATCGCACCGCAAGGGAATACCCAAGTAAAGTATTTACCCAAAAACTAAAATGTAAATCCCATGTCCTATCAAAAATGAAAGACTAATAAATAATTACGTTTTGTAAAAACTAAAAGGAAAACCGACTTCAATATGAAAATAATTCTTTGATTAAACAGTAAAATTATATGTATTTGAGTAATGATTTTATCGCGTTTGTAGAAAGGGTGCTTTTTTGCCTTTGCCAAAACTCAAATCGACGGAGAACTACCATAGGGTTATTTGTAAAACACCGGTAACCTTTCAGGACTGTATTATTATCATCATAAACAACAACTTTTGTTCTATGACTTCAGGAGTCCAGCTCGTCCCTCATCCTAACTCAATTAGTAACCTATTCTAAATGCATCTGTATAAATAATACTAACATAGACATAAGCCTATTAAATACTAACCCTAAATGGACTTAAAAGTTGTCTGATTTAATAAAATGATTTGATACGATATCGTATGAAATCGCATCGTGTAAATGCATAATCTTTAGCTTAAGCTGAATATACACGTCAGTTTTAGTTTACTAGTCTACAACTAGTTAAGTAGGTACTGGTGACAGACTAGACCACTTTCTAAGGGGCGGTGTTGTTTATGCTGGGTGCTACCAGGGTTTCTCAAAGTGTAGGTATAGGTACGTGTCATTCGAAAGAAGGGGGTTCCCCACAAAAAAGTAAGCGCATTGAAGCGTAAAAGAAGCGTTCGTGGTCGTGCTTGCTTAGTCGTTCTTGATAGATCGTCGAAGTTAAGCAACGTTCGAAACGGTCTGTAAGTGGATGGGTGACCGCCGGTGGCATTTTCATCTGAGCGCTTCCGTGCTTCGGAGGGCACGTTATATTGTACGTTAAACCACGACGGAGACCTTAAAAAGCGGCCTAAAAATTCCGTCACCAGAGTTGGCCCCTGACTCATACGAACTTACGTTTACAAAAAAATTAAGTTCGTTAGTGACCAACTCTGGTGACGGGATAAGGCTACTTAAGGGCTTCGTCATGGCTTAACGGATTAGGTTACTCAACTGCGAAGTTCTATCAAAAACGACCAAGCAAGCTCACGAGCGTTACCCCACTGAGAAATTCTAATGGGGATTTTGGAAACACCATAACACAAGCTCTGCTTACTTTTGGAACCTGAGGGGCTATTGTGTAGCTCAACTGACAATGGACGGCTTCATTTTGACATTTGGTAACCTAGCCTGGTCTCATTTTCTCTTCTCAATTCTAATGGGGATTTTGGAAACACCATAACACAAGCTCTGCTTACTTTTGGAACCTGAGGGGCTATTGTGTAGCTCAACTGACAATGGACGGCTTCATTTTGACATTTGGTAACCTAGCCTGGTCTCATTTTTAACCGACTTCAAAAAAAGGAGGAGGTTCTCAATTCGTCTGTATGTTTTTTTTCTTTTTTTTTTGTATCTTGTTACGCGATTACTCCGCCAATTGTGGACCGATTTTCAAAATTATTTTTTTGTTTGAAAGGGTATGCTCCAGAGGTGGTCCCATATAAATTTTATTCCTGAGGGTTTGATAGTTTTCCCGTAAAACTCTAAAAACCTTCCCTCCTAGCCATTGTAAATCGAATCGACATGCATTATGTCAAATTGACGCTTTACTAATGCCAGGAACTCACGTGCCGCGAAACTTGACATAAAATGTATGCAGTTTTGGTAATTAATGCCCTTCGACGCCGGTGGAGCCTAAGCATTATCTGTCGATTTGATTTCTTTTTCTTATTTAGATTTTTATGTATGGCTTATTGATTCCCTGAGTCACGCCGTGTGTAGAGTCGAACATTGAAGTCGGTTTTTCTTTTAGTTTTAAAACGTAATTATCGTATTGTGTGATTGGTTGAGCTCTATTGGGATGATAAATGGGAATGGATTTCCAGTAAGATAATAAGGCTGCAGATGGTGCTGTGTGAAATGTCCAGCAATATTATAAATAGATTAAATAATAAATAGATTAAGCTAAAGCGACATCTCTTAGTCATTTGATTCTGAATGTAATTTCAGACAATGAGCACGAGTTCACTAGTGAACGTGTAGATGGCGCTAATCGGTGCTCAACCGAAAAATATGAGCTTATCGAAAATTTGGACACCGGCAAGTAGGATTCTGTGGCCGAGCGGTAAGGCACTCCGGCTTTAGGAGGATCGTCTGATCGATGCGGGTTCGAATCCCGTCGGAATCCAAAATTTTGATAAGACTTTTCATTTCTTAATATTTATATTTACTCTAATATAACGTCTGTCGCATCAACTTATAACTAAATAATAAATTACGTCCATCTAAGGTCGTCTTCAACATTATGGGCAAGCCGAGTTTCCTTTTAAGATACACTTCTAATGTAACACGAGGCCGCCTGTTAGATTTATGTCTTTTTAAATATCTGGCACACTCTGTAAACAGTTAAACACCCTAAATCCTTACTCAATCATCGTCCTGCCCTTTTCCCACATTACGTGGGGTCGGCACAACATGTGTTCTTCCATTCTCCTCTATCAGCCGTCATCTCAACACTCACTCCTTTCTTACTCATGTCATCCTTTACTTACACAATCCATCCATCTTTTCTTTGGCCTACCTCTACTCGTGAATCCATCAACATCATACCCCAAATCCTTACTCATAGAAATAAATAATGTCGGAGTTTTCACACAGCATTATCTAGCCCCAAACTCCAAAGTAAGCAAAGCTTGTGTTATGGTTACTGCAAAAACATCCAGAGCCGAGACAAATATTTGTGGATCATACAAACTTGTCCCACGGCGCCGGCGAGGATCGAACCCGCAACCTTCTCTACAGAGGTCGATAAAATAGAGAGCTCAATCAAAATACATTTAAAATTGTCATTAAGTGACTTGGATTAATTTAGATTCTAAGATTATTGAGTACGGACATAAAATTAGGTCTCTTGGGAATACTTCTTTTATGGAAAAAAGATGACTCATTATGTTTGCTCTTTTAGCAATTTTTATTCTGCCGAAACCATTTTCTTTAGCCATCAGAGACTCAGTATAAATTTGTCGAGGATAAAATCAGTTTCCGTTCATAGAAGCTAGTGTAGAAGATACCTATTGACCTCAATAAGGCTCATAATACCAACATAACATCTATCGATCGTCAACGATGAAACACGTTTGCCTAGGTTCAGTTGCCCTATCAAATACATTCTAGGCATATAAATCGCATAAAATTGCGACAAAATATCTAAAATTGTATCCATTTTGTTACAGATCAACAACAGGGGTCCCAAGCGCACACCCTGGCACACTCCGACCATGACAAACCAAGCTTCCCATCTGGCGACGCCTTTTCCAATATCTCTTTATCAAACACACCTCCGAACCCCCAAAGCAAACTAGATAGCGGAAACAATGAAAAAATAACTGGTACCCGTGAAAACACCACGGCATCGCAGTCGAAAGCTTCCGTAAAGTCGGAAGATGATTTTGACGTGAATGAGTATATAGCTAGGTTGCAAGGTACGCGGTATGTTAGCGCTCCGTTGCATAGTCATTTGAAAGAGGATCAGAATGTGAATTTAGGAGCGGAAGAGGCGTTGGAAGAGATCAATTTAAATGAGTCAAGATCAGAACCAGTACAGCAAAGTCTGACAGCTGATATAGCTCAGAACTTCTCTCAACTACCAGCTGTGTTGCCTCACGTAGCCAGCGCAGTATTCAGCTCGTTTTCAAATATGTTGAGCATGAAAAGTAGAGAGCAGACTCCAGACAAGACTGGGTACCAAGAGGTTGAGCCTGATGCTGGAGTACCTCTGATGGGAGTAGAAGAGAGTACTCCGAAGGATTTTGGGCTGCCGCCAAAGGAACCTCCTGTTGCTGGTGAGTAAAATATCATTTTTAATAGCAATAATAGATTAACAATATTGTTGTGATGTTTATAATTTCAACAAACACCAGTTGGCTCGATCTTACTTCATTTACTATGGAATTTTTTTCTGTACGCATTCAAAATCTATGTTGTTTTGGAATTTTTTCAACATACTCGTCTAAGTAGTATCAGTCAGGGTTGCCATAACTTAAGTTGACTTGCGATCACAGTTGTTGCAACACAGTCGAAACGTCGGGAATGAATAAAAGGTATTTCTTCTTCATCTTCAGGCCTTTTCCCGTCTTTATTTGGGGTCGGCTCTCCTAATCGTTCTTCTCCAAAGATGTCTTTTCTGGGTTGTCAGCAGGTCCACTTCGTTAGTTTCCATGTCTTTGTTTAATACAGACATCACTGTTCATACTGTTTTGGTCCTAAGTCAAGCACTTTCCTGGTCATGTGATCCGCCGGCCTCCTCATGACATGACCATACCACCGCAGTCGTGTTTCTGCTAACTTATCTTTTATCGGTCGCACTTTAAAAGTTCCTCTTATGTAGTGGTAAATAAAAGGTATTCAACGCTATAAAATCCTGTTTAAACAAATCAATTAGAACCAAACTTCTCCTTGCTTCCGGGCCGACTTTTTATTTATTTTTTTATTTCTTTCATCGACCCATAGCAGTAATAGTTTGTGTTAATAACCTGTTTTTAGGGATCCACAAATTGCGTATGATTGTCTAAGTTGCATTGCATAACAATAATATTCTCACGGTGCGGCCACAGATAAACAAGAGTGTTTTAACCTTTAAACACCATGATAAGGTCAATGGAATTATGGTACTTATTGCACGTAATACCGATCATTATAATCGTCCAAATTGATACAAAGTTAGCGAGATAGTACTAAACAGGTTCATGATTATGAATCATGTGCTTGCTTAGCCGTTCTTGATAGATCGTCGAAGTTAAGCAACGTTCGAAACGGTCTGTAAGTTGATGGGTGACCGCCAGTGCCATTCATGTGAGCACTTCCGTGCTTCGGAGGGCACGTTAAATTGTCGGTCCCCGTTATTTAAGTCGTTAAGCCATGACGGAAGCCTTAAGGCGGCCTAAAAGCTCCGTCACCAGTTGGCCACTGACTCATACGAACTTACTTACTTTTTATTAAATTGTTTACAATAATAGCAATAAAACCACTAATTGATAGAATATAAGAACTGCACCTACTACGACGATATACAACGACCGCTTGATGTGTCATTACGTTTGTATGGGAGACTATCAAATGTTTTTCAAACACAATGAATGCTCACAGTAATAATAATTGAGCTGACAAATTGGTTAATAACGTGAGCATGATTTTAATAATGTGTTTACTCAAGTTTGTTTACAATGCCGTAATCGCTTTTGGCGTCATCATCTTCCTGCCCTTGTCACACTCTATGTGGGGTCGGCACAACATGTATTCCTCTTCCATTTCCCTCTATCAGCCGTCATCTCAGCACTCACTCCTTACTCATATCATCTTTCACACAATCCATCCATCTCTTCTTCGGCCTACCTCTACTCGTATATCCATCCTCATTCATACCAAGTACTCTTCTGGTCACATGTCATTTTTCCCTTCTCATTACATGCACCATACCATGACAACCTGCCTGTTGCT
The DNA here is from genome assembly GCA_963565295.1 of Epirrhoe alternata. NCBI lineage: Eukaryota > Metazoa > Arthropoda > Insecta > Lepidoptera > Geometridae > Epirrhoe > Epirrhoe alternata. The sequence goes on from OY751403.1 coordinate 3,587,668, forward strand.
CCTCATCATAGGCGGATCCAGGGGGGAGGGCACGGGGGCTCGTGCCCCCCCCCCCCAGACGATATTTTTGTGTACCTACTAACGACGAAATATTAATAAATTGTGAAATTTTTGTCAGTTTTTGTTTCTTGTGCCCCTCCCAGGAAAAAATCATGGATCCGCCCATGCTCCTCATCTTATTCGAGCTCGTATGAGTGACAACTCTGGTGACGAAGTTTTTAGATCGGTTTAAAACCTCCGTCATGGCTTAACGACCTAAGCCGAGCGACAATTTAACGTGCCCTCTGAAGCTCCGAAGCGCTGCTGATAATGCAAGTAGCGGTCACCAATGTGACAACACTTATGTGACTGAACAGAACGTTGCTATTTCAAGTGCCCCGCATTACCATTCTTCTTCTTAGTCGTTGCGCTCTTGACAGAGTGGTCGTGGTCGTCAGGTCGGGAGTTGTGTGGCTCGCTTCACAATTCTGCGCCATTCGTCTCGGATGGTGGTCTTTCTGGAGCACTCATTTAAGGGTCTCTCCAGCGCTGCCTTCACTTGGTCCGTCCATCTCATTGATGATCTACCTCGTGGCCTTGTACCCTCAATCTTTCCCTGAACCACAAGACATTCTATGGATAGTTTTCCACGCCGCGACATGTGCCCAAAGAACGTGAGGATGCGAGACTGTACGAGAGACGATAGACGCCGCTTGATGCCGAGTTCGTCGAGTATGGATTGATTGGTACGGAAGTCTGTCCATGATACCCCTTGTACATGATACCCATGTACCTCTGTACATTACCTACCACTGAATAAATGCTTTTTGACTTGGAATGAGATCAGCACGGCTGATTAAGTGGCGTTTGTTTTATTGTCTCCTCACTGAAGCTTGGCTATTTAGTTTTAAGATGGATCACCTGAAACTGCGCTAGGCTCCAAACAGTATTTGTTCCCCTGGTTCTTTACGGTATTGGTCGCGAAGAAACGAGTAGAATCACCTGGAAAGACTAAGTGTTTCCAGCGGTGACTGAATAAATGCTTTTTCACTTTGACTTTGTCCATCAGTACTAGAGTGCGTTTCATCAAATAGTTCCGATGCCATAATGTTGGCACCCCTGTGGTTTTATTGGAATTTCTTGAGAAAACTATGCCTAAAACATTAAAAAGTGGTGAAAGAGTGATGGTGTTGAAGGCGAAGGACTTTTGTGAAAGAGAAAAACGTAACGAGGCCCAACATAAACCAATACATACACTTATTTGCACTACTGCCAACATGACGGCATAGGAACTATTTAATGAAACGCACTCTACTATTTGAGCTACCGATGATGATGACTTGGGATATTCTCTGAGATCGCAACTAGCCTTTAATCTCGTAAGAACGTTTTAAACAAGCCGGTTACCCGTACCTACCTTACAGGAACCAATTATCTACTACACGTCGACAGTTACAAGTTGATATCTAATGCGAAACGTATTGAAATGTCTGTGTGTCTGTGGAAATAGTTGATAACTGTCAGGAGCTTGGCTTTCTAAGTCTTGTATCTACTCGTACTAGAAACTACTTAGGTCTCTACTTCTATAATAGATGATTTGTACAGCGTCGAAGGCAACCTATGCCTAGTTTGTGGGACGCTGTTGTACCTGGGAGATTGTTTAAGATAGAATATGCTTGGAGCACCTAAACCTTCCGTCATGTCTTGTATAGTACTTTCAATAATTATGCGCTTCGTAAGGAGGAGTGACTGGATCGAAGGTCTCGGCAGAATAACAGCGCTGACCTGTCATCTGATAGGGCAGGATAACGCTGAGACGAGATCTTTTTGCTGCTGTAGCACACAGCACTGTTAGGAATCTTTCCCCTACTTGTTTTTACTTTACCTATATTTATGTTTTTTTACATGTACGTGTATCTTCCTTTTTATTGTGCAGTAAATAAACGAATGTCTATGTCTATAGTAGGTATAAGTAGGTACAGTAGCGAAAACTCCAAGAATATTTTCGACCATGTTAAATGGGAAAATTATCATAGTTATCACAAGGCAAATCCTACTTATTATAAACGCAAATGTCTATGAGGATGGATGTATATCTGATGAACTAATGATGAATTTTTAAAAGTCATAGAACAAAAGTTGTTGTGATGATGATAGTAATGCAGTCCTGAGAGGTTACCGGTGTTTTACAAATAACCCTGTATTAGTAGGAAGTAGGAGATATATGTTACGTTTTCATGCAAAAACTAATGAATGGATTTAGATGGGCACTGAGATAGATTATAGGAATAGCATATAGGCTTTTTAGGCTTTATTCCCGGAAAAGTCAAGTATTCCAATTTTACACCAGATTCCTATCCTGGTATGATATCAACTACAAATAACAACCATCTATCCAGATCAGTGTGATTGCATTTATTTTAATACTAGCGACCCGCCCCGTCTTCGCACGGGTGCAATGCTGATACTAAATATTAGGGTTCAGCCAGCGTTTGCTATGTAAGCGCAAAAAAAATGTGTTTATTTACGACATCACATTAGGAACCTCTAAAATTATCAGTGTTTCTCTACTATATTATGCATGTATTATACAAATAAATCTTCCTCTCGAATCACTCTTAAGCGCTTCACACACAGCAGCTATAATGTATATTAATGTACATTACATTTCATCATACATTATAGCTGTCGTGTGTGGTCTCGTGACGATTTCTATGGAAAGATGTAATGAGATGTATCGTGCTATAATGTACATCTTTACATTATAGCTGCTGTGTGTGAAGCCCTTTATCTATTTAAAGAAACCTCATCAAAATCCGTTGCGTAGTTTTAAGGGTCGATTCACATCTGACCGAAGATCCGTCGCGTATTATCGGTCGCGGAACGCCAGAACTGACAAATGTATAGAAAAACACTCGACCGTTCACACTCGACCGATGATACGTTAGTCCGTCGAGTGTGAACGGTCGAGTGTTTTTCTATACATTTGTCAGTTCTGGCGTTCCGCGACCGATAATACGCGACGGATCTTCGGTCAGATGTGAATCGACCCTAAATAAATAATGCTAGACATTTCACACAGCATCATCTAGCCCCAAACTAAGCAAAGCTTGTACTATGGAAACAAGATAACTGATATACTACTTTTAAACTTTTTTGTTTGATTTTAAAGATCTAAGCGACTTTGTTTTATATAGTGATAGTGATAATATTTTTGTATTGTTACAGGTACAAGCAACTATCGAATATCATCGAAGAAGAAATATGCTCAAATCCCTGGCCTAAGCTATGGATCTACACAGAATATGTACCAAAATCCTATCACACCGTTCTCATCTCACCAACAGATTCCCTTCACACCTGAAGAGAATAGACCAGATAATGTTAAACAAAATACGTCTCTATTCACACCAACTGATACAGCAGTGTTTAAAACTGATGATGTGCTTAGTACAGATGTTGATAAAGCTCAAATTGCTGTGAATGCTAGTGGAATACAAGGGAATGCTAGCATTGCAAATGTAGCACAAGAAGGTCAGTCCGCGCCAATCGACTACAAAGATATAATTACACCACGTGTACCTATAATACCTCCTCCACCAATGTTCTCGAATCCTAGAACCAGTCAAGGTGCAGGAAAATCAGTCTTACCACCATCAGTCGCAAGGCGCATTTCCGCAAATCAGCCTTTGATCAAACCATCAATGCCGACTCCTGTATTCTCAGAAAACATTTTTGTACCTACAATTCCAGATTCTGTGCATCCAGAAACGCAACAATTTGCTGATACTGTAAACCCGAGTATACAACCTCATCTGAATATGCCAGCGCCACCAATAGCTAGTTCAGTTCCATTGTACAGTACTCCGCCTAATATACCGGCTCTACCAGTTGGATCATTCTTCACTCCAAAATCAGATTCAGTCGAAACAAACGTAGGATTCTTCACACCTTCGGAATCATCTAAACCGACTGCAGCATATACTCCGTCAAGTTTAGTAACTCAAGCTATTGGAGGTCCTTCAGGATCTAATAATCTATCAAGTTACCAGTCAAGTCAACCTTCGTTGACGTCTATAGGAGCACCGATCATTGGAGCAAATATACATTCTCCTGAAAGAGTAATAGAATCTAATGCTCCATCATCAGTATCTCAGCCATTAAATACAGCACCATTTGTACCGATGTTTGCATCACAAGCAAATATTCCACCAACAAGTATTCAACCGTTGTCATCTATTGGAACACCATCAGCAAATGTTTATTTATCAGACAATATACCAGCTTCGACATCTCAATCATCGGATGCATCACCGTTTGTACCTATGTTCGCTTCGCCAGCTCCGCCATCTTTCTTCACCCCAGAAACTCCACAGGATCCAATAACACAAACTCCTGGAATAGCTCCTGACCCAGCAAAAAAACCTTTGGTCGAACCTCCCAAAGCGACCGGACTGAACTTCAGAATGACTAAGAAACGTCCACAGTATTACTCTGGGCCTATAGAAGGAGTAGGAGCTATTAGTAATAATGTCAAACCGATTATAGCTTCAGCTATACCTGCTGTGCCAGATGCAAGCTTTCAAGCTTCATTCTTTACTCCAGATCAGAAAGATCATGCTCCAACTATACAAGCCTCTACACCGTTTGATATAAGCAAACCGGTAGAGCCTGTTTTGAATGTTGAAGCGAAAGCACAAGCTTTGGACATCAACCCACAGTATAACACAGCGTTTGATCTCAGTAGAACAACAACAGAAGCATATGAACCGCCTAAACAAGAGCCTAAAGGATTCGGAATAATCGGCTCTTTAAAATCAAAGCTTAGTTCTATTGATATAAATAAGATTCAGAGTACAGTGACAACGTTTTTTGATCCAGCTTATAATGTCGCGAAAGGAGAACCAGCATTGGAAACTGCGCCTTATACGCAGCAACAATACGGACAATATTCGCAAGAGCAAAGCAACTTTGAAGTAACGGTGCCCAGTGATCAGAATCAGTACAGTCAGTTTGGATACCAACAAGGGTACAATTATGATCAAAGCAATCAGTATTATCAAGCTCAAAATGCGTATCATTATCAAAATCAAGGTCAGAATGCATCCAGCTATTTTGCTGAATTAAGTTACCAATCACAGCAAGTGTATAACCCCGCATTGGATACAAACTTTCAAGAATATACTAGCGCAATGAATTATACTCAAGAAAACATTCCACAAAACGTAGCAAATATTAGTGATAACATGGACAAAGCTAGTATTGAAACTCAGGGTGTTTTTTGTTACAATCCAGTTACGATTCAAAAATCACAAGTTGAAAGTCCCCAACCAAGCTTTGAAAAGCCTAAAACTACTGACGTTGCTGCACATTATGTCAGTCCTAACGTTGGTTCACATGGAGCAATTGGTGATGTAGCTGTTAAAGCGAGTGTAAATCCTCCAACCGGAATAGATCAAGGCTTCAAACATGCTCTTGATCCGACACCCAAAGCGGCCAGTTTCTTCGACAATCCGCTAGTTGGCGCAGACGAAACTAAACCCAAAACTAATAATATGACTCTAAATGCAAACACTGCAGCTTCAACGAGTAGAGCACAATTTGATGCACCTCTGCCACCAGCAATGAGTTTCTTTGATAGCCCTATAGCTAGTGCTGAAGGCCCTAAAATGAAAACTAAAGACTTAGCAGATGAGATGGAAAAGCTTGCAATGGCAGAAGAAATCGCAATAGCACAATCACCTTTTCAAGGAATAGATTTACAAATCGGTGTCAATATGCTTCAGGCCAGTGCCTCAGTGAAATCAGTTGACCATCATATCACAGCTATAGCTCTGGATAAAAATGTGCAGAATTATCATATAAATAAGGAAGCAGATTTTGAAACTGATCTGAAAAGTATAAGCTTGATAGAATCACTTTCAAAAGATACCACACCTGTTGTAACCGTCTCCAATGTGCCTCTATTTGGGCTATCTGCTGTGATTGACAAAAAGGATAAACCAATCGAAAAATTTAAAAATGACTGTTTATATGAAGCATCAAAGGATATTAAACCAATTTTGGAGAAGCAGACATCTTTTAGTTTGTTCGAGAATAGTGCAACTGAGAATAAGGATTTTGAAGAATCGACCAATGCGTTTGGTCTAAGCATGTCGGATGTCAAAAATGTACTACTTTTCGAGCCACCGCAAGACAGTTTAGGGGTTATTCTTCAACGGACTGCTAGCTCGAGTTTACTAAAAGACTTGCCTACAGAAGTCAAAAGTGTCCAAAATCTAAGCGAAGATAAAGATATGTCCTGGAATTTGGATGCCTCTATGGTAACTTCTAAAGACAATGTCAATCTATTATTCGATAGAAAGGCGAGCGGGTTCTTCGATCATCTAATGTCATCAGCAAATCCAGTTGAAGAAACAGTGAAAGTTACCGATGCTATTGAACAGGCATCTGATTTCAATATCTGTGAAACTTGCAGAGAAGTCAACTCACCAGAGTTAAAAGGAACGGATAATGTTACTAATAAGCTTATTGAAAATATGAATTCGTCTATACAACTTTCGAACCCTGTTGAAGTGGATTTGACAGAAAGCATGCCAACGGCTAGTGATAGAGCATTTGAAGAGAAACAATTCGATGATATCAATCGAATAACTGAAGATACAATCGAAACACTTCAAGGTCAATCTGCAGCTGAACTCTTAGATGATGTTTCTACAGATAAAAACTACGGTTGGAACACTGAACAGCTAGCATACGCATCAATAGCAGCGATAGATAAAGAATTCGTGGCTAATACTGGTGTCGTTCCAACTTACAGTACAACAATGAATCCAGAATATACGTTTAAAAATGATCCAAATGCTATAGGATTCTTCGGTGACAACTCTATGTTTTTCGATAATGTACCGAAAAACGCAAATGATGAAAGAAAAGTAAAACCAATTGAAGAAACCATCCAGAAAGTTACCGAAGCTATTGGACAGACGTCTGATTTGAATATCTGTGAAACTTGCAGAGAAGTTAACTCACCAGAAATAAAAAGAACGGATAATGTTACTAATAAACTCATTAAAAATATTAATTCTTCTATACAACTATCGAACTCTGTTGAAGTGGGTTTGACTGAAGGCATTTCAACGGCTACTGATAGAGCATTTGAAGAGAAACAATTCGATGATATCAATCGAATAACTGAAGATACAATCGAAACACTTCAAGGTCGATCTGCAGCTGAACTGTTAGATGATGATTCCACAATTAAAAATTATGCCTGGAACACTGAACAGCTAGCATACGCATCTAAAGAAGCAATAGATAAAGAATTCGTGGCTAAAACTAGTGTCGATCCATCTTACAGTTCGACAATGAATCCAGAATATACAATTGATCCAAATGCCATAGAATTCTTTGGCGACAACTCAATGTTTTTCGATAATGTGCCGAAAAATGCAAGTGATGAAATAAAAGCTGAGCTTAAAACGCACGAAGATATTGTACCACGACAAATGAGTATACCATCTGCCCCGCCTGAAGAAGATGATACAAAATCTGATGAAACTGGCTGTTTGGATGTACTTTCGATAGAGCAAGACGCTAAAAAGGACTTTCCTCTAGAAGAAGAGTTTATTATAGAGCCATCAGAAACCGACGATGATAAAATAGAATTCAGAGAGCGTAAAAGAAGCTCTGAAGATTCTGCACATTCTGATACCTTTGCGGATCGGATTGAAAAATTCAAAAACAAGGCCGGTGTTGAGTTCTCATCTAACGATGATATTTATCAGAAACCTGCAGGCTTCGTCCCTCCTAAATCTATGGCCTCCTACTTTGACACTGGAAACTACGCAGTTGAAACACACTACAGAAAATCATTGACCTCACCGTCCACTATCGATACTTTTCAAGAACGGTTACCAGCGAACATACAAGAACCAGTTACAAATGTTTTTAAAGAATCATATAATAAAGAAGACATAGCAAATTATATACCTGAAGAAGCTTTTCGACTACCACCTGGCTTTGAAGATGAGATCAGACGACAGTTTCTGGGACAAACCAGTTCAGACAATAAAGAACCTTTTATACCAGAAACGTCGACGCAAACAAACCCAACTGTTACTACTACATACAATATTGCTAGCGGAAATGAATTTTACACTAATGCTAGTTTCAAAGACAATAAACCCATACCGGCTGTTGAAACGAAAACAAATGTACTAGACATGCAATATACAAAAGATACACATTTTAAGTTACAAGAAACCAATATTAAAGCAGAAAAAGAATACGAAGCACCTACATTAGAAAAGGCTTTTGGATCTACTAATACGCTCATCAAAGATCATACGCAAGCATTTGCAATCAAGCCAAACACAGCAGAACTTATCGCACAAAAGAATCTACCAGATCCAATAAATTTCTTCGCTCAAGATGAACCTAAAGAAAGAACTGAGGCGCCAGAAAGCTTTAGTAGACTTGCAAGCTATTTCTCAATGCCACCAGCGCAACCAGACCATTCCAAGTCTTTTTTTGAGCTTAGTCAAAGTCAAAATCATTACAGACATGTTGAAAGTAATACACAACAAAGAGGTCAAGGGTATGATAGCAAAACGATACATCATTTGAAAAACTTGTTGAAAGATTTAACGTCCACGCAAAATATACATCTCGATGATAAAGTCGTCACAACTGTGAATTACTCTACAGTTGAATACAAGAACGTAGGAACCAGCATACCGAAATTAGAAAATTTAAATCTTAACACAAATAACGATAAACACGAAAGCAATAATTTAGATAGTATACAATTTAAAGATGATATTAACATAGATAGTTCAAATAATTCAAATGAAAATTCAGATGTTAGTGATAGTATAGAAAACGACGATTTAAATACAATCAGCACTTGCAAATATTGCTGTAACACAAAACTAATAGACGTTAAAGATTACAAAGTGAGAACTGCGGCTGATTCAGAGATTAGGAAGGAAAGAGACGGCAATATGAGTGAGAAGGATAACAGTAATCAGAGGAAATCTGTGTCAGTGGATCTCGGACACAATGGAATGGACGAGGAGGCGCAAGCTGGAGTTACTGTTGTTCATGAGGTAATTGTGGTAAATAATTTCGTCGCGATATAGGGAAAACCGACTAACTTGATCAATGAAATCGTACTCGGCTTACATCGTTTAGTTTGCATCCTACCCTGCATTTCAACCCAGGATTCTATAATCTTCCTGTGTTCTTCCACTAATTTATTATATTTTGTACAAAAATGTTAGCAAAAATCACTCAAAATTTAACTCAACTGTATTCCAGAGCCGTTCATCATCCGAGTACTCCCCGGTCCGCCATCATTGGTTCTACCGCGTAGATGTAGACGACAAATCGCTTTGGCGTGGCTTCTCTACAACTGACTCCGATGCACTTGAGCAGAAGTATCTTAGCCGTGAGTATTATATCTTCGCCATGCGCAAAATGTGTCACCTAATTGAAAAGATATCTTTTAGTTCCGTAGTTCAATTGCTCATCGCTCGAATCGGTATTCTTTAGTAACTTGTCTTTTGAACGCAACTTTGATCTCGCTCATTCGCCGCGCTGAACTACTGAACTAGATATTATATAGTTTAGTTCAGTAGTGCAATCTAGTCCAATGAATCACCTGTCTCTCTCTATCGTTCTCGCTCGCAACGTTCGTCTCGCTCGTTCACCGCGCTGAACTACGGAACTAGAGATATGATTGTATTGAAATTGAACTAGTGAAGGAAGAACTAAACAAAAGAAGTAGTCCAACGCTAACGCAAATGAACTATTAGTTCCGGAACTACACAAGACTAATATCAATCTTTTAGTCCTAGACGGCTTGCTTAATGACATAATGCTGCGACACGTCCACGACGATGCCCAGTTCGGTTTTAGAGCTGGGCTATCAACAGAGAGCGCGATCTTGTGTCTTAATCAGGCTGTCACGTACTACACGGAAAGGAAGACGGTTTACGGCTGCTTCCTCGACCTGTCCAAGGCTTTTGATACAGTCCTGTATGATAAGCTTTGGTGCAGGCTGGGGGCGACGGGTGTGCCGGCATGAAATAGTCTCTTTACTGAAAAACATCCTCCTAAAGGTGTAGTGCCTTCAACTTCAAGTGTTGTTTTCAAGAAGAGAGTTAATAGGCACCTTCTGGGTAGGCTCGCTCCATCGTAGACCTCATTCTTGCCTTTCTTAGTTTCGAGGTCAAGAGCCGAACCCATTCATCATAAAAAAAACCGCTCGGCCACGGAACCCTGACGTAAAATTACAAAAAATTATAGATTTAGCTGAAGCGACATCTCTCTGTCATTTGATTCTGAGTGTAACTTCGGACAATGAGCATGAGTTCACTAGTGAAACGTGTAGATGAGCTTATCAAGAATAACGAGTGACGTCAGGGTTCTGTGGCCCAGCGGTTGAAGGCACTCCGGCTTTAGGAGGATCGTCTGATCGTCGCGGGTTCGAATCCCGTCAGAATCGATTGATAAGACTTTTCATTATCTTATTTTATTAGGTAGGTGTACTTATCTCATCTTAGGCTCAAGCCACATTGAATTGGCAAGCGCGCGTCAATTAGTTTTATAGTAAGCCATTATAAACTTTATGAACAATGCTACAAGATATAGAAACGCTTGTAGAATGAACCGCTCGAGCCAGCGCCTCCCGCTAAATGGCTTCGTCAGATCTCGTTAATTCTACAAGAGTTTACATATCTTGTACCATTGTTCATAAGGTTTATAATGGCTTACTATAAAACTAATTGACGCGCGCTTGCCAATTCAATGTGCATTGAATCTTACTATCTTATCCAGCGGAGCTCAACGACGACACGTTAGTGCCGACAGATGGCGGTCGGTTCGATGTGAACATAGTCGGTCGTTTGCGTATTGCGATCTATTGGAAAGAGAAGCCAACTAATGTTAGAAGGTAAGTAACTTTTAACTTCATAAATATTTTCTATGACGACCTCTGTGGCGCAGTGGGTGAAAGCCCGTTTGTGACGCAGAAGGTTGCGGGTTCGATCCCCGCCGAACGAATGTTTGTATGATCTATAGATATTTGTCTCGGGTCTGGGTGTTTCTATGTATAAATAAATAATGCTGGACTTTTCACACAGCATCATCTAGCCCCAAAGTAAGCAGAGCTTGTGTTATGGGTACTACATGACTGATATACTACTTATATACTTTTTGTTTGTAAATACATACATACTATACATAGAAACACCCAGACCCGAGATTAATATTTGCAGATCATACAAACCTTTATCCCGCGGCGGGGATGGAACCCGCAACCATCTGCGTTCCAGGTTCACCCACTGCGCCAGAGAGGTCGTCATTTCGATTTCGATTCAAAAATATTTCCAGATGATTAAAAAAGTACACACCTAGGATACAAAACAGTCGCAATCTCTAATTGACAACACTCAAAAAATGTCCGAGCTTTGATGACATTTGCTCGAATGTAGACGTTATTTCACTTGTAATAAGTGTTCAAATGTCGCTTGCACGCAAACAAAAACTCGGCGCACTGCGTAGCATGCGCCGAGTTTTGGCGCGGACATTATATTTGTAAGATTGTTACTCTGTAGTATTCTAGCTCAATGGTATGGTCACCGAGGGATTGATACATTCGTTTGAAAAAAATATTTAAAGTCGTAAGATATTAAAAATGGTAAGGAAATATATAGTAACAATCCGCTAATCTATTCTCAAACAAAGGTTCCTTAAAACTAGTACTCACCCCAAAGCCACCCAACCACCCACTAACCTCTTCCAAGCCTCCTACAACTTAGGCTCGGCAATCTGGAACCGTGAGCAGCTTAAGTTGTAGGAGGCTTGGCAGAGGTTAGTGGGTGGTTGGGTGGCTTTGGGGTGAGTACTAGTTTTAAGGAATCAAATCAAAGTTTATTCACAAAAAATAGACAAACGTACAGATAATGTGTGAAACAAGTACTTACTTACTTAAACTTAATATTATTTTATAAATGGTTAGGCAATCAGGTATGGTTTTTACAAAAAAAGTATGTAGGTACTAGGTTACAGTTGGTTTCATAGAATAGAGGAACCTTTGTTTGAGACCTTACTATTTTTAATATCTTACAATGGACTTCCGCAAAGTCACGCCTGAATCAATTCAATATTTAAAGTCGTATAAAAATTAAATCATTGTTTTCAGATGCAGCTGGTTCTACAAAGGAACCACTGACGCTAGATATGTGCCTTATACAGAAGCGGTCGCTGACAAGTTAGAGGTAAGGTTCATTCATTCATCATCATCAGAGCTCTCAAAGCCGGGTCTTGCAACTGCTCCAATAGTGGATACGTTCACGCTCGTTTGATGAATATTCGCGTGCTTCCCACCATGATTTCTGACTTCAAGGGCCAATTTTTCGTTTGAAATATTTAGTTCTAGGTTATGACTGTGTTTTAACTTTGAAAAATTGGACCTTGAAGTCAAAAATCGTGGTGGGTATCATCCAAATATTAGAATAGAAAAACACTTTATTGTACACAAAAGAAACACATAATAGAAAATACACAAAGAAAAGTAAGTAGGTACAATGGGCGACCTTATCGCTAAAAGCGATCTCTTCCAGACAACCTTTGGATGGACTGGAAAAGTACGACAGAATAACGGCGATGTACAAAAAGTGTAAAAATAGAAAAAACAATAACAATAGAAATACCATAAAAGTATAATTATGAGTGAGAATAGATACTTTTAGTACATACATACATACATACATAAAGTCACGCCTCTTTCCCAAAGGGGTAGGCAGAGACCACGGATCTCCAGTCGCTACGATCCTGACACACGACTTTCGCCTCATTCACTCTCATTACATTCTTCATACATGCTCGTCGGTTTAGGGTACTTTTGACCTGGCCCTTCTCCAAAATGTCCCCAATTTGATCCAAGAAGGTTCGCCTAGGTCTTCCCCTTCCAGCTGTCCCATGCACACTCGCCTCATACACTTGCTTTGTCAAACGATTGTCATCCATCCTCTCTACATGCCCAAACCATCTTAACATACCTTTCTCGATCCTCAACACTACATCTTCTTTCACTCCACACTGTTCCCTTATCACACTATTTCTCACTCTATCATTCAACGTTACCCCACACATACTACGCAACGCTCTCATTTCAACAGCATTCACTCTACTCTGATGTTTTTTCTGCCACACCCAACTTTCACTTCCATACATCAATGTCGGTACCAACACTCCTCTATGAACTGCCAGTCGTGCCTTGTCGGACACTTTCCGGCTGCTCATAAAATCATGGAGAGCCCCATTCACTCGGTTTCCAGCATTCACTCTCCTTTCGATATCCTCATCGTACTTCCCATCTCTTGTAAACAATGTCCCCAGATACACAAACTCTTTCACTTGTTCCACTCTTTCATCGTCAATCAGAATATTGCATGCTGTCATACATTCATCTTTTTCAAAAACCATAATTTTCGTCTTGCTCACATTTACTTTCATTCCCTTTCGCTTAAAAGCTTCATGCATAACTGTTACCATCTCCTGCAACTCATTCTCCGACGACGCAAGTATAACCTAGTCATCGGCATAGAGAAGACATTTGACGAGTAACTCATTCATTCTTAAACCATTTGCACCATCTTTCAAATCTTTCAAGCAACTGTCCATGAATAGATTAAACAGCCATGGTGACGCTACACATCCCTGCCTAACGCCCTTTTGGATGTTAAACCATTCAGTGTATGACCCATGTATCCTCACGCAAGCACTAGAATCCTCATAGAGAGATTTCAGAGCTCGAACGAGGTTGCTGTTCACTCCATACATCGACAGTACCGACCAAAGCTCATTCCTCATCACTTTATCATAGGCCTTTTCCAAATCCACGAATGCGCAATAGACTTTTTGACCTTTGGCCAAAAACTTTTCGGCTATGCTTCGCAAGGAAAAGACCTGATCCGTACATCCCATTCCCTTTCGAAAACCCGCTTGTGCATCCCATATTCTCTTGTCGGTTTCTTTTACAACCCTTTCAATCAAAATCTTTGCATACAGTTTGCCGACGATGCTAAGGAGGCTAATGCCTCGGTAATTTTTGCAGTCTTGGTGTGAGCCTTTTCCTTTATAAAGGGGAACTATAACCGCCTTGCACCAGTCATTCGGTACTCTGCCAGAGTTCCAGCACAAATTAAAAAGACGGTATAGCTGACTAGCTACAACACCATGTCCAGCCTTTAGCATCTCGGCTGTAATCCTATCATACCCAGCAGCCTTTTCCGATTTCATACTCTTTAATGCATTCACAATTTCACCCATTCCGATACAACTGTCGCTGCTCACTTCTTCACACGAAGACGTTGAGGTAGGTTCCAGCGTATCTTCTCTCTCAAACAAACTCTCAAAATACTCTTTCCACCTCTTTAATATACACTCTTCACCTTTCACTATACTTCCATTCTAATCTCTGATTGCGTCCAACTCTGAGTTTTGAGCTTTCCCTCTGGCGGAACGAATGGATTTCCAGAAAATTTTTATATTTCTTTGGAAATCTGCAGATAATCGTTGATCAAAGACATCCTTTTGTTCTTCTTTCTTTCTTGCAACAATTTCTTTTACTAAACTTTTCACTCTCTTATATTCATTCTTAGCTGCATCCACATCCTCAAGCGTAGCTTTTTTCATTCTCTCATTAGCTCTGACAGCTAACCAATCTAACCACGCTTTCTTCTTTTCACATACCACCTTTTGCACATCCTTATCCCACCATACATTCTTCTCTGTCATAACTTTCTTTCTCTTACTTACTCCACACACTGTAGAAGCCACACTCACGACTTCTTTTTTAAAGGCATCCCATAAACTATCAATTTCAGCTAAATCATCTAAACCATTAAAACTCTCAATCAATTTACTTTCATACTCCTTTTTCACTTTATCATCTTGTAAATTTTCAACTTTAATTCGTTCTAGAACACCTTTAGACTCGCGCTCCCTATGCCGCCACCCTCTAAAAAGACCACTAATTCGGCTCAATACCAGGAAGTGATCGGTGTGGATCCCGACTCCGCGATACGCCCTCGTGTCTAGAACAAACTTTCTCATTCTCTCATCAACAATCACGAAATCTATAATACTTTTCCTAACATTCTTTGCCTCTCTTGTATATATATGGATCCGCTTATGTGCAAACATAGTGTTTGTCACACACAGGTTCCATTCCAAGCATAACTCTAGCACACTTTTACCATTCTCATTCACTCGTTCATCACCGTACGATCCAAGAACCCTTTCAAACCCATCACGCTTTAACCCCACCCATCCATTAAAATCACCTAGCATTATTATTCTTTCATTCTCCTTGCATAGTTTTAAAACACTTTTAGTAAATAATGAGATTATAGTACTTACACATATATATTATATAATGAACCACAACATACAAAATAAGCACATGGTCATGTCAGCATTGTACTGACGAGGACACAAAGTGTTCATGGACTTTAGATTCAAATATTCATCAAACGAACGAAAAAAATCGCTTAAATCGCTCCTGCACACTTTTAACAAAATGTTTTCTGACCTTCCCTTTCTAGGAGGAGTACAGACACGGAGTTACCACGGGCGAATGGCATCGCCGTTTGGTTCTGCCGAACAGCGAATTGGTTGTGATGCACGGACCAGCTGTTATGGTGCATTTCTTGCATGGAGGGGCGGATTCCTTTAGTTCACCACCCGTGAGTATATCTTAACTAACACTAAAGGCATAGAGGCTCAATGCTCATTGAATTGGCAAGCGACGCGACAATTAGTTTTATAGCAAGCCATTATACACATTATGAACAATGGTACAAGATATAGAAACGCTTGTAACAAATTGATATAAACGAGGCACAATGTTCCTATCCTTAAAATAGCCATAATGATTCTATCCTCCACTAATTATGATCCTATCCTATCCTTGAATTTCTCGTAGTTCCTCCTTGGGAAGAGGGTATACAGAAACCCTCCCAAAATCCGAGTGGCAAGGGATCTCCGACCCTCCGTCGACCATTTGATACTGGTGGTGCATGGCGCTGGCGAATATAAGAGGGAGCAAGATGTTAGTACTGGAAATTATATCCTATTTGTATTGAATTACGGTCTATTTTTGGAAGCAAATTACAGGGAACAAGTTGTTAGTATTTGATAAATCTGATTTGTATTGATTTACGGTCTATTTTTAGAAGCAAATTAAAGAGAACAAGATGTATTTGATAAATCCTATTTGTATGGAATTACGGACTAATTTTCAATTGAAGTTTGAGAACATTGAGACGTCTCATATAGTTATGTGCGCCTGGTAGTTTTCGACTAGAAATCGTGTGATTTTTATGATTGGTTAATAGTAATTATTAAAATAGGATCACGACTGTATCATTCTCTTAGATTCCTATTTTGAGTACTTATTGTTTGCTATAATTATTGATGTATTTAACGCTAAAACCACACCCGCTATTATGGATCGCGGAGGGTACGAGATGAGTCTGAAAATCATTACCCGAAATTCATATCAAAAACATTCATTTTGTTCTTTAAGTAAAAACCTTCTGTATCTGTTTGCCTGGTAGTTCCATTTCGATATAGCAACTTTATAAAGCCGTTAAGCGGAATCTTTCCTGTCATTCCGATTCCGTAGTAAGTTGATTCCAGCAACGTCCGTCAAGTAGTCGTTTCGTCGAAGTTTTATACCCCATCGAGTTATCGTAACGTTGAGCCGGTTCCAAGATCCTTTTCTTCCAGCAGTTCATATCAGTTCAGCTCCCAAGCTCGCGAAAAATTGTACCTCCTCTATACTATGTTCGCCTGGTACTTTTCCATTTAGCACCAACCTTAAAAGCCCTTATGTGCCACGATACTATCTTACTTCACCAGCTCTGCAAACCTCCTCTATACTTATGTTCGCCTGGTACTTTCCCATTTAGCACCAACCTTAAAAGCCGTTATGTGCCACGATTACCTATCTTACTTCACCAGCTCTGCAAACCTCCTCTATACTTATGTTCGCCTGGTACTTTTCCATTGAGCATCAACCTTAGAAGCCGTTATGTGCTACGATTATACTATCTTACTTCACCAGCTCTGCAAACCTCCTCTATATTTATGTTCGCCTGGTACTTCTTACTTCAAACCAGCCCGTTATTTTTGCAACGATGAGCCGGTCCGTGCCCCCCCCCCCCTCCCCCCTTTTTCTTAGGAAGTTGTGTCGCTTGTGAAGTGGTGGTGTGATAGCTATCTGTATTCTGTGGTGATAGATAGGATCCGCTTGTGATAGGCTCTACTACAATAATCTTCTTTATAATTATGTTCGCCTAGTACTTCCATTTAGAAATAGCAACTTTTTACGCCGATATGCAGCTATTAGCGGTCTTGCAAACAACCTCTCCCTTCCACATACATAACTTCCACTTCCTATCTGTGTATACTGTGCCTCCAGACCTCGCAAACAATAAAACCTCCTCTTTACTTATGATCGCCTGGTACTTTTCCATTTAGAAAAACCAACCTTAAAAGCCGTTTAATCTTACTCACCAGCTTTAAAAACCTCTTCTATACATATGTTCGCCCTCCCATCTAGAAATACTAACCGTTATGCAACGATGAAACCGGTCTTAAAACCCCCTACCTTCCAGCAGACCACCTCCAGACCTCGCGTGGTCCGCCGAGGGTACGAAGAGTCGGAGATAGAGGATCCGGAGCCGTCCAGCATTGATCACCTCCTGCTGCTCTGTCATGGAGTGGGATCAGCTTGTGATATGCGCTTTCGACCGGTTGAGGAAGTCGGTAAGTTTTTGAAAGTCAACAAAAAGAGGGGTGCTCTAAGTTTAACGTGTCTGTGTCTGTCTGTGGTATCGTAGCTCCCAAACGGATGAACCAATTTTCGTATAGTTTTTTTTGTGTCATAGATAATTTTATTCCGAGTGTTCTTAGCCCTGCTTCATGAAAAACTGTTCAGCCGTTTGAAGATCATCAGCCCTTTTCTAGTTGATGAGGGGATCTGACTAACTTCCTTATGTCCGATCGATTCGAAATTTGGTACCGTGTTACTTCAATGATAATGAAAGTATTAAAGGGTCTTTCATTTTAAACTAACTTTATTCAAGAATTGGGTTCAACAAATATATAAAAAAATATTTATGTAACGATTTTTGTTGTTGTTTTGTTATGAAAATCCCGAGAAAAACAATGAAGAGACCTTTGAATTGATTGTTGCTTCTTGTATAACTTAGTCCATTCGAGCGTGTGACGTGATGTAGCTGAGCTGTTATTGGTGAAAAGTCTGTTCTCTTTGAAAATATTATGCAACATGTCCATAAAAATCAATAAAAGATCAATTTTGAAGTGAAAACTCAAATCCGCTTAGGAATTAAATTGATACGGTCAAACGTCTATTTACAACCCAAAAATGAGGCCTTGTCAGTTTGTGTAGCTTAAAATGAAAGACACTGTATTAAAAGATTATGCGGAACAAATGTGTAAATGTACCTAATAAATAACAATATTGTTCGCAGTTGAAGACTTCCGTTCTACAAGTTTGCAACTTCTGCAGTCTCACTACAGAAATTCTTATGACAACGGAATCGTCAGTAGAGTCGAGGTAATATTTATTTCCTTACCTACTAGGTAGCTGTGCCCGCTTCTTTGTTCGCGTGGACGGTCCTCATTACATTAGCTTTCCCGGTTTTACATATATACATAAAATCACACCTCTTTCCCAAAGGGGTAGGCAGAGAGCACGGATCTCCACTCGCTACGATCCTGACACACAACTGCCTCATTCACTCTCATTACATTCTTCATACATGCTCGCCGGTTTAGGGTATTGACCTGGCCCTTCTCCAAAATGTCGCCAATTTGATCCAAGAAGGTTCGCCTAGGCCTTCCCCTTCCAGCTGTCCCGTACACACATTTTTTTTCCCGCTTTCCCGGTTTTTCCCAATTAAATCCCGATCCCGTGAGAATTCCGGGATTAAAAGTAGCGTATATGTTACCGACCTCCTCTATCTTCCAGTGAAAATCTCATTAAAACTGGTTCAGTCGTTCCAGAGATTAGCCAGAACAAACAAAAAGAAGACAAACAAAGAGATTAGTGCCTTAAAATAAAACTAGATGGCGCCACGTGTCAAGTTAAAACGCGCTATCCAAGCGTTTTGGCACATTTGGCTCTTAGGCTCAATGCACATTGAATTGGGAAGCGACGCGACAATAAGTTTTATAGCAAGCCATTATAAACCTTATGAACAATGGTACAAGATATAGAAACGCTTGTAGAATGAACGAGGTCTTGCGAAGCCATCTAGTGGGCCGCGCTGGCTCGAGCACTTCGTGCGGCTCATTCTTCAGCGTTTCTTTATCTTGTCGCGTCGCTTGCCAATTCAATGTTCATTGAGCTTAAAGGATTTCTCGCGGGCATCGGGACGCTGGAAATTGAACCCACTCAAACGAAGTCGCGGGCACAGCTAGTCTTCTAATGTACAGACTGTTAAAATAAAATTTTAATATATAATTCTTCTCACAGGTGCTACCCATATCATGGCACGCTCAATTACACGTTGGCGAAAACGGTGTGGATAAGCGCTTGAACAAAGTGACATTGGAGAGCATCCCACGACTCAGGGCATTTACGAACCATACTGTGCTAGATGCCCTCTTTTATACTAGCCCTGTGTATCATCAGGTAAGATTTATTTAGTTACTAGCGACCCCGGCTTCGCACGGGTGTAATGCTGATGCTAAATATTAGGGTTTAGCCAGCGTTTGCAATGTAAGCGCAAAAAATGTATTAGTAATTCACGACATCACATTAGATACCTCTAAAATTATCAGTGTTCCTCTACTATATTATGCATGTATTATACATATAAACCTGCCTCTTGACTCACTCTATCTATTAAAAAAACCGCATCAAAATCCGTTGCGTAGTTTTAAAGATTTAAGCATACATAGGGACAGAGAAAGCGACTTTGTTTTATACTATGTAGTGATTAAATTATAGATTTTTCATACGCAAATTGTGGAACTTATTGCCGGGCTCTGTATTTCCCGAAAAGTACAATATAGGGGTCTTCAAATGAAGAGTAAATAGGTTCCTTCTAGGTAAGCATGCTCCATCTTAGACCTCACTACAGCTTAACATCAGGCAGAGTGAGGTCAAATGCTGACCTATTTAATTTAAAAAAAAATGAGTTACTCTATACTACACCTGAGGCATACAGGGTATTTCATTTTAAACTACACAAACTGACCAGATCTCATTTTTGAAGAAATGAAAAGTCTTTTCAAAATTTTCGAACCCGCAACGATCAGACGATCCTCCTAAAGCCGGAGTGCCTTACCGCTCGGCCACGGAATCCTTAACGTCACAATCGAAATTTTTGATAAGCTCATATTTATCGGTTAATTTTTTGATTGTAAATAGACGTTTGACCGTATCAATTTAATTCCTAAGCCGATTTAAGTTTTCCGAAGCGCTCGTGGTCGTGCTTGCTTAGTCGTTCTTGATAGATCGTCGAAGTTAAGCGACGTTCGAAACGGTCTGTAAGTGGATGGGTGACCGCCAGTGGCATTTTAATCTGAGCGCTTCCGTGCTTCGGAGGGCACGTTAAATTGTCGGTCCCGGCTATTTAAGTCGTTAAGCCATGACGGAGGCCTTAAGGCGGCCTAAAAACTCCGTCACCAGAGTTGGCCACTGACTCATACGAACTTACTTTTTACTTCAAAATTTATCTTATATTGATTCTTTAGGACATGTTGCATAATGTTTTTCAAGGTCCACCAATCACATCACACTCTCGAATGGACTAAGTTATACAAGAAGCAACAATCAATAGAAATGATAGTCTTTATCGATATTCTCGGGATTTTCATAGCAAAACAAAAAAAAACATTACACAATTATATATTTTAATTTATTTGTTGAACCCAATTCTTTAATTAATTAGGTTTTTTTTTTGTCCACAGACAATAATAGACACAGTCTGTTTCGAGTTGAATCGTATCTACAACATTTTCAAGCAAAGGAACCCTAGTTTTAAGGGTGGTGTCTCATTGGGCGGACATTCTCTTGGCAGTGTGATATTGTATGACTTACTATGCCATCAAAAGCCGGAGGTAAGGAATTTTTTGAAATTCATAGTTTTTTTTTATGTTGTTTATTATTTTTAGGAGGCCTTTGCCCTGCACTGGGACACCACAGACTATCTATACTAATATTATAAAGCAAAGATTTGTTTGTTTGTATGAATTGAATAGGCTCCGAAACTACTGGACCGATTTGAAAAATTCTTTCACCATTAGAATCCTGCATTATCCCTGATGAACATAGGCTATATTTTATCCCGGGAACGTGAAGTTATCCCGAGGGACCGCGGGTAACACCGCGACGGACAGCTAGTTAATAATAATGATTATTATTTTTAGGGTTCCGAGCCCAAAGGGTAAAACGGGACCCTATTACTAAGACTCCGCTATCTGCCCGTCTGTAACCAGGCTGTATCTCATGAACCATGAGGCTCAATGCACATTGAATTGGCAAGCGACGTGTCAATTAGTTTTATAGCGCACCATTATAAACCTTATGTACAATGGTACAAGATATAGAAACGTGTGGTGACCTCTAACCGCGATCGCCTGAACTAAAAGGGCATCGTAACAGAGTTGCCGACCTAGCTACTGCAGAGCTTCAACGCATTATCACTAGATGGCGTTCGGATCAAATATTACAAAAAGTGTACCGAGTTCTACATCGCGCAAGTGACATTATCTTGGCAAATGAAGTTATATAGAACTATCCGACATTAACTGTCGGCTGAAAAGCCCTAAGGTATGTGGACCAGCTGGAGTCGACCTTAGTATAGGTTGTACTACCTCTTTGCCATACATTAGGGGAATAACACCTACCCCCAAAATGGGTGATCATCATCATCACCCATATTGCACACATTATACACGCTTGTAGAATGAACCGCTCGAGCCAGCGCGGCCCGCCGAGATGGCTTCGCCAGATCTCGTAAATTCTACAAGCGTTTCTATATCTTGTACCATTGTTCATAAGGTTTATAATGGTGCGCTATAAAACTAATTGACGTGCGCTTGGCAGTTGAGATTGTCACAGATGGTGTTATTCATAATATCAGAATAAAATAAACTTTTATGGGGTCTCCCATACAACAAACGTGGCCAGTACCCAGAAATAAACTTTTATTTATTCTTTATTGCACAAAGAAATAACATATATAAACACTTAATCTAGAGAAGTACTGGCAAAGGCGAGCCTAACCCTAAAAAGAGTTCTCTTACAGCAAACCTTATGAGAGAAAGAGATGGAATTGTAACAGTGGGTGCATGTGCATCTAGGTGTAATGAAAAAAGTTTTTAGTCCTTAACCTACTTAATGTAATGAAACAGAAAAAAACAGGGTCACGACTGTATCCCCAAGGCGCGGTAGACATTCTCTCAGATCTTTATATTCCAGATCCTTT
This sequence comes from Epirrhoe alternata, assembly GCA_963565295.1. Classification (NCBI taxonomy): domain Eukaryota; kingdom Metazoa; phylum Arthropoda; class Insecta; order Lepidoptera; family Geometridae; genus Epirrhoe; species Epirrhoe alternata. The sequence continues at coordinate 3,610,188 of OY751403.1, forward strand.
GAAGATGTCTAAGGGGGTAGTCAGAGGCATGTACAAATACATATTTGATACATGCCCACATTTTGCATAAATGAAATAATAGCTAAATATTAAGTAAATAATACTTACATTACTTTTTGATATGATTCTCTTGTTATCTTCTAGAAACCTCTTCATGCGAAGTGTTCAGCCCAGAAGACGTACCTACCTGGTTCCTCGCAGCCGTTGGAGAAGTATCCACAACTGCAGTTTCCACCAGCAGCATTGTATGCTTTAGGCAGCCCCATAGGTAACCATCTCAGACGACCTCTGTAGCGCAGTGTGCGGAGGTCCGCTTGAGGCGAAGGTTGCGGGTTCGATCCCCGCCTGGACAAATGTTTGTATGATCTAAGTACAGATATTTGTCTCGGGTCTGGGTGTTTCTATGTATAGTGTATGTATGTATGTGGACTCCATATACCATCATCTAGCCCCAAACTAAGCAAAGTTTGAACTATACGAACCAGATAACTGATATACTACTTATATACTACTTGGCGACCTCTGTGGCGCAGTGGGTGAAAGCCCGCCTGCGATGCAAAAGGTTGCGGGTTCGATCCCCGCGGCGGGACCAATGTTTGTATGATCTACAAATATTTGTCTCGGGTCTGGGTGTTACTATGTATAATATGTATGTATTTACAAACAAAAAGTATATAAGTAATATATCAGTCATATTAGTACCCATAACACAAGCTCTGCTTACTTTGGGGCTAGATGATGCTGTGTGAAAAAGTCCAGCATTATATATTTATTTTATTTATTTATATACTTTTTGTTTGTAAATACATACATATTGAATGAAAACTTTTTTGTACACCAAGAAATTAACAAAAACAAAACAATATTACCTACAATATTTACTGTATTATTATTATTTTTTAAACTACGAATAAAGACTTTCTTATTCTTATTATACATTTAAAACAATTACAAATTCTTAGTACAAACTGGGCGGCCTTATCGCTGAAAGCGATTTCTCATATTATACATAGAAACACCCAGAACCGAGATAAATATTTGCAGATCATACAAACATTTATCCCGCGGCGGGGATCGAACCCGCAACCTTCTGCATCCCAAGCGGGCTTTCACCCACTGCACCACAGAGGTCGTCAAATATAAAGAAAGTTGTTTTGAAATTCCAAAATACAAATTGTTTGTCATTTCATACAATTTTTGTATTTTTTCAGCTATTTTCGAATGCATACGCGGCGTAGAAGCCCTGGGCATGGACTTCGCTCTGCCTACCTGCAAAAATTTCTTCAACATCTTTCACCCATACGATCCAATTGCATACAGGTTAGTATGGAAATACAGTTAGTATTCTTATAGGCGGCGATGGGCTTGCAACCTGTCACGTATGGAATACTAACTTCTGCAAGATGTGGGCATGTATCAAATATTTCATTAAGAAATGAAAAGTCTTATCAAATTTTGGATTCCGACGGGATTCGAACCCGCATCGATCAGACGATCCTCCTAAAGCCGTATCAAATGTATTTGTAATTCTTAGTGATAAACCTTACTTAGATAGATAGATAGATAAACACTTTATTGTACACAGAAGAACCATAACAGGAACACAAAATAACAAGTAGGTACAATGGGCGGCCTTATCGCTAAAAGCGATCTCTTCCAGACAACCTTTGGATGGACTGGAAAAGATATAACAGAAAAACGGCGGTGTACAAAAAGCTTAAACATAAAAAAAAGAATAACAATAGAAGAAAAAAAACTTAGGTATTTCATTGGGAAATGTCTTATCAAAATTTTCGATTCCGACGGGACTCGAACCCGCAATGATCAGACGATCCTCCTCAAGCGAGTGCCTTACCGCCACAGAACACTCAGTCGTCATAATCGAAATTTTTGATAAGCTCATATCAGTTACATCATCGAGACATCTCTTCGTCATTTGATTCTGAATGTAACTTCGGTCGGACAATGTGCATGAGTTCGCTAGTGAAACGTGTAGATGGCGCTAACCGGTGCGGTTGGAGTTGAGGCGTAAGCTCCAATTGGCCACGCACTATTGTTTGATACTGCGTAAAGTAAACAGTCCAACTATACTACATAAGTAGTATGACACTATATGTCCCTAATAACTATGTGCGCTGCGGCCGTCGTCGGCATAAGTTGTTCTCCTGTCACTCTACACGAACCTTTCACGCAAGTAATGCGCCAACATTGCGGGCGTTAAACCTATTGAATAATTTTCTTCATGAGTTCCAGCATATCGATATTTTCAGTGACAGTCTATGCTCCATAAAAATTTAAGAGTATATTTAAGTTATGTTCATTTAAGATAGTTATGCGCTTTGGATTTTTCTGTAAGCTTCTATTTCATTTCATTTAACCGATAAATATGAGCTAATCAAGAATTTCGTCAATGGTCGCACAGTCTCGAACTGTCAGTCAATTCAATATAGAAAATGCTGCTGACGTCAGAAGCGAGCCGCATTTTCTGACGTCATCAGCATTTTTTGTATAGAAGAATGATTGCGACGCGAACGACGCGGGCAAGTGTGAGATCTGGTTTAATCTTCCTTACCTTGTTTTTCACTGTAATGAGTGAGGTTATGCATATTTTGTCGAAACAAAATACTTATTACACTACAGACGACCTCTGTAGCGCAGTGGGCGAAGGCCCGCCTGCGACGCAAAAGGTTGCGGGTTCGATCCCCGCGGCGGGACCAATGTTTGTATGATCTACAAATATTTGTCTCGGGTCTGGGTGTTTCTATGTATAATATGTATGTATTTACAAACAAAAAGTATTTAAGTAGTATATCAGTCATATAGTACCCATAACACAAGCTCTGCTTACTTTGGGGCTAGATGATGCTGTGAGAAAAGTCCAGCATTATTTATTTATTTATTATTTACTTATTCTTTCACAGAATCGAGCCACTTATAAACCCGCAACTGCAAGGTGCGAAGCCATTTCTAATTCCACATCACAAAGGCAGGAAGCGGATGCACTTGGGTATGTATACGTCTTTAGGCGCGTTTGGCAGTTTTGAGATGAGAAAAAATTCTTGGATTCGCCTCGAAAAGGTCACGTGCGAGTCACGTCTCACCGACACCGGGTTATTTGTCAAGTTTTCACTTCTGCCGGCACTCCTGGAGTGTCACAGTTTTTTTGAGCTTGAAAAACCAAAAAGAACGAAATTATTTTACCTTGACAAATAATTACATCACTTACAACAATGATCTTTCAATACAAACAAAATAGCTTTCGCGCAGTCTTTTTTCAACTGGCTATTTACACTCAAAATGGTTATTTTTACGATTCATATGGCGGAAACGGAAATTGATTGTATTTTCAGTATTTATTGTGCAATTTTAGTGGTATAAAAAGGCAACATTTTAGTGACTTCCGGTAAATTCATAAGATTATAGCTACTCGTCAACAGATGGCGTTGTTCATGCTGCGGTAAAGTTTTAATTCAGACTACTTGAAAAACGTCTGATATTTTTAATAAGCAGTTTTAAAACACAGTACACCATGATGAAATTATTTGAACTTTAACTAAGCTATGTACTAAAATTTGTTAACTTAGGGATCATTTTTAACGATCTAAAGATAAGCACGACCTCTATGGCGCAGTGGGTGAAAGCCCGCTTGGGACGCAGAAGGTTGCGGGTTCGATCCCCGCCGCGGGATAGATGTTTGTATTATCTGCAAATATTTATCTCGGGTCTGGGTGAACAAAAAGTGTATAAGTAGTGTATCAGTTATCTGGTTCCCATAGTACAAGCTTTGGTTAGTTTGGGGCTAGATGATGCTGTGTGAAATGTCCGGCATTATTTATTTAAGCAGGTTGATTGATAGTATAAATTATCCTAGAACTGAAAGACACGGTGGTCCGAGTGGGCGCCGACCTGAAGCAGAAGTTGATAGAGTCGCTCCGAACTACTTGGAACAAATGGAAAGCTACTCCACCTCCTGATGGACAGCTGGAGAAGGTATAAATCTACGCTCAAGCCACATTGAAGTGGCAAGCGACGCGTCACTTAGTTTTATAGCAAGCCATTATAAACCTTATGAACAATGGTACAAGATATAGAAATGCTTGTAGAATTCACGTGGCAAAGCCATCTAGTGGACCGCGTTGGCACGAGCGTTTCTATATCTTGTACCATTGTTCATAAGGTTTATAATGGCTTGTTATAAAACTAATTGACGCGTCGCTTGCCAATTCAATGTGCACTGAGCCTTATGAATGGACATTTTTAGTTCTTATTTTTAATTATATTGAGAAATAAAAAGTCTTCGATTCCGACGGGTTTGAACCCGCGACGATCAGACGATCCTCTTAAAGCCGGAGTGGTTTACCGCTTGGCCATGGAACCCTAATCATCGCAATCGAATTTTTTTTTTTAATGGTTAAGCACCGGTTAGCGCCATCTACACGTTTCATTAGTGAACTCATGCTCATTGTCCGAAGTTACATTCAGAATCAAATGACGAAGAGATGTCGCTGTAACTGAATCTATAATATTTTAATTGTTACACCACACCTAGGTATTTCATTGAGAAATGAAAAGTCTTAATCAAAACTTTCGATTCCGACGGGATTCGAACCCGCGACGATCAGACGATCCTCCTAAAGCGAAAAATTTTGATTCCGTGGCCGAGCGGTTGGAGGCACTCCGGCTTTAGGAGGCCCAATCTTGTCGGAAAATAAATAAAATTTAATTTAATTTTAAAATCTTTTTGTTCTTAGGTGGTGGAAGAAGAGCTGGAGAAAGAACAGCTTTGCGAGGAAACGAAAGAAGAGGTCAACCCTGAATTGGTAAGTTATATTAAATAGACTCATGGACTGATTTAGAGGAATGTATTAAATTTTATTAAGTATAACCGGGGGTGGTTTGTATACTACTAAACAAACACGAGTCCACAGGTCACACAATAAAGTTTATTACACAAATAGTAGATTGTTACACAAGGGACGTAAGTAAGCTATTACAGAACAAGATCCAATTTGGCGCCAGTGCGAGCGCAGCTCGCATAGGGCGCTAATGGATCGCGTGCACCCGAGATATTTAGTCACACGAGCGAGCGCAGCGAGCGAGGGTGAATATAGTTCGAGGGTGTAATAGCTACTTGCAACCGAGGTAAGCATTCTACTTTATATCATTCTTGCGAGGTAAATAAAACATTAATAATGCAAAATGAAATTTTAATTAGAATAATTAGCAAATTTAGAGAAAAAATAGAAATTTCATCATCTGATGAAGTGCTTGACATTGTTGTAAATAACTTAAATCACTTTACGAACAAACTTCACAAACTTTCAGATCAAATGAAATGCCGCCATTTCCATTTTTTTTTCGTAAATAGTTTTCCATTTTTTTTTACGGCTCTGAGTTCCAAGGAGTTTTGCATACCTATTTTGAAATGTATGGAAATTAAATGCCGCCATGTTCAGTGTTTTTTTTTTCAGTAAAAACTTTTCTTACCATTTTATAAGAAAAGAGATTGTTTACCAAGGAGTTTTGCATAGCTTGAACTGTAATGTGAACATTACAATTCAAGCATAGTGCGACGTAATGTTGCCTTGAATTGCAAACACCAATTTACAAGGAGACTTTCCACCATAGTAATCCCTAGTTACTGAGCAAGTCCTATAAATATTATAAAGGCGAAAGTTTGTAAGTATGGATGTATGGATGTATGGATGTTTGTTACTCTTTCACGCAAAAACGGCTGGACCGATTTGGTTGAAATTTGGTATGTAGATAGGTGATACCCTGGATTAACACATAGGCTACTTTTTATCCCGATATTCCCGCGGGAACGGGACTTACGCGGGTGAAACCGCGGGGCGCAGCTAGTATGATATAATAGTAGATTGTTACACAAGGGACGTAAGTAAGCTATTACAGAACAAGATCCAATTTGGCGCCAGTGCGAGCGCAGCTCGCATAGGGCGCTAATGGATCGCGTGCACCCGAGATATTTAGTCACACGAGCGAGCGCAGCGAGCGAGGGTGAATATAGTTCGAGGGTGTAATAGCTACTTGCAACCGAGGTAAGCATTCTACTTTATATCATTCTTGCGAGGTAAATAAAACATTGGTAATGCAAAATGAAATTTTAATTAGAATAATTAGCAAAATTAGAGAAAAAATAGAAAAAAATGGTTACTTATTACAAATCACTTTACGAACAAACTTCACAAGCTTTCAGATCAAATGAAATGCCGCCATTTCCATTTTTTTTTTCGTAAATAGTTTTCCATTTTTTTTTTACGGCTCTGAGTTCCAAGGAGTTTTGCATAGTTTGAAATGTATGGAAATTAAATGCCGCCATGTTTAGTGTTTTTTTTTTCAGTAAAAACTTTTCTTACCATTTTATAAGAAAAGAGATTGTTTACCAAGGAGTTTTGCATAGCTTGAACTGTAATGTGAACATTACAATTCAAGCATAGTGCGACGTAATGTTGCCTTGAATTGCAAACACCAATTTACAAGGAGACTTTCCACCATAGTAATCCCTAGTTACTGAGCAAGTATGATATAAAATTACAATACAGATTACAGAAGAAATTACAACAAAAGTTCGGACTTGGGAGAATTTGAGAATAGAATGTTGTAGGAGTTTTCCCGCCGATTCAACTGCCTTCAAACTATATTCTATCCCTCTCCGACATCTCTCTTTCCCGCCTACTCATACAATACAACCATAGACGAGAGATGTCGAAGACCACAGACTAATTAATTATTGGCATTCTCGGTGTAACTACAAACTATCAATAAAATAAGGGGTACTACATACTGTCCCCTTACATAAGTTATTAAGTACTAGCTGACCATGCCATTATCATTTTCTGCATCTGCTGCAACTGTCCTTAAATTTTTTCTGATAGTCATAAAATAGTGGTGTATATATAAATGATAGAGTTTTTCATTTATTCATTCTGTTCTGATACTAAAAATCGCCTCAAACATCTTAAACAAGGCCACGTTCACAGGGCGGAGTGGAAACTCTGGGAGCGTTGAATGCAGGACGAAGAGTGGACTATGTGTTACAGGAAGCTCCACTAGAGATGATCAATGAATACCTTTTCGCTATGAGCAGCCATGTTGGTTACTGGTAAGATAAGAAAAATAATGCTGGACATAAAAGTTTGCTTTTACAAAAGGCATATTATAGTGTTGAACATTATTTATGTGACTAATTTTGACTTAAACTTGAAAAGTACTGACATACTATTTATTGTTATTTGAATGTGTAGTGTTTTTATTAATTATTTGGACACTTAAAGAGTATTAACAACATATGTTACCTCTACAGGAGCGGCGAGTAATTTCTGATTTAGTTTTTCTCAGCAAGGTGTCGCTGAGTAAAATTGATTCTCCAACACTTTTAGAGAATATTAAATTAAAAATTCCGGATAGATCTATTAGGAACCCCATTAAATTAGCAGTACCGTTTAGTAGTACGAATTATAGACAAAATTCATTCTTCAGTAGAGCAGCGATAACATACAATAAACTGGTCGACCTCCCCGAGTTTGATCTTTTTAATTCCAAAATCTTCAAAATTAAAAACATATTTAATAATCGCTGGTTTGATAAGTTTAGTTAGGTAGTTTGTTTCTTTCTTTTTTATGTTATCGTTATAGGTTTTTTTATGTTATATGTTCGCATCTCATCTCGTCACTTTTTTTTTTATTATTTAAAATAAGTAGGTTCCTACTTATGTTTCCTATTTGATTTTGGTTTTCATTTTGTTTCAAATTTTTTTGTTAAATAATTAGTGCTATTATTCAAGCAAGCTGTCACTTAGGTTCAATATGTGAGAACATATTAATGGTCAATAGTTATAGTTTTAGTTACGTACATAATTTCTAACGACTGTTTGTTTTCCTAAGAAATAAAAATAAAATAAAATAAATTAATCTAATTTATGACATTAATTAAGCTTAATAATGAAAATATTCTAAAAATATTCTTTGAAAAGTTGATAATGGCTGATCTATAATTTTTATTTAATCTGACATGACTCTTTGTTGTACTACCCATTATCGCAATGAATAAATGAATTGAAAAACATGTCACACAGCGTCATCTAGCCCCAAACTAAGCAAAGCTTGTACTATGGGAACCAGATAACTGATATACTACTTATATACTTTTTGTTTGTCACATATCATACATAGAAAACACCCGAGATAAATATTTGCAGATTATAAAAACATTTATCCCGCGACGGGGATCGAACCCGCAACTGCGTCCCAAGCGGGTTTTCACCCACTGCGCCACAGAGGTCGTAAAGACGAGACTAAAATTAATTAAATTTTACTCCTGTTCTATCGCGACCAATACCGTGAAGAATCAGGGCAACAAACACGGTTTCTATGTATGATAAGTATGTATTTACAAAAAAAAAAGTATGTAAGTAGTATATCAGTTATCTGGTTCCCATAGTACAAGCTTTGCTTAGTTTGGGGCTAGATGATGCTGTGTGAAATGTCCGGCATTATTTATCATTCATATCAAAGTCAATCTCCAGCGGGGAGCCAGTCAAAGAGAATTGAGGCTCGTCAAAGTTTGTTTAGATGCTCATAAAACAAGCCATGACGGAGGCCTTAAGGCGGCCTAAAAACTCCGTCACCAGAGTTGGCCACTGACTCATACGAAGTTGCTTATAGGGAGTCGGAGGACACGATGCTTCTGATGCTGCGTGAGATATACTCCTCTCTGGGCGTGCAGCCCGACTGCACCGTGCCTCAGCAGAGCATGACCGTTACGAGAACTACCAGAATGGTGAGTAGCATTCATTCATTCATTCATCAAAGCGCTCGTGGTCGTGCTTGCTTAGTCGTTCTTGATAGATCGTCGAAGTTAAGCAACGTTCTAAACGGTCTGTAAGTGGATGGGTGACCGCCAGTGGCATTTTCATCTGAGCGCTTCCGCGCTTCGGAGGGCACGTTAAATTGTCGGTCCCGGCTATTAAGTCGTTAAGCCATGACGGAGACCTTTAGGCGGCCTAAAAACTCCGTCACCAGAGTTGGCCACTGACTCATACGAACTTACTTATTCATTCATCCATATATTTTTTCATTCATAGAATAGAATATTGCTTTATTGCACACCATGAAAAAAACAAACAGACTTAGTTTGAATAATATGTGTAGCAATGGGCGACCTTATCGCTAAAAGCGAACTCTTCCAGGTAACCTTTGGATGGACAGGATAAAAATTAACTGATGAGGACGGAGGCATACATAGTAATAGTAGTAAATTTTATTTCCAAAAGTACTTATAGTCTAATACACAGGTATGGCAATGGGCTCCGCACTGGGTCTGGCCTGTGTCGCGGAAACCCGAACAAGTTTCACAAAAACGTTTAACAAAGAGAACATAAAAAGCAATGAATTCTTTAAAATGAATGAGTAGATTCATTCATATATCTATACATTCCCTTATACATGAATTAATATATCCCAATACTTCCATCCATTCATTATTCCATCTATTCATTGATCTATCCATTCATTCACCCATCTATTCGGATTATCCATGTATTGATCCAAATATTCATTCCATCCACATATTGATTCATCCATTCATTGATCAATCCACGAATTAATCAATCTGTTCATTAATTCATTCATTCATCCATCCGTTCTTCTCATTCATTCATCCGTCCATTTATATATCGATTTAATCAATCTTTTCTATCATTTATCCATCCATTCATTCATTCATCCATCAAATACGATGCATTCGCACCAATGAGTTTTATTAACATATTTTTTTTTGTTACAGGATGAAGCAACGATAATAAATGAAAAAGGTATTGAAGAAAACTAAAAATAGACCAATATTAATATTTATTTAACTAAATATTTAAGTATGTATGATGTTGTATCTATGTAAACATAACATATTGTTGTACTCAAATAAAAAACAAACATCTCATACATTGTACTCCCAAGGCGCGGTAGACATTCTCTCAATTTTTTTTTGTATTCCAGATCCTTTGAAGATGTCTAAGGTAGTCAGAGGCATGTCCAAATACATATTAGATATAATATTAGTATAGACATGCTCACATCTCGCAGAAGTTAGTATTCCAATTGTGATAGGTTGCAAGCCCATCGCCGCCTAAAGAATACTTTAAAATAAATAGTTTTTTTTATATTTATTTCATTTTTTTTCAGAATGTCCTTCAACGAGTCGCGGCAGTTGTTAATACATGAAAATGGAATACATAATGTTATTATGTAGGTATTATTCGAAATTATTCATGAAAAAAAAAACAGAAAAATATAAGAAAAATTGTGTAATGTAAACTCTATGTCAAAGCAATAAGGTTCAATTTATCGATGGGTCTAACCTCCCTACACCAAGTTCAAAACATGTTTTCTACATGCAAGTCACTATTTTCGTTTCACACCTAAATCAAATACTTTAAATAACTACCTAAAGTTCTTCGTTAAATTTTGTGCGAATACGTTTTTTTGACGTTTTAACGTCTTATAATTCGATAGAGCCGGCTGCACGCACGAAAAAATGCGGCGTTACCTCGCTCTGAGGCGTTCCATGTAAGGCTTGAAGTGCAAGCGAGAGCGCGGAACGAGCGACAAAGAAGCACAAACGTTGTCACGTTCAACTATCGTCAGTAAACCGACTTTACAGACGACCAATTTTTTGTATTTGTTTTAATTTCCTCACGATATTTGTATAAAACATGTATGAAACTTGTTTGTCTGTGTGTTGGAGAACATTCTTTATCTAGAGTTTCGTTGAACAGAAACAAAATAAGGTTACTGTTGAACACTTAATTCACAAAAAAACAGTAAAAAAAGGATTGACAATCTTAATATCTTAGAGCTCTGAGTAAAGTTATGTATAGTCTCTCAGTTAAAGTGTGGAGTACTTATTAGCTCCTATAACTAAGTTAAATAACCAATAAGTTATTTGTTACTTTTCTAAGTAACATGTACTTACTGACATTGTGATTTGACTTACATGATTGGGTTCTTTATTTAATGTATTATGTAAATCCTAGCTTTACTTGGAAGGTCAACCAAGCCAAGAATAAAAACAAAACGAAATTTATCAATTATCGCCTGATTTTACAAAATATAAATAAATAAAGGTGATTTGACCGCTATGTATAGCATATAAAAAATAAAGCCGACATATTTATTCTTTGAATTAAAGTTATCTTGAAACATGCTATGATATGTGCAATAGCAGTTTTTCATAATAAATTGCCTACTGCGCTTCTAAACTTCACAAATGTCGACTGTAGAGTGCCACAAAGCTATCTGAACCGGTGGCCAAAAGAGGAACTAACGAATTTTACTGCAAAATATATTTTTGGTCACACCCAATCAGGGTTAAGGTTAATCAAAATGAATATGTTATTAACCGAATTGAATACCAGTTAACCCAAACAATAGGTTAACCGATACATTTCTGTTAAACACTAACCGAAATGATAAGGGTTTTTATCATAAGGTTCAAATTGGCGCATTTTCGGCGTGAACTGCGAGTAAACGTAATAACATGACATTTCTTTTCATTCATAAAAAGCTATTTAACACCATGTAAGAAAACACATTAAAATGCAATAAACATTTTATAATTCAATTTTAAAAATCGTAATTTTTCTTCTATCTTCAAGCCACCAAAAACGCCTTCTGCCATTTTGTGACATCACTGTCTTCAGTCAGGAACAAAAATGTATCTTTTACAGTCGTATTGTTCACAAACCAAACCATATGACGTCACAACATGGCGGGTCGCGTTTTCGCGCGAAAACTAGAAATCATAAATTAAAATGCATTTTTAAGGCATTTTACGCTTCTAAAAAAATTAAATAAAAATTCTACTGGTTTATTATGACCTCAGGATTGATTTAAAACAGTTTTCAAAAAAGTGTAAAACAGCCTATTCAAATGCGAAATCTAGGTATGTTGCGTCATTGACGTCAAAAAATACCTGTATAAAAACCCAAACGTTTCTGGTTCTTCATTATTTTTTCGATTATTATTTCTGTTTTTCATTTCGGTAAGCGAAATGATTGGGTTAACCGCTTGCATCGGTAACCCTTTAAGGCGGTTAACAGTTATGAATGGGTAATCTAACCTAACCGGTTCAGATAAGTTAGTGGCACTGTACGTAATTTTGTGCTTGAATTGCTTCAATTGATTCTAAAATTTAAGTTTATCAATTATTATTTTAAAAAGTCAATATTTTATGTTTTTCATACTATTTTTAAAATAGAATTTTCACTCAATGATACAGTTTTTAGACTGATGATGTAATTCTGAGTAATTGTTATATTTTTAGTTTATTTCAATGAATTTGGTTTTCTCATTCCGGAGTATTCAGAAGCACGTCCAACACAATAACAGAAACGATTCCAAAATGGCGACGATGATAATGTTCTCTCGCTTGCACACTAATGAGGGCATTAGTGCAAGCGAGGGAACATGATTATCGCCGACATTTTAAATTCGTTTCTTATGCTGGGGCTACATTAGCGGGCTATGGCGAATATTCGTGTTAACGCGATGAATGTGGCCGGGTTCATCGTGTCATCGCGTAGTATTCGGGCGAAGACGATGTAGTATCGAGGAGCTGTCGGTAAACTGGCGCGAATCAAAGGGATTTGTCGCGCCAATATTCGCTTAGGTGGCTACATCTACGTCAATTCAGTGTCGTCCAGACTTTGAAGCGAGACGGACGTGCATTTAATTTTTTACACTATGGAGTGGAGTAACGGAAAAGTGTTAGAATTCATTCAATTTTATGAAACTGAGAGTATTATATGGAATCCTAGTAACCCCGACCATAAAAAGAAACACATGGTACATGATGCGTGGATTCGAATTAAAAATATTAAAAATAATTTACTGACATATAATGCAAAGCCACTATTTCCTCCATTTTTAATTTACCGCCCACGTCTCCGCACAACAAACTGAACAGCACAAGGCACGATGCATCGCGTCAACTCGACACGAATCTTCGCCCGCCTTAATGTAGACAAGAACATCGCCCATACCCGAACACGATGTTTTTGTCGCGCCAACACCATACGAATCTTCGCTCGCTAATGTAGCCCCAGCATTAGCAGATTCTCATTCGCTGTTTCCTCACGATGTTTTCCTTCGCTAGTATTAGGTATATTTTTTGTTAACCTATGCAATCCCACTGCTGGGCAAAGGTCTCCCCCATATCCCTCCAATCATCTCTCTCCTTCGAAATATTATTAATAATAATTTTATTATTAAATTAGGTATATTATTAATGTATGATTAATTGATGCACGTCCGGAATTCGAACGCGTAACCTAGGAAAGGCGAGAGTACATAAATCCTAGCCAAAACGGCTCTACAGAGAATTTTATGATATGTATGCCCAGTACTTGTACGGGCCTATAATAATTCAGTGTTACTTAATTTTTTGATTGATTGTCAATAGGAATAGACTACAGCCGTCTTACTACAAAAAATATAAACCCTAGCGAAGCACTGACTAAAAACTATCTCTAGAAAAACGATCTCTAAATACTCGTTCATAGAACGCTTTTTTGGAGGAACATCGTAGATTTCGAGTTCAAATCTATAACGTATCTAGCTAAGGGCTGAGATCTTGACGGCTTCTGAATCTAATAGTATTGTCATATTTGTGGATTATAAACTAAAATTAATAGACTAACATTGGTTGTATGTAACATAATAAAAGTTTATATTTTATTAGTCTTTGTTTTATTTAGTGGCTATATTTAGGACATTAGATGAAAGGTGTGAGTGCTGAGATGACAATTGGAGAGGATGGAAGGATGGAAATTGAAGAGGAATAGAAATAGAGTGGGACGAGGGCAAGAAGATGATGATGAATTTAGGACACTATTCCTTATGGGCCACAATTAGATTAACAAATATTAAAAAAAACTCTTCATACATCGCAGGTATAAGGCCTTTCTCCTTTGTGAGTTCTCATGTGTAGTCAAATTTTGCTTTTTAGAAAAACTCCTATCACATACATTGCAGGCTTACGGCCTTTTTCCTGTGTGAGTTCTCATATGTGCAGTCAAATAACGCTTGCATGAAAATCTTTTATCACATACAGTGCAGGCATATGACCTTTCTCCTGTGTGAGTCCTCATATGTGTATTCAAATGTGACTTTTGAGAAAAACTTTTACCACATACATCGCAGGCATATGGCCTTACTCCTGTGTGAGTTCTCATATGTATAGTCAAACTTTGCATACGAGAAAAATTCCTATCACATACATTGCAGGCATGTTGCCTTTCCCCTGTGTGAGTTCTCATATGTGTAGTCAAACTTTGCTTTTGAGAAAAACTCCTATCACATACATCGCAGGCATATGGCCTTTCTCCTGTGTGAGTTATCATGTGTGCAATCAAATAATCCTTGCGAGAAAATCTTTTATCACATACATCGCACGCATATGGCCTTTCTCCTGTGTGAGTTCTCATATGTGTAGTAAAACTTCGCTTTTGAGAAAAACTCCTGTCACATACAGTGCAGGCATATGGCCTTTCTCCTGTGTGAGTTATCATGTGTGCAGTCAAATGTGACGTTTGAGAAAAACTTTTATTACATACATCGCAGACATATGACTTTCCTCCTGTGTGAGTCCTAATATTATGTCTAGTCAAATGTGCCTTTTGAGAAAAACTTTTACCACATACATCGCAGGCATATGGCCTTTCTCGAGTGTGAGTTCTCCTATGTATAGTCAAACTATGCTTTTGAAAAAAACTCCTATCACATACATCGCAGGCATATGGCCTTTCTCCAGTGTGAGTTCTCATATGTATAGTCAAACTTTGCTTATGAGAAAAATTCCTATCACATACATTGCAGGCATGTTGCCTTTCCCCTGTGTGAGTTCTCATATGTGTAGTCAAACTTTGCTTTTGAGAAAAACTCCTATCACATACATCGCAGGCATATGGCCTTTCTCCTGTGTGAGTTATCATGTGTGCAGTCAAATAATCCTTGCGAGAAAATCTTTTATCACATACAGTGCAGGCATATGGCCTTTCTCCTGTGTGAGTTGTCATGTGTGCAGTCAAATGTGACATTCGAGAAAAACTTTTATTACATACACCGCAAACATATGGCTTTTCTCCAGTGTGAGTTCTCATATGTGTAGTAAAATTATGCTTTTTAGAAAAACTCCTATCACATACATCGCAGGTATATAACTTTTCTCCAGTGTGAGTTCTCATGTGTTTAACCATAAAAGGCTTTTCTTTTTTGTGAGTATAAAATAAGTGCCTTTTTAAAAAACTTTTACTTGTGAATTTTTCATTACATATATCACAGGCAAACGTGGCTTGATTGTGAGTCTGAATGTGGGCTGACAGTTTCTTTTTCAGGGAGAACTTTTTCCCACATTGGTTGCACACAAATATGTTTTTATCATGGTTGATTGCTTCTGTGCTCTCAGACAACGAGGACTTCATCAAGTACTCCATGGGTCGGTCAACCACAGCGGGGAAGTCTACTGATGTAACTACTGGCTCTTCTTCCTTTACTTCATCATGTACAACAAATTCTTCCTCACTAGTGACTGATTCTTCTTTTACAACAAACCCTTCCTCACTAGTGATCAATTCTTGCTTGATATGAGGAGAATCAACACTATTTTTGATATCATTAAGAGCCATGATCTGCATACAGGATGTAGACAGGCTACTCCGTATTGTGGGGTTGAGCTTGAGGATATTTTCATGTGATGCCTGAAAATAAACATTAGCATGATTGACTTGCAGTGGTTGTATCATAGTCTTGCAGTATTCAGATCTGTATGTGAAATGTAGATAAGAAAAATAAGGTGAGCTATTGGGGCGACTGGGTGCAGTCATAACTGGGGCAATGAAAGGATCTGTCTGCTGGTCAGCCTGGTGTACTGTCCTGCCTCGCAAGGCAGTCAGCTGCTCATTCAATAACCTTTTATACTATATTCCAGCCCCCCTAGCCTTGTTACAAATCAAAATGAAATAGAAATCGAATCGACAGATAACGCTCAGACTCCACCAGCTTCAAATGGCATTAATTGTTAAAACTGCATACATTTTATGTCGAGTATTGTGGCACGTGAGTTCCTGGCATTATGTCAATTAACATAGAGCCAGGTACTCACGTGCCGTGATACTTGACATAAAATGTATGCAGTTTTGACAATTAATGCCATTTGACGCTGGTGGAGTCTGAGCGTTATCTGTCGATTCGATTTCTATTTCATTTTGATTTGTAACAAGGCTAGGGGGGCTGTTGTATTCCTACCATTTATACTCCTACATGCACAGTATTCATTATACCAGATTTCATTAAATAATGCTGGAGTTTTTCACACAGCATCGTCTAGCCCCAACGTAAGAGAGCTTGTGTTATGGCTACTACATGACTGATATACTACATAAATACTTTTTGTTTGTAAATACATACATATTATACATAGAAAACACCCAGACCTGTCCTTGTCCTGCAGCGGGGATCGAACCTACAACCTTCTGCGTCGCAAGCGGAACTTCACCCACTGCACTACAGAGGTTGTCATGCCTCAGACAAAGCCTCAATTGTTCGATTGAGCATCTTTGAAGAGTTTTAATGTCAGAAATTTTTTTTAAATTGTTTTTACCTATTCAATATACAGACTGTCCTACTAATTAAATTCTTATATTATTATAATGAATATTTTATGAAATTCACCTCAATGCCTCTGACATACAGATCTTGGAGTATGTTCTCAGAGCAGAGAGCCATCTCGGCGAACCTGTAGCATCTCTGCAGCAGCGAGTGGCAGATGTAGCACACTACCCGCGGCCCGCGCGCGCTCAGCTGAAACACACCGATTGGACAGCTCGGTAAGGCTGAACTTGAGGCATTTGGTTCGAAGAATGTCGACAGGTGGTTAGGTATAGGTACATACCATAATGTTCGTGAGTTTCTCATAGATTTCCAAAATGTGGTTTTCGAGGGAATACATTTTCACGTCGCCCACTAGGCACACCCTGCACACAGATGACATACTATGATAGGTATATCTACTGTTCAGCGCCAGGGAAAGGTTTGGCCGCCGCCGCCGTGGGCTTTCAACTTGTTTTGGGAGGAACAAACAAAACAAATTAATTGTGTGTGACTGTAACTGTGCAACAATGAGTACTGAGGTTACTCTGCGTAGTGAGAGTACCTATAGATAGTGAGTGAGATTTAAAGCTATTACGGGTTTTAATCTCAAATTCTCAAGTTTATTACCTAAATACAAAGTCGCCGATTTGATATTATTGTTTTGTTAATATCCTTCTTCTTCTTTTATTAAATGGCAAATAACTGTGTTAAAGTATAATTCTGCCAATGTCAAGTTTTAATGTTCATTTCCATGTCAGTTATTCAGTCCCTATACTTACTTACTCTGTGGTCAGTCCAGTCCTTCGCCACCAAAGATAAATAATGTACTAGATAGAACCATAGAGTAATTTGAGTGTCTCCACTTTTCAATCCATTCATAGACAACTATAGATATGTTTTTAAGGTGGAATAGTGTTGTGCATTTCTTATCGATAATTACATGAAAAAGGATTTAATGAATTTTTAGAATTGTCTATTCTATAAAGGTATTATTTTATTGCTGTAGAACGAATTATTTTATTACTGTAGAACGAAATAAAATTGTAGTTGCCTTATTATTCATCATTCATTGGCCTGCCCGCTTATGCGGGGTCGGCACAAAATGTTCTCTGTCTCAACTCTCCTCTATCACTCGTCATCTCCATATCCACTATTTTTTTACCCATATCTTCTTTCACACAATTCATCCATCTTTTCTTAGGTCTACCTCTACTCTACTCACATATCCATCATTCATTTCCGTCACCCTTTTAGTTACATGAGTTTCATCCCTCCGCATTACGTGCTAACCTATTACTCCTCAACTTTTTAGTCACCGGCGCTACTTTCAGACTTCTTCAGTTACCTAATTATTAAAATAAAACAATATCAAATTCAAAACATGTAATTCCAGTTAAAGTCCTCAAAATAAAACAAGTATTAATATACTTGTTATCTTCAACTTTCAGGCGAATATAAATAGAGGTTAGGTAGGGAGCTGGCTCACTTTTCGTTCGGCGCTCGTAGCGACAAGACGTCTGCGTTTGCACGGAAGTAGTCAAGTTTATTCCTGAGGATGCCCCGTGGAGGGGCGAAACACGTGTCGAAATCAAATGAAGGTGTTCTTTTGCTTGCGCCCCGGTGCTGCTCACGGTTCCAGATTGCCGAGCCTAAGTTGTAGGAGGCTTGGCAGAGGTTAGTGGGTGGTTGGGTGGCTTTAGGGTGAGTACTAGTTTTAAGAAACCTTTGTTTGAGAATAGATTAGCGGATTGTTACTATATATTTCCTTACCATTTTTAATATCTTACTTGTTATCTGTTAATTATTGGTTAAATAGTTTTAACCAATAATTAACAGACTGCTAAGATGGTATTCCTCGATATCTAAAGCAGTAGATGAAGACGCCCCATAGCCAGAATGTCTAGCTACGAGCTTTCGTTTTCTGGGTAATTTCAGAAAATAAAGAATACGTTATTGAGGGTAGGATCCGTATTCCGTAGCTACCTTCAAACGAACCATTGAATTGTACCGGGCACGAGACTCGTGCAGTGAATCCAAAGATTTATCCCTATCTCAAAAATTCAAAGCGCCTAAAGAAGTTTTCACGTCAAAAAATGAGTTGACATTTTCTTCGTTCTTACAGGTTTGCACGACAAAAGTTGGTTTGGAAATATTGTTGGCACTGCATAAGAATACAAAATTTTTCATCCGTATACCATGATTTTTCAAAGTGGAACATATTCTTGTAGTTGTGTAGGACTCCATTCTTCGCCTTTCTCGATATTTCCAATCCACGATTATTTCAAATCAAGGTCAGCTGGAATCCAGAATGTAAAATAGACCAAGTTAATAGTTATGTTCGTACCTACCTAGTATCTATACAAAAAAATGTGTAGCGGTCTATTACGATGGCGTAGAGATTATACGAGAGCCTCCCTACTCCTCAGTGGACGATGTAGCGGTAGGTTACGATATCGTGGTGGTTATACGATGGCCTGCCTACTACCTAATGCAACCTATTCTTCCTGCCTACAACTGATTCCTACTACTTCCTAGCTAAGGGTTTTCTCTTGTTTCGAATTAAAAGGCGCGGTAACTACTGAACATAATTTATTAACAAAATAGCCTATTAATATTACAATAAATCTCTACGCACTAGAATAGCATTGAAAGAGTAGAACAGAATACAAACACCAATAGCAATGCGCCAAAAACACTAATGTATGGAGAGCGGCGACAGAGATAGCATCGTAAGAGCAGGATAGCGCACACGTAAATATTCCGAGCGCCGCGGCGAGACCTCAGTGACGCGGCGCGCGCGCGTGCTGCAGACGTCGGCTGGTGCGCGTCATGTTCCCACAAATGCATTAAATATCGATAAATATGTCGATACAACTACAACACTATTGCGCAGCGATGGAGTACAAGAAATGTCAAAAATGGAATGTAAATTTCGTTAGAATGAAAATTCTAAATGAGATTACCCAAATACACGCATGAAATCGAAGTAAAACGATGTTAAATGATGCAATGATTAACTTTTTATAAAATAGCTTCCGTAACTCTAAACATAAACGTATTTTTCACTGGTATGACTTACCGATAAAAAGAAATATTTGTTTCATTCTCCGTAAGCATACCGATTCTGCTTGGAAATTGTGAAACAGCACAGGACATAATTGCCAAACCAGCACCTTATCACAAACATAGTCCAAAAAAGCCATTTATTTATGAGAAAATTCGTAATTTTACATCTCGAACTTGCACATCAGCTGGTGTGTAAACAAAAAATCTATGGTGTAGAGGTGGCACGCTACGTCACAGGCCGGTACGCAAGTGTCATTGCGACCTCTCTTTTTAACAAAGGCAAAATGGGCCATAGAGTGACAAATATGACGGACAATTTCCTAGTTCAACTTGAAATGCGGAATCCAGTGTACCAAAAAGGTTCAATGCTAAATCCATGTTCGCCACGGAGTAAGTCTCGGACTAATGATCGAAGGAGTAAGTAGACTGCGTTTCATCAAATAGTTCCTATGCCGTCATGTTGGCAGTAGAGAAAATAAGTGTATGTAGGTATTGGTATAAGTGAGGCCTCGTTACGTTTTTCTCTTTCACAAAAGTCCTTCGCCTTCAACACCATCACTCTTTCACCACTTTTTAATGTTTTAGGCATAGTTTTCTCAAGAAATTCCAATAAAACCACAGAGGTGCCAACATTATGGCATCGGAACTATTTGATGAAACGCACTCTATAGCTTCGTCCGAGGTCCAGTCACAGAGTAACTCTAGGTCCAGTCGGCTTGTTACACTTGAAAGTCCAACGGCTATACTTACTCTGTGGTCCAACGGAAATCTTTCGTCATTAGAGAAGAAAACCATTTTTAGATTACTTATATATTCATACTTACTAATACCTACCCTACCAGTATCCATTACCTCTCCTGATCCCATATAACATTACTCAATGTACCTATATCATTGAAGAAAACATAGCGGCATGTCACACTTCAAACTCCAACGGAAATCTGAGAAATCTTCTTGAATACCTAATCCCCATTCCATTCGCCAAATCTCGCGTAAATGCGTATCGAAGGCTTCATTAGTTTGCCTCCAAAATTAATAATAAAACCTAGTAAAACACGAGAAAATAAAATAGCAGAGCCAAGCTTCTCCAAAAATGGCGAAAAAAGTCTCTAGAATCCTAGATTAGAGAGAGCTTAGATTATCGAATGCCGCCTCGGACGAATTAGAACTTAATGATAATAAAAATAATTAAACAATGCCGCCGCTCGAGAGAGTCATCGTTTTGTTTTGATTTACTTATCTTCACATATTATCAGTCAGTGTCACTTGAATACTTGGTTTGATCCTTAGATCATCGAGGTTTGATCGTTTGATCACAGAATAGTTTTGATTCTCAGAGGATTAAACCCTGATTAAACCTCAGACTACGTAAGTATAGGTGAAGTTCTATCATCAAATTTATAATACGAGGCGAGACCTCAGAGTAGGGCGAGGCACACGAGGGAGATTTTTATGTTATTGTTTAGTTACATATAGTAGACACCTAGGTGTCGCCGCTCTGCACTTCCTTGCGGCTAGGCTTAACTTCAATAATTATAATGCCTAGAAAAATTGGCCGCAGTGAATTGATTGGTATAGGTACTACTTACTAGTCTAGTCTAGCTAGTAGTATACCAATTCACTGATTGGCTGTAGTTTCCTAGCCACCAACGACCGAGATAGATTCAAGATACCTACCATATATATACTTACCTACCTAGGTAGTACTATGAGCCACCACGGCAGGCCACGACCACTTCATGTAGCCACTTTGTGCTTGAAACTTCTTTCTAAAAATCTGTCACCTGCAAAAATCTGTCACTCAAACAAAAATTCTGCATGGAAATCATCATCAAAATTTTCACAAAATTCCAAAACACCATTCTTCAATAGATGGATATTTCTCAAACTAATATAAATAATTTAAGCGTTCACAGTTTCGACAAACACAAATCTTGGTACAAAATTGATGTAGATGGCGATTTTATTACTAAAACAAGTTATATTCCGAAGCGAAAAGTTATGAAGCCGAAAGCGAGGGTTGCAAGTGCAAAAGTTGCCGCCAAAAATGCAGAAAATCTATTTCAGAAGCGGGAAGTCCTATGTTATTCCCATGAAATTATTCTGAGGATATGTTTGAATTTTTGCGTAATTTTATTATTCGCACTCTTCATTTATTCTGTCATCTCTTTCTTGCCCATGAAATTATCAAGACATTGTGACGAATTTTAGAAATAAGAAAATACATATAAATAAATAGGTATTTACCTACTTACTCTACTTTCAGTTGTCTTTCTATTTCCCTTTTTAATAATAAAACCGTCAAGTGCGAGACACACACAGAGGGTTCCGTACCATCAACGAACGGTTTTCAATTCAATATGGCACACAGAACCCCAAATCTACCTACAGGTGAAAAAAATCATGATCCTGGAAGGAAACCACTAAAATCCTAAGATAGATTATCACCTTGTTATGCAATTTCATCTCAAAAGCAGAATCTAGAACTACAAACAACCACATTAGAACTCGTCTCTCTAACTAAGCGGTGAAGGAAAACATCGTGAGGAAACCACAATTAGTAGGTATTCTTACAGGCGGTGATGGGCTTGCAACTGTCACGTATGGAAAACTAACTTGTGGCATGTTGATGTGGTCATGTATCAATTACCTATGTATTTAGACATGCCTCTGACTACCTTAGACATCTTCAAAGGATCTGGAATACATAAAAGAACTGAGAGACCGTGAGTCTACCGTGCCTTGATACAGCCGTGACCCTGATTTGTCTCTACACCTTTTGTAATAGGTGGCAAAGTTAAAGTTCGGAAAGAGCGCCCCAAAATCTGTGCAGGTACCAATTTGCAAAACTGTTTTTTCCGAACCCCGTTTTTTCGCACCAAATGACTGGACTAAAAACTGTGTTTGTAATAGTACATTGTACCACAAGAGAGCAAAATTCGTTTTTGTTGCGAGTGCAGAGTTTGAATCCCGAACAAACGAGGGATTCTAAGTTAGAATCCTGAGTGTAGTGAGGGATTCAAAAGAACAAGCAACAAAATATTTTGCTCTCGTGTGATACATACAACTTTCACCTTACTAGCGAAAAAATACAAGATGTAAGGAAAACCGATTCCCGCCATTATTATTTTTTTGCCCCTCAAGTGGCAGGCTAAAGACCTGCTATCAGACCACCTCGGCCGCCGCCGCCTGGCCGGGCGCACGCTGCGGCCTGTAATATTCGATTCTCATTGGTTGCTTGCAGCATTCTAAATTCAAATCACTTTTCCTCATAGTGTGAGCAAAGTAGAGTTTTGCTCACTGTTTTTACGCGGCAAAACCGCCCTTTTTGAGCTAGTAAGGTGAAAATAAATTTTAATGTAACACTTGAGCCACTTAACACAACATTTTAAATTTTACTTTTGATCTCATTACTTATTATTGAAAAGGTATTTTGTTATTATTTTCTAAATGAATATTTTATCACTTCATTTTTAGAAATTGATCTCTTTTTTTTAATTATTGTTAGTATTATTTTACTTTTCTTTCACATTTTATTTTAGCGCTAAGTCTGTTGAGAACTTTTTGCATGCTGTGGTGTCCTTTAATTAAAGAAACACATTGTTCTAAGATACATATTACCTTAGTTATATGCACTCTATGTGATTTCTTTGTTGGATGCCCTAAATAAATAAATAATAGAACGAACTACAAACAGCAATGGAGGTACCATCATTAGCTACTATAATTCATTTTATCTGTAAACCGGGAGCACGCCTAGCGGCATCGCTGGGAACTATGGTGGCATTGACGACCTCTAGCGCAGTGGGCAAAGGTCCGCCTGCGACGCAGGTTGCGGGTTCGATCTCCCGCTTCGGTACAAATGTTTGTATGATCTACAAATATTTGTCTCGGGTCTGGGTGTTTCTATCTATAGGTACTAATATTATAAAGAGGAAAAGTTTCTTTGTTTGTTTGAATTGAATAGGCTCCGAAACTACTGGATCAATTTAAAAAATTTTTTCACCATTAGAATCCTGCATTATCCCTGATGAACATAGGCTATATTTTATCCCGGGAAAGTGAAGTTTTTCCGAGGGACCGCGGGTAACACCGCGACGGACAGCTAGTGTATAATATGTATGTATTTACAAACAAAAGTATATTATGTAATCAGATATCTGGTTCCCATAGTAGTAGTAGTAGTAGTAGCTTTGCTTAGTTTGGGGCTAGATGTGAAATTGTCCAGCATTATTTATTATTATATTCATGGGCGGATCCAGGATTTTCTTCTGGGAGGGGGGCACAAGAAACAAAAACTGACAAAAATTTCACAATTTATAAATTTTTCGTAGTTAGTAGGTACACAAAAATATCGTCGGGGGGGGGGCACGTGCCCCCGTGCCCCCCCCCCCCCTGGATCCGCCTATGATTATATTGAATGTGTTAAATAAAACAATGTTATTGTAAGTAAAATAATAACTTTAATCAAGAATTAGAACAAAATAAATGCTAATTTGAGAACGAATGCTTGCCAATACATTTTTACAATATACCTTTTGAGACAATTAACTAATTATTAATGCTAGGTACACCTAATACATACACGATTTACATTACATATCTAAACTATTGACGACCTCTGTAGCACAGTGGGTGAAAGCACGCTTGGGACGCAGAAGGTCGCGGGTTCGATCCCCGGCGGGACCAATGTTTGTATGATCTACAAATATTTGTCTCAATAGGTGTTTTCTATGTATAATATGTATGTATGCATACATACATAAAATCACGCCTCTTTCCCAAAGGTACCCCTTTGGGAAAGAGGCGTGATTAAACGTATGTTAAGATGGTTTGGGCATGTAGAGAGGATGGATGACAGTCGTTTGACAAAGCAAGTGTATGAGGCGAGTGTGTATGGGACAGCTGGAAGGGGAAGACCTAGGCGAACCTTCTTGGATCAAATTGGCAACATTTTGGAGAAGGGCCAGCTCAAAAGTACCCTAAACCGACGAGCATGTATGAAGAATGTAATGAGAGTGAATGAGGCAGTTGTGTGCCAGGATCGTAGCGAGTGGAGATCCGTGCTCTCTGCCTACCCCTTAGGGAAAGAGGCGTGATTTTATGTATGTATGTAATCTATGTTAAAATAATACAATTAATAATGTATTATTCTTTGACATCATGTATGATTGAAGATTCTAATTATTGAATGAAGTGTTCATAAGCAAGCTATGTACCGTACAAACTTTTATTTGTCTGGAAGAAATCGCTCACAGCGATAAGACCGCCCATTGTACTTCGCTTTAAATGTTTTCTTGTATCTTTGTTTGTATTTTGTAATGTCCATGTGGTGTACAATAAAGTATTTTCTATGTATCTTTTAAAGCAATTTTTTTTTGTTTTTTTTTTAACGGCACAGGGAATCAACATTACCATTCAGCGTGGCAATGCCGCCAGTATTTTGGGCATGCTTCCAACTGGCAGTGAGCTATCTATAGATCGTGTTACGATGATCCTTAGATAGCTTGACTGATTCTATTGTAATTTGAGTACTGTTAGTAGCTTAGGTATTGAACAATATATTATATAGGGTCTTTCATTTTAAACTAACTTAATTCAGGAATTGGGTTCAACAAATATATAAAAAAATATTTATGTGTTTTTTTGTTTTGTCCAATTGTTCGCAGCTATAACTTAGTCCTTACGAGTGACGTGATGTAGCTGCGCTGCGGTTGGTGAAACGTATGATCTCCTTGAAAATATTATGCAACATGTCCTAAAAAATCAATAAAAGATAATTGAAGTGAAAACTTAAATCGGTTAGGAATTAAATTGATACGGTCAAACGTCTATTTACAACACAAAAATGAGGCCTTGTCAGTTTGTGTAGTTTAAAATGAAGAACCCTGTATTACACATTAAAAATAATATACATTTCTTATTGCTTAAGCGCAATACACACTGAGCCCGCCGGGCCGCCGACACAACCCGGCGGCCTGTATGAAAAGGATCATGTCGGCAACATGTGCCCGCGCGTGTTACCCGCCGACATGTTGGCGGCTTGGGTTGCCTGCGCTCAGTTGCCCGGCGGCATAAATTATATGACACAACCACACAACTCATCTCAAGCCGCCGACATGCCGCCGACCAAATTTTCCGACTTGTAATAAGTGAAGCCGCCAACTAGACCGCCGACAAAAAGTTGCCGACATATGTCGGCGGCCCGGCGGGCTGTGTGTATTGCGCTTTAGATAATAATATAGTTTTTTTTGTCAACTTATACAATCCCACTGCTGGGCAAAGGTCTCCCCCATATCCCTCCAACCATCTCTCTCCTTCGAAATCTGCCACCACTCTCTCTCGAAGGAGTCGAGGTCGTCCCGCCAACGCTTCCTCGGCCAACCGCGACCATAATATAGTGCTAATTCTAAATTAGTTTTTAAACATAACTATGTTTCTTTTCACATTTATAATAATATTATAATACATTGGAACAATGCAATATCTATACAGGATGCGGCAAAATTTTTATTTTGTATGTTGGTTTAACAACTGCATTTATTAGATTTTCAGATTTTTTATGTATATTCGAAAATAATTCGTTGGTCATACAACCAAGAAAACTTATGTCAAACCAATGTTTCAAAACATTGAACAATAAATAAAATGCCACACCCTATACAGGGTGTAAAAAGACGTCTACCGAAGCCGAAAGGGGTAGGTACAGCATCCCAACACAACCAAATCGTTATAACAGGAGAAAACAGCGCTTGAAGAGTACTGTTTGCGTATGTTCTGGGCGCGTTGTTTTACGTAGAATGCTGGATTTTGAGTTTTAACTGTTTTTTTTCTTTTATAAATGAAATTATTAGGTAGGTATTTTCGGTTATTTACTACTAGTACAACATAATAAGACCATACCTACCTAATAAATGAAATTATTAGGTAGGTATGGTCTTATTATGTTATATATATAAATATAAAAGAAAAAAAACAATTAAAACTCAAAATCCAGCAATCTACGTAAAACAACGCGCCCAGAACATACGCAAACAGTACTCTTCAAGCGCTGTTTTCTCCTGTTATAACGATTTGGTTGTGTGGGGATGCTGTACAGTCACGGACAATAAGATGTATACACTCCATACTTTTAAAATTAATATCACACTAAAACTAATAGATGTAGGTTAAAAACAAAAAGCGGAAATTGATTTCACATTTGAACTAGTGGCGAAATCAATAAAAATACCAGAACATTGTTGGACATGTTGACCTGTACATGGGTTGAAACATTATGGAGTGTAAATCTTATTGAACGTGACTGTACCTACCCCTTTCGGCTTCGGTAGACGTCTTTTTACACCCTGTATACAAACATGTATGTATTACTCAAAGCAGAGAGAGGCACTCGCGTAGGAAACAGAAGAGTCTTGCATCGTCATACATTGTGAAGATTGTGCGTATTTCAGAAATTTGAGCGACATACGTGGAGCGTTTGACTGGCTTAGGAGTTTCGCAATAGCCTGTAAATAAAGTAAAAATACTTAAGTATAGTGAAATAATGAAATATAACTAGTGGTTCTGTGAGAACAGTAAACCTCGCGACCAAAATTGAAATTTAGGTGCTTTGTATTTTCCAATAGGCTAACTTATGCCTATATAAACTTTTAAGTAAAACAGAGGAATAAGTTTTAGTGATTGCTCGCGTTCCTTAGTCTGATTGGTATAGGTACATAGGTAGGTATAAATTTAAACTTTTTAAACTTTCGTGATTTGGTGACATAATTCATCCATAATTCATCGCATTTTATGAGTTCATCCGTGACCACGGGCGCTGCAATGCGTCCGAAACGTCGGAACAAACAAATAATAAAAATAGGTACGTGATAAATACCCGGTTTTAAAATAATAATTAGGTATAAATTTTACGAAAAAACGTCCTTTATAACGCTAAAACAAACATCCAGCCGCTTTGCCCCCTTTCACGTCCCCCTTTTGGATTGAACAACTTGTGTAGAATGAAGTCCATAATATGCCTTTTAAAGACTTAAATTTGTCCATAAATAACGCTACAGCAAACTTCCCCCCTTTCCCCCCCCATTTTCGCTCCAATCAAAAATCGCAATCAACAATCGTTTTTTAATAAGTCAAGGAACCTGTGTGCCAATTTTCATCAAAATCGGTTGAAAAATGCGGCCTGTAGGCGATTACTGACAGACGGACAAACGCATTTTAGGCCAATCTCGAAACTGAGACGCTTCGCTCGCTCGGTCAATTAACAGTATGTACGATAAAAAGGTAGGTATTAAATAAACTTAATTTAGTAATAACTAGCAAACCCAGCGAACTCCGTTTCGCCACCAGATTTTTCCTGAATTTTCTTTGCTATAAACCTCACGGAGCCCGAGACCTTTCCAACGAATGCAAAATCGTGGAAATCGGTTCGTGCGTTCTGGAGTTATAGCGTCATAATAGATAGTCTTTTTGTACCTGCAATAATACTCCGATGGGATGACGACCACATATGGTGTTGCCATACTTATTGAGGTAGTCCGTGAATTGCTTCGGGTCCAGTTTTTCAATTATATTCATACCCTGAAAACAATATTTACACAAATCTATACTAATATTATAAAGAAAAAAAAGAGGAAAGATTTGTTTGTTTGAAATGAATAGGCTCCGAAACTACTGGACCGATTTGAAAAATTCTTTCACCAATAGAATCCTACATTATCCCCGATGAACATAGGCTATATTTTATTCCGGGGAAGTGAAGTTTTACGGAGGGATCGCGGGTAACACCGCGGCGGACAGCTAGTAAATAAATATTCAAACATTCTTGATTGATTCGTTAAAGCATTTTTCATACACACCGCCAAATTGTACAACTCATTGCCGGGCTCTGTATTACCCATAAAGTACAATATAGGGGTCTTCAAATCAAGAGTAAATAGGTTCCTTCTAGGTAAGCATGCTCCATCTTAGACCTCACTATGCTTAAGTAGTATATCAGTTATCTGGTTCCCATAGTACAAGCTTTGCTTAGTTTGGGGCTAGGTGATGCTGTGTGAAATAAATAAATAAATAATGCTGGACATTTCACACAGCGTCATCTAGCCCCAAACTAAGCAAAGCTTGTACTATGGGGACCAGATAACTGATATACTACTTATATACTTTTTGTTTGTAAATACATACATATTATACATAGAAACACCCAGACCCGAGATAAATATTTGCAGATCATACAAACATTTATCCCGCGGCGGGGATCGAACCCGCAACCTTCTGCGTCCCAAGCGGGCTTTCACCCATTGCGCCACAGAGGTCGTCGAAATGTCCAGCATTATTTACATACATATATAAAATCACGCCTCTTTCCCAAAGGGGTAGGCAGAGAGCACGGATCTCCACTCGCTACGATCCTGACACACAACTGCCTCATTCACTCTCATTACATTCTTCATACATGCTCGTCGGTTTAGGGTATTGACCTGGCCTTTCAAAATGTCGCCAATTTGATCCAAGAAGGTTCGCCTAGGCCTTCCCCTTCCAGCTGTCCCATGCACACTTGCTTTGTCAAACGACTGTCATCCATCCTCTCTACATGCCCAAACCATCTTAACATACCTTTCTCGATCCTCAACACTACATCTTCTTTCACTCCACACTGTTCCCTTATCACGACCCACTTATTCGACGACCTCTGTGGCGCAGTGGGTGAAAGTCCGCTTGAGACGCAGAAGGTTGCGGGTTCGATCCCCGCTGTGGGATAAATGTTTGTATGATCTGCAAATATTTATCTCGGGTCTGGGTGTTTCTATGTATAATATGTATGTATTTACAAACAAAAAGTATATAAGTAGTATATCAGTTATCTGGTTCCCATAGTACAAGCTTTGCTTAGTTTGGGGCTTGATGATACTGTGTGAAATGTCCAGCATTATTAATATATTATTATCACACCATTCATCATTATCATCATTGATAATTATTATTTATTTATTTATTATTTACCTGTGTATCCAGCCATTCAATACTCTGATGTATCGGCGAGCTCTTATCCTTCCAAGTATATCGGAAGCGGGAGCCCCAGTGACAGAAGTCGGATGAGATCACGAATAAGTTCTGAGGGTCTGCCAGATATGGCGCTAGTATAGATCCATATCTGTAAACAATAAAACAGGGTTATTTTACAATAGGTATCTTTTTTGAGCCGTGTTGGCCGAATGGGGTTGTACCTCGACTTTCAATCCGAAGGTCGTGGGATCGAATCCCGGCCGTGCATCAATGGATTTTGCGTTTCGTAATATTTATATGCGCTTTATCACGAGCTCTGAACGGTGAAGGAAAACATCGTGAGGAAACCAGTTAGTATTCTCATAGGCGGGGATGGGCTTGCAACCTGTCACGTATGGAATACTAACTTCTGCAAGATGTGGGCATGTATCAAATATGTATTTGACTACCTTAGACATCTTCAAAGGATCTGGAATATTAAGATCTGAGAGAATGTCTACCGCGCCTTGGGGATACAGTCGTGACCCTGTTTACGTTTTTTTAGGTATCTTTTATAAAATAATATATTTATATATTTTATTTTATTAAATACACGCGACCCGCCCCGGCTTCGCACGGGTGTAATGCTGATGCTAAAGAGGGACTTATTATTATTTTAATCATTTTAGTTTTTTTATGAACTTATTAATTTCGGCTTGGTCACTCACTTTGCTTCCTTCTCAGGAGATATGGATCCAACCAGGATAGGTATTATAGTAAACCCAGTCTTATATCTGAAATAAAATGAATATTAGTACAGCTATAACCAATGAGCCAGCAATCGATTTAAAAAACGCAAATACATAATCAGGCCGATATCAAATTTATTTCAGGCAACATTAGTGAAGTACAAGATAAATAAATAAATAATGCTGGATTTTTCACACAGCATCATCTAGCCCCGAAGTAAGTAGAGCTTGTGTTATAGGTACTACATGACTGATATACTGCTTATATATACTTTTTGTTCGTAAATACATACGTATTATACAGGATAAGCAAAGTGAAATAAAAATAATATAAAAAAGAAGATAAAAAAAGGGACGGATGAACAAAAGGTGCACGTGGCTGAGATGCGAATGCTGAGATGGATGTGTGGAGTGACGCGAATGGACAGAGTAAGGAATGAGTACATAAGAGGAAGTGTGAAAGTGGCGCCAGTGAATGAAAAGATGAGGAGCAACAGGCTAGCGTGTATGGGCATGTAATGAGAAGGGAAGAATGTCATGTAACTAGAAGAGTACTTGGTATGAATGTTGATGGATTTACGAGTAGAGGTAGGCCAAAGAAAAGATGGATGGATTGTGTGAAGGATGACAGGAGTAAGAAAGGAGTGAGTGTTGAGATGACGACTGATAGAGGAGAATGGAAGAAGAACACATGTTGTACCGACCCCACATAATGTGGGAGAAGGGCAGGGAGATGATGACAGGATAAGCAAAGCTTGTACTATGGGAACCAGTCCCATAGTACAAGCTTTGCTTAGTTTGGGGCTAGATGACGCTGTGTGAAATGTCCAGCATTATTTATTTATTTATATATAATTGTTTGTATGTTTGACTCACTCTTCCATGACTTTGGCGATGTATGGCAGATGCATCTCTATAGAGTGCTCGTCTTCGTCTGTCTGTGTGTCCATCCACTCGAACTGACGGGTCGCCTCTAGTTCTGCGTATACTACAAAAAAAAGGATATTAAGGTACCAACGTTTTGATGGCCACGGAACCTTGACGACAGACTCGAAATTCTTGATAAGCTCATATTTATCGGTTAAGCACCGGTTAGCGCCATCTACAGGTTTCACTAGTGAACTCATGCTCATTGTCCGAAGTTACATTCAGAATCAAATGACGGAGAGATGTCGCTTTAGCTAAATCTGTAATTTTTTTGTGAAATACCAAGTGTGGATTAACACTATAAAAAATTACAAAAAATAAGCTAAAAGTTTGTGAGTTTATTTAGATGTTTGTGTTTCAATTACGCCTAAACCAGTGAACCGATTTGTATGAAACTTGGAATAGGCGTAGATAGTGACCTGGAATAGCATATAGGCTATTCAAAACGTTGGTAGTCACGGACAATAAGATGTATACCTTTTAAAAAAAATATCACACTAAAACTAATACTCGTAGATGTAGGTTAAAAACTAAAAGCGGAAATTGATTTCACATAGAACTAGTGGCGAAGTCAATAAAAATACCAGAACATTGTTAGACATGTTGACCTGTACACATGGGTTGTAACATTATGTATACATCTTATTGTCCGCGACTGTACAACGCGGGCGAAGCCACGCGCAGAAGCTAGTCTAAAATAATACTTACTCTGCTTATCGATGATGAGGTCATAGAGTGGCGTCTGATATTTGTCCATGGAGGATAGAGCACAGCCGTTCAGTCTCACGTGGTGCGATGGACCCAGGATAAAAATACGCTTTCTGAAATATAATAGACTAACTCACCCGCGGAAAACATTGTTTTGCAATATACCTAAGTACTAATATCGCTATTAAAAATAAGGGGTGGAATCCATCTCGCTTGCCAAGACAAACGCTATTGGGAGCAATAGCTTTCGCTAAAAGACCTGTTGGCCGACCTATCTTGCGTTTTAAAGATAGCGTTAAACGTGGTATGGCTAGTTTCAAAATTAACTACGCTAACTGGCAGAGCGAAGCTGAAGATCGTGACGCCTGAAGAAAAACCGTGGCTGACGGTGTTGTCGCTTATGATAAAGCTTGGCTCAATCACTTGGCACAAAAGCGGTCTATTCGCCACCAACGAGCCGCAAACCCTGCAACATCCCCAGGGTCTTTTGTTTGCACCAAGTGCGGCCGTGGCTGCCACTCTCGGATAGGCTTATTTAGTCACGAACGAAAGTGTTCAAATCCTAATAACTGTAGTGTAACCTGACTGACGCCGCCTAAATCATCTGTAATAGATGGATAAAGAGGCCAATGATGATGATGGACAAATCACGTTGTCCCATACAAAACTTGTGTGATTTTGTGTGTTAAAATAAGTGTACCTAAATGTACCTTTAAAACGGTCGCCTTGCATGTGTTACCTATAAAATGTAAATCCGTAATTGGCTGTATGGAATAGAAATAAGTTTAAGAATAAATAATAAGAGTTGTGGATTTTGTTGATAAATAAATAAAAAAAATAAACTTTGCCCCTGTTTTTCACCCCCTTAGGGATAAAATATCGAAAACTCCCTTCTTAGTGGATCCCTAATACAAAGAATACACACTCCCAAGTTTCAAGTCTCTACGATGAGCGGTTTAGGATGTGCGTTGGTCCGTCAGTCATTCAGGACAAAGCATTTTATAAGTATAGATAATGCTGGACTATTTACACAGCATCATCTAGCCCTATGAGTATATCTATGAGTTCATATCTTTTAACTTTCAACTCTCATCTATGAGTATATCATTCATCTGGTTCCCATAGTACAAGCTTTGCTTAGTTTGAGGCTAGATGATGCTGTGTGAAATGTCCAGCATTATTTATTATTAAAAAAGTAGGCAGAGCTTGTGCTATGAACTACATGACTGATAGTGATAATATACATAATTTTTGACGACCTCTGTGGCGCAGTGGGTGAAAGCCGCTTGGACGCAGAAGGTTGCAGGTTCGATCCCCGCCACGGGATAAATGTTTGTATGATCTGCAAATATTTATCTCGGGTCTGGGTGTTTCTATGTATAATAAGTATGTATTATTTACAAACAAAACGTATATAAGTAGTAGCAGATAATATGCATACTCACACAACCACAGGACTGACTTGTCTGTAGGCAAAAGCTGCGCAGGCGCCGCAGTACGAATAACCAGCGTGCCTGAAATAAAATTTGAATGAAGATATTATTACATAGAATTAAAATAATAAGTAACGAATAATGAGCTTTAGGCGACTCGATGTTTTCTCTCGAAAAGGTCGTGCTTGTTACGTGACTGCTCACCGACATCTACCAGTAGCGCCATTATAAAAACGGGTGAAGTCATCATCTTTCGATATATTTCGATTTCCTGACGATTAAAAAAATACACAAGGCACAAGTTTTCACTTCTCTCGGCACTCCCGGGAGTGTCACCGGTTTTTGACGAGACAACGTCTTATAATTCGATAGAGCCGGCTGCACGCACGAAAAAATGCGGCGTTACCTCGCTCTGAGGCGTTCCATGTAAGGCTTGAAGTGCAAGCGAGAGCGCGGAACGAGCGACAATGAAGCACAAACGTTGTCACGTTCAACTATCGTCAGTAAACCGACTTTACAGACAACCAATTTTTTTTTTAATACTTACGGTGCAATAATGGCCCGCGCTGGCCCATGGGTGAGGTCGGCTTTTGACAACCACATGTCCAGCTGCCGAGATAGTTCATTTCCTGAAAGTAAGTTTGTATGAGTCAGTGGCCAACTCTGGTGAAGGAGTTTTTAAGTTCGTATGAGTCAGTGGCCAACTCTGGTGAAGGAGTTTTTAAGTTCGTATGAGTCAGTGGCCAACTCTGGTGAAGGAGTTTTTAAGTTCGTGTGAGTCAGTGGCCAACTCTGGTGATGGAGTTTTTAAGTTCTTATGAGTCAGTGGCCAACTGGTGATGGAGTTTTTAAGTTCGTATGAGTCAGTGGCCAACTCTGGTGAAGGAGTTTTTAGGCCGCCTTAAGGCCTCCGTCATGGCTTAACGACTTAATAGCCGGGGTTTATTTTATATATGTTATATTAAGATATTTATCCTAATCCCACTCATTAAAGCTAAAAGTTTGTGAGTTTGTTTAGATGTTTGTGTATCAATCACGCCTAAACCAGTGAACCAATTTGGATGAAACTTGGAATAGGCGTAGATAGTGACCTGGAATAGCTTATAGGCTATTCAAAATATTGAAATGAAATGAAAATGAAATGATTTATTTGCAACACAAACAAGCACACAGTAAAAACAGAATGTACATAAGTAAGCACAAAGTTTATGTTGCAATTGAGTCTGACTCAGCACTATGTTGTATTGGTATCACGCGGGCGAAGCCGCGCGCAGAAGCTAGTGTACATGGGACGAAATTTTAAGTATTTAACACATTGTACTTGACTAATTTTGCCTGAAACAAATAAATTTTATTTGATTTGAAATGTAGATAGATAGAAAATACTTTATTGTACACCCAAAATACAAACAAAGATACAAGAAAACATATGAAGCGCAGTACAATGGGCAGACTTATCGCTAGTTAGGTATCTTGGAACATCTGATTGATTTATGAATGTGCATAAGTCGTTTGAGTTCTATTGTATGTTATTTGTGTCAAAATAACGAAATAAAAAAAAACATATCAAGTTTACACATTTATTATGTACACAACATCTAATAAATATACAAAAATGCCTACATAAAATAAACAAAAAAAAACAAATTACATACAGGGTGTAAAAAGATTGCTACCGAAAACTGAGGGGTTGCAATCAGACCATGATTCTAAACATATTTAGCGAAAAAAAACGCAATTTTTTTTTTTTACTTAGCTTCGTCGTGCTATGTTATTTTCGGTTATTTACTACTAATACGATACAATAAGACCATACCTACCTAATCATTTCATTTACAGAAGAAAAAAACAATTAAAACTCAAAATCCAGCAATCTACGTAAAAAAACGCGCCAAGAACAGTACTCTTCAAACGCTGTTTTCTCCGGATACGTCTTTTTACACCCTGTATATTCTACTAGAATAAATCTTCACGCAAAAATACGAATTTTCAGATGCTTAGATCTCTGTTACATTATCAAAAGTTAGTTTTGATAAATACATATATTTTACAAATAAAAAAAAACAACTTGCAACACCATCTAAGTTTGTGTCAGACAATTATTATGAAAATATAATTATTCATCACTTTCAATCATCTTAGCTAACTTCTCCGAAGCCTCCTGCAGCAATTTCTCACTGAATTTAGGGAATTTAGAATCAAAGTCCATTTTCAAGCCTTCCAAGTCCAATCTGTCCTTTTCAAGCTGATCAAGATTGATCTGCGAGTTTTCATACTCTTTGAACTTGTGCATGTCTAAGTTTGAATGTTTTTTAATCTGTTCCAGCCCCTCTATGGCTTCGGTGACAGCGTCTAGAAGTTGTTTATGCCCACTCTCTTTGTTGTAGCCAAAATCAATGTTTTTTGTCTTAAGTTTGTCTAAGCATGCTTGTTCTTTGTTCGATAGGTTTTGGAGAATATCCTGAGCGTTTGAACTGTCTGTGGCTTCAAAGAAGTTGGAGCAGTCTCGGTTCTTCAGGTCGAGTAGTCTGAAAACATGAACAGAAGAGTATGTTATACTGGTTTTTACTAAAAGAATATTATTTTACATTGTAAATATTTAATTGCTTAAGATCTAAGAGATAAAATAAAAGTTATGGCCGCACATGAGTTCCTGACTAAATGGTCAATTTGACATTAAATAAATAAGTAATGCTGGACATTTCACGCAGCATCATCTAGCCCCAAACTAAGCAAAGCTTGTACTATGGGAACCAGATAACTGATATACTACTTATATACTTTTTGTTTGTAAATACATACATAATATACATAGAAACACCCAGACCCGAGATAAATATTTGCAGATCATACAAACATTTATCCCGTGGCTGGGATCGAACCCGCAACCTTCTGCATCCAAAGCGAGCTTTCAGCCACTGCGCCACAGAGGTCGCCAAGAACTCACATGCCGCGACACTAGACATAAAATGTAGGCAGTTTTTGCAATTAATGCCATTAAGCGCAGTTATAGTCTCAGCATTATCTGTTGATTCGATTTCTATTCCATTTCTATTTGTAACATGGCTAGGGTCATGGCAGGTCACTATCTATGCCTATACCAAGTTTCATCCAAATTGGTTAACTGGTTTAGGTATGATTAAAACTCAAACATCTAAACAAACTCACAAACTTTCAGCTTTATTACGTGGGAAATGAATAGGATTTATCAGATAATGTTGCCAAAGCAAAAATTTAATTTTGAGAGGAATTTATTAGTTAAATGAGGGTCTGAATTTCATCATCTGAATTTCTTAGCAAATGCTGAACTGCTGCACCTAACTACTGAAAAGTCTGTTTTAAAGAACTGTTGTCATAGAGCTACTGTCTGCTAACAAATAAGTAAACATGTAAGCTAACATGAAGTAAGTAAGTTCGTATGAGTCAGTGGCCAACTCTGGTGACGGAGGTTTTAGGCCGCCTTAAGGCCTCCATCATGGCTTAAATAGCCGGGACCGACAATTTAACGTGCCCTCCGAAGCACGGAAGCGCTCAGATGAAAATGCCACTGGCGGTCACCCATCCACTTGCAGACCGTTTCGAACGTTGCTTAACTTCGACGATCTATCAAGAACGACTAAGCAAGCACGACCACAAGCGCTTCTAAAAACTGAAGTGACTCACCTCTTCTGCTCCACAACAAAAGACACATCCTTCAGCCTGCGGTTGGTCTTATCCAACATATCCATAGTTTTCTGGAACCTATCCGCTAACTGTGCCATCTGTAAATCCATTTGATTCTCCTCTCTTTCAATTTTCTCATCAACTAAACACTCCTCAAGCATAGCGCGTAGGAAATTCCCGTAAGCGATTTGGCGGTATTCTCCATCGAAATCTTGCATTGTTTCCTGATTGAAAATCGTCGTATCAGCATCACAATTGATTGTAGTATTTTTGATTTTCGAACGCGGTGCAGCTTTTGCATTTGTAGAACGCGGAGCCGTCGCTGTCGTTGGAGCGACCGTTTTTGGACGAGAAGAAGAAGCGATGCTAACGGTTGATGGCCGCTTGGATTTTGTCGCTTTAGTAGTAGGCGCGGTGAAATTTTTCGTTTTATCGGACATTCTACTAAAAGAAATGCGTTTACAAGTTTACAAACAGAGTAGCGAATTGAAAAAGTCGTTGATTGATTGATTGACGTTTGAAATTACTCTGTAGTCATGACAACCGCTCGTTCGGAAACCGTATTTGTTGTTAGTGTTATAAAAAATATTGTTCATAGCCATTGTCTCAGACTGATGATGTGAGAAAGAAAATCAGAAAGTTATGAGAAAATAAAAATAACAAAACGATTGTTAAATTCATATATCAAATTACAAAAGGATTTGTATTAATTGCGTGCAAGATGACAATGCTGAAATTTCTGAACGAATGCCCTTTCCTACCAAAGAGGTCAACAACCTTTCTTTCTTTGATTCTAGCTAGATTGTTCAGCAAAAACGATGGTCGTCTAACTACTTTAACACTCACTGTTCTAATTACAATCCAATTGTTTAGTTCCACTTAATTATTTCCTACCTTTTTTTATAAACAAAGAATATTTTACCATTCTCGGTGTACCAGCTCCCAGCATGCGATGCATTACGGCAGGTCATGTTCTAAGGATGCTGTTTTTAGCAGATAACAAAAAGAAAATAGATGTCTACTTCTAAAATCACTGAAAGAAAATCACGATTCGATCAACAAGACGATGTAAATAACACAAAGACAACTTTTTTTTATAGAACTGGCATGAAGTTAGCCACTGGCCTACCTCCACTCGATGGATGGCAACACAGATACTTGAAAACATTTTAGGACGATAAAGTAAGAACCACACTTCGCATCTTTGCTTCGGATCACAGAGTAAGTCGGATTTGCAGGAGTCGCCATCTGTTGACGAGTAGTCGAATGACACATTACAGATAATTTATTAATTCCTCATCTTATTCATTCATTCATTCATGCCGTGCGTGTTGTTGTGCACAGACGTACTACTGCGTTGTTGTGTCAGTCAGTCAGCTGTGTGCGATGCATTTTTGGAATTTTGTAGACATAATTATTAATCAATTTTGAAAAGAATATCATTACATTTGTATAACAAAAAGACTTTGTTCAACATACATTGAAATAGTCATTTCACAATCATGATGTCCTTAATTGGTATGTATTTATGAACTTACATAATTACAATGAATAAATAAAGGCCAAGCACTAAGCACTTGCATGCATTATTTTATTTGTAACCTAATTATCAATAGCGAAGCTTGAAGCCGATAAAAAACTTGACCCTTTAACACAGAAAAACTAACAAACAAATACCGACAAAAGTGTGTACTTCTACTATCATAGATTCAAAGAAAATTTAATTTTACCTGATGTACTCTTCTAATTAGACCAATGTTTGTATGATCTGGGTCAGGGCTGTCCAAACAAAGGCCCGCGGGCCGCATGCGGCCCGCGGCTTGTTTTCATGCGGCCCGCGACACACATTTTAATCTAAAAATAGTTTTGGACACAAATAGTTTGGATAATATTATTCGTTGTCAAAACATGTACTCAATACTTGGTATAATTATATACTCTGCTATTGCACTCAGAAATCCGATGGTTAAGTGCTGGTACTGACCAGCAGCCAGTGCTTGCAGCGAAAAAGCGCTGCAAGCACTGGCTTGCAGCGCTTTTTCGCTTTACGGAAAGAAATTCCCATATTTCTTAAAAATTAAATAAAATCTGATACAACTGATATGGAAACTAAAATGCAAGATCCTGCATTTCTTGCTGATCTTGCATTTTTAACTGCTATGACACAATATTTGAACGAATTAAATTTACAATTACAAGGCAAAGAACACAATATAGCCAGGATATGTGAATGGGTTCAAAAGTAAACTGGGATTATTCAAAACATCACTGGAACAAAATGATTTTTCTATTTTTCCATGTTGCAAAGAACTTTATAGCGAAATAGAAGGATGCAATTTTTCGGACCACCTCCAGTATACGACCAGTACGAGGTAATATTTGAATTTGAGCGGCGTTTTGCTGATTTCAAAGGATTAGAGAGCGATTTATTTCTTTTTACGAATCCATTAACAGTTGAAATAACAAGCGTAAAGACTGAATACCAGTTAGAATTATGTGACGTTCAGTCAGATCCCTTTTTCAAGGGTAGAAAAGAGACAGGAATGGATTTTTTTAAGATCCTTGGCGACCGTTTCCTCAAGCTAAAAAATTTGGCTTGAAAATGGGATCGATGAAGGGCAGCACTTATTTATGTAAAAGTGCATATTCAACAATGAATTTTATAAAATCCAAGTATAGATCTTCACTGTCAGATAAATCGCTTCTTCATGCAATGCGTCTGGCAACAACGAATGTTGACGTGGATATCGATACTATTGTTAAAGATAAATTAACGAAAAATCAATAAACATAGAAAGACAAAATTACCCTGTATTTTATTTACTTGACAACTGAAAATATTTTTCTGGCCCTCCAGCTTTTGTATGAAATTTAATTAGCCCGCGAAGGTGTATAGTTTGGACAGCCCTGATCTGGGTGATCAGGTCTAGGTGTTTTCTATGTATATTAATGTATTTAAAAACTAAATTATATAAGTTATATCAGTAATGTAGTACCTTTAACACAAGCTCTGCTTACTTTGGGGCTAGATGATGCTGTGTGAAAAAGTCCAGCATTACTTTTTTACGTACTTTATTATTTAGCCTAAACTGTCCCACTGCTGGGCAAAGGCCTCCCCCGTCTCCT
Organism: Epirrhoe alternata; assembly: GCA_963565295.1. NCBI lineage: Eukaryota > Metazoa > Arthropoda > Insecta > Lepidoptera > Geometridae > Epirrhoe > Epirrhoe alternata. The sequence continues at coordinate 3,650,505 of OY751403.1, forward strand.
TCCACACCTCGCGATCTTCTGCGATTTTTCCCCAATCCTGTTAGTAAATAAATTTTTATAATTTTTCAGGTCGTATAAATTTTCTCACCCGTGCATACAGCACTCAAACTGTCAAACCGAAGACCGCTATTGTTATGTTGAACATGGGTGGACCAAAGACTACAGATCAGGTAAATAAACAACAAAATATATAACTTGTATCTATACTAATATTATTAGAATACTAATATATTTAATTGGACGACCTCTGTGGCGCAGTGGGTGAAAGCCCGCTTGAGACGCAGCAGGATAAATGTTTGTATGATCTGCAAATATTTGTCTCGGGTCTGGGTGTTTCTATGTATAATATGTATGTATTTAAAAACAAAAAAGTATATAAGTAGTGTATCAGTTATCTTGTTCCCATAGTACAGGGCTGTCCAAACTATACACCTTCGCGGGCTAATTAAATTTCATACAAAAGCTGGAGGGCCAGAAAAATATTTTCAGTTGTCAAGTAAATAAAATACAGGGTAATTTTGTCTTTCTATGTTTATTGATTTTTCGTTAATTTATCTTTAACAATAGTATCGATATCCACGTCAACATTCGTTGTTGCCAGACGCATTGCATGAAGAAGCGATTTATCTGACAGTGAAGATCTATACTTGGATTTTATAAAATTCATTGTTGAATATGCACTTTTACATAAATAAGTGCTGCCCTTCATCGATCCCATTTTCAAGCCAAATTTTTTAGCTTGAGGAAACGGTCGCCAAGGATCTTAAAAAAATCCATTCCTGTCTCTTTTCTACCCTTGAAAAAGGGATCTGACTGAACGTCACATAATTCTAACTGGTATTCAGTCTTTACGCTTGTTATTTCAACTGTTAATGGATTCGTAAAAAGAAATAAATCGCTCTCTAATCCTTTGAAATCAGCAAAACGCCGCTCAAATTCAAATATTACCTCGTACTGGTCGTATACTGGAGGTGGTCCGAAAAATTGCATCCTTCTATTTCGCTATAAAGTTCTTTGCAACATGGAAAAATAGAAAAATCATTTTGTTCCAGTGATGTTTTGAATAATCCCAGTTTACTTTTGAACCCATTCACATATCCTGGCTATATTGTGTTCTTTGCCTTGTAATTGTAAATTTAATTCGTTCAAATATTGTGTCATAGCAGTTAAAAATGCAAGATCAGCAAGAAATGCAGGATCTTGCATTTTAGTTTCCATATCAGTTGTATCAGATTTTATTTAATTTTTAAGAAATATGGGAATTTCTTTCCGTAAAGCGAAAAAGCGCTGCAAGCCAGTGCTTGCAGCGCTTTTTCGCTGCAAGCACTGGCTGCTGGTCAGTACCAGCACTTAACCATCGGATTTCTGAGTGCAATAGCAGAGTATATAATTATACCAAGTATTGAGTACATGTTTTGACAACGAATAATATTATCCAAACTATTTGTGTCCAAAACTATTTTTAGATTAAAATGTGTGTCGCGGGCCGCATGAAAACAAGCCGCGGGCCGCATGCGGCCCGCGGGCCTTTGTTTGGACAGCCCTGCCATAGTACAAGCTATGCTTAGTTTGGGGCTAGATGATGCTGTGTGAAATTGTCCAGCATTATTTATTTATTATACGAAGCGCTCGTGGTCGTGCTTGCTTAGTCGTCATTGATCGTCGAAGTTAAGCAACATTCTAAACGGTCTGTAAGTGGATGGGTGACCGCCAGTGGCATTTACATCTGAGCGCTTCCGTGCTTCAGAGGGCACGTTAAATTGTCGGTCCTGGTTATTTAAGTCGTTAAGCCATGACGGAGGCCTAAAAACTCCATTGCCAGAGTTGGCCACTGACTCATACGAACTTACTTAACTTTACTAATATTATAAAGAGGAAAAATTTGTTTGTTTGAATTGAAATAGACTCCGAAACTACTTGATCAATTTGAAAAATTCTTTCACCATTAGAATCTTACATTATCTCTGATGAACATAGGCTATATTTTATCCCGGGAAAGTGAAGTGTTCCTGAAGGAAGGGTATCACCGCGACGGACAGCTAGTTGATATATAAAATAATAGATATGTTGATATATAAAATAATAGCAAGCGCGATGTGAAGACTCAAAAATATAATATCTTTCAACCCTTATTAATCTTACATCACCAGTGTTGGTCGAATGGGGTTGTGCCTCGACCTTCAATCCGAAGGTCGTGGGTTCGAATCCCGGCTTTGCATCAATGTGCACCTTAACACGAGCTCTTAACGGTGAAGGAAAACATCGTGAGGAGACCCGCAGCTAAGTCAGCTCCACACGTATTGACGTCGTCTTTCCTGTGGACGAGGCTGATTAAGCTGAGAGGATGGTTTAGGTGCTGGGCAAGCCTATTGGCATTGTCATGGTATGTTATAGCGAAGCAGCTTAGGACCTTAACTGGATCGTTGTAAGAGCTCATGGGGATACATAAAAGATCTGAGAGAATGTCTACCGCCCCTGGATACAGTCGTGACCGTGTCTTTTCTCCATATTTTCTTTAGGTCGGCGACTATCTGCATAGGATAATGACAGATCGAGACATGATCCAACTGCCAGTGCAAAGTAAGCTCGGTCCGTGGATAGCAAGTCGTCGTACTGAAGAAGTGCAGAAGAAATATGCTGAGATTGGCGGCGGCTCGCCTATACTTAAGTGGACTAATTTACAAGGTACATTGCAATAGTTTTATATTTAATCCTACGCTTACTCCTGAAAGTTTGTGGGTTTGTTTAGATATTTGGATGTTTGTATGTTTGTGTTTCAATCACGCCTAAACCAGTGAACCGATTTGGATGAAACTTGGAATAGGCGTAGATAGTGACCTGGAATAGCATATAGGCTATTCAAAATGTTGCTACCACGAGGGTGAAGCCGCTCGCAGAAGCTAGTAATTTAATATTTTTCTAAATAACTAGCTGTCCGCCGCGGTGTAACCCGCGGCCCCTCGGGATTTTTTCGGGATAAAAAGTAGCCTATGTCCTTCCCTGGGATACATCCTTTATCCATGCCAATTTTCAGCCTAATCTGTTCAGTGTTTTGGGCGTGAAAAAGTAACAGACAGACAGACAGAGTTACTTTCACATTTATATTATTATAGTATGGATTAAAGTTAGCTTTTGAGTTTTTAAAACCTAATTTTTTTGATATTACTTTCAGGCGAGCTGTTAACGAAGGAATTGGATAAGATGTTGCCAGAATCAGCGCCACATAAGCATTATGTTGCGTTTCGTTATGTGCCACCATTCACGGAAGATACCTTTGCACAATTGGAAAAGTAAGATATAATATATGTTTACCTATAATATACAGGTTGTAAAAAGACAACTACCGAAAACTGAGGGGTTGCAATCAGACCATGATTCTAAACATTAAGTGAAAAAAAAACGCAGAAATTTTTTTTGACTTAGCTTAGTCATTTTATGTTATTTTCGGTTATTTACTACTATTACAACATAAAAAGACCACACCTACCTAATAATTTCATTTATAAAAGAAAATAACATTTAAAACTCAAAATCAAGTAATTTACGTAAAAAAACGCGCCCATAACATACGCAAACAGCACTCTTCAAATGCTGTTTTCTCCACATATAATGAATATTTCGGATTTGGTTGTGTGTTGGGATGCTGTACCTACCCCTTTCGGCTTCGGTAGACGTCTTTTTACACCCTGTATGTATGTGTACTAGCTGCGCTCCCGCGGTGTGACCCGCGGTCCCACGTGATTTTTTCGGGATAAAAATTAGCCTATGTCCTTCCCTGGGATACAACCTTTATCCATGCCAATTTTCAGCCTAATCTGTTCAGTGGTTTGGGCGTGAAAAGGTAAAAAACAGACAGACAGACAGAGTTACTTTCACATTTATAATTAGTATAGTGTATAAGTACTTATGGATTATGATTATTGTTATTGAATGAGACGAAATAAATCCCACTCATTTAATAAAGCTGAAAGTTTGTGAGTTTGTTTAGATGTTTGTATGTTTGTGTTTCAATCACGCCTAAACCAGTGAACCGATTTGGATGAAACTTGGTATAGGCGTAGATAGTGACCTGGAATAGCGTATAGGATATTCAAAATGTTGGTATCACGCGGGCGAAGCAGCTAGTCTATACTAATATTATAAAGAGGAAAGATTTGTTTGTTTGTTTGATATGAATAGGCTCCGAAACTACTGGACCGATTTGAAAAATTCTTTCACCATAAGAATCCTACATTATCCCTGATGAACATAGGCTACATTTTATCCCGGGAAAGTGAAGTTTTTCCGAGGGACCGCGGGTAACACCGCGACGGACATCTAGTAATTTATAAATTGACTTTGACTTAGAACTGTTAGACTTCTGTTACAGACTCTAGCTCTTTTGAAATTGTTTAATATGTATTTGTTGTGACGCAAAATAAAGCTTATTTTATTACTTATTTATTTCTTACTTGACTTTTGACTAAAAGGTACACTTAATATTTATTGTTATATGAAAGTGTTTTTATTAATTATTTGGACATTTAATGAGTATTAATCTAATTTATGAGATTAATTACAAATCTTAATAATAAAAATGTTTATTCTATGATGTAACTATCAGATATTGCAAAGTTGATAATGGCTGATCTGTAATTTTTTTTTTTAATCTGACACGACTCTCTTGTTACCCATTATCGCAATAAATCAATGAATTGAGTACTTATTATATTATTTTACAGAGACGGCGTGGAACGCGCTGTGATATTCTCTCAGTACCCGCAGTATAGTTGTGCTACAACTGGCTCCAGTCTCAACGCAATCGCTGACTTTTACAAGAAAAGGTTAGTAAATTAGTTCGTATGACATTAAGAAATGAAAAGTCTTATCAACTCTTGAGACGTTGAAGGTTGCAGGTTCGATCCCCGCCGCGGGATAAATGTTTGTACGATCTACAAATATTTATCTCGGGTCTGGGTGTTTTTATGTATAATATGTATGTATTTATTAACAAAAAGTATATATAGGTAGTATATCAGTTATCTGGTTCCCATAGTACAAGCTATGCTTAGTTTGGGGCTAGATGATGCTGTGTGAAATTGTCCAGCATTATTTATTTATTTATAAGTATCGAGAGGGATTCAAACCCGTGACGATCAGACGATCCTCCTAAAGCCGGAGTGCCTTCAACTTCAATAAATAAATAATGCTGGACAATTTCACACAGCACCATCTAGCCCCAGACTAAGCATAGTTTGTAATGGGAACCAGATAACTGATATACTACTTATATACTTTTTGTTTGTACATACATATTATACATAGAACCAGACCCGAGATAAATATTTGCAGATCGTACAAACATTTATCCCGCGGCGGGGATCGAACCCGCAACCTTCAGCGTCTCAAGCGGGCTTTCACCCACTGCGCCACAGAGGTCGAAACCAATATTGTTGGTTATAACTTGTCTATACTAAATATTATAAAGAGGAAAGATTTGTTTGTTTGTTTGAAATGAATAGGCTCCGAAACTACTGGACCGATTTGAAAAATTCTTTCACCAATAGAATCCCACATTATCCCCGATGAACATAGGCTATATTTTATCCCGTGGAAGTGAAGTTTTCCCGAGGGATCGCGGGTAACACGGCGGACAGCTAGTAACCAATATTTTTTCAATCTTGTAACACAACAAATGATAAAGTTTACTCTAACAATAACTAGATGGCGCCAGTAGAAAAGTTAGAACGCGCTATCGTTGCGTTTTGGCCCGACCGCTATAAAGCTCGGGTATTTTGCTAAACCGGGTACTCACTTAGCATTGTAGCACGTAACGTATCAGATACGGTATCAAGTGAGTACGTAGGCACGAGCCCGCTGCGAGCCGCTCGCGCGTGGAGCGCTGTAAGCTCTAGGCTTGTGCTTGCTCGCTCGGTCAGTACAGAGAGCGCTCCGTACTAGTACAATCGTTGTGAAGAACTAGATCGGACTTCTAGTACTATTAGTACATCTAGTACAGTAGATCTTCGGTTCTATAATGAGTCGCTCGGTCGGTCGGTCGGTCCTGAACTACGTACTAGCTTTGTGTTTTGTAGGACATGAACGATGTTCGTACTAAACTAAAGATCGAATGAAACGCCCGCCACCGTGATATCTCTGTCTCTTTTATTACCGCTTACTCGCCTAATGAGTCTATCTCTGTCTGCGCTTGACAAACCAATCAGACACTGACATGTGAATACATTTCTAACTGTTCTTTTTCCGAACGATTGAATGAACTAGAGTCCTAATAGGATCGTGTAGTTCTTTTCATTCCGTCCTAGTACAAGGGTAGATACGCATGCCGATTTGAACCCTATTACAGTGCAGGAAGGCGCAGTTATGATAATTTCCTTAACGAAACGATCGAATGAACTAGTGTACTAGAGTACTAATAGTCCTATTAGGACCGAGTTATGTGAACTAGCTCAACTAGTACACTTGTGGGAATGAATTCCTATTAGTACTTAGTTCAGGAACTACACAAGCCTAGTAAGCTCGCAGTGACCCGCCGAGTGGCGGTTTCACTGCGAACACAAAGGCGGCTCGCAGTGTGCTCGTGGACGGCGTCACGACCGCTTGTGTGGTGAGTACGTACGCGCGAGCTTCAAACGAACTGAATATGAACGCGGCGTGACGTCGTTGCGAGCACTGCGGATCCGGCAGCTCGTAGCTAGATACGCGAGGACTGTGGACGAGCCGTACACACTTGCAGGTTGATACCGTATCTGATACGTTACGTGATACACTGCTAGGTGAGTATGAGTACCCAGCTTTACGTATCGAGCCGATTCGAGCCTCAGAGAACGTAGTCAGTGCGGTAACAGATTATTACCGAACCAGCTGACTACGATTATACGTACAAAGCCCTGCCTTGGTAGTTGGTATAGCGGTGCGGTGCGGACTACCCGAGCCCTAACTAAGCAGTGTGGCGGTCTACCTCGATGATCACCGGAGCTGTTGTAAATCGCGACGTGCGCGAACGTTAAATAAATTGACTTGCTGATCATTCCCGTGTTGATTACTTGCCGTCTAATCTTTAATTTCAGAGCTCCACCAAACAACATTAAGTTCAGTTTAATAGAACGTTGGGCAACATCCGAGTTACTAGCGAAAGTGTTCGCGGAGCGAATACAAGAGAAATTGTTGAAATTCCCCGAAGCAACAAGGAAGAATGTGTTAATACTGTTCACTGCACATAGTCTACCATTGAAGGTAAGTTCTTGAAATGAAAAGAGGCGCGTTGGGCATTTTTGAGATGGGCGAAAACTGATGGGGCGAATGTGGTTTTAACACCACTTTTACCACGGTCTTCACATTGTGACTGTGTCCTATGTATATAAATTTGTATAGACACACAAATTTATATACATAGGACACAGTCACAATGTCACATATCTAAATAAGTAAATAAATAATGCTGGACTTTTCACACAGCATCATCTAGCCCCAAAGTAAGCAGAGCTTGTGTTATGGGTACTAAGATGACTAATATACTACTTACATAGGTACTTTTTGTTTGTACAAATATTGTGAACTTTTTGTGACAAATATTTGTAGATCATACAAACATTGGTCTACTTATACAGGGTGTAAAAAGACAACTACCGAAAACTGAGGGGTTGCAATCGGACCATGATTCTAAACACGTATACGCAAACAGTACTCTTCAAACCCTGTTTTCTCCGGATTTAGTGCACATTTTGGAAAATCCTTTTGGATTTGGTTGTCTATTGGGATGCTGTACCTACCCCTTTCGTCTTCGGTAGACGTCTTTTTACACCCTGTATAAGTAGACCAATGTTTGTATGATCTACAAATATTTGTCACAAAAAGTTCACAATATTTGTACAAACAAAAAGTATGTAAGTAGTATATTAGTCATCTTAGTACCCATAACACAAGCTCTGCTTACTTTGGGGCTAGATGATGCTGTGTGAAAAGTCCAGCATTATTTATTTATTTATTTAGATATGTAAGATTGGCCTGTATGATTAATTTGAGGTTATTTTAGACTCTTCTATGGAAGGGTCTAAATATCTGAATATTAGCAGATTATACAAACAGTTATCTCGCGGCGGGGATCGAACTCGCTACCTTCTGCGCCCCATGACCTTTCACCCACTGCGCCACAGAGGTCGTCAATTATTTATTTATTTTGTAATTACTAAATTATATTTCTAGGCGAACCTTCTTGGATCAAATTGGCGACATTTTGTAGAAGGGCCAGCTCAATACCCTAAACCGACGAGCATGTATGAAGAATGTAATGAGAGTGAATGAGGCACTTGTGTGTCAGGACCGTAGCGAGTGGAGATCCGTGCTCTCTGCCTACCCCTTTGGGAAAGAGGCGTGATTTTATGTATCATATGTATGTAAATTATATTTCAGGCAGTTTCCCGCGGCGATACATACCCACATGAAGTCGCGGCTACAGTTTCACAAACAATGCGAGCTCTGTCGGTTAATAACCCACATAGACTCGTCTGGCAATCCAAAGTGGGACCCTTGCCGTGGCTGCAACCTTATACTGACGATGCTATTAAGGTAACTAAAATGAAATGAATTTATTCAGAAAGATCTTAAGTTAACAATCTTGAAACAAAGAAATGCAAGGGGAAGAACTTACAGCAAAAATTGCAGGTGGAGATATGTCAAGGTGAAGTACGCTCTGCCTTTTACACTGAACGTTATTTATAAGTAAATGTATTTTTTTCCTTAATATTATTTATTTATTTATTTAGAGGTAACTTTGTGATTTTTTTCTATCGAGTCAAATTAAGTCAATCGTGTTTCGACTCCCATAACTAATAAACTAATATCCTAAACTATTTATTGTCATCAAAAAGTATTAAAAAATCGGTGTTTTTATGCCTTAAAAATTAAAAGTAAAAGTAAAGTAAAGTAAAAGTTTATTTTAATTACTTGACGTACAGTGAGTTTTGCGACCGTAAACGGGCTAGTTTTTTGGCAATTTCTTGCTGCAATGGTATAGCCGCCAAGTTGCCGATTATACGAGCCCCAATGCAAAATAGTTCGTCTAGTGTGAAATTTTCTGTGTGAGATTTTTTCTAACTTCATTATTTTGTATATCTATATAAAATATTAAGCTGTTCTACTATCACATGTCGCGTTACTTATGCCATTTTTTTATTATGAACCAATAATCTATTTTAGCTTTTTAAATTTATACATATCCTGTTTTAAATTCGAAGAAGTTATAAGCAAAATAGTTCGTCTAATTGTTAATCGATGCAAAAGAATTCGTCTATCGGTGAGTTAAATAAGATTATTCCTTCTTTGTACAATTATGTTGCATAATTTAAATTTGTAAAAGTAATTCTGTGTCATTCGTCAAGTGAGACAGTATAAATCTGAAAATTTCAGCTTTTTTCATTAGTTTTTAAATAACAATGGGTCGTGGCAAACCCTTGTGTGAAAAGCTTCGAAAGTGAATAGTTTGTGGGGTCGATGCTGGCAAATCAAGTTACCAAATATCTAAAGACTTGATACTTCCCAGGTCTACAGTTCAATCTATCATTCAGCACTATAAAAAGAATAGAACGACTTCTTGTTTGAAGAAAACTGGTCGACCACGCATCACAAGTGCAGGAGAAAACAGAATTCTGAAGAAAATTATCAAAAATAATCGTCGTGCTTGAGCTGGAGAACTCACGGTGCAATGGAAGGATTCACAAAGACGTCTAAGTTGATACTTGCCAAAGAGTCTTAAAAATAATGGGTTACGGATTTTACACCGCTAAGGAGAAACCACTGTTGACTGCTGTACAAAAGAAAAAGAGGTTGAAGTTTGCTCGTGATCATTTAAATTGGACTTCCGATCAGTGGCGTAGTATCATTTGCAGTGATGAGTCCAAATTTGAAGTGACAGTCGTCGATGAAAGGAAAAAAGGGATTCGGAACAAAAATGAGGCATTTCATACTGATTGTCTCAAACGCAAAGTGAAGTTTCCGGCGTCTCATAAGATATGGGGCTACATGTCTGCACAAGGTGTTGGTGGTATGCAGTTTGTGGATGGTTCTATCAATGCTGCAAGGTATCAAAACCTTTAGGAAGAGAATTGACTGCCCTCTACAACGTCACTTTAGCATCAAGATTCCTTCGTTTATCAACAGGATGGTGCTTCCTGCCATACTGCAAGGACAACAAAGACGTGGCTACTGGCGAAAAGCATCCCTACAATCGAATGGCCATCTAACAGCCCGGACTTGTCGCCGATCAAAACCCTATGGTGGAAAATGAAAAAAGTTCGGCGTAAAAATCCATCAAGATCGAAGAGCGACTTAAAGGCTAAACTCTTGGCTATCTTGGAGTCAATTACGCCTGAGGAGTGTGCAGCGTTGGATGCAACCATGCCTCTTCGCATTAAAGCTGTCATTGAGAGCAAAGGCGACACAACTAAGTAGTAGACGAACTATTTTGCGTGAGTGACAAGGGTAGACGAATACTTTTGCGTTATGTTTTTTAGAATATTTTTGAATTTTTTTTACGTTATGTAAAGTCAAAAAGAATTTCAGTTATGTTAAAATAAACTTTAAAATGTTCCTCAAATTGTGGTTTACTTTTTACTAAACGTTCTTAATTATTTTACCAATATTTACTTTCTATATTTTACGCTTTGCACTGCTTTCCATACTAGACGAAGTATTTTGCATCGGGGCTCGTATCTCGCAACACAGTGCAATAATTGCTGCAATATTGCTGTGTAGCCCGGCGATATTGTCAAGATATTTCTTTGCAAATATTCAAATTCTGTGTGAAAATGTCCAGCATTATTGATTTTTTATGCTATATTTTTCAGGCATACGCCAAGAAAGGGCAGAAGAATATGATCCTAGTGCCTATCGCGTTCGTCAACGAGCATATAGAAACATTACATGAATTGGATATTGAATATTGCCATGACGTCGCTAAGGAAGTAAGTAATGTTTGTCCATCAAATATTGCAAGCTTTTGAGCCTAGAAGTGGCTCAAATTCAGGACTTCTTGCATGATCACACTCTATGTGCCCGACAACTACGTACGTTGTGGCCGGCGCTATCATTCTCTGTTCGCATGCCACACCCCGCATACCAATTATGCGAACAATGCTCCAACTTTGAAGGCCTATTATTACTTAATGCCTATTTGTATGAGGTGCAACATGTCGACATTTTCTATGACAATCTCTCCATTATTTTTAACACCTTGAGAACGTACTTAAGTTTTAATTTTAGATAGTTAGCGCTTTGGTGTTCTACTGTAAGCTTTCTATCAAAACTGTTATAATAAATAAATAAATAAATTTGACTCACAGACGGAACGGCTGTTTCGTCTGTGATTTTACTAAATTCAAACAATTTGTATAAAGTTTACAGCTGCCTAATATTTGTAACTAGCTACTGCGCGCGGCTTTGCTCGCGTGGTACCTTTTGAATAGCCTGTATGCTAGTCTAAGTTTCATCCAAATTGGTTCACTGGTTTACGTGCGATTGAAACATAAATATCTAAACAAACTGACAAACTTTCAGCTTTATTATGACTAGCTTCTGCGCGGGACTTCGCCCGCGTGGTACCAACATTTTGAATAGCCTATATGCTATTCCAGGTCGCTATCTACGCCTATACCAAGCATCCAAATCTGTTTACTGGCTTAGGCGTGATTGAAACACAAACATCTAAACAAACTCACAAACTTTCAGCTTTATTTTATGATGATGTGTGATTTTTGTATTTGAAAATGCCTCTGACTACCCCTTAGACATCTTCAAAGGATCTGAAATATATAAAAGGAGCTGGGGATGATGCAGTCATGTTCAAAATAAACCTTTTTTGCAGTAGGTAGGTTACCTATCTATTTACAGCAAAAAAATTACCTTATATTAAAAATAGTGTGATAAGGGAACAGTGTGGAGTGAAAGAAGATGTAGTGTTGAGGATCGAGAAAGGTATGTTAAGATGGTTTGGGCATGTAGAGAGGATGGATGACAGTCGTTTGACAAAGCAAGTGTATGAGGCGAGTGTGCATGGGACAGCTGGAAGGGGAAGGCCTAGGCGAACCTTCTTGGATCAAATTGGCGACATTTTGGAGAAGGGCCAGCTCAATACCCTAAACCGACGAGCATGTATGAAGAATGAAATGAGAGTGAATGAGGCGAAAGTTGTGTGTCAGGATCGTAGCGACTGGAGATCCGTGGTCTCTGCCTACCCCTTTGGGAAAGAGGCGTGACTTTATGTATGTATGTATGTATGTTCCATGTACTGAGTGTTGTCTATATAAATGTGTTTCTTTCTTTCTTTTAACTTTGTAATATTTGCAGGCAGGTATCAATCAAATAGAGCGAGCGGCGACGCCCAATGACCATCCTACCTTCATTGCGGCGTTGGCCGCTGAAGTAGCCGCACATATCTCTTCAGGGCAGACTGTCTCATCGCAATTCCTCACCAGGTATATATCCTCGCTGTCCATCGCGGTGTTACCCGCGGTCAAAAAAACTTCACTTTCCCGGGATAAAATATAGCCTATGTTCATCAGGGATAATGTAGGGTTCTAATCGTCCCCCCCGGTGGATTCCGATCTTGTCGCGATGGGGGGGCTCAGTAACCGTGGTTTGGAGGCCCACGGTGAAGCCAACAGGGATCCCAGGCGGGGACGCTCCGAGTGGGCTTGCGGTTGGGCCCGCTCTGGATGCGTCTGAGGCGGGTGCGGAGGACGGAGTTATTTCTGTCCCCCGCAGTCAGGAGGGGTCGCGGGAGAAGAGGCGTGTCGGTGTTTCGTTGCCGTTCGCCCTATCTTCCGCGACCAAACGGTGGCGCACCGTTGTTGCGTTGGCGGTGGGGCCGCAGTGGAAGAGGAGTGTCGGTGTTACGTTGCCGCTCTCCCTGTCCTCTGCGGCCGTTTGGAGGCTTCTCCACGCGCAGCTCTTTCATTAGAGCGCGCAGTGGACGAAGGGAGCGGAGAGCTCTAGTGGTGAGTAGCGGACGCTAGGTGCGGGGGCACCTTCGTCCGCCTTGCACTGCTCACTACGACGCGGGGCCCGCCGTAAGGGCGGGGATCGCCGGCGGGGGTCTGGATGTAGAGGCTCTGCCAGTTTCCCGGACCCCCTCCATTCCTGGCGACGCCGGAAAGGCGCTGGGACGTTTAGTGGGTATACCGGGAGTCCCCGGGGAGTCCCACATACCCCTCTCGCCCCCCGGTGGAGGGGATGCGTAACGCATTTTACCCAGCGACAAAAAAAAAAAAAAAAAAAAAAAAAAAAAATTTTCAAATCGGTCCAGTAGTTTCGGAGCCTATTCATTTCAAACAAACAAATCATTCCTCTTAGTATATTAGTATAGACTAGCTGAGCTCTTATTATAAACTATGAAAGCGCTCGTTGGTCCTGCTTGCTTAGTCGTTCGTAATAGATCGTCGAAGTTAAGCAACATTCGAAACGGTCTGTAAGGACGGGTGACCGCCAGTGGCATTTTCATCTGAGCGCTTCCGTGCTTCGGAAGGCACGCTAAATTGTCGGTTCCGGCTATTTAAGTTGTTAGGCCATGACGGAGGCCTTAAGGCGGCCTAAAAACTCTGTCACCAGAGTTGGCCACTGACTCATACGAACTAACTTTGTTTTTATTTATTGTTTCAGATGCCCTCACTGTGTCAGTCCAAGATGTCAGTCATCGAAAGAATTCTTCAAGCATCTGTGCGGAGATTCCAAAGTTATATCAGAAAATGTTTAGCCAGTAAGATTTTTCGTATTGTGGAATTTCTTTTGTCATAAAAAATGGTATATGACTAGGTATTTACATAGATAATCTCAAAAAATATTTCCTTGGCCTCTGGCGCAGTGAAAGCCCGCTTGTAACGCAGAAAGTAGCGGGTTTGATCCCCGCCGCGGGATAAATGTTTGTATGATCTGCAAATATTTATCTCGGGTGATTCTATTGTATGTATTTACAAACAAAAATATAAGTAGTATATCAGTTATCTGGTTCCCATAGTACAAGCTTTGCTTAGTTTGGGGCTAGATGATGCTGTGTCAAATGTCCAGCATTTTTTTTTTAATCTTAGCTTGAATTTCTGTATTTTTGTTACTTTAAAGTAAATAACCGAAATACCTCTTTGCATTTAACTGTGTGGGATTTCATTTAAGTCAATACATGGAAAATTATGAACTTTAAGTGGTTGTAATCAGATTGTAAATCTAACTACAATATTTCCGCTTCATTTATTCAGATTCATTATTCTCTGCTTTTTTTTTGACAACCTCAGATGTGAGAGGTGCAAGTTCAATTCTCGTGGCTGGACTTTTGGGCATTAAAAATGTATATACCTACATAAAATGTATAGGGTTATTTGTAAAACACCGGTAACCTCTCAGGACTGTATTACTATCATCATAAGTAACAACTTTTGTTCTATGACTTAAATTCATCATTATTTTTTTTCATCAGATTGTCATACAAAATTAAAAATATTTAAATTGAACGCTCTAATGCCCGGTTTCTATATTCAACGGACATTCGTAGGTAAGAGCTATGACTCGTTTTCACATACAAATTTTGACAGCTAGCTTACCGCCGGTTTCTAGCTGTCAAACTTTTGTATGTGGAAACGAGTCGTAGCTCTTACCTACGACTGTCCGTTGAATATAGAAACCGGGGGTAAATGTTACGAAGTCTATGCGAAACAAAAGAAAGCGATAGTACAAAGCGAAGGGAGCGGATTTAGGGCAGAGGGGGCCAAAATGTGTTCGATAGGACAATGTTTTAGATAGGAAAACGAAATTTTGAATGTTTGTTTTTGGTAAATGTATTATGTTTTGTAAAAAGTCATAGAGCAAAAGTTGTTGCTTATGATGATAGTAATACAGTCCTAAGAGGTTACCGGTGTTTTACAAATAACCCTGTACACAAATCGCGCTTTTCGCGATTATTGCATGGTTTCTCTAAAGATGGACAGACAGAAACAAGTTGGCCACAATATACTACTGGTTCTATTAGACACAGACCGTCTTGCTACAAAAAATATAAGCCGTGTTCCGGCCTAGAAATACATCATTTTGTGAAAATTTCAACTGTCCATACCATAATTACGTATTAGCTTAACGGAATTTATCGCGTACCTTATTTTATTATTGTAAATGTCGTCGTTTAGAAAATCGGAAGATATGTGAGGGTAGTTGTAAAACTATCGACGGGGGCTCCGTCGCATACTCCAGTTTGCCCGCGACCACGCCTGTTGCAACACAGGCGAAACATCGGGAAATAATTAAATAAGGTACGCGATAAATACGTAATCATGTCCATACCACTCTGGTAAGTAATGCTCAGTCAAGTTTGAGTTACGACTTAGGATATGGGTGTAAACTTCATTTTTTTTTTACTATAAGTAACGGAATAAAGAGATGTGTAGTGTACTTTAAGTCTTAAATTGTGAATGGTTAGTTTTTGTTATAAATAAAATATTTATTAACTGTTGTTTTTCTTTTGTGATCAAATTGATTGAACATCTTAGGCGCGTCAATTAATGAGAATGAGCCGCTCGAGCCAGCGCGACCCGCTAGATGGCTTCTAGGCTCATTCTACAAGCGTTTCTATATCTTGTATCAATTCAATTCAATTTTGTTTATTGCTTCATGTTAGTTACAATGTCTTAAATATAGGTAGGCGTTTCATAACATGAACCCCGCTGGGGCACTGCAACTTGTTCATATGGTTTATAATGGCTTGCTATAAAACTAATTGACGCGTTGCTTGCCAATTCAATGTCCTTACTCCCCACGGAATATTTCGCGAACAATGATCTGCTTTTCATACAAAATGTAGGTAATAAGTTTTTCGCGATATCTGACTTTTCTAATGGTCCCCCTCAGGCGCGGTCGCAGCCTGAAATGGGGGGGTCACTACTGAAATTTTGGAGGGGGTCACTACACTAATAATAGACTTTCAATTTCAATTCAATTTATTCATAAAACTTAATACATAAAATTACAATTATTATAAATAATTTACATCGAACCCCGCACTAGGCTAGGCCTGTATCGCGGCAGTTCGAGTGTAATTATTAAATAAACATATTTATAATAAATAACTTAAGATACATATAAAATATATATATAGATTATAATAAACTAAAATTATCACGACGTACGAACTGTACGCACAAACGGGGTGTCTCGCACAAAGGGGTGAACTTTACTGCACAATAAACAAGATTTTACTATTGGACGTGTACGATTTGGGGGGGGGGGGGTCATGTCCCCCGTGACCACCCCGCTCGGACCGCGCCTGGTCCCCCTAGTCTTTTGGTCCTTAAGAGATAAAACCAGCCATTATACATTACATATTTCCTATTTCATTAGTTCATAAAACTTTCGAGTTTTTCATTCATTCAGATCACAAAAAAAAACGGCGTGAAAGATCAATTTTCTAGAAAAATAAAATTTTATGCAATTTTTTAAGTATCTTTATTATTATCGAGCCCGCCCGAGATTCCAACATCCTGCATTTATTCGACTTTTCAGAGTTGAAGATAAAGGAATTTTAAATCGAACATCTTATATTGTGTCTAGTCAAATGTGACTTTAGAATAAAACTTTTATCACATACATTGCAGACATATGGCCTTTCTGCAGTGTGAGTTGTGACATGTACAGTCCATTTTGACTTTACAGAAAAACTCTTATCACACACATTGCAGACATAAGGCCTTTCTCCTGTGTGAGTTGTCATGTGTGCAGCGCAATGTGAATTTTGAAAAAAACTTTTATTACATACATTGCAGACAAATGGCCTTTCTCCTGTGTGAGTCCTCCTATGTCTATTCAAATGTGACTTATGATAAAAACTCCTATCACATACATCGCAGTCATATGACCTTTCTCCTGTGTGAGTTGTCATGTGTGCAGTCAAATAATCCTTGCGAGAAAATCTTTTATGACATACAGTGCAGGCATATGGCCTTTCTCCTGTGTGAGTTGTCACATGTACAGTCCATTTTGACTTTACAGAAAAACTCTTATCACACACATTGCAGACGTATGGCCTTTCTCCTGTGTGAGTTGTCATGTGTGCAGCGCAATGTGACTTTCGAAAAAAACTTTTATTACATACATCGCAGACATATGGCCTTTCTCCTGTGTGAGTCCTCATATGTGTATTCAAATGTGACTTTCGATAAAAACTCTTATCACATACATTGCAGTTAAATGGCCTTTCTTCTGTTCTTATGTATTTTGTCAAATGAGGCTTTCCTTTCTTGTGAGTATATAATAAATGCTTGTTTAGAAAATATTTACTTGTGAATTTTTCATTACATATATCACAGGTAAATGTGGCTTGATTGTGAGTCTGAATGTGGGCTGACAGTTTCTTTTTCAGGGAGAACTTTCTTCCACATTGGTTGCAAACAAATATGTTTCTATTGTGGTTTATTGCTTCTGTGCTCTCAGACAATGAGGACTTTGTTGAGTACTCCACGGGTCGGTCGACCAATGCTGGGAAGTCTACTGCTGTAACTACTGGCTCTTCTTCCTTTAATTCATCATGTACAACAAATTCTTCCTCACTAGTGACTGATTCTTCTTTTACAATTCCTTCTTCACTAGTGACTAATTCTTCCTTGATAAGAGGAGAATTAACATTAGTTTTGCTATCTTCAAGAGCCATGATCTGCATACGGGTTGCAGACATGCTACTCCGTATTTTAAGGTTGAGCTTGAGGATATTTTCATGTGATGTCTGAAATAAAGCATTAGCATGATTGACTTGCAGAACCCTGCCATTGCCAAGTTTTCTAGCCCTATAATGCCAATATTATTTTTGTTCTACCATTTTATACTTATTCCTTTATTATATCAGATTGAATAGCCTAATGCTATTCCATATCTACGCCTATACCAAGTTTCATCCAAATCGGTTCATAGACATAGACATTCGTTTATTTACTGCATACACATCAATACACAGAAAAACAAAACAATACAGCAAACAATAAAAAGGTAGATACACGTTTTAGGTACATGAAAAAAAACATAAATATAGGTAAAGTAAAAACAATAAGGGGAAAGATTCCTAACAGTGCTGTGTGCTACAGCAGCAAAAAGATCTCGTCTCAGCGTTATCCTGCCCTATCAGATGACAGGTCAGTGCTGTTATTCTGCCGAGACCTTCGATCCAGTCACTCCCCCTTACTAAGCGCATAATTATTGAAGGTACACTGGTTTAGGCGTGATTGAAACACAAACATCTAAACAAACTCACAAACTTTCAACTTTATTAAATGAGTGCCTTAACCTATATTCAATATAAATACTGTTTTGATGATTACATAATATTAGCCTTCTGTTACTAACAACACCCTTGTTTATTGTTTTTATGTGCTGATAGTTTTCCATAAATAAATATTACTTACATAGTGAATGAATAAATGGAATTACCTCAATGCCTTTGTCAAGCAAATCTTTGAGTGTTTTCTCAGAGCAGAGAGCCATCTCGGTGAACCTGTAGCATCTCTGCAGCAGCGAGTGGCAGATGTAGCACACTGCCTGCGGCCCGCGCGCGCTCAGCTGAAACACGCCGATTGGACATCAGGCCCCGGGGGTACGCTGGAGCCCTAAGAATTTCAGTAGGTACTGACACTATTACTCATAGGTACACAGAACAATATTACTCCTAGTGGAGTGTACATTACCTCAGTATTTGTGAGTTTCTCATAGATTTGTAAGATGCGGTTTTCGAGGGAATACATTTTCACGTCGCCCACAAGGCACGCTCTGCACAGAGACATTTTCATCCGGAATGGAATGAGCTTTGTTTTCTTTCATTCGATATTCTGCCTGCCCAGCTGTCCAGTGCCCACGCCACCCAACTAATCAAAGATAAATAATGTACAGAAGGTTCAATGCTAATAAATCCATGCAACTAATAGACACTGCACCACAGATTAGGTAGAGATAAATCACTGCAAAGAGTATTTTTATAATCAGTGCACCCTGTTAATATTCTGTAATGATAATGTGCTATTGAATAACTTTGAGCAGACGAACACCAGATGTTGTTTACTTTTGATTTTTAGTTTGAGAAGATAATAATTAGGTGTATGATAGTATTAAGTAATAGATCTCACCTAGATTATCGCATTAGACTTTAAAGAAAATGTCTGTAATGATACTAATTTTAGTAAATAAATAACTGACTGAACTGAACTGAACCAGAAAGAATCAGTTTATAAATAACGGAAGGCAAGACTTGGGCAAGACCTAGCCTTCGGTTCTAGTTCGTCCGAGGACCTAGCGGAGCGGCGGCGTTCGATTTCGATCATCTATTTCTCTACAGCTCGGACCAAGAATTATATTGGTCCTAGCTCTACCGTATCTTAACTGTGCATCTATTCACAGATTAGGTCTTCGATCATTCGTCCGAGGATTAGGTAGAGATCTCGGACGAAATACCTTAATGATCGAAGGTTGTAGAGATAAATTTATTGATGGGCAAGACAGACAGACAGATGTTGATTGATTGTTGTCAGACAGACAATTGTGAGGTTGAGACTTATACTGGTTACCTTTCTTAACTATGTTTGCATATTATTATTTTATTATTACCTATTGATATTATTCTCTCATAAGTGACTCTCCGTATTATATATATTACATCATCATTATTGTATTACTTCTGTATTCATTTATATCGTTTAATTTCCATATATTTATAATGAATTGTTACCTATATACATACTTGTATGATTGTATTTTTGTAGTTTATCGTAGATTTTTTTCGTGCGTCACCAAAGCCTTGAGCTGAAAATCAGCGCGGTGAACTTGTTCACAGCACATGCTGAGCTCAAGACTTTTCGCTTAGCTGTACACGCCTTGCATGTGCACACTTTTTTTAATTATAAGTTGTTCTTTGTCTGTTAGTCTGTTCAAATACATTGTACCTAATTGCCAGCTGGCTTTTGTACTTTTCTCTTTCTTCTGTGTTCACTGTTGGTACCTTTTTTTGTAAAAATTGTTGTTGTGTACAGCTGCGAATAAACGTATGTCTTGTCTATGTCTATGTTAACTTGACAGACGTGACGTACAGACAGATAGATATGTACCGATAGATTAGATACAGCCAGTATCCGTGTCAAAGTCCGAGTCAAGTCAACTGTCAAGACTTGTTGACAAATTACTGAGGTATGTACCTAAACCCAGCTAAAAACCTGCCGAAATTATTCGGGCTCCACCAAACCCCCGGGGTCTCATGTCCAATCGGCGTGTTTCAGCTGAGCGCGCGCGGGCCGCGGTCAGTGTGCTACATCTGCCACTCGCTGCTGCAGAGATGCCACAGGTTCGCTGAGATGGCTCTCTGCTCTGAGAAGACACTCCAACATCTGCACGACAAAGCCATTGAAGTAAATTTCATAATATTTACATCAGGCAGAGTCAGGTCAAATGCTGACCTATGCAATTAATAATATATCAAAGGCACCGATCAGACAGAGAGTTGCCAAGCGTTCTGTGTTCAAGGCTCTCTGAGTTGAGAGAAAAAGGCTGACTGCATCAACGCTTGACTTGTACTTGAAACAAAAATGTTAAAACTAAATATATCTAGGGGCTGAGCCAATCTATATCTACTTAAGTTAGTTTATAAGTAAAAAAATGTTGCAGTGCCCCAGCAGGGTTCATGTTATGAAACGCCTGCCTATATTTCAGACCTTGTAACCTCGGACAAATTACTAAGCTTGTAACTAACATGAAGCAATAAACGAATTTGAATTGAATTGACTGAGTGTCTTCTGATAGGTCCCATAGAGAAAAATACTAAATGAATGAATAGGTATGTTTGGTAAAGGCACAGAGCCGTGCTGGCCGAATGGGGTGCCTCGACTCTCAATCCGAAGATCGTGGGTTCGAATCCCGGCCGCGCATCAATGGATTTTTCGTTTCGTTAAATTTATATGCACCTTAACGCGAGCTCTTAACGGTGAAGGAAAACATCGTGAGGAAACCCGCAACTTAGTCAGCTCCACACGTATTGACGTCGTCTTTCCTGTGGACAAGGATTAAGTTGAGAGGATGGTTTAGGTGCTGGGCAAGCCTATTCCATCTCAAACAATGTCCCAGGCACTACAGGTTCAGTGTAGGCATAGGTTGCCTCCTGATGCTGTATAAATAATCTAATATAGATGTAAAGGCCTAAGGTATAGGCAATTTTCAAAAATGTTTTTGACATTCAAACTCATTCAAAGATAGAAGCTTTAGCTAAAGTCAGATTCATAAAGTATACTATCTGTTAAAGGTATAAAGGACTAATATTCTGCTGTGGTATTTAAATAAATGGTAGGAGAACAAAATTAATACTAGGCTAGTGACTTGGGTGGTGGCAGTATACGTACAACTGCAAGTCAATCATGCTAATGTTTATTTTCAGACATCACATGAAAATATCCTCGAGCTCAACCCCACAATACGGAGTAGCCTGTCAGCAACCCCTGTGCAGATCATAGCTCTTAATATCAAAAATAATGTTAATTCTCCTCTTACCAAGGAAGAATTAATCACTAGTGAGGAAGAATTGGTTGTAAAAGAAGAATTAATCACTAGTGAGGAAGAATTGGTTGTAAAAGAAGAATTAGTCACTAGTGAGGAAGAATTGGTTGTAAAAGAAGAATTAGTCACTAGTGAGGAAGAATTGGTTGTAAAAGAAGAATTAGTCACTAGTGAGGAAGAATTGGTTGTAAAAGAAGAATTAGTCACTAGTGAGAAGTTTGTTGTATGTGATGATGAATTAAAGGAGGAAGAGCCAGTAGTTACAGCAGTAGACTTCCCAGCTGTGGTTGACCGGCCCGTGGAGTACTCAACAAAGTCTTCATTGTCTGAGAGCACAGAAGCAATAAACCACAATACAAACATATTTGTGTGCAACCAATGTAGTAAGAAGTTCTCCCTGGAAAAGAAACTGTCAGCCCACATTCAGACTCACAGTCCAGTCACATTTGCCTGCGATTTATGTAATGAAAAATTCACAAGTCTTGCAATTGTACCTGTACAATTGCAGGCATATGCCTGCAATGTGTGTGATAAAAGTTTTTCTCACAAGCCTAATTTGACTGCACACAAGAGAACTCACACAGGAGAAAGGCCATATGCCTGCACTGTATGTGATAAAAGATTTTCTCACAAGCCTAATTTGACTGTACACATGAGAATTCACACAGGAGAAAGACCATATGCCTGCAATGTATGTGATAAGAGTTTTTATGTAAAGATACATTTGAAAAGACACATAAGCTCACACTGGAGAAAGGCCTGTAATATAGGTAAGTGATACATATTTCTCTCAGATGTAAACAATAGAAACATAAAAAATATCTCATAAGTACATATATGTCTTGTTTTATTTTATTGGTACCTATCTAATCTACTTACCTTTACTTATCTTTATAACTCGATGGCGTTACCCCAGCGGCAAGTCGACTCGGATCGTGATGAAACTGGGAAAAATTCGTGCTCTGTCTTGTAAATGTGCCCCAAAATTAAATTAGTACCTATCAAGGTTTAAACAAATGCCGATGCTTTTTAGTTAGTCGTAGCCAAATGTGAAAAAGCTTAAAACAGCTTTAGACAGGGAAAAATGTTGCTAGGAGTCCATGGCTCCATATTAATTGAGAAATGCATCACTACATGTATAAAACAAAGTCGCTTTCTCTGTCCCTATGTATGCTTAAATCTTTAAAACTACGCAACGGATTTTGATGCGGTTTTTTTCTATAGATAGAGTGATTCAAGAGGAAGATTTATATGTATAATACATGCATAATATACACACATGAGAAACACTGATAATTTTAGAGGTGTCTAATGTGATGTCGTAAATAAACTCATTTTTTCCATACTAAACATCAGCATTGTACCCGTGCGAAGCCGGGGCGGGTCGCTAGTTTAATTAATAAAATGTTTTTATTTTTCGAGAAAATTGGAGGTGTGGTTTCGTAATTGAAATGCAAAATAAAATGCAATTATAAGTTTTATTCATAATAATATGAAACAGATGCACAACCTATACCGGCTACCTCCATAAACGCTCAGAATCCATTTAGGTACCTACTGGGCGCGGCAGTATGATTCATTCAGCTTTACAATACCAACCTAATTCCTAGGTAGAGAGCTATGGCCTACACAAAAGGTTTGGTTGTTGAGAAATAACTTTGATCATCACTTCTCGACTGACGACTAAAACATTGGATCTCAGCATTCCCAACTAAGGACCCGATTTGAACTCGCAACTGAGCTTGGTCATACGGCGGAAGTCTTTTAACAATCTTTGCCATACTTTTAAAGAACAAGTCATTTTCATCGTCAAAGTTCTCAGTGATATTGTGTTGAGCGATTTGTTCGAGTAAGTTAATCCGTTTCTCCTTAGATTTTGTTTTTCGTTTCTTCTCGTATTTTCTAGATTCTTCGTCGGAGTTGAGGGGATCTCCTGGGTATTCGTCTTCAGGGTCCTGCCGGTCTGGTGAGGAGTCATCAGCAACGCTACTGGTGCTGCCTCTCCGAGCAGAAGGAACAATATCAAGGAATGACAGGAGATCACATCTTTTCTTTGAGAGTTCCCCACTGATCCCGGTCGAGGGCTTGCCGCGCCTTCGTACATAGTAGTCCCTTACATAAAACCATCGTTTTTGACAGTCTGTGCCTGAAAGAATATATATGGTATACTTAATATTACTATCACTTTAGTATTATACTCAGCTATTGCTACTACAGACAGAATCATTGCATGGTTGTCCGGCAGCATCATGTGCAGACGATTTGGTATGTGTCCTGGGCCGCACCTGGATGAGGTTAGCACCAGCCAAATGCCGTAAAAAGTGGCATATGTATATAGAAAGAGAGGCCTAAGCAAAGTCAGGTTGTGGATAATGATGATAATTGCTACTATAACTTGGTACAAGTAAGGGTGATCACACAGTGCTGCCGAGCCAAATGGTGCACAATGCAGCAGCTAACTGTTCAATAGAGAAAATGCTGCTGACGTCAGAAGCGAGCCGTATTTTTTGTTTAGAATAATGACTGCGGCGCGTACGGCGCGGATGAGTGTGCGATCAGCCCGGCTAGCGTGCGCGACGTGAGATATCTCGTGCACGAGAAACGAGAGATTAGTAGATTGTGAAGAAATGAAGAACCCCGGCCGTGCAAAAATGGATTTTGCGTTTCGTCAAATGTATATGCACTTTAACACGTACTCTAAACGGTGAAAGAAAACATCGTGAGGAAACCAGTTAGTATTCTTATAGGCGGCGATGGGCTTGCAACCTGTCACGTATGGAATACTAACTTCTGCAAGATGTGGGCATGTATCAAATATGTATTTGGACATGCCTCTGACTACCCCTACTACTCCAAAAGCGCTGACATTACACTTCGTTTGTCACGGCACGAGTAATTTATCGTCGTTTCCTTGCGACGACGAGATAATTGACGACAAACGTGTGAAGACACAGAGTGGAGTTTGATCACAAAAATAGCTGCGGCCTCTATCTTGCTTGAATTATGTTCTAACAACCTATCATAGTGTAAGTCTACAAGGACAAACTACTATGTTGTGGTATGCATGTTATATAAGCCTATAAGAATACTAACTGGTTTCCTCACGATGTTTTCTTTCACCGTTCAGAGCACGTGTTAAAGTGCATATACATCTGACGAAACGCAAAATCCATTTTTGCACGGCTGGGGTTCTTTATTTCTTCACAATCTACTAATTTCTCGTTTCTCGTGCACGAGATATCTCACGTCGCGCACGCTAGCCGGGCAGGTTAAATGGAAGAGTTTGTGAGGGTAGACTGTCACTCATTCCCTCAAAAACTACAATAATTGGCACAGAGATCAATTGTAGTCTGAGCACTTTAGATACTTATATCCTTCATTTATATTAAGTGAAGTTCTGAGGTCTAAATTTGGCTGTGTCGAAAATCGTGCAAATTATGCACATTCACCTTCGGGACACTTTTCCTTGGATCAAATACACTTATTACACTGAAAACTACAGTAAATACCTACCGCCTACCACTTCCTTACCGCCTATCACTTCTTCGGCAACAGAGTGGTTCACAATTGGAATGCACTACCAAATGACGTTGTTACTGCCACTTCGGTCAATTCATGTAAGAACAAGCTCGACAACTGGCTACGAACTAATAAATCAGTGCTTAAAAAGATTAACCAATATTGAACAATCCGACTATTTCAACACTGTGATATAGACATATCAGCAACAGCTGCTCGTCTATCATCGATAAATAAAAAAATAAAAATAAAATACTCTATTCTAAGTAAAACATGAGACGGCAATTTTAGCCATGTGTAACGGGACTGCAGCTAATTTTCAGTATACATGCCTGGTTTGTTCAAAACGTCCCCAATTTGATTCCACAGTTGTTTTTTTAGCTTGAATTTCCTATATTCCTTGCTTTTTACGTTGTAAAGCGCTTCATTGCTTCTCACGAATTCTATCAAACACTCATCGTTTTCATTTGTCCACACATTAGTTGTTGTATCCATTGGTAAGGATTGTGTAACGTGATTTAGATTCAGTTCTTCTCATTGATGTTCTGGATTTCATTTTTCAATAGCTCCTCTTTTCATATTTCCTCGTAAGCTGAATATAGCAAAACTTGTTCCAATTCCAACTTCCATTCCAATTATTGATATTCTATTAGACTAAACGACACAAATCACAATCCACAAGTAACTTACGAGATTTTTAGATTTTTTAGCAAGCCAAAGCCTTTAATTTTTCTGTTTTAAACAATTCTTCTTCTTTTTGTTCTGCTGGCGTTTATTTACACTTGACAGTGACAGTTTATGTGTATTTGTTGTGACAGATCTACATCTACAATGCTGTCATTGTAGATGTAGATCTGACAATGTACAATGACAAAGAAATAGGTCTATTTCTTTAATATTCCTTGGATGGCACTCCTCGAAATTATTTTTGAAGTGAAAACTTCTATAGGCGCGTTGGGCATTTTTGAGATAGGGAAAATCATTGAACTCGCAAGCGACCTGCGGCTTCTTGATGGATCATCGACAATGGTTTCCGTAATTCGGAGGGCAGTCGGTTGATAAGCCATCATGACGGAGGTCTCGGACGAATCTAACCCCAGATTTACATTCAGCCCTGTTGGGCAGGGAAGTGGGCAGCGCGAGAATGTAAATTAAATAAGGTTACTCGCGCTGTCACTGCCACTGCCACTGCCTCTGCCCGGCGCTAAATGTTCATGAAGGTTGAGGGTTGAGTGTGAACACCCCACTCGCGTCGGGGGAAATATTACCGGCAGCGCGAGGAGCAGAGGCAGTAGCTGAATCTAAATGTGGCATAAGACGGAGGCCGGTAACGTTATGGCAGCCTAAAAACTCCGGCACCTAGAGTTGACCCACTGATTGCTTAATAACAATCAAATTACGTAAACTTTTACGATGAAATAATTTAGGTGCCCTAACCTAATCTAAAAATAGTTTGTTTTCTTGAATGTAGGATCTACATAAAATTCTATGCTTAAATAATTATATTCTTTTGAATTATTAATATTTCTGAGGCCTCTTGTACAACTATTTGAAAGCATTGTTTCTACCTTCAAAAAATTCCTGTCATTTTACTTATTGATTTATTTCTGTGGATTATATTTACATCTACATATATCTTACAAGCTGTCTGAAAATTAGTTTAGTAGCGTTAGGGTGAAATAAAAAAGCCACAACCGTTTTATTATTAATTTATTTATCAATATAATAATATGTATAGTTATAATAATGTTTACTTACAGCCAAAGGGGCGTGCGCGGCGGCTCGCGCTGACATTTCATAATAATTCGATTGTGGGTAGCGAGAAGAACCTACCTAGTCTGCAAGTCCGGTACTGGGGGTAGGCAGCCGCCGCACACGCTAGCAAGCATCCTTAAAAAACGTTTTCTTAATTTTATATCTTTTCAAAGAGTACAACTACCGTATGACTATAGATAGACTACGCAAGTATTTTCTTTATTATACAACAACCAATTTTTTTCATTTTTCCAAAATAAAAAGTATACGAGTAAAATATAAACAATGAAAACGTCCAACATTACAATGCACTGGTTACCGATAGCTACAACACCTTACATTTACATCGCTTAACTTAATTTAGCAAACTTTTTTTGTATATTTTTCGTTATTTGTTTGTATGCAGTAGGTAAATCTATATTTTAGCACATGTCTTCTGCTTTGGCGTACTTACGAATAGAAAAAGAATTGCAACAATCTGTATGTATTCACCAACAAACTTAAAAGAACTTAACAATTAAAAAAAAACCTCATAAGACCGTCAGCGTGTGACGTCACACTTAAACACACTCAAACATTTCTGAAATTCTCTGTTAGAACAAGGCAAGTATAAATGTGACGTCACACGAAAAGCATCCGATCGCTTCAAAAGCAAAGCCTAATGTTTATTTATTGGTTGACTCTGCTGAGCAGTGAGACGTAGAAAAGGACGGCTGCGCATCGCTCCGTAAGAGGGAAAGAGACGGCGATAGTTCAGCGAGCTCCGTCCGATTCCCGTTCCATTACAGACAAAGTTAGTAATAATATAGGAACTATTTTTAAGTGTACGAAAGAAGCGATCTATAGCATCATCTAAGACGTATTTTTTTTTCTTTAATTTTATATTTACTCTAATATTTAAGAAGAACGTTTATATAATATTTTAGCTGTGGTGATTATGTAATCAATGATTATATTATGTTGCGCTTCGATATTTGTGTTCAGAACTGACAGGAGTTTGGCAGACTTGCATATAAGATTATTTTAAACCAAAATGTAAAGTACAATATCACCACAGACTAAAATATTCACGCAGAAAAAAAAGCACACTTAAAAACTATAAAAAAATAATTAATTAAAACGAGTTCTAGAATGTCACACGCCTAGCGCTGGTCGTCGCAACACAAAAGTGCAATCACACTAAGCGTTTTTTGTCAACCATCTGAACCGACCCAAGCATTTCTAGAAATATTTCAATGATTACCTAAATAAATGCCTAAAAAAGTATTAAGGCACACAAAAATATTAGACTTCCAAGGAGCTACAAAATCCTTGGAATCGTTCGCCATTTTGAAACAATAAATATTGACATTGACATACATGTGTCAGTGTCAAGTGCCATAAGCCGGCTTCGGTTCAGATACGTGACTAAACGCTTGGTCATATTTTACACACTTTAAAATTAAAGAAAACATCTTGAGCAAGGGTTAAGTAGGTATTGTTACATTCGTTGGGACGAATATTTATGACAGGCTTATATTAAAATAAAGGAGTATTAATCCAGAATAAGGCTTTGAAGCATGGAATTAATTTGTAGGAGTTATAGCTGTCTGTGTTTAAAAACTTGGGAACTGACTGGCTCATACAATATTCCTATCATTCATACATAGGTATAGGTTCATATAAAATACAGTGTGCAATGTGTATATGGCAGTATTAAGCAGACCAAGACATTTTCTCGAATACCCTAAAATTAGAAATTGTTGTCGTGACAATGTCAAAGTGTCATTTGACAATGACAGATCTTGTCGACTTTTCGTTGTGTGCAATTGCGTTAAAAATTAAACTTGATGTATTATTTTGTGTAAAACCTCATGACTATTTATTTATTTATTTAGACTAGTCGGCAAATGTCAAATTAGCGAATGTCAAACTGACTTTGACATTGTCAGTATCAATTGCGCACCAGATTATGTCGTAGAAATCTAATTTCTCATTTCATGACCCGGTTATGTACAAACGGCAGAACGTAACCTACTTTTATGTATTACATAGCTTGATATTAGTAACTAGTGCTACGCTTAGATAGAACGAAAATCAAAACAATAATTACGTAAAACTAACCCAAAAATGTTCAAGTTTAAAGTAAATAAACTGACAGTTAAAACTAAATATTTTCAAATTGAGCGCCGTACCACACATTGTCAAGAGTTTAAACACCAATTTACATTTTATCTGTCAAATTATTTACAAAAATATAGTTTGCAGTTTTAAACATACATTTTTCTAGCATTCCTTGCATATTTTTACAAATCATTCTTCAGTTTTTGAATGCAGTCTTATGAGACCTTATCCGCACTTTGGCCATCGACGGCACTCGAACAAATCGATGACTAAAGTGATTCGTTTATTCTTTTAACAATATCTGTACAAGAAATCTAGAGATCCGAGACTTTTACAAATTTTCTGCGATGTGGAAGCACCACAATGAAATCTTACGACCCCGATTACATTATTGACTAAAAAAAGCAACCATTAAACTAAGAAAAAAACAATTTTTGTATTCCCAATTAACTTATCTACACGTGGGCCGATAGTTGCAAAAACATGCCTAAATACACTCTATTAACGCTTTAATATAAAATGTATTATATAATGTCAAAACAGCTAGCATAAAACATGTCATAGTAATCGAATTTGAACGTTGACATGAACTCATTTTCTGACAGTTTTCAAACTTCATGCCAATTTCGAATAACCCGGTTTATTAGAGAAAGGTTGCATCTTATCATGCTCTCCTCGTGTCTCTCATTAGTGACTGCACTGGTGTGCAAGCGAGAGAGCATGATAAGCGCCGCAATTTCATATAAGTTTATGTCAAAATCGCAATGCAGTTTAAAAATTGACTGGATTATCAGCTCATAATAGCTTCCCCGATATTTTTATTGAAATACTTTGAATTAAGTTCAAATTCGTACAATGAATCGAATGTGACTTAAAAATTGGTTAATATAGGTTGATACATTGGATATTATCACGTATTTGAATTGACCAATCATAGAGCACGAACGATTTCGTGATCCCGACTTGAGCTTTGTGATTGGTCAATTCAAATGCTAGTCACGTGACGTCACACGCATCAACCTAAAACTGGAAACTTGAGACTCAATCAATGTGTCTTTTGCAAATATTAAATTATTTTGAGACTTGCCCCGCAGTACAATGGGATGATTAAAAAATTAAAATATTATTTTTTGCAACTACTCAGGCCGATACGCGAGTCAATAAGTACGGTATACAAATAGCTCTAATAACACTAGATAATGTCAATCGTAGACGCCACGCGCAGCGTCGCTTATTGTCGTTGATAAGCTGTAACAATGAAAAACTATAATTATCTTCTACTATATAAAAATAAGTCGGGTTTTCCTTCCTGACGCTATAACTCCAGAACGCACGAACCGATTTCCACTGTTTTGCATTCGTTGGAAAGGTCTTGGGCTCCGTGAGGTTTATAGCAAAGAAAATTCAGGAACAGCGGGAAAAAAATGCGCAGACGAAGTCGCGCGGGTCAGCTAGTTACTTATATAGATAGGTAATTCTTTATAGTTACACCATAATATAAACTACAAATTAAAAATACTTAAGTCTAAATTCAGTGGCATAATGGGCGGCCTTATCACTCAGAGTGATCTCTTCCAGGCAACCTAAAGCAGCCTAAAGCAGGCATATAATAAAGCTGAAAGTTCGTTAGTATGTTTAGATGTTTGTGTTTCAATCACGCCTAAACCAGTGAACAGATTTGGATGAAACTTGGAATAGGCGTAGATAGTGACCTGGAATAACATATAGGCTATTCAAAATGTAGGTACCACGCGGGCGAAGCTGCGCACATAAGCTAGTGATATCTAAAATTAATAAAAGCATTGATTGATGAGCAAGACCAACGAGTTAGAAAACTAAGGGATATAACTAACAACAAACTGCACATTCCTAAATATAACTTGACATGCACCCAACGTCAAGCTTATTTTATGGTCATTACGATCTACAATAAACTACCGGAGGATATTAAAAGCTTTAACGGAAATCTATTCTACATTAAACTTAAAAAATGGCTGATCTCAAAATGTTTCTACTCTGTTGATGAATTCCTTAAAATGACTGATTAATTCCGAATCTCTAGCCTATGTAAAATATTTGCATGCCTAAAGTTGGTAGGACATACATTGTACTGTAATATTATTACCACTAAGACCTAATTCCTAAGCACATATGTTCCTGCAAATAAATTGATTTGATTTGATTTAATTTCGTCGAACGTTGCTTAAGTTTGACGATCTATCAAGAATCTATGAAGAAAGATAGAAGATTTCACGACTAAGCAAGCATCACAACGAGCGCTTCGGAATGAGTATAGTACCCCACTCTCCTCCTACTATGGTAACTCATTTACTGTACAGGCAGTTTACTTGTGGAATGAGTTACCTGTTGCAACAATTTCCTCTTTCAAAATTATGTTGAAGGAAAAGGAACACTACTTGTCCTCTTGTCGTTGACTTCCCAGTCATTCCCCTATATATTTTTCAATTTATCCATCCACAGGTTGTCTGGTAGAGATCGCTTTTTAGCGATAAGACCGCCGATTGTATGTCATAGTTAAGTTTTTTGTTTAGTTTTCAATTTTTTTTATGTGGTGTGCAAAAAAAAAAGCATTTTCTATGTATCTATCTATAGTTGGTACATACCTATGCTCCGTGAGAGTGTAGCCTACTTGGCGCCTTGTCCCATCACTATAACACAACACTCCAAACAGCACTAGTATAATTTATATTAAAAAAAAAAATGCATATTTTCAACACTGTATAGTCACTGTATAGTCTATGTACACAAGGTGTTGCGTGTTTGTTTGTATGTTCTATTGTGTTTTTGCTGCGGACTTCAGTTCGGACGGGGCTACGGCGTCTTGCTTCGATTTCTTATTTGCTGTAAAACAAAAAATATATAAATCAAGAGTTATTTACTATTCTTAAAATCACTAACTAAAAAAAAGGAGTGGATATGGAGATGCCGAGTGATAGCGGAGAGTGGAGAAAGAGAACATGTTGTGCCGACCCCGCATGAGCGGGATAAGGGCAGGCCAATGATGATGAAAATCACTAACTAAAAAAAGTTATGTCATGCATAAACTAAAAATTTGTATGGTTATTCATATATGCATTACATGTCTTTATGTTACTTTACTTACTTACTATCTTTATGTCAAGTTAATTAGTAAGGACCTTAATTAAAAAAAAAAGATACAACCTTTATCCATGCCAATTTTCAGCCTAATCTGTTCAGTGGTTTGGGTGTGAAAAGGTAACAAACAGACAGACAGATTGAGTTACTTTCACATTCATAATATTATCTAGTATATAATATAGTAAGTTTGTGTCAGAATGCTAAAATAAGGCTCGAATTAGGTAAGTAGGTATACCTCTGTAAAAATGTTTGGTCAATAAAGTTTTTATTTATAGTATATGGATGTCTTACCGCGCGGCGCCACGTTGGCTATAACACTCTGAGTGCCGCAGGAGCCGGCGCGGCCGCGGATTGTGCTATTATTGTTAGATGGGGCAGCGGGACGACTGAAAATATACATTTTACGTAAATAACTGTAAGAAAATATACATTATAAGCAACAAGTATGTGCACAATAAAAATACAAAAAAGTCATGGGAAATATACAGGGTTATTTGTAAAACACCGGTAACCTCTCAGGACTGTATTACTATCATCATAAACAACAACTTTTGTTCTATGACTTTTTACAAAACATAATACATTTACCAAATTTCGGCTTCCGCCGCCTTAACCCCGCTCCCATCGCTATTGTACTATCGCTTTCTTTTGCTTCGCAAAGACTTTGTAACATTTAGAGCGTTTTTAAATATTTTTATTTTTGTATGAAAATTTGATGAATATGATGAATTTTTAAAAGTCATAGAACAAAAGTTGTTGTTTATGATGATAGTAATACAGTCCTGAGAAGTTACCGGTGTTTTACAAATAACCCTGTATACACATTTTAATTAGTCTGTGTGCTATGCGAGGCGATGGCTGCTGAGTGTACACTAGTTACATGAACTTGTTCGGCATGGTTTAATACATGTTTGCTACATGTATTATCAATGTATTTACCTGAACTTGCCGCGCGTAGTAAGTGCGCGGTCGCTTTCTGAAACGGAACGGTGTCGGTCGTAGGGGCGCGCGTGCGGGCCTCGTCCTGCCGCTTTACCTGACGCCAATAGCTCGTTCAACTGCGGCTGTAACAACAATTCATGAATGAATGAATGAATGAACACTTTATTGAACACCAAGAAATTAATAAAAAAACAAAACTTAAAACAATAACAAGTTGAGAAATGAAAGGCCTCAATCAAAATTTTAGATTTCGACGGCATTCGAACCCGCAACGATCAGACGATCCTCCTAAAGCCGGAGTGCCTTACCGCTCGGCCACGGAACCCTTAGTCGTCACAGTCCAAATTTTTGATAAGCTCATATTTATCGGTTAAGCACTGGAATCCAAAATTTTGATAAGACTTTTCATTTCTTGATTAAATACTTTTATAAGGATATGTAACATGACCACGCGGCAGACCACGGCGACGTTGGAGAGACGAACTTGACTCTTACTCCCCACATTGGACAACATTAGCTTACAATAGAGTTGAGTGGAAGAAAGGAAGGGAGGCCTTTGCCCTGCAGTGGGACATCACGGGCTCATAATAATAATAATAATTACATTATTATTACATTCATCAAGTATGTTAAAAATTCGCCAAAAAAATATATAAAATGAATCATGTTTTTCATTAGTGTGCAAGCGAGAGAACATTAAAAAGATAAAGATAAAAAGAACTTTGAAAGTGCTTAGTTCTAATAAGTGGAATAGAAAGTTGAAGATGAAGAGGCACAGTGTGCAGTATTCATAGGCGGATCCAGGGGGGGGGGGCACGGGGGCACGTGCCCCCCCCCAGACGATATTTTTGTGTATCTACTAACTACGAAAAATTCATAAATCGTGAAATTTTTGTCAGTTTTTGTTTCTTGTGCCCCCCCCCCCCAGAAAAAAATCCTGGATCCGCCCATGGCAGTATTGACTAACCTCAAGTACACGGAAGTCCTCGATACTCTTGAACTTGTTGAGATGCTGCTGCAACGCCGGCTCGACCTGCAAGGCGCCGGCGTGCTTGTAGTATTTGAGGAAAGCCCAGAACTTCTCCAAACCGTACAGTTGCCCCGCTGAAAACAATGTATAATCTTAGTTCTCAATTCTATAACTTATACAAAGCTGAGATTGTTCCTTTTTGGACTGCACCAACACAGACGTCCTTCACCTGCCTCTTTATTTTCTTTTTGTTTTCTTTTCATAATTCTGTCTTTGTTTGTAGATCTATTATATACATTTTTTTTGCTGTGTCAGTTTACTATGTACCTAGTTATGTTCGTCTGTGTGTGTGTTTTCCCAAATACATTTTTTATCTATCTAGCATAAGCTAGATATGTATAAACATAAAAAATATTACAATTATTAAAGACTAGCTACTGTGCGCGGCTTCGCCTGCGTAGGACCACCACACTGTGGTGACCTCTAACTGCGATCGCCTGAACTATAAGGGCATCAAAGGAGTTGCCAATTACAGAAACCTAGCTACTTCAGAGCTTCGCCGCTTCATCGCTAGATGGCACTGGCGCGCTACCAAATCTTAGATCTCGCAAGTAACATTATTCTTGGCAATTAGCCTATAAAGAACTATCCGACATTATCTGTCGGCTGTAAGGCGCTAAGGCATGTGGACCAGATGGTGGCGACCTTAGTGAGGTTAGTACTACCTCTTTGGTATAGATTGGGGGAAATACACTTACCCCCAAAGCTAGTCTTTACTAATATAATAAAGAGGAAAGATTTGTTTGTTTGTTTGAATTGAATAGGCTCCGAAACAACTGGATCGATTTGAAAAATTCTGTCACCAAAACAATCCTACATTATCCCTGATGAACATAGGCTATATTTTATCCAGGTAAAAAGAAGTTTTCCCGAGGGACCGCGGATAACACCGCGTCGGACACCTAGTTAAAAATAATAATACCTTTAAGAAATGAAAAGTCTTATCAAAATTTTGGATTCCTACGGGATTCGAACTAATATTGCATCAAAATAACAGAATATTCAACTTTATCAAAACTCATAACTAGTTCAATAAAAATAGCTATAGTCTTTTTCACGCCGGAACGTATGCAAGACACATTGAAGTTGTTTCGTTTCACGTTGTGTGGCTCACAACAATTTTGAAACAAAAAAGTCAAGAAAAAAAACTAAACGGTAAAACATACAAAAAAAAATGTTTTTGTCTATTTCCTGTTTAATTATTTCATAAATTATCATAAACGAGCCATAAAATATAAATAAATAAACAATAAACATTTTCTAAAAAACTCCGCCAATTAACAGTACTTAGTAAAATGGAACGTAATCTATTAGAGAGTGCAAAAATGAAAATCGAAACAATCGATGAATCGTTATGTAAAGAAATAATCGTTGGTTTAGTAATTTTGTCTATGAATGAACCTTGTAATCGATTGAGATGAATTGATAGTGGTGAAACAAAAATCGATTTTGATAATCTCGATTAAACTTTAGCACATTACTATTAGACTGATTTTGACATTATCTCGAAGTGTCTTGCATACGTTCCGGCGTGAAAAAGACTATAGTGATATTTTCAACCAAAAAAAATATTGATATAAAAAATTAACACATAGCGGATAACCAATAAATATTTTGAACTAATATTGACACCACTGATTCGAACCCGCATCGATCAGACGATCCTCCTAAAGCCGGAGTGCCTTACCGCTCGGCCACAGAATCCCTTATTGCCGGTATCCAAATTTTCGATAAGCTCATATTTTTCGGTTGAGCACCGATCAGCGCCATCTACACGTTCACTAGTGAACTCATGCTCATTGTCTGAAATTACATTCAGAATCAAATGACTAAGAGATGGCGCTTTAGCTAAATCTATAACCAATAAATGAAATACCAATTGTGGATCAGCACTACTCCTACTCCTTCCTACTCCTTATGGGTAAGGCTGAAAAACAGCGTCTGGTTACAAAACCAGACAAATGCTGAGTCCTCACCTATTCAGCAAGCGGACGAACAAAGTAGTATATATTGTTCAAGATGTATTATTTTAGTTTTAGTACCTAGGCACCTTACCTTACCTAAATGTATCAAGTACTCTGTTTTATCTTTGTGTCGTTTCGTTCGTGCTGAATAAATGTATTTTTCACCTTACTAGCTCAAAAAGGGCGCTTTTGCCGCGTAAAAACAGTGAGCAAAACTCTACTTTGCTCACACTATGAGGAAAAGTGATTTGAATTTAGAATGCTGCAAGCAACCAATGAGAATCGAATATTACAGGCCGCAGCGTGCGCCCGGCCAGGCGGCGGCGGCCGAGGTGGTCTGATGGCAGGACTTTAGCCTGCCACTTGAGGGGCAAAAAAATAATAATAGCGGGAATCGGTTTTCCTTACATCTTGTATTTTTTCGCTAGTAAGGTGAAAAGTTGTATGTATCACACGAGAGCAAAATATTTTATTGCTTGTGCTTTTGAATCCCTCACTACACTCAGGATTCTAACTTAGAATCACTCGCTACGCTCGTGATTCAAATATAGAATCCCTCGTTTGTTCGGGATTCAAACTCTGCACTCGCAACAAAAACGAATTTTGCTCTCTTGTGGTACAATGTACTATTCCTTTACATCTTGTATTTTTTCGCTAGTAAGGTGAAAAGTTGTATGTATCACACGAGAGCAAAATATTTTGATGCTTGTGCTTTTGAATCCCTCACTACACTCAGGATTCTAACATAGAATCCTTCGTTTGTTCGAGATTCAAACTCAGCACTCGCAGCAAAAACTAATTTTGCTCTCTTGTGGTACAATGTACTATTCTTTCTTTCTTTTCTTTCACTATAAAACAATTACAAAAATAATACCTTTCTCATAATCCTGCAGCGTTTCCTGCTGGAAGTGTTGATACAATTCAGGTCTGAATTTCCTCTCTAATCCGTACGAATAAAAGCGGAAAAGACACTCCAGTCCATATCGGAAGCCGGCGGCGGCGTCTTCGTTCGCAAGTGAACGGAACTCAGCGTACATTGTACGGTTGAAATGGTCGCGGAGGAAGAAAGACCAGAAACGGAACAGTGTGTTCATCTCTTGTGATTGGCCGATGCCTAGCTTTTTGCGCTCTGAAATAAACAAAATTAATTATAATAAATCTGAAAGTTTGTGAGTATGTTTGTGTAACAATAACGCCTAAACCAGTGAACCGATTTGGATGAATAGGCGTAGATAGTGACCTGGAATAGCATATAGGCTATTCAAAATGTTGGTACCACGCGGGTGAAGCCGCGCGCAGAAGCTAGTAAAGTTAATACATACATATGTCTTTAGAAGGAATTTGATTACTGAGAATAGTCTTAAAACTAATTTCACTCGTTCTATCGCGACCAATACAGCGAAAAATAAGAAAAAAAAGAAAGAAAAAAAAAAAAAAAACAATACAGCGAAGAATCAGGGCAACAAACACGGTTTTTGCGAAACAACAGAAAAGGCTAGTACAAAGCGAGGGGAGCGGGGTTAGGGCGGCGGGGGCCAAAATGCGTTCGATAGGACAATGTTTTAGATAGGAAAACGAAATCTTGAATGTTTGTTTTTGGAAAATGTTTTGTAAAAAGTCATAGAACAAAAGTTGTTGTTTATGATGATAGTAATACAGTCCTGAGAGGTTACTGGTGTTTTACAAATAACCCTGTATAAAAAAAAGTTTTAGATGATCTTAAGGTACTAAGAAAAGGAGGTTCTCAATTCGACTTTGTTTTTAAAAGCTTTTATTAACTTGCAATGTTTGTATGTATGTTTGTCCGGGTCAAATCTTGCAAGCTCAATTTGACCCACTTCCCGGTGTCCGATTGAGCTGAATTTTGGTACACTTGTAGTCCTCGGTGACAATGCAATAATATGGTAATAGCGAGCTGATCTGATGATAGAGTCAAGAGCTGTTCCAGGGAACTCCTCAGAAAATAGGATTAGGTTGAAACTTGGTTCGTAGATTAAGTATCATCTAAAATTTTCAAAAATGATGACAGCGAGCTGATCTGATGATGGAGGGAACTCCTCAGAAAAAAAGTTTTTTTTTTTTACCTTTGAGACAGCGCGAATGGTACTTGTGATAAGCTTGTTGCGTGAAATGGTTCTCTCTAAGCAGACCGTGGCTCGGATGATGGAAGGTCGGCAGAGATTGTGGCATGGACCCACACGATGAGCCCAAAGGACTCGTGCCCATTGACGATCTGAAACAAATTATATATTTAGGCCATTGCTAAAAAACTTGACATAAAGTTATGTCATCTATACTAATATTATAAAGAGGAAAGATTTGTTTGTTTGTTTGAATTGAATAAGCTCCGAAACTACTGGATCGATTTAAAAAATTCGTTCAACATTAGAATCCTACATTATCCCTGATGAACATAGGCTATATTTAATCCCGGGGAAGTGTTTTCCCGAGGGACCGCGGGTAACAAAGCGACGGACAGCTAGTAACCTATAAAAGGTAAGGATGTCTGGAAGAAATCGCTCACAGCGATAAGACCGCCCATTGTACTTCGCTTTAAATGTTTTCTTGTATCTTTGTTTGTATTTTGTGATGTCCATGTGGTGTACAATAAAGTATTTTCTATCTATCTATCTATAAATAACCTAAGGTAAGACCCTAAGGTATGTGGACCAGTTGGCGTCGACCTTAGTGAGGCGAGTAATTCCTCTTTGACTTGGATTGGGGGAATTACACCTACCCACCCCCAAACTTCTCTTCACATTTATAATATTAAAGTATAAATAAATAATGCTGGACTTTGCACACAGCATCATCTAGCCTCAAAGTAAGCAGAGCTTGTGTTATGGGTACTAAAATGACTGATATACTATTTAATACTTTTTGTTTGTAAATATATACATTTTTACATAGAAACACCCAGATCCGAGACAAATATTTGTAGATCATACAACATTGGTCCCGCCGCGGGGATCGGACCCGCAACCTTTTTCGACGTAGGCGGGCTTTCACCCACTGCGCCACAGAGGTCGTCAAAAGTATGAATAAGATATTTACCCAGTGCTGTGTGTCCTTGGCCGGTGTTCACGTACATCCATAATCCAACCAACATGATGTTCTACCGGTGGGTTCAGGCTGTAACGAGTCTTGTGCTTTCTGCTGACGCTGTAACAAAATACACAATAAGTTCAAGTCAGTGGCCAACTCTGGTGACGGCGTTTTTAGGCCGCCTTAAGGCCTCTGTTAACTTAACCGGGATCGAAATAACTCAACTGAGGTTATCTCCTTATTTAGAGCATATTGTATTAGTTTCTACGGGTCCAATACGATAACTGTGGTGGTGGGGTTGTGGCGACCTCTAACTGCGATCGCCTGAACTACACAAGGGCATCGTAACACAGTTGCCAACCTAGCTACTGCAGAGCTTCACCGCATTATCACTAGATGGCGTTGGGATCAAATAATATGGGAGATGATGATGATCATCCCATTTTGTTGGTATTCATAATGTTTCATATTATTTGATCCCAACGCCATCTAGTGATAATGCGGTGAAGCTCTGCAGTAGCTAGGTTGGCAACTGTGTTACGATGCCCTTGTGTAGTTCAGGCGATCGCAGTTAGAGGTCGCCACAGGGTTGTCCCTTTTCTGCGCGTGTGGACTGTTTCTACACCACCATGCGTAAGCGGTGCCCCTCCCTGGGGTGCAGGGAGGGGCCAGCCCCAACACCATACTCTGAATGCGTTATCAAACCGTTCCGACTGTGAGTACATTAACCACAGTCAGGGGGATGTCACTGTTAATAAACATTTTTTCGTTTTTCTTTTCATTTTCAGTCAAAATAAAATGCATTTATTCATTAGGACCGCTGGGATCACTTAGAATAATCTTAACACTAGGTGATTCTACTCCTGTTCCTTCAAACAAGACCAATACCATGCCTTTTTGCCTTCCTTTAATCCAGTTCATCCTAAGGTTGTCTGGAAGAAATCGCTCACAGCGATAAGACCGCCCATTGTACTTCGCTTTAAATGTTTTCTTGTATCTCTGTTTGTATTTTGTAATGTCCATGTGGTGTACAATAAAGTATTTTCTATCTATCCATCTACCATGAACCAAAAAACACAGTTTAGGACCGTTTGTGGTGGCAGACGGTAATAATTCCTGTATATAACTTACATGACGTCGGTGGCATGCGGGTCTTTGTTAGCTGCGTAGAAGCGCGCTGTACGTCGCGGCCTTTTCGCCTTGCTACCTTGTTCTTGCACTTGTTCCAACTGAAAATAATAATACATTTTCTATTATTATTATTAAACACAACATAATGCTGAGTCGGAAACCCATTTGCAGCAGCACAACACTTAGACGATTGCGAGACACTCTTCACATATTTTTCTTTTTATTTTATTTTTGTTTCTATGTCGTCTTTAGTTTTTGTATGTTTTTTTCTGTTTTTTTGGTACTTATTGCTGTTGCAAATAATTTTTTTTTCTTTCTTTCTAAAGCCTATTCATTTCCTATCCCTTAAATAATTACATACTGTATCTTGTCGACTACGGTTGACACAATAGTTTTTTTAATATAAAAAGAGTTTGTCCATAGAAGATTATGTAACGTCACTCTTCGTTTTCTTGGATAAGAACCCCTCTTTGGGTGTAGGCCTCCTCCAGCTTATTCCAATTTTCTATATTGGTGTCGATTCTGTTGTTCACTGACTAAACTTAATTAGACTAAAACTAGCACGTTCTTATTTTGTTAGCACTAAAGACGAAAACGGCATGTTGTTGTAAGTGACATAACTAAAAGTATAATCAAAATGGCGCCTCTGAGCTTCTTTAGCAGCTGTTTTACACGGCAAGCAAAATGGTCTGGACTAAATCTACCCACAAATACTTAATTTTTACTAAAATTAGGAAATTTTAAGAATGCCACTGTAATAGTCATTCCATTTTGGACTTTATGGTTAACGAAATAAGAACGAAGCATTTTAGTTTATTTAACTTTAGTCAGTGAACAACAGAATCGACGCCAGTATCCTACTAATTATATCAGTAGACCGGGGGGCTTATTGTCTAACTTGAAATGCATTCCAATTTTTTTAAACTTGTTATATGTTGTTCAGAATTATTTGTTATGTGAAAAAAAATATCATATTTCAGTAGGAAATAAAGATTTTCAAACATAAAAATCAAATTTGAAATGCACGCCAAAACGCTCGTCGGCGTCATGGCGGCTGTTTTGACGTCACAGCTCACCACTGCAACAGCAAAAACTACGTGCATAGACACTAATGACTAAAGCTCAAAGGTAACTAAAGGCGCAGTTTTGGTCTATTATAATGAGTAATGACGTCACGCACTCTGATTGGTGTACAGCTATCATGGCGGATTGTTGTATTTTGTAGATTTATTTTATTAAATAATTTAATAATCTCGACATTATTGAGACAATAAATGCATTTTTCTCAATCCTGGAATCCTATTTTATTAGACCAGTTAAATATTTTGGCGAAACTTGATTACTGTCATCATGCCTATTGAGTGGTTGAGCTCACACAATATGAAAATGTCGTGTTTTGTCATTTTCCCTTGGATACAACTTTTATCCATGCCTTTCAGCCTAATCTATTTATCAATCTTCTTTTCACTGGTGTTCCTCTCCATCCAAAGGTTGCCTGGAAGAGATCGCTTCTTAGCGATAAGGCCGCCCATTGTACATTTTTATCTGGTTTTTCTTTTGTTTTTGTTTGTTTTAATCGTATTACATCGCAATAGCAATAAAGTTTTTTTCATTCAATTATTAATTAATTCATCTATTCAGTGGTTTGGGCTTGAATTTAACATTTTTATTATCAGCGTGGATACTCACTCTTGGCGGCGGCGGCGGCGGCTCTGCCGGATTGGAGTGTCGTTCGTTAGGAACAGTCGCTTCGAACTGTTCGCGTGTTATGAGGGACACTGTCTTGTAGTTCTGACTCGCGCT
Source organism: Epirrhoe alternata (assembly GCA_963565295.1). NCBI lineage: Eukaryota > Metazoa > Arthropoda > Insecta > Lepidoptera > Geometridae > Epirrhoe > Epirrhoe alternata. Next base: position 3,692,460 of record OY751403.1, read on the forward strand.
GCCGTATGACTGTAAAATAAATAAATAATGCTGGACATTTCACACAGCGTCATCTAGCCCTAAAGTAAGCAAAGCTTGTACTATGGGAACCAGATAACTGATATACTACTTATATACTTTTTTGTTTGTAAATACATACATATTATACATAGAAACACCCAGACCCGAGATAAATATTTGCAGATCATACAAACATTTATCCCGCGGCGTATATACTACCTTTATGTACATATTTTTGGAGAAATATCACATTAGAGTAAGGCCCTAAAGCAAATTGCTATTGCATTCTTCGCCGATAAGACCCCATGTATTTTTCGAAGCGAAAAATCATGATAAACTGAAGTTAATTACTCAGCTCATGTACAGTACAATGTTCGAACAGTTTTTGACGTGACAACGTCTTATAATTCGATAGAGCCGGCTGCACGCACGAAAAAATGCGGCGTTACCTCGCTCTGAGGCGTTCCATGTAAAGCCGGGTACTCACTTAGCAGTGTAGCACGTAACGTATCAGATACGGTATCAAGTGAGTACGTAGGCACGAGCCCGCTGCGAGCCGCTCGCGCGTGGAGCGCTGTAAGCTCGCAGTGACCCGCCGAGTGGCGGTTTCACTGCGAACACAAAGGCGGCTCGCAGTGTGCTCGTGGACGGCGTCACGACCGCTTGTGTGGTGAGTACGTACGCGCGAGCTTCAAACGAACTGAATATGAACGCGGCGTGATGTCGTTGCGAGCACTGCGGATCCGGCAGCTCGTACCTAGATACGCGAGGACTGTGGACGAGCCGTACACACTTGCAGGTTGATACCGTATCTGATACGTTACGTGATACACTGCTAGGTGAGTACCCAGCTTAAGGCTTGAAGTGCAAGCGAGAGCGCGGAACGAGCGACAAAGAAGCACAAACGTTGTCACGTTCAACTATCGTCAGTAAACCGACTTTACAGACAACCAATTTTTTATTTCGAAAAATCAATAAGTTGACCTGTAGAGGATTGTTAGCTATAGTTTACTCACCGAGGGGTAGTCATCTGTCCATAAATCTTCTTCGTAACGCCTAAGTCCATCAGTGATGACCTGGAAAAGGAATGCAGGTTAGAGGGAAATTATAATAAAACTAGCTGTCCCCCGGGAAAACTTCACTTTCCCGGGATAAAATATAGCCTATGTTCATCAGGGATAATGTAGGATTGTAATGGTTCTCGCGCCACCGCACCGCAGGCTGCGTAGGGGTAGGAGAAGGCGGATGTACGACCGCCTTCTCTCGCAAAGTAAAAACCTCTGAGTAGCGGACGTTAGGTGAGGGGGCACCTTCGTCCGCCTTTCTTTCTCACCAAGACGCGGGGCGGGACGGTCGCGCGTCCCCGAGGTCCCTCCTTAACACGAGGAGGGATGTGAAAGGCCCGCCTTAAGGGCGGGGATCGCCGGAGGGGAACTGGAAGAAAAGGCTCTGCCGGATTCCCAGACCCCCTCCAATCCAGGCGATGCTGAAATGTCGCTGGGTTGTTTAGTGGGTATACCGGGAGTGCCACTCCCGGGGAGTCCCACATACCCCTCTCGCCCCCCGAGCAGGAGGGGATGCGTAACCCGTTTTTCCCAGCGGAAACAAAAAAAAAAAAAAAGGATTGTAATGGTGAAAGAATTTTTCAAATCGGTCCAGTAGTTTCGGAGCTTATTCATTTCAAACAAACAAATCTTTCCTCTTTATAATATTAGTATAGAAGTGAAGAAAAGCGTTATTTTCGTCTGCACGATTTAGAAAGTCAAAATTAGCCTTCGCCAGACTTCGTGAATTCTACAAGCGTTTCTATATCTTGTACCATTGTTTATAAGGTGCGTTATAAAACTAATTGACGCGTCGCTTGCCAATTCAATGTGTCTTGAGCCTTAGACTAAACTAAATATGACGGACTCGATGTTTGTAAACATCATCATCATCAGCCTATAGCAGTCCACTGCTGGACATAGGTCTCCCCTGCAGAGCGCCATTGCGCCCTGTCCTCAGCTCGACGCATCCAGCTTCTGCCAGCAGCCAGAGCAGATCGTCTCTCCACCGCCACCTGGCCGGAGGGCGTCCCTGCACCGCCACCTGGCCGGAGGGCGTCCCTGCACCGCTACCTGGCCGGAGGGCGTCCCTGCACCGCCACCTGGCCGGAGGGCGTCCCATACTACATTTGCCGAGTCGCGGTCTCCACTCAAGAACTCGTTTACCCCAGCGGTTATCGGTTCTTCGGCAGATATGGCCAGCCCACTGCCACTTCAGCTTGCTAATTCTCTGAGCTATGTCGACAACTTTGGTTCTATGTCGGATAGTCTCATTGCGGATTCTATCCTTCAGAGAAACTCCGAGCATTGTAAACAGCGCCATCTATTTTCAAGTTTAGGTACTAACCTGCTCCAAATCCTGTGTAATCTTGGTGCGCGTAGTGAAGTCCCCCTGGCGATCGTGTCCGTCGTGTTTGGCGGCGCGCGCGGCGGTCTGCGTCACAATCAGCAGTCGCCCGACGTCGCGGTCCGTGAACTCTAGGTCCGATTCCTCACCGTCAGACCTAAGAAATAAGGTTTAAAATTGAATGGCACTGAGAAAAATATGCTAAAGAATAAAGTTGGCAAACAGAACAGATTCCTCGCCGTCAGACCTACGGGATAAGGTTCAAAATTGACTGGCTCGTCGTTTTAGTTTTAGTTTTAGGACCTTTTGATTTGGTGGATGGTTATTGAGGAATAAGATTCAAAATTGAGTGACACGTCAGTCTAAAAATCAGAACTACATCTCACCATGCGTCAGTGAAGGTGTTATGCCTCGGCGGCGGCAGATCCAGTTCCTCATCGAGCTGGAAGTGCAACTCCTCGCGGGATTCCTCTTCAGCCGGGGCGGCGGCGGAGGTTCTTTCACGGGAACCGGCTTTGTTGCGGCGTTTCACCTGGATATTAAATATTTTTCAATATAAAGTTCATATGTTTTGGATGCGTGAGGCAATGAGAGTTATTCCCGCTTGATGAACATACAGATGTTTCTTACGGCTAGATTGTCGCAGCGCGACATAGTCAATCGACTCACAGCGGCGCCGGCGCAGCCCTAGCAACGCCCATCCCTAGCGGCGTCGCCCTCTCTCTCTCTCTTCCGGCACGGCTACGGACGGACGTGTCCGCTCTCTAGATATTTTATTTTACCTTTCGAGTCCTTTTAGATAATTCACGTTTTATTAAGTATACAAACCAGTGAACCGATTTGGATGAAACTTGGAATAGGCGTAGACCTGGAATAGCATAAAGGCTATTCAAAATGTTGGTACCACGCGGGCGAAGCCGCGCGCATTAGCTAGTATAAGATATAGAAACGCTCGACGCGCGAGACTGCTCGAGCCGACGCGAGCCTTCGCCACATCTCTTGCATTCTATATCTTGTTACATTGTTCATAAGGTTTAAAATGTTTTGTTACGTCTCGTCGCTGACGTCGCCAATTCAGTCTGCTCAGCCTAATACATACCTCGGTCCATGCGCCGGGTGTTTGCGGCGCGACGGGTTGAGCTTCGTTGACTTCGTTCGAGTTCTCATTCGGTGTTTCTTCTGAAAAAACACAAAAACATTCAGATTTTATTGTACATACATTATCACGCCTCTTTCCTAAAGGGTAAAGGCAGAGACCACGGAACTCCACTCGATAAGATCCTGACACACAACTGCCTCATTCACTCTCATTACATTCTTCATGCAAGCTCGTCGGTTTAGGGTAATTTTGACCTGGCCCTTCTCCAAACAACATAATAAGACCACACCTACCCAATAATTTCATTTATAAAAGAAAAAAATAGTTAAAACTCAAAATCCAGGAATCTACGTAAAACAACGCGCCCAGAACATACGAAAACAGTAATCTTCAAATGATTTTTTCGGAAAATCCTTTTGGATTTGGTTGTGTGTTGGGATGCTGTACCTACCCCTTCGGCTTCGGTAGACGTCTTTTTACACCCTGTATACTATAGTATACATACCAGTTCTGCGTGCTTGCGGCACGAACTCTGGCACGTCGGGGTTCAGCGGGTCGTGATGCGGCGCGCCCGCGGCCGCGCGACCAGTACGGAACATTCTGTAAACATAAATAAATAACTTCATAAATTAATAAGTTTTTTTTTTTTAAATTCAACAAGTTCAAGCTTATAATGGATTACCGTGATCTGATTAAACTCACCGATGTAAGTATAAAATTTCAATCAACCTATTTTCTGAGGAGTTCCGTTCTCCATTATCAGGTCGCTGTCACCATATTTTAAAGTTTTAGATGATATCTTCAAACCGAGTTTCGACTCAATCTGCCTATTTTCTGAGGAGTTCCGTTGGACAGCTCCTGACTCCATCATCACATCAGCTAACTGTCACCATAATAGTGCACTGTCACCATAATAGTGCACTGTCACCGAGGACTCACAAGTGTACCAAAATTCAGCTCAATCGGACACCGGGAAGTGGGTCAAATTTGGCTTGCAAAATTTGACCTGGACAAACACACAAACTGACAAACATACTCACATTGCAAGTTAATTAAAAGCTTTTAAAAACAGGGTCACGACTGTATCCCCAAGGCGCGGTACACATTCTCTCAGATCTTTTATGTATTTCAGATCCTAAGAAGTCTAAGGGGGAGAAGTCTAAATTGATCTTTTTTGATTTGTCCTAACCTAACAAAATCAATAAAAGATCAATTTTGAAATGGAAACTTAAATCGGCTTAGGAATTAAATTGATACGGTCAAATGTCTATTTACAACCCAAAAATGAAGCCTTGTCAGTTTGTGTAGTTTAAAATTAAAGACCCTTTAAAGTAACAATGTATTTAAAAAAATGGGATTATAATGGTGAAAGAATTTTTCAAATCAATCCAGTAATTTCGGAGCCTATTCAATTCAAAGAAACAAAAATCTTTCCTTTTGATAATATTAGTGTAGATGTAGGTACCTCGGTAGTGGCGGCGGTGGCACGGCTCGTAGTAAACTCGATACGGGCGCAACCAGCGGCCCGCCCATAGTCGCCAGGGGGAATATACCGACCATCTGTTTCTTACGTCTGGGGACAATAACGAACATATTCATTGGTAATGTAGAATTTATGTCATGCAACTAGAAGAGTACTTGGTAAGAATGTTGATGGATTTACGAGTCGAGGTAGGCCGAAGAAAAGATGGATTGTGTGAAGGATGACATGAGTAAGAAAGGAGTGAGTGTTGAGATGACGGCTGATAGAGCAGAATGGAAGAACACATGTTGTGCCGACACGTAATGTGGGAAAAGGGCAGGGAGATGATGAATGTAGAATTTATGGCGAAAGTTAGTTCAATAAATAAATAATAAATAATGCTGGACATTTCACACAGCATCATCTAGCCCCAAACTAAGCAAAGCTTGTACTACGGGAACCAGATAACTGATATACTACTTAAATACTTTTTGTTTTGTAAATACATACTTATTATACATAGAAACACCCAGACCCGAGATAAATATTTGCATACAAACATTTATCCCGCGGCGGGGATCGAACCCGCAACAACCTTCTGCGTCCCAAGCGGGCTTTAACCCACTGCGCCACAGAGGTCTTAAAATTAATAAAATACATGTAGCGACATCTATGATCCCCGATAGAACTATCTAAAGAGGTTCGGTTCAGCCGCGTTATTCTACGCCCCTTTTTAAAACATACAGCATATTTGTGCACACTTTAGAAATAATAGGGCGATATAAGAAAATATTTTCTAGCCTCAACAGGATTTGAACTCGGGGTAGTGGATTTGAAGTCGTGTATGCTACCTATCACGCCAAATAGTTACTATGTCACAGTGCGAAAATTTGATTAGATTGATTTATTTGTAACAGTTTTTGATAGAAAGCTTACGTAGAACACCAAAACGCTAACTATCTTCACCTGCCTCGTTATTTTCTTTTTTTTTGTTTTCTTTTCATACTTTTCTGTCTTTGTTTGTAATAGATTGAATATATTTAATTATTTTTTGTTTTGTGTGTAGTAGTTTTTGCTGTGTCAGTTTACTATGTACCTAGTTATGTTTGTCTGTGTGTGTGTGTGTTTTCCCAAATAATTTTTTTTATCTATCTATCTAAAATAAAAACTTAAGTACGTTCTCAAGGTGTTAAAAATAATGGAGAGATTGTCATTGAAAATGTCGACATGTTGCACCTCATACAAATAGGCATTAAGTAATGTGAGAGCCCTCAAAGTTGGAGCATTGTTCGCATAATTGGTACGCGGGGTGTGGCATGCGAATGTCAAATGCGCCGGCCACAACGTGCGTAGTTGTCGGGCACATAGAATGTGATTATGCTCAGTATGGTCGGATTATTGATATTTGATTGGAACTACAGAAACACCCTTCGGCCAAAATGCTGCATCCATGTAGGTTGATAGACTAGCAGCCGGCACGCTCACCATAAAAACACCATTACATATATGGCATTTTTTGATTTCTAATAAATGTTCATTTTTCCTAAGAAATTATAATGGAGTAATTTGTGACAAAGGAGAATGGACAATCTCGCCCAAAACAAAAAATTATGACCTGGGTGTATAGTGGAATCGGTGGACCTAAAAAACACCAAATTTCATTGTCTAACACCAAAAAATCTTTCTCACAGAAATCGAGATATTTGCAGTTGAAGATTTACAGAGACTAACAGAGCCGCAGATTAGCCATGGGCAATCGATAAAAGTTTAATTCCTGCATACTTTAACACGCAATAATGAATGTAGAAATTGGAATCAGCTTCCAGCGTCTGTATTTCCGCTGTTGTTTTAAAGAAGAGAGTTAATAGACACCTTCTGTAGGCTCGCTCCATCGTAGCCCTCATTCTTGCCTATGTAAGTTTCGAAGTCAAGAGCCGATCCATTCATCGTAAAAAAAATGTATTATTGAGTATGGTGAAAGAAAACATCGTGAGGAAATTTGCAGCTCAGTCAGCTCCACACGTATTGACGTTGTCTTTCCTGCTGATTAAGCTGAGAGGATGGTTTAGGTGCTACAAGCCTATTCCATCTTAAACAAGGCACTACAGCGTCCCGTTATAATGAATGAATGAATGAATGAAAATTTTTTATTGCACACCATTAATAAAATACAATAAACATAAGAAAAATCAGATAGAAATGTACAATGGGCAATGGTCCGTTATAAATCATCTATCACGTTCGTTGCATTACGACATCTATCAGATCTCTTGCAGGACTTTTGTATTGTGCGTTGACTATAATCGTGTTGTTTCACTCCTTGCGGGAGGCGCGGAACGTGTCAAGTTCTTTAAGTGTGAGCAAGACAAATATACATATTTGCTTCCTATTTAAAGGTGAATTCAAGGACATTCAAAACTGTATTTTTAGGAGACTGATTAGGTCTCAAACGCACCAAAGGGTAGGTTAGTTTCGAGATCTATTTTAAGAGACTGTTTCAAGCATAGGTACCTGTGTAATAATAATAGAACGTAACTCAAACGAACAATTGTTTAGCTTACTATGCATGTTGCGTTTACCTGTAATTGGTTTCGCATGTAGTTTTAAGACCATTACTTGACTAAAATTGCCTGTTATCGTGTGTAAACTGTTGGTGAACCTAATAAATAAATAAAAAAAAATAAAAAAATCTTTTAGGTCTCCAAAGAACCATATGAAAGTTTTTTGAAAATGATGGCGCAGTGAACGTGCTATAAGAATAGATTATTATACAAATCCTTACCGTTTCTCTCCAGGCTTCTCTTCAGAGCCATCGGATTGGAGAGGGGGATCATCGTTTGAATCTGCTTTCTTCTTTTCCTCTTTCTCGCTTTGTTCTTCTACAGCTTCTTTCTCCTGTTAACAATGTTTTAGTTTTATTCTCATATGAAAGAAAGAAAGAAAGAAAGAAAGAAAGAAAGAAAATACATTTATTCAGCACGAACGAAACGACACAAAGATAAAACAGAGTAGGTACTTAATACATTTAGGTAAGATAGGGTACCTAGGTACTAAAACTAAAATAATACATCTTGAACAATATAATGTATATTACTTTGTTCGTTCGCTTGCTGAATAGGTGAGGACTCAGCATTTGCCTGGTTTTGTAACCAGACGCTGTTTTTCAGCCTTACCCATAAGGAGACTGTTATATGACTGTTTTATAAAAGACTAGCTGTCCGCCGTGGTGTTACCCGCGATCCCTAGGGAAAACTTCACTTCGCCGGGATAAAATATAGCCTATGTTCGGGGATAATGTGGGGTTCTATTGCTGAAAGAATTTTTCAAATCGGTCCAGTAGTTTCGGAGCTTATTCATTTCAAACAAACAAACATACAAACAAATCTTTCCTCTTTATAATATTAGTATAGAAAAGCTGCCCTCTGTTCAGATGGTTACTCCTGGCGCCATCTGTTGAGCTTCACGGGAAACATGCATCGGCATGAACATCGCGCGCTCAAACGTCAAGCATTCGATCAAGCCTGCGACTAACTTCATGAAAACAAATTCGCTTTATCATTCCCTTTTGTACACGTAACGCAAAAATATTGTAATACGTTTAAAATAAATTTCGTTTATATTTGATTGATAATTAAAACTTATCATTGAATACGTTCCCTGACTACTCCTCATCGAATAGGAATAGTAGGCTCAAACACCCACAATGTTGTAAAATTTTGCCTAACCCTCTATAATCTAAGATACATAATTTGGGAAATTATGTCAGATAATCTGACTATAATCATACTCAAAGTATGAGAGATCGCTCTCAGCGATATCGCCCATTGTAGTGTTTTATTTTCTTTGTATTTCCTAATCTTTCTATCTCATATGATTAAAAAACTAAGATAACTATCTATCTAATATGATTATAAATCTAAGATAATATCTTAGATTATAAATTGAGATATTATGAAGATAAGATAATAGTTATTAATTTATTAATACTGACCTCCTTATCTGAAGCAGGTTCATTTGTTCCATCAAACCCCAAATCCTTTGCCTCAACCGTCTCAGACTTTGCCTCAGCGGGGTTTTCCTCAACAGGTTTTGCCTCAGCGGGTTTCGCCTCAGCGGGTTTCACCTCAGCGGGTTTCGCCTCAGCGGGTTTTGACTCAGAAGGTTTTGTCTCCACAGGTTTTGCCTGGACTTCGGGCACGTTTGGGTCTATGCTAGGCGCATCTTCTGTCTTCTGTTCATCTGGTTTCTCTGTGGTGGCAGCATCTGTTAATAATATAGTTTTTTGTAACAATATCATTGAACGGGGTTATCAGAGCTTGTGTTATGAGTACCACATGACTAATAATGCTGGACAATTTCACACAGCATCATCTAGCCCCAAACTAAGCAAAGCTTGTACTATGGGAACCAGATAACTGATTATACTACTTATATACTTTTTGTGTAAAAATACATACATATAAAAATGTCTATTCATATATTTTTTTTTACCCATTTTAATACTTCTGTAAGCCCTCTTTAATACCCCTTTTCTCCACATTAAACCCCGTTTAATACCCCTTTTTCCCTACCTTTAGCCCCCTTCTCAGCGGCCTCCTTATTTTCCTCTCTCTTAGCGTGCTCGTCGGGTCGATAAGAGCCAGTCGGGAAGTCGTCAGGCAAGTCGAGTATCGGCCATTTTGTTGGCTCAAACGCTGTTCGGACCTGGAAACAAGGTATATATGAGGATCAAGGTGTGGCGACCTCTAACTACGATCGCCTGAACTACAAGGGAACTACAGCGACCTAGCTACTTCAGAGCTTCACAGATAAATGGCGCTGGCGCGCTTCCAACGGACACGATTTGAATCCTAGATCGCGCTTACGATGTTTACAAGCACATCTAAGCTATAGAAATGTCCGCCATTAACTGTCAGCTGAAAGGCCCTAAGGTATGTGGACCAGTTGGCGTCGATCTTAGTGAGGTGAGAACTCTTAGTGATTGATGCACGGCCGGGATTCGAACCCACGACCTTCGGATTGAAAGTAGAGGGACAACCCAATTCGACCAACACGACTCTGTCGTAGTTATGTAGTGTTGAGTAGTGTCGCTATCCAGTTCTAAAATAATAATGCTGAACTTTCCACACAGCATCATCTAGCCCCAAAGTAAGCAGAGCTTGTGTTATGGGTTACATGACTGATATAATACTTATATACTTTTTGTTTGTAAATACATACTAGAAAAATATTTGTAGATCATACAAACATTGGTCCTGCCGCGAGGATCGAACCCGCAACCTTCAGGCGGGCCTTCGCCCACAGAGGTCTATTCACACAGACTAACCTTGAACCCAGCAATAAGCTGCAACTTATCCGAATCCTTGATAGAGTCCAGCACAAGTTGTACGTCCGCTGTTAATGCACGCACGCGATGGAACGATGCAATAAGGGTCACCGGTATTGTGCCGTCCGGTTCCATTTTGCGACGGAGGAAGAAATCGCGCGCTAGGTTGTCCGGACTGAAGTAGTATTCGCTGAAAATGTTTTAATATTAGTATATACTATAATATTATAAAGAGGAAAGATTTGTTTGTTTGTTTGAATTGAATAGGCTCCGAAACTACTGGACCGATTTGAAAAATTCTTGCACCAATAGAATGCCACATTATCCCCGATGAACATAGGCTATATTTTATCCCGGCAAGTGAAGTTTTCCCGAGGGATCGCGGGTAACACGGCGGCGGACAGCTAGTACAGGATAATTGTATGCTCAAGGCGCAGTAGATTTGCAATTTCTCGAGTCATCCCACTTCCAAAGTTGAAAGTTTATGAGTTTGTTTAGATGTTTGTGTTTCAATCACGCTTAAACCAGTGAACCGATTTGGATGAAACTTGAAATAGGCGTTGTGACCTGGAATAGCATATAGGCTATTCAAAATGTTTAGTTTACGATAGAATAATATCAACCTGCGGATGGGCTTGCAACCCGTCACGTATGGAATACTAACTTCTGCAAGATGAGCATGTATCAAATATGTATTTGGACATACCTTTGACTACCCCCCTAGACATCTTCAAAGGATCTGGAATATAAAAGATCTGAGAGAATGTCTACCGCGCCTTGGGGATACAGTCGTGACCCTGTTTACGTTTACGTAGTATCAACCTGTGAAGTTTTCATCCAAAAATGTTGAAGTTTCAAAGTGATCCCAGCGGTCCTACTGAATAAATGCATTTAGTCTTTGACATAAAAATAAGCATACTCACATCTGCTTCTTGATAAGATCTTTAAGCGTAGCTTGGTCGAGTCCGATGCCGTATGGCGCAGCGGTTGCCGCCGCCGCTCCATAGTAGAACGCTTGAGCCAACGGCGGTGCTAGCGGCAACTGCGACAGTTGGTTGTAGGGAACCATCACCTGCGGGAGCGCCGGTTGAGCTACGCGCAGCTGGAGGGGGAGGGGAGAATGAGCACCGTGATTGTGAAATGAAATGAAGGTTTATGGTAACCATATTAAGCCTGGTTCCTATTAACGTAATCTGTGATTGTGAATGATTGTATACATGCAAAGCAACCATAATCAGTTTGGTTTCAATCCTATTTTCACATAACCCATGATTGTGAATGATTGTATGCATGCTTATAGCAACCGTAATCAGTCTGATGATTTTGGCAACCATACAACTAATTATGGTTCATATTTCGATATTCACGTGATTCTGTACCCAGAAGACATACATGCTTTTGGCAACCGTAAGTCTTGTTTTATACTGATGAAGCCTATGATTTTCAATAATGGAATCCATGCTTATGTCAACCATATGACTATGTTTTGGTTCCTATCAACGTAACCTGTGATTGTGATTGATGGCATGCATGCTGCAAAAGCATTGAATCTGGTTCCTAACCTATATTCACATCAAACGTGACTATCTAAAAGGCATGCTTATAGCAGCCGTAATGATAATGGTAATGATTACGGCAACCATATTAACAATAGTGTATGGTTATGACATGAAAATAGTGCTTACGGCAACAATTTTGCCCTGGTAGTGCCTATGACATAGTTGATATTCACATAATATAAATGATATACATATAGGAACCAAACTTATAACATCCAAAACAAACACAGGATGCAAGTATGAACAACCCATATGAAGCGGCTTGCTTCGCTCGCCCTGTTTAATGGCTTACTGCTCTTACGATCAAAGGTTATATAGGTACAGTTGTTCCATATCACGAGGCAGGTTGGTCTTCTTTGTGTAAGATGTACATGCACGTTGTTGCTGTGTGCTGTGTGGCGAACTCTAACTACAATCGCGACCTAGCTACTTCAGAGCTTTACCGCTAGATGGCGCTGGCGCGCTACCAACCGACGCGATTTGAATCCTAAATCGCGCTGACGATGTTTACAAGCACATCTAACCTATATAGGACTATCCGACATTAACTGTTGGCTGAAAGGCCCTAAGGTATGTGGACCAGTTGGCGTCGACCTTAGTGAGGTGAGATCTCCCTCTTTGCCATGAATTACGGGAACTACCCCCAAATGCTGTGAACGCACCATGGACGAATGAGCTCTCAGTATCGCTTACACACACAGAAACAAATCTACACACACACAATTAAGACCAAGCCTTTGTGAGATAGAACAGCTGTAAGAGATTTCGATATTTGACTCGCCTGTAAAGATGGTGTGTTGACAGGGCCTTGCTGCTTGTAAGGAAACCCATACATTTATAAGCACTATGATATAAATATCATGGCCCTTAATAATAAACTTGATGTTAAGTTATGTCATGTATTAACTAAAACAAGTATGATTATTCATAGGTTATGCATGACATAACTTTATGTCAAGTTTATCAGTAAGGGACCTTATCTTTCTATAGAATGTTATGTCATTCATAAAATCTTAAGTTAGACAACCATTTTCATAGAGGTGATGTGAACATGTCCAATTTTCATTTCATTGTAACTTAAGATTTTATGAATTAGCAATTATTAATCCCATATGATTTTATCCCAGAATTTTGTATATTTTGAGCACCATTTATTAAGCTGATAAAAAATAAAAAGCAAAAAAAAAAAGCTTAAAACCCAAATGCAGAAAACTCAATAACCAAAAGATATGGTACCCAAAATGATTATGGCCAAATGGATGTTGGGAAAAAGGGATTTTGTGTTTTATGTATATTCAAAACATACATTAAACACATTTTAAGATAATCTTACATCAATCTTACAATATAAGATAATCTAAGATAATCATCAAATAAAATATGTCAATTATGAATGAAGAGATCTTTGTTTTAAATTCAGTTATGAGAAAATACGTTAAGTTAAAATACGCTGGAGCGCCAATGCACCATTGCTACCCATGATATCTCTTCTTTTTGTCACTTTCGTTCAGTGTATATAGTAAAGTTGATATAGTCAAGCTTAACGCAGTGTGACTGTGGTGCTCCAGTCAACGCAGCACCTACTGGTGTGCCCCTTGTGCCCTGAGACCTGGACAAGAGAGGACCTCAATGCTTCCTCATATAGAGCTATCAAAGTGGCCTATCATTACTCCAAGTGTATCTGATGAATGAAGCATCGACACGACAAGAAGAAGTGTATAGTAAAGCGTATAGTTGTTAAAAGTGCGATACGAGCCCTACCCTATTTCGGGGTTGAGAAGAACCAACCCCGAAATAGGGTAAAAGATAGCTCGTATATACGCCCTTCTTTTTCTCGTGTCAATTGTTCTTTCAAGCCAGTATAGTAAGTTAAAAACATAACCCTTCCTTTCTTTTGTCTGATAAACATGATGCTGCAGATGCTGTCGCTTTCTCAGCAATGGTTGAAATCGGACTGAGGAGCCCCTTTGAAGCTTTTTGAACTTTTACCCTATTATTTGACTTTGACCCCTTTTATTACATTGAACTTTTACCCCTATTTTACTTTTTTACCCTAAAAAGGGTCCTGTTACTAAAGAAACGTAGGTACCATCTGCAAATCCGGATGCTTGACCCCTTTTATTACATTGAACTTTTACCCCTGTTTTACTTTTTTACCCCAACAAGGGTTGTTACTAAAGAAACGTACCTGCTGCAAGTCCGGATGCTGCACAAACTCGGCGACCCTATACATGGGATGTGGCGGCGCGTTTAGCGAGGGCATCGCGGAAGCGGGGCGGGGAGCGGTGCGACGAGCGTTTCCGCGGCCGCGGGTTACGCCGCGGAGGCGCGAACCGCCGCGACGAGCGTCATCGCCGTTCAGGGAGAGCGTGTCTGAAAAAACCGGTTAAGCTTTTGAATCTAAAAAATTTAAGTTCGTGAGATAGCGGCCAACTCTAGAGCTTTTAAGCTGCCTTCAGTTCTTCGTCATGGCTTAACGACTTAACGCGCTCAGTTGACAATACAACTAGCGGACTACACTAACTGACCGCTCAGCAGAATGTTGCTTAACTCCACGAGCGCTTTCATGCACTGCAAATGACACAAGTTCTGCCAGTTTTCTCATGATGTTTTCTTTTATACTGAAGGCTCGAAGGACTATATGTGTATTCTTAGTGGTTTGATCGAATGAAAGTGGACTGTAAAATAGGTAGATATCCATACTAACATTATAAATGTGAAAGTAACTCTGTCTATCTGTTAACTGTTTGTTACCTTTTCACGCCCAAACTACTGAACAGATTAGGCTGAAAATTGGCATGGATAAAGGTGGTATCTCAGGGAAGGACATAGGCTACTTTTTATCCCGAAAAAATCCCGAGGGACCGCGGGTTACACCGCGGGAGCTCAGCTCATATATTAGCGAGCGCCTATTCGAGTGGAGTGAAGTGCGCAGGTCGATGCGGTCGGCGAGGCGCGTCGCGGCGCCTCGTCCCCCGGACCCCGATCGCCGCGGTCTCCTGGGCGCAGTGGCGGGTGATGCGAAGCTTTATCCCTACATGTACCTGCATTATACAGGGTGTAAAAAGACTGCTTCCGAAAACTGAGGGGTTGCAATCAGACCATGATTCTAAACATATTTAGCGAAAAAAAAAAACGCAAAATTTTTTTTTTACTTAGCTTCGTCAATCGTCATGCTATGTTATTTTCGGTTATTTACAACTAGTACGACATAATAAGACCATACCTACCGAATAATTTCATATCAAAAAGAAAAAAACAATTAAAACTCAAAATCCAGCAATCTACGTAAAACTACCCGCCCAGAATATACGCAAACAGTACTCTTCAAACGTTGTTTTCTCCGGATATAATGAATGTTTCGGAAAATACTTTTGGATTTGGTTGTGTGTTGGTAGTTGTATCTACCCCTTTCGGCTTCGGTAGACGTCTTTTTACACCCTGTATATATTAATTCTTCTGTCTGTAGCACAAAATAAAAGTTTCTTTCTTTCTTATCTCCAACGCTGGCATAGTGCACCGATCAAGTTATATAAGCTCGTGATACATACCATTCTCTTGGCGCACGGAATGCGGCGGGCCGTGCTTGGGACGGTTCGCTTTGACGTCGATATCAAGCGGCACCCACTTGTGCTTGCCCGATTTGTTTCCACCTTTCCCAGCACCTGGAACACGTGACAGTAAATGATCGTGAAGTCAACATGATACAATCTTCGCTCTCAATAACCAACGCACACATTGAAACTTTAAATCAATTTGGAACCTTTATTCATCCCACTCATATAATAAAGCTGAAAGTTTGTGAGTTAGTTTCGATGTTTGTGTTTCAATCACGCCTAAACCAGTGAACCGATTTGGATGAAACTTGGAATAGGCGTAGATAATGATCTGTAATAGGATATAGCCTTTTCAAAATGTTGGTACCACGCGGGCGAACCCGCGCGCATTAGCTAGTCTATACTATAATAATATTATAAAGAGGAAAGATTTGTTTGTTTGTATTTTTTGTTTGTTTGAAATGAATAGGCTCCGAAACTACTGGACCGATTTGAAAAATTCTTTCACCAATAGAATGCTACAGTATCCCCGATGAACATAGGCTATATTTTATCCCGGGGAAGTGAAGTTTTCCCGAGGGATCGCGGGTAACACCGCGGCGGACAGCTAGTATTTTATACACAGATTACATTATACATTATAATAAAGTTTCAACAGAATGACCTCTTTGTCGGCGAATTACAAAAATAATATCTATCATGCAGCGTTCCATGCAAATTGAAATTGGATAATCTCAATGAATTTGCAAAAAAAATGACACGTACGTAATCGAGTAATATGATATTCTTCGCCGTTCCGAAAGCAGGCTGCAAAGATTGCGAGTTTCAAATGTAACACGATTTATTACGATTTGGATCTGAACTCTAAATTCACATTATAAATACATAAAATCACGCACTTTCCCTAAGGGGTAGGCAGAGAGCACGGATCTCCACTCGCTACGATCCTGACACACAACTCCCTCATTCACTCTCATTACATCCTTCATACATGCTCGTCGGTTTAGGGTACTTTTGAGCTGGCCCTTATCCAAAATGTTGGCAATTTCGTTTGCCTACTGATCTTAGAACCCTGTGCGTCCGCGCGCACTAGGAAACGTCAAAGTAACGTTGTGAATACCGGCATTAGCATCACACGCTACACTTGACTAATTTAGGTGGATCTATCAAGAACAACCAATCAAGCCACGAGCGCCATAATGACTGTCTTACCGGCTGTCTTCTTCTCCTGCCTGTCGTTATGCCGATGGTCGATCTGGTTGAGATGATGATTGTGTGCCTCCAACGGCTTCGGGATGTGCAGAGATTGTGGCTGCGACGGTTCTTCTGGCGGTAACCTCTCCTGGTCCTAAAGAAATAGACTTATTTAGGGAGTTTAAACCGATGGTCTGCTCTTTAACGTAACTGTGAGCTTGGTACAGTTGTTCCATCATACGAAAGCGGCTTGGTCTTGTGTGATTTGTTTGTGTGTGTAAGCGAAACTGATCGCTCATTCGTCCATGGAGAGTTCCCGAGCTTACGCACACAGAAACAACGTGCATGTGCATCTACACACGCAATTAACTCCAACCCGCCTTCGTGATAGCAGTAGCACTGATGTAATAAAGGCGCGTTTACACACTTGACAAACAGTCTCTCCTGTTCTTGTCGCACACATCAGAACTTTATAGTTCGTCTCTTCGTTCGTTCCGGAAGTGCCGACAGAAGTGAAAACTTGAAACTCTTAATTACATTCAAATGGTCAGTAAAAATTGAGGTCAAAAACGCTGAAACTGTACCGCGGGTGCGGCACGATCGCCGTCGGACCCCGACGAAGTTTGCCGAACGGTTTCGGTAACAGATCGCTCGCGAGTTCAATGATTTTCCTCTATCTCAAAAATGCCCAACGTGCCTAAGTTTTCATTTCAAAAGATTAGGGTAGCATTTTAGCTGATGCTGTAGAACTAGACTTACAGCATTGCCGTTATGATGCGACGAGTCTCCATCGTGTGGTGGTGGTGTGGAGTGACACCGAACGCCACCTGGCCCTCGGCCTAAAGACGGCCAATCGCCTATGTCGGTGAAGTCTGATGCCTGGAAACAAAAGAAAAGTCTTATATTACCCCAAACAAATATCCATTTAAAACTAAAGATAGAAAACGTTCGAATCATAGACCGCGGGTAAAGTACCCAAAAGGCTGACGGCATTACCTCGTTCAATGGATAACAGTTTCATGATTTGCCGAAAAAAGACACCATGCAACTGTCAAACGGTGAAAGAAAACATCGTGAGGAAACCGGCATGTCTTTCGAAATGTAGGATATCTGGGCGTTCCTGCTTATTATGGACCACCCAATCGACCTCTGTAGCGCAATGGGCGAGGTCCCGCCTGCGACGCAAAAGGCTGCGGGTTCGATCCCCACGGCGAAAGCAATGTTTGTATGATCTACAATTTGTCTCGGGTCTGGGTGTTTCTATGTATTTACAAACAAAAAGTATAAGTAGTATATTAGTCATGCATGTAGTACCCATAACACAAGCTCTGCTTACTTTGGGTCTAGATGATGCCGGTGAAAAGTTCAGCATTATTTATTGATATTAATCTCAATCGTAGGATGAATCCGGGTAAAAGCACAGGGCGCAGCTTGACATACAATGTTGTGATAGATAAGCATATCTTACACTGTAATATTTAGCTTGGGAATTACCAGATGGGGAATTTCATAGGGGCAATAAGGAAAACAGCAAAAATAGGAAAGTGAGTGCAAACAGTAATCTACACTTAGTAAGTAAGTACGTTCCGAAATGCGAGATCTTGTCGGTGCTAAATTCGTCGTCATCATTTCAGGCACATGACGGCCAATGCTTAACACCGATTTCCATAGCTATCGATCAAGCTTTTACTAGATATTCTTTCCATGTAGTGTAGGAATGTCCTCTACGGCGATTTTTTTTAAGATCTATAAGCTATTGTAAACGCGCAACATCCACCCGCTATACCTGTCCATCAGCGTCGACCTTCGCCCAGCTCCTTCTTGAGCGGGACTTCCGTTTCACGGCGACACCCGCCGTCATGCTATCTAGCATGGACACTGTCTAACACTTATACTGCCATTGTAATGTTTACTTCACTTGTGAGGTTCACTGATGTTTTAGAAGAGATTTGAAGGTTGTTCTGGTGACTACATGTTATGATTACTTCAAGATCTTTTGCGATTTTTTCACAGATATTACATGTACCTACCTACTGTTTAACTTACAACTTTGAGCTTTGATTCTTGTCACACACAAGTAATGTTTATTGGTAGAGCGGTCCTCAAGATACACTCAGATCAAATAAATAATTGTTTATGTTTACAAACGCAATAAAACTGTCACTATTCCACCAATCATGGGCAAGCGTGGTCTGACCTCACTTAAATCAAACTTTACTCAAATAAACTTAAGATTTAAACCAATAATTTACTTAGTTTAGACTGAGATCTCCTCTCTATCTATCAAGCAACCAAAATCATTCTTGTCACACACAAGCAATGTTTATTGTAGAGCGGTCCTCAAGATAAACTCAGCTCAAATACATTTATTTATGTTTACAAACGCAATAAAACTGTCACTATTCCACCAATCATGGGCAAGCGTGGTCTAGCCTCACTTAAATCAAACTTTACACAAATAAACTTAAGTCTTTAAGACTTTAGTTTAAACTGAGATCACTCTCAATCAAGCAGCCAAAATTCAACTTGAAACTTTGTTTAAGCTAAGATGAATGAGAATCTATACGACCCTGATTCTCAATGGTGTACACCGTGTTTTTATAGAGTGTATTGTTCCCCATCCCCTCTCTGTAACTCGATCACAAACGGGGGTAGCTCTATTCGCTTGGGGTGCTAATCCTACTACGCTCAATACTACGCCACAATAAATGAGAGATATGATACAGAAAAAAGACCTTTAATGATTTCCAATCGTAAATAATTTGAAGTTGTTTCTACATGACTCTTCGTAATCTGTTTTCCAATCAAATTCTTAGCTTATCGTCGATCTGATTGCAAAATTAATTAGTGTACTAATTAGTCAAAATGTCACAAAACCAAAGCAGGTTTTCGCTAAGAAATATGGTTCAGAATCGCTCGAATTTCAAAGTTGCATTTGTAGTCAATCACTACATTGTATTAGTCAACGGGAATTTTTTGTCTGTCTGTTTGGACAGGTAGGATTTTGTCGTGTAATGAAGCTGGAAATTCAATTAAATCATTGATATTTATAGGGTGAAAATGAAAACAAAACATATTTTCACAAACGGGTAAAACCGGCATTGCTACATCGAGTAGAATTTTACGTTTGTTTGGGATTCAATTATTATGCATATTGTTTTGGTAACACTTGGTTGATGTTAGTAAAACAATCTAACTGATACAAATGCGAAAGTTTGTATGTCAGTTGCTCCTTCATGCTGAAACGGTTGAAAGGAATTTAATTAAGTATAATAATGAAGGAAGCCTACCTAGATATACGCATAGTCTACTAATTATCTCGGTGAAGTGGATAACAGCTATATAATAACATCAAAGTCAACAATTATTTATTCAGTGGGACTTGTAGTCTTAAAACTAGGTGTTCCACTCCTGTTCCTTCGCGACCAATACCGTGAAGAACCATGGCAAACGTACTTTGGGATCTGGCGCACTTTTAGGTGATCCATCTTAAATCAGTCAAGCTCCAATGGGGTTCCAGTCGTACATACAACAATCCTATTTGAAATCTACATGCTATCACAAAATACAAGCGAAGCCAGCGGCACTAGCTATCTTCACATACCTTTAAAACCTGTACAGCTAAATTAAAAGACAAGCTGTGACATTTACACATTATTAAGGAAGCCATGTTAATGGGAACCAGTATTGACATTAAACACTTGGAATAGGTACTAACGAAATGGATCGAGTCCGTATCAGTCAATTTGAGGTCGAAGAAGCGAATATTTATATATTAAAACCGGATTCTAGTAGATAGAGATGATTATACAGCGTCAGGAGGCAACCTATGCCTACACTGAACGGGACGCTGTAGTGCCTGGGACATTGTTTGAGATGGAATAGGCTTGCAGCACCTAAACCTCTAAGCTTAATCCTTGTCCACAGGAAAGACGACGCCAATACGTGCTGACTAAGCGGGTTTCCTCATGTTACTGCGCATATAAATTTAGCAAAATGCTCAATCCAATCAGTAGAAAAATATTACAATGTCCAAAACGAGAAAGATTTGATAACAGAGATAAGTAAGTACTTTCTTTTTAATGAAGCACAAACTGCGCCCCACATTTTTACTATAGCGCCTTCATTAAAACTTCACTGTTCCGGGATAAATATAGTAGAAATCCAGGATACAAGCTAGTTCAATAAGAAATTTCATCCAAATCCCCGTTTCAGCGTGAAAGACCATCATCATCTCCCTGCCCTTTTCCCACATTATGTGGGGTCGGTACAACATGTGTTCTTCTTCCATTCTCCTCTATCAGTCGTCATCTCAACACTCACTCCTTTCTTACTCATGTCATCCTTCACACAATCCATCCATCTTTTCTTTGGCCTACCTCTACTCGTAAATCCATCAACATTCATACAAAGTACAAGCGTGAAAGACCAAAAATCATTTATCCATTCTATTTCGCAGTCGCAGAAGTAAGATAATACGAATTCGTGCATTGTAATCTTTTGTTTTTTAAACACACGATCTACAAATTTTAAAACGGGTTTATCCAACCCGGAGCCTAGCAACAATGATAACGACGTAGCAGAAATTAAATATCAACAAGAAACGGCCTAGTAAAATCACAAACCAAACCCCACCTTATACGTTTATGTAAATAAATTACACCAATCCCATAACTATTTGTCCAATATGACATAACCTAAAAAGCTGTAAACACCGCGTGGCGACCACGTTGCGCGCGAGCCGGGTCCGCCCTCTCGCTCGCACGCGACGTAAACATCGTCTGTCCCGCTCTGCATCTACCGTTCACCAACCAAGGCCACCAGTATCAGCTCTATCGCCTTACAATGTAATATTTTATGATAATGAATTGGTTGAGGTGAAAATAAAAGTCGTATTCGACCGGTCTCGCTATTTGCCGAGATTGGTTATTGGCAGTACCTATCGGATTAAATATATTTATTAACATGTTAAATTATTCATACAGAGCTTGCTAGCTAATAATTCTACTTTATAACTTCTTTTTAACGTGAAACTAGTTCTTTACTAAAGTAAGTCAACTCTGGGGATGGGGTTTTTAGGAGTTGTTCGCTATATGAGTTACTATTTAGTATCGTCTATGGATTTTAAGTGTGAGCACCAAACATTGTATTTGGACGCCTCTGACAATCTTCAAAGGATTTTAAACTTATTATAGATCAGATCAAGAAATCGTAGAACATCTACCAATGCCTATTCGGATTATACAGAGCCTCTTTAAATCAGGATCACTATCTTCCTTTCGTGATTATAAAATGTAATAATTTCAGTATTAGATATCAAAGTAGAGATGTACGAGTCAAAAAGAAATCAAATTTTTCTGTCAATCTTATTTGGGATGAATTCAAAGTGCATGTGAATTTAGTATTGGAATTTTGGAATCAAGCGGTGCACTAAGTGCCTTGTTTTGGAATCGTATAGGTAATCACTTTAGAATGACGATGATGGTAACATGATTGATGATACCTACGCAACATTAGCCAATAGGGCTGAACTGGCTTTACGTACCTACCTACCTTACCTACACATAATTTAACAGATAATGAGACTTAACTTTTATTATAAGATCATTTAGTAAAAGTTTAGACCAAAGAAAAGATGGATGGACTGTGTGAAGTGAAGGATGATATGGGTAAGAAAGGAGTGAGTGTTGAGATGACGCTGATAGAGCGGAGTGGAAGAGGAAAACCTGTTGTGCCGACCCCACATGAAAGTGGGAAAAGGGCAGGGAAATGATTTATTAAAAGTTTAAAAATAGTGCTGACAGATAAATTGTGGATGAATACATCGATAAGAACAGGAGTAGTCATCTAAAGACTATTCTAAATGATACTAAGCAGTGGTTCTATTAAATAAATGCTTTTAGCCTTTGATTGTAGGAGTAGGCCTATGAAAAGGTGGATGGACTGTGTGAATGCGGATTGAACGTTCTGTGATGACGATGAGGAAGAAATAAGTAAGAGAAATATGTTGTGCCAACCACACGTAGGATAAGGGTAGGAAGATGAGACAAAGCGTTTTATTCATATACCGAAACGACACTGTTTGTAATACAACTTGCAAAATCATAGAGATCGATAATTACGTTTCTGGCGATTACATTGATCAAATACCACACGATTTTTAGCAAATACGAAGAACACAATCGCGATGCAACGATTTTGGGCGAATAACCCGAGCGGCCAACCAGAATTTCAGGTTATGTTATGGACACTTACTACAAACCGGGAGCTGTCTTTTGCCTCGTGATTAATTTCTGTTTTTAAAGCGTTGCCGACGAAAATGATGTGGCAGTATTGTTTCTAAAGTTTGAAGTAAAATTTTAAGGTGAGGGCATTTGTCAGCAGCTTACGCGTCGAATTTAGATATCGTCTGAATAAGCTCATGCATGGTGTAGTTTGCTTACCCCCGGTTTCTATATTCAACGGACAGTCGTAGGTAAGAGCTACGACTCGTTTCCACATACAAAAGTTTGACAGCTAGAAACCGGCGGTAAGTTAGCTGTCAAACTTTTGTATGTAGAATATAGATGACAAATATATTGATCAACCAATAAATTTACCTAATAAGTAAATTAAACCATCATATTAGATAACCAAGATTAACAAAATTGAATAAAATTAACAACTCAATATTTTCTAGAACAAATATCAAAGATCAACACGATGTGATATTTTTAACACTAAGTACTGCATTAAGATTGCAACTCTATCTTGTAAGCTATAAGAAATATTTTTCTACTCGATTCGTGCGTCGCTTACTACGTTATGACTCCAGCCGGCCGGAGTCCTCCGGATTGACTGACGTGACGTGACGTCACAGTGCGCGCACAGGTTGTTCGTTCACTCATTCAACTTCATATAACAGTCACTCACAGTCAATTATAAGTTCTATTGCACTCAATTTAAAGCCTAATTATTTAATGCAGTTTTATTAATGATATTGATATTCATACGAAGCTAAAGATATTTTGAACAATGCAATATTTCATCTAGCGGTCGAGTGCGTCTGATATTCTGGCTGAGTAGGGTACCGTTTTTGTTGTTCTTTTGTTTTCGTAACTAGCCATGGGTAACTCAGGTAAAAATCGTGAACTGTAGGTATCAGGTATTTTTCAATCATTTATTTATTTATTTATTAAAAAACTTAAGGCTAACATTACAGATACGTAATCTACTATCTAAGGCGATGTAGAGCATCAGTTCTGCGACTCATCGCGGCTCAAACAGGTATCTACCTACAATAATAAAAAAAAAGTTCAACGGAATAATAGATAAAAATAAAATTCTTTAATTCAGACATTTTTGTGTATAATGCCTATTAACGCCATCTATGATTTTACGTAAGTACTAAGTATAGAATGAAAAGTTCTATCAATAGTATTGGAGTTTGCTTAATTAGTCCCCAGTCATTTCGTAGTTTTACCTGGAAAGTTTTCCGGGAGTTGTGCAAATTGGTATTTTTATAGATTTTGGGGTGCTCTTTCCAAATTTCAACTTTGCCACCTCGTGTCTTTGCCGCTCGCGCCGCCATTTTGGAAATATAGCGCCCAAAATAAGTTTTTCGGCAATATCTCCTTTTCTACTCATTTTACTACAAAAGTGTGTATGATAAAATGAAATTTGAGAACATTTCCTACAAATTATGTTTTAAGAATTTTTTTGTACAATCAATAGTTTTGGCGTACGGGCGCCGCAACATGCATTTCGGCCTAATAACTAATTTAATTTCCCACTCTACTGAGCTAAAGTAGGTAAAGCGGCGCATTTTTTTTCCGTTCCTTGGAGTATTTGTCTTCTGCTCCCTAAATCAATTTCCCAGTAAACCTAATCCACTTGTAGCGCACAATTCCTAATAATGGAATATTTATTTTACGTGCTTAGTAACTAAACAAAATGGCCAATACTCATCTTAACAGGAATAATCTTTGCATTGAAAGTTGGAAATACCAAGTGCTATACCATTTTCGAATCTCGATGAAGTGGGCAAGTTATTTATTAGCTGGGCAAGCTGGAAACCATACATTTTTTATACAACATAGGAGTTCAAACTGTTGGAAAAAATCATCAAATCAGATTTTACCTACTTAACCTTGATCTAATTAAATAACTGTTTCTTTGACACGCAAATGGCCATTATTATTTGATAGAACAACTATCCAAGAATGCTATAAAAAATCAGATTGATAAAATTCCTTCATTTGTGATCTTGGCATTAAAAAGAATGAACAAAAAAAAAAAAAAAAAGTAAAAATATTTATTTAAAGCAAAACATAGACATTGTGTGTGGATAACAAATCGATAGACGTTAAGAAAGATGCACTACATAATGCTGACAGCAAAACTCTTGTGTTAACGACGGACCTCACACTAGGCTGAGCCTGTATCGTGAGGACCAAGCTGACGATTTACAGAGTAAGATTACGTCTCGGTGTGACTACATAGTCGCTTATGAAAAATGTAATGACTTAACTAAAAATAGATTATTAGTTAAGTCATTACATTTTTCATAAGCGACAAGGGTAGAAAATATCGGAAATTTTGAAAATGTTCGTGATAGTTAGAAAGCTGTGACACTTTTGAAAGGTCTTATTTACGTTTAATGGTCAGTGAAATGAAAGTGTAAATGTTATGTAATGAAAGTCTAAAAAATGTATAAAAACCAAACAAAAAAAAGAACAAAAAGTATTAAAAACAATAAAAAAAACCATCGATGTAAATAGAATCTTTTAAATACGCCTAGCTGTTTTTATTTTTCATGTAGAAAATTTTCAACATACAATACTTACATACTAACTAAAAATACTTACATACTAACTAAAATAACAGCTAGACAGTCCTAAGCCTGTTCAAGTATGAAGGAAATATCATTGAATATAATTTTACTTTAATAATTTTCATACTAATATTGACTTAACAGAATATTCAACTTCAGCAAAACTTGTACTTCAATAAAAATATCAAGTAATATTTTCAACCAAAAAAAATATCAATAATTTTTTTTATCACATCACGGACAACCAATAACAAATTTCAACCAATATTGACACCACTGATGTAGAAACGAGTCGTAGCTCTTACCTACGAATATCCGTTGAATATGGAAACCGGGCATTAGTCGTTCTTGATAGATCGTGGAAGTTAAGCAATATCCTGACCGGTCAGTGAGGCCTAGTGTACGCAACGTAGGACACGAGAAAAATTTGACGATGATTGAAAATTTCTTGCTTATTTCAAGACAGTGAAGTTTGTCGTCATAGACTTACAGCATGCATTGCATAAAAACCGGATACTATGTGAAAATTCACTTTATTCCATTTAAAAAAAAAATGGTTGTCTGTAAAGTCGGTTTACTGACGATAGTTGAACGTGATAACGTTTGTGCTTTTTTTTTTTTTGACTTTGACTTTGGCTTCGGCTTCGGCTTCGACTTTGACTCGGTTTACTGACGATAGTTGAACGTGACGACGTTTGTGCTTCTTTGTCGCTCGTTCCGCGCTCTCGCTTCCACTTCAAGCCTTACATGGAACGCCTCAGAGCGAGGTAACGACGCATGACGTCATGTTTTTTCGTGCGTGCAGCCGGCTCCATCGAATTATAAGACGTTAACACGTCAAAAAGAAGAAGAAGGTTGCAGGTTCGATCCCCGCCGCGGGATAAATGTTTGTATGATCTGCAAATATTTATCTCGGGTCTGGGTGTTTCTATGTATAATATGTATGTATTTACAAACAAAAAGTATGTAAGTAGTATATCAGTTATCTGGTTCCCATAGTACAAGCTTTGCTTAGTTTGGGGCTAGAGGATGCTGTGTGAAATGTCCAGCATTATTTATTCATTTAAATATCGATATAAGTGTATTTTGCACACTCGAGAAAATTCTGTAAAGTAGCGTATGCTAGGCCTTGTGCAGGGCTACCATGCGCAGTGTGAGATATCTCCCGCACGAGAAATTTTGACACGACATGGTCAATGCTCATCAAACGTATGAAATATCTTGGCACATTTGGCAACCCTAACATCGCTTTTACTGAAAACTATGAATAAATGCGGCAAACATTATCTGAGCCTCAAGGTCGAGTATTACGCAACACCGTGTTAAATATTAGTGCTTGGCTTATAATTTATGTAAATTACGTATACGCGAAATTACATTTTTCTCGATATGTTTTAGCTGCAATATTATTTTCATGCATCAATTCGTTAGTCAATATTTACAAAGTTTTAGGGTCGATTCACATCTGACCGAAGATCCGTCGCGGATTATCGGTCGCGGAACGCCAGAACTGACAAATGTATAGAAAAACACTCGACCGTTCACACTCAACCGATGATACGTTAGTCCGTCAAGTGTGAACGGTCGAGTGTTTTTCTATACATTTGTCAGTTCTGGCGTTCCGCGACCGATAATACGCGACGGATCTTCGGTCAGATGTGAATTGACCCTTAATAGTTTTCGCTAAATTATTCGAGAGCCAGATAGATAGATTTTTTTTGGCGGATTACTACAAGTTTCATTCTGTCGGGACAAATGATTGCATTTCTCTAGACGTTTGTTTCTTGTCTGGGTGTGTAGTATTACTAAATCTCTCTAGGTAGTTTTTAATATCGACAGTAGGTAGGTACACAAAATCAAACTGTA
Organism: Epirrhoe alternata; assembly: GCA_963565295.1. NCBI lineage: Eukaryota > Metazoa > Arthropoda > Insecta > Lepidoptera > Geometridae > Epirrhoe > Epirrhoe alternata. The sequence goes on from OY751403.1 coordinate 3,719,726, forward strand.
ATACTAAGACTTTTGTACCAGCAAACCTTTGAGTATAGGAAAAAGCCATGAACAAATCTCTCGATCTTTCGATATTTTTCGATTTCCTGACGAGTCAATAAAATAAACTAGGCACCTAATTGTTCAAGTTTTCAGACAAGCACTCCCGGGAGTATCACGGTTTTTTTATCAATAAAGATTTGTTTTAGAAAACAGCAAAAACAACCTCATAATTTCGTAAAATTTCCTTGAGCGTGAATTGAATTGCATTGACCCGACCGGCGGAAAATGCAAAGTACTGGCAGTGCTCCAGATAGCTGAAACACATGTTATAAACTTTACAACTAGACATTGCAACTATTTGAAGCAAAATTGTTGTAGATTGAATCAGTGCTCTTTAAAAGATAGCGACATAAGCGTCATTTTCTTGTGTTTTGGAGTCGCACTTCAAATTCTAAAACCAGGGTCTATTGACTGACCCATGGTTTTCGACAGAATACCAGCCGCCTAATTGTGGCGAGGCATTATGCTGAGTCGAAGACCTTTTGCTGCTGTAGCACACATAGGTACATGACAGGTTTCTTTTTTGTTTTTGTCTTTTATTGACCTTAGTTTAGCCATGTATCGCAGAATAAATAAATGAATATGAATATTCTTTTTATTATTATTTTTTTCTTCTCATTTTGTATTTTGTGTGTGCTACATTGTATAAGGTCGATAAGACCAACCTATGACCTAGGTCTGGAAACTAAGACCTAGTATTCCGAAAAAATTGGTCCTTCTCAACAATCGTTATTTATTAACTCTCTAGATTTCAGTATAACTTTTTTTTATGCTTAGTTTGGGGCTAGATGATGCTGTGTGAAAATGTCCAGCATTATTTATTTATTTTTATTTACTTTTCTAGCTATAAGTCTTAAACATAGTATCTTTATTACAACTGCGTACAACCTCACACTACTGACATATAAAAACGTAACTCAACCTTGACCTTTTAATACTAGCGTCTGGCAAACATAATAGTTGCCGATTTTGATAATAAAGAAGGCGTGTTCTCTAGTTAGAGATGGCGGGACGAGCTAGACGCCTATGAGGGACTGGTAGACGAGGGCCAATACTGGGACTTCATCCTACACAAGATGTTATGAAAAACAAACGGGGGAGGTGGAGGGAGGGAAGGCGATGGGAAGTTCGTTTCAGCGTTATTTAGGACGTTTTTTCTTAACATTTATACCTGCCTATGCTCATCAGAAAACGCAGTCCTCTCCGCATTTACGAGACGAACCCGTAAACACCAGATTCGACCCCCTAGGACTTAAGGAACGCGAGTAATCCATAAAACTTATCCCTCTATTTTGCTTAAAAGTTTACATAGGTATCTATTGGACAATACAAAGCACCTGAAATTGAATTTAGTTTGTGAGGTCTACTGATCCCACAGAAGCACTAGCAGTAATAGAGATGGCAATGGCCTCTACAATTCAAAATCTTACACAATCTCGCCACCCCGCCCTGATTCATCCGTGTTTACGCGCCATGAATGGCACATTGTCAGAGTGTTGATATAACAATGTGGCATATTTGCTCCGTTCGCTACACTCTACAATAGCCATTATACGTAAAAGTATGTCATGTATGGAGTACAAGGTACGAGTTGAAGCCTGTTGCATCATCATCATTATCATCCGCAGCCTGACTTCACCCACTGCTGGGGGGCCTCCCTCTTAGTGTTGGGTAGGACACGGTTTCAAAATGAGTTTGTATGAGGGCCTCATTTTATTTGGTGAGGTGGGACAATGTCAAATGTCATGTCACATACTATAAAATGTCCTGTTGCGATGTAGTACTACTTCGCTCTACTAATTTGTCATCTTCGAAAATTTTGTCACAAGAGTTGATGAGTCTCTTATTTTCATTTTGTAACTCAAAGTGAGGCATCTTACTTGAAGTGTACTCTTAATTTTTTTCACTTTTATTGTTTGTAAGTCCGCCAGCACTTTATTTAAAATTCATTAAATTTTTCGTTTATTCAATTATCTGCTTACTTCCGGTAATTGAACCAAAGAGAATGTTCAAAATTGTAACACTTAATTTGATACGAGCTCTCATTCGGTCACGCAATACTACAACGTCTACAACAGCTCATTCCTCACTCACTTCAAGCTCACCCCTCAATGAAAGATGCCTCGTTCGTCTCGCTCTGTCTCACTCGAATGTGTCTACAGTGAATGTGACAAAAATTTTGAGGTGATACGACGATTGAAAATGACATTTTTGAGGGAATGAGTGGGACATTTGAAGTGCCTCACTCATGTCCTACTCAACACTACTCCCTCTGCTTTTGCCTTTCTTCGCGCTTTTCCAGACTGTCTATCTCAGTGCCAAATTTCATCCAAATTAAGAAGTATTCTCGTAAAAGAGTTACAAATAACCATATATCCTAACAAATTTTAGCATATAAAATTAGTGGGATATGATATAAGAACGAAATATCGAAGTAATTGACTAATACGTTTACACTTTGGGAGACAAATCATGATGACGTGCATTTCGTAATGAGAGTGACCTCAAAACGACCTTCACGCAACCCTTTTACAGTTGAAAGTCAAAAATGCTTTCATAAATCTTACCCTTTCATTTTGACTAAGGCTAGGGTCAAATGTTCCACTTACATACTGGCATGTTGACCGAGTTGAAACGCATTAGGGTATTAGAATAATCAAAAATTAACATGCAACACATGGGTGTGGTCACTCCGATCTAGGTTTCTAGTTGATATGTTTACCTAAATATGGCTATTTGAAATCTGGACACGTATTTTGGGATGCAAATGTATTAAATGTTGATAAACATTGATTTTTAACCGACTTCAAAAAAAGGAGGATTACTCCGCCAATTGTGGACCGATTTTCAAAATGATTTTTTTGTTTGAAAGGGTATGCTCCAGAGGTGGTCCTATATAAATTTTATTCTTGAGGGTTTGATAGTTTTCCCGTAAAACTCTAAAAACCTTCCCTCCTAGCCATTGTAAATCGAATCGACAGATAAGTCTAAGACTCTCTATGCAATAAGTCAAACTGACGTTATAGACACGCCGCGTGTAGAGTCGAACATTGAAGTCGGTTTTTCTTTTAGTTTTAAAACGTAATTATTCTTATTTGATAGCCATGCTGGTGTATTTAGTAACAGATTTTCTTTGTCACCAAAATATTGTGTTGGTCAAGCAGCATGCTTACTATGATCCTATCTCTAATGCCACGTACACACTCCCCAGGAGGCGCCTCCGAGAGGCCCTCGCACGAGTCTTAGCGAGTGGAGGCTGCAGGAGTGCTAGTCATCCACACTCTCGATTTGTTCAGTTGTCGGCTACGTAAGTATCTGCAAGATGGACGTGAAGTGACTGCGTTAGCTACTTTATGTGCCTACCAAAACTAATGTCTTGCGTCTATTATCACCTAAATAAAAAAAAAGAAATTAAAAAATACTGACAGTTAGACTACTGGCTAGCCAAATTAGAAAAAAATTATGCAGTAACAAAGTGAGCGAGCACGAGAGTGTGGTTGTTTCCCTCGTCTCGAAAAACTGACACAAAGCGGAGCGACCGCGAGGCGAGGCGAGGGAAGACAAGGAGACACGAGCGTACCGTCCTCACTCTCGTACTCGCGTTCCCTCGTGTCGCCTCCTGGAGAGTGTGTACGCGGCATAATAGATAAATGGGAGTGAAATGACAATTGAATTTTTAACTCGGGCATAAAAAGTTGCTTTGTCTTGTCACTCTATCCAACCGTAGAGATATAATGGTGATCACCAATTTACAAGCAAGCAGGAGTGGCAAAGAGAAGAGGTCTCACCCAATAATGTGTGGTATCCGGATGTATAGAAAAATATTTCGGTCTCTCCGACCATTTTAACACATTAAAACAATGATCCGAAACCAAGGGTCCAACTTAAACGCACAAAACGTTTACATAACTTAAACTAGGTAGGTATGCAAAAACCACTTTCGCCAGACCACTTCCGTATACGAAATGGATAAAAAAAATTGTTTTACGTATTCCAAAATGGTCTAAGGGGCTCTACACATCAAGTCGGCGCGGATGGGTAGAATCACGAATGTATTAAGCATAGTAGGCATTTTCTCAGATCTGTTTAGGATATTGACGGAAACACAATATACACTGCACTTGGTTTATTTATAGATAGAAAGATAGAAAATACTTTATTGCACACCACATAATAAAAATAAACAAAAATGGAAAACTAAACAAAAAAACACAATGACATACAATCGGCGGTCTTATCGCTAAATAGCGATCTCTACCAGACCCTCTATTTATATCAGTTTACGCACAATACAACAGTCTTATTTACGGCAGGTTTATTAGATTAATTAATTATTACAGAGACGTGTGTGCTCGCGCAAGGAGCTAAGAGAAAGACAATCTAAAGTTCGACAGTGACAGACCAACCTTACTTTTTAGTATGTCAGTCTGACAATGACAAATACTAAACAAGATCTATAGGGTATCTAAAGATCCTTTGAAGATACTGGACGGGACCGGCTCCATATACATATTTGGTTCTCCAAAACCGGGCAATTATTTTCCATTTTCCAATCATTTATGTATATTCGATTTTGCCCAGCGCAGTGCCGATTAATGTTGTGCTGATAGGTGTGCAGTGTGCAGAAGGCTGATGTTGAAATGAGTTATGACAAGTTACATTTCAAAATTCATAGTGGAGAACCTCAAGTGGACTGATATTACGTTGAATATTCGGATGTGTACTACGAGCTCTTAGATCATAAAGACGGGATGAACCTTGTATTTCCCCTCTGCCAAAATATACACGATTCCGAATCATGTACGTCTTGGAGTATTACGTACGTCATAAACGAAATTTGCAAGAGTGTGCGTAGAAAAGAGGGTGTATTGTAATTTTGAATGTATAAGTGTGTGTAACATGCGTTCGTATGCTACCTCGTCCCCCGCAAAAACCGGCAGAAAAAGTTTAAAGAGGAATTTTGACAGTAACTCATCCATTCTATTTTGTCTGAGTACGATACGAGCTACATCGTATTTGGTCGATAAGATCAACGTTAAAACACTTTCGTAACCTAGGACCCAATATCCCAAACCGAAAATTAGCCCTTGAACTCAGAAATCGTAGTAAGAAACATTCGAATATTCATCAAACGAACGGGACTAAGACCGAATACTCCGAACCGAAAAATTGGTCCATAAAATCAGAAATCGCAACTATGTCTGGCCCATTCGGAGTTTGGACATGAGAGTAAGGCCAAGGCCCCACCTGGGGCCTATCACCTGATAGGAAATATCCGTTGGCTACGGTTGAAAGGTGACGGCGACAGGTGGTTTCCTTGCGCACGCTATATTTTGTAGTAAAAAGCAATCAAAAATAATAACGTTTGCAGCGAGGAGAGTTGCAAGTTTTACAAGTGTGAATTCCTCAAGAATAAAATGCATATGGGATATCTATCACTCTATCTGGTACTCTAAAATACTTGGGACTGTTTGAAACAAAACAAGTTTTTAACTTATTTTGTCTCACTGCTGAGCAAAGGTCTCCGCCATCCGCTGGTCCCTATCTTAAGCGGCCTCTTACTACTTCTCAAGAAAACCGTCGAGATCTTCCCGCCAACGCCTTTAAGTAATCAGAGAAAATTCAGATCTTCCTACAACTGGTTTAATAAAGCGACAATCTTCAACTTCACGCGAATTTGAGACTAGGCAGGTCAAAGAAAGATCCGGTTAAACGACCTTACAATAATGTAACTGACCAGTTCCTTCACCAAACCTTTCGAAAGAGTAATGGCGACATTGCCCGCGTCAATTTTTAAATTTAGAATGCAACTGCAACAGTGGCGGGAAAGGAACATGTTGCTATCCAATCGCTTGAAGGTGTATATTCGGGCAAATAATAGGTACAGATCTCGTTTTTGATATTTGCACGTGGCTATGATGTGGACTGTATCACTGTCCTTGTTCTTCAAGTGAGTTCTGATATATTCCGTCTCGCTCTTCGTCCTTTGACGATTAGGTATGCATTGGCTCGACCGGGTGTCATAATGAATTGTGGTCACAATCACAAGTAAAATACAGTTTTATTAGTTTTTTACGATCGTAGAATAAAGTCGTATATAGTTTTCCAATATTCTATTACCGCGCAATGTTTTATTCGTTTCAACAAGTGATTAAAATATAGCTATCGAGTTGAATCACTTGCACAATAAATAAATAAATAATGCTGGACATTTCACACAGCATCATCTAGCCCCAAACTAAGCAAAGCTTGTACTATGGGAACCAGATAACTGATACACTATATACTCTTGCCTTTAAACCTATAATACCAACTATACCGTGATAACGGATCGACACCTCATTCATCCAAATCGGATAAGTATTTTAGATGCTTCAGTGGGATACGTAAACGAACCTTTCAGGAAGTTTCGTTTGCTCGTTTCGCCAAGTCCGGTGACGGGAGTTTTTTGATCGCCAGTATTCCTCCGTCATGGCTTACCTAAAGCATTTACAGCTGGGTCCGACGACTTGCCCTTCCAAGAAAGGAAATACTCATTATTGTCACTACGATTTGTCGACTTTACAGCCGGGCCCAGACCGGCGCAGAAGCACGGAACCGCTCACTCAGCTTATCTAAGCTTATTACCCTCAGACAAAATAGAATGGACGAGTTATTGACAGAATTCGGGCCCAGACCGGCGCAGAAGCACGGAACCGCTCACTCAGCTTAACTAAGCTTATTACCCTCAGACAAAATAGAATGGACGAGTTATTGACAGAATTCCTCTTTCAACATTTTCTGCCGGTTTTTGCGGGGGACGAGGCAGCACAAGAACGCATTTTACACACACTTATGCATAAAAATGTCAGTACACCCTCATTTTTACGCACACTCTTGCAAATTTCGTACAAGACGTACATGATTCGGAATCATGTACATTTTGGCAGAGGGAAAAACAAGGTAAAGGCTCTTTATGATCTAAGTTATTACCACCAGTCACCCGTAGATTTTGTAAAGCAGACCGTCGCGAAATTCCGGTCAATCAAGAACGACTCTACACGCTAAGAACTTAGATAGTAAGTCATAAAAGGTCACTCAACAGTCAATTCTAACATTGTGTAACAGTCCGTAATAAGTTAATAACCGAAATAGTATTACGAAATATCTGCTTGCGAAAATGTTGTTCTGTCCATAATTAATCGACTTGCTGATGAAATGATGAATTTTTATGTATCGAAGTTAAAATGCTGGCCATTTTGAGTTTGCAACGCAATAAAATGTACATCAAGTTAACGAAAGCAACGAATTGAAGCGAAGGCCCGCCTGCGACGCAAAAGGTTGCGGGTTCGATCCCCGCGGCGGGACCAATGTTTGTATGATCTACAAATATTTGTCTCGGGTCTGAGTGTTTCTATGTATAATATGAATGTATTTACAAACAAAAAGTATATAAGTAGTATATCAATCATGTTAGTACCCATAACACAAGCTCTTCTTACTTTGGGGCTAGATGATGCTGTGTGAAAAAGTCCAGCATTATTTATTTATTGAAAATCCGACTTATTATTTTTGTGCAGGCATACAGTTCTTTCTATTAATGTTTAATTTGTTATTCAACAATAACACCAATAATTTCAGCCAATGTGTTTGTGCATTATTTATAAACTTTATAGCGTAGATAATAAGGATTAGTTTACTCAATGCTGTGAGAACCTTGAGATCGCTCTACGAAAACACATGAGAATAGAACTCTGTCACGTGTCTGGTTCAATCACGTTATACTACAGTTGCTTTTATCTATGGTTTGTAGGCGGTAGTATATTATCGTAGAGGAGGTTCCCAATTCGACTGTATTGTTTGTTATCCATTATTCCGACAATAAATGAAGTGATTTCAATGTATTTTGCATTTTGCAGGTCTTCGCAGGTAGCCATTGAATTTTCATTCCTATAAATCATTCATTATTTGTGGAAGGTTGGCGTGGTATGGGGGGCATGTCATGAGGAGGGATGAGAATCATATAACGACAAGTGATGAGTATGAATGTGGATGGATATACCGGTAAGGGTAGGCCTAAAGCGGGTATCACACTACACGGCATTCAGGGCCCGGTAGTTAGGGAGCAAGGCTTGCCGGGACCGTCCGGTCGCCCTAATTAGGGACTCTAACTCTTATTACACCACTCCTAGTTATGGTAAGGGACCCTGACTACCGTGTAGTGTGATATCCGTTTAAGAAAAGATGGATGGACTGTGTGAATGCGGATATGTTCGTGAAAGAAGTCTGATATGACGAGTGATAGAGGGAAATGGAAGAAAGAAACATGTTCTGCCGACCCCACTAAGTGGGATAAGGGCAGGAAGAAGAAGACATCATTCATTATTTACTTGCCCATATCCCAGTCAGGCAGGCCTAGAATCAATTTCATGAGTCAGATAAAAGAGAAGATCGCTGTCATGTCGTATAAAGAAGTAGAGGAATCCGCATTGGAAAGGGAGAGGTGGAGGAAGTTGCATTATTGCACCGACAAGAGCTGATCTCTTAAAGGAGAACGGGCAGGCATGTATGAAGCGCCGCCCAAGTCAAAAAACGATCGCCCGCAGAGTGGACGTATAGTGGAATGGGTAGACCTTCTAAAACACTACATTTGATTGTATGACAGCAAAAAAATCCATCCTACAGAAATCGAGATATTTGCAGTTAAAGGTGGTGACTTTTACCATCATCTTTTTTAACTTACAGGCTTCCCGCAGATAAGCCATTATGGGCATTCGATAGAACTTTAAAAGCACTACATTCGATTGTATGACAGCTAAAAAATCCATCCTGCAGAAGTCGAGATATTCGCAGTTAAAGGTGGTGACTTTTACAATCATCTTTTTTAACTTACAGGCTTCCCGCAGATAAGCCATTATGGGCATTCGATAGAACTTTAAAAGCACTACATTCGATTGTATGACAGCTAAAAAATCCATCCTGCAGAAGTCGAGATATTCGCAGTTAAAGGTGGTGACTTTTACAATCATATTTATTGACTTACAGGCTTCCCGCAGATAAGCCATTATGGGCATTCGATAGAACTTTAAAAGCACTACATTCGATTGTATGACAGCTAAAAAATCCATCCTGCAGAAGTCGAGATATTCGCAGTTAAAGGTGGTGACTTTTACAATCATATTTATTGACTTACAGGCTTCCCGCAGACAAGCCACTATGGGCATTCGATAGAACTTTAGAAGCACTACATTTCATTGTATGACAGCTAAGAAATCCATCCTGCAGAAATCGAGATATTTGCAGTTAAAGGTGGTGACTTTTACCATCATCTTTTTTAACTTACAGGCTTCCCGCAGATAAGCCATTATGGGCATTCGATAGAACTTTAAAAGCACTACATTCGATTGTATGACAGCTAAAAAATCCATCCTGCAGAAGTCGAGATATTCGCAGTTAAAGGTGGTGACTTTTACAATCATATTTATTGACTTACAGGCTTCCCGCAGACAAGCCACTATGGGCATTCGATAGAACTTTAGAAGCACTACATTTCATTGTATGACAGCTAAGAAATCCATCCTGCAGAAATCGAGATATTTGCAGTTAAAGGTGGTGACTTTTACCATCATCTTCTTTAACTTACAGGCTTCCCGCAGATAAGCCACTATGGGCATTCGATAGAACTTTAAAAACACTACATTTCATTGTATGACAGCTAAAAAATCCATCCAGCAGAAATCGAGTTATTTGCAGCTAAAGGTGGTGACCATCATGTTTTTTGACTAACAGGCTTCCCGCAGATAAGCCACTATGGGCATTCGATAGAACTTTAGAAGCACTACATTTCATTGTATGACAGCTAAAAAATCCATCATGCAGAAGTCGAGTTATTTGCAGTTAAAGGTGGTGACCATCATGTTTTTTGACTTACAGGCTTTCCGCAGATAAGCCACTATGGGCATTCGATAGAACTTTAGAAGCACTACATTTCATTGTATGACAACTAAAAAATCCATACTGCAGAAATCGAGTTATTTGCAGTTAAAGGTGGTGACCATCATGTTTTTTGACTTACAGGCTTCCCGCAGATAAGCCACTATGGGCATTCGATAGAACTTTAGAAGCACTACATTTCATTTTATGACAGCTAAAAAATCCATCCTGCAGAAGTCGAGATATTTGGAGTTAAAGGTGGTGACTTTTACCATCATCTTTTTTAACTAAAAGGCTTCCCGCAGATAAGCCACTATGGGCATTCGATAGAACTTTAGAAGCACTACATTTCATTGTATGACAGCTAAGAAATCCATCCTGCAGAAATCGAGATATTTGCAGTTAAAGGTGGTGACTTTTACCATCATCTTCTTTAACTTACAGGCTTCCCGCAGATAAGCCACTATGGGCATTCGATAGAATTTTAAAAACACTACATTTCATTGTATGACAGCTAAGAAATCCATCCTGCAGAAATCGAGTTATTTGCAGTTAAAGGTGGTGACCATCATGTTTTTTGACTTACAGGCTTCCCGCAGATAAGCCACTATAAGCATTCGATAGAACTTTAGAAGCACTACATTTCATTGTATGACAGCTAAAAAATCCATCCTGCAGAAATCGAGATATTTGCAGTTAAATGTGGTGACTTTTACCATCATTTTTTTTGACTTACAGCCTTCCCGCAGATAAGCCACTATGGGCATTCGATAGAACTTTAGAAGCACTACATTTCATTGTATAACAGCTAAAAAAAATCCATCCTGCAGAAGTCGAGATATTTGCAGTCAAAGGTAGTGACTTTTACCATCATACGAGTATTTTTTGACTTACAGGCTTCCCGCAGACAAGCTACTATGGGCATTCAATAGAACTTTAGAAGCACTACATTTGATTGTAAGATATCTCGATTTCTGCAGGATGGATTTTTTAGCTGTCATACAATGAAATGTAGTGCTTCTAAAGTTCTATCGAATGCCTATAGTGGCTTATCTGCGGGAAGCCTGTAAGTCAAAAAACATGATGGTCACCACCTTTAACTGCAAATAACTCGATTTCTGCAGGATGGATTTTTTAGTTGTCATACAATGAAATGTAGTGCTTCTAAAGTTCTATCGAATGCCTATAGTGGCTTATCTGCGGGAAGCCTGTAAATTAAAAAAGATGATGGTCACCACCTTTAACTGCAAATAACTCTATTTCTGCAGGATGGATTTTTTAGCTGTCATAAAATGAAATGTAGTGCTTCTAAAGTTCTATCGAATGCCCATAGTGGCTTATCTGCGGGAAGCCTGTAAGTCAAAAAACATGATGGTCACCACCTTTAACTGCAAATAACTCGATTTCTGCAGGATGGATTTTTTAGTTGTCATACAATGAAATGTAGTGCTTCTAAAGTTCTATCGAATGCCCATAGTGGCTTATCTGCGGGAAGCCTGTAAGTCAAAAAACATGATGGTCACCACCTTTAACTGCAAATAACTCGATTTCTGCAGGATGGATTTTTTAGCTGTCATACAATGAAATGTAGTGCTTCTAAAGTTCTATCGAATGCCCATAGTGGCTTATCTGCGGGAAGCCTGTAAGTCAAAAAACATGATGGTCACCACCTTTAACTGCAAATAACTCGATTTCTGCAGGATGGATTTTTTAGCTGTCATTCAATGAAATGTAGTGCTTCTAAAGTTCTATCGAATGCCCATAGTGGCTTATCTGCGGGAAGCCTGTTAGTCAAAAAACATGATGGTCACCACCTTTAGCTGCAAATAACTCGATTTCTGCTGGATGGATTTTTTAGCTGTCATACAATGAAATGTAGTGTTTTTAAAGTTCTATCGAATGCCCATAGTGGCTTATCTGCGGGAAGCCTGTAAGTTAAAGAAGATGATGGTAAAAGTCACCACCTTTAACTGCAAATATCTCGATTTCTGCAGGATGGATTTCTTAGCTGTCATACAATGAAATGTAGTGCTTCTAAAGTTCTATCGAATGCCCATAGTGGCTTATCTGCGGGAAGCCTTTTAGTTAAAAAAGATGATGGTAAAAGTCACCACCTTTAACTGCAAATATCTCGACTTCTGCAGGATGGATTTTTTAGCTGTTATACAATAAAATGTAGTGCTTTTAAAGTTCTATCGAATGCCTATAGTGGCTTATCTGCGGGAAGCCTGTAAGTCAAAAAACATGATGGTCACCACCTTTAACTGCAAATAACTCGATTTCTGTAGGATGGATTTTTTAGCTGTCATACAATGAAATGTAGTGCTTCTAAAGTTCTATCGAATGCCCATAGTGGCTTATCTGCGGGAAGCCTGTAAGTCAAAAAACATGATGGTCACCACCTTTAACTGCAAATAACTCGATTTCTGCAGGATGGATTTTTTAGCTGTCATACAATGAAATGTAGTGCTTCTAAAGTTCTATCGAATGCCCATAGTGGCTTATCTGCGGGAAGCCTGTAAGTCAAAAAACATGATGGTAAGAGTCACCACATTTAACTGCAAATATTTCGATTTCTGTAGGATGGATTTTTTAGCTGTCATACAATGAAATGGAGTGTTTTTGAAGGTCTACCCATTCCACCATACGCCCACTCTGCGGGCGATAGTTTTTTGATTTGGGCGGGGATGCCCATTCTCCTTTGATGATGATGATGATCCCAGTCACGTGTTCTCTTCTTCCACACTCCCCTATCAATCGTCTTCTCTGAATACATTCATATACATTACTGCTAAAATAACAACCCTAGCGTTGTCGGGTAAAAGCGTCTAGCCATGAAATCTTACGCAGTGATTTCGAGGAAGAAAATGCGTCGAAACACGTAGGTACGTATAGTTAAACTATTTGGTTAAATGCCAGTTTCTAAAATAAGGGAACTATTCCAACATTGTTTGCATGTTTTTATTGTTTACAGGTGGCTTAGCATGAACTATTATTTCCAGGCAGTTTTTGAACTGCATGGCAATTTTGGCATGAAGAAACGAATCTGAAATGCCGGCGCCTATCATGCTCTCTCGCTTGCACATTAGTACAGTCACGAATGTGCAAGCGAGAGAGCATGATAAGTTGCGAGCTGCGACGTTTCTATAATGAACCGAATTATTCGAAATTGACATTTAAAATTGAAAACGATAGTGGCCTCAACAAGGCAAGTTGAAAGAAGCGAGACACTACCTTTTTCTCGAAGCGTATTTTTAACCGGTACAGTTTCGGTACAGTTGTTAGAAAGCTGAATTTATCACTCAAAATTCAGCATAAACCAGAGCTCTGAGAGCTCATCTCTGCTCAAAGTCAAAAAGCATTTATTCAGTAGGACCGCTGGGATCACTTTGAATCGTCTTCAAAACTAGGTGATTTCACTCCTGTTCCTTCGCGACCAATACCGTAGAGACCTCATACCTTTACGGCCTTACTAATAAACGCAGCAGTTATGAAAGGAATAACCACACAATTAATTAATGCAACGTTATAGCCGTTTGAGTAAATCAAAGTCATAAATCATTTATTCAGTAGGACCGCTGGGATCACTTAGAATAAGAACTTCGCAACTAAATAAATGGAATATTTTTGGAGATAGCTCGTGACTAAATGCGATTCAGAGTCCCCCCCAAATGGGAGGCCGTTCTAGTTTAAGATACAGACTTTTCACACGCAGGCCCTTATTACGAAAACATTGGAAGCGGCCGACCGACCTTCATGTTATGTTATCTATCTCTTCGCATGCACAATTTCTAGAAATACAAAGTTAGATAGATAAAAGTTTTATTTGACACAACATTACACAGACAAAGTAACCAGAAGGAAGCAAGTACAAAACAAATGAAACAGAAAAATATTAAACAAACGATACAAAAAACACGAGAAAATAAACAAACAAAAAAATTGGTTGTCTGTAAAGTCGGTTTATTGACGATAGTTGAACGTGACAACGTTTGTGCTTCTTTGTCGCTCGTTCCGCGCTCTCGCTTGTACTTCAAGCCTTACATGGAACGCCTCAGAGCGAGGTAACGCCGCATTTTTTCGTGCGTGCAGCCGGCTCTATCGAATTATAAGACGTTGTCACGTCAAAAATATTTAAAAAAAACACGAAGATTTATGCGCAGAAGGTGCCTAATCTAATAGGTAGGTACCTACCTACAAAGGTGGATACAGAGGTCCGTGCTGTGGTGGGTCAAAAAGGTCCAGTCTCAGCTTAATATTACTCAAGGCCTGACGGCACAGAGTAACGCTGATTTTCAAACTGTGCCTGAGGAAAGGTGACTCCACGAACAGAAAGTTCATGGAGCTAGATCTTTATCTACATCTACGAGCGCTTCTAGCCGAAGTGTAGCTCTCTTAGTCGTTCTTGATAGATCGTCGAAGTCATGCAACGTTTTAAAGGATCCGTATGGGTACCGCCAGTGGCATTCCATGCGCTTCCATGCGTCAGAGGGCACGTTAAATTGTCAGTCCCGGCTATTTAAGTATAAGCCATGACTGTGGTCTTACGGCGGCCTAAAAGCTCCGTCACCAGTACTCCGGCAACAGCCCAAGCTGAGGCTCGTGCAGTCGTACCTATTAGAGGTGCCCTTGCGCATGTTGCCGTAATCTCTCTAGGCGCCTCGGCACCTTCAGTGCTCGTCATAGTCCAGTAATACTAGGCCCACTTGGGCCCTCCAAAAAAAATTGATGTTGCTAATACAGGATGAGGTAACGCAAAAGTCATGACATTTTTATATCCGAAAGATCAGATTGTTATTGTCGGACCTACCCTTGCAGCGGCGATGGGCTTGCAACCTGTCACGTATGGAATACTAACTTCTGCAAGATGTGGGCATGTATCAAATATGTATTTGTACATGCCTCTGACTACCCCCTTAGACATCTTCAAAGGATCTGGAATATAAAGATCTGAGAGAATGTCTACCGCGCCTTGGGGATACAGTCGTGACCCTGTTTACGTTTTTTACCCTTCAGAAGTAAACAACAGTTGGCTTGAAATAGCAGAGTTATAATTACTGCAAGGCTCAATCTAAATAATATTTATGCGACCATTAGTTCAGCTTTGCCAATTATTGAGTGCAAGGTTTGTATTAGAGACTGATTGGTAAATATCGAAGCGAATATATGACAATAGGATATTGAAAATGGTAAGGAAATATCTAGTACTACGCTAATCTATTCTCAAACAAAGGTTTATAATCAATTAAAATTTACAGCAAGATGAAATTTTTGTAGCCTGTTTACAAGCCTCTTTAGAAATCGATTGAATTCATACTTATTTCTTTGCGATCTATATGAGTGTTAAACATAATTTAGACGAATGTGAGTGCCTACTCAAACCTAATATGGTTTTCAGGCACAATATCAATAGAAATTATGTAGTCTGTATACTGAAAAAAAAAAAAAAAAAAAAAAAAAAATATAGGACCACCTATAGAGCCCTTTGAAACTAAAAATAATTTTGTAAATAGCGAGAGTAAGTATACTCCTTACTCAAGAATTTTGCAAGTCAGTCCATCATTGAAGGAGATATAACCGCCGAACATAGAATCTCATACTTTTTAGAACGGTTAATGTGCGTATAGGATTTTTTTTTTTAAGAAGACAAGGATACACTAATGAGTATGAACTGTACAAAGGGGTGGTAGATGTAGAATTCTTGGTAGTGTAGTTGATATAAGAAAAAAACTAAGAACACCATGATTGCGAAATTTCAAGGACAATAAAAAATTTCTTGCAACAATCCTATACCGTAACCGTTGTATAAACTTTATTTATTGCAATGCCGATTATTTGAACGACCTTCGATACTATCGATTGAATGATTTCCGTGCGATAGTAGGCTAGTTTTGTTATTGTTTTTGGTGACACGTGTGGAGTTGCTTACGACGATCCAGGGGGCCACGAAAATATCATCGACAAAATGTGTTACAGTAACTATGGTAACGCAATTACACTTTCAATACGAATATAACCTATCATTACTATGCTCTACCAAGTGCCAGACAACTTGAAAATAGTATGCTACAAACGGTATAACAAGTAGATAAGGATTGTTTAAAGTTAAAACTTTGGATGCCTTAGTTCAGTGACGACTCACCAGCTCCTAAACTTACTTTGACGAACCTCACAGTTTGACTGACTTTCCACTGGCCTACTTAGTTTTCAGATGAATCACTTAAAAGAAAGCTAGACCCTAAACAGTTTCCCTGGTTTTCACGGTATTGGACGCGAAGGAACAGGAGTAGAAGCACCTTGTTTTAGGGCTATTCAAACTCAGAACTAAAGAACGCAGCGGTCCTACTGAATAAATGCCTTTTGACTTTGACTAAAAAATCCGCCGCCAGAGTTTACCACAAGCTCTTTTTAAGATTTTAGGAGGCCATTCTTGCAGGCAGTATAAAAGTAGCCAGCTCAAGGCGTCAAGACATTGAAGGATAGCCTACAAGGTTACCCAACAAAGGACCGAGGTAAGCAACTTTTAAAAGTCATATGAGCTTGTTGGCCAGCCCTGATGAGAGTTCATAGGCGCGAGGGCCTTACAGATCCTACTAATCTATACTATAATATTATAAAGAGGAAAGATTTGTTTGTTTGTTTGTAATGAATAGGCTCCGAAACTACTAGACTGATTTGAAAAATTCATTCACCAATAGAATCCTACATTATCCCTGATGAACATAGGCTATGCTTATCCCGGGGAAGTGAGGTTTCCCCGAGGGATCGGCGGCGGACAGCTAGTATTATATATGCGAAAGTTGGTGAGGATGTACATTGTACAGTGGCTTGTGACTCTTTCACGTTAAAACTGGTGAATGGGTTTAAATTTAATTTGTCACAAATATAGATGACAATCTGGAATAGCGAATAGGCTACTTTTTATCCCAGAAGTATTCTCGAGAGTTTTCTTTTCACCCATAATCCCATTTGCAATAAACATTTTAAGTAACAAATGATGAAATGTTATTGTCAAGGTAACGCTCAATGCACTCCATCTTATCTTGAAGCAAAGGGGTTGGAGCACCTGAAGTGGAAGCAGACGACCGGACAGATAGTAACTCGAGTTGAGTGATATCAAGAGGCGTACATTATGCAAGATCGTTTAGTTTGCATGGAAAAACACGTTAATGTATGCCTTGGGGCTTCAATCTGAATTTCATATTCTGATTTCAGCATGTATGGCTTTAGATTATTGAATCAGGCTAATTTTTATCCCGGCTGAAATAAGAATCTTAAATTCAGATTATTCTTTTGAGAAAGCCCCGCAATTCCATACATTAACGCCTTCTGCCACACACATACCGAGAAATTCATCATTTGAAAAAATCTGTTCAGGATGTATGTGGCCGACCAAAGTGAGGTATTTCCGAGGGACCGCGTGTTTCACTTCACTGTTAAATTGTACGTAGCCTAAAACATGATTGGTATATCTCCTAATACACACATTTATATACATGATACCTACATTGGATTGTGTAGAGCTCAGTGATAAACATGTATTGCTGACTAGCGTTAATTAAATAAAAACCTGCTTTCAAGTTGAACAATAAATGAGCAAGTAAACGAAGAAGCTAAGTACGCCGAGTGTCGAGTGTAATAAAATAAAAAGTTCTATATAAATGCGATATAAAACACGTATTGCCAAGTGCTATGCGTTGGCATATGGCAGTGAATTCAAGCCTTATCTGTAGGCATTATTTTATTCTAATCGCAATATGTAATACTCGAACGAAAAACAATTGATAACAAGACGTAACGCACGACTTATCCTGATAAATCGCAAAAATGCGCTTGTGAACACCGAGAGAAGTATTCACAATATTTGTGTCACCAGAACAAATTAAAAACCATACACAGCGTACATAAACACCGGCGATAAGCACTAACGAAACGTCAATCCAACTGGCAAAGTTCACAAAGCAATCACTGTTCGAAAATAGAACACAGGTGTCCAAAATGACAATAATATTTGAAAAAATAATATTTAGAAAGAATTCCAAAAATAATTCGCGCGAGAGACGCGCGACCGTCCACGGCACGACTGGTCGGAACACTGACGTAGTGATGTGACACGGTTGGAAACGTGATTCGAATCGGATTAAACGATTAATGAGTTAAAATGAGTCGATTATTTATGCGCGCACGTATCGCGTTGTTTAGTAGACGCGAGTTTTAGTTTTCTAATACATTTGTGATGAGTTTAAATTCAGAACGAGTCACTAAACAAAGCACGCTATCTGATTTTACTCAGGTTTCTATCAATGTAGCTATTTCTGTTAAAGAATTTTATTTATGATCGATTGAGAAGAAAACAAAGTTTGTAGTATGGTAGGTCAAGATGAAGTTGGGCGGAAGCCATATTTCTCATCGCATTACATTGCAGCATTAGATCTTTATTGCACCTGTCGTAAAATATTTTGGCCGTAACATTATTGAATACAATATTGCTATAGATAGTTCTGATTTCTTTCAAATGGGAATAAGATATTACGATTAAATATCACATCGGATTATCGTCAAAATCTTGACGATAAACCGACTTTTTTTTATCGAACACAAAAAAATCGATAGAGTACATCACTATTCATAAAACAATAATAAACTCGACACGTATTATTCGTATGGAAACGTGTTTTTGCGCAGAGGCCGGCGAGCACGATGACCATTGTTGCGGAAAACTGTAGGACAAACTGAATGGTAACAATGAACGATAAGCTATTTAAATGCACATTAGAGGCAGCATAACAGATGTGTATGTAGATATAATGTTGTAAACATTATTCTGTTATTTAGAAAATAGGGCAGAACAGTGTCGTTAAAGATTGAAGATCCATTACAGATATGCACTGATGTGAATAAAAATAATTTGATAGTTAAAAAACCCTTTGCAGTCGGATATAGCTGTTATAAACTGAAATAATGCAAAGAATTCAACGAAAGTAAAAATAACCAATTTAGTTGGTACAATTAATACGTGATGTAACATTTCATAAAAATGTCTCAGATTTTCCAAAATCATGGTCATTGCACACCCGATTATACCGTCACCAAGCGCAGTAAATCTAACTAACTGCTCTGCGCCATCTTAAAATGGATCATAACTGAGTTAACTTAAGAGCTATTTTCCAATATCAACTGGCGTGTTTCGATATCGTATGTAGGTAGAAAATTACAAAAATTTAACACAAATTGTGAATACCACTGAAGTTTAACAACTTGGTTTGTCAACATTTTATTAGAGAGATATTAATTAACAAATATCTCGAACGCTGTTGGCTAGGTCTTGGTACATAATAATTACGTTTTAAAACTAAAAGAAAAACCGACTTCAATGTTCGACTCTACACGCGGCGTGTCTATATCGTCAGTTTGACATAATGCATAGAGTCTTAGACTTATCTGTCGATTCGATTTACAATGGCTAGGAGGGAAGGTTTTTAGAGTTTTACGGGAAACCTATCAAACCCTCAGGCATAAAATTTATATGGGATCACCTCTGGAGCATACCCTTTCAAACAAAAAAAAATTTGAAAATCGGTCCACAATTGGCGGAGTAATCGCGTAACAAGATACAAAAAAAAAAAAACATACAGGCGAATTGAGAACCTCCTCCTTTTTTTGAAGTCGGTTAAAAATATTCTTTATTTCTGTAATTTACATATCTAAGACAATGACACCGGTATTCACAAGCATCACTATGACGTTTCACAGTGCGCGCGGACGCACAGCGTCTCAAAATGAGTATTGATTTTTGGGACTCAGTGGGTCCGCGCACAATGTGAGACCTCATAGAGTCTATTCAAAAAGAGAACCGTCGTGGTGCTATGGTGAACTTACATTAAGATTTTTAGCTGGAAACCCAATCCAGCTGTCAAGTGTCATTTTCGACTCGATAAATTATTGTTTATCTTGTTAATGTGTTAATTATTGGATTCATTATGTCGAAAAGAGGAAAAGCGTTACGCAGCTCTGTGAGCAAGTATCAAATACTTTTAGTCCATTGACAATACATACAGAGCAATGTTGCCAACGCAACAAAATTAGTAAATTAGCACACGGGCGCCCTCAATTCCTAAGACGCTTTTTTTTTCTTTTTGAACAGACTCTAGTAATGTTTGTGCTACCGGTGTGAGTTTCTTGATTGTTCTAAGACTAGGTTGGATTTGGATCCAGTAGATGTCGCTGTTGATATTGAGAATTTTTTTAATGCATTTTACGTTTTTTTAATAATGAAGGAACAGGAGTAAAATCACCTAGTTTTAAGACGTTTCAAAGTGATCCCAGCGGTCCTACTGAATAAATGCTTTTTGACTTTGACTTTGACTTTAAGGGTCGGCTCTTGACCTCGAAACTTTCACATGCAAGAATGAGGTATACGATGGAGCGAGCCTACCCAGAAGGTGCCAATTAACTCTCTTAAAAAACAACAGGAAAAAACCCTATTTGTCGAAAAAAAACCCTGTTTATCGAACCAGAGTGGAGGATTTGAAGTGCGCCAAATAGTCGATGAATTTCCCGGTCAAACAAGAATGTTCACATGGCAAATTGAACTTTTTTGGTTCTACGACATGCCGCCGGTTTCTTCACGATGTTTTCTTTCACCGTTTCAGTTTCGAGGCATAGAGCAATTTGAGGACAGAATACAAATACAAATGGTTTATTCATCAACTTTAAGTAACAAAAATTAACTATGTTGGATAGCTCCTTTTAAGTATAAAATACCTGTATTAGGAGAATATCGCTCTTCCAATTTGTGGCTTATAAGATAACAGTGGTGTTTTAACAAGCATTTAAACATTTCTATAAAACATAAAATAATTTCTACATAAAAGTTATTCTTTTCGTGTTTAATTTTAATAGCTCATTGGTTAATTAGTTAGTGGAAATGCTTGTGGAAACTCTTATTGGTGCACAACCGGATTTGAACCCACGGCCTTACGTCAGCGGGGCCTTCTACTATCCTCGACTTGAGTAAACGTTTAGTTACATTGAGTTGCCGCGCAACGAAACAGCTGCCTCAACGTCTCGGTTCATTGCATAATGCCATTGGAGCAGCTGGATATAATTTTTTCGAAAATATCGTATCCACGTAAAGGGGTTCCCACCTTCCCACCCATGTATAATGTACAATGCAAGCGACATTGACAACATACCTTAGACCAAATTCTGAAATAAAAAAAAAAACAAATTTCCATATTTCGTTATTGACCTAATTTGATTTGATTACTTACTAACAATTAGGCTAAGCATTTTGCTAATATAATATAGTGGACTTGTGAAATCGAAATAAATGATTTGAATTTGAAAATTGTTTATTATTATTATGTTTTTGAAGTGAAAACTTCTTAAGGCGCGTTGGGCATTTATGAGATGAGAATAAATTCTTGGATTCACCTCGAAAAGGTCGCTGGTAGGTGCTCACCGACACCTACCAGTAGCGCCATCTAGTTCTGTACTCGGTAAACTTTTACAGCAATATTTTTTACATTTCTGAAAGCTCATTTTATAATTAAACGAGTGAAGTCATTATCTTTCGATATTTTTCTATTTCCTGACGATTCCTAGGCACCTAATTGTTCAAGTTTTTTACTTATCTCGGCACTCCCGGGAGTGACACGGTTTTTTTCGGTCTAAGCGCGTATGGCCTTTGTGTTACGAGCCTCGGTCAGCTTTACTGGACTTTGAACATTGGGCGACAGAATCATACGATTCAAATTATAGATCTGATTGAGAACAAATAACATAACAAAAAATAAAACGACAGCGCGATCTAATTTCTCTCCCTCCTCCTCGAGTTCTCGATTGCTCTCTCTCTCTCTCTCTCTCTCTTCTTTAACACGGTAAAAAAAGGAAGTTTTATCTTTTGTCTGGTGCTCGAACGGAGAAATCATCTCAAAATATCTGCTACATCATTGTGATTGGTCAACTCATGCGAAGTTTCGAGTTCAAATCTACTTCGGCAAACCTTCTTCATACCACTCCACATGGACTGATAACGAAGAAAAATAAGAGTCTTACCTTGACGTTGATCCTGGCCTGTTTGGGTGCCTTCACGATAGCTGGCTTTGGTGGTGGCGGCCTTTCAACCACGACTGGTTCTGTCAAAGATATGTTAGAATTAGCCTGTGTTTCAACAAGTTTTACTGGAATACATCATACAGTTTGTGACTTTTACGTATCAGTAGTGTACTCTTCCCGACATAATTGTGCAGCACTAAGCATGGTCTTGTGCCTCTACTCACAAAAAACCAGGCATAGGTTTTTCATTATAACCCGGCGGAATCTTCAGGTTCAAAGTACCTACACAATGCAGCCAAAAGAAAGAGGCAAAATGTTCTGGGGTTCAACTTGCAATCAGGAAGATTATCGAAGAGTAGTGGTACGAAATAACACTCTATTATAATCAGCCGACATCCACCCACTGGGTATAGGCCTCCTCATTTTCACGCCACTGTTTCCGGTAAAAACACAAAAGAGCATTCAACTTTTACAAAAAGATAATTTATCGAAGAGTAGTGGACACATAATGAGGAGGGATGAAAACCGTGTTACCAAAAGAGTTATGAATGAATGTGGCTGGGGTTATGCAATGCAAGTAGAGGAAGGCCGAAGAAGAAGTGAGAGAGGATACGAATGTGAAGGGAGTGGATAAGCAGTTGACGAGTGATAGGAGTGAGTGGAGGAAGAATACATGTTGTGCTAACCACCACTTAGCGTGGGATAAGGGCAGGAGAATGAGGATGACACTACCAACCTGGTGGCGGTGGTTGAGCCCTGCCCTGCTGCTGCGGCTGCAACGGCGACCGTTTCTCTTCTATAACAGGGGCCGCTGGGGGCGGAACACCTGTGCTGCCTCCTCGGACCTGAAGAATAAAAGGAATGTTAGAAAGAAAGAAAAGAGCATTTACACGATGTAGTTTTTGGCTCGTGTAGGTACTGACAAATGATAGAACGACTTGATTTCGTATAATTTATTAGAAACTCAACGTTTCCTGGCCGCATAAATATTAAGTTCATTCGCGTAATTCCCAATTTCCTCGTGTCCTACAAACCTATCATAATTAATCCATCTGATTACCA
Source organism: Epirrhoe alternata (assembly GCA_963565295.1). NCBI lineage: Eukaryota > Metazoa > Arthropoda > Insecta > Lepidoptera > Geometridae > Epirrhoe > Epirrhoe alternata. Next base: position 3,742,802 of record OY751403.1, read on the forward strand.
TAAGCAAAAGCGAGCATAACCGGTTCTTGCATGGCAGCCCAGTTACAAACACTATGCTAGACTTAAAACCACTGTTTAAACTGTTCTTTTCTTGTCACTAAACTCTAGCACATTAAAACTGACGGCCGTTGGGCAGAATATTTCTCGAGCGGAGACCATACCTAGGCCTTTTACATGTATACTAGATGATTTATACAGCGTCAGGAAGCCACCCTATTATGACCCCTATATGCCTACACAACACACGGACGCTGTTATGCCTGGGACATTGTTTGAGATGGAATAGCCTTGCCCAGCAAAGCTTGGTAGCAAGTAGAAATCTGTGGTCTCTACCTACAGTATACCCTTTTGGGAAAAAAGCCATGTTAGTCTGTATGTATCTAAGATGTCATATTCAATGGCCACAGTAAGAGACACCTTCATAAAATGACATCACTCCCCAGTAAAAACGTTTCGACTGAACAAAAACGCTAAATAAAAATTCATCGGTATTTTTTTGTGGAAAGTATCTCTAAAAGAAATGTAGTGATGATGTACTTTAATCCTTATTGCGTTGGACTATGGTTTAAATTAGAAAGTTTATGATGTGACGAAGATTGTGAGGCCAGAGAATTTGTAGATCGGAGATAGTTGAATGAATATTGTTTCCTTATGGATCTAGACGTGTTCAGACTACAGATTTAATGGATACAATATAGATACTAGCTGCGGTCCTGCGGTGTGACCAGCGGTCCCTCGGGAAACTCTTATTTTTTCGGGATAAAAAGTAGCCTATTTCCTACCCTAGTATACAACCTTTATTAATGCCAAATTTTAGCTTAATCTGTTTAACTAATAAGGCGTGGAAAAGTAACCACGAAGCGTGACCATTAACTAATGACTTATCAACATGATCAATTTTTCCTTCCCCCAATGTTCTATTGTTTGACCGCATTTTGTCTGATGTAACAGTCAGTTCTAAGATGGAACACGCTCTATTCGAGACACCCATATTCTTGTTATTGTAGTTATGTTACTTAGGGAGTTAAAAATTGGGTAGGTATAAATAACCCCTTCGACAATCCCCTGCGTCGGGGATTTTTAGTCCTTTTGTCTAAAAATCCCCTGGCTCCACTCGGATGAGATTATCAGGGGATTTTTAGACAAGAGGTCTAAAAATCCCCTGAATCATTTATTTTAAACATTGATTGAAAACAAATGCATTGCATGGATGCAATTTACATCTTTCTCAATTGATAAAAGCAATAGCTATTTTATTGGACCACTAATCAACCAATCTTAACAGTTAACACCAGCCTTATTATTAAAGCCAATAAATTAATCAGTCCGTAATTAAACAATCCACCAGCTAATCGTGTGTGGAAACGAGATAAAAAACTTCACGGAACAGCGATCAGCATAAGTGGGAGGGAGACAGGTGTCATGAAAAAACAAGCTAGTTTTTGCTACAGCAAGTCCGATGAGTTTCATAAGATGGTGGGCGCTTTACTTTTTGCTGTTTCCGAGCTACGAAAATAGAGTCAATAACATTTTAAACTATTACATAAAAGATGATAGTGATCGGAGCTCCAAAACAAAAATCGCAGACGTTGGGCAACAAGTCGGCAAACTGAAATGGGATTGGGCAAACCACGTTTCGCAAGTCGGATGAGTTGTGGGCACGAACCACCACAGAGTGGATCCCTCGGGACAGGAAACGACCACGCGGCAGACCGCGGCGACGGTGGAGAGACGAACTTGACTCTCACTCTCCTGATTGGACCACATTAGGTGACGATAGAGAGGAGTGGAAGAAAGGAAGGGTGGCCTTTGCCCTGCAGTGGGACACCACGGGCTATTAATAAAAATACATAAAAGATGAAGTAGCCTAATCCATCTCAAACAATGTCCCAGGCACTACAGTCACAGACAGTCCCATTGAGTCAAGTCAAGTCAAAAAGCATTTATTCAGTAGGACCGCTGGGATCACTTAGAATAGTCTTAGAACTAATTTTACTCCTGTTCTTTCGGGACCAATACCGTAAAGAATCAGGGCAACAATCACGGTTTGGGGCCTATCATTCTTTTAGGTGATCCATCTTAAAACTAAAAGTCAAGCTCCAGCGGGGAGCCAGTCAAAGAGAATTGAGGCTCGTCAAAGTAAGTTTAGATGCTCATAAAGTACAAAAAACTAAGTGTGGACTGTGGGCTTATGTTGCCTCCTGCGTCCTGAATGATGCTGTACAAAATAATTATCTAGTACTATACTTACAGCTACACTCAGTCACTAATGGCGATATAAACTAAGCAACGGAATTACCTAGACGTTCGTGACTCTGAGTAACGACATAAGATGTAAAACTTGACATAAAGTTATGTAAAGTTCATTAATAAGGGCCCTAAAGTTTACTCTACGCTAAAACGGACTGGACTGATTCGGAAGAAATTTGAGCTGTGGTGCGCTGCGGGTAACATCATATCTTGCTTGTAATAATACAATAAATGGTAGGAAAACATTTATTTGTTAATCCAAGATAGTGCGAAGACGGGCCCTTGTATCGCTTATCGGTTGCTGACAGTGCTATGGCCCGACAGATAAGTTTATGTTGAGAAACAAGATGGCCACCGATTTTTTCCAGCATATTTTAAACTATTCTCATTAAGAGCTTTCAACAGTTTTCTACGATCGTTGATGAAAATATGTAGGAAAATAATCATAATTTCCTGCCCTTATCCCACTTTTATGTGGGGTCTATCAGATGTCATCTCAACATGCACTTAACAGATTTATATGGGAAATATTATAAAAATGTAAATGCTATAGGTAAAATGTATGTCTAAAATAGCTTTCTGAATTTAGAATACCTATTTGATTGTTATTTTTGGATTAGGTAATAAATCAATAGATACTATAATATTAGTCTAAGCTTTGATAATTCCTTATTGTAAAATATAAACCAATATTCATAAGATTAAATGTATGGAATATTAATTTTAGAATTAGTAATCGTTGATATCATATAATTTGTTCTTAAAACGTAATTGTTTATGAGGTGTGTATTTGTTACAAACGTCCATTGCCTTATAAGGCAATGAAATATGGTCTGAGTATCCGATGTATAACTGTGACGATGGTATTGGTAGAGGGAGACGGCTTCGCAGCCTATAAAAACGATCGAGCGTTTGAGCATCGTTCTCTTTACCATTCAGCTGCCAACTAAGCTAAGTATTTGCTCATGTTTAATTATTCATAGTAGTTGTGTGATATTACCTACCCTTAAAGTATTATAAATGTATCTTATATTTTATTTGTACATAAATTGTGTTCGAAAACCAGGTTGTGTATCTATAAAACAATGGTGTATTGTATAAAAGTATAATTCTTTTAATCTGTGATTCTTTTCTTTATTATCCACTATTAGCTACCCTATTAGGATTTAATATTATCTTTATAAAGGAAATAGATCCCTAGGTAGTTAAATTAGGATTTTCCTGGGATCTTATAACTTCTTCTAATGAATAGAGCCATCCTAATCTAACATCAGAAGAAGGGATATGAACTACCTACATTATGTGCCTTACTAAAATTTTACTTTTTCTAGATGGACGACGCCCCCTGTCTTACAACAACTTCTTCGAGCCATCAAACATGCCGTTTTCGGCAGCCACCGAAAAGATGACGTTGTCCTGCCGACATTCGACCTGACCACGAGTCTCCTGGGCACCGCGGCATGGTGCAACAGCATCGAGGCTTTCTCGACAGAAATTGGTTGGAGCAACACCGCAGCCGCCGCAAGGGCGGGTAAGCTTCTGAAAATCATAGTTCTAGACAATGTGATCCTACAGAGGGTCGTTCGTGGCAAAATTTACGCACCGAGTTGTCAGCTTTTGTACACTTCCGTTTCTGCAAATTCATATTTTAAACATGCTAAGAATAAGATTTGGTAATTTAGTAACATAATATTTATAGCTTTTGAAGAGTTGCAATTCAAAGTCAAAATCGTAGGTATGTGGCGTTTCTGATCTAAATGTAAAAAATGGCATGTTATAACAGCAGTGTCAAAACCACTTCCGTATTTAATAAGCTTCTTCACGTCATACGTAAAATCTAATAAAAAACGTCCATTGGAGCAAAGCGGTAGATCAACTTATTGATACGGATAGTAGCATAACTATGGAGTCTAGCAAAACGTTGTGGTTGTAACATTACTTCGCATTTTTCTCGTATATGGTACCATAGATGAATGTAGTTTGCAGGTATTTGCTAAAGTGAAGGTACCAGTTCGATTTCAAGATTTATGTATTGAGCTTGTTATTTTCGTTGTTAAGGATACTGATTGCAATGTGGTTAAATCAACAATGTCTAAGGGAGATTTGTCAAGATTAGCCCGCTGGTAGATGTACTTCGTACAAATAGCCTGTTGAGAGGTAGGTTGGGTGACCAGCAAGATCGTATCCATAGAGGACCTGAAACTTATAATATCAAGTTCAATTGAGATTTACAGAGTACAGTTAATAATAGTTTGACTACTCTAGTCGCCGCGCGTTTTCGTCAGCGCGATCTAGCATTTGACCATTTTTAATCACGCCATCTAGCGGTAAATTTTTGAACTTATTATAGAACATTTTGTTAAAATGCGTCAGACAGTAGACTTTTAAGACTTGCAAGACTTCCAGTTTAAATCTAAATAAAAGGGCAAATTCATTAGTGAGTAGAAATTAGCATTTGCAAGCAGAGATCTGATTGAGTCCTCAACTACATAGATTTCTAAGTTTATTCTCAGAAGTAAATATCATAAATGTGTCCAATGACACCGAGAGATAACATTCACGGTTGAAAAATGCTGAACCACGTCTCACTGTAGAAACAGATGATTTACATTCTAACCAATATTTATGAAAAATGATTAAGTAGTTACATTACAAAACAAACCCCAGTGCTGAGCGTAGGAAGGATGTTTATTCCAAGAGTATATAGGTTGAGTATATCCAAATTATTCCATTATGTAGGTACACCCAATAAATAAAACAGCTGTAATAGGTACCATTTCATAACATACATTTAGACTGTACTGGCCCCTTTTCATTAAGCAATGAACAGGTTGAACATTACGTAGCAATATAAATTAATATGTTATGTAGGTACTACTTATCTGTAATGATTCGTCAGATTGGCCAAACGAACAATTTAAGGTAGGTACCACAGTCTTATCAATACTAATGTCCAAAATCTACTGGGTTTTCTCCGTTAGATCTTCAGGTAGTACTTAGGTAGTGTTTCGAAGCCTATGTGTTATGTTTGTCCGAACACTAAGTTCATTATTGTGTTTATATTCGTGGCGTTTATTAGTTGTTGTGGAAACTAATAAATAGCTGTTGTACAAGCCCGTCTAAATGAGGTTCGTGTCAAAGGTAGCTTATAACCAGGTATAGGATATACTTACGTTTTGATCAAGAATTTATATTGTAGGTAATTTAGTACTTATACGTTAGTCAAGCAAGATCATATTAGGCGTAATGAAAAATTAGCACCGAAATTCAAGTGACCTTATGCGATTATTTCAACTCACCTCGATGACCGCTATGCTCTAAAAGGCTTAAATAATTGAAGAAATATAATTGTAGCAAAAGAGAAATTATGGTTTTGGGCAGGAGAATGGTTGGAAGAAAACATTGCTGTTAAAAACGCCATGTGATTAATACTAGGTACTAGGTACCTACATGTAAAATTATTATTTAAAAAAGAGTTTATGTTCAGAATTTTAATTATGAATATTAATATGATCTACAGTTATTTTGTATCTGGTCTGGGTGTTTCCATGTATAACATGTATGTATTGACAAACAAAAAGTATATAAGAAGTATATCAGTCAGTACCCATAGCACAAGCTGACTCTCTGACTTTGGGGCTAGGTGATGGTCCAGCAATATTTATTTATTATTTCTTATTACTACTCAAATTCGAGGTATATAATAGGTATGTATGTACAATGACTACTGTTTGTGAACGATTACTTTTGTGCTGAAAAATCTCATCGGGTAAAAATCCGGGCCATTTTATGGTGAAAAGAATATTACATGTCATATTATTTATATTTATTTATCGCTGTGTGGCCTCTTGCTGGGTGCTAATCAGCAAATCGACAGCGGATGGAAGTGAGAAGCACGTTCGGTAGTTGGCTACGCTGTGGGCTTCGAGGCTCGGCTGAAACAGCTCATTGTACAGCGGATGATGGTGTTCAGCAGGAATAGTAGTTGCCCCGCTGTTCTAGCCTCCAATTCCGGGTACTTGGCGCTCCATCAGCAGCGGGTGGAGGTACGCAGTACAATACAGAGTAATTGGCCAGTAAACAAATAAAGTAAAGGGATAAAAGGGTATAAAAACGGGATAATCAGACACTTGTAAATCGTATATACATAATTAAAATGCATCTATCTCATGAAGTGAGATCGATGTGTATAACTGACTAGTATTAATTACCTATCTATTTTGTGTACCAATGTAAAACATAAAGTAAGTACTTTCCTATTAAATACCTCGTATTACATTGAATACATATAATAAATTCACACACACAAACATACACCACACACACATTTTATATACTCCTTACATATATACACACACATAAAATATGTATACACACTTACACATACACAAATCATTTGATACCTACCACTAAAATACACTTAACAACGATACATACCCTAACGCTTTTGTCCTTGTATAGAGGTAAAATTTGAAAATGCACATCACACCCATGTAATAAAAAGTACCTATCACTATCGAACAGTGTAGCTGCGGTAACTGTAATATAAATCCAATGTTGGTCACCACGACACAGGGTATCCTAGTGTGGCGACCAAAGTTAGCGTAAATTATACGTAAGTAAGCCTCGTTTATTCATACCTTAAGATATATAATGTGTATTGTTTACTTTGTATTCTGCTGTTTGGAAACATATAAATAAATAATTTATTTATTTATAACTATATATATAATATTATAATAGCTGTGAGTAAAAATGTACTCGAATGATGACCCAAATTGAAATTTTGTAAAATAGTGGCAAGAAAAATGATTGTGTACTAAACTATAAAAAGCTACTTCGAGACGAAGTATAGGTCAAGATTGGCCGTAACAGATTTATATGGGAAATATTATAAAAATGTAAATGCTATAGGTAAAATGTATGTCTAAAATAGCTTTCTGAATTTAGAATACCTATTTGATTGTTATTTTTGGATTAGGTAATAAATCAATAGATACTATAATATTAGTCTAAGCTTTGATAATTCCTTATTGTAAAATATAAACCAATATTCATAAGATTAAATGTATGGAATATTAATTTTAGAATTAGTAATCGTTGATATCATATAATTTGTTCTTAAAACGTAATTGTTTATGAGGTGTGTATTTGTTACAAACGTCCATTGCCTTATAAGGCAATGAAATATGGTCTGAGTATCCGATGTATAACTGTGACGATGGTATTGGTAGAGGGAGACGGCTTCGCAGCCTATAAAAACGATCGAGCGTTTGAGCATCGTTCTCTTTACCATTCAGCTGCCAACTAAGCTAAGTATTTGCTCATGTTTAATTATTCATAGTAGTTGTGTGATATTACCTACCCTTAAAGTATTATAAATGTATCTTATATTTTATTTGTACATAAATTGTGTTCGAAAACCAGGTTGTGTATCTATAAAACAATGGTGTATTGTATAAAAGTATAATTCTTTTAATCTGTGATTCTTTTCTTTATTATCCACTATTAGCTACCCTATTAGGATTTAATATTATCTTTATAAAGGAAATAGATCCCTAGGTAGTTAAATTAGGATTTTCCTGGGATCTTATAACTTCTTCTAATGAATAGAGCCATCCTAATCTAACACACTCCTTTCTTACCCATATCCCCCTCCACACAGTCCATCCATCTTTTCTTTGGTCTGCCTCTTCTGCTACATCCCTCCACATTCAAACCTAACATTCTTCTCGTTACATAACCCTCTTCCCTCCTCATAACATGCCCTTACCACGACAACCTATTCCTCCTCAACTTATCCGTCACTGGCGCAACTTTCAAACTTCCTCTAATATAACTCATTCCTGATTTTGTCCATTCTCGTAACTCCACACATTCATCTCCACATTCGCATTTCCGCAACATGTACTCTTTCTTTCATCCGTCTCTTTGGTTGCCCAACACTCTATAATATAATAACTATGAGTCGGTAGTTAGAGTCAAGTCCTTAATGGTGTGCTTAATACGTAAATATTTACTCTACGATAGGTAAATACAGATTCAAGTATGTAGTGCTTAATTAATAGGTAATTGTTATTTTATTACATTTGAACGAAACTACGATAAAATGCCGTGATTCAGAGACGTTATCGTCCGCGTACCGTTATACGACTGATATAGAAACCACCAATAACACGATAATTAGTAGTCTAATTGACGGGTATGTATTAGCAGCTGATATGTGTGTACATTTGTATATCTCACGGCGGGTTAGTCCTTTTTTTTAACCCCCGACGCAAAAAGAGGGGTGTTATAAGTTCAACGTGTCCGTGTATCTGTGGTATCGTAGCTCCCAAACGGATGAAGCAATTTTCGTTTAGTATTTTTTGTGTCATAGACAATTTTACCACGAGTGTTCTTAGCCATGCATGTTTCATTAAAATCTGTTCAGCCGTTTGAAAATCATCAGCTCTTTTCTAGTTGATGGAGGATCTGACTAACTTCCTTATATCCGATCGATTCGAAATTTGGTACTTCAATGATATTGAATACGGTCGGGGGCTGCTCACAATTTTTGATTTTTGTTATTGTGTTTCTAGTACCCTAATCCAATCGGTCTAGCTAGGCTAGCAACAAAATTATATGGTTGTACTTCTTATCAAACCTCAAATTCGTTTCAACCAAATAATTACACGCACATTAGTACTCAACGGGAATAACTGTTGGCTAGAGCATGGACAATCAATTGAGTACAGTTGTACCGTACAATAATTTTTAATTCATACATACATGTAAATTACGTCCTTCCCCGTAGGCACAGTCCGGACACAGTAAACTCAATACTGGGCCCATACGCGGTATATTAGCGACACAGGTAAGTTCGTACAAGTTACCGGGCAAGTCTGGTGACGGAGTCCTTAAAGCTCGTGGCAACGAATAGTCGTTGCCACGAGCTTTAAGGACTCCGTCCAGTCCTTAAAGCTCTCGTCGTGGCAACGAATAGTCGTTGCAACGACGAGAGCTTTAAGGACTCCGTGTGTCGTTCCTAGCTCTATAGCTAGGAACGACACACGGAGTCCTTGAATTTAACGTGGCCTCCGAAGCACATAAGCGAAGCGAGTTCATAATGTGTCTTGCGGTCACTCATTTTCTACTATGATCGCACAGATGGCCGCTTAACTTCGACGATCTATCAAGAACAACCAAGAGCGCTTCAAGCTAGTGTCGCGCTGTAACGCGCTCCTCGCTCGAAAGTCAATCACGAACTCGATAGCCAGGGAGAGTCCACGTTATACGCAGTACTATTAGATTTTACACACTAACAATAAAAGTGATGGAATCTGGCTTAGTGTGAAACACTTGTGCTAATAAGAGCAATAAGTTTTAGCGGAAGTATATCCCTCGCACATGACAAACGTTCCAAGGTCAACCACGAAGACAATTCGTATAATCAAGGAGGCGTAGTGTGACGTGCGTTGAATCGTTTCCGTAAGTCATTGAGAATGTTTGAATAGTATCCACTGAAATTACTGAAAAACTGAATGGGTGTCCAACGCAAGACGTCCGCGCGGCAGACCACCACGGAGATGGCGGGACGAGTTAGATATGCATCTTCCCGATTGGCCCACTGCAGCCATGGATAGGAAAAACTGGAAAAAGGGGAGGGAGGCCTTTGCCCTGCAGTGGGACAATACAGGCTGAAATAATAATAATAACAGTATCCACTGGACTCTAGTTTTGTGAATGATAATAGCACCCAACCACATGCATAGTCTTGACACACTAGAATACCCTGTGTCGTATACAGGGTGTAAAAGGACTGCTACCGAAAACTGAGGGGTTCCAATCAGACCATGATACTAAACATATTTAGCGAAAAAAAACGCAAAAAAAAATCTTGACTTAGCTTCGTCATGTTATGTTATTTTCGGTTATTTACTAATAGTACGACATAATGAGACCATACATACCTAATGATTTCGTTTATTAATGAAAAAAACAATTTAAACTCAATATCCAGCAATCTACGTAAAACAATGCGCCCAGAACATACGCAAATAGTACTCTTCAAACGCTGTTTTCTCCGGATATAACGTTTTTTTCGGAAAATACTTTTGGATTTAGTTTTGTGTTGGGATGCTGTACCTACCCCTTTCGGCTTCGGTAGACGTCTTTTTACACCCTGTAAGGTATCAGAAATAATGACCATGGCACCACAAAGAACTTGGAACTATAGGTAGATCATAGCCTGGTATTAAAGCTATTTAAAATCTTGGTAAAGCAAGTAAAGTGGGCGGAAGCTAGTGTATAAAGCTTAAGCGTGGTGCAGACATTCTATTTCCTGAGCAAACCTTCCCCGACACACAAGTTCCCTTGAACGCGACCTGTCCTTGACCTATGTTTCTATAGACGCGTCATTACTTATCTCTCAAATTATCAAAACGAAAGTGACAGACATTGTATAGCGTTCTTCTCGATTATCATATAAAAATTTTTGAAAAAAAAATTGAACCGACTTCACACACAAATAGACACTAAGAACCTTCTATGTACCTACACTAAAAAGAGAAAAATAAGAATATACACATGCAATTATTACTTATAGTATTCAAATAATAAATTATTATGTTATATTATATTTGAAGTCGGTGCCAACTACCTATGCATTTACATCTAAGAAGAAATTACGAGTACCTACAATAGAACTTGGGTGCAAAATTGTATGGAGTAGTTAGAGTAGAATAGTTGGCACCGACTTCAAATATAATATAACATAATAATTTATTATTTGAATACTATAAGTAATAATTGCATGTGTATATTCTTATTTTTATCCGACTTCAAAAAAGGAGGAGGAAAGGGGGAGACTTCAAATATAATATAACATAATAATTTATTAATTGAATACTGTAAATGATAATTATTGCATGTGTATATTCTTATTTTTCTCTTTTTAGTGTAGGTACATAGAAGGTTCTTAGTTCGTTAGGTTGTTTGTGTTATGAGAAGTCGGTTCCATTTTTTTTTCAAAAATTTTTATTCTCTTTTTAGTGTAGGTACATAGAAGGTTCTTAGTGTCTATTTGTGTGTGAAGTCGGTTCAATTTTTTTTTTTTAAATTTTTATTTTTCAATTTTTAGTGTAAATAATATACCTAGTAGGTTAGGTTAGATATTGGAATAGTCAAGATCAAAGAAGTAAGAGTGAGAATCCCTCAGGAATAAAATTATATGGGATCACCTCGAGCGTATTTAAACATGTCAAACTATTCAATGTTTGACTCAGATTTTGTAGTGAGAATGAGGTTTTTTGAGATTTACAGGAAAACTATCAATCTCTCAGGAAAAAAAAGTATGAGGACCACCTAGATATGTATACCCTTTCAAGCAAAAAAAAAATTTTGGAAATCGGTCCACATTTTTCGAAAAGATCGGTGATTTTTTGAGTATTACGGGAAAACTATCAATCCCTCAGGAGTAAAATTTTTATGGGACCACTATGGTAGCATACCCTTTCAAACAAAAAAAAATTTTGGAAATCGGTTTACAACTGACGGAGATATCGATGAACACACATCCAAAAAAAAAAAAAAAAAAAACATACATACACCCGAACATAGAACCTCCTCCTTTTTTTGAAGTCGGTTAATAAAAGGAGAGTTCACGATCTATTCTTTTATTTCACTCATAGTGTAGGTTGTTCATGATAGAACGTGGAAGAAATTAATAAGAATATCTCTGGTAGTTTCGATATTAGACCCACCCATCCATTTCCCAATTCTTACACTTAGATAAGTAAAATTGTGGCTGTTCTATACTTTCAACACCACAATGCTAAGAATAAACTTTTCGTTACGTCACGTCATGTCAAGGTCACCCCACAGAGAAAAGGTCTGCCAGACAGATCTTCGTATTCTGATAAAATGAGTCAAGATTACTACGCGACCTTCCTCGACCTTGGGGTCGAGCAAACCGAGGCAAATATTTTTCAAATCATTTATTTAGTAAAATACACTTTTCCTCACACATCTGGACTTTGGTTGTAGCTGTCGCTCCCGTATCGGCCTTACTAGTCATCTCCGTAAGTGCCGGACCAACCAATCGGACGCTGCATAGATCATCTCTTGTAGATGTAAGTTCCATTTCATAAGTCTAATGTTTCCTACCTACTTATTATACATATATTTTGTTTTCTTTCTCCTTTAGTGATTTGTGCCAAATAAATGTTTATTCTATTCTATTCTGTGTATAAATAAGGCCATTGATTGACAATTTGACACTTTTCCTAAGCTTTTTAAATCATTTATTCGTTTTGTCCTTACTCTTGAAGCAATAAAGTATTGGCGCTGGTATCAAAGTGTATATTAAATCCGAAGCGGATACAAAACAGTTGGGATATATTCGTCCGGTATTTTTAACGAGCTCGTTAAATAATATAACAGAAACAATAACAAACGATTTCTTGTTCGAACTATTCATTTCACGATCATAGGATATCCAAAACTGCATTGCGTATTAATAATTCAAATATTTTTATTCCTTCACCACCCGTGGTCCTTCGGTAATACTCCGGGATAAAAAGTTCCCTCCATGCTATTAAAACCTATCTCTGTGCCAATTTTCGTCCAAAACACTGAATTGTTTTTTGGGGAAATATTGGGAATAGTTTTGCGTCAAAGTAAACAACCCAAACATACGCATTTATTTTATAGTCTAGGACTAATTACCACAATAAAATTATTATTTTAAGCCTGCTTCGTCCCACTGCAGAGGCCTCCCTCCCCTTTCTCCACACCTCTCGATCTTGAGCCAAACTGTGCCAGTGCATGACTGTCGAGATCGTCTCGCCATCTCCGGGGTCTGCCGTGACGCCGCCTGGTATTAGGGGCCCAATCTGTTGTCTGTGGTTGTTATTTTAGCCCAAAGTTTGTCCGGCATCCGAGCCACATGTCACAATAAAATAATATAACATTTTTCTTTTTTCAAATAATCTTGAGTGCCTTAGTCTGAGTGAGAAGATGTCTAGCTTTCCTCAGAGCCATACCTCACCGTGACGCCATGGCGTCGCCAGCTGCATAGCCTCTGGCTACCTTCGGTAGCCAAACGGAATAGCCAGTGGCTTCAGAGATGTAGTCATCAATCCTGTTTTTTTTTTTCTTTTACGAAACAAATTCTTTAGATTTAATAAATCGTAATAAATCCATATAAATAACAGGGTTAGGTTAGGTGCCGCTATTAAATCGTCAACTATCTACTGTACAACCATTATATGCCAGCCTTGAAAGTCTACAACGGTTTATTATAAAAATACATATGTATTTTGTGTACTTATTGAAATCCATATTTGAAATAAATAAATACTGCAAAAAGAGCGTATTTTAAGCGCAGTTCTAGAGCTTGTTTACTTTCTTAACTAGTGCAGAAAACGACACTGTGCAGGGGATCGCCCATTAAAGCACAAGATAGTTAGCAACTTTTTAACCTCCACTACCCTAATATTTTAAATGTATCCCCCGAGTGTGCGGTTAACACTATACAAAATATATAATCTCTACTACCTAGTTTGGTGGAAGCGCTCGTGGCCGTGCTTGCCTAGTCGTTCTTGATAGATCATCGAAGTTAAGCAACGTTCGAAACGGTCTGTAAGGGTCGCCTGTGGCCTTTTCATCTGAGCGCTTCCGTGCTTCAGAGGGCACGTTAAATTGTCGATCCTGGCTAATTATGTCGTCAAGCCATGATGGAGGCCTTAAGGCGGCCTAAAAACTCCGTCACCAGAGTTGGCCAATGACTCATAGGAACTTACTTTACTACCCAATTTGGTGATAATGTGGTGAGGTTTTACACAAACACGTGGTGGTAAAGGCAACCCACACCCCTGGAGATATTTCGCGATTTTTTCGATTGCCTCTGCCTTTCAAGCCTTACGTGGTTATCGGCCGATCTCCACCGCAAGTGGTTATCCATCCATACTAATATTATACATGTGAAAGTAACTCTGTCTATCTGTCTGTTTGTTACCTATTCACGTCCAAACCACTGAACAGATTAGGCTGAAAATTGGCATGGATAAAGGTTGTATCCCAGGGAAGGACATGGGTTACTTTTTATCCGGAAAAATCCCGACTGACCGCGCGGGTTACACCGCGGGAGCGCAGCTAGTCCTATCTAGTTCTTTCTTGGTCTGCCAGTTAAGGTCAAAGACCTGATAAGACATCATCATCACTTCCCTGCCCTTATCCCACTTTCATGTGGGGTCGGCACAACAGGTTTTCCTCTTCCACTCCGCTCTATCAACCGTCATCGTTGAGATGACGGTTGATAGAGCGTTGATAGAACTCACTCCTTTCTTACCCATATCATCCTTTACACAGTCCATCCATCTTTTCTTTGGTCTGCCTCTTCTGCTACATCCCTCCACATTAAAACCTAACATTCTTCTCGTTACATGATTCTCTTCCCTCCTCATAACATGCCCATACCACGACAACCTATTACTCCTCAACTTATCCGTCACTGGCGCAAAGACCTGATAAGACAATCCAACATAAATGCTTATAAACAGCACGACAACAGGCACCATATACATTCAAAACAATCATAAGACGAATGTAACATTGCGTATAAACGAGTTTAAAAATACTATTGGACATTATCCAAACAATTTAACGCGTCGGTGTGTTTAATAAAAAAACCTTTCGTCTGTCTGTAGGTTCTTATACTTCTTAGTAGAGGCGTTTTTGTGGAAGTATTAAGAAACAATAATTGGCTCTGCTTAAACAAGATTGGATATATTATACCACACCATACACATTCCATCTCAAACAATGTCCCAGGCACTACAGCGTTCCGTTCAGTGTAGGCATAAGTTGCCTCCTGACTGACGCTGTATAAATCTATACTAATATTATAAAGAGGAAAGATTTGTTTGTTTGTATGTTTGTTTGGCAGCAATAGAATGGTACCTTATATGGAATAAAAATATTGTATTCTGGTACCCTAGAAACGGGAAAAGAAAACGCGGAAGACAAATTCGAGGGTGGGAAGACGAAATAGTAGAAACAGGAGGGAAAACATGGACCAGGAAAGCACTAAATAGAGAGAGGAATGGAAGGGAATGGAGGAGGCCTTTGCCAAAAGGCAAACAGACCAAGTTGCCGATGTCGACTAAACATGCATGCTATAATTAAGTAATCACTGTAAAAGCTTGTCTGAATAAAGGCTTATCTATCTATGTTTGTTTGAATTGAATAGGCTCCGAAACTACTGGACCGATTTGAAAAATTCTTTCACCATTAGAATCCTACATTATCCCTGATGAACATAGGCTATATTTTATCCCAGGAAAGTGAAGTTTTCCCGAGGGACCGCGGGTAACACCGCGACGGACAGCTAGTGGTTCACATTTTGTGTTTAACAAGCGTGGTTTAACACTTTAAAAATTACAAAATTAAAGGAAGATCAGCGGCTACTGAATAAATGACTTTTACTTTGGAACGCGGGTAACACCGAGGATCATAGCACAGCTAGTATTAAATAAAACACTGTATAAACAAAGTCAGGTGCAAACTACCTCATGCAACAGTGTGAGATCACGTCACGTGTCGATGTTCTAGGAGACGAACTGAGATCGACGCAGATTAATCATCTGACTTCAGAAAGTTTTCATTCATCGAGACGACGATTTTAACTTTGAACTTTGTTAAGTTGAATTCATGAGACTCCTCAACTGGGAAAGAGAGACACCACAAAATAGAAAGATAAGACTACTGAGGTTTTTTGCACTCCTTTCGCAATACTTTCACTACACTACTGTTTCGAAAGTACATACTAGTACTTATAGCGTCTTACCATAGAACGTGACATAAAGTTATTACACCGAATAAATCAAGAATAACCATACATTTTGACAGTTTACATTCCGGAATAACTTTATGTCACGTTCTATGGTAAGACGCATACACTAAAAGAAGAATGATAAGTTTCAGATACCTACGGCTTCACAAATAAACTTGCTATATGTAGTTCCAGGTATAAACTTAACGACATGTTCAGAATTATTACGGGCTGCCTAAAACCCACTAACCTCTCAATAGGCATGATGACTATTTTTCAAAATGTGTTCTTTGTTGTTCAGAATGATTTGTCATGTGAAAAAATATCATATTTCAGTAGAAAATAAAGGTTAATTAAATTTAAAACTATTTGAAATTCACGCCAAAACGCTCGTCGGTATCATGGCGGCTGTTTTGACGTCACATCTCACTACGCAAAAACTACGTGCATAGACACCTCAAAGGAAACAAAAGGCGCAGTTTTGATTATATTGAGTTATGACGTCACGCGCTCTGATTGGTGTACAGCTATCATGGCGGATTGTTGTTTTTTGTAGATTTATTTTATTAAATAATTTAATAATCTCGACATTATTAGGCTAATAATTGCATTTTTCTCAATCCTTGAATCCTATTTAAATAAACCAATTAAATATTTTGGCGTAACTTGATTACTGTCATCATGCCTATTCTTTACCCGCTGGCAGGGATTGCGCCACCAAGCGTCCGTCGCGAGGTTGCGTGCAGCGTAAAAAAAATCAAACAGGCAAATGACCATCGGCATCCCCATTTTGGCCACCAACCACCTCCAGTTCGTCTAAAGAGCCGCAAAAGTTTTCTACGATGCACAAACCCCTTGCAAGGAAACTCTATAAAGGCAAGATGTGAATTTTGGTCCTCTAAACACCCAAACTCATCCAATGGCCTCCGGCGGAACACCTGCCTCCCAGCCAATATCTGCAGTGGTCGTTAAATCGCCTTAGAGCTCAAGTCGGTCGCTGACGCCAAAATCTAGCCACGTGGGGTTACATCGACCCATCCCGGAGCGGGTGAAAAATCAATCTTTAAATACAAATAAATTATTAAACTAGAGATATTTTATCAGTTATCTGGTTCCCATAGTACAAGCTCTGCTTAGTTTGGGGCTAGATGATGCTGTGTGAAATGTCCAGCATTATTTATTTATTATTTTGAAGGGTACATTGTACAATAAAGTTACAAACCCATTGAAACAATACAAAAAAATCTGTGCGTTGTAAGATTGAGATTAAACGAAACGACCAATTCCAGCGCTCATTGTTTCTACAACTTCGCGAAAACTTCTTAAAACATACTTTTCAAACAGAACAATGTTTCGGCTTGCATTTATTGGGCTTCTATTCAACGTTTTGGTTTACAGTATAAGTTGAGCAGGTGACGACGCTCAATGGAACAATATGGGTGAGTATGCATAAGAAAGAAAGACGTTATATACGACATCAGACCTCTATCGTAAGTCACAGGCACTAGTATGAGTGAAACAAAATAGAAAGAAATATGATAGAAGAGAAAAACAGATCGTCGAAGTTAAGCAACGTTCGAAACGGTCCGTAAATGGATGGGTGACCGCCAGTGGCATTATTAACTTCGGAGGGCACGTTAAATTGTCGGTCCCGGCTATTAAGCCGTTACGCCATGATGGAAGCCTTAAGATGGAACAACTCCGACACCAGAGTTGGCCAACGACTCATACGAACTAAACATCAATTTTTGAACTTTCCCTACATGTGAATGAAGAAGCAATACTGATTAATTACGATGTCAGCCCACATTAAAAAGCTGAAGCATTTGCCAATCAAATAACGGCTGGGCGAGCCAACAGGTAACTTTGTTGTCGTGACTGTGTAGAGTGTGTTGTGTGTATAAATCACGAAATCAAAACATGTCTTGTTAATACATACATACATAAAATCACGCCTCTTTCCCAAAGGGGTAGGCAGAGACCACGGATCTCCACTCGCTACGATCCTGACACACAACTTTCGCCTCATTCACTCTCATTACATTCTTCATACTCGCCTTCTCTGACCTGGCCCTTCTCCAAAATGTCGCCAATTTGATCCATCTTGTTAATTGTGTGTGAAAACTACATTCATAAAACGCCTTTTTGTAGGGAAAAGCAAGGCCTCGGAAGAAGAACCTGACATAACATTCTTCATACAAGCTCGAAGTCAAAAACAAATTCGGAATAGCTTGGATCACTTAGAAAAGTCTTAAAACTAGGTGATCCTACTCCTGTTCCTTCGCGACCAATACCGTGAACCAACAAACACGGTTTGGAGCCTAGCACTTTCAGGTGATGCGTCTTAAAACGAAATGGTCAAGCTCCAGTGGCAAGCCAGTCGAACAAAAGTGAGACTCGTCAAAGCATGTTTAGGTACTAGAGGCTCTCTTAAAATGTTAGCACCTTCGCGTAAAACTAAAGTATGACAAGACCTTGAGCAAACATTCAATGTCAAGATATTTAGTACCAAATCAAAAATTGTAACCAGTAGATTTTCACAAATAAATATGTCATATGACTATGCTGTAATTTCGAAAATTATTCCATTTGATTTATCACATAACTGGGATTATGCGTGTTGGCATTACTCCAACATGGTACGTCACATAATGTCAACGCCTCCCTGACGTTCTGAAGGTCCCCGATGGTCAGATCTGTCTATTTCTGTCTGGCTGTTCGTCTGCTTGTTTTCAGATGCTTATCATAGTGTCGCGGTAAGTTCTGCCGAAAGATTACAATCTGGCGTCTGCTGGTCCAAGTCTACTTTCACCTCTGATTCTCAATTGGTTTAGTTCTTTTTACTAAAAGTTAGTAAGTTCGTATGAGTCAATGGCCAACTATAGTTACGGAGTTTTTAGACCGCATTTATAGCCGGGACCAACAATAACGTGCCTTCCAAAGCACGGAAGCGCTCAGTTGATAATGCCACTGGAGGTCACCCATCCACTTACTGTCCGTTTTTTAACTTCAGCGATCTATGAAGAACGACTAAGCAAGTTACAGCACGAGCGCTTCTTCTATACTAGCGGCACCTATGGTCCCTCAACTTCACATTTCCTGGATCTTGCCTCTCTGTTATGTCAGGCTGCGGCACCTATGGTCCCTCAACTTCACATTTCCTGGATCTTGCCTCTCTGTTATGTCAGGCTATAATCTATCTCCGTTTTTCATCCAAATCCAATCAGTAGTTATTGCGTAAGTTACAAACATCCATACATCCTCAAACTTTCGTATTTATAGCATCAGTAAGACTTCTACCGGTTTTCGGACGAGATCTTCATGTCAGTGCTTGACGACAATGGATGAGGTTGAAAAGTGAATGATGCCGGTATTTACAAACATTACTTTGACGTTTCTAAGTGCGCGCGGACGCACAAGCTCCCAAAATCAGTAGGTTTTTGGGACACTGTGCGTCCGCGCACACTGTGTTTGTGAATACCGGTGTGAGGGATTCTTTAGAGATCGATTTACGAAGCGCTCGTGGTAGTTTGCTTAGTTTTTCTTGATATCGTCGAAGCAACGTTTTGTGCGGTCACAAAAGTGGATGACTGCTATCATTAACAACCGAGAGCTTCCGTGCTTTGGAGGGCACGCTAAACTTTCGATCAAGACCGGATCAAGTCGATAAGACCTTAAAAACTCCGTTACCAGTTGATCAAAAACACATACCTTTTCTTTTAAAGAAGTTTTTTGTTCTCGTTGAAACTGTTACCTCTTTTCTAGAGATAGCAATAAAATAAGATTCATTTTCATGCATGCAACATGATATTAGGAATTTTAGCCGCGGAGCGCAGCATTAACATAAATCATCAAATACTGAACCAATTAAAGCAACAATCCTGGATTCCACTTTTCCTAAAGCATAGAAGAAACAGAAAACATATCCTAGAAATCTGTTCTGTTACATGACTGGGCGTTTCGCCAAATATAGTAACTGCAATACTCTTTGGTGTTGCATCATCAGAGACCTCTATTGATTCATCCCAGTATCTTTGCTTTAAGAATGACGCGGTTGGAACTGATCAATACAGCTATTCGAATTCATCATCTACAGACTTCGTCGTATGGATGAATGCTGAGTAAAGGCCCCATAAGCTTCGTGCTATCTACCACGAAGTTCGAACCTGCGCTACTTTAATTCTCTTCTTCTGTCACTTCATCGTCGGCGTCGTGTCACTAGTTCTTCGAACCAGTGTGGTGAAAGGATAATAAGTGCGTCTCTAGAGGCTCCTTTCGTGCAATTCCATCAAGTTTTTGAACGAATTAAGTATTGGAATTGGTGTTACGCCACCGTAACAAATATCTGTAGAACATGCACATTTTATCGCAAATAACGCGGACAAGATCGAAAAATTCTCCAGGGTCGAGAAATCGAGATAAAGATTTAAGATACCACATGTGTGCTGTTTCTACAATTCACCGTAAT
Organism: Epirrhoe alternata; assembly: GCA_963565295.1. Lineage (NCBI taxonomy): Eukaryota > Metazoa > Arthropoda > Insecta > Lepidoptera > Geometridae > Epirrhoe > Epirrhoe alternata. Next base: position 3,763,333 of record OY751403.1, read on the forward strand.
TCGTATAATTTCTGAATTTTAGCCAATTCAGTCAGCAACTGGATGGGTAGCAAGTAGTATTATCAACTGCGCTTCCGTGCTTCGGAGGGCACGTTAAATTGTCGGTCTCGACTATATAAGTCGTTAAACCATGATAGAGGTAAGGCGGCCTAAAAACTCCGTCACCAGAGTTGGACACTTTAAGAACTTACTTTTTTTTACCAATTTTGCAGCAACCTAAGTACGTATGAGTTAGCTGTCAACTCTGGTGACGGGTGCTTTACGCCGACATCATCCATCATGGCTTAACGACTAGTAGCCGGAATCGGCTAACATGCCCTCCGAAGCAAGGAAGTGCAGTTGATAATACTACTTGCAGTAACTCTTTTTGTTAATGTTTATGAACACCTATTAAAAATAAAAGATTTTTATACTAGTACGTCTGCCGCATGCCGGACGAACTGTGGGCCAAAATAAACCACTGAGTGGAGTACTCAGACAGTGAGACGGCGCGGCAGACCACGCAAGCGACGGCGCGACGAGCTGGACACCTTCAGCGACAATCAGTGGCAGATAATGGCGTTAGACCGGAAAGCTTGGAAAACTCGAGGCCTTTGCCCAGCAGTGGGACAATGCGGTCTAGAAACAACAACAACTAGAGAGTAGTGAGTGACGTCGCAAATTAAAAATTGTTTTACTTTGCTACAAAAACATCGTCAAAGTAGATAGCTGAACTGATTAGCTGCGTCCTTGTCTTTTGAAGATAGTGTATCTTGGCTACTGTGCGTTTGATTGACAAAAAGTATATGAGCAGTATATCAGTCATGACTGTAAGTACCCATAACACAAGCTCGGCCTATTTTGGGGCTAGATGATAGATGATGCCGCGTAAAAAGTCCAGCATTATTTATTTTATTTTAATATTTTTAGCATTACATAGAATTTCCATTCCGATTCATATCACCCAGACAAAAAACTATTTGGACCTTTCATCTTCCACTCTATGACGAGGAAAGTGCGTTAATAGGACAGCTGGGATTTAAAGATTTGTTTGTTTGAATTGAATAGGCTCAGAAACTACTGGACCGATTTGAAAAATTCTATCACGATTAGAATCCTGCATTATCCCTGCTGAACATATGCTATATTTTATCCCGGGAAAGTGAAGTTTTCCCGAAGGAACGCGGGTAACACAAACAAACAGGTATTTACAAACGGGTATTTACAAACAAAAAGTATACGTAGTATACCAGTTATCTGGTTCCCATAGTACCTACAAGCTTTGCTTAGTTTTTGGCTAGATGATGCTGTGTGAAATTTCCAGCATTATTTATTTAGTTTACCTACCGGGCTTTGAGACACCTTCTTGGCCTAATTGAGACAGTTTCCAATAATTATCTCTGACGTAAACGTTCCAATGAAATATATCATCAAAATTATAATTAAATTAAATATTTTTTGGTATCTTATCTCAATAGACCGCGATTACAAAATCGAGTCTACATCAATAAGTAACCACAAAAATCCTTATCACCCTATCGTAAGGCACAAGTTTGATAAGCACACTATCGCACTGCTTGCATAGCACGCTATCGCTGTGAAAACAAGGTTCAAAATCGAATGATAGGAGATCTAACCTCAAAAAGTCACATGTTATGTCACACGATTGCATTTCGCGTTTTCGCGAGTGATGCTCATGCACATATGGTTCTGTAGAGGTAATTGACCTCAGTAAAAAAGTAAGTTCGTATGAGTTTGCCGCACTATGGACTGTCATGACTTGACGACTCAGTAGCCGGGACATGTACCAAAAAGGTACCCCATGCTAAATCCATGGCCGGGACCGACAATTTAAGCACCGGAGGGCACGTTAAATTAACGGTCCCGACCACAGATTTAAAGATTTGTGATTGTCTGTGGTCCCGGCTATTATGTCGTTAAGCTAGATATCACCAGAGTTGGGCATTGACTCATACAAACTTCACAGTCACGTATGGAATCACTGCAAAAATTGGGTAAGTTTCAAGTCGCATAGCCGTAAAGATGAGTACATGAATGGACGTGCCTCTCACTACCCCCTTGGATTTTCGAGTAAATTCCTTTATTAGTACATAGCTGGAATCACGGAATACAATGTAAGGACGACCTCTGTGGCGCAGTGGATGAAAGCCTACTTGGGACGCAGAAGGTTCGATCCCCGCCGCGGGATAAATGTTTGAATGATCTGCAAATATTTGACTCGGGTCTGGGTGTTTCTATGTATAATATATATGTATTTAAGGTTTGCTTAGTTTGGGACTAGATGATGCTGTGTGAAATGTCCAGTATTATTTATTTAATGTACCTATCCTATCCATCCAGATTATTAAAAATAAACACTAAATACTATAGAGGTTTGAGGAATTCTGGAAATTCTACCTATAAGAAGGCAAGGGTATGGAATTTGAGGAAATTGTTTTGAAGAAGAAACAATATCTTGAGATTTTGAGAGCCTTAAAGTCATTCCTTCATTTATTATTATGAACACACACAACGTACACATCTTTCGCCTTATTATTACACAATGTAACTTAACTTGAAAGCCAATCCTTTTAACAAAGTGCTAATCAATTACAAAATCCACGCGAAAGTATGGCACAGTTTTACAAACATTAGATAGTTAAAGTCCGCACAACCGAGCTTTGTCTGTCTGAAGTTAGGTGCACTAATGATTGCGCAGGTTGGCGAGTGGGCGAGATAGCACGATGCAACAAACTAAGCGAGTACAGGCAGATATACAACGCTGTCTTCGTCTTTTAAGCGTCATCAAAAATGGGTTCTGCGTAGCTACTTCAGAGAGCTGAAGGTTGTGAGTATTGTACATCTGATGGAACAATAAGTAAATTTACTCTGACAAGCCTCACTTTTGTTTGACAGGCTCCCCACTGGAGCTTGACTATTTCGTTTTAAGATGGATCACCTAAAAGAGTGATAGGCCCCAAACCGTGTTTGTTGCCCTGATTCTTCACGGTATTGGTCGCGCAAGAACAGGAGTAAAATTAATTTTAAGACTATTCTAAGTGATCCCAGCGGTAATATAGAATAAATGTTTATTGACTTTTGACTATGACTATGACTTAATAAGAAACAAGTTTTTAGTTATTAAATAGAAACCAAATGAATATAGGCATTTTTAATACATTAACATTTTACATACAGTATTAATAATGTGGCCATGAAGTAGATTAGTTTCACATTATTTCTTGTAAGTAGTACCTACATCAAAATAAATAATTACTATAGCCACAGCCTTTCCTTTGTAAATAATTTTGTTTCATTTGTATAAAGAAAATGTTTTACAACAAATTAATATTTAAATAGTATGCATTTACTGATGACATCGTTAATGTAGCTGGGAAAGAGTGGGAAAGGACTGCACAGGACCGAACAGAGTGGCGTTATAGAGGAGGCCCATACTCAGCAGTGGGTGCAACCGGGCTGAATAGATAGATAAATTGATCAATGCATTTATGTTCAAATATGTAAAATCTGTGTAGAAGCTGTGTGGTGCCGGCGGCGAATAGTACCAACCCATTTCATCCCGTGGGTGTCGTAAAAGGCGACTAAGGGAATAAAGGAACACAGAAGACGGGCAGCAGCGTCTCTGAACCGTTTGACATCTTACTGCGATCGCCAACCCGCCTGCAAAGCGTGGCGATTATGGCAATTCCTCCCAAATGTTTGGGAGAGGCCCTTGCCCAGCAGTGGGATCCCTACGGGCTACTAAAAAAAAAAAAAAATAATATGTAAAATCTAATCTTAAAACCAAACAGGGCAGCATGAGACAGCTTTAATGTGAAGGCCTTATTTTATCTATTTTAATTTAGGGACCTTGATCGATAATCGAACATGCAGGTCCCATAGGTCTCTCATTTGCAAAATGAATCCTCCAAGAGCCTGAGGATCTGTCGGTAGAGCATGACGGCAGATATCTGAGCGGCCAGCATGAGAAGACCTAGGTGAACATAATTTAACCTTCACAATTCAACAGTCTTATGTTGAAATTAAGAATTTTAATGAGAATGAATTAGACGAATGATGTTTCAGGGTCATAGCAAGTAGAAATCTGGGGTTTTCAAAAGAATCGCGTGTGTAAATCTGAACGTACCTAATAACTACGTGGGTGCGCGCCGACGGCCTAGGCTACTCGCAATCCCAAAGGCACGTACAAATCTCCTCAGTGAATCGCCTTTTACGCGAGCCCTAATCACAATCAATAACCTTTGTGTGGCCGAAGATGTTGACATATTCGTTATTAGCGTGACGAAATTCACAAATACTGTATTAGATTTTTTATGTAAAAGAAATGTAGTTTAGGCTTTTCATTGTCGCATTGGTGTTAGCTGTAAAGACAATGTAAAATTTATAAATAAATAAATAAATAAATAAATAAATATTACCAAGTCCTAAGAGTAAGTTTCTATGACAGGCTAAAGTGGTTAAGCCATGACGGAGGCCTTAAGACGACCTAAAAACTCCATCGCCAGAGTTGGCCACTGACGAACACGAACATATACGAACTTACTTACTACAGACTAGCTGTCCGCCGCGGTGTTACCCGCGATCCCTCGGGAAAACTTCACTTCCCCAGGATAAATTATAGCCTATGTTCATCGGGGATAATGTGGGATTCTATTGGTGAAAGAATTTTTCAAATCGGTCCAGTAGTTTCGGAGCCTATTCATTTCAAACAAACAAACAATCTTTCCTCTTTATAATATTAGTATAGATTGACTTTGGTAATTACATTTTTGGTTGCAATGATAGCTTGACTGTCACTAACAATGTGCCTTCTGAAGCACAGAAGCTGTGCCTTCTGAAGCACAGAAGCGCTCAGATATTAAATGCCATTAATGATAACCCATTTAGACGGCGCAGGAGATCTCTTAGCTTCAATGATCTATCCAGACAGATTAAGCAAGCTATAGATTTAAGATAACATTTATTTGCACAAAATATGTGTCTACATAGTGCTTAGAAGCACTTAAAATTAATAGACCAATGACAGTTAGTAAAGAACTTTACCCCCCCCACTCTAGTTAAAATTTTGTCGCGGCAGGGAAATCTTACCTGACGCAAGAGAAGAGATGCCTGTGCCAAGTAGCGAGATTATATTATTTATTTATTTATATAATATTAAATTAAGATCCCATAGTCTGAGACCTTAAAAAGGAGGTTTGATTTTTTATTATTATTTATAATACGCAGGCAGCTTTCAGAGCTGATGCGTGTATATCTTAGTCCTTGTCAGTGCGCTTTAAATATTTGTCCAGTCTATTCTTGAAAGAGTTCACTGAGGGGGCACTTAGGGGACACATTTCAACTTGTTTTGTGTTTATTTGTTTAAGACTGTTTTTTTATCTATTTTAATTTACGGACCTTGATTGATTATCTAGCATGCCGGGCCCATAAGTTTCTCATTGCAAAATTATTCCTCCAAGAGCCCGAGGGTCTGCTGGTAGAGCATGACGGCCGCATCAGATGTCTGTCTGAGCGACCAGCACACTCTGCCACAGACTGACAAAAGATATTATTCTGTTTTCGAAATAGTCCACAATATTGATTATTATGGGATTATTAAGATAAACTTTCACTATTTAACAGCCAGCTTTTCACTGAAGGAATGAGGGAAAGACTGCTGATAATAGTAAAGATCACAAAGAAAAAAAAGACTAAAATCTTTTTACATACCGGTAACTTAACTAAAGCCCTTTCATAAGAGATTCATCTCGGCTCTTAATATTTAAGAAAATGTGTGTTTTGGCTAGTTTCATTATAGATTTATAAAACATAGAATGATAAAGAATCAAGTTGATAGTAATACAAGAAATAATATTACAAAACTGAGAGGTTATGTGGCAATGCCAGGATTTAAATTGTCACATTATTCTATTAATGGGTCAGTGTGTTTATATAAAAGGTAAACAAACAGTAATAACTAATTAGAAATGAATTAGCAAATGTTATGCAACAGTAAATAGTAATTTCTTCCTGAATCAATCATCAAAGAAAATAAATAGAGTAGAAATGTCTTGTTTACATACTATATATGCAGGTTTGTTTACATAATGTAACAATGCACTCACCTGCCAAGGGTTGACTTTAGGAATGGGTGCTTCAACAAACTTCTTCGGCTGTGCCTCGGAAGACTGCTGTTGCTGCTCCGCTGTCTGTTGCGGCTCCATGTGGGAAGCTGCTGCCTTGTGAGGCCTCGAGGGTGCCCCTCTCCTGTCCTTCTCTCTCTTTCCCTTGCCTGGTTTCCTAGCGTGCGATATCACAGGCACGAAACCTTCCTCCTCCTCACCATCCTCCACTATAACCTGCTGTTGTTTGACAGGAGGCGAGTCCACCACCTCGACCGGCGGCGCCTCTATGTTCTCCTTGTTACTGTCACCTCCTCGAAAGTTCAACACTGAGGCGTATGAAGGCCCTGCGGCCTCGGCGGACACGCGCGCGGCCATGCCGCCGCCGCCGTCCTCGTTATGTAAGCCCGGGCGCGCGCTCCGCGCCGACAGACGATCACGAGCGCGCCTCCATGCCTCTCAACACGACTGCATGGTCGCGGGGTTAACCCACAAATCGCAGAACTTTCCCGATTGACCGGACCGATCGAACCGCACTGAAGGTCGAATTCTTAAACTAAATACTAGCACGAAACACTAGCGCAGATGGTGCAACCAGAAGAAATAATCACGAACTTTTGAGGCACACCGGACTGACCCTGGATGGACCGTATTTACATCGAAAAAATGCACTTCCGTCGTCCAGTTCCAAGTTTTACAGCACACTGAATGATTCCCGAACACTGTATCTATCGATGTTCTGTACCAATAACACTGAAAAATGCTTTATTTAGCAGAAAATCACTTTAGAACTATATTTTGTTCACAATCACACATGTGGTCGGACGCCCAAAAAGGGATTTTTCCGCAACACACACGGAACTTGCAGAAGGCTGACTTCTAATTTTATATGGGCGACATTTCACCAATAGATGGCGCTATATGCAAAAATGACAGCAACTGCGTTCAAAAATCACTAACCACAGAGTAAAAATATCTAGATTGACTAAAAATAATTTTTATGATCGCATTTTTAAAACCGAAAATTAAAATAAGTCGTACCCTCGGACCAAGAATCATATCATTGGTCCTAGGTCGTACCCCTAACTTCGATCTTAATTATTCTTGATCGAAGACCTTCACTCAAATAATGATCAGAGATTACGAGTAAAGCTAGAAACATACTATCGGACGCGGCTGACAGTCGATGCGCAGTACAAAAACATCCAGCGCGCCAGATCGTTGTCGGACGTCCGAAAGACACGTCCGCGACTTACGTCCGATAGTTTCGTCCGATAGTATGCTTCCTGCTCTATGCATTCACATTTCACACAGTAGCAGTTGTGGTAGCAGTACCTACTGTGTTGCTCACTATTCTGAATTCTACCTTCATGTGCAAGCAGCATCTCAAAATGCATTGATTACGTGTAACTGACGCTGACCTACCTATGAGCAACCACCTTCTAACAGTTCTCAACGGCCCTAGGCAAATAAAACTCAAGTTTGTCATGCATACGACGTGTTATCAGGATTTGTCGGACAATACATTCCTAAAAAGTTTCTACATCCTCTACAATGGTGATACACATCTTTACAAGACCTTAAAATATACGGCAAGGGAACACATATCCAGCAGCAAAACACACAAAGTAGAAATGCACACATGTGTGTACATAGAGTTATTTTTGTTGTAACTACCGTCATGCCAGCGAATCCACATTCTGGGCAAACAGCGGGCATTGAAGCGAAGCCGAAGTTGTAAACTCTAGTTGGCGGAGGTGGAACAGGGTTATCAACGTATATATCAAAGGCTGTAGCATAGTTGGGGGGTGGAGTATGTTGGACAAACGATGGTGACGGTATAAAGGTTCCCATTAGTCTTGGTCTGCGTCGCGCTGCCATTTGCCGAAGCACGAATGAATAAGATGGTGGTGCACTTGTCAGCGAGTCCGGAGGCGTGATTTCTCCTGAATTCAGTTGACCATTACGATAAGCAGATGCTTTTAACTTGCTTATAACTGCCAAACTTAAAGAACCCTCGTTTAACTTGGATAAAGCTTGAATGAACAGCGTAGGGGGTTGGGCGGGTGTGACTAGAGAAATAGGCGAAGGCAGATTACTGCGGGGTTGGCATGTAACTGGACTTTGATATGACGGTCTTAATAACAACGGAACTGAACATAATAGTTTGGGTTCGGCTGATTCACAAGAAGCAGCAGCAGTAGCAAGATTGAATGATCTTGGTGTATTCGGAGTTTGGGTTACGTCAGTTGGTGATACGTTGTGACCGTCGTGCGTCTGCTGCGAAGCTTCTGTCTCATTACTGTAGTTTGGTTCATCGCTTTGATCCATTATTCCAAGATTTCCAAGCTGTGTTATATACTCGATTCATAGCATTGGCAGTTTTTTAATCAACGCTAAACTACCATTTGATTAAATTCCCGCATAATATTCTGTGATAAAATTAGTTAAACTGAAGTCTGAGGACTTCGTTGCATTAATGTCATCAATATGTCAGGTCAAATACAAGTTGTCTCCTTCCCCCAGAGTTTCTCTGGGAAGGCTTCGATCATAGTTCGTTCTAGTTCGTCCGAGTGGGAAGGAGACATTGGATACTTCGTATTTCATTTTTCTGCTCATAGAAATGTTTTATTACCTGTGCAAAGACTGTGTTATCTGTGGACTGCTTTTTTTTATCTGTGTATCATGAATAGAAACAACAAATATCTCTGGAATGGTAAGACTGGGGATTGCATTTTGGATTTGGATTTTTTGTTTTAGGTTTTCAAAAAAAAAAGAAAAAATAACATGCTTTAAAAACAGTATTTTTTTTGTTTGAAAAAATAAACACCAGTTCTACTCCATACTCAACTTCCGTTTTCATTTATTTCCAAATGGCAACATGACATTTGTAAAAGTCAAAAGGCATTTTGATTTCCGGTCTTTTCACTCCTTCGTGGCATGGCGGATGGTCTGTACCGCCGCCTTTAGTGTTTTTTAGGAGAAATATCTTCGCTAATAAAGCGAAATGGTAAGTTTATGTCGACTTCATGTGCACATCTTCGTTAACATGACCAAGTGCTCTATTTCTAACTAGTGCGAGTGATTACTTGTATCAAAATAAGTTGGTGTTGGAGACACGTGTTTGTCGGTAACATTGCTTGTATTTTCTCGAACGTGAGAGATTTCCGTAAGTTTTCATCGACTTTCAGTGGGACAAAAGTGTAGTGCTGTGATATTTCGTGAATTTTATCTGTAAAAGAAGTTACAACGAGCTCAATTTGAGGGTCTAACCTTAGTCGTTTGGTTGTCACGATCACACCTCGTAGTTCGTGTTTACTTCTTTTGTTCTTGTTGAATTCTTGTATTTCTGAATTTCAGTAAATTTTTCGTAGTTATGTTGGAATTATACCATGAAATGCAAATAGAAATAAATTTATTTTTGAGGTTATGTTTCTTGGTATGGTGAAATCCATCCGTCAGGCGTCTATAGAATCCCATACATATAAAATTTGTAGTCTTTTGATCACAATTTTGCAATTAACCTCAAAAATACTATAGACGTTCGACATCTAAAAAGAATACAATGATCTGCTGGGCCACAAAGTGGTAAAATGGGAGATTATGAGCTGAAACTTGTGATGACTAGTATTGGATTCCATTTTCAAATTACCTCCCTCCTTGAATTTAGTTTAGTAACTCAGCTGACACGTAAATATTGTATTATTTACATATCAAAGATGCCATACACCTGTTACTGCTATGTAAACAAAATCACTGTAGGTAGAAAGTCACTGCCTCGAACAGTTATAAACTAAAGGAAAGAGCTTGTATAGGAAATCAGTGTGTCATACTCATTATTTCAATCTATTTCAGAGTCTATCAGTCGCCCGACCATTGGTGTCGGTATACTCGGAGAAGAGTGAGGTGATCAAGGATGCCTCTCTCCCACTCCCGTTCGTGTTCAAGGCCCCCATCAGGCCTGACTTGGTGAACGATGTCCATGTTTCCATGTCCAAAAATGCTCGCCAGCCATACTGCGTCAGCAAGGAGGCTGGTATGTATTAAAAATTTCTATAAGATTGAAAGATTATTAATTAGAAAATATACAGGTGTGGCAAAATTTGACCTCTGAGGGTTGGATGGCTGCTACCAAGTAGTAAGATTTTTTTTTATCTTTTTTAATTTAGGGACCTTGATCGATTTTCGAGAATGCTGGTCCCATAGGTCTCTCATTGCAAAGCTATTCCTCCAAGTGCCTGAGGGTCTGTCGGTAGAGCATGACGGCCGCATCAGATGTCTGAGCGACCAGCACACGCTGCCACAGACTGACAAAAAATATTATTCTGTTTTCGACAGTCCACAATATATTGATTAATAAGGGATTATTTAGATAAACTTTCACTATTTAACAGTTTGTTTTGAAGCCAAAAGCAACTGCAATTTATGTATTTTAGAAATAAACAGTCAGCCTAGTAAATGACAATTCGGACTACAAAACATAAGTTGCATCCAATGCCTTAACATTTTGTCACATCCTGCTTGCTTCGATTCTATATGAAGTGCACTAAATGTCCACGCCCAGTGTGCCACTATGCCGCTGGGTGTTACTGCTAAACTGAGTGCTACACTAACGAGCTGACATGGCGTTCCGTTCACGCTGTCATAGCACGGACGGGTGCAAGGTTGGAACTACAAAACTATTTACAAAACAATATCTATGGCTCAATGCACATTGAATTGGCAAGCGACGCGTCAATTAAAGAAAGAAAGAAACTTTTATTTTGTGCCACAGACAGAAGAATATTATAATGCAGGTACATTGTAATATTATTGAATTAAAATAAGTTAGACATAATCTGATTAGTACCTACACTCTTAACTTAAATAACTATAAGTGCCCGCAAAATAGGTCGTCACTCAGCAAAATGTTACGGCAGCCGAAGCTACTGTAACGCTGGTCTTCCGTGACGCCAGTGTGCGTAGGCAGCAGCGACTGTGATACCTACACAGCGAAAATTAGAATAAACATTCTATTGAACTGCTAAATAGTAAAAAGTGTATAGAGGTATTAAGTTTTAAGTATGTATAGTGTAATTAGTTTTATAGCAAGCCATTATAAACCTTTATGAACAAATGGTACAACGCTTGTAGAATGAACGAGGTCTGGCGAAGCCATCTAGCGGGCCGCGCTGGCTCGAGCACTTTCGTGCGGTTCATTCTACAAGCGTTTCTATATCTTGTACCATTGTTCATAAGGTTTATAATGGCTTGCTATAAAACTCATTGACGCGTCGCTTGCCAATTCAATGTGCATTGAGCAAAAGAGCGAAGAGCAAGAAAATAATACATTTACATTATACTACTTAGATTTAAATTGTGTATTGTGTGAAAGATAACATTATGTAAGATGGGAGTGTTGTTAATTATTTAAAAAAATACAAAAAGTGCAAGTCTGTACATCCTTACTGTGCACATTGCATTCTTTTTACATGCTTTTTACGATTTATGTGTTTTAGTTTCTAGTTCCGAAGTGTCTATTACGATGGATGTCATAAATAAACGTTTTTTCTTTCTTTCTTTCTTTACATTATAGCATAGAAATACAGTGTCTTTATGTCATCCAATTGTTTCCAGGTCACCAAACCAGTGCTGAGTCGTGGGGTACCGGTCGTGCTGTAGCCAGAATCCCGCGTGTTCGTGGTGGTGGTACCCACAGGTAAACATTAGAAAAATTAGAAATGCCCGCGACTTTTCGCGTGGGTTGGTTTTACCCGTGTAAATCCCGATTCCGCGGGAATTCTGGGCCATAAAGTTGCCAGACACCTCTGTGGCGCAGCGAGTAACCTTCCTCAGGATTATGCCCAGTTAAAATCTCTAGTTTTAACTTCACGTAATCAAAAAAAAAAATATTTTTCTCGTAGTTTGTAAGGTCTTAATTGATTTGTTTATTATTATTATTTATAATACACAGGCAGCTCTCAGAGCTGAAGCGTGTATATCTTAGTCCTTGTCAGTGCGCTTTAAATATTTGTCCAGTCTATTCTTGAAAGAGTTCACTGAGTGTGTTTAAACAGGCTTTTATCGCGTGTAAGGTCTTGTCTGAAGCTAGAAACATACCTACTATCGAACGCGGCTATAATTATTGTACAGTGAGCTGTGCAAACTATCGGACGTAAGTCGCGGACGTGTCCTTGAGCTTTCGGACGTCCGACAACGATCTGGCGCGCTGGATGTTTTTGTACTGCGCATACCTATCAGTCGCGGCTGGCAGTCGCGTCCGATAATGTTTCTAGCTTAACTGTCTGTCAGATTTCAAATACATCGTATTCAATTTCAAAGCCTTTATTTTTAATGAGGTTTTTAAATTTTTTTCTTAATTCTATTTTGCACACCAGTCCTACTCAGCGTGTCCTGTCGACACATAGGCCTCCTCCAACCGCTTCCACTCTGATCTGCTCCTTGTTATTCGCAGCCAGAGTGGTCCCGCAATCTCCTGGATGTCGTCCGACCATCTTTTCCGCACACAAATACATCGTATTACAAAAATTATATGATTTCAGATCGGGTCAGGGTGCGTTCGGTAACATGTGTCGCGGCGGACGCATGTTCGCTCCGACGAAGCCGTGGAGGCGTTGGCACAGGCGAGTCAACCTACGCCAGCGTCGCGCCGCCGTCGCTGCCGCTGTCGCCGCCGCGGGAGTACCCGCTCTTGTGCAAGCTAGAGGTAACGTGGCTAGTTAGGCGTAAAAGCTTTTAAAAATATAAAGTCAAAAATCATTCAGGACTCTCCTGTTGCTTCACGACTAATACTGTGAAGAACCAGGGCAAAAAACACGTCTTGGGGCTCATTTTTCTTTTAGGTGATGCATCTTAAATCTGCACTTACATAATTCTTAATTATACTGAACTAGCGCCCCGCCCCGGCTTCGCACGGGTGCAATGCTGATACTAAATATTAGGGTTCAGCCAGCGTTGGCAATGTAAGCGCAAAAAAATCACGATCACGACATCACATTAGAAACCTCTAAAATTATCAGTGTTTTTCTACTATATTATGCATGTGTAAACCTAACCTTCCTTGTAAATCACTATCTATAAAAAAAAACCACATCAAAATCCGTTCTGTAGTTTTAAAGATCTAAGCATACATAGGGACAGACAGACAACGGGAAGCGACATTGTTTTAATTAAGTAGTGATGATAGTAAAGATGTTATGCACTAAATGTCCACGCCCAGTGTGCCACTATGCCGCTGGGTGTTACTGCTAAAGTCAGTGCTACACTAACGAGCTGACATGGCGTTCCGTTCGCGCTTTCATAGCACGGACGGGTGCAAGGTTGGAACTACATATTTATTACATAAGTACTACCTTCTGCGCGCGGCTTCGCCCGCGTGATACCAACATTTTGAATACTCTATATGCTATTCCAGGTCACTATCTATGCCTATTCCAAGTTTCATCCAAATCGGTTCACTTGTTTAGGTGTGATTGAAACTCAAACATCTAAACAAACTCACAAACTTTCAGCTTTATTATATGAGTGGGATGCTAAGTTATTTGTTATTTCATGAGTAAATGTTCTACAGGTCATGTTATCGACAAAGTCCCAGAGTTTCCTCTCGTGGTCTCCGACAAAGTGCAGGAGCTGAACAAGACCAAGCAAGCTGTCATCTTCCTCCGTCGCGTCAAGGCCTGGTCTGACGTACTCAAGGTAACAATCCATAGATAAATAACAAGATTCCATTTTTTTTTAAACTTGCTTTTTTTTGAGATAGGTATAAACTATTAACTCGCGACACTGTTACCGTTACCGACCCCTCTGAATAAAGGGTCTTTCATTTTAAACTAACTTAATTCAGGAATTGGGTTCAACAAATAAATTAAAAAATATTTATGTAAGTAATGAATGTTGATGGATTTACTATTATTTTAAGAAAAGATGGATGGATTGTGTGAGGATGACATGAGTAAGAAAGGAGTTAGTGTTGAGATGACGGCTGATAGAGGAGAATGGAAGAAGAACACATGTTGTGCCGACCTCACATAATGGGGGAAAGGGGCAGGGAGATGATGATTGTAAGTAATGATTTATTTTTTGTTTTGTTATGAAAAATGTGCGTTCTCCCCATCCTCACCTACGGTGCTCAAACTTGGTCTTTGACTGCTCAGCAAAAGTACAAACTCGAAGTATGTCAACGGGCTATGGAACGCAGCATACTAGGCGTTCGGTTAACAGACCGAATACGGAACTCAGAGCTGCGTTCCCAGACAAAAGTTTACGACGTCGGCAAAAAAGCCGCCCAGCTCAAGTGGGATTGGGCCGGCCATGTCTGTCGCATGTCGGACGACTTGTGGGCAAAGACCACAACTGAATGGGTGCCCAACGCAAGACGTCCACGCGGCAGACCACCACGGAGATGGCGGGACGAGTTAGATGTGTATCTTCCAGATTGGCCCACTGCAGCCTGTAACGCTTAATATTTAAAGGTGGGGTTGTATAAGTGAAAACAAGAAGGTTGGCGTTAATAACAGTATTTTATTCAGAATACACTGTTATGTAAAAGTCTAATAAATACTAATAAATTAGGTTAATACAGAGAAGCTTATGTTAAAATTATAATACTGATAAGTTAGGTTATTACAGAGGGTTGAAGAATGTTGGGCGCCTTAATTTTATATGACCAGCTTAAGTCGGTATAGCAACGAGAAGTATTAACAGGGCGTGAAGGCCTACATTTAACTTTCCTAGCAACCAGATAAATAATAATAGGTTTAAATTAAAGTAAGGTCTGCGTCTAGATGATATTCAGCATTTGCAGGTTGAAGGGTCGGATACCACCGAGTTGAACGAGGAGTCAAAGTTAGTTAATTTGGACAACACAGAATAAATAAAATACACAGCGGACAAGGTCCGGCTGTGTTACCAGGATACACCGCAGGCGCTCCGCAGGAGCCGAGCTCAAAAGAAGGGGCCAGGCCTCCTTCGGTGCTGCACTGCACGGGGACGACCTCTCACAGGCCGTTCCAGGGACGACACAAAACAAGAAATTTGGAGTCTTCAGCTGAACCCCGCTGCCAGTGCTCTGGGGGGGAAGACAAGAGAATGGT